>JAPDVR010000013.1:35558395-36870895 GCA_026230005.1 Gila orcuttii | reverse complement strand
ATTTTGAAATATAACATTAAAGAGTATATTTGATGTGATGAATTGCTCTGTCATTTATCAGATTTACCAATTGTTATAATTTCAATTTGTGCTGGTTAATTATAAACAATGGGTAAAATTGGGGGGCGGGGATGGGCGGGGGCGGGGCTCCATTAGGGCTCCTTACCTAACCGCATGTGATCTCACTCCAAGCTTTTGATAAAACTTGAGAACCCTGCTACATCTCTCACGAAGACATTGAGGGAAGCTAAGGGGACGTCAAGATATTTAATGAATAATTACTTAAATTTTGGGTCTGTTCCTCACTTAAAACCATTAAATGACTTCAGAATACCTGGAATACAGCGCACAAGACGTATAGACCACTTTTATGCAACATAGGGTATGTTTACAAAACAACAATTTGGCACCAAACATGCCAAAAGTTTTTCATTTGCAATTACAGAAGGCATACAGAAGGCAACGTTGTCAAAATGATTGCAAAAATGACTAAAAACGCTGCATTGTGCATGCCAGGCCAGCAGTTGGCAAGTCACTTTGTAAAGAATCACTACACACCTATAGACTGAACAAGTAATACGAATGCATGACGTCACCGTTTTCATAAATTCATGTTTATGTAGTATACACTGAGATGATAATGGTAACATTTTCAAAAACATACACTTTGAAACCATTATCAGGCCCCCAAAATGATGTTGTCGTGTAAATGAACTGCCAAAACGCATTTTTTTTACCCGATTTATAGTTGAGAACAGTGTTGTATAAATGGCCCCATAGGCTCATTGGAAAACCGTGCCTCTACCTACATTTTTGCAAAAGTATAAAACATTCCTATTCATACAATTCATTGCAATTTTTACTAGATGAAAGAGGATTACAAACGATTTCCCACGATTACAAATTATTGATTAATAATGACTTATTTCCACACAGTTCCTTGCAAAATACTATGTTATGACTTCAAAACATATTTACAACTCTGGCCCTTAAGATCCACTTTATTGCATTGTTAAGCTCCAACCCTAATAAAATACACCTGAACAAGCTAATCGAGGTCTTCAGGTCCTACAACAAAAGCTATAGGCAGGTGAGTCTAGTCAGGGTTTGAGCTAAACTCAAGGGCCAGAGTTTCCCAGCCCTGCCGTTGTCATTATTTGTAAACTAATACAGTTTGACATTTGCATTACATAATTATACGTATTTATACTTTATATTTATACATAATTATATAGCTCCATACGTATTTCTTTTCTGATGTAGTAAACTTTGAGTAGCTAATTTGTTACAGCATCCTGTGAAACACACAATAAAACTCAAAGCTCAAAGACTTGTGTAAGCACAATAAAATGGCATGGCTGTTTCAACAAATGCGTTTTTATTTGAAGTTTGTTTTGGGATACGTTATTTTTTTTGCTTTTGTGTCCTTTTTGAATCTTAAAAACTCAAATCCCCATTCATTGTAAATGCTTTCAATAAAAGTGACCAGTAAATTCCTCAAAATATCTGTTTGTGTTCACAGAATAATGAAATTCAAATGATAATAGGATGAATGGGTGAACTGTAAGCCACTTTCTTAAGGACAAAATTCTGCTGTCTGCATTAAAACAGAAACATAAAAATTGAACCGCCAAGCAAAAGCTAAGATTATAACAAGCGTCCGTGACTGTACTTCACTGGAGAGTAGAGCTATGAATTATAATATCATGACCTAAAAAGCAGGTGACAAGTGACAAGCAGTTCCCACACCAAGAAAATGAATCGATTTCAAACAAGCTCTCATTTTATGTAGAAAATAATAATAATAATAATCCTAGAGCAAAGTATGATGGGTTTAAGCAAATTTCACAAGACACTACAGCACTTTCCAGATCTTGTGTTCATTAGTTTTCACTAAGCCAGTGCAATATGCAAAGGTCAGGATTATTTGATTCAACTAAATAGGGCATAATGATCACACATGCTGAATTCATAGTAGGGTGTAACAAAAGACAAAGCTCGGGGAGAGCGGGCAATTACAGAGAAACAAAATAAAAGCAGTGAATCGTGACTAACAAACAAAATCACTGACTCAGATCACAACAGGAAACACACAAAGGCTATTTCAGACCAATCTGGCCCTCTAGACAAAAAGAGAGTCTGAAGACATTAAAGAAGTAAAACGCTGACACAAGATAGTATTGTGAAGTGTTATTCAAAATTCAAGTCAGAATGATTTTTTTTTGTGGATCTATACAGTTTTAGCAATTATATCTTAAAGTACTGAGCGCTTTTCAGACGACGCTGCATTGTGTTCCTTCATGCGCACGTTTTAAAATGAAATCTTCTAGCACAATGCATTGTTAATTAAGGTATACATAGAGGTCATTTAAACTTTTCGTTTTCAATACAAACACTATGAAACATGTTTAAATGCATGCATTGTCCAAAAATCTTCCACAAAGCAGAACTGTCATGCCATACTGTACATGTACGAACGGTAGTTAAGTGTATGAGAACAATATACTCAGCAAGGCCAATTGGACCACATACAATCTGCCTTGGGAGGAACTGAGATTGAATATGAGATTGTTGTTTCTAACACATGTCATTTAGGGTGCAAGTTATTATCAAGATGGATATATAATAGATCTTCCTGACATCGTTACAAATGCCAGATTAATTAAAATCACTTCAGATACTTTAAGTGAAGCGTATATCTATAATCCACCATTCATCCTACTTGCATTATGGCTGTAATCAGATATTGCATGACATCGTGAGCTGCAGGGGAGAATAAGAAAATGTA
Source organism: Gila orcuttii (assembly GCA_026230005.1). NCBI lineage: Eukaryota > Metazoa > Chordata > Actinopteri > Cypriniformes > Leuciscidae > Gila > Gila orcuttii. The sequence continues at coordinate 36,868,107 of JAPDVR010000013.1, read as the reverse complement.
GCCACAGCCAGAACATGTTTTTCACCTTCCCCATAGATGAAATGATGGTTAACACTTACATCTGACCCTCAAGTGTGCCTGTCTCCGAGTCAAACCAAGTCAAAGTCCTCTTCAGCAATTCATTCATACTATGCTATGCTATGATAATATGGAATGCATTATATTGCATTAACCTCTGCACCTGCGCTAATTGAATCTGCGAGCCTTAATGAGACACAGAGAAAAGATCGGCAATGTGCATCGCTCACCAAGGTTGTCTGTAATGACAATTAATGATGCCCCTATACTTTCTTAATTTATTTCTCCAGAAAACGAATAGTTTGCCAATCAACCATGACAAAAACGTATGTTCTAGCCTGAATGTAAGTTAATTAGATCCAGTTAAAGTGCATGAGCAACAAGCAAGTCCAGTACTTACATAGCACTATGAGCTCCACGATGGCCTCTCTGGGTTTGACGTTGAAGCCGTTGTACTGGCTGGTTTGGCAGCGGTACGTTCCGGTCATCTCACGGGAGACGTTGACGATGCGCAGAACTCCATCGTAACTTTCGGTTTGCATGTTGCCATCCGGCATGGGTGCCTCCTTATCAGCACGGGACCAAAGGATTATGGGTTTGGGTTTGCCAGAGACCAGGCACTGCAGCTCTACTGTGTCACCCTCCTGAGTGGCCAAAGGTGACTTTCCACGTGGGACGGTCAGGTTGGGTGGAACTAAAAGAGAGTAGATGATGATTAAAATGTACATCAATGAGCTATGAAAATGCACATTTTACTCCACAGTCCTTGGAGGAATGTTCTGGGTACAAGTCGACAGCATTTATTGTATAATGATAATAACCAGAAAAAATATATTTACACCACTAAAGTTTGTATACTATACTACTACAAAATTGTGAAATAAGTATAATTTTTTCAATGATTTTGAAAGTATTTTATACTCAAAAAGGCTGCATTTATTTAATCAAAAATGCTGTTTTCAATTTTAATCTATTTTACAATGTAATTTATTCCTGTGATGGCAAAGTTGCATTTTCAGCAGCCATTACTCTAGTATTCAGTGTGACCTGATTTTTTTTTTAACTAATGTTGTCTAAAATAAATCACCAATTTTGTAGTGGGACTACTGCTCTAGGTGAATAAACATCTTGTCACAGACATAATATCTATATCGGTTTTGCCGGTACATCAATAGAGACATCTTGTCACCCACCAGGTGTCAGGTAACTACGTTTCTGGCTGTTTTTTGCCGACAGACATCATAAACGTATGCAGACGACAGGAAGGAGACAAGTTTATGTTCTTCTGCTGATTCCAGACAACAGTCTGGCAAACTACTGGCTCAGCTCCATGTAAACAAGGATGTTGTCACTATCCTTCTTGGTATTCTAGCAGGACATTGTGTGAAGGTTACTAGGTTTACAGGCCTTATCGCGGTTGCGTTGTCATGACGACAAAAGACAGAATATCATTTTACACACTTTTCTACCACTTTAGTCTCATGCTAACACATATAATATAAAACAGTATGTATTTTAATGTTTATTGCCTGGTCTCATTTACTTAAATTGTAAGTGTTTTTTCTTTAACTGAGGGATAAAAACAACCTTATTTTCTGTTGGACATAGACATAGAAATGTCACAAATGCTGTCGACTGACCCTACCTTGTATTCAACCCATACCATTCCTTCAAATGTTTCCAGTTATCCTCAGGATGTCTAGGTGCAAGGGAATTTTAGTTTTCCACATCAAATCCTCAATGACTGAACAATTTGTCCAGAATACTTTCTGCCAACTTTTTTGATTGAGTTGAGACCTTAGAAACAGCAGGGTCAGGTTGACGTGATGACATGCTCTGTGAAACAGGACAACTGAAGATGTCTACAGTTCAACAATGCCACAGACACACAGTTTCCTCTGAAACGAGCCACTCGGGTGCTGCATAGGTCCCTTCCATTAAACACACTGTAAATCTTTACTATGTTCAAAGTATCTGGACATGAATTTTCCAAGTCTCCACAGCCCACTTCATAAGCACCATTAATAAAAGAGCTGCATGAAAACAAGGGCCCTTGTTGGGTAGTGAGCATATCACTTGATTGTGTTTTTCTGGGATTCTCTTAAAAAGTGGGAACAAACTTTTTTTTTAAATCCTATTTTAATACAATACAAGAAACGGGAGGTCATGATGAAAGCTATCATGCATGTATGAGATGTGCGGTATAAAAGAAGATGACAAAGAAAGATAAATATTGTACAGTGGAAAATAAGACATTTTTTCCTCCTTTGGAGATAAAATAGAAATCTACTTTTCTCTCCTCCAGAAGGTGAGTGGGAAAGACTGATTTATATGAAGGGATGGTAATGAGTATAGCATGAAAAAAGAGGAGAACAATGCTGAATGTATTTCCGATTGCGACTGCAGGGGGCCTGGTGGGAGAGAGATCTTGCATCTGCAGGTTGATTAAGCATGACTTCTTTAGCAGACCCAGGGCAAACAAACAAACAAACAAACAAACAAACATAGGAAATTTTGCATAATGAAATGAGTCAGAAAATAAATCACATTATCCATTCTGGCAACACTAAACGCCCAAAACAGCATTATCTATGTTTTGTGACAGAAAAAAAATCTTTTACATCTACATTTGTATCATTAAAATGTCATCAGTGGGGGAGGCTGAGATTATTTTGTTTTATTGAAGCTATAAAGCCATAATGTGCCGAAACAGTCGGTAAAACAATAATAAATGTAATCACCATAAAAATGTTTTAATAATAAATAATTTTAAAGTTTTTTTTTTATTTCAAAGAGTGATGGAATCCTACCATTAACCCCAATTCCACTGAAATTGTTTCTCATTTACTCAGTAATGCATGCATGATTTCTAATTAATTCATATTTATAATTAATAAATCCATGTTGCTGTAAGTGCCAAGCTGGTTAAAACATGGTACGGTTTTATCTGCTGAAACTCAAAGACTGATGTTCTCAGCAAATCTCTTTGAATCCTCATGGCAGTGATATTTAACAGATTCAGGTGTATGACCTTCATACATACAAACAAACAAATAAATATCGAAACAAATAAATGTCTATAAAAAGACATTAATGCATGAGTTCAGTGGTGTTTTGGATTCCATCCTGTGGTGGGCATTTGGATATGTGTGACAGGCAAGTAAAGTCAATATATATATATATATATATATATATATATATATATATATATATATATATATATATAAATCTAATAAATTGTAGCCAAGAAAAAATATTTTGTCATTTTAAATGTACTATTTTTGCAATGCAAAACAATTTACTTAACAATATTTTTTTTCAAACAGCCAAATTGGCGTTTATGTTTATTGCCTGTATGTCGTCTCATAGAGATAATTTAATAATTAAATTGGTAAAATTGTCCCAAAAGAGGAAAACCTACTCTAGGAGCCCCTAAAGGGACCTTTGCAAAAAAAATAAATATATATATATATATATATATATATATATATATATATATATATATATTATAAAAAAAATTCAATTATTATACAGACTTTCACGTTTCAAGAGAAACTATTGAAAAGTTTCTTGTGCGCACAGGATTTTTATTTGCATGCTCACACATTAAAATTTCCGGTGTATAATAACCTATTTCCTTTGTGCGTCACTGCCATTTTACTATGAAGTAAATGAGAGTATGGATGCGCATGAATTAATAATGACCTATTTGCTCAAAATGTGGCTTTCGTTAGGGCAATACATCATATTTCTAGGTCTTATGTCCGCTTTAATGGATTTAACTCTGTGGCGGCCGATTAACCACACCGTGAAATAGGCTGATAGGTGGCTATCAGTAGGTGTAGTAGGTGGCTCAGTGTGCATTGTCCTATAAGGTTCATAAAAAAAAAAAAACATTGGTACAGTAAAAATTATCAAAATTTTGATTTTGTTAGGGCAGTATTTGGGTCAATGACATGATGTGCATATTTTGTGTCCAAGCGCATTATTTTCTTTTAAAATAATTTGATAAATTCATGACATGTCACTTATGGACGATGACGCAATTTTCTGAAATGGTGTCCTAATAATATATTTTTTTTCAAAACTAAATACTATGGCATCATTTTAGGTTTGAAACCTTTCACATAAAGAAATTTCCCATGTCATGTGGTACAACTACAGTATACTGTATATACGTACAACTATTTGGTTGGTTAGGTTGGAGGCTCACGCTACATTAAATGACAAACACATAAGAAGCTGGATCCAGCCTTGTACTAGACAAACCACTCTTACGAAATTCAAAATTTGAGCACTTTTAATCAGCACAATGCAAACGGCCGAATTGTGGCATAGTAAAATATCAGTGACGCAAAGGAAATAGGTTATATTAGGCTATATATAAATGGGAAATTGTAACACGTGAGCACGCAAAAAAATTCCTGTGCATATAAAATAGTTTCTTGTGAGCACGCAAAAAGTTTCTTGTGCGAAAGTCTGTATATTTTTAATTTCTTGCAAAGGTCCCTTTAGAAGCCCTGTAAAAACCAGCTACCGTCTTTTATTTGTAAAGAATAAGAATAGCTCACCAGTGGTGGAGGAGATGTTGACGTCTATGCTGATCTCTGGTATCCCTCCGTTCTTTAGTGAGGCCACACAGGTGTAAGTGCCAAAGTCAGTAAACTTGAGGTCGATGATGTCCAGGTTTGTGGTTCCTGGGGCAACGTCTGGGTCAGTCTGGGTAATGACCATCCGCTCTGAGCTACGCAGTGGACGGCCGTTCTTAAGCCAACTGAACATCAGCTCCTCGGGCGGCGTGGCCTCCACCTGACAGGATATCTTCACCTCTCTGCCGATCTGGATGTTGTCATCATTATGATAGGGGTCTGGTGTGATCCAGAACCGGCCCTTCTTCAGAGCTGTGTGGACAGAATGAAATGCAACCAATTTAATAAGAACAATAATGTTCATGTGGATATTTCTTCAACTTTGGCCAATTTTCACCCTTTAATTGTTAGAAAATACACTCAAGACACATTCTAACTAGTTTATTTCACAGGAGATTTTTTTTTTATTAAGTTATTTAGGACTGTCATAATTCCTTGATTAAATTTGAGTGCTAAAATTTCTGAACACAGTTTTACCTGTGCCAATTAAAGGTGCACTGTGTGATTTTTAGCGGAATTTTTAGCGGATTCTAGTGGTGAGGTTGCGAATTGCAACCAACAACAGTTACGTGGCAAGCAGGAAAAGATGTGAGACAGCAGAGACTAGCCAGTTAAGTAATGAGGTTTCTTTACAAAGATAAGTTAAGAAATTAGGTTTACTTTATTATTCAGTAAAACAATGTTATTGCGAATATTATGGTTACTTGTTCATCATTGTGTCCGTGTTTTATTTGTTGACTTTAGCTAGCTTCCTTGCACGAAGAACAACATAGTAACGAAATTTAGGAGATCCTCCTAAATATTACACAATGCACCTTTAACCGGCAAAATACCGGAAGTGGGGCATTCCACAGACTTGAAGTGCATTATTAGACTGTTATCACTGCACAATATATTAAAACCATTCAAAAATCATAATATGGCATAGTGCTATAGTGAAATCACAAAGGCTGCGATTCAATGAAATAAATATATGCACTGCGGATTTCAGGGTGAAGTGCGGCACTTTAATAATTTAAATGCATGAAGGTTATACCTTTCTTCCAGCGGTTCAGAGTGGCTCCGTTCACAGTACATGCTGCTCTACAGTAACTCAGTCTCTGCATGTGCTGTTTGTTTGGGTTTACAATAAAGTGGATTTGGGAACGCATATAAAGTCTGACACGCTTTGTGTTTCATAGCGAAGTGTTGCACTGTTATCATTTACATGTGTGGAGCGTGTCTCAGCAGCTGAGTTAACAAACTCTATCTCTGCATATGCTGTGAGTTTGAGTTGCTTATAACGTTCACGCAATGTAAACTTGAGGTTGTAAATTAAACCTACTTTTAATGTAAATAATTTATAAACCTATGCCAACAGAAGAATACATCGATTTATCCTAAAGAAGTGGCCAAAAATTAAAGATTAAGTGGACATTTGAATTAAATGTTGTTTGGCCAATATTAAACAAAGATTTGATCATACTGTAAAGTGTAACAGCAATAATCACCAGGCTGTTGGCACCCTATGCAGACATTTGATATAACACAAAATGTACATAAATTTATTATGTTTATATTATTCCATTGTGTATTTTAACTGTGTTGTTCAATAAAACCATGTTAATAATTGCTTTTAAAACTTTATTTGAATAATTATTGCCTCATTTTTAATATATATGTATTTGAAGTCATTTTAAAGGCTACTGTTCACTTAGGTCTATTTTTATAACCACAAAAAAAAAAAAGAATTACTAATTAATCGTCTAAATAATCGACCGATTACTCGATTATCAAAATATTCATTAGTAACAGCCCAAAAGTAATTTATCATTAAAATGTCCACCACAGTATAATTTAATATTTTTAGTTCCCTTTCGAAGGGAACTCAACAATACGTCAACGACGTTATGGGGGAACGCCTCAGGCGTGACAGGTGTCTGAAATCACTATCAAATCACGTCAATCATATTGACCGGCGACAGCCCGTGAATCATTAGCGTGAATGATTAACGTGCGACCTGGAAGTATAAAGGGGCGCCTTGCACACATGACAAATCATCTCATCGTCTTCAGGGACTGTCTGTTTGAAAACGCTACTCAATGAAACGGTAAGAAAATTAAATGTACAGCACACGAGTGTGCTTTTCCTGCCTGGGAGAAGAGCGCGCACGGGAGATTCTCGAGGGAATCCTCTGTGTGAACTGTGAGCGTTTTTCTTTTAAAACGCTCGCTCTCGTCTGGCCCTCTTCTCGAGTGAAGGGGGTTCAACGTCTGGTTCTCGTGGTCCCGCTCGTGCCGAGGCAGAGCGGCGACTTGCATCATGGGCTTCCAGATAGAGCTCGTCGATCATCTTGAGAGTGCTGTAAACCTCTCAGATGATTCGACGGCTGACGAGGGCGAAGCAGGTGCTCTTGCTGCTCTTCAGGACGAGCAGGAGATGGCTGAGGAGGTTTATAATCAGGTAGATCCTGAACCCTCTCAGCCACCCTGCCCCGTGTATGCAGGTCTGGTGGATGTTGTGGAGCGCGCCGCCAACAGGCTGTAGCTGCCATGGCAACGCACTAGAGGAGAGACCGCTCGCGTAGGCTCGGCGATCGGTTTCTCCCCGGCCATACACCACCAGCTCAGGTGAGCCTAATCCATTCCTTCCTGATCTTCACACAGAGATCTAGAGGGCATGGAAGAGCCCATTCTCTGCCAGTATTCACTGACATCAGCGGGTTAATTTCGCTGATGTTGAGGGGATCGCAGAGCATGGGTATGTGTCGATGCCGCCCATTTGACGAGTCGTTTGCGAACTATCTCATGTCTGGGCAGGCGTCGACACTGAGAGCTCCATTTCTGCCATCCAAACCGCTAGAGACAACAGCGCGTTTGAATGGCAGAGCATACACTGCAGCAGTTCAGGCTGGTGCTTCCCTGCACACCATGGCGGTGCTGCAGGCATACCAGGCCGACCTGCTGCAGGATCTCGACCAGGGGGCAGGGATGTCCCCTGAGGCGGTTACTGAGCCGCGCCGAACCACGGTTTTTGCGCTCCGGGCCACCAAACAGACTGCTGCCACGATCAGTCGGTCGATGGCGGCGATGGTGGCCACGGAGAGACAGCTTTGGTTAAACCTGGCCGACGTTGAGGAGAAAGAGAAGGCCTTTCTCCTCGATTCGTCGGTTTCGCCCTCTGAACTCTTTGGCCCCTCCGTGGAGGCGGGGCTTGGGAAGTTCAGGGAGGCGAAGGCGCGCTCAGCTGCTTTTAGGAAAAAACCTGCATACCGCTGAGATCCGGTTCCACGCCCAGGCAGGCGGGAGGGCCTGGCCCTTCACGGTCTGAGGACCATAGACAGGGCCAGAGAGCCAGTGTCGCCTCTCGTGCGCCCCCTCTGTGGAGGAACAGGGCGCAGGAAAGGCGTGACTCCCGCTAGAAGAGGGATCTGAGGGAGGTTATCCAGCACAAGCGCATACAGCGTCGCTGATGGATAATCTCCTCGGAGGGCTTCATTAAAAAGAGAAATCCAGCCCTCTCCTCTCTTCTGACTCCCCAGACGTGCATTACATCAGGCCTGGCGCTGGGCCTATGATAAGAACGATGTTCCGATGGCCCGCCTAGGCTTGTTTAGTAGAAACGCCTCTTTCAGGCATGTAAAGTGGTGGACCCCAGGTTCATAAAGAACTATCTGGTGAGTCTTCACTCCGCACGCCGCAGGTGAGCTGTCTGGTCTTTTCAAGAGTCAATTTTGTGAATTAAAATTCCGAAATGTATCTCTCTACAGACCTCGTTCCCTGTATAGAGCTATGGGGTCATGTCATTTGCTATGTCATCAGGTAATAAGGTAAGAGAAGTTTCCTGGATTATTAGGGCCCTGAAGTTCCCCATTAGGTGGCCAGAACGATAACTATGTTAGCCTTCGGGCTGTTAGCCACCTCAGGGTAGAGTAGTTGGTCTCTCTCTTAGAATTTTTTACTTAGAGTGTTGACTGACGCTAGAGCTTCAGATAGATCTTATGTCCGGCCCACGGGTCCGTTTGACTTCTTCCTGAGTATTTCGCCCCTTGAGCTCTGTTTGGGTTTTCATTAGGCTGAGCGATCATGCAGCCCTTTGTATGGAATAATACAGACTATATTCTTTAGTAAGGCTGTGGCTCCTCCGAGCCCTCAGATAGATCTATGCCTGCAGGCTGGCCCTCACCAGGGCCGCCTCTGTAGCTGGCCTAGGCTGTGCCAGGGATAATAGGAGTGCTCTGCTAAAATTTAGCATTGCTTCCTCTGAACCTTCACTTTGTGAATGTAGGTTTCTAGCATCCCTGTATAAACAGCCTCCTCCCATGGGAGTCGTTAGGCCAAGGCCCGCCCCCTTCTCTGCATTCTGGGGTGACTAGAGTAATGCAGCATGGTGCAGAGGATGGTTTGTAAGGACATGGTAGGCCTCAAACAGGCCTCTGTGGTATATATGTCTTTATTGAGCAGGGTTAGGCCGTCTTTCGCTTCACGAAGAAGACTGGGTTTCCTGCCCGACCCTGCCATGCAGAACTGGCCTACGGATTTAGGCCGCCAGTTTAGGCTTCACTCACCTCGCTGAGCTACTGCTCGAGCGCTAGGTTGTAGGTGGATGGCTTTCATTCAAGCCCCACTCCCCTAGGTTGGGCACAGATAAATTTCTGTCACCCCTAGAGCCGCTGGCAGGCCCGGACCCTGGTAACCTCAGGGTGAGGTGTGAGTATCCCCCTGTGATACAGGGTAGGTCTGAGCACTTCACTCCCAGTTCTGTTTATCCTACCTCGCACCACTATGGCTCGGGTCGAGTATGAAGTAAGCTTCACTTCTTCTTTGGTCGAAGTACGCTCCCCTGAAGCCAGAGCATTGCCCTGAGCTGACGCCCATGCATAGATGGTAGGCCCCTGACTAATGGGGCCTCCGTTGAGGCAGAGTGGCGTATGTTGTACTCCCCTTGTTTTAAGGGTGCTAGCTTTTTTGCGGAGTACACTGCCATGGGCAATGTGATTAGGCACCAGGATGCTGTAGGCGCTGCGTAAACAGCTTTGCTGCCAACGAAGGCTGCGCCATTAGGTAGTAGGCCTCAGCAGGCCTCCTTGATTGGACAGCCCCCTAGAGGGCACTGTAGGCCAGCTCACTTTACGTGGTTGGCCTTGGTGGTTCGGGCAGTTGACTCACTGATGGGTAGTAGGCCTTAAACAGGCCTCCTCGGAGGTGAGTCCCAACATTGTGGGACATACCTTATAGCGCTACTGGAAGCCCATTAGTAAATTATGCTTGTGTAGTATGGTTCCCAACAGTGTACTTTATAGCAGAATATGACTTGCTATTAGCTAGTAGGCCCGACCAGGCCTCCCTGATAGGCGAGTCCCCAGCTGGCTGGCCTTAGCAGGCCACCTTATACTATCACCCGGACTCAGGGCTCAAAGCTAACAGTGGTTATCAGGTAGTAGGCCACTCCGGCCTCCCTGAAGGTGAATTCCCACTTAAGATGGTTATCAGGTAGTAGGCCTCAGCCGGCCGCCCTGAAGGCGAATTCCCACTTAAGTTGGCTATCAGGTAGTAGGCCTCTCTGGGCCTCCCTGAAGGTGAGCTCCCAAATATTGTGGCTGTCAGGTAGTAGGCCGCTCTGGGCCTCCCTGAATGTGAGCGCCCAAATATTTTTGGTGTTAGGTAGTAGGCCTCACCAGGCCTCCCTGAAGGTGAGTTCCCACATGCTGTGATTATCAGGTAGTAGGCTCCTCCAGGCCTCCTTGAATGAGTACGGTCAGGTAGTAGGCCTCACCAGGCCTCCCTGAAGGTGAGCTCCCCACATACTGTGGTTGTAAGGTAGCAGGCCTCACCGGGCCTCCCTGAAGGTGAGTTCCCACGTACTGTGGTTATCAGGTAGTAGGCCTCTCTTGGCCTCTCTGAAGGTGAGCACCCCACATACTGTGGTTATCAGGTAGTAGGCCTCTCTGGGCCTCCCTGAAGGTGAGCACCCCACTTACTGTGGTTATCAGGTAGTAGGCCTCACGGGCCTCTCTGAAGGTGAATTCCCACTTACGTTGGCTATCAGGTAGTAGGCCTCTCCGGGCCTCCCTGTAACGTTCCCTAGTGGTGCTGGGTTTATGAAGCTAGTAGTCTCTTGCTATCAGTTTCAGCTAGCCTTAATAGGCAGCTGCTGAAGGCGAGCTTGCGCCCTGGCTCGCTAAAGTGTTCATTCTCTGCTATTGGTTCCCTCCCGGAACTTTTTCTGCCTACAGCCTGGTTTGCCTACCAGGCAGACCTGTGCTCCCCTCACCGAGGGTCTCTATGAGCATGCGGCTTCCTGAGTCTGGTCAGACGGTCGTAGGCCTCTCGTGAGGCCTCCCAGTTAGATCAGCCCTTAGGCCTTCACAGGCCTCCTCAGTGTTTTGAAACACAGACACTGGGTTGATCCGTGGATCGAGTAGAGAAACTCCCCTCGCTAGCAAGGGTTGGAAAGCACTATGCTGAGTCATACTCTCCGGGATATCCCGTCTCTGAGATCCGGGCCGAGTGGTTCACTGCCAGCTTCGCAGTCCCTCGGGTTGGATGCCTTTCTTAAGGCTTTGTTGTCCAGAGGCTCTGTCTTCAGACAGACAGGATTTGGCCAGACTAGTGTCTATGTACTGACGCCAGGTCAGGCCGTCCTGGTGGCATTTCGGGGTGAGTACGTTCCCCTGAATAGTGACTGGCTGGGGTTCCTTCGGGTTCCCTAGCCACATTCCCTAGAAGGGACCCCTTCTAATCGGAAGCTGTGGTTCCAGGCCCGGAGCCGGCCCAGGTAGACCTTTTTATTTAACCATGTTTATGAAGGTTTTTCTGTGAGGCTGTAGCTTGGGCTATGACCGTAGGGAATGCTGTCACTGACAGCCCAGTGTGACCTGAGGGTGAGTGGTTCTAGCGTTTCATTTGAAGTTGCTGGTTCTGACAGTTGTCACTGCCACTTGGCATGCACTCCCCTTAGCATGGCGGAGTTGGTATATCGTTCCCCATAACGTCGTTGACGTATTGTTGAGTTCCCTTCGAAAGGGAACGTCTCAGGTTACGACTGTAACCTATGTTCCCTGAGAACAGGGAACGAGACAATACGTCTCCCTGCCATGCCTCGGGGCTTGCCTACCGTACAGTCCCTTCAGACGATAAGGTGATTTGTCATGTGTGCAAGGCGCCCCTTTATACTTCCAGGTCGCACGTTAATCATTCACGCTAATGATTCACGGGCTGTCGCCGGTCAATATGATTGACGTGATTTGATAGTGATTTCAGACACCTGTCACGCCTGAGGCGTTCCCCCATAACGTCGTTGACGTATTGTCTCGTTCCCTGTTCTCAGGGAACATAGGTTACAGTCGTAACCTGAGACGTTTTTTAGCGTGCAGTGTTGGAAATGACATTGATGCAAATGACATTTGGAACATTTTGGACTCTTTTGCCTTGCTAAGGGTAATTTAATTACTAACATTTTACATAAGCTAAATAAACAAAAACTATATTTTCACACTTTTTGCATAATTTTACAAAATTACAGCTTGATTGTAAATAATATTTTTTTATTATTATTATTATTATTATATTTCTAATTAAAATATATTTAAAACACTAAATATGTTTTAGTATTGTATAAAATAATACTGTTTTAATATTATTTTGTATCACTTCAATCATGTTTACCTTGATTTTCATCACACTTCAAATGTCTCAAATTTCATCTCAAGCATGCTCTGCATTGCCATTGTCATCTCTGGTAAGCAATTGCAACTATTTTTCTTAAAATAAAAGGAGCAAAAATCAATGAGTACAGTAAAATATTTAGTTTTTAAAATTATTTATACATATTTTATATTAAATATTTACTTAATACAGTTGTTATATGATACTATAACAATATTCTTTTTTTATTTTATTTTATTTCTGGTATGTAAAAGTACCTGGTGTTGAAGAAACGTCTCAGGTTACGACTGTAACCTATGTTCCCTGAGAACAGGGAACGAGACAATACGTCAACGACGTTATGGGGAACGCCTCAGGCGTGACAGGTGTCTGAAATCACTATCAAATCACGTCAATCATATTGACCGGCGACAGCCCGTGAATCATTAGCGTGAATGATTAACGTGCGACCTGGAAGTATAAAGGGGCGCCTTGCACACATGACAAATCACCTTATCGTCTGAAGGGACTGTACGGTAGGCAAGCCCCGAGGCATGGCAGGGAGACGTATTGTCTCGTTCCCTGTTCTCAACGACGTTATGGGGAACGATATACCAACTCCGCCATGCTAAGGGGAGTGCATGCCAAGTGGCAGTGACAACTGTCAGAACCAGCAACTTCAAATGAAACGCTAGAACCACTCACCCTCAGGTCACACTGGGCTGTCAGTGACAGCATTCCCTACGGTCATAGCCCAAGCTACAGCCTCACAGAAAAACCTTCATAAACATGGTTAAATAAAAAGGTCTACCTGGGCCGGCTCCGGGCCTGGAACCACAGCTTCCGATTAGAAGGGGTCCCTTCTAGGGAATGTGGCTAGGGAACCCGAAGGAACCCCAGCCAGTCACTATTCAGGGGAACGTACTCACCCCGAAATGCCACCAGGACGGCCTGACCTGGCGTCAGTACATAGACACTAGTCTGGCCAAATCCTGTCTGTCTGAAGACAGAGCCTCTGGACAACAAAGCCTTAAGAAAGGCATCCAACCCGAGGGACTGCGAAGCTGGCAGTGAACCACTCGGCCCGGATCTCAGAGACGGGATATCCCGGAGAGTATGACTCAGCATAGTGCTTTCCAACCCTTGCTAGCGAGGGGAGTTTCTCTACTCTATCCACGGATCAACCCAGTGTCTGTGTTTCAAAACACTGAGGAGGCCTGTGAAGGCCTAAGGGCTGATCTAACTGGGAGGCCTCACGAGAGGCCTACGACCGTCTGACCAGACTCAGGAAGCCGCATGCTCATAGAGACCCTCGGTGAGGGGAGCACAGGTCTGCCTGGTAGGCAAACCAGGCTGTAGGCAGAAAAAGTTCCGGGAGGGAACCAATAGCAGAGAATGAACACTTTAGCGAGCCAGGGCGCAAGCTCGCCTTCAGCAGCTGCCTATTAAGGCTAGCTGAAACTGATAGCAAGAGACCACTAGCTTCATAAACCCAGCACCACTAGGGAACGTTACAGGGAGGCCCGGAGAGGCCTACTACCTGATAGCCAACGTAAGTGGGAATTCACCTTCAGAGAGGCCCGTGAGGCCTACTACCTGATAACCACAGTAAGTGGGGTGCTCACCTTCAGGGAGGCCCAGAGAGGCCTACTACCTGATAACCACAGTATGTGGGGTGCTCACCTTCAGAGAGGCCAAGAGAGGCCTACTACCTGATAACCACAGTACGTGGGAACTCACCTTCAGGGAGGCCCGGTGAGGCCTGCTACCTTACAACCACAGTATGTGGGGAGCTCACCTTCAGGGAGGCCTGGTGAGGCCTACTACCTGACCGTACTCATTCAAGGAGGCCTGGAGGAGCCTACTACCTGATAATCACAGCATGTGGGAACTCACCTTCAGGGAGGCCTGGTGAGGCCTACTACCTGACACCCAAAATATTTGGGCGCTCACATTCAGGGAGGCCCAGAGCGGCCTACTACCTGACAGCCACAATATTTGGGAGCTCACCTTCAGGGAGGCCCAGAGAGGCCTACTACCTGATAGCCAACTTAAGTGGGAATTCGCCTTCAGGGCGGCCGGCTGAGGCCTACTACCTGATAACCATCTTAAGTGGGAATTCACCTTCAGGGAGGCCTGAGCGGCCTACTACCTGATAACCACTGTTAGCTTTGAGCCCTGAGTCCGGGTGATAGTATAAGGTGGCCTGCTAAGGCCAGCCAGCTGGGGACTCGCCTATCAGGGAGGCCTGGTCGGGCCTACTAGCTAATAGCAAGTCATATTCTGCTATAAAGTACACTGTTGGGAACCATACTACACAAGCATAATTTACTAATGGGCTTCCAGTAGCGCTATAAGGTATGTCCCACAATGTTGGGACTCACCTCCGAGGAGGCCTGTTTAAGGCCTACTACCCATCAGTGAGTCAACTGCCCGAACCACCAAGGCCAACCACGTAAAGTGAGCTGGCCTACAGTGCCCTCTAGGGGGCTGTCCAATCAAGGAGGCCTGCTGAGGCCTACTACCTAATGGCGCAGCCTTCGTTGGCAGCAAAGCTGTTTACGCAGCGCCTACAGCATCCTGGTGCCTAATCACATTGCCCATGGCAGTGTACTCCGCAAAAAAGCTAGCACCCTTAAAACAAGGGGAGTACAACATACGCCACTCTGCCTCAACGGAGGCCCCATTAGTCAGGGGCCTACCATCTATGCATGGGCGTCAGCTCAGGGCAATGCTCTGGCTTCAGGGGAGCGTACTTCGACCACAGAAGAAGTGAAGCTTACTTCATACTCGACCCGAGCCATAGTGGGGCGAGGTAGGATAAACAGAACTGGGAGTGAAGTGCTCAGACCTACCCTGTATCACAGGGGGATACTCACACCTCACCCTGAGGTTACCAGGGTCCGGGCCTGCCAGCGGCTCTAGGGGTGACAGAAATTTATCTGTGCCCAACCTAGGGGAGTGGGGCTTGAATGAAAGCCATCCACCTACAACCTAGCGCTCGAGCAGTAGCTCAGCGAGGTGAGTGAAGCCTAAACTGGCGGCCTAAATCCGTAGGCCAGTTCTGCATGGCAGGGTCGGGCAGGAAACCCAGTCTTCTTCGTGAAGCGAAAGACGGCCTAACCCTGCTCAATAAAGACATATATACCACGGAGGCCTGTTTGAGGCCTACCATGTCCTTACAAACCATCCTCTGCACCATGCTGCATTACTCTAGTCACCCCAGAATGCAGAGAAGGGGGCGGGCCTTGGCCTAACGACTCCCATGGGAGGAGGCTGTTTATACAGGGATGCTAGAAACCTACATTCACAAAGTGAAGGTTCAGAGGAAGCAATGCTAAATTTTAGCAGAGCACTTCTATTATCCCTGGCACAGCCTAGGCCAGCTACAGAGGCGGCCCTGGTGAGGGCCAGCCTGCAGGCATAGATCTATCTGAGGGCTCGGAGGAGCCACAGCCTTACTAAAGAATATAGTCTGTATTATTCCATACAAAGGGCTGCATGATCGCTCAGCCTAATGAAAACCCAAACAGAGCTCAAGGGGCGAAATACTCAGGAAGAAGTCAAACGGACCCGTGGGCCGGACATAAGATCTATCTGAAGCTCTAGCGTCAGTCAACACTCGAAGTAAAAAATTCTAAGAGAGAGACCAACTACTCTACCCTGAGGTGGCTAACAGCCCGAAGGCTAACATAGTTATCGTTCTGGCCACCTAATGGGGAACTTCAGGGCCCTAATAACTTCTCTTACCTTATTACCTGATGACATAGCAAATGACATGACCCCATAGCTCTATACAGGGAACGAGGTCTGTAGAGAGATACATTTCGGAATTTTAATTCACAAAATTGACTCTTGAAAAGACCAGACAGCTCACCTGCGGCGTGCGGAGTGAAGACTCGCCAGATAGTTCTTTATGAACCTGGGGTCCACCACTTTACATGCCTGAAAGAGGCGTTTCTACTAACCAAGCCTAGGCGGGCCATCGGAACATCGTTCTTATCATAGGCCCAGCGCCAGGCCTGATGTAATGCACGTCTGGGGAGTCAGAAGAGAGGAGAGGGCTGGATTTCTCTTTTTAATGAAGCCCTCCGGGGAGATTATCCATCAGCGACGCTGTATGCGCTTGTGCTGGATAACCTCCCTCAGATCCCTCTTCTAGCGGGAGTCACGCCTTTCCTGCGCCCTGTTCCTCCACAGAGGGGGCGCACGAGAGGCGACACTGGCTCTCTGGCCCTGTCTATGGTCCTCAGACCGTGAAGGGCCAGGCCCTCCCGCCTGCCTGGGCGTGGAACCGGATCTCAGCGGTATGCAGGTTTTTTCCTAAAAGCAGCTGAGCGCGCCTTCGCCTCCCTGAACTTCCCAAGCCCCGCCTCCACGGAGGGGCCAAAGAGTTCAGAGGGCGAAACCGACGAATCGAGGAGAAAGGCCTTCTCTTTCTCCTCAACGTCGGCCAGGTTTAACCAAAGCTGTCTCTCCGTGGCCACCATCGCCGCCATCGACCGACTGATCGTGGCAGCAGTCTGTTTGGTGGCCCGGAGCGCAAAAACCGTGGTTCGGCGCGGCTCAGTAACCGCCTCAGGGGACATCCCTGCCCCCTGGTCGAGATCCTGCAGCAGGTCGGCCTGGTATGCCTGCAGCACCGCCATGGTGTGCAGGGAAGCACCAGCCTGAACTGCTGCCGTGTATGCTCTGCCATTCAAACGCGCTGTTGTCTCTAGCGGTTTGGATGGCAGAAATGGAGCTCTCAGTGTCGACGCCTGCCCAGACATGAGATAGTTCGCAAACGACTCGTCAAATGGGCGGCATCGACACATACCCATGCTCTGCGATCCCCTCAACATCAGCGAAATTAACCCGCTGATGTCAGTGAATACTGGCAGAGAATGGGCTCTTCCATGCCCTCTAGATCTCTGTGTGAAGATCAGGAAGGAATGGATTAGGCTCACCTGAGCTGGTGGTGTATGGCCGGGGAGAAACCGATCGCCGAGCCTACGCGAGCGGTCTCTCCTCTAGTGCGTTGCCATGGCAGCCACAGCCTGTTGGCGGCGCGCTCCACAACATCCACCAGAACTGCATACACGGGGCAGGGTAGCTGAGAGGGTTCAGGATCTACCTGATTATAAACCTCCTCAGCCATCTCCTGCTCGTCCTGAAGAGCAGCAAGAGCACCTGCTTCGCCCTCGTCAGCCGTCGAATCATCTGAGAGGTTTACAGCACTCTCAAGATGATCGACGAGCTCTATCTGGAAGCCCATGATGCAAGTCGCCGCTCTGCCTCGGCACGAGCGGGACCACGAGAACCAGACGTTGAACCCCCTTCACTCGAGAAGAGGGCCAGACGAGAGCGAGCGTTTTAAAAGAAAAACGCTCACAGTTCACACAGAGGATTCCCTCGAGAATCTCCCGTGCGCGCTCTTCTCCCAGGCAGGAAAAGCACACTCGTGTGCTGTACATTTAATTTTCTTACCGTTTCATTGAGTAGCGTTTTCAAACAGACAGTCCCTGAAGACGATGAGATGATTTGTCATGTGTGCAAGGCGCCCCTTTATACTTCCAGGTCGCACGTTAATCATTCACGCTAATGATTCACGGGCTGTCGCCGGTCAATATGATTGACGTGATTTGATAGTGATTTCAGACACCTGTCACGCCTGAGGCGTTCCCCATAACGTCGTTGACGTATTGTTGAGTTCCCTTCGAAAGGGAACACCCATTAATAAAGGCACTTTCGTTTTATAAAATATCGGTTTGCTCAAGAAGCAGTAACACACTGCACATTTTCTTATCATAAAGTCTCTTAATCTCTTCATACAATATTTGTACTGCATGGTTAATGATGCATTAAATGCAGTGCGTCAGTTTACATAGCTAAAAGGTCTTTGCTTAATGTAATTTCAAAACAGTTTAATATACTTTTCCACAATTCATCCACACCACTGCTTTTGAAGTCATTATCACTGTGACAAGCCAGTGACATAAAAATGACAAAACATAAAATGTTAATAAAATACCCATGGGCTATTTTTAAGGAATGGAGGTGTGTGACTACCATCTTAGCCAGTAAATACAGCACAAACAAAGCTAGATCTTAAAATACATCATCCCACTGTCACCCCGAATAAGGTGAGAAATAAACAGAGGGCCCCTCAAGACACACACACACACACACACACACACACACAAACGTGATATTATTTAGATAAGGGATTGTCAAGGAGTCGCGCACTTTCTCTGTTCGGAAGAGAACAGACGTTTCCTTCCACAGAACCTCAGTCCTTTGACACTGACATTGAGAAGAACTCTGACTCAACCACACTGACATCTACAGAGTTGGAAATGATGTAAGAACGGCGTGACATGACACACACTTTCCACACTACTCCACACATGCTAATGAGTTAATCCTTGCAAGGCTGGATTGAGAGATCTTGCGCACTGTGAACTCACATTCAGAAATAACTCCAACTCAAAGCCACACCAGACTGAACAGCAGCTATTTTAGGATCTTTACGAGTTAAAACCACACAGTAAATAAGCCAAAACAGAAACCCGCCATTCTCAAGAAAAATTATCTTTTGTAAAGTCGCAAAGTCAACATGAAATCAAAACTGACTCCCTAATAAAAATTCCTGGTGTTGTTTTTATGATTCAATTATTCATTGAATTTATTGGAAAAAAAATATCTAAAATTCAATTCTATTTAATATATATATATATATATATATATATATATATATATATATATATATATATATATATATATTACATTTTGAAATAGTCTCTTATGCTCACCAAGGAAGGCTGCATTTATTTGATCAAAAACTCACTGACCTAAACGTATACATCAATATATAAACCTCTCTTCACCTGTCACAGAGACCAATGTTCACAATTTGATCAGTTCCCGATGGAAGTCCTGCCCTACATTTTTTCTTGTTCTTTTGGGAAATCTCACATTACACAAGTAAATGGGTTGTGAACGCAGTTTTTCTAAAGTCACGTTGACTTCAACAAAACAGAACTGCATATTTATGAGACTTTGGAGGTTTCTTTTTTGTTTTACTTTTCATTAGCGCTCACTGCTCTCTTTTCAACAGGAGTAAAGGGGTCAGAGACACACAAACAAATGTCTCCCAATGGGATCCCAAGTCTCAAGCTAGCCATGAGCCAAAGCAAAACACCACAATCTCATTTCCCAGTCATTTTTGAGAATGCTGTGCATCTGGCCCTAATTATTAATCAGTGACTGAATTATTTAAAAACAGCTTTTAGGAAATCTTATTAACCAATTTATTTGCATTAATTCTGCACATTTTACAATCTGTTACAATCTGGACTGCTAAGAGAGGATGTTTCAAGGTGGGCTACCATGCTGATACTGGCAGAGACTCTGAATATTATGAGATAGATGACAACAAAGAGCTGTAACTTTGCAGGGTTGCTTTATGCAAGGTTCGGCTCAGCAGGCCTTTCCTTACTGGTCAATTTGCAACTTAATCAATAGCTAAATATTGTGGTGAGATAGCTGTGCAATCTTTGGTGAGCCCATAAAACGTGCAGGGTGTTAATGCTTTCGAGTCCAGTTCTGTCATTATCAAAAAGCACTGCAGGTAAGCAATTACCAAGAGACAAGCTGCTTAATCTTTCCAGAACATTTAATGTCAGGTTGCTACACGTTGAGCGTTTGACGATGATTTCTTACAGTAATCCGCTGTAATAACATCTCTTGAAATTTCAAAAACACTTAAAATGGAAATCCAACTTTTTGCTTCAACTTTTAATGAGCTTTCCAACAGAAGAATATATCAAGGAGCTCCTAGGAGACAACACAGCGGTTTCTCACCACCATTTGCACCTGTGTTTTGTAACTGCTTGTTTTATGAAACGTCTGGGAAAGAATTAAGACATCACCTCGAATTACTGCTAAGCTTTTTTGCATTCCACAAACACAATAATAATGCTCAACTACGATTCCTTTATGGCATCAAACATATGCAGAAGATATTGATGGATGCATTTCAAATGATTTTGTTCTAGATGGGTCTTTTCTTTGTGATATTATAATTAGTTAGTTATTTCCTCAGCTCAGCACTCACCTCAGATCATTGTCAACACACTTGTTGCATTATATGAAAATCGATAATCCTTTTGACTAGCCCTGCATAGTCGTGCAATCAGAGTGAATAGATGCAGTGAATGGTTGAGAAAAGTCTTTTACTGATGAATATGTGGTGCCGCACACAAGCACTTTTCTTTACTTATATCATCTTATGCAACCATGGAAATTTAAAAGGAATCTTTAAAGTAGTTTTCTTCATGGCCACATTTGCACTAGTCAATTGCCCCTTTTTAGACAGCAAATCTGGAGTTTTAGACTTACTCTGCAATGCTGAATATTGCATGAAGAGTGTGTCATTTGCAAATGGAACATTGTTATTTGGCACATAATAATCAGTGAATTTAAATTAATGTCTTTCATAATCAAAAATAAACCGATTATCATTGCCTGGAACGTAACAAGCAATAACCAACCAGTTCAATTCAAACAATATGTTTTCAAACAGATATAATGCACTGGGTCTCATTCACTAACTGTCAGTAAAAAAAAAATTGCACAGAAATCATGGTTCCCTTTCGTAGTCACTCCGAGTTAAGTCGGATGATGGAGAATGGGAGAATGGGGGTTTCGCCTAGAAAGCCTATCGACTTCGAGTATTACAAAACGAGCCTATGGCAATGAAATGCCATGGGTCTGCGGAATTTGCATAGCGTATCTCCGCCCCACCGCGTGGGTATAAAAGGAGAGACGCCGGAAAAGGCAGATCATGTTTTCGCTTCGGAGCCAAGAGTATCTCTTCACTCCACAGCTATTTCTGACTTCGCTCTACGAGACGAGCCACTCTCCGGTGTTGGTGTGACGGCGATCTGCAGCGAATTCACATTGCCTGCTGGTCTGTGCAGTGATCTGCCAGTGAGTGTGTTTCTCCCTGCTCGCTTCAACATCACGGAGTTTTCTCTCCTCTCACAAAAAGAGCTCGCACGCGGCACGTCTTTTTAAAGACGGCTCGCCCGTGCATTTCAAGAAAAAATGAATGGTGCGGCAGCTTGGTATCGGACTCTGATGGGCACGAGCATTGTCTAGTATGTTTGGGCTTGATCATACTAGAGCACCGCTCGTGGATGACTCATGTTCTCTCTGTGGGAACATGACCATCGCGTCATCAAGGTCGAGACTCGGTGAACTCGCAAGAGTGAGAGTCCCCTCATCCACCCCCCGATCTTCGGCTGGTGGCCAGGGTGACCTGAGGGTGTTGGTCTGGAACAAGTCGCCGACCCCGTGTCCACGCCCCAGCCCCCCCTCCTCAATGACGGTGCCCGCTAATGAACAGGTGATTCCCACGGGTCTACCTTCTGGTGGCCCGTGTGTTTCATTTGAAGCTACAGAGGATGATACTATGTTTGTAGCAGGTTCACTAGGTGGGTTTGATTCTCTGGAAAAGACCACTCGTCACAGCTGCCACCTTCTGGTGTGCATACGGCTGTGCCTGAGTCCGATCCAGAGATGACTGCCATGCTTTCCTGGGACGATTGGTTTTGGGTAAGGCCGCCGACACTCGTCCACGGCAAACCCCAATACCTTTCTTCCCAGACGTGCATGATGAGATCTCGAAGTCCTAGAAGACCCCCTGGTCTTCACGGGACCGCTCACTGATCTCATCCACCTTTCCTTCCCTCGATGGGGCCGCTGCCATGGGTACACTGGGGTTCCCACGGCTGAACGCTCTGTTGCGATGCTATGTGTCCTCAGAGTGCTTCTTCTCGGCGCAATCCTAAGCACCCGTCCGTGGCCTGTAGTTTTTCGTCTACACTTGTGGCGAGATCCTATAGCGCCACTGGCAGCCGCCTCCCTGCTGCCATGGTCATTCTGCTGGTCTACCGGACCCAGATGCTCATGGTCCTGCACGAGGGCGGGACTGACCCAGGGCTCTTCACTGAGCTGCGTGCCGCCACTGACCTCGCTCTCCGAGCGACGAAAGTGGCCGTACGCTCCCTGGGTCAGGTGATGCTCACCATTCTGTGGCTGAACCTGTCTGATGTGCTGGATGTCACGCGGCCCCGTCTGTCCGACATTCCCATATCTCAGGTCGGCCTCTTCGGCGGTGCGGTTGAGGACTTTGCCCAACAGCTCTCAACCGCCCATGTGCAGACTGACGTTGATTCTGTCCCGACGGCCCGCCGTCCGCTCAGATCCCTCGGTCTGCCCACCGCCGAAGGCGCCCTCCCCGCCCGTTAATGGGCCGGCTCTGGAAGCCGCGGGCGGACGCCACAGCCCTCTCCAGCCCCGCCCCCCGCTACATGCCAGGTTAAGCGGCGCTCTTGAGACGGGCTCCTCAGAGATGGGACTCAGTTCTTTCCAGGAGTGGGTAGCAGGACCACTCCTTTCCCCGGTGGAGGGCCGGGGGAGAATCTTTTGTTCTCCGTAGAAAGAACCGATACTCCCATCACTGAGCACACAGAGCCGGATGACAGTGTGCGACGCCCCCGGGCCTCGCCGCTCTCATCCTTCTCTGTCACAGAGTTCTCGGACCGCAGTGTGCTCCGCCCCTGGGCCTCGCCACTCCCGTCCCCCTCTGTCCCCTCTGCCCCGCACCGGGCCGCTATGCCACCCTCGCCTGGGCTGGTCACTCCGCTTCGCTTCCCCTCCGGGGGGACGTCTGTGGTTCGTATGACCCCGCTGGTTCAGTTTCTGGCAGCTTGGTTAGAGCTCCCCAGCCTGTCCTGCTGGGTCGCCCGAACGATCAGGCGCGGTTCTATGCGATTCAGTTCGCTCGGTCTCCTCCCCGCTTCAGGGGAGTCTGCTTCACTATGGTCGGTGGCAATGCCCCCATCATGCGAGCGGAGGTTGCTACCCTGCTGGCGAAGGGTGCAATCGAGACTGTCCCTCCAGCCGAGATGAGGTCGGGGTTTTACAGCCCGTACTTCATCGTCCCCAAGAAAACCGGTGGGTTACGGCCGATCCTGGACCTGAGCGTCCTGAACCGCTCCCTTCACAAGCTGCCGTTCAGGATGCGAAAAAACGCATTTTCGAGTGTGTGCGGCCGCAGGATTGGTTTGCAGCGATAGCCATGAAGGACGCCTACTTTCATGTCTGCATTTTACCTCGACACAGACCGTTTCTCCGGTTGGCTTTCGAGGGGCAGGCATATCAGTATACTGTGTATAATATCACAGTACTCTGTCTCCTCGCGTCTTTACGAAGGTCGTCGAGGCAGCCCTTGTTCCCCTACTAGAGATGCGCGGATGGGCTATTATTTCATCCGCAACCGCATCACAAAACTCATCATCCGTCCGCCATCCATCCGCACCAACGTTTTTGACCAATTTTCAAAACTGCACCCGCCCGCCATCCGCTGATACAAGGCGCTGCTGATGACATTCGCGAGTCTAGAAACCGCCCGCCACCCGCCCGAATTTAATTAAAATATTTTTTTGCATCACGTCATCCGCCCGATCCGCGGTTTATCCGCGGAGTCCGCGGCTATAACCGCCAACCGCGCATCTCTATCCCCTACGCGAACACAGGGTTCGCATCCTGAATTATCTCGACGACTGGCTGATTCTAGCCCACTCTCGAGCTCAGGTTTGCGAACACAGAGACCTTGTGCTCCGGCACCTAGCCCGTCTGGGCCTTCGGGTCATCTGGGAGAAGAGCAAACTCAGCCCCGTGCAGAGGATCTCTTTTCTCGGTATGGAGCGAGCGAGCGCGCACACTCACTGCTGACTTGTCTTCGTCAGTTCGAGGGCAAGAGTGCGGTCCCACTGAAATTATTTCAGAGGCTCCTGGGGCATATGGCATCTGCAGCCGCGGCAACGCCGCTCGGATTGCTTCATATGAGACCGCTTCAGCTGTGGCTTCGCGATCGAGTCCCGAGGTGGGCATGGCATCACGGCACGCTCCGAGTCCCAGTGACTCTGACCTGCCGTCAGTTCTTCACCAGGTGGAGGAACCTCAGTTTTCTACGGGCCGGAGTTCCCTTAGAACGAGTTTCCAGGCATGTTGTTGTCTCCACAGATGCCTCTTCCACGGGCTGGGGCACCATGTGCAACGGACATGCTAACGCGGGCTCCTGGACAGGACCCCAGCGCCTTCTGTAAGTCAATTGCCTCGAGTTGCTGGCAGTATGCCTTGCCATGCACCGTTTCCGCACGCTGCTCAAGGGTCAACACGTACTAGTCCGTTCAGACAATACCGCAACAGTAGCGTACATCAACCGCCAAGGTGGTCTACGCTCCCGCCGTATGTCGCAACTCGCTCGCCACCTCCTCCTATGGAGTCAGAAGCACCTGAGGTCCCTTCGTGCTATCTACATTCCGGGGGACCGGAACCTTGCAGCCGACGAGCTGTCACGGTTCCGTCCCATCCCCGGCGAATGGCGACTCCATCCCCAGTCGGTCCAGCTGATTTGGGACCAGTTTGGGGACGCACAGATAGACCTGTTTGCCTCCCACGACTCATCCCATTGCGCCCTGTATTACTCCCTGTCCGAGGGCAGCCTCGGCAAGGATGCCCTGGCGCACAGCTGGCCGTGGGGCCTACGCAAATATGCGTTTCCCCCAGTGAGCCTTCTCGCACGGACTCTGTGCAAGATCAAGGAGGACGAGAAGCAGGTCACTTTGGTTGCGCCGTACTGGCCCACCAGGACCTGGTTCTCCGAACTAGTACTCCTCGCGACAGCACCTCCTTGGCCAATTCCTCTGAGAGAGGACCTCCTCTCTCAGAGACGGGGCACCCTTTGGCACCCTCGTCCCGATCTTTGGAGGCTCCACGTGTGGCTCCTGGATGGGACGAGGCAGGTTTGAGTACCCTGCCACCTGCGGTGGCGGCTACCATCACTTCCGCTAGAGCTTCGTCCACGAGACATCTCTATGCGTTGAAGTGGAACCTCTTCGTCAACTGGTGCTCTTCTCGCTGAGAAGACCCCAGGAGATGCTCGATCAGTGTCGTGCTTTCCTTCCTGCAAGATGGGCTGGAGCGAAGGCTGTCTCCCTCCACCCTGAAGGTGTATGTGGCCGCTATCACCGCATATCACGAAGCAGTTGAAGGTAAGTCTCTGGGAGGGCACGACCTGATCGTCAGGTTCCTGAGAGGGGCGAGGAGACTGAATCCTCCTCGCCCTCCTCTCGTTCCCTCTTGGGACCTCTCAGCGGTGTTAAATGCCCTGCAGAGGGCTCCCTTTGAGCCTTTGCAATCAGTGGAGCTTAAGTTCCTGTCAATGAAGACAGCGCTCCTGGTTGCACTGGCCTCCATCAAGAGGGTAGGGGACCTGCACGCATTCTCCGTTGATGAAGCGTGCCTGGAATTCGGGCCGGCTTACTCTCACGTGATCCTGAGACCCCGGCCTGGATATGTGCCCAAGGTTCCCACCACTCCCTTCCGGGACCAGGTGGTGAACCCGCAAGCGCTGCCCCTGGAGGAGGCAGACCCAGCCTTGGCACTGCTCTGTCCAGTACGCGCTCTCCGCGCTTACGTAGACAGGACGCAGTGTTTCAGGACCTCAGACCAGCTCTTTGTCTGTTATGGTGGGAGACTGAAGGGAAAGGCTCTCTCAAAGCAGAGGTTGTCTCACTGGATAGTGGACACCATCGCTTTGGCTTACCAACAGCAAGGCCGACCGTGCCCCCTTGGTGTGATAGCCCAGTCCACCCGGAGTGTGGCTTCCTCTTGGGCTCTTGCGCATGGCGCCTCGCTGGCAGACATCTGCAGAGCTGGAGGCTGGGCGACACCTAACACATTCGCCAGATTCTACAATCTCCGAGTGTAGCCTGTGTCCTCTCACGTACTCGCTTCAACTAGCTAGTACCGGACCCGCTCAGGTGTCTTCGCTTGCTCGCCATTCCACTCCACGGACTGGATACGTGCAATATTCTCCTCAGGTGAGCCTTCCTCTCTGAAGCCCTGAGTTCCTCCAGCACTGTTGACGCTGCCGCCAGTGTCTTTTGCCTGTGCGTCGGCTAGGTGCCTCCGTGTGCATGGTTCCTCCCTTGAGTAACCCCCACATGTGTATTTCCACTGTAAGTCTCCCTGAGCGTGTGTCTTTCCCTCGGCAAGCCACCTTGCCACCCCTAGAGTTGAAAGTTGCCACCCCACGGGCTGGTCACTCCAGTGTTCCTCCATATGCAGCCCTCCGGCCATATGTGTGTTCCTAAGTCCTCCCTACGGATAGGCATTCTGCGGCATATTTCCTCTGAGATATGCTCCCCAGTGTACCTTGGTATTCCTGTGTTAAGTAGGACTCCTTCGTCCGTGCCAGTATCACGACAGGGGGATCAGACTTTCGCAGGGCACTGGAAGACAGCTGTGAAGGTGGCGTGATTATACGGGAACCCCCATTCTCCGTCATCCGACGTAACTCGGAGTGACTACGAAAGGGAACGTCTCGGTTACGTATGTAACCCTCGTTCCCTGAGTAGGGAACGGAGACGTTACGTCTCCCGGCCACTTCCGCTGTACCGCTGGGCAGACACCTGAGTTCAATCTCGGCTCCTCAGCGAAGACATGATCTGCCTTTGCCGGCGTCTCTCCTTTTATACCCACGCGGTGGGGCGGAGATATGCTATGCAAATTCCGCAGACCCATGGCATTTTATTGTCATAGGCTCGTTTTGTAATACTCGAAGTCGATAGGCTTTCTAGGCGAAACCCCCATTCTCCCATTCTCCGTCATCCGACGTAACGTCTCCGTTCCCTACTCAGGGAACGAGGGTTACATACAGACGTTCATTGGTAAGTTTGCACCAGCAAAAACCATAGAGCTGGGAGCCTCAGAAACATGGATGGTTATGCCAGAATGTTCTATAAAAATATTCATATTTTATAATAAATATTATACTCTCTCTCTCTCTCTCTCTCTCTCTCTCTCTCTCTTCTTTTTACAATTTACATTATGTAAATATTTTTTATTAAAATATAATATATTATATTAAATTATATCATAAAAATAAATATTTGGCTGTGTACACTATTAACTGCAGGCATGCACTCCCTGATAAAATCAGGAAAAAATATTTATTCATCAAAAAGAGAATGAGGCTCAGAACAAATTTATGCAGAATGCACCTGTTTAGAGGAAATTTGGCATGAAAATCTTTTCTGTGCATGCAAATAGTCTATAAAAAGTATAAAAAAATATAGAAATAATAGTGAATGATAACCACTGTCTCATATTCCCTATCAACATAAAGCCCCACCAACAAGACGTGAGTCCTCCCATTAGAGGAGAATAAATGGTTGAATACAAATCTGTTCTCCACTGCAGCAGTCTGCTAATAGTCACCACCTCATCAAAAGCAACTGAATTCTCTATTATCCATTTTATTTAGCGGAAATATAAGTCAAGTAGTGCAATGTACGAGGGGATCATCGTGAGCCCAGCTAATTTGAAAACAGCTTTATAGGCAAAAGCTGCATTCAGTCATTACATCCAGTGGAATCTCATCAATGTGCCCTCACATTCACAATACTGACACATTGCATTGCTACAGACAACGCAAAGTTCACACAGCAATTCTGCTGAGAAAACAGTTGATGTGAATGACCATCAAAGTGATTCAGAACACAATTTCCATATCAGAAATATGACCAATTTCAGCAGCCAGGGAAAGGGGAATGGTAGGACCGATCTTTGCATGCCTGTTTTGATTGCTTGGTGGAAAGTGGCCCAAACGGGAGATGATATCTTCTCTGTAAATAAAAAAAAGATGAGTTTCTATGGCAGTGTGCAGGCTCAGCAATACCCTCCCTTCCATCCCCTTAGCTAATAAATATCTTATAAAGAACGTTGGGTTATTTTGCAGTTATCTGCAGAGCAGACCCTGCAACATTTGGCATAATCTGCTGAAGAGTACTGACAAGGCTCAGTATTTGAGTGATAACTGGGGAAGGGTGGGGTGTGTTTTATTGATGATGCTGCCAGCGGGTGGTGGAACAGAGCTGTCAGAAAAGGCCTTATTCAGGGATGGCTATCTGGTCACTCCCCTCCCACCTGGGTGCCACTGAATGACGGCCCATTACGCCTCTCATCAGACCAATCTGCCCCAAGTAATCCCTGCACTGTGTTTGCTCTGTATAGGAACCGAGCAAGATTACAGAAGACTTTTATTTCTTTCTTTTTTTTGTGTTAAACTAAAAATGAAATTTCTGTCATCATTTACTCACCCTCATGTCAGTCCAAAACCATTTCTTTTCTTCCATGCAATTACAATTCAGCTTCAAAAGCATCATGTATAGTGACAGGAATTGTAAGGCCTTTAAAGATTCCAATTCCTTTTAACAATTTTCTTGAATTTGAGGAAGATACAAATACTGGGATCATTTTAATGATAATTGTAACATGACACACGCACGCACGCACGCACGCAAGCACACACACACACACACACACACACACACACACACACACACACACACACACACACACACACACACACACACACACACACACACACACACACACACACACACACACTAATTTGCTCATGAATCAGTATTTGCATCCTTTTGATTTTAATTAAATAATGATATTTTATTGAAATTCCATAGAATCCACAGGAATCTGTTAATTGTGTCATCTTATATATCTTTCTGTGTTGACAGTAATATTACCTGCAAAAACATCACAGTATTCCCTAACAACAAACCATGGGTCACTAAAGAATTGAAAAGTGTTCTGAATAAAAAGAAACGCATTTTTTATACAGGGAGTAGCCAGGAAAAGAAGGAAATCAATAGAGAAGTAAGGAATGGGATAAGGAAAGCTAAAATCATGTATAAGGATAAGGTGGAACACAAGTATAGTAGTGGGGATCTTCGTGCAGCTTGGAGGGGAATCAAAGCAATGTCCTCAGTTACTCAGGGAAGAGGTGACAGCAGGAAACCTATAACATTTAGTGGAATAAATTATGTTGATCTCCCGAATGCTTTTAACCATTTCTATTCTCGTTTTGAAAAACATGATTTTTCTGAAAATATTTTTTGTTCGAGAGAGTCACTATTTTCTCAAAATGATGTCACCATCAGTCAAGAGTGTGTCAGGGACCATCTGAAAAAGGTTAACACCAGGAAGGCCCCTGGACCTGATCTTGTCTGTGGGCGGACACTGCGCTATTGTGCCGACCAGCTGAGCAGTGTCCTCCAGCACATCTTTCAGATGTCACTGGAGAGTAGTGTAGTTCCCACTCTCTGGAAATCCTCTAAAGTGATCCCAGTTCCCTTTCATTGTCACTCCGAGTTACGTCGGATGACGACGAATGGGGTTTCGCTTAGAAAGCCTATCAACTTCGAGTATTACAAAACGAGCCAATGGCAAAGAAATGCCATGGGTCTGCGGAATTTGCATGACGTAACTCCGCCCCACCTCGTGGGTATAAAAGGAGGAAGTCCGGCAACATGCAGATATGTTTTCGCTTCGGAGCCAAGTTTATTCTTCTCTCCACAAGCCATCTCTGAATTGTCAGCTTTACAAACGAGTACCTCGAGTGTTGGTGTGACGGCGATCTCCGGCGAGCTCGTGCTTCCTGCTTATCTCTGCAGTGGTTTGTCAGACAGCGCTTGTCTCCCCGTGTGCTTCAACACTTGAGTTTTCTCTCACAAAAAGAGCTCGCACGTGGCACGTCTTTTTAAAGACGGCTCGCCCGTGCATTTCAAGAAAAAATGAATGGTGCGGCAGCTTGGTATCGGACTCTGATGGGCACGAGCGTTGTCTAGTATGTTTGGGCTTGATCATGCTAGAGCAGCGCTCGTGGATGACTCATGTTTTCTCCGTGTGAACATGACCATCGCGTCATTAAGGTCGAGACTCGGTGAACTCACATGAGTGAGAGTCCCCTCATCCACCCCCTGATCTTCGGCTGGTGGCCAGGGTGACCTGAGGGTGTTGGTCTGGAACAAGGCGCCGACTATGTGTCCGCGATCCCAGCCCCCCTCTTCAATGACGGTGCCCGCTAGTGAACAGGTGATTCCCACGGGTCTACCCTCTGGTGGCCCGTGTGTTTCATTTGAAGCTACAGAGGATGATACTATGTTTGTAGCAGCTTCACAAGGTGGGTTTGATTTTCCTGGAAGTGACGACTCGTCACAGCTGTCACCTTCTGGTGCATACGGCTGTGCCTGAGTCTGATCCGGAGATGACGGCCATGCTTTCCCGGGACGATTGGTTTTTGGGTAAGGCCGCCGACCCTCGTCCACGGCAAACCCCAATACCTTTCTTTATCGGACATGCATGATGAGATCTCGAAGTCCTAGAAGACCCCCATTGTCTTCTCGGGACCGCTCGCTGATTTCATCCACCTTTCCTCCCCTCGATGGGGCCGCTGCCCATGGGTACACTGGGGTCCCCCCGGCTGAACGCTCTGTTGCGATGCTATGTGTCCTCAGAGTGCTTCTTCTCGGCGCAATCCTAAGCACCCGTCCGTGGCCTGTAGTTTTTCGTCTACGCTTGTGGCGAGATCCTATAGCACCACGGGACTGGCAGCCGCCTCACTGCATGCCATGGTCATTCTGCTGGTCTACCTGACCCAGATGCTCATGGACCTGCACGAGGGCGGGACTGACCCAGGGCTCTTCACTGAGCTGCGCGCCGCCACTGACCTTGGTCTCCGAGTGATGAAAGTGACCGTATGCTCCCTGGGTCAGGTGATGCTCACCATTCTGTGGCTGAACCTGTCTGATGTGCTGGATGTCGCGCGGACCCGTCTGTCCGACATTCCCATATCCCAGGTTGGCCTCTTCGGCGGTGCGGTTGAGGGCTTGCCCAACAGCTCTCGGCCGCCCATGAGCAGACTGACGTTGATTCTGTCACGACGGCCCCGCCGTCCGCTCAGATCCCTCGGTCTGCCCACCGCCGAAGGCGCCCTCCCGCGGCTCCCACCCGGGAGGCGGATGCCCACAGCCCTCTCCAGCACCCCCCCGCTACACGCCGGGTTAAGTGGCGCTCTTGAGACGGGCTCCTCGGGGATACAGACAGATCCCTCAGTCTGCCCACCTCCGAGGGCGCCCCCCCTGCGGCTCAGGCGGCTCTGGAGGCTGCGGTCGGACGCCACAGCCCTCTCCAGCCCCGCCCCCCGCTACACGCCTGGTTAAGCGGCGCTCTTGAGATGGGCTCCTCAGAGATGGGACTCAGTTCTTTCCAGGAGTTGGTAGCAGGACCACTCCTTTCCCCGGTGGAGGAAAAAGAACTGACTCTCCCATCCCTGAGCACACAGAGTTCTCGGACAACACAGAGCGCCGCCCACAAGCCGTGCTCTCCTCGTCCCCCTCTGTCCCAAAGGTGGTTGACACGGCGTGCCGTCCATGGACCGCTTCGCCCCTGTCCCCCTCTGTCGCCAGACCCCTGCCAGAGCAGGCCCCCGCGGGACGACCAGCCTAGTCCTCCCCTGGCCCCCTCTGCCAGGACGCGGTTGCTAACTGTGCCCCCACACCGGACCGCTATGCCTTCCACGTCTGGGCCAGTTACTCCGCTTCGCTGCCCCTCCGGGGGGACGCGTGTGGTTCGCATGACCCCGCTGGTTCAGTTCCTGGGAGCCTAGTTAGAGCTCCCCGTCTGTCCCGCTGGATCGCGCGGACCGTCAGGCTCGGCTATGCGATTCAGTTCGCACGGTCTCCTCCCCGATTCTGGGAGTCCGCTCCACTTTGGTCGGTGGCTAGGCCCCCATCATGAGAGCAGAGATTGCCACCCTGCTGGCGAACGGTGCAATCGAGACTGTCCCTCCAGCCGAGATGAGGTCCGGCTTCTACAGCCCCTACTTCATTGTCCCCAAGAAAACCGGTGGGTTACGGCCAATCCTGGACTTGCGCGTTCTGAACCGCTCCCTTCACAGGCCGCCGTTCAGATGCTCAGATGCTCATTTTCGAATGTATGCGGCCCCAGGATTGGTTTGCAGCGATTGACCCCCTCCCAGTTGGGTTAGCCCTGTCTCCTCGCGTCTTCACGAAGGTCGTCGAGGCAGCCCTTGTTCCCCTACCAGGAACATGGGGTTTGCATCCTGAACTATCTCGATGACTGGCTGGTCCTAGCTCACTCTCGAGACTAGGTTTGCGAACACAGGGACCTAGTGCTCCGGCACCTAGCTCGTCTGGGCTTGTGGGTCAACTGGGAGAAGAGCAAACTTTGCCCCGTGCAGAGGATCTCTTTTCGCGGTATGGACATCGACTCGGTCGCCATGTAAAAGGCGCAGCTTACGAGCGAGCGCGCGCAGTCACTGTTGACTTGCCTGAGACAATTTTAGGGCAAGAGTGCGGTTCCACTGAAACTTTTTCAGAGGCTCCTGGGGCATATGGCATCTGCAGCCGCACAGGGGTTGGAGCGAAGGCTGTCTCCCTCCACCCCGAAGGTCTATGTTGCCGCCATTGCCGCACACCATGACCTCATCGAAGGTAAGTCGGTGGGGAAGCACGACCTGGTCATCAGGTTCCTGAGAGGAGCGAGGAGACTAAATCTGGAATTCGGGCCGGCTTACTCTCACGTGATCCTGAGACCCCGGCCTGGATACGTGCCCAAGGTTCCTACCACTCCCTTTCGGGACCAGGTGGTGAACCTGCAAGCGCTGCCCCCGGAGGAGGCAGACCCAGCCTTGGCACTGCTCTGTCCAGTACGCGCTCTCCGCGCCTATGTAGACAGAACTCAGTGTTTCAGGACCTCAGACCAGCTCTTTGTCTGTTATGGTGGGAAGCTGAAGGGAAAGGCTCTCTCCAAGCAAAGGTTGTCTCACTGGATAGTGGACGCCATTGCTTTGGCATACCAGCAGCAGCAAGGTCGACCGTGCCCCCTTGGTGTGACTGCCCACTCCACCCGGAGTGTGGCATCCTCTTGGGCTCTAGCGCATGGCGCCTCGCTAACAGACATCTGCAGAGCTGCAGGCTGGGCGACACCTAACACATTCGCCAGATTCTATAATCTCCGAGTGGAGCCAGTGTCCTCTCATGTACTCGCTTCAACCAGCTAGTACCGGACCCGCTCAGGTGTCTTCGCTTGCTCGCCATTCCACTCCACGGACTGGATACGTGCGATTTTCTCCTCAGGTAAGCTTCCCTGAAAGCCCTGAGCTCCTCCAGCACTCCTGACGTCGGCGCCAGTGTCTTTGCCTGCGCGTCGGCTAGGTGCCTCCCTTGTGCATGGTCCCTCCCCTGAGCAACCCCAACATGTGTATTTCCACTGTAAGCCTCTCTGAGCATGTGTCTTTCCCTTGGCAAGCCACTTTGCCACCCCTGGGGTACCTTGTCCCCCCAGTGTTCTCCATATGCTTCCTTCGGGTCATATGTGTATTCTCTAAGTTCCCCCCCTCTGGGTTGGCATTGATTGCATACTTCCCCTAGCTTGGGATATGCTCCCAGTGTACCTTGGTATTCCTGTGTTAAATGGAGTCCTTCGTCCAATCTCACGATTTACAATTGCAGATTTACGCAGGGCACTGGAAGACAGCTGAGAAGGTGGCGTGATTAGACTGGTAACCCCATTCGTCGTCATCCGACGTAACTCGGAGTGACAGCGAAAGGGAACTTCTATGGTTACGTATGTAACCCTCGTTCCCTGAGTAGGGAACAGAGACGTTACGTCTGCCTGCCACTTTCCGCTGTACCGCGGGGATCGCCTGAGCTCAGTCTTGGCTCCTCAGCGAAGAAACATATCTGCATGTTGCCGGACTTCCTCCTTTTATACCCACGAGGTGGGGCGGAGTTACGTCATGCAAATTCCGCAGACCCATGGCATTTCTTTGCCATTGGCTCGTTTTGTAATACTCGAAGTTGATAGGCTTTCTAAGCGAAACCCCATTCGTCGTCATCCGACGTAACGTCTCCGTTCCCTACTCAGGGAACGAGGGTTACATACGTAACCATAGACGTTCCTAAGATCAGAAAACCAGAGCAACTAAATGATTTCAGGCCTGTTGCTTTAACATCACTAATTATGAAGGTATTCGAAAAAATCATTAAAAACCTGGTGCTATCATCTGTAGAGGGAAGACTTGACCCCCTGCAATTTGCCTATCGAGCGGGGAGGGGTGTAGAGGATGCAAAGCTTTTTATCTTGAATAGTGTATATAAGCATTTAGACAAACCGAAATCCCTTGCCAGGCTTCTGTTTGCAGACTTTTCTTCAGCTTTTAATACAATACAACCACATATTTTAATAGACAAGCTGCTGTGTGATTTTAACTTACCTCACTAACTTGTTTTATGGATTTTAGATTTTTTTAACTGTTAGAGAGCAGAGGGTCTCTGTAAATGGTCATTTCTCAGACTCCTTATTGCTCTCTACAGGATCACCTCAAGGGTGTGTCCTTTCACCCCTTCTCTTTATCATGTACACAAATGGCTGCAGAAGCGCCCAGGAGAATAGCTATTTGGTGAAGTTTTCTGATGACACTGTGTTGTTGTCACTCCTCCAAGGTCCAGTATCTGACCACGGGAATGCTCTGACTGACTTTATCTCATGGTGTGATAACCATTTCCTTGACTTAAATGTATCTAAAACCAAAGAATTAAATATTGACTTTGGGTGAAATAGAGATACTGCTTCAGAGAGCATCATACATAATGAAAAGGTGGAAATTGTTTCATCATATAAATACTTGGGCACTGTTTTTGATGACCATCTTAAGTTTGATATAAACAGCGCTGCCATTGTGAAGCGGGGGCAACAGAGAATTTATCTTCTCCGCAAACTAAACTCCTTTTCTGTCACGCCGGTCATCCTGTGTAGATTTTATCAGTCTTTTATTGAGAGTCTTTTAAGTTTTTCTTTTATCTGTTGGTTTCATAATCTAACAGTTAAAGACAGGACTAGCCTGAACAACATTGTTAAAATCTGTTCTAAAATCATCGGTGTGAAACAGAGAGACCTTAATGTCTTCTGCAACCAACAAATAGTTCGGAAGACAGTGAGTATCCTAGCCTCTCTGCGACATGCTTTGGCAGGTGAATTTTCTCTGTTGCCTTCCGGGCGTCGGTATGCGCTTCCTGTATGTAAGACGAACCGCCACTCTAAATTTTTCATCCCTTCTGTGATCATACTCTTAAATTCTGTGTAGGTTTCTTAAATTTGCACATATTGACTGTTTGTATGTTGTGAAAATGTGTGTGATTTGTGTTATGTACTGTTGCAAACATGCTGCTCTTAACTAATTACCCCTTGTGGGATTAATAAAGTTGATTGAATTTTTTGAATTGAATTTTTTGAATTGTAAAAACAACTGAATTTATTCAATTTATTTGGCTAACAGTGGAACAAGCAATTAGTTAACGTACTAGATTGGCTTAGTTTAGTTTATGTTAAAACTGTGTAAATGGATGTACAATTTATATCCAATTAAATCTTAAATATTATAAAAAAATATTGTCATGAGTGTATTTGCTTAATCCACTATACTGCTCTATATCTTCTCCTCACAAAACAAAGTAAAATAGAGCCACCTCTATTCTACCTTCATCCATCCTCCAGAGTTCAGCTTCCTCCCTAATAAGTGATTGGAGAAACAGTTCACCTCAAACACCACCCCATCTGGCTACACATCCTCTTTTTCCCATTGCAGGAGAAAAGGTCATATTTCAAATGGCCAGTACAGCTGCTATCATAGAGCTTTGTACAAGCAGCCAGCAGAGTGTGTTGGGATTACCCAACTTCCAAACCCTCCCATGTAATATCGTTTTCTCTCCAATCCCTTGCTTATTTTGCCCAACAAATGAGATTCCGCCATCTGTGCAGCAAAGAAGCTGCGCAGCTCAAGCTTGTAACGTCCCCTCTGACGATCTTATATTATAAAACCTTCCTCAATCTATGGAGCTACAGAATGGGCCTATCATTGCTATTTTCTGCCCAATAATGTTGTTTCCATCCATAAGAAAAAGCATATAAAACCTAAATGGCCAACACGTCTAGGACAAAAAGGCAGCATTGGCAACAAGTGAGCCATAAAGTCGTGGCAATATTGCAACATTCATGGTTTCATGTGATGTAGAAGAAAATGAGTAGCTCTCCTCTGAAGGTGGTTAATACATGAAGAAAAGCACAAAAGTAAGGTGAACGGCATTGTGGGAAGTTCATTTTGTTGTTGTGAGAGTCAATTAATACATTGCAAATACTTTTAAAGTGTTATAAAAGCTCTAGATCATTAGGTATGCAAACTGTTTCTGCAACAGCGATTATAGGAAAGCAACCAGGACCAGAAACTGAGCCACCAGAGGATCAGTCTGTGTGAGTAAACAAAATCTAATGAAAACGAATGTTAAAATAATAGCATTTTAATATTACAATGAATGAATAATGCAAAAAGTGTCTCGGAAGGTTATGTATGGCAATAAATAACTGGCTTCTAATGTGGAATTTATCTATGGGATAATGTACAGTCATCTGGTCATTAACACAAAATAAAAGACCTACTTCGACCTGGTGAAGCAATATCACACGAGCAGCACAATTGCAAGTGCTATATTACTTTTACAATAAGTTAATACTGAGTCATATTTTACACACAATTTTGCTATTTACTGCTATTTGCTTCAACAACACAGCAGCAGAATCGTTGCATACCTTTAAACGGGTTTTTCGTTCTTGAATGATTCAGTTATTTTAATGAATCAGTTGAATGAATGATTCAATAGCTTTCTCATAAAGAAAATAATTTGCTTCATTTATAAATGAATCAGTGTTTTTGAATTAATTCACTGAATTAATTAATTAATGACACTCATAATGAGAGTCACTTGTTTCATTCCTGAAATGATCAGCATTTTTTTTTATTAAATGGTTCAATGAATGAGACACTCATAAAGAGAGTGACTGAATGAATCAGAAATTTCAACAATTGGTTAAACAAATTATTAATTTATAAAGATAGACAATTGTTTCATTCTTGAATGAATAATCATTTTGAATTTTGAGTGAATTATTAAAAGTTGACCTACTGGTGCAATGAAGTAATTTGCAGAATTTTTTTTTGTAATATCCCCACCATAATGCACAGACTGTCTCAAACAAACACAGAAAAGCAGAGTGACACAAACAGGGAAAAGTCCCAGTGCTGTTAGACTGTTATATCAGCGCTAACCAATCAGATTTGAGGACCAGAAATAACTGTTGTATAATTTATGATAATGTAAAGCTGACAATACATTATCTTGTTTATTCCAAATAAATAGAAAAAATAAATGGAGAATGATTATTGAACTGAGTTTAATAATTTTATTATTTGAGTGCTGAGTAAAACATTAAAATCGATATCACAGCAATTACCCTCAACTGAACCAATCTCATCAGACCAAGGACATTTAAAAAGGTTTCTGGATATCAGAGAGAAAAAAAAAATCACAAAAACGATACTCAGAATGATACTGATACTTGTCAGTAATGATACTAACCACAAACTAAAGTGCTCTTTGTTGTGAGGAGAGCTTGGAGAATTACACATGGCAGATTTCTTTCTTTGGTATGATCCTCTTCCCCTTTGCTGTCTACCTCACCAAGATGATCCTCCTCACTGGCAAGACATCTGACTCCCATCATACTCTCCAGCCTCACACACAAACCCAGCTCGCTGGAAATGCGTAATCTCACTGTGCTCCCCGGACCCGGTGAGTTGACAGACAGTAAGGGATTCACATTAAAACCTGGACCTCCAGATGTGTAAACAGCTTTTTGTGCACACAGGGGATCAGCCTTGAGAAGGAGTAACTGTGAAGTAAGCTATAAAAGCTGCTCCAAACCGGGGAGAGTAAAGCTTCTTCAGAGAGAGTCCCACACACAGATGCCTGAAAAAGCAAATCCTTTTCTCCATTTCACTCTGCTCTTTTGGCTAGATGTAATACGTCAAAGTCATGGATATACATAGGTAATGACGCTGGCTGGAAGAGCACCTATTTATAAGACATTTCAAACCTTCAAGAAAGTTTCAACAAATACTTTTCTAATAACGCTTACAGTAAGCAGTAGCAAAATCTTCGTCCTTTCACATCAGCTTCAAACCACAACTTGATTGTTTTTCGATGCATGCTGTAAGTCATTATTCATAATTGTACACTGCATTCATTGTCAAGATATTTATTACTCCCATGTATTGTCATTCTGCCTTCATGATAATCATTAAGTAATTCATTATGCACTGATAAATGGTAATGGGTATAATGGAAAATGCTGACAGCAAACTTGAGAGGCTTGTAAAACTTATTGGAGGAGGCAATTTACACTGAGTGTAAAGGAAATTAGATGTTATTTACACCCTAGTGTAAATACTAACAGACACTATTTGCATTTTGTCAGTATCTTATATATACACGTTCAAAGTCTTATGCTCACCAAGACTACATTTTTTAATCAAACATACAGTAAAAATAGTACATTTTGTGAAATGTTATTTGAATTTAAAATAACTGCTTTCTATTTTAAAATATTTTACATTTAATTTATTGAATTTTCATTATCATTACTCCAGTCCAGTGTCACATGATCCTTCAGAAATCATTCTAATACACTGATTTGTGGCTTAAGTAAAATTCCTTATTATTATCAGTGTTGAAAACAGCTGCTTAATATTTTTGAGGACAATTTTTTTTTCAGGCAATGGGTCTCTAATTCACGAATAACTTCATACAAGTATTGTATTTATTTATTTATTTGCACAGGAAATGTTTTCCATTGGTTTCACAACATGCGAGTGTTGTGAAATTTTGTTCTTAGCCTCATTCTAACTACCAGAATTGTTCTACATAAGGGAGCAATTAAAATTCTAATGCTATAAATATAAATTAAGGCATATAAATAAAGACATTTGGCTTCACAAATATCATGTTTCTAAGGGCCAGACATGGTTAGATCTGAATTTTAGAATAACTTTAACCAAACAATAATTAATAATAGTAGATACAATAGTTAATCATTTCTGATGAGAGCAGAGGGATCTGAAAATGCCACAAGCCTAATGCAAACTCAGGTCATCCACGCAAACATACTAATACACACATATATCTCCAACATCAAAGTCACATATTTGGTAGTTTTGTCTGGTTCTACTAGACTCTTGGTGTGCACTGTGTGGCCAGTGCTACAGTATGTACAGTACACCTGCTGCAAATAAACAATTTCCAGAAACTATGATACATCAAGCACAAACAAACTAAACCAGCTCGGCCTCGAGGCCTCTCTTCTCACCTCTGACGACAATGTTGGTGGATTTCTTTGCAGGATTACCCACGTTGTTATTGGCTACACAGCTGTAAACACCAGCCTCATCCGTGCTCATGGCAGGTATAGTGAGGGTTCCACCATTGAGAACACTCTTCTTTGGAAGCTCTTCACCATTCCGGACCCACGCCAGGGTCGGGTTGGGCTCACCTCCAGAGATGATGCATACCAGAGTCACTGTCTGCCCAGGGTTGGCCACAATGGGGTCTTCCACAAGCAGCTTAATAGAGGGGGAGGCTAAAACAAAAACAGAACAGGTTAATCTTATCAGCTTCACATGGAAGACCTATTTTCTTACTTAAAGGAATACTCACACTTACATCACGTTTCACAACATGCTGACGTTTACATAAGCGAATGCACGTATGACAGCTGTCTGGAAGCGATGGTTTATAGTTTAAAATTTGAACAGTATTTTACTCACATATACACATTATTTTGCTTCAGAAGACATTTTATGATTACGTTTGTGTTCGGTTTGCATGGTTTTTGAAGCATCAACTTTGGGGGATCTATCCACTTGCATTATATAGACTCACAGAGATGGCCAGTGTTGCCAACTATTTTCAAAGGAAAGTAGCTAAAGCCTGCCCAAAAAGTCGCTAAATGTCGCTAAATGACGTCATGCATCAATTAGCATATTCACTTGCGTTCTACCTGCCTAGTGTGTTTTCTCTCCTAATCCGTGCTTACATACTGTATTTTAATATAATATAATATAATATAATATAGTTGAATGTCCAATAAAGCTGTTCTCATTTCCTATATATTTTTTTGTCAGACAATAGAATGGGTATGATATAGTGAATGATACATTTTTTATATGTGTAAAATTATCTGAATTGAGAGAGTTCGGAAACTGGATAAACTAAAGCTCTGTAATAGTGAGTTATACAAGTGATAAGCACAAGAGAAGAATGGAAATCGAAACGGTTAAACTAAATTATTTAAATATAAAACAAAGGAGAAGCAGATATGTCCATTCACGTCTGTCAGCAGCCGTGTGCTCAACAGAATGTGCTGCTGCTCCTCTCAGCCATTCACTGAACAGGGTAGACGTATAGAGAGGTGTGACGGCAGGGAGAAAGCAAGACCTCGCGCTCGCAGGACAGTACTGGCAAAATTTTGTTTTTCAAGTTACTGAGGTTTGTCCAAATGGTCACTAGATTTGTCGCTAGACGCTTTTTTAAAATAAAAAAAGTGGCTAAAGGGGTCTGAAAAGTCGCTAAATTGGCAACACTGGAGATGGATTATTTTTCAAAACAAATCTTTGTTTGTGTTCATCTAAAGAAAGAAAGTCTAATAATATATATCAGGAATGGCATGAGGGTGAGTAAATGATGAGAAAATATTGATTTTTGGGTGAAGTATCCTTTTAAATCCACTCTGAAAAGTTTACATAAAAGAAGAAGATACATAAAACTTACTAGCTTGACTCATGAATATTAATTAAGTGACGTTATAAGATTTTAAAGGGATCAAAAACAGTTTATATGCTTGTTTAGAAGCAATACCAGGTGCACAGCCAACTTCAAGTGAGTAATTACCACAAATACACAAAGTTCACGTACTGTCACCTCTTGATGACAATTATGGTGGTTTACCTAATTACGCTAATATGTTTATACTTACAATAAAAAGTGGTATTTACAATTATTACCCAAAGAGATTGGTTTACTTGGGCCCATAATGCACCAGGTGACCACATCCAATCTATATAATAAAGGCCTTGTCCCAAATGCACACTGGCAAGCTGTGATGTAAGGGCTTTCAAGTTGGCAAAGCTATCAGTCAATCCCCGGGATTGAGCCATGATCATCATCATCAGCCAATGTGTTGCCAGAAATGCGCTGAGAGACGGAAAAGAAGTGAGAAAGAAGGATAGTGCAAGAAAATGAGCAGGGTGGTGGAGTGGGAGAGGAAGATAGAGAAACAGAGATGGCCGGAGGAAAAGGTCTGCCGACTCTGTTCATTCTTTAATGGATTCCGTAAAGGTTAGGTCTCCGCCACAGTAGCATGTGAAGCCCACCGAGACAGATAAGGAGCACAGGAACCCGCAGGGCCATTTCCTTAAAAATATGGTTTTGCCATAGACTGAATTAACTGCAAGGCCAGTGGTGAAAACATCAGCCCGGAGCGGGTTTCTTCAGCCATCAACCGACAAAGGAGGAGAAAAGTAGCAGCAGGCCTCTAAATGTAACAGGCGTAACATACTCAATAACACATGCAGCACTCACAGCTCGCTGATTATCAGACCACACAGCACTTGTGGTGACAAGAGCCTTAGGGCACTTCCTTTGGAGAGTTGCTTCTGGTTTGCTGCTTGCATGTACTTTCTTACTCGTTGGACAGCTCAAATATAGCAGAAGGAGACTAAAATAACAGACAATGCTGTGCACAAGGAGGAGGTATCTTTGGCATCTCTCACCGGTTTTGTTGGTGAGCCGGAATAGCACACTCTTGTCGGGGATGCCACAGACATTGCGGACAGAGGCAGTGCATGTGTAGTTTGCGTAGTCCTGAGGACGCAGGTTCTTTAACTTCAGGATCTTGGTCTCACCCTGCAAGCCAAGAAGATGATATTGTATAAATCAGGATTTCAAATGGTTTTGCTTCAGGACACAGATTTTACATTAGACATCAAGAGGTGATCCATATTTAAATATTATACTAATATGAATAATTTGTGTTATTTTTCTTTTGATAGCTAATAACTTTATTCAGGATTTATATATATTTTAGCTCGATGGAGTATTTTTGATTATATTTTGTTATGTTCAAGCCAGCACTAGAGTGATTGGTCCTCTCTTTGGTGAAGTTGCTTCCATTTCAGTGAGTATATACAACTTGTTTTGATGTAAGTAACTCTATATAACCTTTTTAGTTTGCATAAAACTGCTAAATACAAATAATTAAATGCAACTAACCATATAACGGTGCTAATAAATAAACTGATCTTTTAGAAAGGAGGAGGAGATTTGTTGTTGATCACATTTAAAAAATCAAGTCATTTTGGTAGAAGCAGCCAAATAAGTGAACATGAACCAAACACAGTTTTCGTCACTTAATGTCCAATGTAAAATCTGTGTTCAGAAGCAAAATCAGTTGAGAAACAGTTTATTATGGCAACTGTGTACTTACAGCAAACGTTTCACCTCAATCAAATGAGTAACTTATTTTTTGTCATCTTTAGATGAGGTCAATTTGTACCAAGACATTTAAGTTGATCAGTTATAAATAGTGGCACTGTTTGATACCAAAACCTTCTGAAGATTATTGGTGTTTGATCTGCTTTCTAACCTGAGATATTGACAGAAAACTGCAGAGCATCAGCTTCATATTTATAGTTCTGAAGGGGTTGAAAGATAAAGAAGGCTCTGTTGAAAATAACATGCAGTATTTCCTTTAAGTGCACAGACTAATGTTGCATGAATGATTCTCTGTGGGGAATAAGAAGAGCGAAACAGGTCCAGAAATACCCTGCATCTTATGACTAATTACCAAGACAGATCCACTCTGGGCCAATCACTGTGCCATATCGGATATGGCAAAGCTGTGTTTTGAAAGCATTTTTTTTTAACTGTCATATCTGATGTGCATCCTTCTGGACCAGATAATACTCACAATGTCAAACTGATGCTCTCTCTTTGTCTCTCTTGATAGCTGCGACAACTTTGATGCAAGAGCAATGAAATTCATCAAATGTTTTCAAGCAAGCCAGCCTTTCATAAAGTTATCTTATATTAAGGTTATCTAGTATTAAATGTCACCATTGATGCACACTATATAATCTATTTTTTATATTACAAATAAATATGATTCCATTTAACTGAAGTGCAGTGCGAATATCATATATTTCGCATCGACCAAGTGGTTGGGAGGGAGGATGAAGAATCATTTTCACACATGGATTGGCACCTCTGAGTCCAGACCTTAAACTCATTGAAAGTCATTGGGATGTGCTGGAGTAGACTTTACAGAAAGTGAATTGACAGTACAAGATTTTGACCAAAAATAGATGCACCTCTTGATGGAAATAGCACCACAATATTCATTTCCATCAATTTATCCCAATGTCTTACCTGTGTGAAGAAAGGCTCATAGATCTCCACACCCTTGTCCGAACCTTGGGACAGAAACTCCCTGCCTCGTCTCCAGCTGTACCGCACCGGAGGGTTTGAATTGGCAGCACACCGCAGGAACACTGTCCTCTCATAGTAGAACTGCTCCTTTGCCTCTCCTATACTCTGATGGACTGTCACGATGGGGTCATCTAAATCTGAAATGTAAACAGATGGGTTGGTCACGCTCATGCTGATATAGCATTGCTCAAATCACCCTGAAAAACCGCCAGGAGACTTCTGTAGAGATGGTGGTATACAGAAATAGCCATCTAGAACTCTAGCTAGGTATATTTCTGAAAAAGGCTTCAGTATGCAGACATGTAGGACAGAAGTGTGGAAATGACAGAATGTAAATAAACAGAAAACTAGGTTACAGGTAAACAAAAACATCCATATTTAGCTTTATTTATACCCTACTTTATACATTAATATTCATGTCCCAATTCTAAAAAGTAAGCTCAATTTAAATGCATATGTCACAGTGTTACAGATACCAGGAACAGTTGTGTGCTGCTACTAGCATTAAGTTGTTGCTAAATATACCTCAATA
The DNA here is from genome assembly GCA_026230005.1 of Gila orcuttii. NCBI lineage: Eukaryota > Metazoa > Chordata > Actinopteri > Cypriniformes > Leuciscidae > Gila > Gila orcuttii. The sequence continues at coordinate 36,823,909 of JAPDVR010000013.1, read as the reverse complement.
ATGTGGAATAATTCAAACATTATACTGTGATATATCTGATTTTTCCCTGTTTCTTTCTTTGCTTCAAGATTGAAGGCACAATTTGTCGAATTGCTTAATGAGCCAAAAACGACCTAAATTAAGAAAGAAGCCCATAAAATAATTGAAATTTACTGGAGCGCAAATCATACAGTAGCCTATTATGGTCCAATACAGACATTTTTAATACTTAACTTATTAAACACCAGTTAAAATGAGTGTATGATATTGAGATCCAATGCAGTCTGGTAACACTTTACAATACAGGTCAAGGTATATATGTGTTACGGAAGCAGACGGACAACAAGGTAAGTAGTGAAGCTCAATTTTAATTAAACAGCAGAGTAACAGTATATCTCAACGTGCAGAAATGAGTGAGTATCCGAGTCCCGATATGGATTTATCTTGAGTGCCGTCTGTGAATGATGAATAGATATTTCCTTTGCAGGAACGGCGAGAGGAGATTTCCAGAGTGGATACACACTCTGTTAGAAGAGGCTGACAGGTTGACGGCACACACTCACGCACCACTTGGCTGGACTGGATGGCTTACGGCTCGCACACCTCTGGAGAGAAGATCTAGGCAGACTGGGAACAGCACAGAGAACTGGTGAGTATACACAGGATAGTTTGGTTAGTGACACTCATAGAGAGAAGCACTATGAGTCCGCTTCGTATGAACGAGCCCGGACAATGAGAGGTGCGTGGTGTGTGCTTATGAAGCAGAGTGGTTGATGGGGTACAGGTGTCTCTCGTTAGAACTCCGGTGATTGTGATCGCTGAGTGATTGTGGTGGAAGAACCTGGCCAATCCGTGACATTACCCCCCTCCCCAGGGCCCGCTCCTGAGGGCCGAGGTCTCCGGCGCCGTGGTGGTCTTCCTCGTCCACGAGGTCCCGGGTACTGAGGATGGCTGGAATGGAACTCTTCCATGATCGTGGGGTCTAGGATGTCGACTCTTGGGATCCATGATCTCTCCTCTGGTCCGTATCCTTCCCAATCGACGAGATATTCCAATCGACCACCACGACGTCGGGACTGCAGGATTTCACGAACGGAGTAGATGGACCCTTCTTCCAGCAACAAGGGAGGGGGAGGTTCCTTTTCGTGGCCAGGTTCTGTGGAGGGAATAAGAGGTTCATGAAAGGGTTTGAGTAAGGAAATGTGAAATGTGGAATGTATTCTGTATTGCGGTGGTAGCTGGAGTTTGTAGGTGACGGGATTGACCTGTTCTAGGATGGTAAAAGGGCCAACAAACCTGGGGCTAAGTTTTTTGGAGGGCAGACGCAGACGCATATCGCGAGTGGAGAGCCAAACCTTATCTCCCGGAACATAGACTGGGCCCGAAATCCTCCTCCGGTCAGCGATTGTCTTGGATCTGCGAACTGCCCTCTGCAGATGATGGTGAGCTTCGTCCCAAACTCTCTCGCTCTCCCGGAACCAGTAATCCACTGTGGGAACCTCAGATGGTTCACCATCCCAGGGAAATAGGGGAGGTTGGAACCCAAGAACACACTGGAATGGTGTGAGGCCAGTCGTGGGTTGCCGTAGTGAATTTTGGGCATACTCTGCCCAACCCAGAAACTGGTTCCAGGAGTTCTGGTGGCCATTACAGAAGGTCCTGAGGAACCGCCCCACTTCCTGGATCTTCCTCTCCGTCTGGCCGTTGGTCTGAGGGTGGTAGCCAGAGGAGAGACTGACTGTCACACCTAGGAGCTTGAAAAACGACTTTCATACCCGGGATATGAATTGAGGTCCTCTGTCCGATACAATGTCTTCTGGAATCCCATAATAGCGAAAAACCTGATTGAAGAGAAGTTCGGCAGTCTCCAGGGCAGCGGGAAGACCTCTTAGGGGTAATAGCCTGCAGAACTTTGAGAATCGATCTACTATGACGAAGATGCAGGTGTTTCCATCCGATGAAGGTAAGTCAGTCATGAAGTCTACTCCTAGGTGTGACCAGGGGCGGTTAGGAATTGGCAAGGGATGGAGTTTTCCTGCAGGTAGATGTCTGGGACTTTTGGACATTGCACACTCCTTACAACCTCGTACATACCTCTTCACATCCCCTGCCAAACCTGGCCACCAGAAGCGTTCGGATAACAGTGAGAGAGTGTTGTTGGCCCCGGGATGCCCAGTGCCCAGAGATGTGTGAATGGTGTGAATGAGATCTACCCGTTGCGCCCTGGAGATGAACTGACGATTAGGTGGGCAGCCCGGCGGAGATCGTGGATCAGGAGTGGCGACGGCTGGAGGAGCAGACCATTCGATGGGACTGATGATGATATCTTCGGGTATGATGTTGGTGGTTGTCTCGGGAGTTTCTGTAGAATCATGTAATCTGGATAAAGCATCGGCACGGACATTCTTAGGACCAGGACGGTAAGTAATGGAGAAATGGAATCTTGAGAAGAATAATGACCATCTGGCTTGACGGGGACAAAGTCGTTTTGCATCACGGAGGTACTGGAGGTTCTTATGGTCGGTGATAACTTGAAATGAATGGGTGGCACCTTCCAGCCAATGTCGCCACTCCTCCAGGGCGAGTTTGATGGCCAGGAGTTCACGGTTGCCAATGTCGTAATTCCTCTCTGCCGGGTTGAGCTTCCGGGAGAAGTAGGCACATGGATGGAGTAATTTAGGTGTCCTGTGAAGTTGAGAAAGGACGGCTCCAACTCCGGAAGTCGAGGCATCCACCTCCACTACGAAAGGGAGCTCAGGATCTGGATGCGTCAGGAGGGGTGCTTGTGTGAAGGCAGATTTGAGGGATTGGAAGGCTGCGGCCGCTTCAGGAGTCCAGAGGAGACTTTTCGGTTTACCTTTGAGCAAGTTGGTGAGTGGAGTGGTGATGATGCTGTAACCTCGTATGAAACGTCTGTAAAAGTTGGCGAATCCAAGAAATCTCTGAAGTTCCTTAATCGTGGTGGGTTCTGGCCAGGTAGTTACTGCAGTGACCTTCCTCTCATCCATGCGGACCCCCTGACGGTCAATGAGGTAACCTAAGAACTGTACTGATGGGAGATGGAAAGAACACTTCTCTGCCTTCAGGAAGAGGTGGTGAGCTCTGAGTGTGTGGAGGACCTCCGCAACGTGGTGATGATGTTCGAATTCACTCCGGGAGTAGATGAGGATGTCATCTATATAGACGACCACGAAGCGATGCAGAAACTCCCGGAGGACTTCATGTATAAAGTTCTGAAACACGGAAGGGGCGTTGACCAGTCCATAGGGCATAACCAGATATTCATAGTGGCCAGTAGGGGTCACAAAAGCGGTCTTCCATTCATCCCCTTCTCGTATTCTCACCAGGTTGTACGCGCTGCGGAGGTCCAACTTCGTGAAGATGGTAGCAGAACGGAGTTGTTCGAGGGCCGCAGGGACGAGAGGAAGGGGATATTTGAATTTGACGGTACCTTGGTTTAAGGTCCGATAATCAATGCATGGCCGCAGCCCTCCATCTTTTTTGGCAACAAAAAAGAAGCTGGATGCTGCGGGAGATGTAGAATGCCGAATGTATCCTTGATTGAGAGCTTCCTGTATATACTCCTCCATGGCCTTGGTCTCTGGCAGTGACAACGGGTAGATCTTACCTCTGGGCAAAGTGGCATTTGGAATCAGGTCAATTGCACAGTCCCATGGCCGATGAGGTGGTAGTTGGGAAGCTCTTTTGGGGCAGAAGATGTCTTGGAAAGGAGAGTACATGTCAGGAATCTTCGTGGACTGTTTCTCGAGTGGACTTTCCACTGATGTGACATAAACTGGAACAGGATTCGGAATAGGACGTGGAAGAACCGGAAAACATCTTGGTAAGCATTCCTTGCCCCACTTTATCACTTCCCCGGAGCCCCAAGAGATGATGGGGTCATGTTTCACCAGCCACGGACGCCCAAGTATGATATCCGCATTGGCTCCCTCCAGAATCAGCAGCTGAATTTCCTCCTTGTGTAGGGCTCCGATTTGGAGTGTAACGGGTTCACATTTCCGATGAATACGTGGGCGTGCGGTAATGAACTTGGTTATGGGTTGGATCTGGTAAACATTTGACGAGGCTTCGGTACGGAGCTGGAGCTGACGACAGAGGGTTCCCGAGATGAAATTTCCTGCCGACCCGGAGTCGACGAGAGCGTGAGCTGAAACAGAGGATGTCTGGGTGGTTAACTGGACACAAGTAGTGAGAGGATGCATCTTTTCTTCCTCAATACGAAAAACACTCACCGATGTTCGTATGGGACGAATTGGACAGTTCAACCGAACATGCCCACTGGCTCCACAATACATGCATAGACCCCGGGTCAGCCTCCTCTGTCGTTCAGCTGCGGTAAGTTTGCCAGAGTCGATAATCATGGGCTCTGGTTCGAGAGGGCTGGCGGTTTCAGATGGGCGGAGGAGTATAGTCGTGTTAGATTGGGACTGATAAGATTGCATACGGTCTGACCATCTGATGGATTGTTGAATAAACCTTTCGAGCCCCATATTATCATCCAATGCGGCCAGTTGCAGGCGGAGTTGGGGTGTGAGACCAAGCCGGTAGGTGGTCAGTAAGGATCGCTCGTTCCATCCACTGGCTGCAGCTAGAGAGCGAAAGCGAATGGCATATTCACGAGTAGACATCTTTCCTTGAGATAAATGATAAAGTTGCTCACCGGCTGATATCTCTCCATCAGGTTGACCGAATACTTCTTTGAAGTGGGAAACGAAGGCTTGTATAGAACTAATGGCTGGGCCAGCTTGCTTCCAGATCGTTTCGGCCCATTGGAGAGCTGGACCGGTGAGTAGGGATGTGATGAATGCTATTTTTGACTGGTCGGTAGGATATAAAGTGGGTTGCATGGTAAATATGAGAGAGCATTGAAGCAAAAATCCGTTGCACTCCTCCGCCCCGCCAGAGTAGGGCGCTGGTCGAGCCATGGGACTGGAAGATGCGGTGGCCGAAGAAGCGCTCGGGGAAGATGCGGTGGCCGAAGAAGCGCTCGGTGGTGGTGCTGGTGGTGCGGGAGGCATGATGGTAGGAGAAGATATTAATACCCTCTTCAATGAATCCACCAGGTCTTGAAAGGGATCTGGAACACTCATGCTGTTATTGTCTTCTTAGGTCCGGGCTAACTGTTACGGAAGCAGACGGACAACAAGGTAAGTAGTGAAGCTCAATTTTAATTAAACAGCAGAGTAACAGTATATCTCAACGTGCAGAAATGAGTGAGTATCCGAGTCCCGATATGGATTTATCTTGAGTGCCGTCTGTGAATGATGAATAGATATTTCCTTTGCAGGAACGGCGAGAGGAGATTTCCAGAGTGGATACACACTCTGTTAGAAGAGGCTGACAGGTTGACGGCACACACTCACGCACCACTTGGCTGGACTGGATCGCACACCTCTGGAGAGAAGATCTAGGCAGACTGGGAACAGCACAGAGAACTGGTGAGTATACACAGGATAGTTTAGTTAGTGACACTCGTAGAGAGAAGCACTATGAGTCCGCTTCGTATGAACGAGCCCGGACAATGAGAGGTGCGTGGTGTGTGCTTATGAAGCAGAGTGGTTGATGGGGTACAGGTGTCTCTCGTTAGAACTCCGGTGATTGTGATCACTGAGTGATTGTGGTGGAAGAACCTGGCCAATCCGTGACAATATGTTAACATTAGTTGATACAATATCTAACGTACAACAAATAACAATGAACAGTACATTATCAACCAACATTAATAGTGTGTGTTAAATTCTACATATAATAATACAATAGTATTTCAAGTTATATAAATTAACAATACTTCATGTATAATGAACAATGGTATACATTTAAATGATAATCATATTATTTATAAATTAATATTAATCTGCATGAATAAATGCTGTACAATTGTTGTTTATTGTGTGTTTATGCATTAACACATGATACCAAATTGAATCAATGTAAAGTGTTACCTGAAATCTCTGTATTGGTATATAAAGATCTAAACACTATTCACCTCTCCACAAACCATACAAGCATTAACAGCAAACATAATGTCTAAAATGATGGACCACGTCAGGGGCTGTATTTTTACAACTGTAATTTTTTTCAAGAGCCACAATAATTACAGTGCTTGAGTGAGGAGCCATGTGCTTTTAGACTGCCCTCAAAGCAATGCAATTTTAGAGAACTCTCAGCTATCAGTAAGCTGTGCCTTTCAACATCTTTCTTTCTCCTGCTTTAAACCATTAATCAACCTGTCCGATAACAATTTGACAGACAGCATTGGTACAACTCATTTCCTGCTTGTCAGGTTATATTTTTAATACTGAACCACAAATTCATTCAGTGAACGTCAATGGGGTCCAGAAAAAAAAAACACACTATTAAATGGACAAAAAAAATATTTTGTGTTTCACAAAACAAAAAATGACAAACAGATTTGGAATAAAATGAGGGAGAGTAAATGATCACAGAATTGTCATTTGTGGGTGAACTATCTCTGTCAATTGAAGAAAAAAAAAAAACTGGATAACTGGATTCAAGGTTTCAGTCGACCACTTTGGAACAAATATAAACCTGAATGTAATCAATAATCGCTATTGCCTATTTTGGCCGCTTTAAACTAATGACTAGTGAGTGCTGCCATGCTTAGAGACAACACAGGCACTCCAAATCGAAGTACTCAGTTGTTTATCGGCAGTGTGTTGGCTGTTCTTTCACAATGACATGTGTCTAGGGTTTGATCACTGCATCAGGAGTAGCATGTCTCTGATCGATAAAAGCGAGTGCCCACCAGCGAATAGTCCACCGTGAAGCTGGAATAAAAATGACAAGCTGAGGCCTGTTCTCTAATTCAAGGGTAATGACTTGCTCCTCATTGTCTCCCCACGGCAATGCTGCCTGCCATCGTCCATCGCTCCTTCTATTCATCTCTCTGTGCTACCGTAAATCACTTTACAACATCTATGGCTCCTCCATGTCTGTAGGGAACAGAGACAACACACAACTCCTTTTTTGACAGGTTGTGATAGCTTTTGATGGTTCCGATAGCAGAGGAGTAAACCTTTGAAACTTGGAAAAATTCAGGAGCTAGCTTACTGACAAAGATGTCTCTTTGAAGAATAATCCTCATTTTCATTTCACTCATTCATTAAACCTCTCATTTTATGCATTTCGTCACATATTCAAAGCCATGCATTTGATTTCAACAAAGTCTACGGTTGCCAAAACTTCAATGAGAAGTGCCCGATAATGAGGCCATGTTGCATCTCTAAGAAAATAAAAGTGTTCACAGACTCAGAATGATGACGTGTATTAGTGCAAAACTCTTTGAAAGAGACATAGATGAGATATGCTCTTATGATGAGTCACATAAAAAAACTCCCTGTCTGGCTTTTGATGCCTAAGAAATGTGCTAGACAAGAAATACAAGAAATAACACATGCTCCATTAGAGCCCTGGTAATGTAAGTTCGACCATATCAGAAGTACTGTAATTCATTTCAAACATAAAGCCGTAATGAAACATATGAAGAGGTAAAGGTTTCCATATATCATAAGATACACATTAATATTGCCACCTGAATATATTTTTTGCTGTTTTCTCAGTCATTTTGCATGCATGTTTTTCTTCAGTTGTTAATATAAAATATAAAATCATGTAGCTAGACTTAAAACGGATCTTTATACTGTAACTTACCACAATATATTATAAACAGTATATAAATTGTATACTATTGCTTAAAAGTTTGGGGTCAGTAAGACTTTTCAAATGTTTTAGAATAAAGGCTCTTATGCAACAAAGGAGGATGCATTTACTGTATTTGTTTAAATTTTAAAATGACTGAACAGTAGTGTATATTTGTTAACTTTGGAACAGTAGTGTATCTTTATATAATTATATCATATAAATATTATATTATATATTATTGTACATACTATAATACATGTATTATAAATATAATAGTATATTGATTATTATAATATTTAAAAAATAAAAACTAGAAATATATCATATATAATACAGTGGAAGATAAAAAGTGAAAGCACCAAAAGTCAAAATATTACAAATAAAATGAAAAAAAAATCTGGTTGAATTTCACATATAAAACAAAGCTATAGTAGATGACTAGCATAACTAACTACAGATAATGATGGAAACTTAGATTATAGCAGTAAAGTAACATGTATTTATTAGTAGTACTGTATTGTTTCCTTAAGCACTTCCTTGTGTCACTGTCCAGTTATTAACATATTGTTATTGTGTCTGTATCATTAAATGACACCATAAGTGGATAGAACATTTTCTAAGCAGCTATTTAGCATTTACTTTCATTCGAAGTGACCTACTGTAAACTTATTTTAGGAACATTCATTGCTCAATGGCACAAAGGTTGTGGCTAATGGCTAGCTCCTTAAGAGGCTGAGATTTAATCACTATAACACCCTGTTTTGTTAGTGAATATTGTGCCAAAGAAAGCATGAAAAATATGCTTGGAATTTGTACAACTGTCTCACTTCGAGCTGCATAAAGCAGCTAGTGAGAGACACATTAACGCTTAGAAAACGTTCTGGCCCATTATAAACAATGCTAGAAGGTCATTCGGCCATGATAAATTATTTAGATTACTGTGCCTAACATTTTTTATTTTTTTCAGAGAAATGGTTTTGAATAATGGGCATAATAGCTAAACAAGCAAGGGATAAAAAAAAATTAATTTTTTCCCCCTGCGTTTTTTCATAATCATGAAAAAAGGAAAGGTACAAATTTGAAACCAAGTGTTCTATTAACAAGCTTAAAGGTATATAATTAAAAATCCTTAATTGTAATATAAATAAATATTTGATATAGCATATGTTTAAATGCTACAATCAGAAGGACAGCACTTTTTCCTTTTCTTTATTAGTTTATAAAATTTTAGGTGACAATATACAATCAACAGTATACCCAGAGGTACAGCAAACACTTTTGCTTATAAGTGTCTTTCCAGCTGCTTATGTGATTAGTAATTTAAGGATTTAAGTGAAGAGCCGAATCAAGGTATGCATCTGAAAATCTAAAGAGAGACGCAGACACAGTCAGCAAAGGCTAATACCAAGCTATGACTTGCAAGAGTGTGTGGTTTTCTGCCGACGGGCGGATGAGCTTGTTAACTCACAGTAGACATCCACTCGGATGGATTTGATGGCGGGAGTGCCGAGTCCGTTCTCAGCCTTACAGTAATAACGACCGCCCTGGTGCCTCTGGATGCGGGTTATGCGCAGTGTCTCGTTGAATACGCTGGAGTCCTGGAAGCGGTCAGTAGCACTGCCTGCTGTCTTGGTCCATCGTATCTGACGTGAAACAAAGAAAGAGAGAAACAAAAATCACATCAGCTTAAAAAGAGAATCATAAACTAGTGGTTTAAAGCAGTCAAAGTTCACATCTCCTTGTCTGAAGCACATTAGCTCATACATCTTTAAACATGGTAAATAATGATATAAAAAAGACAAAATTATAGTATTGTTGAGTTAAAAAGTTGAGTTGAAGTATTTTAAAAAAAAAATATTATTCACATTCTATAATGGTATTTAATAATATTTTTATTTCAGTTTTCATTTTATAACTTCTATATAACATTATCTATTTCTATTAAACAATTAATTTAGTTGTCAAGGCGACATTTCCAATTTTCATTTAAGTTTAAGTTTTTCATCTTATATTTATATTTTATTTTATTTCATTTTTAATAGTTTTAGTTAACGATAACAACACTGACATGACAGCACTAACAACCAGGCAAGTGCAGAGATAGACACCAAGTGCTGCTCAAACACCAGCCCTTTTGGTCTCTGACTAGATAAGTGCTTTTTTTGCAAGACTTTTTTATTTTATTTTAGTTTTTATTTAAATTTGGCCAATGGTATAAATTCTTCATAAAGTGTGTGCCCAAAAACTTTACAAGCCTCTGCCCCTTCTTTTCTTTTACATCCCTTTTCACAGCCAGCACACGAATCGAGAAGGCTCTGTCTGCGTCCCGCAATACTACACGTCCCTGCAAATTACACCTACTACAAGTTACGTCTCCCGCAAAGAAACAAGCGTGGGTGTCATTGACTAAAACAATCTTTTGAAGTAAATCATTTTATATTTTATGTATGAAATGTTTGTAAGAGGAGCTTATATTGCTTTCACATCTTATTAAGTATGAAATAACAGCTGTTAGTAAAATATAAAATAAATGATACTATCAAATTATAACAGACTCATGGTAATTATAGTTAAAAACCTACCCCCCACACCTAAACCTTACCCTAAACCTACTCCTTCCATAAGGATAAAATTTACTGTAGAGTTTCATAATTAAAATACTTTAAAAACAAACGACTTTAAAAACAGACTACGGCGTCTGGTGATCTATGTTATACAATTTGTATGCCTTATCACTAATGATATTGAAGCTTAAAAAGCGAGGAAAGTGAAGTTTTTTTAAATTCAAGAAACATATGCAAATATATACAGTTAGAACAGTTCAAAAACATTTATATGTAAAGTCAGATATCTAAAGGAAGTATTAATAAATATTTACATACATATGAAGAGGACAAATAAAAGACAAGGGATGAAGAGAGAAAAAAATGTTAAGTACCATACATTTTTTATAGGGAAACAATACTAACAAGAGATAGATAATCAGAAGAAGAAGAGGGAGGACAAAAACAATCAATATATGAGAGAAAGCTGGTTAAATCTGACCTTCAGTGCCATTACAAAGGAATAGTTCATATTGTTTCGGGAATCTATCACATTTTTTGTATTGGTAGATAAAAAAAAAAAAAAAATGAAGCTGCGAGTCTATCAAAAAATGTGAGAGAGTAGGAAGCGAGCCCATCAATTTGTTTATGGATGAAAAAATTGCCAAACAAAATAAAAAAAGTTGCAAATATATTCTTTAGGTTTGTTGGAGTCAGTGTAATAACAAATAATTAAATATTGTGCATAGATGGGGGTTTTATTTAAATAAAATATATGTTAGACCAAAACTTCTGAACCAATTTACAAAAATTGAATAAGTGTCATTATCATAAATATATGATAAATTCATAAATAATAAATAAATTATTAAATTCATCTTTGTGACCACAAAACGTACAAGTACTAGGAATATTAACATATTTGGACACTGTTGAATTAACAGGGAATATCTTATGGAATATTTTAAAGTGAATTTCTTTGGTCTAGTTAGGAATAAAATATTAATGGGGCAACAACCATGCTCTTCATCAGTTGATTTTGCCAATTAAGGTAGCCCAATGGGATCTACCTCTCGGGAAAATTTGGTCTCTTTTCTGAAACATATGGCGGATATGTTTGCTAATGCTAATACCATCCAATAACAACGCAGACTTCCTTTGTATCTTTCTGGTTGTATAATATATGCCTCTTAAGGCATACTTTAAGCACAGTATTATATTCTTTAAAAGGAATATGGAAGTCATGGACAGTCATGAAGCGTTCATAAAATAAAGAAAGGATATAAATTAAACCTATATTAAACCAATTGGAAAAAAGAGAGATTTGTCCCTAACAGTAATATTCATATTATTCCACATAGGAGTTTTGTGTGGTGAGAAATTGTGGATGTAACACAATTTCCATGCAAGAAGAGCCTGCTGATGAAAATTAGAAAGTTTAACCAGGAGTTTATTATACATAATAATTACATTTTAAGATAAAAGGGAGGCCTCCGATGTTATTAAAGATATAATAAGGAATAAAAATCTTCTAATCTAATTTTTTTTTAAACACATTTATAGTGTTTTAGGGGGCGTAACTTGAGGTAGGGGGCGTGGTTTGTAGTTCTGCGAGACACAGTCGGACATACTTGGGCAAATCGAGCGGAGCAGGATTCACGTCCCACTGACCAGCATTCACTGGTAACAGCCAGGCAATGATAGTTCCCTTTCGTTGTCACTCCGAGTTACGTCGGATGGTGACGAATGGGGTTTCGCTTAGAAAGCCTATCAACTTCGAGTATTACAAAACGAGCAAATGGCAAAGAAATGCCATGGGTCTGCGGAATTTGCATGACGTAACTCCGCCCCACCTCGTGGGTATAAAAGGAGGAAGTCCGCAACAGCAGTTTATGTTTTCGCTTCGGAGCCAAGTGTATTCTTCTCTCCACAAGCCAACTCTGAATTATCAGCTTCACGAACGAGTGCCTCGAGTGTTGGTGTGACGGCGATCTCCGGCGAGTGCGTGCTTCCTGCTTATCTCTGCAGTGGTTCATCAGAGAGTGCGTGCTTCCCCGGGCGCTTCAACACGTGAGTTCTCTCTCTAAAAGAGCGCACGCGGCACGTCTTTTTAAAGACGGCTCGCCCGTGCATTTAAAAAAAAAAAAAAAAAAAAAACGAATGGTTGCGGCAGCTTGGTATCGGACTCTGATGGGCACGAGCGTTGTCTAGTATGTTTGGGCTTGATCATACTAGAGCAGCGCTCGTGGATGACTCATGTTCTCTCTGTGGGAACATGATCATCGCGTCATATAGGTCGAGACTCGGTGAACTCGCAAGAGTGAGAGTCCCCTCATCCACCCCCCGATCTTCGGCTGGTGGCCAGGGTGACCTGAGGGTGTTGGTCTGGAACAAGGCGCCGACTCCGTGTCCGTGACCCCAGCCTCCCCTCAATGGCGGTGCCCGCTAGTGAATAGGTGATTCCCACGAGTCTACCCTCTGGTGGCCCGTGTGTTTCATTTAAAGCTACAGAGGATGATACTATGTTTGTAGCAGCTTCACAAGGTGGGTTTGATTCTCTGCGAAGTGACGACTCGTCACAGCTGCCACCCTCTGGTGTGCATACGGCTGTGCCTGAGCCTGATCCAGAGATGACGGCCATGCTTTCCTGGGACGATTGGTTTTTGGGTAAGGCCGCCGACCCTCGTCCACGGCAAACCCCAATACCTTCCCTCCCGGACGTGCATGATGAGATCTCGAAGTCCCAGAAGACCCCCTGGTTTCTCGGGACCGCTCGCTGATCTCATCCGCCTTTCCCCCCTCGATGGGGCCGCTGTCACGGGTACACTGGGGTTCCCCCGGCTGAACGCTCTGTTGCGATGCTATGTGTCCTCAGAGTGCTTCTTCTCGGCGCAATCCTAAGCACCCACCCGTGGTCTATAGTTTTCGTCTACATTTGTGGCGAGATCCTATAGCACCACGGGACTGGCAGCCGCCTCTCTGCAGGCCATGGCCATTCTGCTGGTCCTCGACCCAGATGCTCATGGACTTGCACGAGGGCGGGACTGACCCAGGGCTCTTCACTGAGTCGCGCGCCGCCACTGACCTTGCTCTCCGAGCGACGAAAGTGGCCGTACGCTCCCTGGGTCAGGTGATGCCTACCATTCTGTGGCTGAACCTGTCTGATGTGCTGAATGTCGCGCGGCCCCGTCTGCCCGACGTTCCCATATCCCAGGTCGGCCTCTTCGGCGGTGCGGTTGAGAACTTCGCCCAACAGCTCTCAACCGCCCATGTGCAGACTGACGTGATTCTGTCCCGATGGCCCGCCGTCCGCTCAGATCCCTCGGTCTGCCCACTGCCGAAGGCGCCCCCCCCGCGGCTCCTACCCCGCCCGTTTAAAGAGACGGGCCGGCTCTGGAAGCCGCGGGCGGACGCCACAGCCCTCTCCAGCCCCGCCCCCCGCTACGTGCCGGGTTAAGCGGCGCTCCTGAGACGGGCTCCACAGAGATGGGACTCAGTTCTTCCAGGAGTTGGTAGCAGGACCACTCCTTTCCCCGGTGGAGGGCCGGGGAAAAATCCTTATTCTCCTAAGAACTGACTCTCCCCTCTCTGGGAAGACAGAGTTCTCGGACGACACAGAGCGCCGCCCACAAGCCGTGCTCTCCTCGTCCCCCTCTGTCCCAGAGGTGCTTGACACGGCGTGCCGTCCACGGACCGCTTCGCCCCTGTCCCCCTCTGTCGCCAGACCCCTGGCAGAGCAGGCCCCCGCGGGACGACCAGCATGATCCTCCCCTGGCCCCCTCTGCCAGGGCGCGGGTGCTAACCGTGCCCCCACACCGGGCCGCTATGCCGTCCACGTCTGGGCCAGTTACTCCGCTTCGCTGCCCCCCCGGGGGGACGCCTGTGGCCCGCGTGACCCCGCTGGTTCAGTTCCTGGGAGCCTGGCTAGAGCTCCCCGTCTGTCCCGCTGGGTCACGCGCGCCATCAGGCTCGGCTATGCGATTCAGTTCGCACGGTCTCCTCCCCGCTTCCGGGGAGTCCGCTCCATTGTGGTCGGTGGCAATGCCCCCATCATGAGAGCTGAGATTCTCACCCTGCTGGCGAAGGGTGCGATTGAGACTGTCCCTCCAGCCGAGATGAGGTCCGGCTTCTACAGCCCCTACTTCATTGTCCCCAAGAAAACCGGTGGGTTACGGCCAATCCTGGACTTGCGCGTGCTGAACCGCTCCCTTCACAGGCTGCCGTTCAAGATGCTCTCCGCCAAACGCGTTCTCGAATGCGTGCGGCCCCAGGATTGGTTTGCAGCGATCGACCTGAAGGACGCCTACTTTCATGTCTCCATTCTTCCTCGACACAGACCGTTCCTACGGTTTGCTTTCGAGGGGCAGGCATACCAGTACGCGGTTCTCCCTTTCTGGCTAGCCCTGTCTCCTCGCACCTTCACGAAGGTCGTCGAGGCTGCTCTTGTTCCCCTTCGGGAACACGGGGTTCGCATCCTGAGTTATATCGACGACTGGCTGATCCTAGCTCACTCTCGAGTTCAGGTTTGCGAACACAGGGACCTAGTGCTCCGGCACCTAGCTCGTCTGGGCCTTCGGGTCAACTGGGGAAGAGCAAACTTTGCCCTGTGCAGAGGATCTCTTTTCTCGGTATGGACATTGACTCGGTCGCCATGTCCGCGCAGCTTACGAGTGAGCGCGCGCGCAGTCACTGCTGACTTGCCTGAGACATCTCAGGAGCAAGAATGCGGTTCCACTGAAACATTTTCAGAGGCTCCTGGGGCATATGGCATCTGCAGCCGCGGTCACGCCGCTCGGGTTGCTTCATATGAGACTGCTTCAGCTTTGGCTTCGCGACCGAGTCCCGAGGTGGGCATGGCATCAAGGCACGCTCCGGGTACCAGTTACTCCGACCTGCCGTCAGTTCCTCACCCCGTGGTCGAACCTCAGTTTCTCAGGGCGGGTGTCCCCCTGGAACGAGCTTCCCGGCACGTTGTGGTCTCCACGGATGACTCCACCACGGGCTGGGGCGCCATGTGCAATGGACATGCTGCTGCGGGCTCCTGGACAGGTCCCCAGCGGCTATGGCATGTCAATTGCCTCGAGTTGTTGGCAGTACGCCTTGCCCTGCACCGCTTCCGGGCGTTGCTCAGGGGTCAACACGTACTAGTCCGCTCAGACAATACCGCTACTGTAGCGTACATCAACCATCAAGGTGGTCTATGCTCCCGCCGTATGTCACAACTCGCCCGCCACCTCCTTCTATGGAGTCAGAAGCATCTGAGGTCGCTTCGAGCCATTTTCATTCCCGGAGCCCTGAACTGTGCAGCCGACGAGCTCACGGCTTCAGCCCCTCCCTGGAGAATGGCGACTCCATCCCCAGTCGGTCAGCTGGTTTGGGACCAGTTCGGGGACGCACAGATAGATCTGTTAACCTCTCACGACTCGACCCATTGCGCCCTGTATTTTTCCCTGACCGAGGGCACGCTCGGCACGGATGCACTGGCGCACAGCTGGCCGCCGGGCCGCAAATATGCGTTTCCCCCAGTGAGCCTTCTTGCGCAGACCTTGCGCAAGGTCAGGGAGGACGAGGAGCAGGTCATTTTGGTCGCGCCGTATTGGCCCGGCCGGACCTGGTTCCCCGAACTTGCACTCCTCGCGACAGCACCTCCCTGGCCCATTCCTCTGAGGGACTCTTCCTCTTCTTTCTCAGGGACGGGGCACCCTGTGGCACCCTCGCCCCGATCTCTGGAGCCTCCACGTGTGGCTCCTGGACGGCTCGAGGTAGGTTTGAGTACCCTTCCACCAGCGGTGGCGGCTACCATCACTTCCGCTAGAGCGTCGTCCACGAGACACGTCTACGCGTTGAAGTGGAACCTCTTCGTCGACTGGTGCTCTTCTCACCGAGAAGACCCCCGGAGATGCTCGATCAGCGTTGTGCTTTCCTCCTTCAGCAAGGGTTGGAGCGAAGGCTGTCTCCCTCCACCCTTAAGGTCTATGTTGCCGCCATTGCCGCACACCATGACCTAGTCGAAGGTAATTCGGTAGGGAAGCACGACCTGGTCATTAGGTTCCTGAGAGGAGCGAGGAGACTAAATCCTCCTCGTCCTCCTCTCGTTCCCTCTTGGGACCTCTCAGTGGTTCTAACTGCCCTGAAGAGTGCTCCCTTTGAGCCCCTGCAATCAGTTGAGCTTAAGTTCCTGTCAATGAAGACAGCGCTCCTGGTTGCACAAGAGGGTAGGGGACCTGCACGCATTCTCCGTCGACGAAGCGTGCCTGGAATTCGGACCGGCTTTCTCTCACGTGATCCTGAGACCCCGGCCCGGATATGTGCCCAAGGTTCCTACCACTCCCTTTCGGGACCAGGTGGTGAACCTGCAAGCGCTGCCCCCGGAGGAGGCAGACCCAGCCTTGGCACTGCTCTGTCCAGTACGCGCTCTTCGCGCCTATGTAGACAGGACGCGGTGTTTCAGGACCTCAGACCAGCTCTTTGTCTGTTATGGTGGGAAGCTGAAGGGAAAGGCTCTCTCCAAGCAAAGGTTGTCTCACTGGATAGTGGACGCCATTGCCTTGGCTTACCAGCAGCAAGGTCGACCGTGCCCCCTTGGTGTGACGGCCCACTCCACCCGGAGTGTGGCATCCTCTTGGGCTCTAGCGCATGGCGCCTCGCTAACAGACATCTGCAGAGCTGCAGGCTGGGCGACACCTAACACATTCGCCAGATTCTATAATCTCCGAGTGGAGCCAGTGTCCTCTCATGTACTCGCTTCAACTAGCTAGTACCGGACCCGCTCAGGTGTCTTCGCTTGCTCGCCATTCCACTCCACGGACTGGATACGTGCGATATTCTCCTCAGGTGAGCTTCCCCGAAAGCCCTGAGTTCCTCCAGCACTCCTGACGTCGGCGCCAGTGTCTATTGCCTGCGCGTCGGCTAGGTGCCTCCCGTGTGCATGGTCCCTCCCCTGAGCGACCCCCACATGTGTATTTCCACTGTAAGCCTCTCTGAGCATGTGTCTTTCCCTTGGCAAGCCACCTTGCCACCCCTGGGGTTGAAGTATTCCACCTGCGGCTGGACACCCCAGTGTTCTCCATATGTTTCCTTCGGGTCATATGTGTATTCTCTAAGTCCCCCCCCTCTGGGTTGGCATTAATTGCATACTTCCCCTAGCTTGGGATATGCTTCCCAGTGTACCTTGGTATTCCTGTGTTAAATGGAGTCCTTCGTCCAGTCTATGACAGGGATCTCGATTTACGCAGGGCACTGGAAGACAGCTGAGAAGGTGGCGTGATTAGACTGGTAACCCCATTCGTCGTCATCCGACGTAACTCGGAGTGACAACGAAAGGGAACGTCTCGGTTACGTATGTAACCCTCGTTCCCTGAGTAGGGAACGGAGACGTTACGTCTGCCTGCCACTTTCCGCTGTACCGCGGGGATCGCCTGAGCTCAGTCTTGGCTCCTCAGCGAAGAAACATAAACTGCTGTTGCGGACTTCCTCCTTTTATACCCACGAGGTGGGGCGGAGTTACGTCATGCAAATTCCGCAGACCCATGGCATTTCTTTGCCATTTGCTCGTTTTGTAATACTCGAAGTTGATAGGCTTTCTAAGCGAAACCCCATTCGTCGTCATCCGACGTAACGTCTCCGTTCCCTACTCAGGGAACGAGGGTTACATACGTAACCGAGACGTTTTTACCCTCTGCTTCAGCATTGTTTGTCACTGCTGTTAAATTATACTACTATTAAAATATCTACATAACTAGGCATAGCCCTACATTAAGCTTAACAACAAGCGAGTCTGGTGCTGGTGTAAAAAATACGTTGTGCTGGGTCAAAAATGGCACCAAAATTCATATAAATGGCAGCAAAATTCAAGATATGAATTTTCCCCATATGAGATTTTGTCTTTTCAGCACGATTGCAAATGTAAGATTCTACTTAATACATAAGTTTAATAAACAATAAGTTATTAATTTATATTCATTTCAAATAATTCTAAACACAGTATTGTCCATTTTGACTGTTTCTTGCTCTATTTCATGAATGAAAATAGTTCCGAACAAAGCAGAAGAATTGTGTCCCCCTGCAACATACAGAGTGGTGGTTTGTTCCATCCTATCACTGTGTAATGAGTTTAATGAAAAATAGCAACTAAATGTGTGACTGAAATTGTTTAAATTACTTTAGAACATTTCTAACTGTGATGCTACTGTTTACGTTTAAATTCTGACTTGGAAATGAGCAAATACTCTGCCACAGATCTGATCTCCAGATCAATACATGGCATAAGCTGTATTTGGATGGTAATTATTTCTCAGCAGAATGTCTGTAAAACAAAATGTTTAAATCTTTTTTTTCTTTTTTTTTTTCTTCAATCTATTCATTCTTGTAAACTCGTCAATTCAAAATTGATTTAAATTATAACACAAAGCTAAAGCGTGTCTGTAAACAGCAGGACATTCATCCCAGTACACCAAGATTTTTGATTCGGAAAGCAGTTAAATCACTGTCTACCAACAGAAAATGTTGAAATTATATAATGTTGCCTAATGGAATATATTTACAGCCTGAATAGAACTACAGACTATCAAAACAGTAAATTTATTAAATACAGTACATAAATGCCAATTTTTAAAACAACATGACCCTAGTCTATTATTGTCTTACTTAATTGCCTCATTAAAATATAATATCGCAAACATTTTTCGTGGTAAACAAACAAACAAATATTGTGTACATCTCAAATTGCAATTAGCTTACAATTTTGACATCAACACCCACACACAAATATAGTATAACCCAGAAGAAAGCATGGAGAGGTGAGTGAAAGAACGCAGCACATGGAGCTCAGCTGGGCATAGGAGAGAGAGAGAGAGAGAGAGAGAGAGAGAGAGAGAGAGAGAGAGAGAGAGAGAGAGAGAGAGAGAGATTCTGTAGCTCCCTCTGTGTACACTCTATCTGCCAACCAGCCAGACAAGTGGAGCAAATTGGCCATTCAGGCCTGGCTTGGCCTTACCGAGTCCTGAGTGAGACTTACTGTGTAGATGACCTACATTACAACAGAACCTCCCTTTATCATCCCTGCTGCTCAAGAACCTCAGAGGCGGGAGCAACTCAGCTTGAGTCCAGCAACAAAGATCAAAGCTCCGCCTTCCTCTTGCAAGTAGCAACTTCTTCTTCACCCCAACTATTAGCCCCGCTCTTACTAATTGAAAGCATTTTCAGCTCTGCAATTTTAAAAGACTACGCAGTGCTTCGCATACACTCTTAAAAATTAAGATTCCAAAAGAGGGGTTTCACAGTGATGGCATAGAAGAATCATTTCGGGTTCACCAAAGAACCTTTCAGTGAACAGCTCTTAAAGAACCATTTTTTTTTATTACTGTGAAGAATGTTTTAATTATCTATAGTACCTCAAATATAAAGAACCTTTTTTGCAGTGGAAAGGTTCTACAAAGACCCTTGGGTGCCAATAAAGAATAAGAGCGTAGTCCTTGGTTTTCCTTTCGTGAAGGTCTATGAAGAAAGAAAAAAACAGCGGTTTGAAGCCCAACAGAGTCATAACCTTTGGAAGTGCCAGAATGAAATCCATTTCATGCTTTGCTGAGGATGGAGGGTGGGCAGATTTGTTTACACACGTATTGGATGTTGGTTAGGAATAACGGCGTATTGGAACTCGTGGGGCTTAGATACGCCTGCTTTCTTTGTGAGCTCAAACAGGAAATAAGGCAGCTAAAGAAAAGTGCTTAGCCCTGTACGTCTGCATGTATTTAGGTGGGCAATAGCTGACAGCACACAAATAGGAATTTCTACTTTCAGAGCTCGGACAAAGTGAAACTGAATAATTCTTCTGCATTATGTGGCAGCAATTCAGTACAACACGTAAGAAAAGATGACCCAGTCAAATCCTTAAGACTTATTGTACTTTAACTTCCTTCATTTAATGTAAAAATTCGCAAGTTTGGGAATGAATGAAATAAAAAAAAGAAGCACATAAAGCAAAAACCTCTGTTTTATTATTTATTTCTGTGTTAGTAGAGAGCATGACTCAAGCGATATGTTGGGGTAGAAAGTGAAAACAATTTGACAGCAGCCCACTGTCTTCACAACCAAAGTGCCTCCATAAATAGTCATAAAACAGTGGAAATGACAGTCCTCCAGAACCCATGCCATATAATAGAAAGGAAAATATTGTTTCCGAGTAAAGGAAGGAAAGGAAATTTTCAAATTACAGTTATTGTAACTCAGGATTTCACTTTAAAGGGCTAGTTCACCTCTAAATGAAATATCTGTCCTCAATAACTCACCCTAATGTCGTTCCAAACCTGTATGACTCTCTGTATTCTGTTGTTTTGTCCATACAAGGAAAGTCAATGGGGTCCAATATATTTCCTTTGGACCCCATTGATTTTCAATATATGGATAAAAAAGAAAGAAAACGTTTTAACACAAAAAAAGGTATTTTGAAAAATATTTTGATATTATACATAAGCTGAAAGTCAACGGGGTCCAAGTTTTCATGTGTAAACTTAATCCATGCAACTCCAATCTTCTGAGGTGGTCCAGTTGCTTCATGATGAAAACCTATATTTAAGTGGATATTCACTAGCAAATCAAATCAAAGATAAACAATATTGTGATTTATTGTGATCTTATTTTTTGTTCCGCAAAAGAAAGGAAAACAGCATAAGGGTGAGTAAATGATGACAGAACTTTCTATAAATAATCTCTATAAAATATTTGGTACTGTCATAAAATAAGTGTATATTAAACACAAAATATTAACTATGAAAAATCAAGGTGCTCTTTTTTTTTGAAGTACAAACATTTTTCGTTCATCCTCATAAATTTGTCATGTCTGAGATTTCTTCCCCTGCCAGCATTAAGTGGATCAGTGCCACGGAGCGCCTGAGCCAGAACACTGATGGGAGTTCTGTGACGACGGGCCCAGTGTCAAATGCAGACAGAATGCGCCCATAAAAAGAGCTATATATAGCCTCCAGCCCCCTCAGTCTATCATAAAGCAGCCCTGGGTGTATCTTTCTCTGGCCCACTCACTGTCTGTGGGATCTATGGGAACTGGTTCAGTAATGGAAGAGCTGAAACAAAGAGTTGGTGAAACCTTAGACAGGGATGTTTTGAGGTTTTGTGTTAATTACCGATTAATATGCTTTTTTGCTGCATGGTAAGAAATCCATCTAAGATGACCCTGGTGCTAATTTGACTAAGAGAAAAATTCTGGAATAGAGCCATAAATAAAACTGTGGTAATTAGGACACACAGCACGTGTGTCTGGTCACAATTCGCAGTGCAAGACTATGGACAAAACCAGTATATATTGTTTGTCATATATCTAGTTGTGTGTCATTTTTACTCATATTTGGTCAATTCACTGGTTGGTCCTGCTTCAAAGTTTAAATAAAATATAAAATAAAAAAATTAAATACAATAAAATTAAATAAAACAAAACAAAAAAGTACTGTCAATTATTTGTATGGTGAAATATCCATGTAACAATACACAAATGCAGCTTTAAATGTAAACAAGATGACAAGACATGATATCTTGTGAAATGTCTTGGGAAACAATCAAAGGGTTAAAAAAAAGTAAAATCTGACAGAATATGGTGCTGGGAATAATTCTGAATGGACGTCAACAGAGAAAGACGTTTATGGGACCAGATGGTTTAGTTACGGCATCAAACAGCAGGGGCTAAAGATCTCCTGCTAAACTTGAACTATTAGTAGCATATTATGTATATACACACTTGACTGGGACAATTATAAAAAAGTAAAATTTTGTGATGTTAAAAATTTAGTTTCTAACAATTACACATGGTGGTCTTCGACACTTCATCCATTTCATAACAAAACTGTATGATGTTTTGTTTGTACTGTCTCACAGAACTGAGCTGTGCCAGTACCCAGTTTAAATTTTAAATAATAAATGTTCCTGTAGTACATTTCCGACAGCCTACTGCATTACGTGATAGGATAGGTCCAGAAAGTCATATTTCATGTTTACTGTCCCAAAAGCAGAGATGGCAAGACTGCTTTAAAGTGGAAAAAAGTAGATAATTCATTAAAAATCTTTCCTTATTTACACTCAAGGTAAGGGAGTCAGCAAAAGTCGGAGATGAGATGAGAAGTGGCACAAGTTCATTTATTCAAAATGAGGCTGCCAGCAAAAATCTTCCTGTCTTTCTACAATGAAGGCTGGGAGGCAAATGCAGCACAGAACATTCAAAATGCATTAGGGTTTTCACAGCCAAAAAAAAAAAAAGTCCTCTGCATGAACCAACACAACTCAAAACGTACTTTCGTAAACAATTAAAATAACAAACTGCCTGAATTTTAGTCATCAAACACATCATTTATAATCCTAAATTGATCCATAAATTGTACTTTGGTTGAATTTGATATTGTTTATGTTTTATGTAGGACACAACACCTACAAACCAAACGCAACAGTCGGGTTCCGGAAGTATAAATACCATTTATTTTCTCCATAAGAGAATTGATTTTTAACAATAAATGATAAACCTTTAAAGACAAACCTACTGTGAGGTTGTTAATCGATTGTAGATGTAAGCCATCAACATGCATCAATTCTGCCTTTTTTTATTTTAAGAAATAATCATGTGATAAATTCCTGGTGATAAACTACATTACCCATGATGCCCAATCACGACAAGCAAATCACGCCAAAAGAACTGCCCACTCCCATATTTACATTTCTCCATCATTTTCAATTTGATTCTTTACAGCTCTTAAGTACACAGTCGTGTACCTTTGTCTTTTTGTCTGATTTGCAAAATATTATTTTACTTTGAATCAGTTTACAATGTTGAGATTCACCACATACAGTAGCTGGTTGGTGCGGAGTCACAGCTTATGACTCTTTAACAAAGACTTTTTACACCATAACTATATGCCTGATTTAGTTTTACAGCTATTTATGACTAACTCGAGAGAGAAAAACAAAAAAACAAAAAATGTCTCCAGAACTTATATGGCCGATTTCAATTCACAATACTTCCAGGGAGTCCTATGGCATCATCTGACATTAAGATGAATGGGAATGTTAACAGATAGATTTCTTCAGGTAATATAGATTTTCTTGCTCCCCTCCAGGTCTGGGGCACATGGGGTGGCAGCTTCTTCCAGTGGCTCGGCGTCCCAGGGCCCTATTGTGCATGCAAACCGCCGGAGGAGAGATGCACTTAGCACTTAACGGCAGCGGTGACGAGGCACCATTACCTTCAGGTGTACCTCATCCCGCACTGCCCACCCTCTTCATCTCTTATGCCTCTGCTCCGGTCAGGAACCTGGCTGCAGGGCAGTGAACAAAATGGACGGCGTGGCTCTGATGTGAGGAAAAGAAAGACACTAAAAAAATGCAAACTCCTTACAGAAACTGTGTGTAGAATGCAAAATGAAGGCTTACCTCAAAACTATGACACCACAGCGCCAGGAGGATTTTTTTTTAGCAAACATTTAGATTTTACGACTCTTCCTAGCTTTCTGAGGTCTTACAGTGCTCCTCAGGGAATCACTCAGCTCTTCTGCAGTCGTGCAGATTCAGTGATTTCCCTTGTGGCCGTCTCTTCCCCTGCACTAACTCAGTGGGACTGCTCTTCCTCTCCACTGAAAATGCAGCAGTGAGACCAAGATGAGAGGCGTAGAGTGCTGCCTATCTAAACAGCACACAGGCCATGGGACCGATAAGCCCTCTGCAAGATATGGCGAGGAGTAGGGCGTTGAGAGAATTAAGACCACTTGAGTGAGGGTGAAATGGAGAGCACTGCAGCAAGTCCAGAAGCGTAACAGATGAATGATACATACAGGGAGTGCATGAAGTAGAAACACAGAATGTTGTTATCATCCTGTGATAATCAAAATGTCATATTATTCAGGATTATATTGCGTCCTCTTGAGCTAAGAAGCATAACATTGATTTAGGATGCACAGTAGCACCAAATAAAGCATAATTCCTGCCCATTTTGTCACTAGCTCATATCTGAGTAACATATAGGGTAGAGGAGCGGAGAATGGTTTTCCTACAATTAAACATTTCAGGATGAGAAGAAAGCAACTGTAACATAGGCGAGAGGAAATATGACTTCAAAATTCTGCCCCACATTAGGGGTAAGCTGCGTCATCACAAAGACTAAGTTGAATCATTGCGGAACACTTGAATAATTTACATCTCAAATAAAACTATGAATATAAATGGGAAAAAGCAGTTTTCTAAAACACAATCCCATTTTAAAGTCCTATTTGCCTGCAAATTATTCATATTTTCATAAACGCTCAATATTCATAATATTTTGGTAATAGCATTTGTAATATTATTTCCTGCATATGGATACAAAGCTTCACACTTTACCCCTAAGATACCAATTTGGAAATTCTTCATATATAATTAAACTAAATTTAATTAATATAAACTAATTTAAACAATTTTATACACAGGCAATTCATTAACTTGTGTTAGAAATATATATTTTGACAATATATATCATGTTTGTACTTCGACATGCAAAAAAAATTCTTAAAATTTCTCATGTGCCTCTCTGGCAGGATGTTGTATGTGATGGAGTTACATGTGAAAAACAGTGCTCAGTTCCCTTACGAAGGGAACTCAACGATGCGTCGATCGACGCCATGGGAACGCCCCCAGCGTGACTGCGTCTGAAGCATCTATGTCAACTAGTCCAATGGAAAGAATGAGCGTCACGGGCGGGTGACGTCATGACCAGGAAATGATAAAAGCACATCCGGTGCAAACCGGCATTAGCTTCTGTTGCCTCAGCAAGCGATCTGTGTTATACTGTCTCTGTCTATTTATTGTTGTCTGTTGCAATTTATTCGGAAACGTTATGGCGAAACAAATGTACAAACAGTGTGTTCCTCCCTGCCCGCGTTATTTAACGGGTGGGGACACACACGAGCTTTGTGTCATTTGTTTGGGAGTGGAGCATGCGGTCTCAGCCTTCGAGGAGGCTGAGTGTCAACACTGTGAAATGCTACCGCTCCGCATGCTCCGCTCTCGCCTGTCACTCTTTGATGTAAAGAGTGGGCAGGCTCGCGATCCTCAGGGATCAGGACCCGCGTCTGCCGAGGCGGCGCGGAGAATGCATTCCTGGGGATCGCAGAAGGATCTTTCGGAGGGGTTGGAGACGGGTCCCTTGGCCTTTTCTCCTTCCTTACCCGGAAGATCCAGCGCTCTCCCCCCGGTGTCGGAAGCACGCTCTGCGGTTTCTTCCGCCCGGGGAGAGAGCACTCCATTACTTCAATGCTCTTCCTCCGAGGAGGTCGATGTTATGAGTATGGAGAGTGAAAGCACACACATGGGGGAAAAAGATTCACAATTTATTTCCCCAGCATATGATGAGCTGGTGGATGTTATGTCATGGGCTGTAGAAAAATTAAATATTGTATGGCCATCTGAGAATAAAAGCGCTCGTCCTAAAAGTAAATTAGATGAGCGCTTTTTATCGTCCACGACATTATCTCCACCACGAGAGCTTCCCTTTTTTCCCGATCTCCACAATGAAATATCAAAATCGTGGAATAAACCGTACTCTTCACGACTTTTTAGCCCTCAAGTTAAAACTTATTCGAGAATAAGAGGGCTAAAAGAGTATGGTTATGAGGCGATGCCCCAGGCGGAACAGAATTTAGCTAGCTATCTTTCGCCTGGTCCCGCATCGTCCCTGAAAGCCTCGGCTTTGCCCACTAGACCGCTTAAAGCCACCTCGGTTTTAGTGGGCAAAGCTTATACGGCAGCAGGTCAAGCTGGAGCATGTCTGCATACAATGGCAGTGCTACAGGCGTATCAAGCTGACCTGCTGGGGGATCTGGATAGTAGTGAGGGAATTTCTCATGACGATATTCAAGAACTTCGTCGTGCTACCGATCTTTCTCTCAGGGCTACTAAGGAGACCGCCAGAGCAATTGGGCGGTCTATGGCAGCCTTGGTAGCTACTGAGAGACATTTATGGTTAAATCTGTCAGAGATTAAAGAAAAAGATCGAGCTTTTTTATTAGATGCTCCGCTTGAACCTTCTGGTCTCTTTGGTGACGCAGTCCACGCGGTCGTCGAGCGATTTCAGGAGTCTAAGAAACAAGTTGACGCTTTTAAAAAGTTTATCCCTCGCCGTGTCCAGCCCCCTGGGGCTGCTGGGCGTGAGCAGCCCCAGCCGTCGAGCTCATCATATCATGTGCAACAGAAAGAGAGTGTTGCGTCTCGTGCACCTCCACGTAGACACTGGAGACAGACGCAACCCTCTCAGCCGAAGTCTTCTAAGTCGAAGCCGGATCTGAGGACCGTTCTTCAGGCGAAGAAGACTTCGGCTCAGAGAAAAAAAAAAGGTCCTGATGTTCATGCGTCAGGCCTGTGAGGACAGCCCCGACCGAAGTAGAGCGGTGTACACCTCATTATACGGTGCCCGTTCCATTTCGGGGTCCTCACGAGACCGTTCTGCCAACCCTGCCACCCTTGGTGCTTCAGGGCGCAGCGGTCTCCAGCGAGTCGCTGATGCTATGCTGCGGCACAGCATCGGTTCCGCGCCCTCTGAGGGGGGCGTTAGAGCAGCCAGTTCAGGTAGTTCCTGCCATGATGTTTCAGGCTCCAGAATTAGCTGTCTCAGTAACACCAGAGACCAGCCTCGAGAGGCTGGTTCCCTTAGTAAATTTTCTGGCAGCGTGGAAGCTTCTGCCGAATATTTCTCGTTGGGTCCTGCAGATTGTAGAAAAAGGATACAGAATCCAGTTTGGTTCTCGTCCTCCTCGTTACAACGGGGTGTTGCCCACAGTGGTGCATCCCGAGCAGGCTCTGGTAATGGAGCAAGAGGTAAAGGCCCTGTTAGCGAAAGAAGCTATAGAACAGGTGTACTCACCCGACCGAGAGTCGGGTTTTTACAGCCGTTATTTCATTGTTCCAAAAAAGGATGGAGGGTTGCGTCCTATTTTAGATCT
Organism: Gila orcuttii; assembly: GCA_026230005.1. Taxonomy (NCBI): domain Eukaryota; kingdom Metazoa; phylum Chordata; class Actinopteri; order Cypriniformes; family Leuciscidae; genus Gila; species Gila orcuttii. The sequence goes on along the minus strand of JAPDVR010000013.1, from coordinate 36,796,743 downwards.
TCGTTGGTTAAATCGGTCAGTTCAGAAACTAAAGTTCAAAATGCTGACACTCAAACAGATCGTGACTCAAATCAGATCCGAGGACTGGTTTGTCACGATAGATCTGAAGGACGCCTACTTCCATATCTCCATCCTCCCTCAGTACAGGAAGTTCCTAAGGTTTTCTTTCGGGGGCAAAGAATACCAATATCGGGTTCTTCCGTTCGGTCTAGCTTTATCACCCCGCACGTTCACGAAATGCGTGGATGCAGCATTAGCCCCTCTCAGGCTTCAGGGCATACGTATTCTGAACTACATCGACGACTGGCTGATTCTAGCGGAATCAGAGCAGTTGGCGGTTCGGCACCGAGGTGTCGTTCTCGCTCATATGCAGATGTTGGGGTTGAGGCTCAATGCCAAGAAGAGTGTGCTTTCTCCAGTACAGAGAACCACTTTCCTTGGTGTGGTATGGGATTCAGTGACAATGCGGGCCATCCTATCGCCCGTTCGTGTAGCTGCTATCCTGTCAGCCACAAAAGAGCTGAAGCTAGGCCAGTCACGCACTGTAAAACAGTTCGAGAAACTGTTGGGTCTTTTGGCAGCAGCGTCCAACGTGATACCTTTTGGCCTGCTGTACATGAGGCCTTTACAGTGGTGGCTCAGGACCAGAGGGTTCTCCCCGAGGGGAAACCCACTTCGTATGATCAAGGTCACGCGGCGTTGCCTTCGTGCCTTAGTTATATGGAGGAAGCACTGGTTCTTAACCCAAGGTCCGGTGTTGGGAGCTCTTTGCCATCGAGTTACTATCTCGACAGATGCTTCCCTCACCGGCTGGGGAGCGGTAATGGAAGGCCGCTCGGTTCAGGGTCTGTGGAAGAGTCATCATCTCTCGTGGCACATAAATTGCCTGGAGATGATGGCTGTCTTCAATGCGTTGAGGCAGTTCCTCCCAGACCTGAGGGGCCATCATGTGCTCGTACGAACAGACAACACATCAGTGGTCTCTTATCTGAACCGTCAGGGGGGCCTGCGTTCGCGTCTGCTTTGCAAACTGGCGCACCAGATCCTCCTGTGGTCTCTGGGGAAGGTACTCTCTCTGAGGGCAGTGTATATTCCTGGGGTCCAGAATATAGGAGCAGACATCCTGTCGAGGCAGGAGCTGAGGCCAGGGGACTGGAGACTCCACCCCGAGGTGGTGGAGAAAATCTGGGAGTTTTACGGCCAAGCACAAGTGGATCTGTTTGCGTCTCAGAATACGACGCACTGTCCTCTGTGGTTCTCCCTTACTCACCCAGCCCCTCTGGGGCTGGATGCTATGGTGCAGACGTGGCCGAGGCTACGTCTGTACGCCTTTCCCCCTGTTGCTCTGCTCCCAGGAGTTCTGGAGCGAGTCCGCCGGTATGGAATAAGCCTACTGCTAGTAGCACCACGCTGGCCAAGTCGGATCTGGTTTTCGGACCTGATCCATCTCCTAGATGGTCCTCCCTTCGAGATCCCGATCAGGAGAGACCTTCTGTCTCAGGCCGGGGGCACAATATTTCACCCTCGACCAGAGATTTGGAACCTGTGGGTTTGGCCTCTGAGGGGGCCCAACTCATAGAGAGTGGTCTTTCAGCCGAGGCTGCTGAGACCATTCTAAGCTCCAGAGCCCCAGCTACTAGGAAACTATATGCGCTTAAATGGAGAGTTTTCTCTTTATGGTGTTACCAACATCAGTGGGATCCAGTTAACTGTTCTGTGAACACAGTACTCGAGTTCCTGCAGGAGCGCTTTACGTCAGGCCTATGTCCTTCCACGCTCAAAGTCTACGTGGCGGCCATTGCGGCTTACCACGCCCTGGTGGGGGGTACATCGTTGGGTCGAGACCCCCTGGTTACACGTTTCCTTCGTGGCACTTTAAGGCTGAGGCCTGCAACTCGCACTAGGGTGCCAGCTTGGGATCTTGCTATAGTACTAGAAGGCCTTTCTAGGGCTCCATTTGAGCCCTTAGATTCGGTTTCAGATAAGTTTCTTACCTTTAAGACGATCTTTCTGCTAGCTATTTCGTCCCTTAAGAGAGTTGGAGACCTTCAGGCCCTTTCGGTTTCCCCCACTTGCCTTGAGTTTGCACCGGGGATGGTCAAGGCATTCTTATATCCAAAACAGGGGTACGTCCCTAAGGTGCCGACCTTGACTCCGAGGCCTATTGTGCTGCAGGCTTTCTGTCCTCCTCCTTTTGCATCTGCAGACCAGGAAAGACTGAACCTCTTGTGTCCAGTGCGAGCACTGGACACTTATGTGCATCGGACTTCTTCATTTAGGAAGTCCGACCAATTACTGATTTGCTTCGGATCACCTAAGAAGGGTCTTCCTGCTTCTAAACAGACGGTCAGTAGGTGGATAGTTGAGGCTATTTCACTTGCATACGAGTACTCGGACCAGCCATGTCCTTTGGTGGTCCGAGCTCACTCTACTAGGAGTATGGCGGCTTCTAAAGCCTTACTATATGGGGTTTCTCTTCGGGACGTCTGTGATGCGGCGGGCTGGTCCTCTCCGCTCACATTCGTTAAATTTTACAGTTTAGACCTGGATGCTGCCCCAGGTTCTCAGGTGCTTAGTGCTTAGTTACAACAGACTAACACTCAGGTACTTGGAATTCTGGCGCTTTGGGTATTCTCGTTCCCATGGCGTCGATCGACGCATCGTTGAGTTCCCTTCGTAAGGGAACGTCTCAGGTTACTATTGTAACCATAGTTCCCTGAGAACAGGGAACGAGACGATGCGTCACCCTGCCATACTTCCTGCATCCCTGTGATCGGCTTGCTTCGGCAATTTTCGAAGCTAATGCCGGTTTGCACCGGATGTGCTTTTATCATTTCCTGGTCATGACGTCACCCGCCCGTGACGCTCATTCTTTCCATTGGACTAGTTGACATAGATGCTTCAGACGCAGTCACGCTGGGGGCGTTCCCATGGCGTCGATCGACGCATCGTCTCGTTCCCTGTTCTCAGGGAACTATGGTTACAATAGTAACCTGAGACGTTTTCTATATTTAGAAGGCGGCACATCTTACCCCGCTCTCTTAATTCAGTGCCAGTCATCAAGGCTCTATAATAAATATACCAGTTTACTGAGTATCAAATTGTACTATATTGTATTTTTCAACACCACAGAATGTTTTGTAACTCAAATTTAGTTTCCATTTCCAACCATTTTCATCTATGTAGCACTCTTTATGAAGTAATTTTTTTCTTATTTAGATTTATGAGGTACCCTTTTAATTCCACTTCCTTGACTCTATCTTAATTCAGAATAAGATCGAATAATCGCAATTTGATTCCAAACATGAAGATTTATAATCGGTGCATCTGAAATCGCATACTGTAGTCTGAATAAGTACTACATTTGAATTTGAACTTACATCGTGACTGCTACAAAAGTACATTCTATATGGTATGAATGTGGGCAGTATGAATGAAATTCAAATGTACTACATCCACCATGTTGCATCGCTTCACTTCCATTCATAAATCCTCTCCTGTGGCCTCATGGGATAGTAAAGTCCATCACATGTGCACTGTCACCTGATGGAGTTTTGGTTCCTTGCCACAGTCACCTTTGTTGCCTTTGGCTTGCTTAGTTGAGGACACTTGATATTCAACAATATTTTTGATCTGCCTGCTTGGACACCATTATATGATTATACCATTATATGACGATGACATCACTGTTTTCTCCAGAACTGCCTTATATATAAAACTTTTTTTACAACAAAAATTAACCATCACTGACCTTACTAAAGCTGGACTATGACGCTATTTTCTTCTGAATCTGCTGTACAACTGAAACAAACTTTGTTGCATTATTTTCTTGTTATCACTGTAAAGCTGCTTTGAAACAATCTGTATTGTAAAAAGAGCTATATAAATAAAGGTGACTTGACATAACTTCAGAATCTCTGCGGAAGTAGCAGGTCATCTGGGTCCTTATCATCTAATTTTTTTTTGTATTCAGACATACTACTCTGCTGGCGTACTGTTTTCTCGCACACAAGTTGGGAAGTATTCGGCTTCGGACACAGCGAATGAAATTTTCAAATTCTAATCTAGTGCAAATATCCCATCTCACCCACTAGAAGTCTTGCGATGATACCCATCAATGAGCAGCCTCATGCTGATGATCGAAAAACAACAGAGGTCAGTAAACACCGCGAGCCTCACCTGTGGCCGTGGATGCCCAGACACCAGACAGGTCAGCTCCAAAGTCTCCCCCTCCCGGATGGTGTACACCCTCTCTGTGTAGCGTTCCTCCTCAATGTTGCATGCGTGACCGGAGTGGATGATCCGAACGTTTGGGGGAGCTGCATTAGGGAAGAAATGAAAAAGTGATATAGTTCAGTTTGCTGGATCATTTGAGGTTGCATCATCAACCAGCCACACTGCAGAAAGCTGTCATGGAGGGAAATAAAATCCCTGCCACATGAGACTGATGCTTTCAGCCAAATCAAATTCAAGGTGAGGCACTGCAATCATTCACCTTACTCCAGCGGATGCAATTTGCACTACACCAGTTGTTCTGTATGTAGAAAAATCTTGGACTTGCATTTCCAAGCAATTTCACAGACAAAAATACCCTCCATCTAAGCATTACCTAATAGTACATCTCGAAGATGCGTAGGCGACTAATGAGGAAAAGTGCCTGTATTATTGATTCCCCTGTAAGCAGGAGAACGGAGCTCCGCTGCACTGCAGTGTGGTTGCTTGATGATGTTTCCTCCACTAATCTCCACTTACCAAGCACTTCAAGGATGCTATTTTTTTTTAACAACAACTCACATATTCTTATTGATGCCACTTCGGGGTTTCTATTGTTAACTGAATTATTGTAAAGATTCATTACAGTGATACAGAAAAAGTACCACAGTATCAATTATTAAGCTTAAAATAATAATTGTAAGGCACTTCAATTCTTATAAAAATGCATTTTTAAATGAGTGAGTGAGCGAGCACCAGTTTTACGGAGTAACAAAATGAAAAATACCAACGCAACGCAAGTAACGCAGTGAATGTAAGGGGGCAGCAAAGACAATCTCAATCATAGGAAGGAGATAAAGGGGCGGGACACATGTAAAAAATGACTGATGACCATAAATAATAAAAATGACACAAGGACGTTATTGAAACTCTTACTTTACTTAGCTGATTATTGTTGATTTGAAGACATGCACATTTTAATAAATGATAATAAGATCTGTTTGTCATACATTTTTAAACCGACTTTTAATGAATCAGTCGATTGATTGAACGATTTAATGAAATTATAAATTAAATGTATATTTATGTTTTAAGAACATATAGCCTCAATGTAGTTAGCTACTTTTTGTTACTAGCTTATATGGAACGATACAGTTTCAAAGAAGTTCCCCAACACTAGTGAGCACTGTTATGACCCTATGGTTTTGTTATGTTTCTGTTGTTTTGGGAGTGTCTGTGTGTGTCTGTCAAGGAATGTCTTCTGATTTGTTCCTGCAGGCCTGATTGGTGCACAGTACTTTAAAAAGCACGCCATCACTTCCTCTGGAGTCATCTTGTGTTCAGAAAGTTTGATTGCATAGAGCAGAGTTTGTGTTTAAGTTTAAGTTTAAAATAAGTTTTGTTTGTTATTTTGGCCCAGTCAGCTCCTGAATCTAGAGTCCCAATTTAAGACAATAAATTCATCATTGTTGGTCCAAACTCACTGCATTCCAGAGTCTATCATGTTGCACCCTTTTGCCTTGACGGGGCATAACAAGCACACAGAAGTTATCAGGACTGACACCACCTGGAATAAAGACATCTCAGAGATCTAATAGTTCTCACCAGGCTATTGCAAAGAGTTTAGGAAATGACAGGAAACTGTGCCAAAATACATTATGTTGCAAGGTCTCCTTCTGTATGCCAGATGAAACAAAAGGGGGGATAAAAAAAAACACATACAGAAAAGCATTCTCTTCCAGCGTGCCAGCTGCCTGTTCTGCACCGTCCTAGTTTCACACCATCTATTTTTAGAAAGTCTGTGTCTATCTCACAACCCACCATATGACTGTGCTAATGTCCTTCCACATGACGTCAAGAATTCAGGAAGCAGACATCACTGAACAGGCCTCAAAGGGACACAAAGAAGGTGGTCTTTGGATTATTATTGATTAAAGAGGCAGCACTGACGTCTACACTATGACATCTGGATGCTCCCTGCAGACGGGAGACCGCTCATATATGCAGAGGTGGATTATCTTATCTATATGAGTTACACGATAACGTCATGAGGGAATTATTTGACATAAGCATTACAAACAGATATTCATCTCAGGCATCTCAACATGCCGGGGAATATCATTGTTTGCTAATCTTTCAAGTGTCAACACAAATGCACTCATATTTTCACACCAGACCAATGTCCTAACATGTGTTTCGCACACCCTACTTGAGTCATCTTAGAAATTATTTTTAATATACATTGCATTGTGCTATTTCCAGCTAAATCTTATCTATCTTATCTTAAAAATAAGAATGTCAACATATTCTAGACTTGTGATGGTGTGGAATATTTCAAACCAAAATGTCTGCTGCTTTGGTTGGTTACGGTAACGATACCCTCATGTCATGATTCGATACATATCACAATACTAAACTCATGATATAATATTATTGCGATACTCCAAGACATACGGTAAAAGGTTAACAAAAAATGTACTGTTGATTAAAATGCTAAATTTGTTATTACATTGGGGGTGGAAATTAATAGGCTTGGACTTGGTGCTGGTAAACCAATGCACAGGACAAGGGACACCAGAATAAAAATATTCATGATTCTGAAAATACAGAATTATTTTAGACCAATATGCTTGCACTCTGTCACTGACTAGATATATTTAAATATAAAAAATATATTTTTTTACTGGTAACATAAGACATTTGGCATTATCAGGACCCACAAATATTCCCCCATTGCAGTATTATACATTTTATTCAACATTATAGTAGTTTTATGTAGTACTGACACTAAAACTCTGTAAACTTGAATTTTTTTCTCACACAGTAATTTTCATTTTGGGTGAACTATACACAGTCCAGTTTGTCACTATCCACGATACATATTGTTGCACTTTTGTATTGCGATATGTTGTGACAATATATTGTTACACCCCTAGTTACTGTACATCCTCAGATCTAAAGCATTCAAGAGTCAACAATATGACAACATTTCTATAAATAGAGGAAACATTAAATAAATATATTGTTTCTGTTTATTTCGGGACAGGGTGAATAGGTTTTTCTTTATGAATCCTGTCAAGCATGAAAAAACAACAAATTCTGAATGTTAGATTCTTGCCAAGCTGGCTCCTCTGAAGACCTAAATTATGTCACTTCCTCCCTCCATATCTCATAAGTGTTGTGGAATAGGAAAGTCAAAACTCACATACACATATTAAATTATTTAATTAACCATATAAATTTAATAAACTATTTAATTAGCGGTTTAATTCAAATTAAGAATTGCGTTAGAGTAGCTTTATTATCATTTCAGCTCTGTACAGCCTGTAAAATGAAACCGCGTTCCTCCAGGACCATGGTGCTACATAAGACAAACACTGGACGCAGGACTACTAAATTAAACTGTACATATAATAGACTGAACAAAAGAGTTAAATAAGAGCTAAAAAAAGGAACTAATAAGAACTAAAATATGAAACACAAAGTGTGTGCATACCTGAGTAGACATTGTAAACAGCATGAGATAGTACACATTTTACATAGAACAGGGCATGGTAATAAATAGATAAGACACAGTAGTGGGGAGTTTTTGAGTGTGCAAATGTCAAAGTTTATATTCAAAGATTGATAAAGTTCATATTAATGTAAGTGTGTGAGTGTAGTTGTCAGGCCGGTCACATGGAGTTGAGGAGTCTGATGGCTTGGGGAAAGAAACTGTCACGCAATCTGACCATGAGGGCCCGAATGCTTCTGTACAGGTTGTTATATAAATATACGTGATCTAGTATAATGTAATATATACAGCAGAGTATGCAGTATTTTATCATTTAACATTTGTGTTAATACAATTAAAATATATATTTTACATGTCTATGACTGTGAACTGCATGAATGAATATACGTAAAAAAATAATATAATAAAATATAAAAATACTATTATTAATTTAATTAATATAATATAAAATGAATATAAATATTTCTGTTTAGTGCGCTTCTTCAAATGATTCAAACTGTGCACCTGTCATGGAATGACTCTCCTAACAGAATATTTTAGCCCAACCCTCATGACATTTTAGTCATTAATCAATTAGCATTTCTTAATTCTGTCCAATGGATTTCCACAGCTGGAACTGAAAAGCCCTGTAGATCAGATCATGTTTCCACAGCATCCATATTCACAACAAAATCAACACTCCAATCTCTTGTCATCATATTACATGTCAAGTATAGCACCGTCTAGAGAATGTGAGTACATATTCAATGAAATAAATAAGGCCGAACTCTCAGTTTAATTTCCTGGAATGTTATTAGTATCTCCGAAAGCAGTCGATGGGCCGCGTGTTGGAGTTTCCTGCCCAGATCAATCAAACCGGCGGCTGTGTGATTGCCTCATCCACTCTGGAGGGTGATTCAAGTTTGGCTCTGTATCGCAGTCAACCCTGCGTGGGAAATTGAAGCGCTTTTGGATGTCCTTCCAATCAAACAAGCTTTGATTTCAATGGTAATATCTGCCTGCTTCCCCACCAAAAATTGTTCATGTGCCTGCAGTCCCATTGAGAGGAACAAGGATTTATGATCACTGTCTGATACAATTAAGAAACGCTTTAGTTTAAAAATGATCGATTCATGTTCATTTTTAATTCATCCAGAAAACCAGTGAGTACAACAAGGACAAGTCACTTATATAATACATAAAATGGGTATCAATAAACTGAATCTGTGAAGTCTCCAACAAATAACAGTTAACATGGATACACATGGGAGGTTTCAGTGGACTGGATGGGCAATATACACAAAATATTCATGATATATTTGCAATTATTTTTTTAATTATTAATGTGCTTTTTCTTTGGCCATTAAGTTTTATAAAGAGCGTTTCATAAGAATAATATTTTATTGACTTTAGGTTGTTTGCTTGAAATTATTAGAAAAAAAAAATTCAATCCATTCCAAAACAAACTGAATAAAAAACATATTGAGAACTATATCAAATATTGTAAAAAGGCTAACAAAAAGATGTCAAGACCAGCCCTGCTGCGTAGTATGATAAAAATTGCTAGTTACATTTGGTTCTGATCACGTTACAAAAGTGAACATCTCACATGGTATTACAGAACACATTCAAATTTAGAGTCATAGTTATGGGAATAAACACTCTAATGGACACTGATGGAAAGCCATTCTCAATTGCCGCTACCAACAATAATGGAAACAGACATAAAAGCATAAAGCTGTCGGAGACTTCTTTATTCCTGTGCAGCAGACACATTTGTTTATAATTTGAGAAGTCTGGCATTGGATTCAGGATGAAAAAAAACAAAAAACACTATGCGGATACAATGAACATAAAGGACATACTTTCATCTTTCAGGTAAAGTAACTATTCTGTCAAATGATTACATTTACACGTTTTTTTTTTTAAAGAAAGTAATGTATTTTAAAACAAATAACACAGGTTACAGATTTTTAGCTTAGCTTAACAGCACATATTCTCAATGTTTGTTTAACAATTAAACTGATTTCTCAGTCATTTAAAAAAAAAAAAATAATAATAAAGACCAAATAACCAGAAAGTACTTAGTAGCAGTCTATCAAACCTTTAACAAATTAATGTATTAGTTTTTTTGAGAGTAAATATATTATAAATGTAATATTTATTAAGATGAATGGATGGATAGTCAAGAATTAATATAATATAATAAATAAAATAAAATAAAATAAAATATATTATATTATATTATATTATAATAAATTAAATATAATATATTATATTGTAATATAATAGCATTGGCATTTGCAAAACTGTATGTGTTGACCGCTAATGATCATTTAAAAAAAACAAAATGTTTAAATGTCAAAAATGTCAGTGGGGTGCAGCAATAGAGCATGACCCCTCTGTTTGCAAACATTAATCCTTTTTTACAGAAAAGATTCCTTTTGCTCAATCACTCTAATCAGACACAGGCAGAGGAGGATAACAGCCCTATTGGGCGGAGTGAGCTTATCACTTTGATACACATGCTATGACAACTGCTGCTGCCCGAGCCCCTCTGCTGTCCAGCTGTGAGGATTAACCCCCAGCCAACCTGGCAACCCACTTGTTCATACAATGCATAGCATTCTACAGCCTGAGGGGATGTGAGACACACGGAAGAGGACACACCCGCAGTGCATTTGTCAATATATAGTGCATATAGTGATAACCTGAGTTAACCCCTATAGCGGGGTTGCATTGAAGACAATTAGCGCCCAGGTCTTGGGTGTGTCGTTTGATGATGCGCTCATTTTGATGACTAATAATGGAAGAGAGGTGCAGCACTGGATGGCAAACCCGCCGGGCCGAGGGCTGATGGAATTTCCTTTCTCCTTCATTTGCAGAGGAGCTCGATTGAATAAGCACTGCAAAACGAGTCATTACTTTTCATTAGCCTGGCACTAATTCTGTAAAGGCCCATATACACATTCACATCTGAATTGACAGTGCTATTTCAAATATCCGATTATTTCTAATGGTTAATATTAATCATGCTGGGAACATGGCTAATTGTGGAGGAGCTCAGAGGCACCACCCAAGGCCATGAAGCTCAATTGACAATGAGTACACAGAGTGTCATCTATCATTATAAAGGGCTGCATTTTATGTATTTATATTTCCAAGAGGAAAAACAAAGACAACTGATATAACTTCCAGCCAATATGAATCGTAACAAAGCAAAAAGTTTTCGTGCTATCCGTACGCCAGTGTTTCTTCAACTTTATGAAACGCAAGTAGGCTACACAAGTAAATTCATACCGACAGCACAGCTGCAGTCTTCTGTCCAGTTCAACTCACACTGAACTCAACACATGCTTGGTAATTCACTTCAAAACTCACGATGGCTAAAGCAATTATGAGAATGTCTTGTCTGAATGCAATGTGTCAAAATTCAGACACTTTCTAAAGAGTGGTTTAATTAATTTTATCATCAAATGTTGATAAATCATCACAAACCACGCAGTTAAGCTATTTACGTTTTTTTTTATTATTATATACAACATCTAGCACTGGTATGTAAGAATTGTCTGAGTGTCAAATGACATTACAGTTTTTTTCAATTGCTTACACAATACAATGAAAACTTTCCCACTATTAGCAAAACCTTACACTCAAGGAGCAAAACACCAGCCTAGATTTGCACAATTGTAAGCACGTTGTCAGCTTCACCCTTTTTGCAAAACATTACACACAGTGATTTGTAAAACTCTACACACATTTTCACACATTAGACACAGATAAGGATTGTGAGGTTACTTCCTTGTTATTACAAAGCCCCGGTTTGCCATTGACCACACTAATGAATGAATTGGATATGCACATCCATCAGGCGTGGAAGCACACATGTGCTAATTTGAAAACGCAGCACTCAGGTGTGCTATAAAAGTCAGCAGGTGAGTTCACCTGTCTTCAACAAAAATGGAAGGAGCTAGAAGAAGAAGAAGAAGAAGAGTGAGAATAAGAGGGGGAGCTCAAAGAGGAGGTGAAGGAGGTAGAGGAAGAGGAGAAGGAGGTAGAGGAAGAGGTGAAGGAGGTAGAGGAGGAGGAGAAGGAGGTAGAGGAGGAGGCCCAGGTAGAGGAAGAGGAGAAGAAGAAGATAGAGGAAGAGGCCTAAGTAGAGGAAGAGGTGAAGGTGGTAGAGGAGGAGGCCCAGGTAGAGGAATAGGAGGAGATAGAGGAAGAGGTGAAGGAGGTAGAGGAAGAGGTGAAGGAGGTAGAGGAGGAGGCCCAGGTAGAGGAAGAGGAGAAGAAGGAGATAGAGGAAGAGGCCTAGGTAGAGGAAGAGGTAGAGAAGGACTTGTAGAGTTGATAGAACCTGAACAATGAAGACGAGGACCAAATTTGACTCAAGAAATCCGTGCAACACTTATTGACCATGTTATCAACCATGGACTGACACCGATGGAAGCTGGACAAAGAGTTCAACCAAATCTCTGGTTGATACTGTAACTGAATTGTTACAGTATTCTTGTTGCTTTTACAGTAGTTTTTCTTCAGAGTCAAACTGTATGTACTTCATGCAGTAATTTTTATTTGTCTACAGATTTTATTTTTTTATTGATTTCATTGTTGGTTGATTACTGTAACTGATTATGGTAAGAAATACTGTAAATAAATACTTGAAATATGAGTCTGCAGAAATCAGTGTTGTGCAGTGCTTGGTAAGTTTATAGTAGGCCTATTTGTGTACATTCTCCCTATATCTCAAACCAATCATGAAGAATGTTGTTTGTTTGTCACAATTTTTTTTTTCATCTAAATTATCCCTTACATAACAATGTCTGGCCAAAAATCTAGCACATGCTATTTCCTAAAAATAGTTTTTTTTACAAATGTGTTTTTTATTTATCACAGCAATGTGAAACTGGTTTCAATAGTGTCTGATCATTGAGGACTGTGTTGGTTAAATGAAAACTAATAGCATTTTCACAAATATGTGTATATCTTTTGACTGAAGTGTGTATGTTTTGACAGAAGTGTGTCATTTTGCAAACAATCTAAGAATTATGCCAATTGAGTGTGGTGTTTGGATAATTGTGATTACATTTTGAAAAAAAGAACCCGGTTTTCAAAATTGCGTGTAAACAATTGAAAAAAACTGTAATCACTTTTTAAAAAAGTATACGATTTAAAGATTAGGTACAACATATTGTATTCATACCTATAGAATGGTCTGGGATTTATATCATGCCAAATTTTAATTTTACAATTTAAAATAGACGTTTTCTAATTTCATAGTCTTCAGTGTCACATGATCACTTCAGTGTCACATTATCCTTTGAGAAATAATTTTAATATGCTGATCAGGGCTGTGTTTAAGTCCAATTGTGTATGCCCTTCCCTTGATGACTTCCCTCCGTCTCAATCACTCGGCTGTACGTCCTTGCTTATGTTGCACGAGTGCCCACTACTGGCGAAACCCTTAAAATGTGTTAAAATGGAACGCACTAAGCCCTTGATCCCTTGGAATATACGCAATGGAGATGATTTATTATTTACAGTTTTTTTTCCCCTCATGAATTTGTTATACACACCATTCTATGGGCTGGTATGTATGTTTGGAATGTAAAAAAAAAAAAATCAATATAAACAAATATTAAATATAAATATATTAATATATACAAAACTTAAGTGTACATGTTGAGAAGACTCGCTTCCTCGTTTAAAATCGAGGGGTCAAGGGTCTGTCCTCGTCCACTTGACGAAGGTGAACGCACTTCAAAATGGCGGTGGGGGTTCCCCCGACGGTATGTATGTATGTATAAAAGATTTAAAAGCAGCCTTGGTGCTGGTTATCAATGTTTTGTGGAAACCATGATACATTTTTTTTCAGAATTCTTTGATGAATAGAACAGTATTTATTTAAAAAAGAAATCTTTTGTAACACTATGGAAGTCTTGACTGTCACTTTTGATCAATTTAATGCGTCGTTGCTGAATCAAACTATTCATTTTCTACAAAAAACAAGACTTATTAACCCCAAACTTTTAAACGGTAGTTTATATCAAAACAGGATTAATTATTGAACAGAATGAATTAATTAACAGAATTATTTTGAATTATTCAGGTTTCTATCATTTAAATTTTTTCCTATTTTATGAGGCATGAGACTTACACAGAACATTTCACAGACTCTCACATATTTTAGCGGGCCACTGTTGTTGCCACATTCTCATTGCCGGGATATTTTCTTTAATAAGAGGCATTTTGACACTATAACATGCACAGTAAAACAAAGAAGATGTCAATAATACAAAATGCCTAGCTATGTTTTTTAGAAGAACAGCTTTGGCCTTTTTTGTGCTCATTTACCACCGCATAAGCTCTGAGTCAACTGCTAGGATCACTTTTTCTATCCTGCAAGCATCCGAGCTGATACAAGTATGTTTTTTTTTTAAACCTTACAAGTCACCTTTGACCTTTTGATCCATAAGGCCTCATGAATCATAGTGAATTAGATTACAATAAACTCCACCACCCTGGTCATATGCTTTAACTTAATTTCATCTTTATTTGAAAAGTTTTTTAGCATGAGGGCCAGCTTTGCTGAGTCTGAGGACAAGCTCAGTTGACGTTGGTCTGCTTTGTGGCTTTCTGCTGACAAGTCTGGTTTGTTTGGCTTTTGAAATAGTAATGAATTAGTTCTAGATTCACGTCAGCGTAGTGGGTGACCTTTCAGGCTAGAATCGGCAAACTCTGTATGCAGCTTCTGCATATTCTAACAAGTATTGCTCACACATTTTTGATTCTTCGCATCCTTTGATCTATTGGTCTGGAACGAAAAAGATGTCTTAATGATAAATGAGATTTTACATTTTCTATTTAAAGCTGTCAAACCTGTGACGTAGCCCCAGGCTACCTGTGCTGAAGTATGTTCTCATCTTTCTGTCCTTTCTTAAGAACAGAACAGTTTTTTTTTTCTCATCTCCATTACACAAAGACATGCATTAGGTTACATCTTCGTTTTATAAAGTAGATGAACTGAACATCTACAACACAACAAATTGCCAAGACAACTACAAATATTTATCACTATATTGTAGCTCTTTCATCATTCTTTTTTAAGTTGTACATTAATTCAAAGTCATTAAAGCCTTCCTCAAATGGATGCTCATTTTGTTCAAAGTCTATCTCACAGCAATGATTCTGATGCAAAGCTTGTTGTGATTCTAATTACATCACCAGTGTACTTGCCGACTATAAAACCTTTTGGGAAATACATTCTGTTTCAAATTTGTTTTCATCATCTCATAGTGAATCAGCCTATACATACAGTGAATTAAAGGACATATTAATGCTACAAGCAGACAATACAAGGTCATCAGTTCAGGCAGTCTTATTCTAGTCTAATTTCATATATTATTAGCCATACTAAAATAATTTCTCTGTGTAATTAGGACAGGCAATATTTCTGGTCTGCTTTTAAGGTGAACATGACAGTGCACCCTAATATTCAAAGCAAAAAGAGTGTGTGAAGGGGACATAAAACATGACTCATCGACATTTTATTAAACCGGCGCTATTTCCAGTTTGAACTGGTGAAATACATTTTTGTAGAATTTTAAATATTTCATTAGGCAAATAATATGCTTAATTGATAACAAATTGCATTGTGCCACCTCAATGTAAATTTACCAATTTTAATATATTTGTATAAAATAATACATTTAATAAATATGATACATTCATAAATATATGAACAAATAAACAAGTTTAATCCAAATATAGCATGTCACTTACTAGAGGTTCTGACAAAATGTTAATTGCTCCAGTCTATTAAATAAATTGTTTAAAAAAAATTGGTTTAAACTCACTCGAAGACGTCACTTGTTTTATTACTGGATGAATCAGCATCATGAACAAATCTCTTGAATGAATGATTCAATGACAAATACATCTTTAACAGTCACTTGTTGCCACCTAATGGTGTAATGATTTAATTGATACATTATTTATTTGAAGCGTCAGGTTACTTTCAAATGGTGATTTACTCTATTTTGACCGCTACTGTAGACATCAGAGTTTATTTCCCAACTATAAACCTTTATGCCAGTACTTCTGTGATCATTTGAATTATTGTATAGAAATAATGATACCGTGTGGTTGAAAAGACTCTTTATGAAGCGGTTTCATTCATATACATGACAACTGTGTTCTCTGGATCAACACAAACGCAGATCTGAATGTTCGCTGTCATCGTATTTATCAAAGGTTTAATAGACACCTGAATCGTTGTCGTTTAGGAATAAGATTGTGTGGGTGTTTGAATCGAGCTTGCAAATCTTTTAATGATTAATCTTGCAGCTCTAATATATATAATGTATGCAGGTATAAATATATATCAAGTTAAAAAGTTATTGAATTTTTGTTGATTTTTTTTGTAAAATGTCTCAAGACATTTCAATGTAACTCAAAACAATCTGTAACCGTCACAATACAACTCACATCAGATTAACATTATTTGTTTGTGCACACAGTGAGGAGTCGATGTGAGATATACTGTATATAAAAGCAAAATTATCTCTGATCAGCTCTGCATGTCTCAGTCAAAGCTAGTTTTGCAAAGCGCAGTGCATATCTGTGAGATCCATATTTCAATCACGTCTCAGGTTCCACGCCTCCAATCTCAACGTTCCACTTTACCAATATAGTACTTCTGGGCAATAGCAAGTACGCCTCCAAATGCTAAACAACCGGCACAATTTCCTCCTGCTGCACTGAGACAAATGCATTGATTTATCATCACCACTATCAAAGCTACCTCAAAACACAGGGAGTCTGGGCCTGTTTGAACACAACACCTGATCATGAGGGGGACAGTAATGAAATTTGGAAAAGCTGCTTACAGCTTACAGAGAAGCTAATCCGTTGATGCAGCATGCTGTCCACATGAAAAGTGATGATTAGATTATGGTTTGTATTCAATGCTGGTGAGAGGGGGGAAAACTGGGCTTGCAAAAATATGTCATCCAAGAAATAATAGCTTGATGTAATTATATCGCTTCATATATGCACAAACCCCAACCTTCCACTTCTGGTGGGACGCCATATGCTCTTGTCACAGCAATTGCTGTTGTTGCCATTGCTGTTTGTGGTATCAGCGTTATTTGGCATTGTTGATGTGCAGATAAAAGTGGAACTAAAACTCAAATATAAAAAAGAAAAAACTGCATAACAAATATTTTAAAATAAATTAGTAATATAATATAATATTTGCTGGAGTTAGTCTGCTGGTTAACTGATTGAAGCTAAACATAAGCACATAAGCGTATATAAAATAAGCTTAACATTTACAGCATTGATCAGAGACTCCAGCAGATATCCTCATAACCTATAAATGTTACATAAGATGTTTGTGATCTACAATTTGTTGACATATTACAAGCTGAAATCGATGTTGGAATAAAACCGTAGCGGTTCACACACTTGAACGGATTTTGCTAAACTTTGTAGGGCACTTTGAAAGTCTGCCTAAGGGGTATAAATGGTTTATTGGTGGGAATATGATTCAGTAGAGACAGATAATATGCATGTCCTTGATATCTGACATTATTGCACTTTGCCTGATGTCAGTCCTGCCCAAACACCTGGTTCTGGATCCTCCAAGCAGTCTTAAATCGTACTTAAAAGCTCTGGCTGCACAGGCAGATGGTGTGGGTGGTCCACTGAGGGCTATAGACTCAGATAAGCCCAGGGTGAATTTATTTCCCTGGCCAAATTTTGTTTTGCTTTTTTTCCCTTTACTCTCTCTCTCTCTCTCTCTCTCTCTCTCTCTCTCTCTCTCTCTCTCTCTCTCTCTCTCTCTCTCTCTCTCTCTCTCTCTCACACACACACACACACACAAACAGGCGCACACATCTTTGTGGGGACTCTCCATAGGTGTAATGGTTTTTATACTGTACAAACTGTATATTCTGTCCCCTTACACTGCCCCTATCCCTAAAACTACCCATCAGACACAACTTTCTGCATTTTTACATTTTCAAAAAACATTACTTAGTATGATTTATACGCTGTTTTCCTCATGGGGACCGCTGGCTGGTCCCCACAATGTAATATAAACGTGAACACACACACACACACACACACACACACACACACACACACACACACACACACACACACACACACACACACACACACACACACACACACACACACTTTCCCTTTTGCTCTGTTTGTAAGTCTCATAACATTTACTCTTAAAATAGTAATGTATTACTTAAACCTGCACTGTAAAATACTGTATGTTGTCAGGTAACCTAAAAAACTGCACTTTATGTGGAAACATCTAAAATAAGTGGTTTTATTCAAGTAAAAAAAAAAAAAAGGGGGGGGGGGGGCAATATTTTTTTGGGGGAGGGGGATTTAAGGGAATAACGAAATAAATAAAAATAGTAAAAATTCCAGTTCTATTGTAATTGTGAAGAAATCAATTTAAACTATTTGGGCCATTTATACTCAATATCTATGGTGGTTATGGCCCTGCTGTGACAATTAACACAAAAATGCATTCAAGTCATTTATTCATTAAGTGTGACAGTGGGTATTGGTATTCTTTAAGGATGCTATCTGATTTCAGCTATAAACCTATTATGGTTTGACATTGAATGATATAGTAAGACAGTGTTTTGCATGGCCTTCATTTATGCTTTGTATTAAAAGATAACTTTTTAAATACTTCCACTTAGAACAAAAGCACTGTCCTGTATGATTTCTTAATATTTAAAAATTAGAGCTTAGAACTTGCTATGGTACTTGATGTAGTTTTTAATTTTGTAACTGTCAAACTTATTATTGTTGATGTGTTTGTATTTGTTTTTAACAACAGTAAAAGGTGAAAAAATCACCTTTACCAATTTGTCACAACATTGTTTCCATAAATCTTCATTAGCATCTGTTTGAGCACAAGCATAAGGACACCGTTTGATTAATATCCTATAATATTCCTGTAATTAAGATAAATTGTACTGTTGCAAGATGCTCATCAGTCCCTTGCAGATCTGTGAAAAGACCCTGTCATATACAAACGCACACCACCCAATAGAATTTAAATGTAATTAAATCGAATCTACAAACTGCAGTCCAATTCAAACATAAATAGTCAAATGCAGACAACTTTCATGAAATTGAGCATTTAAGATGCTGCTCACAGACTTTGTGAGCAAATAATCTTTCGCCTTTTTTCGAATGCCTCAGTTTTTCCAACCCTCTTTTTTACCCATTAACTGAAATTGAACACATTCGATTTGATTTAAGCAGAGATGCCAGAAAGAATTAAGAGTCTTAGACATGCAAAACTATATTAATATTAAAAATAAAATAAAATGTGTATTCCACTGAAAGTGACAGTGGACAGCAGCAGTCCATCTTGCAACTTCTGCCTTTGACTATATGATCAGCTCCAGTGGTCCTGGCTTACAAAGATCATCAGTCTCCTGAGATCTCTCATATTGCAGGAAGATGGCAGCGCATACAGAAGCCATCTGCCCCAACATCCAGATGATGCACAGTAAGTAGTGATGACAATGTCATTCTTGCACAATTGCCATTTTTATGCCTTTCATTACTTTGCATATTTTGCATGTAAATCTTAAGTTAGACACACAACGCTCCATCAGCTGCCAGAGCTGTGCAATTACGACTGTGTGTGTGTCTGTGTATGTTTGTGTGTGAGTGTGTAACACAGTCTTATGCCAGCAAATCACACACAGCACGGCGGTTACATAACAAACCCAGACTATTTTAAGCACTTCAAATAATAGAGGAAAGGTAATACTGTGGTCTTCATTTTCCTATGTGAATGAGCACATAAAGGGGATGCTTAAAGAGTGCTGTAATCTGGAGGAAAGGAAATGAGGAGAAATGCAAACATGAGGCATTTCTTAGGCACCCACCCCAATTTATCTCACTCCAATTTTAACAAGAACATGCACACATGCATCTGTTTGACAGTTTAAATGGCGCGTGGCCTTCCACAAGCCAATGGCACAAGTTTGCAGTGTTGACAGCTTCTTAAACAGTTCTAATTCCAGACAAGAGGTACACACACACACACACACACACACACACACACACACACACACACACACACACACATTTGAATATGTGGTTCCCTTACGAAGGGAACTCAACGATGCGTCCAACGACGCCATGGGAACGCCCCCAGCGTGACTGCGTCTGAAGCATCTATGTCAACTAGTCCAATGGAAAGAATGAGCGTCACGGGCGGGTGACGTCATGACCAGGATATGATAAAAGCACATCCGGTGCAAACCGGCATTAGCTTCTGTTGCCTCAGCAAGCGATCTGTGTTATACTGTCTCTGTCTATTTATTGTTGTCTGTTGCAATTTATTCGGAAACGTTATGGCGAAACAAATGTACAAGCAGTGTGTTCCTCCCTGCCCGCGTTATTTAACGGGTGGGGACACACACGAGCTTTGTGTCATTTGTTTGGGAGTGGAGCATGCGGTCTCAGCCTTCGAGGAGGCTGAGTGTCAACACTGTGAAATGCGAATACCGCTCCGCATGCTCCGCTCTCGCCTGTCACTCTTTGATGTAAAGAGTGGGCAGGCTCGCGATCCTCAGGGATCAGGACCCGCGTCTGCCGAGGCGGCGCGGAGAATGCATTCCTGGGGATCGCAGAAGGATCTTTCGGAGGGGTTGGAGACGGGTCCCTTGGCCTTTTCTCCTTCCTTACCCGGAAGATCCAGCGCTCTCCCCCCGGTGTCGGAAGCACGCTCTGTGGTTTCTTCCGCCCGGGGAGAGAGCACTCCATTACTTCAATGCTCTTCCTCCGAGGAGGTCGATGTTATGAGTATGGAGAGTGAAAGCACACACATGGGGGAAAAAGATTCACAATTTATTTCCCCAGCATATGATGAGCTGGTGGATGTTATGTCACGGGCTGTAGAAAAATTAAATATTGTATGGCCATCTGAGAATAAAAGCGCTCGTCCTAAAAGTAAATTAGATGAGCGCTTTTTATCGTCCACGACATTATCTCCACCACGAGAGCTTCCCTTTTTTCCCGATCTCCACAATGAAATATCGAAATCGTGGAATAAACCGTACTCTTCACGACTTTTTAGCCCTCAAGTTAAAACTTATTCGAGAATAAGACGGCTAAAAGAGTATGGTTATGAGGCGATGCCCCAGGCGGAACAGAATTTAGCTAGCTATCTTTCGCCTGGTCCCGCATCGTCCCTGAAAGCCTCGGCTTTGCCCACTAGACCGCTTAAAGCCACCTCGGTTTTAGTGGGCAAAGCTTGTACGGCAGCAGGTCAAGCTGGAGCATGTCTGCATACAATGGCAGTGCTACAGGCGTATCAAGCTGACCTGCTGGGGGATCTGGATAGTAGTGAGGGAATTACTCATGACGATATTCAAGAACTTCGTCGTGCTACCGATCTTTCTCTCAGGGCTACTAAGGAGACCGCCAGAGCAATTGGGCGGTCTATGGCAGCCTTGGTAGCTACTGAGAGACATTTATGGTTAAATCTGTCAGAGATTAAAGAAAAAGATCGAGCTTTTTTATTAGATGCTCCGCTTGAACCTTCTGGTCTCTTTGGCGACGCAGTCCACGCGGTCGTCGAGCGATTTCAGGAGTCTAAGAAGCAAGCTGACGCTTTTAAAAAGTTTATCCCTCGCCGTGTCCAGCCCCCTGGGGCTGCTGGGCGTGAGCAGCCCCAGCCGTCGAGCTCATCATATCATGTGCAACAGAAAGAGAGTGTTGCGTCTCGTGCACCTCCACGTAGACACTGGAGACAGACGCAACCCTCTCAGCCGAAGTCTTCTAAGTCGAAGCCGGATCTGAGGACCGTTCTTCAGGCGAAGAAGACTTCGGCTCAGAAAAAAAAAGGTCCTGATGTTCATGCGTCAGGCCTGTGAGGACAGCCCCGACCGAAGTAGAGCGGTGTACACCTCATTATACGGTGCCCGTTCCATTTCGGGGTCCTCACGAGACCGTTCTGCCAACCCTGCCACCCTTGGTGCTTCAGGGCGCAGCGGTCTCCAGCGAGTCGCTGATGCTATGCTGTGGCACAGCATCGGTTCCGCGCCCTCTGAGGGGGGCGTTAGAGCAGCCAGTTCAGGTAGTTCCTGCCATGATGTTTCAGGCTCCAGAATTAGCTGTCTCAGTAACACCAGAGACCAGCCTCGAGAGGCTGGTTCCCTTAGTAAATTTTCTGGCAGCGTGGAAGCTTCTGCCGAATATTTCTCGTTGGGTCCTGCAGCTTGTAGAGAAAGGATACAGAATCCAGTTTGGTTCTCGTCCTCCTCGTTACAACGGGGTGTTGCCCACAGTGGTGCATCCCGAGCAGGCTCTGGTAATGGAGCAAGAGGTAAAGGCCCTGTTAGCGAAAGAAGCTATAGAACAGGTGTACTCACCCGACCGAGAGTCGGGTTTTTACAGCCGTTATTTCATTGTTCCAAAAAAGGATGGAGGGTTGCGTCCTATTTTAGATCTTCGTTTGTTAAATCGGTCAGTTCAGAAACTAAAGTTCAAAATGCTGACACTCAAACAGATCGTGACTCAAATCAGATCCGAGGACTGGTTTGTCACGATAGATCTGAAGGACGCCTACTTCCATATCTCCATCCTCCCTCAGCACAGGAAGTTCCTAAGGTTTTCTTTCGGGGGCAAAGAATACCAATATCGGGTTCTTCCGTTCGGTCTAGCTTTATCACCCCGCACGTTCACGAAATGCGTGGATGCAGCGTTAGCCCCTCTCAGGCTTCAGGGCATACGTATTCTGAACTACATCGACGACTGGCTGATTCTAGCGGAATCAGAGCAGTTGGCGGTTCGGCACCGAGGTGTCGTTCTCGCTCATATGCAGATGTTGGGGTTGAGGCTCAATGCCAAGAAGAGTGTGCTTTCTCCAGTACAGAGAACCACTTTCCTTGGTGTGGTATGGGATTCAGTGACAATGCGGGCCATCCTATCGCCCGTTCGTGTAGCTGTTATCCTGTCAGCCACAAAAGAGCTGAAGCTAGGCCAGTCACGCACTGTAAAACAGTTTGAGAAACTGTTGGGTCTGTTGGCAGCAGCGTCCAACGTGATACCTTTTGGCCTGCTGTACATGAGGCCTTTACAGTGGTGGCTCAGGACCAGAGGGTTCTCCCCGAGGGGAAACCCACTTCGTATGATCAAGGTCACGCGGCGTTGCGTTCGTGCCTTAGTTATATGGAGGGAGCACTGGTTCTTAACCCAAGGTCCGGTGTTGGGAGCTCTTTGCCATCGAGTTACTATCTCGACAGATGCTTCCCTCACCGGCTGGGGAGCGGTAATGGAAGGCCGCTCGGTTCAGGGTCTGTGGAAGAGTCATCATCTCTCGTGGCACATAAATTGCCTGGAGATGATGGCTGTCTTCAATGCGTTGAGGCAGTTCCTCCCAGACCTGAGGGGCCATCATGTGCTCGTACGAACAGACAACACATCAGTGGTCTCTTATCTGAACCGTCAGGGGGGCCTGCGTTCGCGTCCGCTTTGCAAACTGGCGCACCAGATCCTCCTGTGGTCTCTGGGGAAGGTACTCTCTCTGAGGGCAGTGTATATTCCTGGGGTCCAGAATATAGGAGCAGACATCCTGTCGAGGCAGGAGCTGAGGCCAGGGGACTGGAGACTCCACCCCGAGGTGGTGGAGAAAATCTGGGAGTTTTACGGCCAAGCACAAGTGGATCTGTTTGCGTCTCAGAATACGACGCACTGTCCTCTGTGGTTCTCCCTTACTCACCCAGCCCCTCTGGGGCTGGATGCTATGGTGCAGACGTGGCCGAGGCTACGTCTGTACGCCTTTCCCCCTGTTGCTCTGCTCCCAGGAGTTCTGGAGCGAGTCCGCCGGTATGGAATAAGCCTACTGCTAGTAGCACCACGCTGGCCAAGTCGGATCTGGTTTTCGGACCTGATCCATCTCCTAGACGGTCCTCCCTTCGAGATCCCGATCAGGAGAGACCTTCTGTCTCAGGCCGGGGGCACAATATTTCACCCTCGACCAGAGATTTGGAACCTGTGGGTTTGGCCTTTGAGGGGGCCCAACTCATAGAGAGTGGTCTTTCAGCCGAGGCTGCTGAGACCATTCTAAGCTCCAGAGCCCCAGCTACTAGGAAACTATATGCGCTTAAATGGAGAGTTTTCTCTTTATGGTGTTACCAACATCAGTGGGATCCAGTTAACTGTTCTGTGAACACAGTACTCGAGTTCCTGCAGGAGCGCTTTACGTCAGGCCTATGTCCTTCCACGCTCAAAGTCT
The DNA here is from genome assembly GCA_026230005.1 of Gila orcuttii. Classification (NCBI taxonomy): domain Eukaryota; kingdom Metazoa; phylum Chordata; class Actinopteri; order Cypriniformes; family Leuciscidae; genus Gila; species Gila orcuttii. Next base: position 36,772,741 of record JAPDVR010000013.1, on the reverse strand, counting down.
ACGTGGCGGCCATTGCGGCTTACCACGCCCTGGTGGGGGGTACATCGTTGGGTCGAGACCCCCTGGTTACACGTTTCCTTCGTGGCACTTTAAGGCTGAGGCCTGCAACTCGCACTAGGGTGCCAGCTTGGGATCTTGCTATAGTACTAGAAGGCCTTTCTAGGGCTCCATTTGAGCCCTTAGATTCGGTTTCAGATAAGTTTCTTACCTTTAAGCCTATCTTTCTGCTAGCTATTTCGTCCCTTAAGAGAGTTGGAGACCTTCAGGCCCTTTCGGTTTCCCCCACTTGCCTTGAGTTTGCACCGGGGATGGTCAAGGCATTCTTATATCCAAAACAGGGGTACGTCCCTAAGGTGCCGACCTCGACTCCGAGGCCTATTGTGCTGCAGGCTTTCTGTCCTCCTCCTTTTGCATCTGCAGACCAGGAAAGACTGAACTTCTTCATTTAGGAAGTCCGACCAATTACTGATTTGCTTCGGATCACCTAAGAAGGGTCTTCCTGCTTCTAAACAGACGGTCAGTAGGTGGATAGTTGAGGCTATTTCACTTGCATACGAGTACTCGGACCAGCCATGTCCTTTGGTGGTCCGAGCTCACTCTACTAGGAGTATGGCGGCTTCTAAAGCCTTACTATATGGGGTTTCTCTTCGGGACGTCTGTGATGCGGCGGGCTGGTCCTCCCCGCTCACATTCGTTAGATTTTACAGTTTAGACCTGGATGCTGCCCCAGGTTCTCAGGTGCTTAGTGCTTAGTTACAACAGACTGACACTCAGGTACTTGGACTTCTGGCGCTTTGGGTATTCTCGTTCCCATGGCGTCGTTGGACGCATCGTTGAGTTCCCTTCGTAAGGGAACGTCTCAGGTTACTATTGTAACCATAGTTCCCTGAGAACAGGGAACGAGACGATGTGTCACCCTGCCATACTTCCTGCATCCCTGCGATCGGCTTGCTTCTGCAATTTTCGAAGCTAATGCCGGTTTGCACCGGATGTGCTTTTATCATATCCTGGTCATGACGTCACCCGCCCGTGACGCTCATTCTTTCCATTGGACTAGTTGACATAGATGCTTCAGACGCAGTCACGCTAGGGGCGTTCCCATGGCGTCGTTGGACGCATCGTCTCGTTCCCTGTTCTCAGGGAACTATGGTTACAATAGTAACCTGAGACGTTTATGTTGACTCTCCATAGGCGTAATTGTTTTTATATGGTACAAATTGTATATCCTAATTACACTAACCCTACCCCTAAACCTACCCATCACAGAAAATGCACAGTTTGGCATTTAAAAAAAAAAAAAAACGAAAAAAAAAAAAAAAACACTGTTTGGTATGTTTTTTAAACATTTGGTTTACGAGGACAAAGGATGTTTATAAAGGTTTTTTATTCAATTTGTTAACCCCCAAAATGTTTTTCCTAAATGTAAGCTAAAACTATTAATTACTATGCTCTCTCTCTCTTATGCTCATCAGGGCTGCATTTATTTGATTAAAGAAACATTAAAAACAGTAATTTTGTGAAATATTTATGTTATCTATTTTAATATATTTTAAAATGCCAATTTTTTCCTGTGGTGATAGCAAAGCTGAATTTTCAGCAGCCATTGCTTCAGTCTTCAGTGTCACATGATCCTTTAGAAATCTTTCTATGTTGCTTTGGTGCTCCAAAAACGTCTCAGGTTACTATTGTAACCATAGTTCCCTGAGAACAGGGAACGAGACGATGCGTCGATCGACGCCATGGGAACGCCCCCAGCGTGACTGCGTCTGAAGCATCTATGTCAACTAGTCCAATGGAAAGAATGAGCGTCACGGGCGGGTGACGTCATGACCAGGAAATGATAAAAGCACATCCGGTGCAAACCGGCATTAGCTTCGAAAATTGCCGAAGCAAGCCGATCACAGGGATGCAGGAAGTATGGCAGGGTGACGCATCGTCTCGTTCCCTGTTCTCAGGGAACTATGGTTACAATAGTAACCTGAGACGTTCCCTTACAAAGGGAACTCAACGATGCGTCGATCGACGCCATGGGAACGAGAATACCCAAAGCGCCAGAATTCCAAGTACCTGAGTGTTAGTCTGTTGTAACTAAGCACTAAGCACCTGAGAACCTGGGGCAGCATCCAGGTCCAGGCAGTAAAACCTAATGAATGTGAGCGGTGAGGACCAGCCTGCCGCATCACACACGTCTTGAAGAGAAACTCCAAGTAATAAGGCTTTAGAGGCCGCCATACACCTCGTAGAGTGAGCTCTGACCGCCAAAGGACACGGCTGGTCAGAGTACTCGTATGCAAGTGAAATAGCCTCAACTATCCACTTACTAACCGTCTGTTTAGAAGCAGGAAGACCCTTCTCAGGTGATCCAAGCAAATACATAACTGGTCGGACTTCCTCATTGAAGATGTCCGATAAACATAAGTATCCAGTGCTCGCACTGGACACAAGAGGTTCAGCCTTTCCTGGTCCGCAGTGTGCCACGAAGGAAACGTGAAATCAGGGGGTCTCAACCCAACGATGTACCCCCCACAGGGCGTGGTAAGCCGCAATGGCCGCCACGTAGACCTAAAGCGTGGAAGGACATAGACCTGACGTAAAACGCTCCTGCAGGAACTCGAGTACTGTGTTCACAGAACAGTTAACCGGATCCCACTGATGTCGGTGACACCATACAGAAAAAACTTTCCATTTAAGCGCATATAGTTTCCTAGTAGCTGGAGCTCTGGAGCTTAGAATGGTCTCAACAACCTCAGTTGAGAGACCACTCTCTATGAGTTGGGCCCCCTCAGAGGCCAAACCCACAGGTTCCAAATCTCCAAATATTGTGCCCCCGGCCTGAGACAGAAGGTCTCTCCTGATTGGAATTTCTCCAAGGGAGGACCGTCTAAGAGATGGATCAGGTCCGCAAACCAGATCCGACTCGGCCAGCGTGGTGCTACTAGCAGTAGGCTTATTCCGTACTGGCGAACTCGCTCCAGAACTCCTGGGTGCAGAGCAACAGGGGGAAATGCGTACAGACGTAGCCTCGGCCACGTCTGCACCATAGCATCCAGCCCAGGGGGCTGGGTGAGTAAGGGAGAACCAAAGTGGACAGTGCGTCGTATGCTGAGACGCAAACAGATCCACCTCTGCTTGGCCGTAAAACTCCCAAATAATCCCCTGGCCTCAGCTCCTGCCTCGACAGGATGTCTGCTCCAATATTTTGGTCCCCAAGAATATACACTGCCCTCAGGGAGAGTACCTTCCCCAGAGACCACAGGAGGATCCTCAGACCCCCCTGACAGTTCAGATAAGAGACCACTGATGTGTTGTCTGTACGGACGAGCACATGATGACCCCTCAGGTCTGGGAGGAATTGCTTCAACGCATTGAAGACAGCCATCATCTCCAGGCAATTTATGTGCCACGAGAGATGATGACTCTTCCACAGACCCTGAACCGAGCGGCCTTCCATTACCGCTCCCCAGCCGGTGAGGGAAGCATCTGTCGAGATAGTAACTCGATGGCAAAGAGCTCCAAACACCGGACCCTGGGTTAAGAACCAGTGCTTCCTCCATATAACTAAGGCACGAAAGCAACGCCGCGTGACCTTGATCATACGAAGTGGGTTTCCCCTCGGGGAGAACCCTCTGGTCCTGAGCCACCACTGTAAAGGCCTCATGTACAGCAGGCCAAAAGGTATCCCGTTGGACGCTGCTGCCAAAAGACCCAACAGTCTCCCGAACTGTTTTACAGTGTGTGACTGGCCTAGCTTCAGCTCTTTTGTGGCTGACAGGATAGCAGCTACACGAACGGGCGATAGGGTGGCCCGCATCGTCACTGAATCCCATACCACACCAAGGAAAGTGGTTCTCTGTACTGGAGAAAGCACACTCTTCTTGGTATTGAGCCTCAACCCCAACATCTGCATATGAGCGAGAACGACACCTCGGTGCCGAACCGCCAACTGCTCTGATTCCGCTAGAATCAGCCAGTCGTCGATGTAGTTCAGAATACGTATGCCCTGCAGCCTGAGCGGGGCTAGAGCTGCATCTACGCATTTCGTGAACGTGCGGGGTGATAGAGCTAGACCGAAAGGAAGTACCCAATACTGGTATTCTTTGCCCCCGAAAGAAAACCTTAGGAACCTCCTGTGCTGAGGGAAGATGGAGACATGGAAGTAAGCATCCTTCAGATCTATCGTGACAAACCAGTCCTCGGATCTGATTTGAGTCACGATCTGTTTGAGTGTCAGCATCTAGAACTTGAGTTCCTGTACTGAACGATTTAACAGACGAAGATCTAAAATGGGACGCAACTCTCCATCCTTTTTTGGAACAATGAAATAACGGCTGTAAAAACCGACCTCGGTCGGGTGAGTACACCTGTTCTATAGCTTCTTTCGCTAACAGGGCCTTTACCTCTTGCTCCATTACCAGAGCCTGCTCGGGATGCACCACTGTGGGCAACACCCCGCTGTAACGAGGAGGACGTGAACCAAACAGGATTCTGTATCCTTTCTCTACAATCTGCAGGACCCAACGAGAAATATTCGGCAGAAGCTTCCACGCTGCCAGAAAATTTACTAAGGGAACCAGCCTCTCGAGGCTGGTCTCTTGTGTTAACGAGACAGCCAGTCCCGGAGCCTGAAACATAATGGCAGGAACTACCTGAACTGGCTGCTCTAAAACCCCCCTCAGAGGGCGCGAAACCGATGCAGTGCCGCAGCATAGCATCAGCGACTCGCTGGAGACCGCTGCGCCCCGAAGCACCAAGGGTGACGGGGTTGGCAGAACGGTCCCGTGAGGACCCCGAAGTGGAACGGGCACCGTATTCTGAGGTGTACACCGCTCCACTTCGGTCGGGGCTGTCCTCACAGGTCTGACGCCAGTGACGTCAGGACCTCTTTTTTTTTTTTTTTTGAGCCGAAGTCTTCTTCGCCTGAAGAACGGTCCTCAGATCCGGCTTCGACTTAGAAGACTTCGACTGAGAGTGTTGCGCCTGTTTCCATTGTTTATGTGGAGGTGCGCGAGACGAAACACTCTCTTTCTGTTGCACATGATATGATGAGCTCGACGGCTGGGGCTGCTCACGCCCAGCAGCCCCAGGGGGCTGGACACGGCGAGGGATAAACTTTTTAAAAGTGTCAGCTTGCTTCTTAGACTCCTGAAATCGCTCGACGACCGCGTGGACTGCGTCGCCAAAGAGACCAGAAGGTTCAAGCGGAGCATCTAATAAAAAAGCTCGATCTTTTTCTTTAATCTCTGACAGATTTAACCATAAGTGTCTCTCAGTAGCTACCAAGGCTGCCATAGACCGCCCAATTGCTCTGGCGGTCTCCTTAGTAGCCCTGAGAGAAAGATCGGTAGCACGACGAAGTTCTCGAATATCGTCATGAGTAATTCCCTCACTACTATCCAGATCCCCCAGCAGGTCAGCTTGATACGCCTGTAGCACTTTTTTTGCCATTGTATGCAGACATGCTCCAGCTTGACCTGCTGCCGTATAAGCTTTGCCCACTAAAACCGAGGTGGCTTTAAGCGGTCTAGTGGGCAAAGCCGAGGCTTTCAGGGACGATGCGGGACCAGGCGAAAGATAGCTGTTTTTTATGCTAAATTCTGTTCCGCCTGGGGCATCGCCTCATAACCATACTCTTTTAGCCCTCTTATTCTCGAATAAGTGTTAACTTGAGGGCTAAAAAGTCGTGAAGAGTAAGGTTTATTCCACGATTTCGATATTTCATTGTGAAGATCGGGAAAAAAGGGAAGCTCTCGTGGTGGAGATAATGTAGTGGATGATAAAAAGCGCTCATCTAATTTACTTTTAGGACGAGCGCCTTTATTCTCAGATGGCCATACAATATTTAATTTTTCTACAGCCCGTGACATAACATCCACCAGCTCATCATATGCTGGGGAAATAAATTGTGAATCTTTTTCCCCCCTGTGTGTGCTTTCACTCTCCATACTCATAACATCGACCTCCTCGGAGGAAGAGCATTGAAGTAATGGAGGGCTCTCTCCCCGGGCGGAAGAAACCGCAGAGCGTGCTTCCGACACCGGGGGGAGAGCGCTGGATCTTCCGGGTGAGGAAGGAGAAAAGGCCAAGAGACCCGTCTCCAACCCCTCCGAAAGATCCTTCCGCGATCCCCAGGAATGCATTCTCCGCGCCGCATCGGCAGACGCGGGTCCTGATCCCTGAGGATCGCGAGCCTGCCCACTCTTTACATCAAAGAGTGACAGGCGAGAGCGGAGCATGCGGAGCGGTATTCGCATTTCACAGTGTTGACACTCAGCCTCCTCGAAGGCTGAGACCGCATGCTCCACTCCCAAACAAATGACACAAAGCTCGTGTGTGTCCCCACCCGTTAAATAACGCGGGCAGGGAGGAACACACTGCTTGTACACTTGTTTCGCCATAACGTTTCCGAATAAATTGCAACAGACAACAATAAATAGACAGAGACAGTATTACACAGATCGCTTGCTGAGGCAACAGAAGCTAATGCCGGTTTGCACCGGATGTGCTTTTATCATTTCCTGGTCATGACGTCACCCGCCCGTGACGCTCATTCTTTCCATTGGACTAGTTGACATAGATGCTTCAGACGCAGTCACGCTGGGGGCATTCCCATGGCGTCGATCGACGCATCGTTGAGTTCCCTTCGTAAGGGAACATTGTATTATCTGCTTAATATTTGTGAAAACTGTGATACATTTTTTCAGAATTCTTTGATGAATGCAAAGTTCACATGAACAGTGTTTATTTGAAATGAAAATCTTTTGTAACATTATAAATGTTACAGCTTTTTAAAATAGGTTCCCACTGCGTATAGCTACGCAATACAAAGTGAACGTTCTCGAAAGGGAACGTACTCAGTTACTAACGTAACCTCGGTTCCCTGAGAGTAGGGAACGAGTATTGCGTAGCCTGCCGTGCTATTATGCTTGGCTCAAGTGCTGTCGCTTCAGTCGATTTAACCTGATTCTATGGCGAAATGGTCTGCTTATATAGGCATAAGCCACAGCCATTCTGGCAGGTTCTGACGCGCCCTGCGTGCGAAGCGACCCGATTGATTCGCGCATCTCAGTTGCTGCAGTACAGCCAATGAGCGAGCTAGACGCTCTGTTCTGTGCAGCTGCACTGCGTTTTAAAATATTGGCTTCAATATTCTTGAGAAAAGGAGTTTTCCCACTGCGTATAGCTACGCAATACTCGTTCCCTACTCTCAGGGAACCGAGGTTATGTTAGTAAGTACGTTTTAACTGTCACTTTTTAATTTAGTGCCTCCTACCACTTGTCAATTTTGAATAAAGAATCAATTTCTTAAAAAAAATATTACTGACCAATTTATATTTATGACCCTAAACCTGTAAATGTAAAAACTAAACAAAACACAAATACTTCTGCAATTTTCTTTAAGACATTATTTTGTATGCTGTCTTCATTGTTAATATCTATGTAATGCAATATTATGATTTTGTTACATTTTCTAGCAACAGCATTATAACAAATCCTATGTGGAATTCTGCCACACATGGTATGAAACCAAACCGGCATTTCTTACACGCTGTCAGTCAGTGATTATTTACACATGAGCCCACTATGTTTGAACAGGTAATATTAGTCAGGTTACCCATAGATAAGTCATAGATACATATTTATTCCTTTAAAACTGTACTAGCTGTACTTTCAATACCATATTTGTAAGGCGTAGTAGTTTTCAATTAACGTTGGCCTGGAATAGGGCATGAGCTGCCAGAAGTAGCACACACGATTAAAGACTGAATCTGGTATTTACAGGACAGAGGGGTAAACCCTTGATTTTCTCCCTCCAAGGACATATAGTCATTCTCTAGCAATTCAATTTACACAAATTGAAGTCATTCTCGTTTTTTTTTTTTTAAATTTGCCCTCCAGAGTAATGAAGCAGATAAAATGGAAAGTTAGAAAGCATGAGTCTAGATGGGGAATGCCATTACATTGTTGTCCGCTGACATTCTGTCCTAGAACTGCACCTAAGTACTTTCATTAGAGCAATACTTAATGTAATAGTGCCATAGACTACTCAAAAGTTAAAAGTGTCAATTAGAGCACCTCTAGAACAGTTCCTCATGCCAAATTGACCATGATGAGAGTAAGTGGAAACCTCCAAAGAAAGTGTTTTATTCACAGTGGCGTCTAAAGTTACTCTATTCGCTGCAGTCACAGCATATATAGTGATGGACCTAAGAAATGTATTGTTGCTTTCTTTTAAAGTGTCCCATTTGCTCAGTAGGGGTGAGCGGGGCACAACCTAACGCGGGACTAGTTGTAACACACATGGTTTAAAAACTTTCCACAAATGCCAGCATGACTTAGTGTATTTACTAGTCTACAACACTATGTAGAGAAAAAATTGCGTCAAAATAAAAAAATCTTTGGAAGATATCACTGAACATTTATTTAAAAGTAAATTTCTTACTTAAAGGGGTGGTATAATGCCCCTTGTTACAATATGTAAAATAAGTATCTGTTGTCCCCAGTGTGTATGTGAAGTTTCCCTTTAAATGCAAATGAGGCACAGAGGCACAGAGGGCGGAGCTTCAAGAGCTTGTGTGTCTGTGTGTGTGTGTGTGTGTGTGTGTGTGCGTGTGTGCGCTAGTGTGTGTGTGTGTGTGTGTGTGTGTGTGTGTGGGTGTTAGCAGCTCCGATTACCTCACGCAGACAAGCACTAAAATGTCAGAAACTGTTCTGCCTTTTATGTTTAAACTGGAGTCTGACAATAATGGAGACTCAAGAAGAAGTGACAACATGTAGAATGCAACAGGACATTTCTGAATGGTTAGTTGATGAATTTATGTTGCTGATGTGGAGTTAACTATCTTCAATTAGCATATTCGGTCATGATAATCTATAAAATTGCTTGTGTGGGAACTGTTGTAAGATGCCAACAGAGTGACATGCTATTGCATTTGTGTTACGTACTGGATTGCAATAAATCTGAAAAGACAGATGCGACAGCTTGAGCAGACTCACAAATGTGCTTTACTACAACAACTCTTTCTCTTCTCAACACTGTTTGCGTGTTCCCGAGGGTGGGGTTTATGTAAATGTTAGGGTTGTTGATGTCACTAACCCGGGAGGAATTTTGTGTAGCCTAGTCCCTACCACCCGTTTGTTGTGGTCCTTTGTTTTATGTGAAAAAGGTTAATAATTGTATTTTATTGACAAAATATTTTAGTTTGTCTTGGATAATATTTTGATCAGATCAGATAACATTTTAAGCTGTCCTATCTGGTCATGTTACAATGTGCCCCACATTTCACTTCCATTCTTTCGGGGTAAATCAAGAAAAAAGTATACACTGTATTAATGCATCAAAACCACGTAATTGTACTAGAAATTAATGTGGGAAAAAATAAATACTTTGAACCCCAAGTGAATTTACACAAACTGAGAAAGTCAAAAAGTATTAGGTTGTGCCCCGCTCTCCCCTAGTTGTGATTTATTTACTGAAAAGCAAGTGGGCACTAGTCATATTCGAATTACTGCTTAATGACATTTGCTTGCCCAATCGACTGCTGATACAGCATGCTGGCAGAGCGTTTAATTTAGTTGTATACTGAAAGAAAGAGGTAAAGTTACAGTTACAAGATGGAACCATAGCTCAGACAACTTAGATTTCTTATGCCAATTGTGGCATACTGTATATGAATATATATATATATATATATATATATATATATATATATATATATATATATTATATATATAAACAGGATACACAAAAGTCATGGTTGGTTTAGCTCTGGTATTTTGACATAATTTTGTGAGTGTGTCCCTCAAGTGCATAGAGATGCAAGACAGGAATAAATTAGCTGTTCGAGCACGATCTGAAACGCACCTCTGTGTGCGCCCTTTGGTTGTATGCGGCTGTGCTGTGCACACAGATAACAGCGCGCGAGTACTAGATTGATGGTGAAACTTAGCAATTAATCCGCATCAGCTAAAGCGAGAGTGAAACCCAAGCGCTGAACACTGCAAGGACGGGGCGGCATATATTTTCGGCCAAAAAAACTAATAATAATTTTAATTTTCGACGCCCGAGATTTCGGTGAATCCCTATTTCCCTTTCAAGGGAACTCGAGCTGCGTCAAGCTGTGGGAACGCCTCTGCGTTGTGCGTCCTGAAGCACGTATGGAATCAGCCCAATGGAGAGATGGAACGTCATAGGCGGGTGACGTCATCGACCAGGAAACTATAAAGCACCCCATAAACACAAGCGCAATAGCTTCTGTGCCTTCAGTCGCGCTATATGTGAATCTGTCCCTGTGTGAATATTGTCTGTCCTTACATACTCTGCACCACACAAACAATTTATATATATATATATATATATATATATATATATTAAGAGAGATATGGCGAACAAACAGCAGTTTAGGGAGTGTGTCCCTCCCTGCTCGCGTTATTTAACGAGTGGGGATACACACGTTCTTTGTGTTGTTTGTTTGGGAGTGTAGCATGCCCAGTCAGCTCTCGAGGGAGCTGATTGTGAGCATTGCGAGCGTCTGCCATTAAGGACGCTCCGCTCCCGCCGGGCGCTCTTCGAGGAGAGCGGTTCGGGGCGCGCTCCCCGCGGTTCGGGTCCCGCTCTTGCCGAGGCAGAGCGACGACGCGTATCGTGGGGATCGCATATGGATCTCTCAGCGGGGTTAGAGACGGGCTCTGCCTTATCTCTCCCTTCACCTGTGAGATCCAGTGCCTCAGTCCCGTATTCGGAAGCACGCGCTGCGGTTTCTTCCGCTCGGGCTGAGGCACCAGTGTTGCTTCTATCCAGTTCTGAGGAGCTGGATGTTGCTAGTATATATAAGGGAGATGTGGAGGATTCGCCACCTTACACTCCCGAAAGCGATGAGCTAGTGGAGGTATTAACAAGAGCTGTAGAAAAACTCAGCATTGTATGGCCAGTGACTAGACAGGAGTCTGTTTCTAAATTAAAATTAGATGAGAGATTTCGCCGTCACGAGTGCAACCTCCACGCCGGTGCGTGCCGTCTTTTTTTTCCCGATCTCCACACTGAGGTGTCGAAATCGTGGGAAAAACCGGTGTCATATAGAGAAAATGTTTAGTCCCCAGACTTCAACATATTTAAATATGGTGGGGGATAAATCATATGGTTGTTCGGCTATGCCTCGCGTGGTAGAGACGCTTGCGAGTTTTCTCTCCCTCGAGGCTGCGTCATCTGTTAAGGCACCGGCATTACCCACCAAGCCTCTTATGAATATTTCATTTTTTGTGGGTAAAGCGTATTCGGCAGCAGGTCATGTCTGCTGCTATGTCTATTATGAAAAAAAATATACGGGCATACCAGGCTGACCTGCTGAGGGACGTGAGTGAGAGTGAGGAGGTCAGTGCTGACGTGGTTCGCGAACTGCGTCAGGCGGCTGATTTTTCCCTGCGTGGCCGTAGAAAGACATCTGTGGTTAAATCAGACAAATATAAAGGGGAAAGGAAAAGCTTTCCTTTTAGACACTCCTCTCTCCCTCCCTGGGTTTATTTGGCGATGCTGTAAATTCTGTCATCAATAAATTCCAGGAGAAGGAAAAGCAAACAACAGCTTTTAACAAATTTCTCCCTTTTAAAAATTCATGTCCCTGGGACTGCTGGGCGGGAGCAGCCCCGGCCGTCTGCGAGCTCATCACATAGGCGCTGAAGCAGAGTGTCGCGTCTCGTGCTCCCCCTGCTGGACAGTGGGCTCAGCCGCGGCACTCTCAGCCGAAATCTCCCAGTAATAGAACTGATCTGAGGACAGTTATATTAGCTAAGAAGGCTTCGGCTGAGAAGAAGTCCTGGCGCCACGGCGCGCAGGACACTGAGGGTGGTTCCCACCGAGGCGGAAAGGTGTTCACCTCTTTCTACGGTGCCCATTCCTCCTCGGTGCCCTCAGGGGCCCGTTCTGCCAACCCCGCCTTAATGCCGGGGCACAGACGGTCCCAGCGAGCGATTTCCCGAGGGACGCTCGCTCCCTCTGAGGAGGGTTTCAGAGCGGTTAAACCAGTTGTTCCCTGCCGGTGTGCCGTTACAGGGCGCTGCGTTTGCTGCTCAAGTTACACCAGAGGCCAGTCTCGAGAGACTGGTACCCTTAGTAGAATTTCTGGCAGAGGGGAAAAGCCTTCCAAAAATATCTCATTGGGTCCTGCAGACAATAGAAAAGGATTATGCTATCCAATTCAGGTGTCGTCCACCAAGATTCAGTGGGGTTCTGCCTACAGTGGTGGGCCCCGAGCAGGCTCTGGTTATGGAACAAAAGGTGAAAGCACTCCTTCAAAAGGAGGCTATAGAACGGGTTCCTCCTCCCAGTGTGGAGTCAGGCTATTACGGCCGATATTTCATCGTTCCAAAGTAGGATGGGGGGTTGCGTCCAATTTTAGACCTGCACCTATTGAATCGCTCGGTAGGGAAGCCAAAATTCAGGTTGCTCTCTATCAAGCAGATCGTGTCACAGATCAGATCCGAGGACTGGTCTGTCACGATAGATCTAAGGGACGCGTACTTCCACATTTCCATCCTTCCACAACACAGGAAGTTCCTGAGGTTCGCCTTTGGGGGCGAGGTGTACCAGCACAGGGTTCTTCCGTTTGACCTAGCTTTATCTCCCCGCACTTTCACGATGGTGGTTCGGCATCGAGATGTCGTTCTCGTTCATATCAGGAAGTTGGGGTTGAGGCTGAACGCAAAGAAAAGTGTATTATCTCCTTCTCAGAAGACCACTTTTCTGGGTGTCGTTTGGGTTTTGGTTTCGATGCAGGCGCGACTCGCTCCGACCCGCATCGCTTCGATTCTCTCAGCTGTGAAACAAGTAAAGCTAGGCCAGCTACTTACTGTAATACAGTTTTAGAGACTGTCGGGTCTGATGGCAGCAGCGTCCAACGTTATACCTTGCGGCCTGTTGTACATGAGACCGCTGCAGTGGTGGCTCAGGACCAAGGGATTTTCCCCGAGGGGAAATCCGCTCCGCACGGTCAAAGTCACGTGGCGCTGCCTTCGTGCTCTGGTCATGTGGAAAGAAACTTGGTTCCTATTCAAAGGTCCTGTGCTGGGTCGCGTGGCGCTAATGGCGGATGCTTCCCTCACAGGGTGGGGGGCGGTCACGAGTGGTCGTCCAGCCCAAGGTCTGTCTCAGGACCATCATCTATCATGGCTTATAAATTGTCTGGAGATGTTGGCGGTGTTCCAGGCTCTGAAACACTTCCTAGCAGACCTGAGAGGTCATCATGTGTTAGTTCAGTCAGACAACACGTCGGTGGTCTCTTATATAAATCATCAGGGGAGCCTGCGGTTTCGCCGGCTTTACAAGTTGGCCCGTCAGATCCTCCTGTGGTCCCAAGGGAGGTTACTATCTCTGAGAGCAATGTATCTTCCTGGGTATTTGAATGTGGTAGCAGACTCCCTGTCGAGGCAGGGGCCGAGGCCGGGGGGTTGGAGTCTCCACCCCGAGGTGGTGGAGCTCCTTTGGTGTGTTTCGGTCGCGCCGAGGTGGACCTATTCACTTCCAAGGTGACCACGCACTGTCATCTGTGGTTTCCATCAGCCATCCAGCCCCTCTGAGGTTGGACGCTATGGGGCAGCCGTGGCCGAGGTCACGTCTGTTCACCTTTCCCCCGATTGCTCTGCTACCTGGAGTTCTGGAGAGGGTTCGCCGGGACGGGGTCAGCCTACTACTAGTAGCCCCGTTCTGGCCGGCCCGAGTATGGTTTGCGGACCTGATTTCTCTCCTGGACGGTTCTCCTTTGGAGCCCCCTGTCAGGAGGGATCTACTCTCTCAGGCGGGCAGCATGATATTTCATCCCCGCCCAGTACTGTGGGCTTGGCCTCCGAGGGGGCCCAGCTCATGAACTCTGGTCTCTCAACCGAGGTTGTTGAGACCATTCTTCACTCCAGAGCTCCATCCGCGAGGAAGCTTTATGCCTTGAAGTGAAAACTTTTCACTTCTTGGTGTGGAGGACACCTGCAGGACCCGGTTAACGGCCCAGTGGGTGCAGTGCTGGAATTCCTGCAGGAGCGCTTCTCCACAGGGCTATCCCCCTCCACACTAAAGGTGTATGTGGCGGCACTGGCTGCTCACCACGTCCCTTTCAGTGGAGTTTCTCTGGGGAGACACCCGCTTATAACTCGTTTCCTTCGTGGCACATTGAGGCTGAGGCCAGCAGTTCGTACGAGGGTGCCGGCGTGGGATGTGGCCATCGTATTAGAAGGTCTTTCCCAAGCTCCTCTTGAACCTATCGAAGAAGTTCCTGAGAAGTTTCTCACGTTTAAGACTATCTTTCTTCTTGCTATCTCCTCTCTAAAGAGAATCAGTGATTTGCAGGCTCTGTCGGTTTCACCCTTGTGCCTGGAATTTTCGCCTGGCTTGGTTGCGTCCTAGACCAGGTTAAGTTCCCTAGGTCCCTACTAATGTTGTTAGACCTACAGTTCTGCAGGCCTTCTGACCTCCTCCATTTCTGTCGTCTGACCAGGAGAAACTTAATTTACTCTGCCCTGCTAGGGCGTTAGACGCCTATATCCACAGAACTGCCCTGTGAGGAAGTCAGAACAACTATTTGCATGTTTTGGGCCACCCAAGAAGGGGTGTCCCGTGTCTAAACAGAGAATAAGCAAGTGTGTGGTCGAGGCTATCTCACTTGCCTATGAGTCGGCTGGTCAGCCTTCACCTTGGCTGTACGAGCCCACTCTATCAGGAGTATGGCGGCTTCTAAAGCCTTATTGTCAGGAGTTTCCCTCAGTGACGTTTGTGATGCGGCTGGATGGTCTTCACCGCATACTTTCATTAAGATCTATGACCTAGACTTAATTCCTTCCCCTGGGGCACAGGTGCTCTCGCCCTCTGTGCGCTAGTTCTCACATGGCGGTCACTTGGTCCTATGGCGACGTGGGTATTAGCGTTCCCACAGCTTGACGCAGCTCGAGTTCCCTTGAAAGGGAACGTCTCGGTTACGTATGTAACCTTAGTTCCCTGATAGGGAACGAGACGCTGCGTCATTCCACCATACTCCCGGCATTCCCGCTAGCGCTTCCTTCAGGCCTATCAGAAGCTATTGCGCTTGTGTTTATGGGGTGCTTTATAGTTTCCTGGTCGATGACGTCACCCGCCTATGACGTTCCATCTCTCCATTGGGCTGATTCCATACGTGCTTCAGGACGCACAACGCAGAGGCGTTCCCACAGCTTGACGCAGCGTCTCGTTCCCTATCAGGGAACTAAGGTTACATACGTAACCGAGACGTTTTGCTGCTTAATATTTTTGTTATATATATTTTTTTTTTCCCAGGATTATTTGATTGACATAATGTTAAAAAAAAAAATTCTTATTTTATTTACATTATAAATGTCTTTAAAACTGTCACCAATTAAATGCATCCTTGCTGAATATAGAATAAATTTTTCTTTAAAAAAAAAAAAAAAACAATATACGTACAATGAGTTATCTGGGTCTGTTTTGGGTGGGTTTTAGTTCTGTTTCCTAGTTTTCTGTTCGTGTCTATGGTTTTTCATTGAATATCAGTTGCACCTGTCATTCATTTCATAAATTGGTTTGTTTGTGTATTTAAGCTCTGTGTTTCCTTCAGTTCATGGTTTGTTCTCGTCTTATAAACGCAATTGTTCTGTTCCTGATTTCTAGTTGAGAGTGTTTTGTTTTGAGTTTTTGTTAAATAAAATCATAACTGCTGCGTATAGATCCGTTTCTCATCTTAAGTTTCAACCAAAGCTGACAATAAGTGACAATAATATAAATATAAAAAACAATTGTAATTCTATGGCCCTGGTCCTGAAACATACACAGGTATGACAGTAAAAAAACAGAGGAGAACAAGATGGGAAGGAAGAGAAAGAGAAAGAAAAGGAAAATAACATTCTTTTGAGAGCAGGCCTTTAGGCGGTCTTCACTACCAATTTATTTGTCTAGTAATTATGCTGTGCTATCTGTTTTTGTTTCCTTGTTTATTTCTTTGGTTGTCAGGAGAACTCTTTGTCAGGCTATGTCAGTGTTATCCTAAAAAGGATTTACAGTGGGGGGAGAACTAGGAGGTAAATTGAAACAACACCATGAGAGTCTTGCATTAGAAAGCAGTAATTTCAGTATCTGTAAATTAAGTGTTTAAAGTGTAATTGTGCTTGGTTCACCAAAGTGTGCTCCTATTGCACAGCCTTTCGTTTTTTTGAAAAAAAAAAAAAAAGAAGCACATTTTGCATTTTCAAGAATCTCATTTAAAACTGGTAAGAACTTTAAAGCAATAACATTACATACGGCACACTGCTAATGTAAACCGGTTGGAACTGACGGTCAACATAATTGTGCCCAGTTCATTAATTAAAATTTGCTTTAAATCGTATGCTATCTTCTCTGACCATCTGATCTCAACCCATTCAGGCTGTTCGCGAAACTAAGCAGAGAAAAGAGAACACAGCGGTGCTGAAAATGGCAAGGGCGACTCATTGAAATACAGCACTTTGCTCTCCTTTTCATATGCTAATTCCCTGCAAAGGGCAGAGATGATGAGGGCAGTGTTTAAGAATAATGATGGAGAACATTTGCCCTCTTTGGACCACAACCAATCTGACGCCCTTCTGCTATTTTCATCACATGTACATTGTCTTAAAATGTCATCTCCAGCACATTACCGACGCAGGGTAATTTGCTTTGCTTGGAAACTCGTTACATGGTCACAGTGAGCAATGGCAGACAATGAAAAAGTGAGCTTCACCTCTGAGAGTAGTTACTTTGGAGCAGAAGCAGGTCATGAATTTTATTTTAATATTTCACTTTCTTTAGCTAAACCTGTTGAACTGTTTTGAGAGTGCAAGTGCTTTACCATGCCATACCATCTCCTGATGCTATGATGCTACAGTATATAATCCACTCCATTCATGACCATATAATAAACGTTGTTGGTTTTTTGTGCTAATTCTATATTATACAGCTACATCGTTAAAATATGGGTACTTTAGTTTTGACGAAGTCTTACTCTTTCTAAATATCTTTATTAATGTTTATTAATGTCTTTATTAAAAATAGTGATGCCCAAACCAGGGCCAAACCAAGCATATCTTCTAATAATTTATCTTTTTGCTTGAACATTTTTTAAACTCAGAAGAATTTAAGTGAATAGATTTTTTTTAAACATGTAGATTTTGCATTTCAAATATTTAGTTGGAATTTCTCACCTTAAATGCAGGTCAAAAACTTTATTTCAGTTATTTATAAATAATAAGTACCCCTAATGTAGACCCTACTGTTCCTCTTAAAGTGTCTAGGGAACAGGACTAAGGAGTTTCTATTTCTATTCTATTCTACTTGCATTCTGAATCTTGTTCATTCCTCATCAATATATTCCAGTCATAGTCTATTCTATTGCAACGTAAGGTGCTCCACAGAGCTCATCTTAATTCCTGATTGGCAATTTTTTCCCAGATAGGAGTGACGCCTGTAATCTTTGTGAGCAGTGCTCTTAGCATAGACCAGGACCCCAACCCATTGACACTCCTCTTCGGCATTTCCTTGAGACTTGACTTAAAGGGTCAGTTCACACAAAAATTAAAATTATTCACCCTCAAGCCATCCTAGGTGTATATGACTTTCTTCTTTCAGCCAAACACAATCGGAGTTATATAAAAAAAAAATCCTGGCTCTTCCAAGCTTTATAATGAACTTAGATTTTGAAGCCCCCCAAAAAACCCTGCATCCATCCATCATAAAAGTAATACATACGGCTCCAGGGGGTTAATAAATGCGTTTTTAATTTTAGTTTAAAATTAAACTAAAGCTCTTCTCCTCATCCAGGTGGATGAAGAAAACGGCTCTGCGATTAAAGGTAATTTCCAATGGTTTTACCGGTATTTTGGTACTGATATGTGAATGGTATCTTACCGGAAAAAAATATGGAACGCTGTTGCTTGTGTGAACAGTGCATTTATGCATTTACCAGAAAAGTTATTCTGGTAATTTTATGGTAATTTACCAGGATTGCTGTGTGAAAGGGGCTAATGATAATAGATTCTGAATCAAAATTAATCTGCAATAGTGAAGTACTATAAAAAATTAGCAACATTTTATGGACTTAATGTTTTCACCATAAGATCTTTTCACACTGTGCTTACCCCGGGCTATCGTCGTTCTAAACCTAGCTTTTAACCCCCAGTAATGGAACGTTTCACACTTGTAATTCAGAATCGGCGGTAGCACCGCTTTTTACCCGGTGTTATGAAATTGTTCTCTGGAGTAGGGTTAGCTCCACTTTTGTGGCGTTAACTCTGCATTGCAGTGCCAAAAGTGTACAGTGTGAAACGAAGCAGTGCTAGAATGCTACGACTAGATGCTTAGCAACCGATAATCAATAGCGTGCCTCATATTCACATACTTTGGAAAGTCGTTTCATTCTTACCTTTATAGTTCGGAAAGTCTACTCAGGATAAACGTGATCGTAAAGTCAGTAAAATTACAATATGTAATGGTAATATGTGCCATGCTAGAGTCTTTATGTAAACATATTGTGTGTGGCATTCAACCAAGCAGTGACATTGACACCGCAAATATGCAAATAAGAATGTTAACCTTGGGTTTATGAATCTACAGTGTGAAATGGCAGCATATGAATACCGGGAAAATTATGAGCAGTGAGAAACATGATAACTATTTCAAGTGTTAAATACCCTAAAGTGAATCATCGTAAAAATGGGAATTTTAATAATTTTAATGACAATACTGAATGAGGGCTGTGGGGTCCATAAGAACAAAAGTTGGGAACACTGATCTAGACTGCAGATTAGTGCTAATATTGGCAGACTGCACTCTAAGACAACTGATCTTGAAATCAGTGGAGCAAAAAGTCAAAAATTATTTTTTCCCCTTCTTGTAACGAAGAAAATCAGCTAATGTTTCACATTTATTTCTACTTGCGCTAAAGGTCTTTAAAACATGAATTAAGGATTTAAGAACATTGCTGCCAT
The DNA here is from genome assembly GCA_026230005.1 of Gila orcuttii. Lineage (NCBI taxonomy): Eukaryota > Metazoa > Chordata > Actinopteri > Cypriniformes > Leuciscidae > Gila > Gila orcuttii. The sequence continues at coordinate 36,753,775 of JAPDVR010000013.1, read as the reverse complement.
AAAAAACTGAGATCTGTACAATGATAATATAAGAATAAGACTAAAGCAAAGCAAACACAATATGGCATATTTCTATGTTATCATTTGGAGAACAGGACCACTTATACTGTAGCATTTATCTGAGATCTAGGTAGTTCATCTCAGTTCACTACAGTTCACCATGAAGTTACATCTTAAGGCACATACATAATTCATAATCTTGGATCATTCACTTTGATCTCACAGAAAACCCAATTACTATTCTAAAGGAAACAATATGATCATAAAGATAACAGAGTGTCAAAAAACCTTTGTGGAGGAATAATTTATGAGGTGCATCACAAACACAAATCTGCATGTACACTATCAAAGTTATACAGTATGTGCTGATGCAGGCACACAGGCTGTTTTTCATTATAGAGCATAAATTCACACTCCAAAGACCAGCTGCAGTAAATTACCGCAATGGCTGCCTTACCAAATAGAATGGTATATATTAAGTAATGAAACAGAAAGAGGTTTATGCTATTCAGTAAAAGAGAAAGACCAGGTTTAATTTAGGGCTGCCAACTAATAGTCGACTAAATGTTCGTCCATGAGAAGAGGCTAGGTCGACTAAATTTGAATTAATTGGTTAGCTGCAGAAAAAAAAAAAACTCCACAGGAATTGCAGTGACAGATCGTTAACACAGCTGGTCCATGCTGTAATATGTCGGATAAATCCAAAGTACTGTACTAACTGTAGTAAAATTTCGAGAAGGTAAAAAATGACCACAACAAGGTGACTTCAAACATGACTTATTTAAAACAAAGTAGTAGCCTAATGTTAGCCACTTCACGTGGCTGCTTGTTCTAAGGTTAACCTAGATAAATGTGTGTAATATTAGGCACATATCCAAGTGTTCTTGTGGAGTGTGGAAGCTAAATTAGTACCGCGCTTACAGCACAACATGTTTAACTAAACTTCCACATCCAGTCCATCACAGTGGAGTGTGTGAAGGCAGTGTGGTCAGGAGTTATAAAACAATGAAGCACACAAGACAGTAATAGCTAACTTCATCCATCTTGTTTAATCATCAATTCCGTTCTCGAACACAATACGTCATTACACAAAACTTCAACAGTTCAGACTTCCTCTTCAAAATAATAGTTCCAACTCAATTATGAACACAACTGGCTGGCTTCATTTTAAGCAAGACACGGAGCTCACTTCTCTTCGACAAACTCATGTTCCTTTCCCATCGGAAGAAAAAAATTGTGACGTGAGGTATAGGACAGGTATACCCTAATTGTCCATATTAATGTAGTGTTTCAGTTGCTATAGTTTATTTATTTTGTTTGTGTTCTGACCTCTAAAAAACTGAGTTTGTATTCGACATTAAGGCAACAGTGATATTTCTCTTTTAAGTGTTTGTTTACTGAAGTTTTTTTTTATTTATAAGTTATATTTACGCCCTAAGTTTTAAATATATTTTCGTTAAGCGAATATAAATATAATTTCATTTGTTAGTTATATTATAGATTATTTATTTTGTTTGCATTCTGATCTCAGAAGAGTTAATGCAGTGTGGGCCTAAAAAAAAGTACAAACATACAAAAGTACAAACATACAAAAGTAAATTTTTAATGTTCTTAAGTATTAAAAGTAAAAAGTACTGATGGATGAACGTTTATTTTGTAATATTAATCTGTCCCCCAGACTGAGCCTGGTTTCTCCCAAGTTTTTTTTTCTCCATTCTGTCACCATTCAAACGCGCATGCCTATATAGACTATACACGTAATACCCATGTGCATTGCTTCACCGTTACAGATTCACATTTTTGAAGTTTACACGGAGAGGATAACGGTATCATTTTCAAAAACTCATTTTCATAAACTTGCACTTCAAAGTTTGTGTTCTCAGGCCATCAAAACGGCGTTGTCGTGTAAATAAACAGCCAGAATCCATACAAAGTTTTCTGTTTCCAGTTACGCTGTCGTGTAAACAGACCCTAAATTAATAACTAAAGATTTTTAAACGGAAAGGAATCAACGCTGATCTTCCTTAAACTGGACAATAACTTTCTTCTAGAGATGCTGTACAGCCAAAACAATCTTTGTTGTATTAATTTCCTGTTATCACTGTAAAGCTGTTTTTAAACAATCTGTATTGTAAAAAGTGCTATATAAATAAATGTGACTTGACTTGTATACTTTTAAATGTATAATTTTATACTATATTTTATACAATCCTACTGCTAAAAATACACAGGGGATGGGGTGGGGGTGTTGTTGGGTCTGACATCCTTATGAAGAATTATTATGAATTGTCAAGTAGCCAACACTTGACAGTATGGAAGATTAGTGGATGCAGATACTGTACATATATGTATTGATCTGCAAGTAACAATAAGTGGTAACACTTTATTCTGATGGTCCCTTTTGAACATTCTGTTAACTATAAGTAACTTTGCAACTACAACTAACTCTCATTAGAGTATTAGTAGACTGTCTGCTTCATATCTGCAAACTCTTTATTGTGATAGTCCTCCAACAGACATTCTACTGACTATAAGTAACTTTGCAACTACATGTCAACTTATTCTATCCCTAACCCTATCAGTCTACTAATACACTACTAATACTCTAATGAGAGTTAGTAGACATGAAGGTGCAATGTTACTTATAGACAACAGATTGTGTTAAAGGGACCATCAAAATAAAGTGAAACCCAATAAGTATTTATTTTATAAAAAAAGAAAATACACTATCAAAACATTAAATATATTAAAATATCAATTTAGGTTTCTGATACTTTTTATCTGATATCTGAAATATCTGATCATCCTTCAAAACGCAGTCGCTATTTAAACTCTTGCATTACCAAGGCAACAACTGACGCTTTTGTATTACATTCCAAAGCGTTCTGTTATCAGCTCCACAGAGGAAAATGAAACCATATCTGTACCGGCTAAGTCGGATCGGCATGCAATAAAACGGTTAAGCAATGAGAATGGTTTGGTCCAATGGTGAAAACTTTTGTTACAAATGATTAAAGCTGAATTATCTAGTACTATAAAACACTCAATATTTGTATTAATTAATTGGTTATATGGGGAAAATATATTCAATCAGAAAAGTGCAACAAAATTAAGCATTTCACTTTTGTAACCCACTGTATTTTCATAACTCTGACAGAATTGCTTCATAGAGATTTGCTCATGTCGGTAAGCTGATTTGATATTTGATTATGACCAGATCTGTCCAATCCCAAATATACAGATTACTTTTGATCTCACTAAGATGCTAAGAGAAGTATTATTGTCTGGCGTAATCATATTTTGTGCATCCATCATCATTTTGCTTAAAATCAAGAGAAAGAGGAAACTATTACAGCCTCTGTCTGATTCTGTCCTGTGTACAGTAACATCTTTTTCTAAATTTGTTTACAATGATCATTTTGTTGGCTTGATTGGTTTCTTTATAATGTCCTTGAGATTTCACCCAATTACAGAGAATGAATGGATTCCTGCATAAAATCTTCCACTGGGATACAATAACAGTGTTTTCTGCAACACTAAATCCTAGTGCTTATGTCAAAACAATGCCTACATAAAAGAAAAGGCAGAAATATATTAGCATGAGACAGACAGGATGCAATGACTTCTTCGTAAATCTGTGAGCATGGCCTTAAGTTAACCAGCTTTCAGCTTGTGAAATTTGAATTAAGGAGAGCATCCTCACACAAGTCAAGATACCTCTCAAGTTATCCTGCGGCACAGGCCTACCAGACTTTCACATCTAACGACTAGCCTCCTCCCAACAAAGATAAATGATAAACAATTCATTATCCTCTATCAGGTCCATGACCTGAAATGTGGATAACAGTTTTTCGAGACCGTTTCGAAATGTCTTCACGTTTTCAAATAAAGTGAAACCTTCTCGAAAATCAACTCAAACAGAGCGGTGAACCACAAAATGAAGCCTGCCCGCATTGCTTGCAGTAATGTGCACTACTTTATACTCATTAGCACTCATTAACACTTATTAACACTCATTCTCACAAAATCTACAGCTAATGGCTTGATAAACGTAAGCGGAGTGCCTGCGCTAATAGAAAAACTCGAAGGGTCGATGCATAAAAATTTACGGATTTTCACGTTGACAAATGTCGCTTACATTTGCCCTGAAGGTTCACTGATGCAGTTGCAAAACTCACTTATTTCCATGAATGTTTAATGAATTTAAACTACAAGCTATTTTCATTTAACTGGAAATACAAAAGTCTATAAATGTAGTTGAGAATGTTTGTTATAAAAAATCGTTCCAAATCAATAAAGCACCATGGGTAGGTAAATAGCTCCCAATCCTTTTACACTCTTTTCATTTCCCTTGATTGAAATAAATAAAAAAAGAAGTCAAGAAATAAATACAAGCCTTACAAGGAGCATTTATTACCTTAATATAATGATTCTACCGTAGTTCAAATCTCATAGCCTGTGCCAAAGGGGAACACAGATGTGCAGAGATGTTTTTTTTTTTTTTTTTGCACAGGGCTCAGCAGGAAATGGTTCTGTAATAATGCTTGCTGTCCTCAGAGACCTTCACTGAAGCATTAACAATGTGAAGTCCAAGGTCTTGCTGAGGTTATTTTGTGCTGTTCCATTGGTTGTTGGAACATTCTTTGAGTCCACACACACAGGTTTGATCAAGGCACACTCACTGTTCATGCATAGTTCAGCAAAGCTCTTGTCAGGAAACATCTACACTTGACATTTTTGAAGAATAAATGAGTGGTGCTTGCCTGTGCAAATTTTGCCTCCTCAGTGCCAGTGTGTTGTGAGTGGTTTAAAGGGTGTTGCTCTGCAGTTGCTAAGGTGTTCTGGGTGTTAACATTTTTTTTTTAAAGGACTCTTTTTTTCTTAAAGGTTTTTTGGTTTTGTGCCAGTTTTATCAGTTGCCAGGCAAAAAAATCGAATTACTTGGTAAAGTAACAGCATAACTCATCTCATAATTTGAGGCATTTTAAATTGATTTATTTATTTAATTAATTATATTTCTATTTCAAGGGAGAAATAAGCATTTTTAGGTTGTGTTCACACTTGTAGTTCGGTTTGGTTCAGACCAAAAAAAAACCAAAAAAAAAACATTTAGTCCTTGTCTGCTTAGCGTTCAGATTGGCATTTTTATCACTGAACCTAAAGGCAAAGGGATATGTTCACACCCTGATTTTTTTTTGGCTTTTGTGACATATTGCCTATTTTGAGATGGAATTACCGAACATCCGAAACAATGGTGTGTGCTGGGATAAATGCACTCAATGTATGTGCATGCATATGATGGTATTTTGCCTAGATGAGAACTCATGAAGAGCATATAAAACGTGTAAAAGAGTCAAAACAGCGGCAGGAATCCCTCCGCCACACACACACAAATTATCTGCTGTGAGGAAACATGGTTCTGATGCCTGTACCGAACTGTGATGGGCAACATCGTGACTTTGACGAGTAAAAACAGGTATGTGTGAGCATTCTGTCCTTTTTAGGGTCGCATCTTCCTGTTTTTGGTTCTTTTACAGTACATGACATGTTATTCGAACCGTACCAGAGTTCGTTTGGAAGTGGACCGAGACCCATCTTTTCAGCAGTCTAGGTTCACTTGTTTGGAGCACACTATGATTCGGATGGCAGCATTCAAACTTGTTCAAATAATCTGCACAAACAGAGCAATCACACCAGGGTTCATTGTCTTATCATGTCTTAGACACCTGTCTGAAATCAGTTTCCTTAGGAGGTACTAAATCGGTTTCACTTTATTTTGATGGTCCCTTTAACACATTCTGTTGACTATAAGTAACGTTGCACCTACATGTCTACTAACTCTCATTAGAGTGTTAGTAGAGTATTAGTAGACTGGTAGGTTTAGGGTTAGAATAAGTCGACAAGTTGCAAAGTTACTTATAGTCAGTAGAGTGTCTGTTGGGGAGCATCAAAATAAAGAGTTAGCAGATATTAAGCAGACAGTCTACGGATACTCTAATGAGAGTCAGTTGACATGTAGTTGCAAAGTTACTTATAGACAACAGAATGTTCAAAAGGGACCATCAAAATAAAGTGTTACCACTAAATCTAAATAATTTAAATAATCTAAATCTTAATAATTTGGCTTGATGTTATGATGGCTTAGAATGACTAACTAAATAAATAAACTGGGCAATAAGGTAGCTTTTGGACATAGCCCACATTTTTAAATAAATAAATAAACTGGGCAGTAAGGTAGCTTCTGGACATAGCTCACATTTTGGATGTCTTCCTAATCTAACCCATCTGGTTTTCATCAGCTCGATAGTAGAGTGCTCCATGACCTCAATCAGATGTGTCAAATAAGGGATTCATACAAAATATGCAGCGCTGGGCATATTCCAGATACCGTTAGAGAGTAGATTTGGACTTTACTTTGCAGTAAGACATTGTAACCTCAAACATCAGTTTCTGTCAATCACCATCTGTAGGAGGCTATTCGGTTCAGAACAGCTATAAAAAAATCAGTAAGGATGGAGCGACTACCAAAGTCTATAAATATAATAAATATAGGACTGGAAATGTGAAAAGCACATTTTGAATACTGTGCATTAGTGGTTACATGTAATATTACATGTATTAGTTAAAAGGTCATTATCTGAGACTGGCATTAATATGCTATAATTTCACAATGTGTAGGAATAAGGTAATTATCACCTATCACATGCAATGTACAGGATGCCATCAGTAGTAAATTTACTGTTCAAAGTGTTCTTAAGGGAATACACAGTTCTTGTGATTGAGGTCTTTTGTTTTTATGGTTCTGTATGGCAATTTGAGAGTCACTAATCTTGCCTTTCTACTTTCAGGACTTTAGCTCACACTGGTCCTCAAGAGAGGGAGGCAACATCCATTGATTATTTTTTTTTCCCATCTTACCGTACTTCCAGCCATTAAATATTCATTAACATATGCATTTTACCAAATCTTAGCACTGTATTGCTATTATTAGTCTTTACCTTTTCAGCCCAGTATTATTCTTGGACACTATAACTTGCCCTATATGAGCAACAATGATTTCTTTCAAAACGTAAGTGGATTGCAGTAATGCATTACATTGTTAATCATCCACCTGTAATGTGGAAAAAAGTACAAACCCACAGGAGCAGAAAGCCTACAATACGCTAACACAAAAAAAATATTACAAAGGAGGAAAAAAAATTGTGGTCCTCAGTATGAAAGCCTAAAGCCCGCTAAAACCTTACAAAATTAGCAGCAAGACAGCTAAGCATATGCAAAGTTTTTGCTGTGTCACATCTTTAGAAAACTATTAGATGAATAGTGTATATTTCAAGATTTGTGCAAGATGGCACTACACAAAAGTGTTGTAATATTTATATGGGCCCCCAGTAAAACTGGCAAATCTTTATATACGAGTGCCAGTGGATGTGTCGTTCTCAACTGTTTTTCAAAAACAAGTAGTCAAAGCCAGAAGCATCCTGCCTATTCAAACAAGCCTGTAGATATTTTTGAGCCATGCATTTTGAATGCAAATTCCAACATAAATGATTTGCATCTTTAATTAAGTCACACGACACGATTATTATTGCAAGTAGAAATAGCATCAAAATGCTGTGGTGAAAAACGCTCAGCAGAAAGTGTGCCAGTCAAATCAAGTCACACACCTTCTGCAGATCAATTGCTTGTTCACCTGCACCCGAAAGGTATATTTTTTAACCTAGTTTTTTGTAATCCTTAAGGTGTCTAGAGAAGGAATTTTGATGTTCCCCATGCAAATTATTGTCCCATATGTGATTTTTTTTGTATCATCTTTTGTGTCCATGCTTGATTTTCGGCTGTGGAAAATTTAAATCTACATAGAATCTGAACAATACATCCTACAGACACAATCCACCCAATTTTCTCTTCGTCTATGAGGAATTGATAGATATGAGGATTGTCATGATTAGATGATGTATAGTGCATAAAAACTCAAATAAACACCAAAAAATTTAAAATATGTTTTAACTTTTGTATTTTTACAGTCTGTAAGATGTCCAATAAACAAATGTTGATGATCCCCACCTGAAATATTGTCACATGTATGTCTTTTCTGGCTATATTGGTTGCCACCCTGGATTTCCAAAAAAGCAAAAAAGAACATTTACATAATGTCTTAACTGTACATTATGTAATGACAAATGTCTTTTTCAAACTGTTATTTGTAATGCTTTAGGTGTCTCAGAGCCGTCGCCAGACCTCAGTCTTAAGGGGGGCATATGAAATGTATAGGGGGGCACAATTATTATTAGCCTACAGTATGTATATTTATAATAATCAACTCTAGTCGCACAGCACGTAATCATCACGTTAAACATATAACCAACAGCAATATGACCAGGTAGCCTATAGCCTAACGTTACACCACATTACACAGAAGCAATGTTATGAATATCCATAAAACACTTGACTATACAACATATTAGATGTAACACCAGAAAGATCTCTCAAACATTGCATTTTAAAGCAGTCAACAGAGGGATATGCATTGCCATGACACACACACATACATACATACATACACACGCACGCAAATACACTCGCACAGATACTTTGAGTGGAGGCAGCGCTGTCCTCTCTCCAGTCTCAGTACAGCGGGAGGAAGCGTTTCTCCGAGCAGAACCTCCTCATCAAAGGATCATTCCACTCGGAAGGAACTGAAACGAGTAAGCCGGCGAAAAATCGTTTTGAAACAGCTTTCAAAAATGCGCGGTAACTGTTGAGCAGCTTAGTTGTACGTTACGTACGTAGCCTAACGTTCTTTTGTAAGGCCGTGATAGGCTGTTGCAGTGTAGATTCCCATCAATCAAACTAAATCACACCATTGTTTCTTTATATTTTTAATATTTTAATGATAAAGAATGCAAAATTAATGCAACAAAAAATTAGCAGCTATGATAATATTAAAATTAAATCATCTGTGCCTCAAGTGGGGGGGTGGGGGGAGGGGTTCAAAAGCATTTTTGGGAAGGGCCCGGCCCCCTATGGCCCGCCCATAGCGACGGGTCTGAGGTGTCTGATAAACATATTCCCCACTTTAAAATATTGTGCGACGTTTCTAATTTAGATTTGAGTCAATTTGAAACTTAGAGCAATAAGAGTGTTCGAAAGTCAATAACACTGAAGGCCATCAGAAAGTCCAGACTTAGCAATCCCAAAATACAAAAAAAAGCTGCTCGGAGAAATCCAGTGCCACACTGTATCAGTGCCGGCCCATCTTCCCACCTTCTCTACTAACAGCCAACATTGATGACAATCTGGGAAAGGGAAACTGATTGATGATAATCTGGGAAATTAAAACTGATGCATGCTAATCATCCTCAAAAAAGAGAAGGGAGATATCGATGGTGAGTCTGAAAAATATACTTCTAAGTTTGAAGCTGCCTTGAAGACATTAGGGAAAAAGAAAGTCAACACTGTTATACTATAATAGCTAATTGGCTAGTTGGTGATCATTGCTAATCATGCCCAAGTCAAAGTCTAAGTCAAATAAACACAAGGAAGAAAATGATAGTGAGTCTGAAGAGTTCAATCCTGCTACAAAGAAATCCAAGAGAGATGATGGTGTGAAATCAAAAGACCATGGTCCTAAAAATTGTATTTCAGAGCTTTGTGAGTGGCTCTTCTAAGGAGCTGTTCTTTGAGCCAATCAAGAAGCTGAAGACTATGGATGCCTCAAACAAAACAGTCAAGCTCACTGGCTCCCAAGGAAAGGTATGAGACCCCATACTCCTCATATAGAAAATGAATAATTGTTGCCATATTATATATATATATATATATATACAGGTCCTTCTAAAAAAATTTGCATATTGTGATAAAGTTAATTATTTTCCATAATGTAATGATAAAAATTAAACTTTCATATATTTTAGATTCATTGCACACCAACTGAAATATTTCAGGTCTTTTATTGTTTTAATACTGATGATTTTGGCATACAGCTCAAGAAAACCCAAAATTCCTATCTAAAAAAAATAGCATATTTCATCCGACCAATAAAAGAAGTGTTTTAATACAAAAAAGTCAACCTTCAAATAATTATGTTCAGTTATGCACTCAATACTTGGTCGGGAATCCTTTTGCAGAAATCACTGCTTCAATGCGGCGTGGCATGGAGGCAATCAGCCTGTGGCACTGCTGAGGTGTTATGGAGGCCCAGGATGCTTCGATAGCGGCCTTAAGCTCATCCAGAATGTTGGGTCTTGCGTCTCTCAACTTTCTCTTCACAATATCCCACAGATTCTGTATGGGGTTCAGGTCAGGAGAGTTGGCAGGCCAATTGAGCACAGTAATACCATGGTCAGTAAACCATTTACCAGTGGTTTTGGCACTGTGAGCAGGTGCCAGGTCGTGCTGAAAAATGAAATCTTCATCTCCATAAAGCTTTTCAGCAGATGGAAGCATGAAGTGCTCCAAAATCTCCTGATAGCTAGCTGCATTGACCCTGCCCTTGATAAAACACAGTGTGTTTTCCTCCAGACTCCAGACTCTTCCTCCAGACTCTGGCACCTTGATTTCCGAATGACATGCAAAATTTGCTTTCAAATGAGCAAACAGTCCAGTGCTGCTTCTCTGTAGCCCAGGTCAGGCGCTTCTGCCGCTGTTTCTGGTTCAAAAGTGGCTTGACCTGGGGAATGCGGCACCTGTAGCCCATTTCCTGCACACGCCTGTGCACGGTGGCTCTGGATGTTTCTACTCCAGACTCAGTCCACTGCTTCCGCAGGTCCCCCAAGGTCTGGAATCGGTCCTTCTCCACAAACTTCCTCAGGGTCCGGTCACCTCTTCTCGTTGTGCAGCGTTTTTTGCCACACTTTTTCCTTCCCACAGACTTCCCACTGAGGTGCCTTGATACAGCACTCTGGGAACAGCCTATTTGTTCAGAAATTTCTTTCTGTGTCTTACCCTCTTGCTTGAGGGTGTCAATGATGGCCTTCTGGAAAGCAGTCAGGTCGGCAGTCTTACCCATGATTGCGGTTTTGAGTAATGAAACAGGCTGGGAGTTTTTAAAAGCCTCAGGAATCTTTTGCAGGTGTTTAGAGTTAATTAGTTGATTCAGATGATTAGGTTAATAGCTTGTTTAGAGAACCTTTTCATGATATGCTAATTTTTTGAGAAAGGAATTTTGGGTTCCCTTTCGTTGTCACTCCGAGTTACGTCGGATGACGACGAATGGGGTTTCGCTTAGAAAGCCTATCAGCTTCGAGTATTACAAAACGAGCCTATGGCAAAGAAATGCCATGGGTCTGCGGAATTTGCATGACGTAACTCCGCCCCACCTCGTGGGTATAAAAGGAGGAAGTCCGCAACAGCAGTTTATGTTTTCGCTTCGGAGCCAAGTGTATTCTTCTCTCCACAAGCTAACTCTGAATTATCAGCTTCACGAACGAGTGCCTCGAGTGTTGGTGTGACGGCGATCTCCGGCGAGTGCGTGCTTCCTGCTTATCTCTGCAGTGGTTCATCAGAGAGTGCGTGCTCCCCGGGCGCTTCAACACTTGAGTTTTCTCTCTAAAAGAGCGCACGCGGCACGTCTTTTTAAAGACGGCTCGCCCGTGCATTTAAAAAAAAAAAAAAAAAAAAAAAAACCAATGGTTGCGGCAGCTTGGTATCGGACTCTGATGGGCACGAGCGTTGTCTGGTATGTTTGGGCTTGATCATACTAGAGCAGCGCTCGTGGATGACTCATGTTCTCTCTGTGGGAACATGATCATCGCGTCATATAGGTCGAGACTCGGTGAACTCGCAAGAGTGAGAGTCCCCTCATCCACCCCCCGATCTTCGGCTGGTGGCCAGGGTGACCTGAGGGTGTTGGTCTGGAACAAGGCGCCGACTCCGTGTCCGTGACCCCAGCCTCCCCTCAACGGCGGTGCCCGCTAGTGAATAGGTGATTCCCACGAGTCTACCCTCTGGTGGCCCGTGTGTTTCATTTAAAGCTACAGAGGATGATACTATGTTTGTAGCAGCTTCACAAGGTGGGTTTGATTCTCTGTGAAGTGACGACTCGTCACAGCTGCCACCCTCTGGTGTGCATACGGCTGTGCCTGAGTCTGATCCAGAGATGACGGTCATGCTTTCCTGGGACGATTGGGTTTTGGGTAAGGCCGCCGACCCTCGTCCACGGCAAACCCCAATACCTTCCCTCCCGGACGTGCATGATGAGATCTCGAAGTCCCAGAAGACCCCCTGGTTTTCTCGGGACCGCTCGCTGATCTCATCCGCCTTTCCCCCCTCGATGGGGCCGCTGTCACGGGTACACTGGGGTTCCCCCGGCTGAACGCTCTGTTGCGATGCTATGTGTCCTCAGAGTGCTTCTTCTCGGCGCAATCCTAAGCACCCGCCCGTGGTCTATAGTTTTCGTCTACATTTGTGGCGAGATCCTATAGCACCACGGGACTGGCAGCCGCCTCTCTGCAGGCCATGGCCATTCTGCTGGTCCTCGACCCAGATGCTCATGGACTTGCACGAGGGCGGGACTGACCCAGGGCTCTTCACTGAGTCGCGCGCCGCCACTGACCTTGCTCTCCGAGCGACGAAAGTGGCCGTACGCTCCCTGGGTCAGGTGATGCCTACCATTCTGTGGCTGAACCTGTCTGATGTGCTGAATGTCGCGCGGCCCCGTCTGTCCGACGTTCCCATATCCCAGGTCGGCCTCTTCGGCGGTGCGGTTGAGAACTTCGCCAACAGCTCTCAACCGCCCATGTGCAGACTGACGTGATTCTGTCCCGATGGCCCGCCGTCCGCTCAGATCCCTCGGTCTGCCCACTGCCGAAGGCGCCCCCCCCGCGGCTCCCACCCCGCCCGTTTAAAGAGACGGGCCGGCTCTGGAAGCCGCGGGCGGACGCCACAGCCCTCTCCAGCCCCGCCCCCCGCTACGTGCCGGGTTAAGCGGCGCTCCTGAGACGGGCTCCACAGAGATTGGACTCAGTTCTTCCAGGAGTTGGTAGCAGGACCACTCCTTTCCCCGGTACTCCGGGCCGGGGAAAAATCCTTATTCTCCTAAGAACTGACTCTCCCGTCTCTGGGAAGACAGAGTTCTCGGACGACACAGAGCGCCGCCCACAAGCAGTGCTCTCCTCGTCCCCCTCTGTCCCAGAGGTGCTTGACACGGCGTGCCGTCCACGGACCGCTTCGCCCCTGTCCCCCTCTGTCGCCAGACCCCTGGCAGAGCAGGCCCCCGCGGGACGACCAGCATGGTCCTCCCCTGGCCCCCTCTGCCAGGGCGCAGGTGCTAACCGTGCCCCCACACCGGGCCGCTATGCCGTCCACGTCTGGGTCAGTTACTCCGCTTCGCTGCCCCCCCAGGGGGACACCTGTGGCCCGCGTGACCCCGCTGGTTCAGTTCCTGGGAGCCTGGCTAGAGCTCCCCGTCTGTCCCGCTGGGTCACGCGCGCCATCAGGCTCGGCTATGCGATTCAGTTCGGACGGTCTCCTCCCCGCTTCCGGGGAGTCCGCTCCATTGTGGTCGGTGGCAATGCCCCCATCATGAGAGCTGAGATTCTCACCCTGCTGGCGAAGGGTGCGATCGAGACTGTCCCTCCAGCCGAGATGAGGTCCGGCTTCTACAGCCCCTACTTCATTGTCCCCAAGAAAACCGGTGGGTTACGGCCAATCCTGGACTTGCGCGTGCTGAACCGCTCCCTTCACAGGCTGCCGTTCAAGATGCTCTCCGCCAAACGCGTTCTCGAATGCGTGCGGCCCCAGGATTGGTTTGCAGCGATCGACCTGAAGGACGCCTACTTTCATGTCTCCATTCTTCCTCGACACAGACCGTTCCTACGGTTTGCTTTCGAGGGGCAGGCATACCAGTACGCGGTTCTCCCTTTCGGGCTAGCCCTGTCTCCTCGCACCTTCACGAAGGTCGTCGAGGCTGCCCTTGTTCCCCTTCTGGAACACGGGGTTCGCATCCTGAGTTATATCGACGACTGGCTGATCCTAGCTCACTCTCGAGATCAGGTTTGCGAACACAGGGACCTAGTGCTCCGGCACCTAGCTCGTCTGGGCCTTCGGGTCATCTGGGAGAAGAGCAAACTTTGCCCGTGCAGAGGATCTCTTTTCTCGGTATGGACATCGACTCGGTCGCCATGTCCGCGCAGCTTACGAGCGAGCGCGCGCAGTCACTGCTGACTTGCCTGAGACATCTCAGGAGCAAGAATGCGGTTCCACTGAAACATTTTCAGAGGCTCCTGGGGCATATGGCATCTGCAGCCGCGGTCACGCCGCTCGGATTGCTTCATATGAGACTGCTTCAGCTTTGGCTTCGCGACCGAGTCCCGAGGTGGGCATGGCATCAAGGCACGCTCCGGGTACCAGTTACTCCGACCTGCCGTCAGTTCCTCACCCCGTGGTCGAACCTCAGTTTTCTCAGGGCGGGTGTCCCCCTGGAACGAGCTTCCCGGCATGTTGTGGTCTCCACGGATGCCTCCACCACGGGCTGGGGCGCCATGTGCAATGGACATGCTGCTGCGGGCTCCTGGACAGGACCCCAGCGGCTATGGCATGTCAATTGCCTCGAGTTGTTGGCAGTACGCCTTGCCCTGCACCGCTTCCGGGCGTTGCTCAGGGGTCAACACGTACTAGTCCGCTCAGACAATACCGCTACTGTAGCGTACATCAACCATCAAGGTGGTCTACGCTCCCGCCGTATGTCACAACTCGCCCGCCACCTCCTCCTATGGAGTCAGAAGCATCTGAGGTCGCTTCGAGCCATTTTCATTCCCGGAGCCCTGAACTGTGCAGCCGACGAGCTCTCACGGCTTCAGCCCCTCCCTGGAGAATGGCGACTCCATCCCCAGTCGGTTCAGCTGATTTGGGACCAGTTCAGGGACGCACAGATAGATCTGTTTGCCTCTCACGACTCGACCCATTGCGCCCTGTATTTTTCCCTGACCGAGGGCACGCTCGGCACGGATGCACTGGCGCACAGCTGGCCGCCGGGCCGCTAATATGCGTTTCCCCCAGTGAGCCTTCTTGCGCAGACCTTGCGCAAGGTCAGGGAGGACGAGGAGCAGGTCATTTTGGTTGCGCCGTATTGGCCCGGCCGGACCTGGTTCCCCGAACTTTCACTCCTCGCGACAGCACCTCCCTGGCCCATTCCTCTGAGGAAGGACCTTCTTTCTCAGGGACGGCACCCTCGCCCCGATCTCTGGAGCCTCCACGTGTGGCTCCTGGACGGCTCGAGGTAGGTTTGAGTACCCTTCCACCAGCGGTGGCGGATACCATCACTTCCGCTAGAGCGTCGTCCACGAGACACGTCTATGCGTTGAAGTGGAACCTCTTCGTCGACTGGTGCTCTTCTCACCGAGAAGACCCCCGGAGATGCTCGATCAGCGTTGTGCTTTCCTTCCTTCAGCAGGGTTGGAGCGAAGGCTGTCTCCCTCCACCCTTAAGGTCTATGTTGCCCCATTGCCGCACATCATGACCCCGTCGAAGGTAAGTCGGTAGGGAAGCACGACCTGGTCATCAGGTTCCTGAGAGGAGCGAGGAGACTAAATCCTCCTCGTCCTCCTCTCGTTCCCTCTTGGGACCTCTCAGTGGTTCTAACTGCCCTGAAGAGTGCTCCCTTTGAGCCCCTGCAATCAGTTGAGCTTAAGTTCCTGTCAATGAAGACAGCGCTCCTGGTTGCACTGGCCTCCATCAAGAGGGTAGGGGACCTGCACATATTCTCCGTCGACGAAGCGTGCCTGGAATTCGGACCGGCTTTCTCTCACGTGTTCCTGAGACCCCGGCCCGGATATGTGCCCAAGGTTCCTACCACTCCCTTCGGGACCAGGTGGTGAACCTGCAAGCGCTGCCCCCGGAGGAGGCAGACCCAGCCTTGGCACTGCTCTGTCCAGTATGCGCTCTTCGCGCCTATGTAGACAGGACGCAGTGTTTCAGGACCTCAGACCAGCTTTTTGTCTGTTATGGTGGGAAGCTGAAGGGAAAGGCTCTCTCCAAGCATAGGTTGTCTCACTGGATAGTGGACGCCATTGCCTTGGCATACCAGCAGCAAGGTCGACCGTGCCCCCTTGGTGTGACCGCCCACTCCACCCGGAGTGTGGCATCCTCTTGGGCTCTAGCGCATGGCGCCTCGCTAACAGACATCTGCAGAGCTGCAGGCTGGGCGACACCTAACACATTCGCCAGATTCTATAATCTCCGAGTGGAGCCAGTGTCCTCTCATGTACTCGCTTCAACTAGCTAGTACCGGACCCGCTCAGGTGTCTTCGCTTGCTCGCCATTCCACTCCACGGACTGGATACGTGCGATATTCTCCTCAGGTGAGCTTTTCCGAAAGCCCTGAGCTCCTCCAGCACTCCTGACGTCGGCGCCAGTGTCTCTTGCCTGCGCGTCGGCTAGGTGCCTCCCGTGTGCATGGTCCCTCCCCTGAGCGACCCCCACATGTGTATTTCCACTGTAAGCCTCTCTGAGCATGTGTCTTTCCCTTGGCAAGCCACCTTGCCACCCCTGGGGTTGAAATATTCCACCTGCGGCTGGACACCATAGTGTTCTCCATATGTTTCCTTCGGGTCATATGTGTATTCTCTAAGTCCCCCCCCTCTGGGTTGGCATTAATTGCATACTTCCCCTAGCTTGGGATATGCTTCCCAGTGTACCTTGGTATTCCTGTGTTAAATGGAGTCCTTCGTCCAGTCTATGACAGGGATCTCGATTTACGCAGGGCATTGGAAGACAGCTGAGAAGGTGGCGTGATTAGACTGGTAACCCCATTCGTCGTCATCCGACGTAACTTGGAGTGACAACGAAAGGGAACGTCTCGGTTACGTATGTAGGGAACGGAGACGTTACGTCTGCCTGCCACTTTCCGCTGTACCGCGGGGATCGCCTGAGCTCAGTCTTGGCTCCTCAGCGAAGAAACATAAACTGCTGTTGCGGACTTCCTCCTTTTATACCCACGAGGTGGGGCGGAGTTACGTCATGCAAATTCCGCAGACCCATGGCATTTCTTTGCCATAGGCTCGTTTTGTAATACTCGAAGCTGATAGGCTTTCTAAGCGAAACCCCATTCGTCATCATCCGACGTAACGTCTCCGTTCCCTACTCAGGGAACGAGGGTTACATACGTAACCGAGACGTTTTCATGAGCTGTATGCCTAAATCATCAGTATTAAAACAATAAAAGACCTGACATATTTCAGTTGGTGTGCAATAAATCTAAAATATATGAAAGTTTAATTTTTATCATTACATTATGGAAAATAATTAACTTTATCACAATATGCTAATTTTTTGAGAAGGACCTGTATGTATGTGTGTGTATATATATATATATATATATATATATATATATATATATAGTTGACATGCATGGCATACTGAGGATAACAGTATTGTTCACCTATTCATCTTTGCAGGTTTTGCAGTACCGTGAACAAAGTGACCTCACCTTCATGCTGCTCATCAAGTCACAGAACCTGGATGAACCCCTCAACCTTGATGAGCTGATGCGGTACTCACTCTTCCCAGTTCATCCCAGTCTAGGCACAGCTGATGGGTTCTTCAATAAGACCAACAAGGCTGCAATGCTTCACTACTTGATGGAAGATGCTCCTGAAGATGTGTCTTATCCGAAGGATGCTTTCTACATCCAGGATGGCAATGCACTCTTCCATGCCTTGATGAACCTACCCACCAACGTTCGAGGGAATTTGTCTCCAGTCCCTTGACCATATGGTGGCTAAGAAGCATTTTGTCTTCTCAACGGACTCCTACCATGATGATTCTGTCAAAGCTCAGGAGAGATTGCGTCGTGGTGTGTCCCAGCGGTACATCATAGGTGGTCCTGCAACAAGGAAGCCGAGTGACTTCAAACTCTTCCTGGCAAATGATGAGAACAAGACACAACTCTGTAAACTGCTACTTGAGGTGTGGGGCAGCAAAGCATCTGCATCAAGGCTGGAGAAATGTGGAACAGCAGTGGTAGTCGTTGAAGGCAAAGCATATCAGTTGGAGTCATCGGGTGGCAATGTGAGTATTTTGACAGTCTTTCTCACTATTCTTCTTTATTAGAAACTTTTGGAAAATATTTAGCCAAGCCCAGTTATACATGAGAAACTGATAAAATGGTGTCCACATGTGAGATACCTCACCTGGAGTCAATCCAGGAAGAGACTGACACCCGGGTTGTTCTGTACCTGCTGTATGCCCCTCAACTGAGGCACAAGGTGGCTGTGGTGAGGACTCCAGACACAGACATTTTCTTCATCTTCCCACACCACGCCAAATCCATCCCGCTAACCATCTACGTCGACATTGGGACCGGAAAGCACAGGCGGATCCTAAATGTCAGCGAATTGGCAGAATGTAAGGGTGCAGACTACTGCACAACAATACTTGGCCTATACGTCTTCACAGGAGAAGACGTTACAAGTACCTTTAGAGGCAAAGGGAAGGTTGGGCCTCTGAAAAAGCTGCAGAGTAATCCAAAGTACCATGCAGCCTTCAAGTGAGTATTTTTAGTCAGATATTCTGTAGCATGTAATTGCAATTAATGCTGAACATAGGTATTGATAATAATAACAATAATAAACTTTATTTTATAGAGCGCCTTTAAAAGCAGCTTCTCAAAGCGCTGTACATAAAATCACAATCCACCGGAAAAGACAACAAATAAACATTAATAAAAACAAAAGCAGCAGCATTAATAATAAAAAATAGCTGTAAAGCAATCACGAAGAGACATCAGCAATCAAATGCAAGTTTAAAAAAATGTGTCTTGAGAAGAGCTTTAAAAATGCCAAGAGTGATGCCAAAAATGCCAAATGATACATTGTGACTTTGTAATACTATAATTATTTATGTCCTCAGAAAAATTGGTGATCAGTGGTCTGTGGAGCCAGATGTGGTGGAGGACATCGAGGCATTTACATGTGTAATGTATGGCCAGGCCCGCGAAAAATCTGTGAACAACGTGCGCAGTATCATGCTGAAAAAAATGGTTGGAGAGGATGAGACGCTTACTACCAGATCCAAGGTGGATCTGTTCCGGCTCCTGCCCTGCAGAGACAACCTGGTCCCACACATCAATCGTGTCAACCACCATCTGGCCATCTACAAGAGAGCAGCCACACCGATATTCTGGTGTCCCAAGCCCAATGATCCTGGCCAAGGCTGGGAAAAGACTGAAGAGGGTACCCTGGAACTAGTGTGGTCTTGTGGACCTATCCTCCCCACTTCACTCACTGACTTGCTAGAGGAAACAGTCGAGGAGATGGATGGAGATGGTGAAGAAGACGAGGAGCAAGAGATCGATTATGAAGACCTGCTGTATGATGAATAGACATCATTGCCCTTGACCTTTTGACCTTTGATTAGAAATTTTTTTTTCTATTTCAGTTTATTCTAATGGGGATTTGTTATACCCTATATATACTCATATTTGACTATATGAGTGGTTTTCTGTTTTGTTTCAATAAATATAATACCAATATAACAGTTTGAATAGTAACTCCTTATTATGGGAGATGTTCATTTGGACCAACATGTGACAATATTTCAAGTAGGGATCATCAACATTTGCTTATTAGACATCATAAAGACTATATAAGTTAGAAAACATATATCAATAGGGTCCATAGGGGAGGAGTTCCAGTGATCCAATGTCACAGATTTTTTTAATTTTTTTGCGTTTATTTGAGTTTTAATGCACCATACATCATCTAATCATGACAATCCTCATATCTATCAATTCCTCATGCAAAGACGAAGAGAAAATGGGGTGGATTGTGTCTGTAGGATGTATTATTCAGATTCTATGTAGATTTAAAGTTTTAATTTTTCACAGCCGAAAATCAAGCACGGACACAAAAGATGGTACAAAAAATCACATATGGGACAATAATTTGCGTGGGGAACATCAAAATTCCTTTACTAGACACCTTAAGGATTACAAAAAAATAGGTTAAAAAAATATACCTTTCGGGTGCAGGTGACCCCCCCCCACCACCAGACTAAAATGCTATTCTTTTGAACTTCAAATTCATCAAAAAATCCTGAAAAATATTACCATGGTTTTTCAAATTAATAAAAAATAATAATAATATTGATCCTTTCTGAAGGATCATGTATTAATGAAGACTGTAGTGAAGGCTGCTGAAAATTCAGCTTTGCTGGAATACATTATATTTTACAATATATTTAAATAGAAAAGTTATTTTAAATTGTAACAAATATTTCACAGTATTACTGTCTTTACTGGATATTTGATCTTGAAATCTTACCGACCCCAAGCTCTCCTAACCCCAATTTCTGTTTAGCAGTTGTGTTAGGTTTGTTGTACGTTGCCTTAGTCTTTTAAAGTTTACAGAACATGGCACACTAAATGTGCTACACAAACCGGGAGAGGAGGGTTGATAAATAATTCAGAGAAACGTGTAAAGAAGGTTGTTGTATTCCACATTAACAGTAATGCTTAACAACCGTAATGTGCATTGTACATCCCAAGGTTACTCGGCTGATGATTGCTACCAAAGTGTAGAAAAGCATGTAGAAGGACTGGAGTCATTGACCTTCTTTGCACAATAAGACCCATCGCATAAAGATCATTGTGACCTGCAACATATGCAACTGTACAACTCAACATCAATCACAAGTTCAACCATTCCCCTTGAGAAATTGCACTTGGAAATGTAAGATAATTTTGAATATTGTACAACTATTTCTATACCCTTTTAATGTCTGCTTATTAGAATTACTTACAGTAGAAGCCAGAGGAAATGAGAATGGCCCTTTCATGGTGGTCAGTCCAATCTGGAGGAAACTGTCACAGGTAATTGGCTAACTCTGTTTAACAATGTCATAATGTATATGAATACATATACACCCCCCCCCCCCCCCCCCGCCACCTCAAATATACTTCCAGATTGCAAAGTCCAACATTACACAACAGGAGACTGTCAGTATGTGTGGCCATATGGTACATTTTAGATGTAGAAAAATGCAGCCATCAAATTATAATTAAACTATTAAAGTATGCACTATTTCTAAAGTAAAAGCAGTACTTGACCTCTGTGTTTCTGAAGGGTCCAGTCTTCATAGCAATGTTTGAACCAATGTACAATGAAACTAAAGCAGTCTGTTGTGGCCAGATAAGCAGAATGCATTTGATAATTCTGTCAATGTTAGTAAAATATAAGCAATTCTTCTATGGACAGATGGGATGTTGAAGCTAAAAAATACTTAAATATTAGCAGCTCGGATTAACACTGGAAAAGCAGAGAATGGACGCATTTAGCTGAAGTGTGTGATACTATCAGCTGACCACTTAGTCGACTGTCTGTGAAAGATATGAGCCTGGAATTAATGGAGAGGCTGCATATGAAATATGAAACAGAGAGCCATCACACAGAGTATAAATAATATAAATATCAGAAAAATATCCATATACATCCAATCAAAACATGCTGACATTAGATCCAACAGTGGACCAACAGTTGTACTGAATTACATGAACTAAAAGCTTATTGACCTCTTAGATGTCTTACTATCGGAGCCCTCTTTTTCATTTCAGCCTAAGTGGCCTGTTGGGATGCTGTAATATAGTACATCAGTCTCGCTGTACAATAAAACATTTATTAGTCTTTCCAGTTAGCATCTTCATCAAAGTTGATTGAGGTTCTTATTGACTTCGAAAAGGAAGACGAGTTCAGGTATTTTTAAATTTGCATCTTTGTTCACTTATATGTAACATTGCCAGCGGCCTTCTTAATATTTTCTCTATTTGATTATAAAATCAGTGCAAGTAGTGTAAAGCTAACCTGAAAGTCCACACTCTGCAAATAACGTCTTGTTAAAAAAAAAAAAACAGTTGTCATGTGAACACCAAGAGAAACATTAATTGAATAGGAGAGTGATATGAGTTAAGCATATTTGAAGTTGAAAAGAATAGGAAAAACATGTTGCCACTAAGAGAGGCAATGTGCAAAGAAGGTCTGTAACTTTTTTTTTTGCAAATCCTGGTTTAATGTGTTAGAAAAGACAAAAGACCTGACTGTTGTTCCTCACTTAAAAGGTATATGACCACTCCAGACTCTACCATGCTCAACTTGAACGACAACTACTGTACCACCTTACGAAGTAATGTGAACCTCGTAAAATGCATCAGAGACTCACTGGAAATTATATAGGCAGATAAAAATTCCACAAAATCAAGGCACCTCTATCCACATTACCAGCACTGATTGTGGGGGTAAATCTACAGAATTCTGTAGAATGGGTTAATTGCTGCAATCATCAAAAGTATGTAATTTTTCTTCACAAAAACAGTACATATTTTTAGGGCATATAAATAGGCGAATTGGGACGAAGCTTTCCTGTCACTCCAATTCAAATTCCAATTTAACTTCCAATTCAAATACAAACTCTTGAACTGAAAGGGAGCACATTCTTTCATTGTGGTAAATGTGTTAATCCAAAACATTTAATTATCAATATGTAGGGGTGGAGGATTCAGTATGTAGAATGATGGCTGTTTGAATCCTGTTGAAATCTGTAGAGAAATCTGCAAGTGCAGGATCCATGTAGACCAACTTAGTATTTATCAATTCAATGTTCAAAAACCCATTATGATTCACCAGCATCCAGCTCCTAGAAATGAAGTACAACCCACAACAGTTCAAAATTTGCACAGGTCATTACACAGGAATCATTTGTTTGTTCATATGCCACAAAACAAATAGAAAGCAAGCCAACACACTGTGAAACATGAACATAATCACACCATTTGACCACTGAATGTCAACTACTGGAAATATCACAGATCCCAGATTATCACATAGCGAGTAACGTGCCATATTTAATATGACATAAATCTAATCTGTAAGGAAAATTAAAAGAATAACTTGAGATTATCACCAACTGTCTACTCTAGGATCATCATGGAGTCCACAATATAAATACAGTCATGGTCAGAATTAATGGCACCCCTGGTAAATATGATAAAAAATGCCTGTAAAAAATAAATCTGCATTGTTTATCCTTTTGATCTTTCATTAAAAAAATGGCAAAAATCTAACCTTTCATTAAAGCAAAATAATTGAAAGTGGGGGGGAAATAACATTATGAAATAAATGTTTTTCTACAAAACACATTGGCCACAATTATTGACACCCCTAGAATTTTTTACGAGTAAAATATCTCTGAAGTATATTCCCATTAATATTTACCTTTTTTTAGCACACCAGGGTGACTAGGAACATGAAATTGTCTATGACTTCTTGTTTCGCAGGTGTTTAAGTATGAGGAAACACAAAGGCCAAATTCCCTCAATCATTCATCACAATGAGTAAAACCAAAGAATATAGTTCTGATGTGCAGCAAAAGATTGTTGACCATCACAAAATAGAAAGTTGCTGTAAGAAAATAGCTAAAAGAATTGAAGATCCCCATTTACACCATCAGGGCAATAATTAAGAAGTTCCAATCAACAAAAGATGTTATGAATCTGTCAGGAAGAGGACGTGTGTCTATATTGTCTTAATGCACGGTGAGGAGGAAAGTTTGAGTGGCCAAAGACAAGACTCTCCAAGGATCACAGATGGAGAATGGAAGAGATTAGTTGAGTCTTGGGGGTCAGAAAGCCTAAAAAAAAAAATCAAACAACCCCTACATCACCACGTTGTTTGGAAGGGTTTCAAGAAAAATCCTCCTCGCTCCTCCAAAAACAAACTCCAGCATATTCAGTTGTCAGACATGACTGGAACTTCAAAAGGGACCTGGTTTTATGGTCAGATGAAAAAAAAAAAAAAAAAATGGAAAAAAAGGGCTTTTTGGCAGCAAACCCACATGCTGTGTTTGGTGCATACAGGGAAAAAAGTACCTCATGCCTACGGTTAAATATACTGCTGCATCTTATGTTGTGGGCCTATTTTTTTGCTGGAGGTCCTGGACTTCTTGGTCAGATACATAGTATTATAGATTCTAGCAAATACCAACAGATAAAAAATCAAAACCTGACTGCCTCTGCCAGAAATCTTATAATGGGCCGTGGTTGGATCTTCCATCAGGACAACGGTCCAAAACAAACATCAAAATCAATACAAAAATGGGTAACTGATCACAAAATGAAGCTTCTGCCATGACTTAAACTGAACCCTATAGAAAATGAGTGGGGTGAACTGAAGAGAAGAAGCACCAACATGAACTTGTGAATCTGAAGGATCTGGAGAGATTCTGTATGGAGGAATGGTCTCTGATCTCTGGTCAGGTGTTCTTCAAACTCATCAGGCATTATAGGAGAAGACTCAGAGCTGTTATCTTGTCTAAAGGAAATTGCAAAAAGTATTTAATAAAAGGGTGCCAATATTTGTGGCCAACGTGTTTTGGAGAAAAACATTTATTTCATAATGTGATTTCCCCCCCCCACTTTCAATTCATTTACTTCAATGAAAGGTTACAATTTTGCAAATGTTTTGAATGAAAGATCAAAAGGATAAACGATGCAGATTTATTTTTTACAGCCAGTTTTGATCATATTTACCAGGGGTGCCATTAATTCTGACCATGACTGTAAATGGATAAATGTACATTTTAAGTTCTTAAAAATAATGGACCACCCGTCCACTGTGCTTGACTTCAGGTGCTCACAACCAACCTGTAGCAAAAATGTTGCACTGATTATTGCCCTTATTTTCTTTTTTACCAATCCAAACAGTCTTCCATTAACTAACAGTAAATCTGCCCTTGTAATCCATGTGTCGTCAGCTAAAATCGGTCTCCCAGCCGACGCTTTATAGGTATAGCCTTCATCCCATTATGACCAACCCCTTGTAATATTCTGCAGAAGAAGGACACTGAACCGTTTCTATGTAGGTTTCTATGACTGAACGGTTGACATGAGCAGCTTAACCTACATAAAATTATGTCAAAGGAAATTTAACAACCTTACATCATATGTAGTTACTGCAAATCACAATTCACAACAAATGTGCTTTCATGGCTACCCTTAACATTGAAACAATGATAACTATTAAAACTATTTCCTTGATTGCCACTGACAGCAAAGTAAAATGTCACTGTAACTTAGTCCTCAAGCATGAATATATTATGTGAATAAAAAAATGACATTGGGGAACATTAGGAAAAAATGGGTCTAGTTGTCACTTTTTCGTGTAAATATTTCTAATGTACAGTATATCTTACTGTCAATTTCTGTATGGCTACAAAATAGCTATTCAACATTGCTATTTAGCTATTGAGCTTAGAGAAGAAAATGTATCAAATATTCTGTTTAAACAGGTATTTGAACTATACACATGCTATAGAGAAAGCCCATATATTTTTAGAATTGTTTTTGATTCAAAACCTTAGATACAGTCACTGTAAAAATGTTAGATAAGTAAATTAATATATAAATAATATATATATAATAAATAAAATACTGCACTAAAAACCTATTAATTAAGTTAAACTTAGTTAAATGTAAGTTATCTTAATGCATATACAGTAAAACTAATATTATGTTGATATAATAAAGTATATTATATTAAAAATTGTGATATAACAATCCATGTAATTTTTCTATAAAATATTATTAAAAATGTGAAGTTGAAATGAAGTAAACAGTATGAATTACCTTAAAATTGACATAACAAATATATTTAACAAGGTAATATGTAATACACATACATTTAATTATTAAAATGATGTTGTTTATAAATAGAAAGTATGAGTAGCATGAGTATAAAAGTATCATAAAGTGAAATATTGTTTACATTAATTAATCACCTTATCATTTTCGGAAAAGAGATTGGGAACCATCACATTTACAGATTTATTTAAAAAGTTTCCTCTTATTTTTATCGGTTATACACATTGAATCTACAGTGTTTTATACTGCATTTTATATTATTCAGTTAATGTTTACTGCTTTGTTTTGTATAATGTGTAATTCTGAAAGTGTTCTGTATTGGGTAAACTATGCTCTGTCTTTATGTATTAATAACCAGTTGCTGGAAAAGCCACTTTTGATTATCTCTAAGTCATTATGGGTCATTCCACTGTACCACCTGTCATTAGCTAAATGTATAAGCCAGTTCAGTAACATACAGGTTTTAAATAGCTCAAACAAGTTGGTATATCAACATTATATAATTTAACGACATATAGATCTGACTGATTGAATTATAAAAGTCAACAAATTGCGCACAGTGTAGCCCTTGTGACAACTTCCCATGTGGCAAATCCGTCTAGTCTTCCTACACCTAGCCTATACTTTGCAGCAACGTTTACCACAGATGACCACAGTGATCTTTATGCGTTAATCAAGCAATGCATCTCCTAGTAATAAATATATTACAAAAAACATCCTATCAGTAACGGTTATCATGGCAACGTAGCATATTTCATGCATAAGCCCAATACGAGGCAGACTGGGGCCACAGGCTACCCCACAGTGCACCTGTAACGCAGGAACTGTCAATTGACATGTGAGCTATAGGGCCTACATCACACTGGATATCATTGAGAATGAACATCCACATCTACCATCTACCTCACAAGGTCACGACAGTTCTGTAAAGGCTATAGTGTAGCCGCTACGTCTGTTTGTCTTACCGTATATTCCCTGGCAAAAAACGCCTTCAAATAGTGCGGCCAATAACCACAGGAGAGGAAAGATAATATCCATCTTTACGTTAGTCTGAACATATCCAGCTCCTCAGGCGGCTAACAGTTGAAGGCAGTAGGTGCAGTCCAAATCTCTCAGCTCGCGTGACCGTATCATCAAGAAACAGCTGAAGTAGTGTCAGTCCGAGATGTCTCACAAGTCATTTCTTGCCAATTAAATGCAGATGTTCTCACCAAATTAGTCTAGGCGGACATATAAATCTGTGACAGATAAGGGGACGACCATCAAAACCTTCAGAGCGGGTCTCCTCCTCACACCTTCGCCGGCATTAAGCACCGACGCGGCTGGCGAAAGTAAATGACAACGCCATGGAAAACACGCTATTAATCGGTTACGCACGCTGGCATCCTCCTCTTCGACGTTCCCAAAAGATAATACTGCGGAATTTAATGCGAAAAATAACCAATAATAGACGAGACCGCCTCTCTCATCCCTTCGTGGTTTCAGGATGCCGGTGAGGCAGAAAGGCACGCCGAAAAAAAAGCTGCTCCTTGATGCTGATGGGAGCGCTACTATAGTAACACTATGAATCTTCGTCTCCAGCGGATAAACAGATGAATCCGGTATTTCATTAGAGCTGTGTGGGCCAGCTTTACTTCTCGGAAGTCTTGGGTCCCGGCTTGAAAAAAAAAGAGAAACAATGACACACACACACACACACACACACACACACACACACGGACGTGTCAGGTCAGGTTGCCTATATTCAGGATAAACCGTAATTTAGACTGGATGAAATGTGAAGGGTGGTCGGGCACGCTGCGCCATACGTAGGCTACTGCGCTGGAACGCCGGAGCCCAGCTGGCTGACTACGTCAAAGAGCGCGTGAGTGAGTGAGTGAGCGCGCTCGGATCTCATTTGTATGAGAAGCACTCTCGCGCTGAGAACGTTCGAAGCAGAGCAACGTGAACTTCATTATAAATGAAAGGCCGCTAGTCTAAATGGTATACATGCTTTCTGACGTTTGTTCGCCTTTTTTCTCTCATTGAAACGGAAGATGATGTAGCTGCTTTTAATTTCGCCGCTCACCCTCCTCCCTTGTTGACTTTATAACTATCAAATGATTTTTCCTTCCATTATCAACATATCAACCACAACAATGTCTGTAGATGCGAGGCTACATTCTGTTAAACATTTCCTCATTAAATCAGTGATGTTAATATGCCAATATATTCGATCTAATGCAATCTGTTACGGTAAAACGAACTGATGATGATGACAAAGGTGGTAGTGTAGGACACATGATGACTCACCAGCAACCGTGAACAATGATCAGACACTAAAATAAAACCGTAAACATTAACCAAACTAAAATACCACAAAATACTCAACTGTACATAACCTAATAATAAATAAAAATGTTATGATTTTAATAGAGAATTCTTGAGAATGGACATTTTACTGTAACATTTTACAGTAACTATGTAGGCTAATAAATAATTAATTCACAGTTTTTACAACTATTTACCACAATGTTTTAGTACATTTTGCCTTTTTTAAACACATTTTCAAAGCAAATTTTAAATAAAGATGTAAAAACCTTCATGTTTCACTTAACTTTTATGATGGTCATTCAGTGTTTAATAGGTTACTAAGTGTTATTTAACACTTTACCAGAAGTGGGCCAGTGTGGCCAATGTTCCAGGGGCCTTGAACTGAAAAGCAAACTTCTGAAAATGTAAATATACAGTACAAATGAACAGCAAATGTGTGCAAGTAATATAATAAAACCTAAACAATACATTGTGCCCCAGGGTCTCGCGTGACTGTAATCCTTGATCACAGTAGCTCCTGTTCATGCATCACCCTGATCGATTCATGCATCACCCTGATCTAATCAATGATTTTTGTGTTACCAATCCAAGTCTTTCTGAAAAAAGCTGCCAGCACCATACATTATGTCCTTACATCTGTATCATCGATGTGAATCAAATTTACATCATATATGAAATATGCAATCAAATGATCAATCGAGTGCTATGGATTACAAAATCTTAATAATACTGTCAGCTTTGTCAGGGCTTCACAGCCATAGAGGATTGGTTGGTCAACAAATTGTGTACTGTACATATACTGCCATCTTCTGGAATAAGAAAAAATAAAGTTACATGAAAACACATGGTGCCATACAAAACAGCAAAAATTTATTACATTTTCTATAAACATAATATTATTCTTATGACTTCACTACTTAACATTCAAATATTGTAGCTGAATATAATTAGTGTGATTATGGATTTAAGAACTACATAAATTAGAAATTACACAACATTTTGTAGGTGGTCATCTAGACTTATCTGAAAGTAAATGATGACAGCATTTTATTTTTTAGATCATTTCAAGAGAATAACTATTTGATTTAGGTTTGCTGTTTCACAATACCCAATCTTTATTTTGTGCTGCTCACTTTAAATAAATAAATAAATAAAATTATTACAAGTCTCTCTTTAATTTCCTGCTCTGTCTCCATTTTACATTTCAGTGTAACTGGCTACATCACTAATGACACTTACAAGGTAACAGGGAAATGCTGACAGGAAACAGGCTCTCAGTTTTTCATGTCCTTAAGAGCAAAATGCGCTTCAAAAGGGTGCAAATTGTATAAAAGCACACGTTTTTGTTTTTCCAATCTATCTTTTATTACTGCTATTGGATTAACGCTTTCATTGTTAGATTTGTAGACTAGTAGGATGTTGTTGCACATCTTTATTACACGTTATGAATTTTGTATGGTTTATGTTGATGTAAAGTTTTTATGCTGTGGGAAGTTAATAATCAACAAAGGGCATCACTATCTGCAAAACTGCAAAAAACTAAAACAAATACAGAAAGCACAGTGCAAGCATCAGTTAAAGCAGCGAGCTTTGCAAAGCATGAGATTCAAATGGAGAAACCCTAGCTGAGCTGTTCTCTTCTTTCAATGCTTTATTATGTAGCTGATTGAGGCCCAGAACTGTAAATAAAATAAGGCAAATTCAGTGGCAGTGGCACTGGGTGTGACATTTGTTTTTGAAAGTCTTTTATTCTCACTAACGCTGCAATAATTTGATCCAAAATACAATAAAAAAGTGTGAAATATTACAATTTAAAATAACTGTTTTCAATTTTAATATATTTTTTAAATGTAATTTATTCCTGTGATGGCAAAGTTGAATTAACTCCAGTCTTCAGTGTCACATGATCCTTCAGAAATCATTCTAATATGCTGATTTGGTGCTCAAGAAATGTTTCTTATTATTCATGTCAGTTGTACTGCTTAATATTTTTATGGAAATCATGATATATATTTTTCAGTATTCAAATAAAAAGAAAGTCCAAAAGAACATTTATTTGAATAAATAAATGCATCCCTGCTGAATAAAAGTATCAATTTAAAAAATATATACAGTCTATATACAGTCTGTACATGTTTATCTACTACCAACAACAGTAAGGTTCTTTTTTGTTGTTGTTGAGTGCAACAGCAAGGATGCCCACTAAAGTGAATAAATAAAGCTTTTATACTGTGTCAGGTTAATTGATGGACTTCAGCTAAAGCTAGATACTTTACAAAGCTACACAACAGACATGACAGCTGCATGTGTGGTGTAGTCACCCATGTTATTGTTTAATTAGGGTGTGTTAGAAATGTGTGTGTCAGAGAGTTGAGGCAAATTAGCGCAGGGTTAAAATTAGCCCTCGCAGTGGTGAGCTGAGATTGACGAGACAGCCGCTCGCCAGAAACCTCAGAGCTGTCCAGGTCATTATGCTGCATCACTAACTCCATCCATCCAACAACGGAAAGCTCACATAACTGCCTGTTAATGGTGAACAGTTCTGTGATCTGTGAAGCTGAGGAACCTTGACATGAGGGAGTGAATGGATGCGAACATATTTCTGATACAGATCTGATTATTTTATATTTTAATGAGGTTCACTCGTTATAAGCATCCGCATACAACAACTATCCGCTCTTCAACCTCTTTTAATTAACACTCAGTTCTTGCTTCTGAAAGGATACACACTGAGTTGATGTATACAACATAAAGCCTTGATGTAAGAACATTACCCCTTTCATGAAAAGTTCTCTGTATTATTCTTGCTTTTCATATTCACTTGGATCAATTTGATAAGCTACATCAAATGTAAATGTAAACTAGAGTATTCACAAAAAAAATCCATTCAAACGTATTTTGTGTGTACACAACTTTAACAAGGTGACCTGGGAGGTAGATTAATTGAGTATGAAATTTAAACGCTGCTACTATTTCTGTGATATTTTCATTTATACACACTGATCTGATGAAATTTGTCATTTCTGTCTTTATTTTTTTGTATTCAGACTGAGTGAATATATATAGGCCTATATATATATATATATATATATATATATATATAAAGTGTTTTCAGAATTTAAACATATTGAACGTGGTCGTAGATGTACACTGAGAACAGTGTTGGTTAAGTTACTCTAAGAAAAGTAATTCATTACTAGCTACTAATTACATCCTCAACAGTGTAATTAGATTACTGTACTAATTATTCTCTAAGAAGTATTGCATTACTTACTCATTACTTTATAAAACCAATTTCAGCCTCTACCAGTTGAATACAAGGATAGACATGAAACTGCTCTTTTAATTCTTTCAAATAAATAACAGGCCTATAAAATTATAGAAATTATTCTTGAACTGACTTAAGTATTAAAATGGGAACATTAGATAGTCTATTTTAACATTAGATAGTCTATACAGTATTTTAATGCAATTACATCAGAAGAAACTGTAATTAAATAACAGAAAAAAAGGAGCAATCCCTTACTTTACTTTTTCAAGGGAAAAGTAATTAAATTACAGTAATTAATTAGTAATGCATTACAACCAATCCAGCATGGGATTTTGTTATTGTATCACTGTAAACTACATTGAGTGTAAACTACAAAAGTTTGGGGGCCAGTAAGATTTAAAATAAATAAATTAATAGTTAGCAAGGATGCATTAAATTGATTAAAGGTGACCACAAATACATTTCTAATCAAAAGATTATATTTCAAATAAATGCTGTTATTTAAACTTTCTATTGATCAAAGAATCCTGAAAAAAAAAAATCCCGGTTTCTACAAATATATTAAGCATTACAACTGTTTTCATCATTGATGATAATAATAAGAAATGTTTCTTGAGCACCAAATCAGCATAATGATTTCTGAGGGATCATGTGACACTGAAGACTGGAGTAATGATGCTGAAAATTAAGCTTTGCTATCACAGAAATAAATTACATTTGAGAATATATAAAAATAGTGAAAAGTTATGTTTAAATTGCAATAATATTTTTTAACAAAAAAAGAAGTCTCTGTGAACATGAGAGACTTGACATGGGATATATCATGCTTATTCGTTGAAACCTAATGAGATCAGAGAAACCTTCAAATCTACAATGAGATTGGACTGTGATCCAAATATCCTTAACCAATTTCTCTGAGCTCCTGACAGAGACTTCATCTAGTCTACTATTGATTTTTCGATTTGCACACAATATTTTAAGGGGTGAAAGTGTTATGTTTGTGTAATGGAGCAAAGCTGGGTCATCAGTTATAGTACATTGGCTGTCATTTTTAGACACATCTTCCTTACGAATTAAACATCTCTACAGTCAACAAGTCCCCAGGACTAATAATTGGCTAACATGTCGTTCTCCTATTATGTACAGTAGTTATAGTTTAAGTCGTTCACAGAAGAAAAAGCACCAGTGCTCTAACTCACTAGCTTGGCAGGGTTTGAGAGACCGAGTGCTGCTTGTCTGAGCAAGTCTGTCAGTTACTGTACATCTGTCACTTAAGATACATCTTCCTTGAAATGCAAATGGAACTCCAAGCCAGTGGGCTGACAGCCCTGCATCTTGGCTCACTAAGGTGCGCCCCTCATTATTTGGGTTGTGAAAAATAGAAATCTTTTTAAATGTCCTCAAGAAACCAACCACTCAAATGATTACATTATCACCCAAGTCATCTTTCACTTTCATTATGTATCATTCTTTCTATAGTATATGAACAACACATGGGGTTAAAAAGACAATTTTACTTTTTCTAATATAATCATTGTAATTCCATTTTTCCCCCCTACACAAATCAAAAGCAGTTGCAGTACTGAAACCCATATTTGTAGTGATCTTGTAGTAAATATTTGCCAATCAGTCCCAGGTGTTCGGCTAATCAAATTATTTCTCCACACTTTGTCTCACCTCACATATATCTGTCATAATAGCCTCATTATTTATTTACGGTGTGAAAATAACTCTGGATGTTTAAGCTTCAAATTATTTCTCATACATGGCTTTAAAATAAAGACTTTAGTTGTAGACTGATGGCTAAAGATCTGACCTGATAACTGTGAGGCTGCAGGTTTGAACCATAGATATACACTGATGTTCAAAAACATTATGACCACATGCCTATTATGATGTTGGTCCTCTGCGTGCTGCCAAAACAGCACTGACCCGCCAAGGCCTGGACTCTACAAGACCCCTAAAGGTGTCCTGTGATATCTGGCACCAAGACATTAGCAGCAGATCCTTCAAGTCATGTAGGTTGTGAGGAGCGCCGTGGATCAAACTAGTTGATCCCTGTTGATGCTCTGGGGAATTTGAAGGCCAGAGCAACACCTTCAAACCATTTCTGAACAATGTGTGCAGTGTGAAAGTGGCTGAAAGAGGCCACTTCCACCAGGGAACACCATTTTCTTGAAGGCTGTACCTGGTCAGCAACATTGTTTAGGTAGGTGGCACATGTCAAATTTACATCCACATGAATGGCCGGATCCAGGGTTTCCCAGCAGAACATTGCCCAGAGCATCACACTTTCTCCACCGGCTTGTCATCATCCCAGAGTGCATCCTGGTGCCATCACTTCCCCAGGTAAATGGCACACACGTACACAGCTGTCAGTGTCCACATGTTCCATATCTCCAAGGTCCCATTCTGACGCTAGCGTTCCCATGAGCTTTCGACGATGGACGGGTCATCATAGGCACTCTGATTGGTCTTAGGCTACACCACCCCATACGCAGCAGTGTGCGATGCACTGTATGTTTTGACACATTCCACCCATAACATCATTAAAATTTTGAGTGACTTGTACCACAGTAGACCTTCTGTTGATTCAGACCAGACGGGATAGCCTTCGTGGCATCGCTGAGCCCTGAGCTCCCATCACCCTGTCGTTGGTAAATTCTCACCACTGCTGACTGGTAGTGACCCACGACCTTTGCCGTTTCAGAGGTACTCTGACCCGGTCGCCTTGCCAACAATTTGGCCCTTGTCAAAGTCGCTCAGATCTTTATTCCTGCCCATTTCTCCTGCATCCAACACATTGATTACAAGAACTGATAGTTACTTTACCTGTGACTGGTCATAATGTTTTGGCTCATCAGTGTATAGATGCCTCATTAGTGGCTGTTTCAATGGGCTGCTTTACCTTAGCTCTCCGCCATATTGGAACAGACCAAAAAACACTCAAAAGCAAGTTGACTGTGTCTGCAACCATATTTATGGATGTATAAATTTCTATGTCTGCAATAGACTTCAGCACATGAAAGACAAAACGAAGGTGTTAGCTAACAACCTAGTTGTGTTACCATAGTTTAACACACAGTAGTATTGAGTTTATATTAAAGGGTTAGTTCACCCAAAAATGAAAATTCTGTCAGTATTTACTCACCCTCATGTTATTCCAACCCCGTAAGACCCAAAAATAACGACTTTATTTCAACTATTCATTTCCTTCTCTGTGGGCCTCGAGTCAGTTCACTAGTATAATAGCGTAAGTAAGGGTTAATGCCCGATGAGGTGTCCATTGTCAGGTTTTAATGGAGGTGTGAACCGGCCGACGCGCAGCGGAGGACGGTTGCCTCCGCCGAAGTCCATTAAAACCTGACAATGGACACCTCGGAGGGCATTAACCCGCTTATACCATGATCACTTGCCAAATAAAACATTTTTAAAACATTAGTTTATATTTTAATTAGGCTAAATCTAGTTTTTACAAATAATAACTTGCCTGACGGTTTATTTAGCAACCGGAGATATTTATAGTCCGCTCAGCTTGTAGAACCCTTCAGGTTCAAAAATGCATTTTTTTTTTTCATGAAACACAAAGGTAGGCATAGTTATTTTTTTATTACACATAAAACAATTAATCAAACAACAATCAAACAAAAGAAAAAAATTAGTTCTGCTGTTGTCTGGACAGCTGCGTAAAACTCCCGCAGGGTCTCATTCAGAGCAGCAGCGGTGTAATTTTCAAAGCTGGAGTCCATTTCTTTTTGAACAATAAAGTCTCTGAGTGTATTTACTGCCCATTTCGTATTTTTTTTCGTGTTGATCTCATCTTTTTCGTCTTCTATTTGATTCAATTCTCCCGGTGTTATCTCTTTGTGTCGTTTCTCCGTTTTATTTACATTTTTTCTTTCTTCAGCAGCATCCCAATCGTCAAAGTTGTCATATTCTCCATAAATGTTAAAAGAAATAACGAAGTCGCTCATTGATGTATTAGTAGGCTATGTAATATCTAACTAACGTTAGATGTTTGTTTTGATAGAGCAAATTGTTAACGGATACTTTGACTGCATGTTGCTATGGTTACTCACAGCTGTTGTAGGCAGCGCATTTATTTATTAATTTCGAATGGTAAACAGGCAGTTTCACCAGAACTACTTTACTAGGTGTCCTCTATCACTTTTTAACGGACACCCTGCAGCCAATCAGAATCGAGTATTCACCCAGACCATGGTATAAGCTTCTGTTGTTGTACGTCACACAAATCACCCACATGACCAGCGTTGGCCAATAGTGAGCCTACGTGTGACATAGCACTACGCAATCACACTACGTTAACTGACTAGAGGCCCACAGAGAAGGAAATTAATAGTTGAAATAAAGTCGTTATTTTGGGGTTTTTTTGAGCACAAAAAGTATTCTCGTCATTTGATAAACTTTAGATTGAGCCACTGTAGTCACTTGGACTATTTTAACGATGTCTTTAGTAACTTTTCGGGGCAGGCAAGTTTCAATCCCTAAAGAAGCCTATGGAGGAGTGATCCAGCTCTCAGATTTCATCAAAAATATCTTAATTCGTGTTCCGAAGATGAACGAAGGTCTTACGGGGTTGACACAACATGAGGGTGAGTAAATACTGACAGAATTTTTATTTTTGGGTGAACTATCCCTTTAAAGCGCAAACCAACACATTCTCACCTGTGAAAGGTTATCCCATTTCTTCGGGAATTTAAATGTCAGCAGTTTTTACAACCAGAGGCTTTGCAATGTTATGACATCTTGGAAAACTCATTGAATTTTATTGTGACGACAGCATGTGAAATGTTGACAGTTCCAAGATGGACGAGTCAACGTGTCTGGAGTGGTCGAATGTGGCATCTATGTATACAAAATTTATACACATCAAAATCAAAATGCTCAGACATGAAGGCAACAATGACACCACACCTGCCACAACTTTGACCAGGGAGCCTGCCTTAATGCCTCATTCTAAAGCAAGCTTGTCCTCATGCAAAATGCAGGAAATGAAGTGTGGTAAGATACCTCACACTAAATGAACCAGCTGACATCTGAAAAGATGAGATATTACTTCTAAGCAACAGACTTCCAAGGTCTGTGCAAGCCAAAGAAGGTGCGGTGACATCCAGTCGATATCTGCTGAATGTGTGTGGCATAATCCAGCTGGCTGAATCACAAATACATCAGACACCCATGACTAAATCCCACAGGGTTGTCATTCCTCTAATGGAATGAGCCCAGGGCCACTGGGGTCTGCAAATCGCTAGATCCCACACCAATCATTTCCATTATCCAATGGCCTGAGTCTAAACTGAGTCTTATTTCAGTCTGTGTAAAAGTATAAAGCATATACTGGGTAAAGGCAACGCAACCTTCATTCCTCCTCTGATGAGGAAAGGTCCAAGGGAGTACAGCTGTAGGACAAAGCGCGGTCTCACTTTATATCAGGTGTATTTAACTATGTACATATATATATATATATATATATATATATTAATGTGCAATGTATTTACTGTGTTCATGTTGTATTCAGGGTTACACATCTTCCATTTAAAATTTCTATACTTTTCCAGGTTCAAATGTCCAAACCTCTCTGTAGATGTTATAGACCACATTTAACATAAATGGTTCATACAGCATTATTTTCAGCATTACATTTGGTATATAGTACAGTCATCTGTAAATATTCTTATTTTCTCCATTTTTTCGTTGATTTTCTTTAAGTGATAACATCCACTTAAAAACCTAAAACACTTTATAACCTGCATACTGCATATTCACCACTGACACGTCGGTTTGATACTGTAATCATGATTTGATGTTTAATGATCACCAAAGAGCAAAGTACAGTAGGATTTAGATGCTCGTTTGATCCTTACTTAGTGAAGTTCAAAAGAGACTTGCCAAAGCCGTAGACAAAGAGCTATTGCGTAATGAAAATGTGTGCCTGTCAAAAAATGACATTAAAAACATTTCTAATGTTACAAATGGTCTCTGTTCTTGTCAACAAATGTTGTTCTTTTAAACCAGGATCAGGCCTTAGTTCAATTAGGATATTTATAATAGCTTATTTAATAGCAGAATATATTTAGTAGCTTTTATGAATGTGCCTTAGAAAAAACGTTACTGGTGTGAATCTTAAAAACAAAACAATGACACTGACACAGGTATGTCAGAGCAAGTTTCTTTCAGTTCAGCTCAAACATGCATTTTAGTCTGGGACTAAGCTTAAGCCTTGTCTGTGAAACCAGCCATATATTCATCAAACAAACCTAAAAAAAATGATCACGGTTTCTCTACAAAAAATATTAAGCATCACAAATGTTTTCGTCAGTGATAACAATAATAAAATGTTGTGCCGAATCAGCATATTAGAACGATTTCTGAAAGATCATGTGACACTGAATACTGAAGTAATGGCTGCTGAAAAATCAGCTTTATCATCATAGCTTTATCATCTCGGTTACTTACATAACCTCGGTTCCCTGAGATGAGGGAACGAGTATTGCATAAGGCTAGCTTACGCTATGGGAAAACTCCTTTTCTCGAGAATATTGAAGCCAAATTTTTAAAACGCAGTGCAGCTGCACAGCAGACACAGATGAGTGAATAGCGCGGTCATTGGCTGTGACGGGCAACTGCACGAACCTATGGCGAGGCGGCTCAGACGCGAGAACCAACCAGGCTGCTTCGCACCCTGGCGCTTCAGAGCCCGCCAGAATGGGCGTGGTCTAAGCCTTTATATTGGCCCATTCAGCCAAAGGTAATCAGGTTAAGTCGACTGAAACGATCCGCTGATCAAAGCACAATAGCACGGCAGGTTACGCAATACTCGTTCCCTTATCTCAGGGAACCGAGGTTACGTAACCGAGGAACCCCCTTCAAAACGCCGTGCGTGCTTAACTTCGCTCCATACTGTAGCCCAAGGCAGATGCCTGAGGCCCATAGATGAGTAAAGTTATGAATCCCAATAGAAACAGGTCATTTGACGAGCCTCTTATAGGAAATTGGCCTACAGGGCCAATTCCTTATAATGCATGTATATATAAATATTTAAGAACCGTGGTTCGAGTTTAGCCAGGACCAGATAGGTACCGGGCCCTATGGCCTAGTGGGTTTGTGCTTGAACTTACACTGAAAGAACCCTCGCTTGCAAAGCGGGAACTTCCAGGTTATAAAATCTGATAAATGTGGATGGCGAGGCCCATCTGGCCACCGCACAAATATCTTCAATGGGTATTCCACTTGACCAAGCTCATGACGAGGCCATGCCTCTCGTGGAATGAGCTCTGACGCCTAAGGGGCAATGCAGGCCCTTAGACTCATAAGCCAGTGCGATAGAGTTTACTATTCAGCGCGATAATCTCTGCTTTGTCACACCGAGCCCTTTGGTGCGGCCGCCAAAGCATAAAAAGAGCTGTTCTGACTGTCTGAATGAGGCAGAACGCTCCAAATAAATTCTGATAGCACGTCTCTTTCGTCTTCTAGCGAGGAAAGAGCTGCTAGTGAAATAATCTGTGCTCTGAACGGAGTCAAGAGCACTTTAGGAACATAACCATGCCTTGGCTTATGGACGACTTTGGAGTCGTTAGGCCCAAACTCAAGGCAGGAAGCGCTTATTGACAGTGCTTGTAAATCGCCCGCTCTCTTGACTGAGCGAGCGCCAGTAAGAGAGCGGTTTTGAGTGAGAGATGCTTCAGGTCCGCAGACCGCAGCGGCTCGAATGGGGCACCTTTCAGTGCTTCCAGGACCGTGGAGAGGTCCCAGATAGGCACAGAAGGAGGTTGCGGAGGGTTAAGCCTCCAACGTACGACGAGGTCGTTTCTTCCTAGCGATTGGCCGGACACAAGAGCATGAGAAGCTGTTATGGTCGCCACATACACTTTGAGCGTGGAGGGGGTTCAACCCGTGTCCAAAAGCCCTTGTAAGAAGACGAGAATACTTGATACTTCGCACGAATAGGGGTCCAGGCTCCGTGCTGCTTACCAGCCAGAAAATACCACCCATTTCTGAGCTTAGAGGCGTCTAGTTGACGGTGCTCTTGCCTCAGTGATCGTTTTCAGCACCCTTTCTGGAAGACACCCGGGTACCCGTTGAGGGGCCATACAAGAAGAGCCCACAAGTCGGGACGGGGATGGCAGATTATTCGGTTTGCCTGCGTGAGGAGATCTCTCTTCAGAGGAACCGGCCATGGGGCTGTTTCCAGCAGCTGTGCCAGCTCGGAGAACCATAACTGGGTCTTCCAGAGAGGTGCTATTAGTAGCACTGCACACTTGCTCTCCCTGATCCATTCAATGACCTGGTAACATCGTGATCGGAGGGAAGGCATACAGCGGGCGGCTCGACCAATTGTGGGCAAATATTCGGCAATGAGCGTTGTCTTCTGAGGTGAAGAGGTCGACCTCTGCCTCGCTGAAGATGCTCCATATTAGCTGAACCGTCTGTGGGTGAAGAGACCATTCCCCTAGGGGAACATTGTCTTTGGATAACATATCCACACCCTGGTTCAGAATGCCTGGCATGTGCGCCGCCCTTAGGGAGTGCAGGTTGTGCTGAGCCCATAAAATGAGGTTCTTGGCCATGGAGTGCAGGTTGCTTGACCTGAGACCGCCCTGGCGATTTATATTGGACACCACTGCCATGTTGTCCGTCCGGACTAGGATGTGGTGGCCTTTTAAGTACGGGAGATAAGCTTTCAGCGATAGAGCGACTGCTCTCATCTCTAGACAGTTTATATGTAGGCACCTCTCCGGGCTTGACCATAGGCCAGAGACGGGCCTGCCCTCGTAAAGGGCCCCCCAACCTAGGTTGGAGGCATCTGTCGAGATCACTTTTGTCTTTGTAACCACATCCATACTCACTCCTGACTAATACCAGTCGGCTACTTTCCAGGGAGCCAGGGCTCTGATACTCTGATACATTTGTTTGGTTGTCAGCATTCTGAACGGTCGCATCATAGGCGCTATGTTCAGGTATCTGAGGTCTAGGATGGGTCAGAGGCCGCCATCCTTTTTTGGAACGAGGAAGTAACGATTGTAAAAGCCCGACTTGCTTTGTGACAATGGAACTGTTTCCACAGCACCGACACTTCGGTGCAAAGGACGTGAGCCACGTCTCCTCTCACTGTCGTCTCAACCACGGCTAAAAAGCACAGTCTGCAAGCAAACTGTAGCGAGTAGCCTCGTTTTATTATGATCAACACCCATTCTGATATACCAGGGATGGCCTGCCAGGCCTCAGCCCGCATAGCTAGGGGTTGAATAAAAACTGGGGACGGGCCGCTGTGTAATAGGGACCCGGCCGCCCAGCTGTCTTGTGCTTGCACTGCTGTGTGAACAGTGTTTATGCTTAGGGGCGCATGCTTTACAGCGGGCACACCTTTCATCACATCTCCAGCGCGAACTGGAGGAAGAACTGATACTGAGTGAACAGTTCTTATGTTTAGGGGTGCATACTTCATAGTTGGCAGGCAACTCACATTTATTACATCTCCCGCACGAGCTGGGAGGAGAATTTATATTACGGTGGCCATGTTTATGTGTAGGGGTGCGTACTTTATAGTGGGCACACGCACTACATTCATTACACTCCCAGCATGAGATGGAGGAAAGCTTGGGAGATGGAGTGGAGTGCGAGCTGGAAAAGTGCTCTTTTCGTGTTTTATTTGTGTTGCCGTAAAAACGGTGTATGTTTGCAGGTGTGCATGTTTTATAACAGACCCATTTACTGCAATGTTGGTATTTCCAGTCGCCTGAAAACTAGGGGTGTGAACCTACACCGGTCTCACGGTTCGGTTTGATTACAATTATCATGTAATCGATTCAGTTCAATTCGATATCTCGATGCATTACGATGCACTGCATCCTCAATTTTCAGTTTTACTTAAAAAGTGTTGTGTGCTTGCGCGCTCGACAGAAACAGTGACATTCCAGTTTAAGTTTCAAGGGAGTCAAGTCTGTTTATGCCATTAAGAAAATGAAATTCTGTCAAATTAATTTTGTCTTAAAGAAATGTTCATTCATCAGTGTATAATGTTACAGAGATGTGCGCATCAACCATCGCCGAGTCCGCTGTTGAAGGTGACGATCATCCATTTATAATCACACGTAACAACAAAGAATAATTGTAACTTTACCATCGGGTGCGGATACTTAAATCAGAGAGAATTATTGGGGCGGGTGAATGATTTGGTTTTGGCTGCGGATTCGGTTGACGTTGGAGCTCATCCACTTACTCTAAAGCAGTCAGACTCTGCCAGGCGTTAACAGCTCGGGGTGAAAACATGGTTTATCAAGTTAGTGGTATTACCTCCTGCATATTCTATTTGTGCGTCACATGAGCGCACACAGCGCATGTCTTCTCCAGGTCGTGCTTACCAGGTTGTTCATAAAAGCCGAAATGTGCCCAGATGTAGGTTTTTAAAGTAGTTAAATTACTCGCACTCGCATCTCGCCTCCCTCTGCCATTGTATGCTACCGAGACAAAGCACATACGCAATAAATAACGTCAGAAAATCATCAGTACATTATAATCGGTTATGGTCTATTACTTAACCGATACCGAATCGTTCTCGTCTGCATCGCGATGCATCGTAGAAACGATTAATTTCGACACCCCTACTGAAAAGAAGGGACTGGGCAATGTGTGAGAAGCTTTTAATCTGGGGCCGAGCCGCTTCGTGATAGGGACCCGGCCGCCCAGCTGCTTTCATGCTCGTGTTGCTATTGGGACAGTGGAACAGCGCATGTTTGCAGGGGAGCATACATTACAGTAGGCTCATAACCTGCATTTTGGATACCTCTAGCTTGAGCTAGAGAGGATTGCTGGCCATGCTTTGTCCAATCGCACTTATGCTGCGCTTAGATGGGGGGTGGGGTCAAAGTTGAGCCCGACCAATCCCCGTCTTCGGACGCTGCCAAAGATAGTGAGTCACGCGGGGACGAGGCCGGCATGGGCTCGTCTGCTTTGGTGAAAAAGATTCAGCTGGGAGACACATAACCGGGATTCGAACTCGGGTCTTCGAAAGTCTTAGATTCCACCACTGAACCACAAAGGGGGTGAATAACAACAGAGAAAACTCTCACTTAGAATGAGTCATGCGGGAGCGGGGCCGGCGTGGGCTCACCTGTTTTTGAGCGCTCATTAATACTCTAACCCCGCCGTTGTGAAACGGGAGGGCACGAGGGACGGGGTCGCTTTCTGTACGTAAGGAAGCTGGCCGCAAGCGCAGTGAAGAGAACAGCATGTCCTAGTGAGAACAGCCATTGTGACTGTGAGTGAATGCAGTTTCAGCGTGGCTGTATCCCAGGCAAAAAAACGCATTCATTGTGTCAGTCCGAGTCATGTAGACAGTTCATAAATGACGTGCAAATCGGACATTAAAATGTGCTGTACCCAATTCACCTGCTGCTAGAGCCAGGATTCGAACATGGGTCTCTGGCGCGGAAATCTTAGATTCCACCACTGAGCAACAGGGGGATGATGTAAGACAGTTAGCGTGAGCACATAGGAGAGCGGCATGTTCTCACCCGAGAATAGCCATCGTAAGAGATGCAGTTTCAGCGTGGCTAGTTTCCAGGCCGAAATCTCACTCATAGTGTCCGTCTGGGTCATGCAGAGAGCTTGAGAGGGCTCTGCATTCTGCGCGAAACAGAGCGAGGCACGCGGGGACTGGCCCGGCATGCGTTCGCTTGTGTCTGTCCGCTCTGGCATCCTTTGTGAACGTCGCTTCTTTTTGCATGGCTCGATCAAAGGGAGAGAGAGGGAGCAGGAAGCACAGGGTCGTCGTCGGCGAAAATAGCCAGTCTCGCCCGCAGGGTGGGGGGTTTCATGTCGTCACACTCAGGGCAGCCGCCCTTAGCGAGTGCAGCTTCCGCGTGGTCCCGGCCTAGACAGGAAGCGCAGAGGATGTGATGGTCTCCGCTGAAGAGAGGGCCTCTGCAAGAGGCTCATTTTAAAACAAGGGATTTGCAACAACACCTCGGAAATTACTCTTAGAAAAAGTGTGACGCAGCAGAGAACACACTAATGCATTAAAAGGATATAGCGCGCCGGATGGCACAGCAGAACAGCGGGCTGAAGGCAGCGTCTAGTTGAAAAACCAGGAAGCTGGCGTCCTCAGAG
Source organism: Gila orcuttii (assembly GCA_026230005.1). Classification (NCBI taxonomy): domain Eukaryota; kingdom Metazoa; phylum Chordata; class Actinopteri; order Cypriniformes; family Leuciscidae; genus Gila; species Gila orcuttii. Next base: position 36,710,438 of record JAPDVR010000013.1, on the reverse strand, counting down.
CTGCAAGGCAGGTGGCTTGTTCCGCTGAAGGCTTTTCGATGGCGGCAAAGGTTTCTTATCCAGAGATCAGCGAAGTTGGTGAGTTCGCTGAAGGAGACAAAATCTGACTACGTTTGGCCGAATGGGCCAATATAAAGGCTTAGGCCACGCCCATTCTGCGCGAAGCAGCCTGACTGGTTCTCGCGTCTGAGCCGCCTCGCCATAGGTTCGTGCAGTTGCCGCAGCACAGCCAATGACCGCGCTAGTCGCTCATCTGTGTCTGCTGTGCAGCAGCACTGCGTTTTAAAAATTTGGCTTCAATATTCTCGAGAAAAGGAGTTTTTCCATAGCGTAAGCTAGCCTTACGCAATACGAGAGACCTCTCGAAAGGGAACTTATTTTAAAGCGTAATAATATTTCCCAATATTGCTGTTTTTACTGTATTTTTGATCAAATACATACAGCCTTGGTGGATTTTGTTTATAAATCATAAAATGCAAACACTGGACTTCATATTTGAAATATACTGAAGATCTACTGATACTTAATAACTACATATTAATTCAAGATCCTAGATCCTAGAATATATTTTTAGGTTACATTCTTCTAAACTTCAATTTCTTTCCAGCAGAGTGCACCAGAGTATCACAAACATTATAAAAGAATATACTGAACAGAAGGTTTAGCTTGTCAAAAAAGACTATTTAAAGTCTATAAGACATGTAATGTGTAAATAAAAAAATGAAATATAAAATAACCTAAATTCTAACCCTTTCATCCTAGTCCTTGAGACAAAACAGTCCTTAATAATACCGCCACTGAATATTAACCTTTAAATATATTACAAAAAAATTTTGGGGATCAACGACAAACACATCGATGAAAATTATGATCTTGATAAACCTACATTTTACAATTTTAGATTTAGAGTCAGATACTCAAAAAGGCAGCTTGAAATTGTCACCTGGTAAGATATCCATGACCTTCAGCAAAGACCACATTCTTCAACATAGTTGGGCACAATATTATTGACTTGAATGCACAATGATAACTGAACTGAGCTGGATGATGACATCACTGTTTTCTCCAGTGCTGCTTTATAGATGAATTGAACTCGTTCCATAATTGATTAACAGTTATTGAACACTGAACTAATTTCAGCTGAATAATGACTGTAGGCTATATTGTCTGTAGGCTATGTGTCTTTTTAGAGCTGCTTTACAGCAGAATGGAATTCTGTTTGCATCAGTGAATTGTTATTTTTTCTGGTTATCACTGTAAAGCTACTTTGAAACTTCTGTATTTATATATAACTTCTGTATTGATGTCATTTTCTGATCTGTATGTTATAAAACGATATAAATAAAAGTGACTTGATTTGGTTTACTTACAGTATAAAACACTGTTGGTCATCAAGACAAGAACAGAAAGTATTTCAGTCGAGGAAAGGTCTGATGGAGACACTGATAACCTTTCTTTCAAATAGTATAGTTACATAGTGACGTTTTATAAGTACCCATCTATGCTATAAATGTCTCTTTTCAAGACATTTATACACTGCCATTCAAATGTTTGGCGTGGGTATGATTTTTTATTATTATTGTCTGTTATTTAACCAAATTCCTGTGATATCAAAGCTATCTTTAAGATATTTTTCAGCATCATTATTACCAGGCTTGTGCAAAATTCAGAATTTCAGAATTGGCCTCCATTCAATTCATGAATTTGAATTTGAATTGACTCCACCCCACAAGAAGTTGAATTTGAATTTGAAGTGGAATGACAGGAAGGGGAATTAAATTCATAGCAATTCAAAGAAATTCCACACAGTTACACAACAGAAATAATGTTTTGAATCTCACATACATTCAGCGTTAGGAAGGTTACTTTGGAAATGTAATTGCTTACTGTTATAAGTTACCCATTATAAATGTGGTTTGGATTACTTTATCAATGTAAATTTGATTAGTAACTAATTAAATTAAACATTTTACCTCAGTAATAGAACTAAATACAATTACATTCCTTTTGTAATTCAGTAACATAATTTCATTACAGTTAACTCACTCCTCAACCCTGCATACATTTTGTTCTAATATATATATACATATATATATATATAAACAAATGTCCACCTCAAATTGTTTTGGTTTTTTTTTCCCTAAAGATTTACTAAAGTAATTCTGGGAAATGGAGTCATGTTCTATCATGTTCCACAAAATTACAATTACAATAAATCAAACTTAATCATTTGTTCTGTGACTAGAGCTTTTAACATTCATTGTTGGGGGATAATATTTCCTGTTAAAGGCACACTGTGGAATTTTTGGCCACTAGGGTGCGCTCGACCTGTAATTTTCACGTCTAGTGCCCCTAGAGGCCACAAGTCGCCGCAGCATTGTCGCAAAAGTCAATAAACAGTCAACCGGTCAACCTCCCGTGTCTTTATGTGTGTGTGCAGACGGCATTTGATTTGTATGTTGGAGAAAGTTAATCGATTCACTACTGACCAAAATAATAATATAAATATAAGATTAATAATATAAATCCTATAAAGAAAACAAATTGAATAAAAGTAGCATACGCAGAAAACAATGTCTGATCAGGTAAGTCGCATTGACAAGGGTTGCCCAATCCTGCTCCTGCTGATCGTCTGTCCTGCACAGTTCATCTCCAACCCTAATCAAACACACCTGAAGCAAACAATTAACATCTTCAGGATCTCTTTGCAATGGGTTGGAGATGAAATCGAGTAGTCGGGAAATCGTGTGTAACAAAACTGATATAACTCACTACATAATTCCCGTTATTTGTAGTCTTCAGTTTGTTTTTCCTTTTACACAAATACAAACATATATGAGCTGAAAGGAAAAAAAAACACATTTACATTTACATTTGTATACGGCAGTATGTTGTGACTTATCAGTTTTGTTTTGTTACACGAATTCGCAGTAAATATTACATTATATATACACTTTTATGCCGATATTTATTTTAAAATTTCAGTTTACATTAAGTGTACCTTTTATTCAATATAAAGGCTTGACTTCTTTGCCTGTTAGCTTTGTGTACTAACTCTTCTAACGTTTCTAACGTTAATGCTACCAGATGAATTGCATACAAATTAAACAAAAGCCTGTAGCTAGTTGTTAAGTTGCAGCCCTGTTTCGTTTCAAAATCGGAGGATAAAGTGTCTGCTGAATGCAAACCTTTCCCAATATTTATAAAATGTATATTTGTACTAACATTTAGCTACCAGATTGATAATTCGCTAACTTACTCTACTAGCATTCCTTGTTACATTAAGTTAAATGGAGGACAATATAGAATCAGTAACATGGCCAGGCAGAGAACAAATTTGAAAAAATAGAGATATTGTGCAAGCAATATATTTAACTTACTAGTCCAAAAGCATGACGGCCAGGTCAGCATCGGTCGGGAATCCCTCATCCTCCTTTATCGCACGCCAGCGAAGGAACGCTTGACCAATGTTTATCCTCGTCCTTGCTTTTAGTTTATCACTCTCCTTTTTCTTTTTTTGGTCTCCTCTGACAAAATCTTTGATTTCTTCCGAGTAGCTGTTGATTCAGCCATGACGACAACATACAGACGCCGGCAATCAAACGCGAGTTGAGCTCTCACGTTAGAATTTGAGGAAGTTGGGGTGGTGGGGGAAGTGACGTAAGCCGTAAAGCGGTCGAATTTTGTAGTTCTTTTTGTGCTCGGGTTCCTACCCGAAACCCGAAGTTACATAGTGCTAGTAAAAGCGATACAGACACCTTCAGGCTTCGGCAGACGTGTCATTCAACCTATTGTAAGTCGATGTACCATCTCAATGGGTTTTGGTAATATATTATAAAGGTTGAAAAGTTCCACAGTGTGCCTTTAATGTAATCTGTACAAGTAGTTCAAACTAATATCATTTATAGAATATGTAATGCAATCATATCTGACATATACTGTAAAGCTTCATTGTTAAACACTTCACTTAAAATATCTATATGAATTTCTTAGAATTTGTTTTGATTTGCAATTCTGCTTCCTTTAATTCAAATTCGAATTGTAATTCTAGATCTGTCAGGTTTGTGTGCAGGTAGCTGAAGACGAGGACACGGTAGCTGCAGTTTAGGAGATTTATTATACAAACTTAAACTTCCAAAAGCAAACAGGAACAAAAGAACAGATTCCAGGACTTCAGGGATAACACACAACCATACACGGACGACGACCAACAAACACTGAGGGAAAACACAAGGCTTAAATGAACAGGGACTAATGGGATGATTAACAGAACACAGGTGAAGGGAATTACTAATTAAACAGACTAACACTAACAGGACTAAACCAAAATCACAAAGACAGGGGGAAACAAGATCACAGAACATAACTAAACACATATAAAACGTGACAGAACCTCCCTCTCCCCGAAGGCGCGTCCTAGCGCTGTATAACATCCAAAGGGGTGGGAGGGTGGGTGCCCTGGAGGCTGACGAGGGCATGGTGGTGCAGGGACGGGAAGCCTCCAGGGCGGAGCTGGTAGCTCGGGGAACCGGGGTGGAACAGGCTGTGGGTGTGGCTACGGCGGAGCAGGCTGTGGGCGTGGCCAGGGCGGAGCAGGATGTGGGCGTGGCCAGGGCGGAGCAGGCTGTGGGCGTGGCCAGGGCGGAGCAGGCTGTGGGCGTGGCAAGGGCGGAGCTGGCTGTGGGCGTGGCCAGGGCGGAGCTGTCGGACCCTCGGGCGTCCAGGGCGGAGCTGTCGGACCCTCGGGCGTCCAGGGCGGAGCTGTCGGACCCTCGGGCGTCCAGGGCGGAGCTGTCGGACCCTCAGGCGTCCATGGCGGCGAGGACCCTTCGGGTGGCCATGGCGGAGATATTTCTTCAGGTGGCCATGGCGGTGAAGACCCTTCGGGTGGGCGCCTCCCCAAAATTTTAATGGGGAAATTGACAGGAAAGGGGGGATCCGGCAGCAAAGGGGGTCTTGGGCTGGGCAGGACCAGCGGAGGATCAGTGGGCTCTGGTGCAGGATCAGTGGGCTCTGGTGCAGGATCAGTGGGCTCTGGTGCAGGATCAGTGGGCTCTGGTGCAGGATCAGTGGGCTCTGGTGCAGGATCAGTGGGCTCTGGTGCAGGATCAGTGGGCTCTGGTGCAGGATCAGTGGGCTCTGGTGCAGGATCAGTGGGCTCTGGTGCGGGATCAACGGGCTCTGGCGCGGGATCAACGGGCTCTGGCGCAGGATCAACGGGCTCTGGCGCAGGATCAACGGGCTCTGCACATCATGGGACTCGGAACTGGACGGGGCCAGCACATCATGGGACTCGGAACTGGACGGGGCCAGCACATCATGGGACTCGGAACTGGACGGGGCCAGCACATCATGGGACTCGGAACTGTATGGGACCAGCGGCGAAGGCTCTGGGCTGGACGGGACCAGCGGCGAAGGCTCTGGGCTGGACGGGACCAGCGGCGAAGAGGGCTTGGTGCTGGACGGAACCAGCGGGGAAAAGGGCTCTTCAGAACCATGGATGAGGATGGATGGCATGGCGAAGATGGTTGGAGCCATCACCGGGGTGATGGTGATGCGGAGACCTCTCTCCATCAGGATCCTGATGAGGAAATCCGTCAGGTCATGGCCAGCCAAATCCATCGTGTCTAGGTTGGTCGTTCTGTCAGGTTTGTGTGCAGGTAGCTGAAGACGAGGACACGGTAGCTGCAGTTTAGGAGATTTATTATACAAACTTAAACTTCCAAAAGCAAACAGGAACAAAAGAACAGATTCCAGGACTTCAGGAATAACACACAACCATACACGGATGACGACCAACAAACACTGAGGGAAAACACAAGGCTTAAATGAACAGGGACTGTTCAACAGAACACAGGTGAAGGGAATTACTAATTAAACAGACCGGGAAACACTAACAGGACTAAACCAAAATCACAAAGACATGGGGAAACAAGATCACAGAACATAACTAAACACATATAAAACGTGACAAGATCCTGTTTTTGACATCAATTCAAATTCAAGAATTGAATTGGAATTCAGGAGTCATTCTCAATTCAATTCTGAACTGTGCACAAGCCTGATTATTACAGTCTTCAGTCTCACTCTTTTCCTACACACTCAAAAGTATGTAGGCCTACTTTTTCTTCACAAAAAGAGTAGCCTACATACTTTTAGGGCGTAGTATAAGTGGGCGAATTGGGACGCAGCAATAGTGGCCGTTTCTCAATACCAAGTACGCAAACTTCGGGCTTGCTAAGTTCGACTCGGGAGAACGAACTCCCGAGGACGAGAGGAGGCAAATCCGGTTCTCTTACGAGAGTATCTCTCGTACTGCGTAATATCTTACGCTATGGGGGAAAACCTCTTTTCCACGAGATATTGAAGCCAAAAATTATCCTTAATTTTGAATGAATGTAAAACGCTGTGCAGCAGCATGCAGACATAGGCAAGACGGCTCGCGCGCCTATTGGCTGCCCTGCGGCAACAGCAGCAGCCTATCGAGCTGCATGACACCATATCCAATGGGGGCATTTCGCGCCCATTTCGTCACGTCCCGCCAGAAAGGGCGTGGTTTCGCCCTATAAATATAGCTCGATTAGGCTGGTACAACTGATTTTCATATCTTCAGCTAAGCGCACGCATCGCTGGATCCAGAGTGAGAAGCCGCGCCGTCGACACAAGCCTTCTGCGGGACGAGCCCTTGAACCTGAAGCCGCTGGCCTTCACCTCGCCGCCTTCAGTCACAGACATGCCGAACCCCACGGGGCTCGTCCCGCTCGCCTTCTCTCCACAACCTGTCAGAGAGAAGCTGAGCGCGGCCGGGCTGCCCACTGTGATCAGCGCGCCCCCCGCTGCAGTTCACTCGACGCCCCCGCCGTTGCGCGGCACGAGTCGAAACGACGGTAAAAAATGAAGTATCTCATCTACTTCGAGCCGAGATAGCAAAACTACTGAGCAAAGGGGCTATAGAAACTTTATCTCAGGCTCAGAGCGAAGGGGGTCTTTACAGCAGGTATTTTCTGGTACCGAAAAAAGACGGGGGTCTCAGACCCATTCTAGATCTGCGACAGCTGAACAAAGCGCTCGCGAAGCGCCAGTTCAGAATGATTACAACCAGGAAAATCCTCGCGCAAGTTCGCCAGGAGGACTGGTTTATGTCAATAGATCTGAAAGACGCCTATTTCCAAATACAAATAGCGTCACGTCATAGGCAATTCTTGAGATTCGCCTTCGAGGGCCAGGCATACCAATACAAAGTCCTGCCGTTCGGCCTGGCACCCCGTACATTGACGAAGTGCATGGACGCGGCTCTCGCACCCCTGAGACTCCAGGGCATGCGAATTTTGAACTACTTGGACGATTGGCTAATTCTAGCTCGATCACAATCAGAGCTCATAGAACACAGGACCACATTACTCGAGCATCTCGAGAATCTGGGTCTCACAGTCAATTGGGCGAAGAGTTCGCTGTCTCCCAGCCAGAAAATTTATTTTCTGGGAACAGTGCTGGACTCGCTATCCATGACAGCGCGTCTGTCGCCAGAGCGCAAACTGGACATTCAGCGCGCCGTGAAATCCTTCCGCCGTGGCTCGATAGTCCAGCTCAAAAGGTTTCAGAAAATGCTGGGCCTCATGGCCTCAGCAGCTTCAGCACTCCAGCTGGGTCTGCTTCGCATGCGCCCACTGCAGCTGTGGCTGAAAGCGCGAGTTCCGCCCCGGGCATGGACCGATGGTCGGTTTCGCCTCCGGGTCGATCTAAAATGCGTTTCAGCTTTGGAACTTTGAAAAATAACCGACTGGTATCAGTTAGGTGTGAGTCTGGGGACTCCCTCGAGTGTGAAGGTGGTGTCCACGGACGCCTCCACCTCGGGATGGGGAGCGCTGCTCGAGGGCAGACCGTTCTTTGGCCAGTGGTCAGAACAGGAAAAGCTCCTACATATAAACTGTCTGGAAATGATGGCAGTCGACAACGCGCTACGGCGCTTCTGTCCCCAGATAAAGGGTCACCACGTCTTGGTCCGGTCGGACAACATGTCAGTGGTGGCATACATAAATCGCCAGGGTGGCATCAAGTCCCGAAACCTTTGCAGGCTAACGGAACGCCTCCTGGTCTGGGCTCAGCACAACCTGCTTTCACTGAGAGCGGCGCATGTGCCTGGTCACCTGAATCTGGGACCAGACAGACTGTCCAGAAACAATGTCCCAGCAGGGGAATGGTTGCTGCACCCGCAGACGATCCGACTGCTGTGGGAGACATTCGGCAGAGCGCAGGTGGACCTGCTCGTGTCCCACGAGAACACTCACTCAAGAGCAAGGACGCGCTGGCCCATGTCTGGCCCCGCTGTCCCCTTTATGCTTTTCCCCCGTCTCGCTCCTGCCTCAAGTGCTGGAACGAATCAGGGAAAACGGATGCCCAGTGCTGCTTGTGGCTCCGCTCTGGACAAACCAGACTTGGTTTCCAGTCCTGATGCGGCTGACCAGCACTTCCCCGTGGCCAATACCGTTGAGGAAAGACCTCCTCTCTCAGGCAAAGGGCTTGATTTGGCATCCTCGCCTGCAACTATGGTCCCTACATGCATGGGCCATCAACGGGTACCCGCTAACCTCCCGGAGGGAGTGTTAAACACGATCACGCAGGCGAGGGCCCCGTCTACTAGACGCCTCTATTCCTCGAAATGGTCTGTGTTCTCTGCCTGGTGTCAAGCTCAGGGCTTTTCACCCGTAGACTGCAGGGTCACGGAAGTACTCTCCTTCCTTCAAGAGCTGCTGGATAAGGGCAGGACCCCATCCACGCTCAAAGTGTACGTGGCGGCCATAGCAACGTTTACAAAACCTGTGTCTGGCCAGTCACTGGGGAAAAACGACCTAGTCGTGCGATTCCTCAAGGGAGCTCGGAGGCTGAACCCTCCCAGACCTCCTTCAGTCCCGGTGTGGGACCTTTCTAAGGTTTTGGAAGCCATTAAAGGTGCCTCGTTCGAGCCAATCCACGCTCCAAGGGACTGGCCGCATCAAAACAGAGCCTATCCAGATGGATAGTCGACGTCATAGCACTGGCTTACACTTCCAAGGGCCTACAGTGTCCTTTGGGTGTCAGAGCGCACTCCACGATAGGCGTGGCCTCGTCGTGGGCGTGGTATAGTGGGGTTACCCTGCAAGATATCTGTACGGCCGCTGGCTGGGCCTCGTCGTCTACATTTATAAGGTTTTATAACCTAGAGGTTCCCGCCTTACAAGCCAAGCTTCTGTCGGTATAGAATTCAGTTCTATCTGCCCCGCTGTGCCGGCCCAGATGCTGAGTTTTGCTTGTGCATCGCTCACTGAGCGATAAAACAGCTCCATGGGTGTTGAATAACCCGTACTATTACCCAGTTCAGGCTGAACACGTTCACCCTGTCTGCGTGAAACACTGTTAACATAACTAGCTCCTGTAGGATGCTATTTCATGGGGAATGATGCTTGCAGCCTCTCTTCTCCGACTCTCTGTGAGTCTATGGTGATTATGCACTATATGAGCCCCGGGCTACTGCCCTTGGGACTTTGGTGTCGGATCCCAGTACGCACGGCGTTTTGCATTGTGTTCCCCATAGCGTAAGATATTACGCAGTACGAGAGATACTCTCATAAGAGAACGTACTCGGTTACTAACGTAACCTCGGTTCTTTCTAGAGAGGGAACGAGTACTGCGTATCTTGCCGTGCATACACAGCTCTGGTTCGCTTCGGCGATGAAAACCAGTTGTACCAGCCTAATCGAGCTATATTTATAGGGCGAGACCACGGCCTTTCTGGCGGGACGTGACGAAATGGGCGCGAAATGCCCCCATTGAATATGGTGTCACGCATGGCCTCTCTCGATAGGCTGCTGCTGATGCCGCAGGGCAGCCAATAGGCGCGCGAACCGTCTTGCCTATGTCTGCATGCTGCTGCACAGAGTTTTACTTTAATTCAAAATTAAGGATAATTTTTGGGCTTCAATATCTCGTGGAAAAGAGGTTTTCCCCCATAGCGTAAGATATTACGCAGTACTCGTTCCCTCTCTAGAGAGAACCGAGGTTACGTTAGTAACCGAGTACGTTATTCTGCAAATGGAACAGCGGTGTTCTTGATCGCGTCACTCAGCACGCTCTGGCTACTCCGGTTATCTCTTTATGTAGCTATATTTTAGGCAACAATAAAACGAAATATGGTATAATATACAACTCTGCCTCTTTTCGTAAACAATAAAACGAAGTATGTTATAAAAACACCACTCTGCCTCTTTTCATTTAAAAATATCTTAAACATAATGGCCACACAAATGTGGTTCAGGCAATGCGTAAGCTACGTTGATTTTCTTCACTGCATATTATAACAACACGAAATATAAAACACAACCATGCTTCGTTTTGTTTTAATTTAAAAAATATGAAACATTATTGATCATTAAAACTGACATTTAACAAACAGAGACAGGGTTGTGTCATTTTATTTTATTATACATGCACATACAGTGAAGAGAATGTATAGTAAAATAAATATATAAAAAATATTCTATATATTTTAAAATATATAAAATACAATTACACAACCCTGTTAAATGTCAGTTTCAATGATCAATAATATCCAGTATAAAAGTATAAGTAGCCTAAAAGGTATAAGTAGTACAATGAGAAATAAAGCAAACAATTCAGTCAAACATAAGTCAGCTCTCTAATAGGCTACAAAGTTAAAGTTAAATAGCTTAAATATATAAAGTTATGAAACTTCACTTTGCCCTCAGCCAAAACGATTTGCCATGGAACAAACTAGATTAATGAGACCAAAGATCGACTTATACACAAGACAAATTATATCTCATGTTTAACCACTAGACTAGAGACATCAGAGCCAGCGGCAAACATCAGAAGGACTAGCCAAGGAAAAACTGTTTCAGTCGGGGTTAATGAGAGTTGAACGCCCGGTAATCGCCCGGATCTCACAACTCCGAAAACGTCAAGATACATTTTTTCAAATAGGCGCTATCTTTATAAATAAACCACAGATTTTAGCTTTAAAAAACTACATTCTCACCTGAAACACTCTTAAAATTACTTTTCGTGACATAATAACAGTAGTACTTTGATATTACACGGGTTTTCTCCTCTGCTACTGACGCTAGCTGGTTGGTGCGAGATGCATTCTGGGACATTTGGCGCTGTCAAGTCCGCAGAAGTCACCTCTCGATGCATCCTCGATAAAAGGGGCGGATCAAGAACACATCCGGGGATTTGAACTGGACTTGGCTAGATGTGAACTTTGAATTGGAACAGTAGCCTACTAGGGCAGTGACTGATGACGTTTCACAAGTCCACAAGAACACAAGTACAGACAAGAACGCATATTGAGAAACGGCCACCATTTCCATATGGTTTCTACGGAAGTAAGACCGGAAATCGAGGGTAAGGCGGATATGACGTAATTGACAGGCGACTCAATGATACGGGCCGTTACACGAGTTAAAATGACTGATTTCTCTGGATTTAAAAATTATTGGAAACATTTAAGATAATGCAAGTACACAAGTCAACAAAATATATAACAATGTTCTAATGTTTTTTGTATATTTTAATCCAAAAATATTATATATTGTACCTTTACTTGTATAATTTTGTTGGAGCACAAGGTCTCAATAAACCTATAGGCTATCATTCATAAACTTAATTTCTCCCACAGCACAGACTCTTTAACAGAACCACACCCAGATAGAACCACAAATCAAAGACTATGCTGAAAAACATGTCTAAGAAATTTTTAAGTGGATGTATACAAAAGTTAATTTTCATAATCATACTGTCAGACATAAATAGTAGCCTACAGATTTCCAATCCAATGACACACGCATACTGTATGAATATGGTAACTTTCTGGATTTTGACCCAGTGACTTGCTGTTGTACACCTAAAAGTTTATTCATATGAATATTTCTGTGTCATTAGACTGGATATTCTGTCCTCTCTTGAAGACTGAACAATCTAGTGACAAACACAACTCTCAATACAGCTAATACTTGGTGCTGTGTGTGTGTGTGTGTGTGTGTGTGTATACATACATACATATATGTCTACTGTATATAAATAGAGTATATCTTTTTATTTATATCTACATTTTATTTTAATTTTAACAATTTCGTCATGAGCTTTTGTCATTTTTATATATTTCTATTTAACTTATTTTATTTTATTTTATTTCAGTTTTAGTCATTTTACAACTTCAACTTATTATTTGCAAAGGCAGTTTTAAATCTAATGATTATATTTAATTTCAGCTTTATTTCAAATAACAAATAAGAGTTTTCCTAACTCTTGAATAATTATCATACATGTAGTTTTATGACCTGATATTAAACATTAGATTACATGGAATATGGGTTTTTCAATATCCGCTTGCACACAAGACGTGAACTGAACAAAAAGACTTTATATAAACATGTATATTTGTATAAGCAAAATAAAGCTCATTTTAAAACACTAATTAGTAAAAATAATAATAATGTGAAAATGATATTAGACATTCTAGCACAGGATGCAATGAAACGTTCTCAAGCTGCCTCTGGGTGGCAGTGTTTGTCAACAGAAAACTCTCACTGAGCCTATCAGAAAGTGATGTGTCTGTAGGCCCATGTGTATCAGTACAATGTGCATGTAAGAAGGAGGATGTCTTTCATCATGGCAGCATTTGTAATCAGTGGTCAACTATTAAAACAATAATAATCTGTTACACTTATATAGCAATTTTCTCAGCACTCAAAGCACTTTACATGGAAGGGGGAATCACCTCAACCACCACCAATGAGCAGCATCCTGCTGGATGATGCGATGGCAGCCATATTGCACCAGAACGCCCACCACACACCAGCTTACTGGTGGAGAGGAGACCGTGATGAAGCCAATCAGTATATGGGGATGATGATGGACAGAAGCTAATGGGTAAATTTACATTTACATTTAGTCATTTAGCAGACGCTTTTATCCAAAGCGACTTACAACAGAGGACTAAAGCAAGCGAGTCATCGTGAAGAGGGAAGAACAACGCAAGAAGTGCTCAAAATACAAAGTTCAGGCATTACTCAGAGTAGCAAAAGCCAGACAAGGGACGATTTAAAAGGGAAGGAAAGATTAAAAAAAAAAAATTATGTTAAGTACTCACGGAAGAGATGAGTTTTCAATTGTCTTTTGAATGATGTCAGGGATACTGCATTACGGATGAGGGTGGGGAGATCATTCCACCAGCATGGAACCGTGAATGAGAATGTTCTGGAGAGTGATTTAGTGCCTCGCTGTGATGGTACCACGAGCCGTCGCTCCTTGGCCGATCGTAGGCTTCTGGAAGGGATGTAGACTTGTAGTAGGGAGTGAAAGTAGGACAGAGCTGAGTCTGTGGTAGATCTGTAAGCAAGCGTCAAAGCTTTGAATTTGATGCGAGCAGCGAGTGGTAGCCAATGCAGTGAGATGAACAGAGGAGTGAAGTGAGCCCTTTTGGGCTCGTTGAAGACAAGGCGGGCTGCAGCATTCTGGATCATTTGTAGAGGTTTAGTAACACATGATGGAAGTCCAGCCAGAAGAGCATTGCAGTAATCGAGCCTAGAAATAACCAGGGCCTGGACGAGAAGTTGTGTTGCATGCTCAGTTAGGAAAGGCCTGATGTTATACATTGCAAACCTGCTTGATCGAGCTGTCTTTGTAATGTGGTCTGTGAAGGTCAGCTGGTCATCAAATTTTACTCCAAGATTTCTGACCGACCTTGATGGGGTGATTGAGGATGACTCTAGCTGGATAGTGAAGTCGTGCTGTAGAGACGGATTGGCAGGGAGAACGAGAAGCTCAGTCTTTGCCAGGTTGAGCTGCAGGTGATGTTCCTTCATCCATGCCGAGATGTCCGCCAGACAGCTTGAGATATGTGCAGCTACTGTGGGATCATCTGGTTGAAATGAGAGGTGGAGCTGTGTGTCATCAGCATAGCAATGGTAAGAGAAACCATGTGCCTGTATGGTGGGTCCCAATGATGTGGTGTAGATGGAGAAGAGGAGCGGTCCAAGCACTGAACCTCGGGGAACCCCTGTATATTTTGGCGTGGATGCCGGGCTTAAATGCCTACTCTTTTTTACGAAGGACATCCTGGGATTTTTAATGACCACAGAGAGTCTGGACCTTGTTTTAACATCTCATCTGAAGGACGGGGCTTTTTTGAGAGTATACTGTCCCCATTACTATACTGGGGCGTTAGAACCATAAAATCAAGACACACACAGACCACAGGGTAAGTGAGCACCTCCTACTGGCCTCACTAACATCTCTTCCAGCAGCAACCTAGTTTTCCCAGAAGGTCTCCCAGGTAGGCCTACTGAGTCTGACCAGGCTCAACAAACATGTAAACACACAAACAAACTTAGGAATTTTAAAATGAGTTGAAGAAAGAGATTACCACTTCACACATCTATCTGCCCCTTTCTTTCTTTGTTCTTTCTTGTGTAGGTTAATGAAAGACTTCTGTCTTGGCTCAATGTTCATAAAACACTGTCTTCTACAACATCTCTCTCTAAAGAATGAACTCACCAGTAAAAATGCTCATAAGGGATAAAGAAAAAAATCATTCTTTAAAACTACCAAAACCGAAACTCCAGATGTTATGTAAATTACCCAAACACGTTTTTTTTAGGAGCCATAATAAAGAAGCACGATAGTGCTTCATAATAAAGAATCTGACGATCCGACGGTAGCTGCTCGTATCTCAGCCTGCCTGACAGACATTTCTGGCTGGATGAAGGACCACCACCTTCAACTAAACCTTGCGAAGACAGAGCTACTTGTGGTCCCGGCCAACCCAACACTTCATCACAACTTCTCCATTCAGCTAGGCTCGTCATCCATAACTCCATCAAGGTCAGCTAGGAACCTTGGGGTTTTAATTGATGATCAGTTGAAATTCACAGACCACATTGCTAGAACTGCCCGTTCCTGCAGATTTGCCTTGCACAACATTAGGAGGATCAGGCCCTTCCTTACAGAGCATGCTACACAACTCCTTGTCCAAGCACTTGTTTTATCCAGACTGGACTATTGTAATGCTCTCCTGGCTGGTCTTCCAGCTTGCTCTGTCAAACCTCTACAATTGATCCAGAATGCTGCAGCCAGAGTAGTCTTTAATGAGCCAAAGAGAGCACACGTCACTCCTCTCCTCACAAAATTGCACTGGTTGCCAGTTGCCGCTCGCATTAAATTCAAGGCACTGACGTTTGCCTACAGAACAACCACTGGCACTGCTCCCTCTTACCTAAACTCATTACTTCAGACTTATGTGCCATCCAGAAACCTGCGCTCTGCTAGCGAATGTCGTCTTGTGGTACCATCTCAAAGAGGCACAAAATCTCTTTCTCGGACCTTTACCATGACTGTTCCCTGTTGGTGGAATGATCTGCCTAACTCAACCAGAGCTTCTGAGTCACTAGCCACTTTCAAGAAACTGCTGAAGACGTATCTTTTTTGGCAGCACTTGATTCAGTAGTATTAACACTTTCTCTTCTCCTCTATTCTTAAAAAAAACAAAAAAAAACAAAAAAAAAACACTGCACTTAAGTTAAACTGAGAGGGGTTATAGCACTTACGTATTGTTGTCCTACTGTTAGTTTTAACTGCTTCTATTGTTCTCATTTGTAAGTCGCTTTGGATAAAAGCGTCTGCTAAATGAATAAATGTAAATGTAAATGTAAGCATAAAGATCTGTCTGAGATTAATGGTGACAACACAAACTCACACGCTTTACACCTTAATACAGTGAATTCTCCTGGTGAATGATTCATTCACACACAAAAAAAAAACACTCCGTTGCAAGAATGCCACATTAGCATTTCTAGAGGCAATTCGGGGGGGAGGGGGGGGGGGATGGGTCAGTGTTAAAACTGGCTATTGACAAAAAGTTAGGAAGTGAGGCTGACCTGTAACTCATTAGCAAAACGGATCCTGTCATAGAGCGAAACACTACCGCCGAACGCTGCGAGACTTCATATCCGCTTTCCTCTCACCCCCACATGCAATCTTCCAAACAAGCCAAACACAACATTTAAATGACATTTCAAGGGCGAAAACCTACAAAACTGGGGTTAGTGAGGATTTTACTCAAACTGCATTGACACACTGTCTTAAATATCCTTACTTAGGCCTACTTTGTTTTAAAACTTGCTTCAAGATTTAAAGTTCACATATAATCAAGATGGACATTAGCTGCTGCTGAATCGGTCGAGTTGGTTTGGGTCTGTAAGCTTCTTATATCTTTCTGTTTTGAATCATTATTTACTATCATTCCCTGTTGTTTATACTGCTAAATATAACTTACTCAACATCACATATTAACCTGACATCTCTAGCTTCAATTTAAATTGTTGCTAGCACAACACGCTAGTAATTCGCTAGCCTGTTAGCGTGCCATCCGTGCGCTCTTTATTTATTTATTTATTTTGCTCGCGCCTTTTACAAGTCCATCAACAACTGTGGTGAGTAGGATTAGTCAACAAACACGGTGAGTTATGTCATCTTCTCCTCTTATTGTCACTTGCACTTCATGTAACATATATAGAATAGCCTTCTCTGTCTGCACAGGATTTACGTGTGATAAATGCAGGGAGATAGTCAGGCTGACGGAGAAGATTTCAGAACTAGAGACACGCATCAAAACTTTAATTGAGGTTGATTGTAAGAGTGCAAGGGCTTTAGATACTGCTTTGGATGCGACTAGCTTAGTGAACTAAGCACTACATTGTTCGGTCCCGGCTGTAGAGCCCGTGCAGCAGGGCAATTGGGTGACGGTGACACGCTATAGTCGCGGGACAAAACACCGCTCTTCCGTTCCGATTACCATAACTAATAGATTCTCCCCACTCAGTGAAACACCCACTGAGAATCCTGTTGAATGTGCCGTAGTTATTGGCGATTCTATTACACGGAAAGTGAAAAAAGACACACCAGCCACCATAGTCACATGTTTCCCGGGAGCCAGAGCGCCTGGCATCAAAGCAAATTTAAAAGTGCTGGCTAATGCTAATCGTAAATTCTCTAAGATTATTATTCACGTCAGCACTAATGATGTTCGACTTCGCCAGTCGGAGATCACTAAAATTAACGTTAAAGAGGTGTGTGAACTCGCAAGTACGATGTCAGCCACTGTAATTTGCTCTGGTCCCCTTCCTGTTCGCAGGAGTGATGAGATACTTAGTAGACTGTCCTCCCTCAATGGCTGGCTGTCTAAGTGGTGTCTGCAAAATAATATAATATTCATAAACAATTGGAAAAGTTTTTGGGGCAGACCTGACCTGTTGAAAAGAGATGGTATTTATCCCTCTTGGGATGGTGCTGCTCTTCTCTCTAGTAATATGGCACATAGTCTCAGAGCTCAAACATGACAATCTGGGGCTCAGGTCAGGAAGCAGATAGACTGGCTAAACCGACCGTCTGCTAGCTGTCTCACGTCACTGATGTCAGATAAATCCCATCACATAGAGACTCTGTCACCTAGATATCATCATATAGAGACTGTGTCTGTTCCCCGAATTAGGAAATACAAAAAACTTCCAAACACATCTAATGGTAAAAATTTCAATTGATGTTCAACAAATAAAAAATAGATATAATACAAATGATCAAATCATAAAGCTTGGGTTGCTGAATATTCAATCTCTTACTTCAAAGGCACTTATTGTCAATGATATGATTACAGACTATAACCTAGATGTGCTGTGTTTGACAGAAACCTGCTAAAACCAAACAATTACACTACTTAAAATGAATCCACCCCCCCCCCCCCAAGATTACGGTTATAAACATAAACCTCGTCTGAAAGGCAAAGGGGGAGATGTTGCTGTAATTTATAGTAATATTTTCAGAATTACTAAGAAGTCTAATTTCAAATATAATTCTGAAGTGTTGGTAAGTGTTGCTTAATGTAACAATATCAAGTGTAAATGATAAATCAAGTTTGAGATTTGTGCTGGCTACTGTATACAGGCCACCAGGGCACCATACAGACTTTATCAAAGAATTTGCTGATTTTCTACCAGAGTTAGTGCTGGCTGCAGATAAAGCCCTAATTGTTGGTGATTTTAACATGTAGATAACAAAAAAGATACATTGGGATTGGCATTGAAAGACATTCTTAACTCTATTGGAGTAAGGCAACACGTGTCAGGACCTAGTCATTGTCGTAATCATACTCTAGATCTAATATTATCATATTGAATCAATGTTGATGCAGTTATAATTCTGCAGCAGAGTGATGACTTCTCAGATCATTATCTAGTCTTGTGGAAACTTTATCTTGCTTCACTGTTCACATTGCTCATAATTTACCCAGGGTTAACAATTAATCCTGGGTATTCATCATAAGCTGCCATTACACACTGTACATTCCTAAACCCTGGGTTTAGATTCTTATTTGCATATTTGTGGTGTCAGTGTCGAACACAGCAAGCAACTTGTATACATAAAGGCTCTAGCAGTGGACATCCTCATATTATATAGCCTATTGCCGATTGTTTATTGCCGACAAGTTTATCCTGAATGGACTTTTCAGACTATAAAGTTAAGAATGTAATGGCCTCTTATTTACTCTAATTGTCTCTTCTTTACTCTAATTGTCATGTTTTCTGTCACTATTTGACATTTTTTCCCTCAAACGCTGAAATAAATGTTTATATACAATGTGCAGTGTTTCTGTGCATGCAAATATAAGGCAAGTAGTTCGCAGTTAATGTTAATATTAATATTAAGGCTTTAACATTCTAATACTACTGATTTTCAGTTCGAAACATTGTTTCACACTGTACACATTTGGCACCACAAAAGTGGTCCTATCCCTGCTCTGGAGAAAGTTTTCATAACCCTGGGTAAAAAGCAGTGCTAACCCCTCTTCTAAATTACTGTGAAACATTCCTTTTACCCGAGGTTAAAACGTAGTTTATATTGACGAGAACCCGGGGTTAAGCGCAGTGTGAAGAGCACTATTGAGTCTTATGGAGTCAATTTTCCCCATTTCAATTAATTCCTGATGAATAAAATAAAGTCCCATCCAACTTTATTTTCTCATTTAATTTGTGAACATTGTTTCATTTTGACTTCAAAAGTGTGAGAGAGAGAGAGAGAGAGAGAGAAGCTGACAGACAGAAAGATAGATACAGAAAGACAGATAAAAGCAGTGATCTGGATCAGAGGATATGAGGAGGAGAAATGGTCATCTGGGACAGACAGAAACACAAGAGTGTAGCAGTAGCAACAGCAATAGGATTCCTTTTCTTTCTACATGAGGCCTGAACTTCACATCATAAATATGAATACCTAGATGCTGCATTAGCAACTGCTCTTAACTACAGTCATAATTCTGCACACCCACCAAACTGGAAAGGTCAAGATCTGCCGTAAACAGAAGAATTTACTGATGCAGCCTGCAATTACATTTACAGCTTGTGACATCAACAGGGTGATTTTCACAAAATTTGGTTCATAAATGTCAGACAATTCAGCATATTGCAGATAACATAAAATTCAAAATGTAGAGGTGTATTGGTAAAATGCTCTAGTAAATTAAATTGATCACCACCACAGAGAAAGCCTGATGAAACTGGTGGGACTAGTAATCAGAAACATAATGGTTTGAGTAGAGGTCATAATCCAAAAAATGAATACAGCTATGAATTATTTCTTTTTTCATATTATATCACACTACCATCCCAAAGTTTGGGGCCAGTAAGATTTTTAAAATATTTTTGAAAGAATATGCTCACCAAGGCTGCATTTATTTAATCAAAAATACAGTAAATAAATACAGTAATATAGTGAGATATTATTACAATAAATAACTGTTTTCTATATTTTTATCGTTTAAATATTTAAAGTCCCCATGAAATCGAAATGTATATTTTTTGGCTTTTAGTATGAATACTTTAGCCTTAAGGTTATCTATAAGATAGAGTGCTCCAAAACAATGACAAAATTAGCATTTAGAGGATATAAGCATTCAGAACTTACTGTCTCTCACTTTCGCCAATATTTATCAATGATTTTGATGACATCACTCTTCACTTCAGCTTCTCATTAGATTTTCTGTCTAATCAAATGCTCCCTAGAATCTAAAGACTCCAGTACCCTACACTATAAATAGAAGCTGCGGCTGAAATCGGTCACTTGTTCACAATTACTATTTGGTGAATGGCACATAATGCACTATTATAGGGGATAGGGAATGATTCAGACAGTGTAAATATGCTTTCCATAGGGGCAAATATGCTTTCCACCACAGCGCACACACAGTCTGCTCCGGTCCAGAGACACGATAGCACAGAGTGGATCATAACCGGAGAAACGGTTAGACTCGGCATTAGAAACACCATTGAGGAGTAGAAAAGATAACACTGGTGCCATGCACCAGCAACATAACTAACACTGTAAAATCAAATCGTATTCCTTACTATAAAAATACTAGTAGGTTTACTTGATTTTAACCAAAATGTTGAGTTTACTACAAATTTTATATTGTTGCTGAAATATTAGAAAATATAGCTCCCATAACTAACGTAATTTAAGTAAAATTACCGTAAAACTTCAAATAATAGCCCGGGCTTTTATTTTCCCAAATTGTCAAACTGCACCGGTTTGTATTTAAGACAGGCGTCTATATGAGACAGGCCTTTATAATTTAGTGTTGAGATGTTGTTCATTGAGATGTTGTTCCTAGAGTTTTTAATCTTTAAAAATCTCCAAATGCTCCACGTGAAACTGCGGTCTTCCGACCTTTTACTACCGTGTCCTCTCTCTCTCTCTCTCTCTCTCTCTCTCTCTCTCTCTCTCTCTCTCTCTCTCTCTCTCTCTCCAAATTTGCTTTGGCGGCCACCAAAAAGCAGACGATCCGACGGGTTTTAGAAGATTAAATAAAACTAAAAAACAGACCCGGCCTCTATTTGAGACCGGCCTTTATTTACCCAAACCTGTCGCCACACCAGGCGTGTAAAAGAGACAGGGACTCTATTTGGGACTCGGCTATTATTTGAAGTTTTACGGTACTCAAAATGTCCAAGACATGCTGTTACTGTACGTTCACACCGCCGCCGACTTTGAGCGACAAAGAAGCTCTGGCCGCCCTGCCAAGGACGCTTGTCAAAAAGTACGGGGAAGCTTGTTGACGCTTTGGCCGCTCTGTCCGCTCTGACGTAGCAGGGAGAAGAGAAGTGTCACAACATTAAATGTAATAAACAGAAAAAAACAAGCAATATGTTGAAGAAACATTTTATAATGACAGCATTTTTATAACCGTTTTGGTCACATTTGATCGGGGGAAAAAAGAATAATTAGCTATTATTATTATTATTTGCATTATTATTTGTGCAATTGGTCAAATCAGTGTTACCGTGAGCAAATTAATTGTATTCCCGCTTGAAAAGAGCGTTTGTAAATATTTCAAATAAAAGTTGCGCTCATTCTCAAACGTGTATCACCGGATCATGGATAATCGCGAAGTTGTTGTGTTTGGTGCTGCTGTATTGTATTTGCGTAGAAGACGTCGGACCTTGGGTTCATGACACCCTCCAGGACCGTTATCTATATGTAAACAACGTGATATGGTGATATCATAAATGATAGGAAACCCAGCAACGGTGATGATTAGCTTCTCCTCCATTTTCTCGGAACTAATGTTTTGGTTGTAACGAAAGTTTACATGGTATGTTTCTCTGGATCAGCCAGGGCGAAGGACGTCTATATTCCGATTGGTTGCTGGCTTTTGCCGCTGAACCACGTCATAGCTCATTACCATAAAGTTGAGGTACTTTCAACTTTCTGATTGACGCTCAAAATGCCCAAAACGCGACGTGGATGGATTTGACGCTCCTTGCAGCTGAGAGAAGCCAGCTTCGATTGAAAATGAATGACTTCCGGTAGCTTTGGAAGCTCAAGTCGGCGGCGGTGTGAACGAACAGTTACCGATCAGAGCGCGCGCTGACACGGAGTAAAGCCTTGTCTAAACTTGACGCGTCCGCACGAGCGCGAAGGTACGCGCGGCAAAAACGACGCGTTGGGTGCGCAAGACCGGCAAGACCCCATTTCGCTTGGCTGTGTGCACGGCTTCTTTTGTAACAGCGCGTGCGGCGCCGCAACCGAGGATGAACGACTTCAAGCCGAATCTGCCCGAGCATGTACGTCTCACCGCACCGGCACCCAGTTTGCGCGTCCAAATTGCAAAGTTTTTTTTGTTAAGGTTTGTTTACTGTGTGTGATTAATTTAATGGAAAGCTCATTCACTTCTAGTTGTCTTCGTCCTCCATTCTGCAATGTTTCGGTCTCCAACGTGTGGTGTCGAGCTGTACCGCCGGAAACGGTGCAAAAAATAAATAAAGAAGTGTCGACGCAAAAATATGGCATCGACCTAATTTTGACGTTGAAGCGTCGACATCATCGACGCGCCGCTACAGCACTAGCTCATAGCGTCACATTTTTATTTTTAATTTGAGGAGGCACTGCTTGTAGACTACTTATAGTGTGCATTGCTGTGGCCAGAACTGTCTTGGCTCGTAAAATGTTCTAAATCTTGTTCAGGATGTGATCCTGAGGATGTAATTATTCCGTCGGACTCTGAGATTTTGGGTTCATGACACCCTCCAGGACCGTTATCTATATGCAAACAACGTGATATCATAAATGATAAGAAACCTAGCAACAGTGATGGTTAGCTTCTCCTCCATTTTCTCGGAACTAATGTTTTGGTAGGAACTAAAGTTTACATGGTATGTTTCTCTGGAATCAGCCAGCGCGGGGGAAGTCTATATTCCGATTGGTTGCTGGCTTTTGCCGCTGCTTGCCGCTGAACCGCGTTATAGCTCATTACCATAAAGTTGAGCTACTTTCAACTTTCTGATTGACGCTCAAAACGCTCAAAACGCCCAAAACGCGACGCCGATGGATTTGACGCTCCTTGCAGCTGAGAGAAGCCAGCTTCCATTGAAAATGAATGACTTCCGGTAGCTTTGGAAGCTCAAGTCGGCGGCGGTGTGAACGTACAGTTACGCATGCGTACTGGTCCACAATTTCCCCTCCCCACACAGCACACGCAGCTTTTGCAGAGAGGAACTACTTCGTGAAGTTCAAGATTAACTCTTTTAATTTAAACCTCATTTTCTGATTTTTTTGTTTTCTAGTCTTAATAATCGTTACATTTTCTGCACTTTGTTAGTTGCATTCTGTTTTGTTGAATATATTAGCCCATGTTAAGAACTTACACAAACACTTTTTGACCACTGCGCATTATCTGAAGCAATTTCTGCTCAAACTTTATATCTGTAAGTCCATCCATACATCAGCGAGTGATTTGAACTGATGATTGCTCATGATTATGCAGACGCGAATGTTTACAGAATTCGAAATTCAGTGACATTTCTACAAAACGTGTCAAATGGGTCACCTCGTTTTGAATGTTGTGTGTCACGGTGGGTTGCAGGAAGGCAGACAAAGAAGACGATCATTTCAAATATAGATATAGTTTTAATTACAATCTAGAAGACAGGCAAACAGGTTGATCCACACACACTTAACATAACGATGATCAGACAGAGAATGGATGTGAGGGATCAACTTATATAGCAAACACAAATGAGGATGATTAATCAAACAGCTGAACCAAATTAACTCATAATGATGGTGACCAAAGGAGTGGCGGGAAAACTGAACAAAGCAAAACATGTGACTAATGAAAACAAACTGTGACATAACACCCCCCTGCGAGTAGGTGCGACCTCGTGCCTTAAGACGAACATAAACAGATGAGGGAGGAGGTTTTGGAGGCTGGCGAAGAGCTGGAGAAGGGCAGGTGATGGCAGAATGACGACCCCCTGGCGGTGACGGTGGAGATGGTCTGCAAGCACAGACCCAGAGCTCCCCAGTACCGACTGCAGTGTTGGGCAAGCTACTTAGAAAATGTAGTGAGCTAAGCTAGCAGTTACTCTATATTAAATGTAGCTTCACTACACTGAAGCTACCACCCTGGGAAATGTAGCAAGCTAAGCTACAGCAATATGGCAAAAGTAGTTTACTACATCTAAGCTACTTTTTCAAATTTAATTTTTATATTGAACCAACTTAATTCCAAGTCAATGCTATCTCAGTGATCAATAAAATTGTCAATCAAACATATAGGCATGCATAATTTGTCAACTGTTCCAAACCAATTTGGCCCAAAAGAAAAAACATAACTATATAAAACCATATAACTATATAAAACTATAACAAAACCAGGTGTCAAGAGTGTGTGCATCTTTTTCCATTTCTCACGTATCAGCCCTAGGATTGATATTGGTACGTGATGTCACACCATATGGAGCAGAAGGTGGTGGTAATGCACCAAAAAGCTGGTTTGTAGGGCCCATGAAATCCGTTTTATTTTTCCCCACATTCCAAATTCAGTTTTATTTTGTTTTCATTTTTCTGGTCTCCCATTTTAATGGTTAAATAAAATTTTAGTAATCAAAAACTACTGGTGGGGGTGGCGCAGTGGATAAGACACATGCCTTTGGTGTGAGAGACCCGGGTTCGAATCCACTGTGAGCCACCAATGTGTCCCTGAGCAAGACACTTAACCCCTAGTTGCTCCAGAGGCGTGCGACCTCTGACATATATAGCAATTGTAAGTCGCTTTGGATAAAAGCGTCAGCTAAATGAATAAATGTAAATGTAATGTAAAACGTGTAATTAATTGAAATCATGAAATGTATATAATTTAACAATAATTTATTAACATTTTTAAATAAATTATATTTTAAGGGCTCTATGAAATAGTTTAAAAAAAAAAATTAATGGTTTAAATTGTAATGACCAATTATTTAAAATGTAGGCCTAATGATTTAAGCAAAACTTTCTTCAAAGGTTAAACCAACCTTTTATTTTGACAGGTTGCCATGTAGCTAGACCTTTGAGTCTTTGTTTTTTTTTTTTGTTTTTTTATATGACGATAGTTTTTCTCAAATCAAGCTAAAATGCTGCTAAAGTGACTCTCAGAGTGGCTGTGTAGATGAAGTTCATTGATCCATCCCTGAAAACATCGCAAGCATCATGGGTGCTTCAGTGTGTGGCTGGTGTGTGGTAAATGAATCCACATGTCTGAGCCATTCATTCACAGAGATACGCAGAACATGCATGATTCCTTTTTAAATAGTCTTTAAGCGGTTTAATATTCACAGACACTAGTCTATATCGCGATTTTATTTAAGTTTACTTACCTTCTTTTCATCCAAGATCTGACAAATTCCGCGTTATACAGTAAATTTCGTTTTTATGCATGGATATCACGATTTAGTCCATGTTTTCATATGGCCCTATGGTTGCCAACCACCACCGTAAAACAAGAAGAAGAAGAAGTCACCGTCACTAACTGATCCAGCATCAGTGGTACTTAGCAGTTGTATTTCCGATTTGAGCTTGTGTGGATGCTACCGCACTACTTGATCAAAAAAAGAGCTTCGCTATTGAAAAGCTATTTGATTCAGAAAACAGCGACGCTACCACCATGCTACTGAGAAATGTAGTTAAACTAGTAGCGTCACTACTTGTAGCAACACTACTGCCCAACACTGGCCGACAGACCACGGCGAAGTCGAGAGAGGGAGGAGCTCAGATGGTGTCGAGGCTGACGGCAACTGGGGGACGACCGACGGAGACAGAGCCGGTGGATCCGCAGACCGAGGGTTGAGGGAGCTGAGCGACATTGCTGGTGCAGGAGACCCAGGCGATGTCGCGGCGACGAGCGTCGTAGGTGGAACCAGAGTACCCAAGGGCTGGGGTGGCGACGGTGTGAGCGAGGACAGAGGCGATGCCGACGGGAAGGAGGAACCTACTATAGCTGAAGGGACGGAGCGCAGTGGATGGTCCGAAAGTCCGTGGCGGAAGTGGTGAGACGACTGACCAAGGGGGGAGCCGGTGGGACGAGGGAATCCGGAGGAGCCTCTAGACTGAGGGTCTCTGGTGGAGCTGAAGGTGGGTGCAGTCAAGACAGAGCCGACAGGTCGACGGGCCGAGATGGAGCGAAGAGATCTGAGGCCGGAGGTGGAGCCGAAGGATCTTCCAGGATAGGCGCTGCTGGTACTTGCTAGACCTACAGCTCGATGTTGATGCGGGGACTCCCCAGAGACAGTGCAGGGCTGCAAGCATCCAGCAGCGATGGGACTGGAGAACTGACTGAGCTCTGTAGTGGTGGTGATGAAATGAGACTTGAGATGACAAAGGTAATAATGACACAGTTCACACAGGATAGACAAAAAAAAGTTCCCAGTTCTCAACGCTCTCTTTGAGTAATATAGATGATTCAGATAGCGGGTGGGATAGGATGGGAGTTGACAATACCCCATTGAAGTCTATCAGCCAGTCCTCCGTCTCGGCCACTGGTGTCTCAGGCTCACACCCCTGGTCAGATCCACGCTGGGGCACTGCTTTCGGGGTGATGGCATGCTCGGTCCTCTTATCCTCGGGCTCTGGCTTGCTCGTCGCAGCAGGTGATGCCGTTCGGTCTGCGGGGGGCTCACGTGACTTCTCCGTGGTTGATGGTGGTAAAACGGGCTCTGGGTCTGGCAGTGCTCTGGATCAGGGCGCAACGCTTTCCAGACAGCTTCCCTCCAACTCAGTCTGGTGGTGTCTGGAAGGTTGATGTTGTTGTGGAAGTTCGTCCTGATCCAGAACAGGTTCTTTAGGGTCTCGTCATCCAGGGAGCTGGTGACGGCCAAACAATCAAAATGGCTCTCCTGAGCCAGAACGATAAACTTTGCCCGTTTGTCCATATTGGGCGGTCCGATCATCTGTCATGGTGGGTTGCAGGAAGGCAGATGAAGAAGAAAATAATTTCAAATACAAAGTTTTAATTACAATCTAGAAGACAGGCAAACAGGTTGATCCACACACACTTAACATAACAGTAATTGGACGAAAATGGATGTGAGGGATCAACTTATATAACAAACACAAATGAGGATGATTAATCAAACAGCTAAACCAAATGAACTCATAATGATGTGACCATGGTAACAAAAGAGTGGCGGGAAAACTGAACAAAGGATAACATGTGACTAGGGCTGGGCGATATGGCCTAAAAAAAAAAAAAATCCCAGATTTTTTCTAAAAAAATCAGATTTATGATTTAAATCGATCCCCCCCCCCCCCTACTTAAAATCAATCTGCAGATGACAAAGAAATTGTTCAAAACAAGTTTTAACTTTATTTTGTTTTGATTTTCCCTTCTGGGATTTAACCCCCTTGGGGTTAAAGTGCAATCAGAAACAAGCCAAAAAGAAAAGATGGCAGACCCTGCCTTTGTATCTAAATGTAACATAACATAACGTAACATAACATAAAATGGGTGGATTGGGATTGGGGGGGTGGGATGTAAAAAAAAACACACAAAAAAAACTTGCATTACAATAAGTGTATTGTGATTGTCAAAACATCTGTGAACTAAACAGAATTTTATTAGGTTTAGTGACAACACAATGTTTACACGGTACAATGACTGGTATGCTACTGTTTTTATTATAGCTTGACACAAATTTCACAATTTCAATTAAATTCTTGGGATTTGATTCTGATCCTGATTCAATATCGAATCCTTTGGATAAATATTAGGTACAATACGTTAATGTGTTATGTTAATTGTTCTCCAAAAAAAAAAAAATCTCACCTAATGCTGTAAACTAGGGCCCTATAAAAATCCGTTTTATTTTTTCCCAAATTCCGTTTTATTTTTCCCAAATTCCATTTTTTCCGTTTTCATTTTTGCTAATTTCTTTTTTTCCGTTTTAATTAAAAAGATTCAGTTTTTTTTACCCTTTACTGTTATTTAAGTCGTAAAAAGAGTGTGCTTTTAATGTTAATTATTAAAATGTACACAAATAAAATAGGAATGACCTTAAATTTATTGAGGTAACAAACATCACATTTACTCAGTACTTTTCAGGACAAATAGGCTACTGCATGATGCAACATAATACTGCACTCTAAGTACTTCAGTGTTATGTACTTTAGTCTTTATATGTTACAAACAACAAAATATTAATGGTTATGAGCTTTAAACGGTCCAATAAAAAAAAATAGGACCAAAAAAAAAAAAACTCTCAATTTCAGAGTTATACATAAAGTACTTATAAGAATCATCTTTTCCATACAGTACAAAATACAGCAAGTACTCCGTGAGTTATGAAATTAAAGTTGACTTTGTCATCATGTAACAGCCAAAAACATGTTATCAAAAGTTACTTAAACAAGTATTTTGCCCTTCGAAATACTATAATAGTTAAAAGACATAACTAAACATGAAGACTATGTGTATTGTGATGCATTGTCATTCTGCTAGATAAAAATGTATTATCATGCAGTAACTTACAATGTTTGCTCTGAGCGTGTGTGTGACAGTGATTCATGCGCATGCATACCAGTCAGCGTGGCACCGCACGTCAAGTTTGTAGAGAGCTTTATTCAATCCATTTTAAATTCTGATAGATATTACCTAAGAAGTTCAAGTAAATGCACTTGAAATCCATGCTCATTTAAGGGGACGGAGAGAAAGCACTGACACCTGCAGGATTTCATCTGACGGACGGTACTTTTTATTTAACACTAAAAAGTTAAATAAGCATATTAATACGTTTAGTGTCCTTTAGTGTGACTGTTCATTTGAGACTAATGTGTACTCCATGTTTAAAGGGGAAGTGAAGCAGTCAGTCAAGTTTACATGATTTACAAAATGGATTTCCACTATAATCAAAAATTATATAAGAAACATGACAAATGTTAACATATAAAAGAAAAAAGGAAACACCGTTATATCTTTCGCGGCAAGGACGCCGCCATTGTGCAGAATTATGACCTGTGACGTCACGTGGTTGGTTGGCTTTAAAGGCTCTGGGCTGAGTTCAGTAAAACACAGTGAAAGATGCATGTAAGCTGGTCGAAAATAGCGAACAACTAACGTTAGGTACAGTCATTGTTAGCTAACAGTTGTAAGCATGAACTAGCTAACGCTAACTTAGTGTTTAGCTAGTGAAGTGTATTAGTACCAGACAAAAAGACGACATCTCACGTTATATGTTAACAAACTGCACATGGAAACATTGTTCGCGATGTCTGCCATCATATTCCTGTCTCTTGTCAACACCATGGTTGCAATACATGGTCAAGATCAGCCTCTTGACAGCAGATGGACTCTGACACGGTGGAACATCATCACATCAAAACACAAATCATCTTTGCACACCATTCAGCTAGCTCTTCTGTCTAAAACAAATGTAGTTAAGCAACATGGCTACTCAAAAGTACTCCACCCACTAACTGAAGACCTGAAATGTCTTGAAGAGCAGGGAGTATATGTTGAACAGTTGGGATCATGTGTAAGGGGATCTGTAATGCATGTCCTGGCAGATAATCTGAGTGCCCATTCTTTGGCAGGCTTTCAGGAGAGCTTTAGAGTGAATTTTCCTTGTAGATTTTGCATGGCCAGAAGGGATGACATTCAAGTCAAAGAAGTTAGGTCCGGCTCTTTTGAAATGAGGACAAAAGAAAAACTCCAACAGCATGTTCAAGATGTTCTACAGGATAGTACTTTGGTGGCACAGTATGGCGTGAAGAGTAGCTGTCCATTGAGTGACAATTTGAAACACTTTAATGCAATTTGTGGTTTCCCCCCGGATCTGTTCCATTATCTCTTGGAGGATGTTGTTCCTGTAGAGATGGCAGTGTGTTTGCAGGATTTAATTGGCAAACATTACTTTTCCCTGGATTCCTTAAATGGAGCCATCAAACAATTCTCATAAAAAAAATTTCAGACAGGACTGACTAGGGGTGTGATGAGATCTCGTGTTACGAGATCTCGCGAGATTAAAACGCGACGAGATTTCTCGTCGAGGTGAAAAGTTGTCTTGTGAGTTGTTGTGATGTCAGCGTGATGGAGCGTGAGGGTGAAATTAGTATTGAAGATGCCCCTGCCACTTTTAAATCATTTGTGTGGCAACATTTTGGTTTTCCTGCGGAAATAAGAAACGGCGAAAGAGTGACAGACAAGACGAACACAATATGTAAACATTGTAAGAAAACAATGCCGTACACCGCGGCTAACACGAGCACTATGCAAAAACACATACAGAACCACCACAGCTCTCTACTACAACTAGCTGCACCTGTGACGAAAACATTAAAAGGGCAAACAACTCTAAATGCCTTTGCATCTCTTCCACCGTCAAGGGCAAGAGCCACGGCAATAACGAGAGACATCGGCGTTTTCATTGCAGCTGATATGAGGCCATTGTCTGTGGTGGAAAATCTGGGATTTCGGCGACTCCTCCGCACACTGGAACCGAGGTACACCATCCCATCACGCGCGCACTTTACTCGCACTGTGGTCCCAACCCTCTACAAAGAAGCCAAGGTCAAGGTTGTACAGAATCTGAAAGAGGCAGAAAGCATCGCCATTACTACTGATGGTTGGACTTCTAGGTGTACGCAGGGCTATATCACAATTACAGCCCACATAATCAACAGTGACTGGGAAATGGTAAATTTTGTACTGCAGACTCGCCCACATTTTGAGTCACATACAGGGGCAAACATAGCTGAAGTTTTACAAGCAGCTGTCACTGACTGGGAAATTAAAAAACCAAACCATGGTATCGCAATTGTGACTGACAATGTGCGTAGTATGGAAGTGGCTGTGCGTGAGGCAGGATTAGAGCCGCACATCAAGTGCTTTGCACACACGATAAACCTCGCTACCCAGGCTGGTCTCAGTGTTGCGCGCGTCACTCGGTTGCTTGGGCGGGTGAGACGAGTAACAGCTTTTTTTCACCGGAGTTCAACGGCTGCCGCGTTATTCATGTCCAAGCAGAAGCTGCTACAACTGCCACCACACAAATTAATCATGGACGTTACCACGCGATGGAATAGCACTTTAGATATGCTGGTTCGTTACCTGGAGCAGCAAGCTGCCATATCAGCAGCTCTCACCAGCCCTGACATGAGACAAAATGCCCGTAACATTGATACACTGGACAGCAGCGATATCTTGAATGCCGAAGACCTTGTGAAACTGCTGAATCCTTTGAAGACAGCCACCACAGCCTTATGTGAGGAGAAGAGCCCAACAGTGTCTCTCATTGTGCCACTGAAGAGCATGATTGAACAGAGCATGACGGCGATTCCCCCACCGTGGCAGACACAAAGAGAGCAATCCTCAGTAATATTTCAGGGAGATACAGCGGAGATGCATACAATCTTCTGTTAGAGAGCACTGCGCTGGACCCACGATTCCTGACTCTATCGCAGCTAGACCATAACCAACGCGAGTCTGTCTTCCTGAGGGTGCAGAAAAAGGCAGAACAATTGCAGCAAAATCAGGTATACATCAATTTGAATTGTTTTACTCCTTTTGTAAGTGTGAAAGTGTGTGTGAATTTTTTTTCCTACTAGATTTATGTTCCCAGTACCAACTGAAAATGTTTAATGGATTAATGCAAAGTGTGTGTGTGTGTGTGTGTGTGTGTGTGTATTAGAAACATGACAGCATCAGAGTGGGTGTGTTTGTGTTTAGAGGGAGAGGGGGGACTGCTTTGCTGCTTAAGGTTAAAGCCAGTGTTTCTGCTGTTTGAAGACCACAGGTGAGAAGAGTACAGAGAGGAGAGAAGAGGCAGCAGCTCACTGTTCCACACATGGAGGAGAGGGGGCTCTGGGAGTCGAGTCAGAAGAGGGAGAACCTGCTTCCAAGAAGACAGCGCTTGAGGATCTACTAGGGGACTCTTTCTCTAAGACAGAAAAGTCCAGCAGAGGGACTGAGAAGGAAATTGATCTCTACAGAAGAGAGGCCTCTATCCCACTCAGTTGCTGCCCTCTGAAGTGGTGGAGAGAAAACAGGTTTAAATATCCTTTGCGGTCTCCACTTGCCAAAGCATACCTTTCCATCCCTGCTACCTCTGTTCCAAGTGAGCGTGTTTTTTCTACTGCAGGAGACATAGTTACTGCCCAAAGGTCTCAACTGCTGCCAGAAATCGTCGACATGCTTATATTCTTGAAAAAGAACATGACCATATCTTAGGCTGTTCTGTGTAGTTAATTTATCTCTTTTTCATGCTTGAAGAAAAGATTTGTCCGCGACGGTCCCTGAACCTGCTGCTGAGGGCGTTGCTTCAGCCAGCGCTGCCTCCGACCCAGTCTCTGCCAGCGCGGTTCCCGAGCCTGTTTCTGACAGCATAGTTCCTGAATCTGTTTCCGTCAGCTCGGTTCCAGAGTCTGCTGCGGACGTCACTGACTCAGACTCGGATATGGGGAGCGCCACTTCTGAGTCCGGTCTAGTCCGCACTGTTACTGGCTCAGTTACTGAGAACCCTGACCCCTTTCCTGCACCACAGCCAGCCACAGTGTTGCCCACCTCCGTTTCCCAGTCGCCTACTTCTCCCTCTGTTTTTTGTCCTGTACCGCCATCTGCCCCGTTCCAGTACAGTTTCCCCAACGCTTCTCCACGTGTCACCCCGTTCCAGTCGGGGTGTGTCTCTCTGTCCAAACATGCCCGGATTCCTCGCCCTCAGTCCGCTCCTCGTAAACCCAGGTCTCCTACCCCACCTGTCCACCCTGGATCACCCGCTATGGACTCTGTTGTCCCTCCACCACCCCTTTCCTTGTTTGTTATTTTTATTGATGCACCCCAACCCTGTTGTTATGTATTCTTGTATGCCGTTGTTGTTATTTGTCATGTTTTGTTGGTTTGTGTCTGTGTCACAGTCTGTCATGTCCCGTGTTTGACGTTCCCTTGAGGAGCGTCTGGAAGCCGCTCCTTAAGGGAGGCGTTCTGTCATGATTCTGCCATCTAGTTCTTGTTGTTCTTTAATTCTTGAGGCAGGATCATGACAGAACCATGTTTTGTGTGCAAGCACGTGGCCTTTGGCTTGGGCCATGTGCTTGTTGTCTCGTCCTCTGGCCCTGCCCCCTTGTTATCCTCGTTTTGTCATTATCGCTTTACCTGTGTCACCTGTTGTTATCATTAGTCTCTCTATTTAATCCCCTTGTGTTTGCTGTCTTGTGCCGGTTCATTGTGATTCTCAGTGTATGTATCCTGTGATACCATACCTGTGTGTTGACCCTCTCGTGAGTATCTAGTGAAGAACTCTGTCTTGTGCAATCCTGATCTTGTTGCTGTTATTAGTTATTTGTCTAGTTACCTGTCAAGTCTTAGTCTAGTGTTGTTAGTCTTTGTTTTTGCCCTTCAGTCTTGTTTTACCCCATCGTGGGTTTTGTTTTCCCTTTTTTGTCAAATAAACCTTGTGTGTTTTCGCAAACTGTCTGCAGTTGGGTTCGTCCTTACAAAACCCTCACAGCTATTGTTTATTTGCTTTGTCGTAAGGACCTCGAGACCATAACCAAGAATGAACGAACAATAGCAAATATCAAAGAAATTGAAAGATTGCGATCTGACGAATTACAAAAGTTAAGAAAACAAGTCCAAGCGTTCACGTTCGAGCAACAAGGGTGGGCTAGACAGTGCAAAGAATTGGCCTCAAATATTGATCAATTCAAAGAAAACTTCAATCCGGGAGTATTTACATATCTGCTCTCGAAGATTGCTGGGATAAATAAGGTTTTCCAGTAGCCGCAATTAAACAAGCAGCACTGGGTGAAACCTCTGATCTAGAGACTAAAAATGATAGCGACGATGATGATGCTGCCTTAGGATACAGGTCACAGAGAGAAACTCGTAACCGAGCTCTTGTGAACCTGTGGCCTAAAGAGCCAAACCTGCGAAGCCCAGTTAAGACTCGAACAAAATCGAATGACTTGCCAAAGAAATCAGTTAAAGTCACTGTGCTTAAAACCATGATGAATACGGATGATGAAATCACAACAATCAGCCACCCATTAACATGCGAAGAATGCTCAAGGCATAAACAAGTCATAGGAATTATGCAGAGAAAAGGGCCGTTTCAACCCTACTGGGAAGCATTGATGTTACAGGCCACCGTGCACAAATTAGAAATTCAAGATGTATGGCAAATAGCTCTCCTCACTATCCCTGAAGAGCTCAGGCTGAAACTAACCGCAGATATGAAATCTGGCAGCTTAATGAACCGAGACAATAACGAAACCGACAAAATAATCTACGAGCATCTTAACTGGGCATTGTTAGACACGAGGGGACCGACGCATGCAGATTGGAGCAAAATATTCTATATAAATCTACTTCAGGGACTTCATTCCAGACTTTGCAAACGTCGTCCCGCCATTATATTCCCTCTTAAATGGAAAATCAAAGCCCTCTGACCATTCAAGGACGTCCATTTCACTTACAAGTGGATGCGAACGAAAACACACTAAGTGATGCCCAAAACAATCCACGGTCGAACAAGGATTCGATCCATGTACTCAGCACGTGCTGGTGGTTCACTGGATGTTGACAGCAACTTAACCGATTGTAGGTTTTCAACCTATTGTTGTGCATACAGTGCGCACGCCAGTACAAATGCTGTTGCAGGGCCGAATAAAAAGTGTGTCATCTCAAAGGTTAGCAAGATGGCTAGCAGACATACAGGTACGTGACATCACAACAGTTAAGGACCGAATATTACCTCATTTATTGGGAGTTGTAGAGGGCCACCCACACACATGCCAAACCAAACAGGAAGCACAGAGCCCAGTTTATGACACAGAACTTCCAAATCAGACACAGGTGAACATTGATGGTTCCCGATACTGGCATGATGGCAAATTCCACACAGGATGAGCGGTGGGGACTCCTCACTTTCCCAATTCAGGCACTAACCAATTGCTAATCAAACTATTCGCAAACACATCTGCGCAAGAAGCTGAACTTATTGCATTACTCGAAGCAATCAGATCACATCATGAGCCACTGTGTGTATACACTGATAGTCGATACGCTTTTAAGGCAGTCCATGATTTTATGGCACAGTAGCAGTTGAGAAAATTCCTCACATCTGCCGGAACACCAATCAAACATTTTGACATCATAACTTCGATTTGGCAGGAAAATTTGCTGTAGTTCAGGTAGCACTCACCCAAACTACAGGAAACATTTCAGGATACACACAAGCAACAAAATTCATGCACAACCTCACTGCCTGGTATAAACTTAAAATAGATCCAGGCGACACATTAGGCAGCATGTACACTCTACATGAAAACAACAACAACGGCATAGACCCAAAATTTTGCTATTATGTTAAAAATTTGGAACCTGCAACATATAGGTGCACACATACAGAAACACATAATGACACATATAAGATTCACAGAATTAATGTACGATCTCACATCCTACACACCTAACGAGCCAAAACCAAAAACTTTTGTGTGGACCAACCGAAAAGAAGGAACGTATTGTGTCAGAGAATGTTCACATAGCATAGACAATTTCACCAATCCACACAACTGTTCATGGACTGTTACGTATTGTTTTAATTTGACCACCTGTGGATACACTAAACCCAAAAAGTGTCTGGAATTGCACTCAATTCCTCCTGGTGGACTGATTAGAGGAAACATCAAAAAGACTTTATTACATGATGTAAGTTTGGTAATGACACATGTAATTTCCAACATTTCCAACATACTCTCTGCCTATACAAAACATTGTAATGTTAATGATGAGTCATATGCATGGCTACAGTCACGAATCGATGATTTAATTTCTGATTACAAAGACAGACTTGCCGTCCAAATTCCACCTGCTCGCTCAAAACGAGACCTATTCAGCAGTATAGCAGGATTGTTCGGATCAATTAATTCAGCAGCCAACACATATAAAATAACCAAACAATCCCAATTCTCCACATGGTTGACAGATCAGATGGCCACTGGCTTTCAACACATTACCAATAGCAATGATAACATTATCAAAGCAGTTTGATCCGAAGCGCAGGCGCTTCTAACGATCAGACACACATTGTTAAATCAGACCCGTACCATCGAACGTGACTTAGCCTGCAGATCATATGCACAAGATTTGTTCACTGCAACAAGACAGGAAATTTTAGACTTTCGTCTTCACAAGACCCGAGACATGTTTTGAATTATTTAATTGAGGTTTTAGATTTGCATACATGGTTCTCTTCAGAAAAAATGAAAAATGTTAAGTATTTAGAACTGTTATCCACAATTATAATGTATACTGGAAACGAATGTATTGGTTGCATTGGGTTTTTTGCCACTTTTCCTTTAATCCACCCAGATCAAGTTTATCCAAATTCCACTACTATTTGGTCCATTGGCATGGTAGTGAAAGATCAGGTAATTAAATGGGATCACCTCACTGGATATATGACTTTGAAGGGTACTGAGACCTTATTTAACAGTCGCACTTGTTGTCATGAAACTCACAATTATGTGGTTTGTACATGTAACACATTGCAGCCTTTCTCTCCCAATGATAGCAAACTAATAAATGTTGAATCGTTGCATGGCCATTCAAATGCTGTTCAAGTGTCTCATACACAGTGGTGCGTCATCAGTGAGATTAATTCGTTCACATATGGAGGACTGACCTGTCCTGCTAATCACTCATTTTGCTTGGAAGTGACAAGAAGACTTTTCTATGGGCCAGATCGACATCCTCGGAAGGATGCCAAAGGACACCGAGGTCTCTGTAACGGGAGGAATGATGACAGAAGATGCAAGTGCAGAAAACGTCTCGGTTACGTATGTAACCCTAGTTCCCTGATAGGGAACGAGACGCTGCGTCAAGCTGTGGGAACGCCTCTGCGTGTGTGCGTCATGAAGCACGTATGGAATCAGTCTAATGGAGAGACGGAACGTCATAGGCGGGTGACGTCATCGACCAGGAAACTATAAAGCACCCCCAAAACACAAGCGCGACAGCTTCTGATAGGCCTGAAGGAAGCGCTAACGGGCATGCTGGGAGTATGGCAGAACGACGCAGCGTCTCGTTCCCTATCAGGGAACTAGGGTTACATACGTAACCGAGAAGTTCCCTTTCAAGGGAACTCGAGCTGCGTCAAGCTGTGGGAACGCCCATACCCACGTCGCCATAGGAGCAAATGACCGTCATGTGGGAACTAGCGCACAGAGGACGAGAGCACCTGTGCCCCAGGAGTGGAACTCAAGTCCAATTCGTAGAACTTAACAAATGTATGCGGTGAGGACCACCCAGCCGCATCACAAACATCACTCAGCGATACTCCTGACAATAATGCCTTAGAGGCAGCCATACTCCTAGTAGAGTGGGCTCGTACAGCCAAAGGTGAAGGCTGACCAGCCGACTCATAAGCAAGTGAGATGGCCTCAACCACCCACTTGCTCATTCTCTGTTTAGACGCGGGACACCCCTTCCTGGGTGGCCCAAAGCACACAAATAACTGTTCTGATTTCCTCCACAGGGCAGCTCTGTGGACATAAGCGTCTAACGCCCTAACAGGGCAGAGAAGGTTAAGTTTCTCCTGATCTGATGACACGAAAGGAGGAGGATAGAAAGCCTGCAGCACTGTAGGTCTAACAGCATTAGTAGGGACCTTAGGGATATAACCTGGTCTAGGGTATAGAAAAGCCTTAACCATACCAGGCGAAAACTCCAGGCACGAGGGTGCAACCGACAGAGCCTGCAAATCTCCGATTCTTTTAACTGAGGATATTGCAAGCAGAAAGAGAGTCTTATATGTGAGGAATTTCTCAGAAACTTCCTCAATAGGTTCAAAGGGGGCCAAAGAGAGGCCCTCTAATACAATGGACAAATCCCAAGTCGGCACCCTCATGCGAACTACAGGCCTCAGCCTCAAAGTACCACGAAGGAAGCGAGTTATAAGTGGGTGTCTCCCAAGAGAAACTCCACTGAAAGGGACATGGTAAGCAGCTAGTGCCGCCACATACACCTTTAGTGTGGAGGGGGATAACCCTGCAGAGAAACGCTCCTGCAGGAACTCCAGCACTGCACCCACTGGGCCGTTAACTGGGTCCTGCCGGTGTTCTGCACACCAAGAAGTGAAAAGTTTCCACTTCAGGGCATATAACTTCCTCGTGGACGGAGCTCTGGAGTGAAGGATGGTCTCAACAACCTCAGATGAGAGACCAGTTTCTATGAGCTGGGCCCCCTCAGAGGCCAAGCCCACAGTTTCCACAACTCTGGGCGGGGGTGAAATATCGTACCGCCCTCCTGAGAGAGTAGATCCCTCCTGATCGGAATCTCCAAGGGAGAGCCGTCCAGAAGAGATATTAGGTCCGTGAACCATACTCGGGCCGGCCAGAACGGGGCTACTAGAAGTAGGCTGACCCCGTCCCGGCGAACCCTCTCCAGAACTCCTGGTAGCAGAGCAATCGGGGGAAAAGCATACAGACGTGACCTCGGCCACGGCTGTACCAGAGCGTCCAACCCCAGAGGGGCTGGCTGACTGATGGAGAACCACAGATGACAGTGCGTTGTCTCCTTGGAAGCGAATAGGTCCACCTCGGCGCGACCGAAACTCAACCAAAGGAGCTCCACCACCTCGGGGTGGAGCCTCCATTCCCCCGGCCTCGGCCCCTGCCTCGACAGGGAGTCTGCTACCACATTCAGATAACCAGGAAGATACATAGCTCTCAGAGACTGTAATCTCCCCTGGGACCACAGGAGGATCTGACGGGCCAACTTGTAAAGTGGACGCGACCGCAGGCCCCCCTGATGATTTATATACGAGACCACCGACATGTTGTCTGACTGAACTAGCACGTGATGACCTCTGAGGTCTGCTAGGAAGTGTTTCAAAGCTTGGAACACCGCCAACATCTCTAGACAATTTATATGCCATAATAGATGATGGTCCTGCCACAGACCTTGGGCTGGACGACCACTCATGACCGCCCCCCACCCTGTGAGGGAAGCATCCGTCGTTAGCGTCACGCGACGACAAAGAGCCCCCAACACAGGCCCCTTGGATAGGAACCAGGTTTCTTTCCACATGACCAGAGCACGAAGGCAGCGCCGCGTGACTTTGATCGTGCGGAGGGGATTTCCCCTCAGGGAGAATCCCCTGGTCCGGAGCCACCACTGCAGTGGTCTCATGTACAGCAGGCCGCAAGGTATAACGTTGGACACTGCTGCCATCAGACCCAACAGTCTCTGAAACTGTTTTACAGTGAGTAGCTGGCCTAGCTTTACTTGTTTCACGGCTGCGAGAATCGAAGCGATGCGGGTCGGGGAGAGCCGTGCCCGCATCGAGACCGAATCCCAAACGACGCCCAGAAAAGCGGTCTTCTGAGAAGGAGATAGCACACTTTTCTTCGCGTTCAGCCTTAACCCCAACTTTCTTATATGAGCGAGAACGACATCTCGATGCCGAACCGCCATCTGCTCCGTCTGAGCTAAAATCAACCAATCGTCGATGTAATTGAGGATACGAATGCCCTGAAGCCTCAGGGGCACTAGAGCTGCATCCATGCATTTCGTGAAAGTGCGGGGAGATAAAGCTAGGCCAAATGGAAGAACCTTGTACTGGTACGCCTCGCCCCCGAAGGCGAACCTCAGGAACTTCCTGTGCTGTGGAAGGATGGAAATATGGAAGTACGCGTCCTTCAGATCTATCGTGACAAACCAGTCCTCGGATCTGATTTGTGCCACAATCTGCTTGATAGTGAGCATCTTGAATTTTAGCTTCCCTACCGCGCGATTCAACAGGCGCAGATCTAAAATTGGACGCAACCCCCCATCCTTCTTTGGAACGATGAAATATCGGCTGTAAAAACCCGACTCCAAACTGGGAGGAGGAACCCGTTCTATAGCCTCCTTCTGAAGGAGCGCTTTCACCTCTCGTTCCATTACCAGAGCCTGCTTGGGGCCCACCACTGTGGGCAGAACCCCTCTGAATTTTGGTGGACGACACCTGAATTGGATAGCATAACCTTTTTCTACTATGTGCAGAACCCACTGAGATATTTTTGGAAGGTTTTTCCACTCTGCCAGAAATACTACTAAGGGTACCAGTCTCTCGAGACTGGCCTCTGGTGTAACTTGAGCAGCAAACGCAGCGCCCTGTAACGGCGCACCGGCAGGGAACGACTGGCTTAACTGCTCTAAGACCCTCCTCAGAGGGGGCGAGCGTCCCTCGGGAAAGCGCTCGCTGGGACCGTCTGTGCCCCGACATGAAGGCGGGGTTGGCAGAACGGGCCCCTGAGGGCACCGAAGAAGAGCGGGCACCGTGTAATGTGGTGAACACCTCTCTCCCACGGCAGGGACCACCCTCAGCATCCTGACGCCAGTGGCGTCAGGACTTCTTCTTTGCCGAAGCCTTCTTGGCCATAATAACTGTCCTCAGATCAGTTTTGCCAGAAGACTTCGGCTGAGAGTGCCGCGTCTGGTCCCACTGTTTGGAAGGGGGAGCGCGAGACGCGACACTCTGCTTCTGTTGCGCCCTATGTGAGGAGCTGACTGACGGCCTGGACTGCTCCCGCCCAGCAGTACCGGGGACATGAATTTTAAGAGGCATAAATTTCTGAAACGCTGCTGATTGTTTCTTCTCTTCCTGAAATCTATCTATGACAGTATTCACAGAATCACCGAACAGACCATGAGGAGAGAGAGGAGCGTCTAAAAGAAAAGCTTTATCTTTTTCTTTCATGCCAGAGAGATTTAACCATAGATGTCTCTCTGCGGCCACCAGGGCTGCCATAGTACGGCCCATTAGCTTGGCCGACTCCTTGGTGGCGCGCAGAGATAAATCTGCAGCCTGACGCAGTTCGCGAACTACATCAGTGCTGACCTCTTGAGAATCACTCACGTCCTTTAATAGGTCAGCCTGGTATGCCTGCAAGATGGACATAGTATGCAGGCACGCCGAGGCTTGACCGGCCGCCGAATACGCCTTACCCACTAAAGCAGACGTACTTCTGAGGGGTTTAGAGGGTAAAAGTGGTGCTTTAAAAGAAGATGCAGCTTCAGCAGAAAGGTGACTAGCAAGCGCCTCTTCTGCTTTAGGCATCGCCCCATAACCGTGAGATTTAGCCCCCACGATATTCGAATATGTGGACGTTTGAGGGCTAAAAACACGATAAGAGACCGGCTTTTTCCACGATCTCGAAACCTCTGTGTGTAAATCAGGAAAAAAGGGCAAGCACCGGCGTGGAGGTTGGGAACGGGAAGGCAAAAATCTCTCATCTAGTTTAGATTTTTCTCTAGACTCCTGCCTAACAGCTGGCCACTCGATGCTTAATTTAGAAACAGCACGAGTGAGCACCTCCATAAGCTCCTCACTTTCGGGAGAGCGAGATGGCGAATCATCGACATCTCCCGCATCCAGACTAACAACATCCAGATCCTCAGAACTGGATAGTTGCAGTACTGGGGCCTCAGTTCGGGGGGAAGAAACCGCAGAGCGTGCTTCCGAACCCGAGACTGAGGCACTGGATCTAACAGGTAAGGGCTGAGATAGGGCAAAGCCCATCTCAAGCCCCGCTGTTAGATCCATCTGCGATCCCCACGAATGACGTCGGCGCTCAGCCTCGGCATGAGCGGGACCCGATCCGCGGGGATCGCGAACCGAACCACTCTCCTCAAAGAGTGATCGGCGGGAGCGGAGCGTTCTAAGAGGCAAACGCTCGCAATGCTCACAATCAGCCCCCTCGAGAGCTGACTGGGCATGCTGCACTCCCAAACAAACAACACATAAGCTGTGTGTATCCCCGCCCGTTAAATAGCGCGAGCAGGGAGGAACACACTTCTTAAATTGCTGTTCGCTCGCCATTGTCTCTCAATATAATATATATATATAGTTTTTTGAAATAGTGAAACTCCTGCTTAGTGACAGACAAAAACACTTGAGACAGATCCACATATAGCGCTTACTGAAGGCATAGAAGCTGTCGCGCTTGTGTTTTGGGGGTGCTTTATAGTTTCCTGGTCGATGACGTCACCCGCCTATGACGTTCCGTCTCTCCATTGGACTGATTCCATACGTGCTTCATGACGCACACACGCAGAGGCGTTCCCACAGCTTGACGCAGCTCGAGTTCCCTTGAAAGGGAACCAGATTTATTGAACACAGAAATGATGGTGGTGAGAAGACACAGTCCAAAGCACAGAGGGGCAGATGAGCAACCCGACAGTCCGTGATGCGATGACACCCGATGATCCGTGAAGTGAAGAGAGCCAGCTGATAATCCGAGAAGTGAAGAGAGCCACCCGAAAATCTGTGAAGTGAAGAGATGAGACAGAATCCTCCGATGACGGCAGGCAGACAGAAACTCAACACGACGCCAGGCAGAGAGTAAACTCAACACGACTCCAAAACAGGAATGGGAACACCAGACGAAGACCAAACAGCACAGGATACATCCAACAACGATCTGACAAACACAAGACGAAAGACCAGGGTATAAATACAGATCGCTGATCAGGATCAGCTGGCGCTGATGACAATCAGTGGCTGATCAGCGACCACGCCCCTACTAACGCAGATACACAAACACAGCGCGAGAAAGAGTCAGTGAATCAATGAACCGTGACAGTCTCTCCATGGTGGGACGATACATTTTTTGAACACGGAACACAAGATTTGGTCGACACGATGGACTTGGTACAGAACGTCATTCTCCAAACAGAGTACCACCTCTCTCAAGCACAAGTGGAGACAAACATGGCGCGAAAGACTGCACAGATTCTGTCTAGCTCATCTACCCGATAGGCACAGATTGCATACACCTGGTGGGACTGGGTACTTCAAGGTTGTGCGGTTGGAAGCACACTCATCTTCTCCTTCATGCTATTCCAATTTTGCTACTTCAGACACCTCATCAGATCAGTAAAAGAATCCACCAACACAATCTTAACTCTCAGCCCCTTAAAGCTGCCCACCTTACAAAGACTGAAGTGACACCGCAGGAAACCCTGTGAGTGGCCCACGGTGCCAAAGCATCAAATGGCAATTGCCTATCACATGGATGCCAGTTCTTTTTTCAAGCCAAGAGTACAAATGGACAGAGTCTGTAGTTCACTTATCACAGCCTTTCCTGAAAATGTTCAGGAACATCTAGAGCTGCGGAGTCCTAATTGTAGTACTGTGCTAGTTTCATCCAGTGTTTACATTGATGGAATTAAGTACTGCCCAAACATGGTGGTTTCAGTTGGATCTTGTTCAGGTTTGCCAGAATGCATGCAGATTGAGAAAATCTTGACAAAACACTGACATAATGTTCCTCTGCAAACCTCAGACTGCATGGTACATTGAGAATTTGCGCTCTTATGAATTTTGCAGCTTACATTCACTGCAAGTTGTTCTACCTTCTGAACTAAATGACCCCGTTCCCTTTGGGAGCTTATAATGTCCGAGGCCAGTTCTATGTCACATTGAAGTATTACATCTGCTGCTAAATTACATACTTTTGTATTGTGGCTTGTATTTTTTTTTACTTATTCTCTTCTTTTTTTTCCATTTTAGAATTTCACTTAGCCATGTCAATGATACTCCGCGTTATTGTGCACAATGGTGACATCAGAAAAGTAACCATTCCTGAAAAACCAGCTGATGTTGATGCCTTGAAACATGTGTTGCAAGAGAAGCTGCAGCTCACATACACGTTCAGTGTCCAATTTGAAGACCCTGACTTTAATCATGCGTTATGTAATGTCAGTGACATTAATGATTTGTCAGAGAGGGCAACACTGAAAATAATTCCTCAACAAACATCTCCCTCCTTAAGTCAAGCTAGCACTGTACTTCTCTCGGGTTCTGATACATCAGATCAGTTGTCTGCTGAACGACAGCTTGAATGGCCTGAGGATTTTGAAATACCCAAATTATCTCTTAATGTTG
Organism: Gila orcuttii; assembly: GCA_026230005.1. Taxonomy (NCBI): domain Eukaryota; kingdom Metazoa; phylum Chordata; class Actinopteri; order Cypriniformes; family Leuciscidae; genus Gila; species Gila orcuttii. Next base: position 36,666,651 of record JAPDVR010000013.1, on the reverse strand, counting down.
AGTACCGTCTCCGTCAGGGAAACCTTGTTTTTATGAAGGATAGTACAGCTCTTAATGTTGGAAGAGGCATAACACATGACATACTGGAAGCACCTGCTGGGGCCATATACACCTTTAAGGCGTATCCAAGAGATGAAGATTTTGCCCAAGTTGCTGCAGCTCTAATCAAAACACATCCCTGTTTGACTGAACAGGGCTCCCCAACAGGCTCAGCTGGCTGGAAAAACAGCCTGAAATTTAAAATGGCCACCTATAGAACAAAACTGCGTAAATGTGGCTGTAGTGATGTTGCAGTTGGGGGAAAGAGAGGTGCAACAATGGCAACAAAGTCAGGCTTTAAAAAACCTAGGCAATTTTAATAAAATTTCTTGCCAAATTGTCCTAATGGGGAAGATGAAGAAAGTCAAGAAAGCACAAGAATACAACTTGTAGAAGAAATGAAAAAGAGGCCCCCAAACATGAGCCTGATTGGCAAGAAGATGGACAGCACATTTGCTTTGAGACAGAAAGAAATCATCCACTCTGAACCTCCTGTTTGTGAGATTTTGAAGAAGTGGCCAGCACTTTTCACGGAAAGCCAGGTTTGTTTTCTTTTCCTCTTCAAGGGAAAGTGTTTTTTATGAATTGTGTGTTTGAATGTTAACAACCACTCTGTGTTTGTGCTTAGATCTTTGCAGAATTCAATTGCATATCTGGGAAAAATCTGAGATCTCAGTTCTAAGCAGCGTTGGACAAACTCTCTGCACGATTGTTTGAAATTTTCCGGAAAAAAGGAGGAAACCAGGGAAGAATACTTGATGAAATTTTGCAACAAGTTAATTCAAAGGTATTCTTTTATGATGCTATCTTTGAATCATGATTTGCATATGATTGTTACCCTCGGCCGATAACATGTCTACCTGTCTCTACTTTTTTGTAGCCATCTGATGTAACATTTGTTCGCACCGCAGTACTTCAGGAACTTCCAGTCCTCATGGGGGATGACCCAGAGGAATTTTTTAGGACGTGCTTTGTAAGTAATGTTATTGGTGTTTCTGCTTTCTTAAATTGCCATTTTGTTTTATTCCATGAGAGTATAGCTCATGCTAGGAAAAATATTAATTCTGGGTATACATTTTGTAGTTTTGCAGTAGAGTTAATCTATTGTCAACATTCTCTTCCAGCGAAAGCGTTGATCGACAGTGGTGCAGCTGGTAATTTCATCTCTCTCTCCGTCCTCCACAAGCTACAAGCTTGTCGAAAAATCATCCCTCACATTCTTCAAGTACATTTCATCATGGGAAAACCGCTTGGTCGTGGTCACATCCGGTACTGCACCCCTACCATCAAACTCCGAGTCTGCTGCTTACATCATGAGGAAATCTCCTTTTTGGTACTGGAGGGCTCAACGGCTGAGATCATTCTGGGACGCCCGTGGCTTCAACTTCACTCTCCAAATATTCAATTCAATTCAATTCAAATTTATTTGTATAGCGCTTTTCACAATACATATTGTTTCAAAGCAGCTTTACAGAAAGTGCATTTCAGAAATGTACATAGAAAAAATACAGTTAGTTAATCATGTATTAATTTAGGGCATAACATATCGCCGGCGTTGAGTCGTCTCTTCACAGGCGTCGAGTCGTCTCTTCACAGGCGTTTAGTCATCTCATCGCAGGTGTTGGGGACTCTGAAGTCTCCGTAAGAGGCTGGATACAAACTGGAGCTGACGAACGCCATTTGCCTCAGGACTAGCGTCCCGAGATAACAGCAGAAGAAGCAAATGGGAAATAATTAGCATAGCTGCTGTTCATAAAATTAATGCATTCGATCTGATTCAACAGTGGTATAAAAGGTAAGCATTATGTGAATGCTTGGCTAAAGAGATGCATCTTTAATCTAGTTTTAAACTGGGACAGCGAGTCTGAACCTCGAACAATATCAGGAAGGCTATTCCAGAGTTTAGGAGCTAAATGCAAGAACGCCCTCCCTCCTTTAGTGGACTTACATATCCTAGGAATGACCAGAAGCCTCGAATTTAGTGATCTTAAAGAACGTGATGGATTGTAGGGCGATAGAAGGTCCATTAAATACACAGGAGCTAGACCATTTAGGGCTTTATAGGTCAGTAGTAGTACTTTGTAATTGATACGCAACTTAATAGGTAACCAGTGTAGAGATGATAAAATTGGTGTTATATGATCATATTTTCTTGACCTAGTAAGAACTCTAGCAGCTGCATTTTGCACTAACTGTAGCTTGTTTATTGAGGATGCAGGACAGCCAGCTAATAAAGCATTACAGTAATCTAGTCTCGAGGTCATGAATGCATGAACTAACTTTTCTGCATCAGAAACAGATAGCATGTTACGTAGCTTAGCAATATTTCTAAGGTGGAAAAAGGCTATTCTTGTAACATATGATATAAGATTTTCGAAAGACAAGTTGCGGTCTAGTATAACACCCAGGTCTTTTACTGTAGTGGATAAAGTAACAGGACATCCTTCTAAATTAAAGTTGTATTGTACGAGGTTTTGTGGGTAGTTTTTTGGACCAATAAGTAATACCTCCATTTTATCTGAATTTAATAGCAGGAAATTACACGTCATCCAGCATTTTATATCTTTAAGACACTCTGTCAATTTAGATAAGTTAGTGTTTTCATCTGGTCGTGATGAAATATATAATTGAGTGTCATCAGCATAACAATGGAAATTAATTCCATGTTTTCTTATAATATTACCAAGTGGCAGCATATATATTGAGAATAGCAGAGGGCCTAACACCGATCCTTGCGGCACTCCATAGTCTACTGACGTTATCTTCGATTTTTCCTCATTTAAACAGACGAAATGGTAACGGTCTGATAAGTACGATCTAAACCAGCTTAATGCCTGTCCCTGAACACCAGTGTAGTTTTGTAGTCGATCCAAGAGTATTTTATGATCTATAGTGTCGAACGCAGCGCTAAGATCGAGTATAACTAGTATTGAGATACAGCCTTGGTCATAAGCTAAAAGTAAATCATTTGTAATTTTAACTTATCTGTATGGAATACAGAAAATATTTAAAATATCTGCTGGAATTCTGGAGAAATCCTTCGTTGGGGAAGCTTCTGTTTCTCGCAGTGTCTTCACTCCATCAAGAAGGTTCCTCACAGTCCTTCTTCCGAGTCCAAGATCAATGTGTGTTCCACGACTATTGAGAGTCCCTCCAACAACGCACAGCAAGAGGTTCCAGCAGCTTACCGGGCGTTCCAGGATGTCTTCAGTAAACAACTGGCAACGAAATTACCACCTCACCAGCCATGGGACTGCGCGATCGACCTGCTGCCTGGGGCTACCTTACCGCGGGGTAAGATCTACCCTTTGTCCATCCCTGAGCAGAAGGCCATGGAGGAGTACATTGAGGAGGCTCTTCGTCAGGGATTCATTCGTCCATCAACCTCCCCTGCCGCTTCCAGCTTCTTTTTTGTGGGAAAGAAGGATGGAGGCTTGCGCCCCTGCATTGACTACCGGTCTCTCAACTCCCAAACCATCAAATATCGTTATCCCCTTCTTCTGGTCCCTACAGCTCTGGAACAACTCCGTGGTGCTCGGATTTTCTCCAAACTAGATCTCCGCAGCGCGTACAACCTGGTCCGTAGTAGAAGGGGCGACAAATGGAAGACGGCATTCATTACTCCGGCTGGTCACTATGAGTACAAGGTCATGCCTTTTGGACTGTCAAACGCTCCAGCCGTCTTCCAAGGTTTTATGAATGAAATATTCAGAGACTACCTGCATCATTTTGTCATCGTGTACATAGACGACATTCTCATCTATTCTTCTAATCCCTCCGAGCACCACCTTCAAAGTCCTTCAAAGACTACGAGAACACCAGCTCTTCCAGAAATTGGAGAAGTGTGAATTCCATCAAGACACTGTCCAGTTCCTGGGTTTTGCAAATTTCTACCATCGTTTCATCCAAGGTTTCAGCAAGATCAGTGCACCACTCACTTCACTTCTGAAGAAAGGGGCCAAGTCTCTGTCCTGGAATCCGACTGCCACCAACGCCTTTGAACAACTGAAGAAGTCCTTCAGCTCCGCTCCTACCCTCGTTCATCCCAATCCTAATCTCCCTTTCCTCGTCGAGGTTGATGCATCTACTACCGGGGTAGGATTGGTACTATCACAGTGGCAGGGTGAGCCTCCCAAACTCCATCCATGCGCCTTCTTTTTAAAGAAACTGTCCCCGGCGGAGCAAAATTATGATATTGGCAACCGGGAACTTGTGGCAATCAAGCTGGCCTTAGAAGAGTGGCGACATTGGCTGGAGGGAGCACGTCATCCGTTTGAGGTCATCACGGACCACAGAAACCTGGAGTATCTTCAAGATGCAAAAAGACTCAACTCACGTCAAGCCCGCTGGTCACTTTTCTTCACCCGTTTCAACTTCTCTGTAACTTACCGGCCAGGAGACAAGAATGTCAAGGCAGATGCTTTTTCCCGCTTATTTCAACCTGAATCAGTTTCCAATCCTCCAGAATCCATCCTCCCTCCAGCCATCATAGTAAGCACCATGCAGTGGTCCCTGGACGAACAGATTGCCGAAGCATCACAATCAGAAGCTGCTCCGCCGGGAGGTCCTGAGGGACGGACATTCGTTCCATCCCGTCTTCGGTACCTCGCTAAAGTATCTCGCCGACTCCTAGAAGGTAAACTGGTCCCACTGCTGGTTCCCACTCGTCCTTGGTCTCACATAGGAGTGGACTTCATCTCTGACCTTCCATCTTCTGACTCTAACACCTGCATCCTGGTAATTGTGGACCAGTTCTCCAAGGCCTGTAAATTAATCCCTCGTCCTGGACTGCCTACTGCTTTTCAAACAGCAGAAACCCTTTTCCAGCAAGTCTTCCGTCACTTCGGCATCCCGGAAGATATAGTTTTCAACCGAGGTCCTCAATTCATCTCACGGGTTTGGAAGTCTTTCTTCAACCTTCTGGGAGTCACAGTCAGCCTTACATCTGGATACCACCCGCAGTCCAATGGCCAGACTGAGCGGAAGATCCTAGAAATCGGGAGGTACCTGCGGTCATATTGTCATGACCATCAGGACAGCTGGAGCCGTTTTCTTCCATGGGCTGAGTATGCACAAAACTCCTTACAACAATCCACCACAGGACTCACTCCATTCCAGTGCATACTCGACTATCAACCGCCCCTGTTTCCCTGGTCAGGAGAGCCATCGGATGTTCCAGCTGTCCACCACTGGTTTCAGGAGAGCGAGAGGGTCTGGGACTCAGCACACATCCATCTGCAGAGGGCTGTTTGGAGACATAAGAGCCAGGCCGACGCTAGAAGATCCGCAACCCCCCAGTATCATCCAGGGCAAAAGGTCTGGCTCTCGACCAGGGACATCCGTCTCCGTCAGCCCTGCCGCAAGCTGAGTCCCCGTTACATAGGTCCATTCGCGATACAGAGGCAGATCAATGAAGTCACATACAGGCTAGCCCTTCCATCTCACTACAGAATATCACCTTCATTTCATGTTTCCCTGCTCAAAACCTTCCCTAATCCTTTGGTTCCTTCCTCTCCAGGGTCTGGTGCAGATGGCGTACCTCCTCCTCCGCCTGTGGATCCATCAGACGACTCAATCTACAGAGTAAACACCATCCTCGACTCCCGGCGACAGGGCAGCCATCTCGATTACCTGGTGGACTGGGAGGGTTTTGGACCAGAGGAGAGATGTTGGGTCAATCGCGATGACATCCTGGATCCTTCTCTTCTCCAAGACTTCCATTCGGCACATCGCAATCGTCCAGCCCCGAGAGCTCGTGGTCGTCCCTGTCGCCGGTCCGTTCCGCCCATCAGGAGCTGGCCGTGTACTAATCCCGAATACTAATCACCATCACCTGTCACCATCACCTGCCTGCACTCATCACCGCAATCACCAGCACCTTATAGTCACCTCATCCTCAGCACTTCGTTGTCTGGTCTCGTCATTCCATGCTGAACGACTTACCTGACTCTTCTCTCACACATACTTACCCTTTTGACTATCTTCTTCACGCGAAGCTCTTCTCCCGATCTCCTGAACCAGCCAGCAGTCTTCCACCCAGTTCTCCGTCAGTCAGATCTGCAACCAGATAAGAAACTCAGTCCTTCCAGTCTACACTTCTACATACTTCGACACCATTCACCTGCTCATCTGTTTATATACCTTTGGTGTCAATAAATCCTGCTTACAAATGTAACCTGTTTGCATTCTTCTGTGCTGACAACAACGAGGAAAACATCTGATTTCATTCAGCGGGTATTTCTGTCTTTGGGAGGGAAGAATCTCAAACCCAAACCCTTAATCAGCTTTTAAGCTAAACTTGTGTCTTCTTACTTTCTGCCTTGGATGCCAAAGTTGGCGTGTTTAAGATGTAGGCATATTGGCATATTCATTTGCACTAATTTCAAGTGGCCACTAGTTCAAATAAGTTCTTACAGTCGTCATGTTTTTAAAACCTTGCCAAAGCCTCATGCTGTGTCAAGGTAGAAAAGGTTTGTATTTCAATGTTGTAAAAGCCTATTCAAGGTAGAAAAGGTCTGTATTTCAGGGTTGTAAAGGCCTATTTTATGTTTTTTTTTTTTTTTGCTTTTTGTTTGCATACAGTGCCTGTTTTGAAAATGTCATGACAGCAGAATGCTGCTAGCCAAGAGGTCAAGAGTGTTTAAAAGAACACCGTTGTTTTAAAGCATTTTTTTTTTGCAATGTTCTTAAATTTACTGTAAAAACCTGTTTTTTTTATTTTTACAAAAATTAAACGGTTGAGAATTTCACACTTGTGTTAAGTGCATTCCATGCTAGTTGAACTACTAAAAATATGTTCCCTTTACTTGAAGAAAATGTGGAAACCGATTGCACATATTTTTTTTAGTCTCCATAGCTTGAAATGTCATATTTAACCCATGTTGAGAATAATAGTATTTAAGAAGTTTGCAGAACACATTTTAACACTGTTAAATGGAATTATTCAAGTAATCTTACAATTAAATCTTAAGTAAGATTAGTAAATATTCTAGAGTATGTTAACTAGAATTGACATTAAACTAACTTGATATTTATTACTTTATTTACTTGGGAAGAGTTTGCTTTCTTTACTTTTAGCTGATTATTAACTTAACTTCAGTTTTCCCTTTAAGTTTGCTTTGCAAAAATAAGGCAATCGGTTTCCAAACTTTTTTTTAAGTAAACTGAACTTGTTAGAATTTACATCCTCAGGATGACTATGTTCAATGCTTTAATACCAGTTTCATATTAAATATAAAAGGAGGATCTATTAGACTGTTTGTCTTAAGCTGTCAAATGCAGCTTTGCTGAGCTCAACGGCTCTGGCCGAAACACTATTTACTATTTTAAAAAAGTGAGGAGCTGCTTGAAATGTCCCACCCTGTCTTCCTGTTTCAGTGGAAATTGCGTTGACACATTGAATAATGCTGCGTGTTTCAAGGTACTTCAGTTTAGGGGTGGGCGTGCGATATGGCAAAAATATCATATCACGATTTTTTTCAGGAAAATGTCCCTATTTTTAAAACAAAGCCTTACAAGGTAACAAAATATAAAATAAAAAAAAATGGCAAAGATAAAAATCTTTGTTATTATTTTCTTTGTTATTAAAAGATAAGAACAAAGATACACATTACATATATACAACATATAATATACAAATGAAATAAACAGTGCTTTATTTTTTCCGCTACAGTAGGTGTGTTTAACAGAAGCAATCGAGAAAGAAATTAAATGAACAAATATAAAAATAAAACACTACATAGACTTCACTGTATAAATTATACATTGATACTTATTAAAGCTACTATTAACGTTCTCAAAGCAGTGAGTGATTTTCTCTTTGTTTTTTGTTTTAACATTGAAGATAGTTCCCCCAAAAATGAAAACTGTCATCATTTACTCTCTCAAGTAGTTCGGACACCGGCACGGACACAGACACACCGACACGCACATGGGCATGGACACCGGCACGGACACACCGAGACAGACTCACCGGCACGAGCACCGGCACCAACACAAGCATGCATGGGCACCGACGCAGGCACAGACACGGGCATCTTTCTCCTGGTGTTTTTCTATCGGAACTCTGACCTTAACTGTCTATTGCTTGTAAACTGTTACAAGCCGTTCACATCAAGAACAATAACTATAAATATAACTATAACGATAACTATATTTGCATCCACACCAACAAACGATAACGGTCTGTTTATTCTAAGCCTGCTCGCGCTGCGGTTTCAAAGTGTGTACAACGTCATTGAACATGTTCATGTTTCTTGTTGCATTTTCACAAATTTAACGAGCAGATGTCCTCAGCTCGTATGTTTTGAGCGAAGCTAATGTAATCGATCTAATAATCTAACAGTGAATTTAGATGACGGAATAAAAACATAAAACATAAAAACAACACCTAGTCTATAGAGGGTTTTCACTACACGTCATCAATCCGGAAGTCGGTCATTTTGGAGGCACTGAACGTAAACAATGCCACTGAACTGAACGGACTTGCATATTTGGCTGATTATTGCTGCTGAAAAATGGTTGTGTTTTGGTCTGTACTAATCGGTCACACCGAGAAAAAACATTTCGAGTTCTATAGACTGCCAAAAGTTAAAGAGAAGAGTGCAAAAACGGATGAAAGAAGGCGTTTGTGGTTGAGAGAGGCACAGCATTAGCCACATGTGTAAATGAAACGTTGACTATGGCTAAAATGTTGACGTAAAGTAGTTAACTATGGCTACATTCACACTGTCAGTCCAAATCCGATTATCTTTGTATCCGATTGGAATCTGATCTAAAATGATGTCCACACTGTGTATCGCAACTGTTCAGATCCGATTTGTGTGTTCATGCAGCTCTTTGGCAATATGGCTATGACGTTGCGTTGATGGAGGGGTTTGCATTTGGAATAGAGATTTTACAACATGGAAATGTGTAGCCGGCGCGCTGGACTAGTGAGTCTTGAGCCTGCTGCAGAACTGTAGGAGGCTGGTATGCACAGCTTTTTTTCCGCGCTCTTGTCTGCGCCGGTTTCAAAAATAATAATTTTCTGCTTGTCCGGCACTTTGCAACAACACAGCCTTGTTTCGGCAGCGACTTTCAACATGTTCCCTATACTGCCCTACTAAGGCAAAAGACCTTAACTCACCAGAGTGTGAAACTGAGAAAAATGACTTTAAAGTTATCTTAATGTCCTGACAATTGAGTTATAGGTATAATATTGTAATTTTCACATTTTGTAGTGTATACCTGTATTAACCTATCTACAAAAAAAAATTTGAACTCAAATTTGACCTTTGACCCTTTTTCGGAAGTTACTGTATTCTGCCTTAGCATTGCCCACAAAATGACAATCGGTCATACCAAGGCAAAATACCTTAACTTCTATTTTATAGCACAATGTTATGATAACACTTAAAATGTAAGCAATATTATATTGGACTCACTATGATAAAAATGGCTTCACATGTATAAACAAGAAGTTGAAGTAGTGAGAATAGTTGGAATGTCCTGTATGAACAAAATGACGGAGTATGTTTTTATGTTTCCACTGTTCGATCGCGCCCGCGCCTCCCTCCCTCTCTCCCTCTCTCCCTCTCTCCCTCTCTCCCTCCCTCTCTCCCTCTCTCCCTCTCTCCCTCCCTCCCTCCCTCTCTCCCTCTCTCTATCTCTCTCTCTCTCTCTCTTTCTCTCTCTCTCTCACACACAGACACACACACACACACACACAACATATTCCAGCATCAGAGCTAAGGCGGGGCTACAGATTAGTCCCTAAATAACTGTATCTAGTAGTTCCGCATTGTAATGGATTTGCTTTCTCATCGGTTGTTTGACATGGATTTTAACCAGGGTTCAACAAAAGGTAGGCTCTAAATTAATACATTCCTGCTGCTGGTGTATAATGGGTGTGTCGTTACGGCTCCAACCAACCAACTCCCGTACATAGTTTTTTCAGTCAGTGGACTGTCATTGGCAGGCGAGAGATAGCCTATGAGAAACACATTTTATTTCAGTTGTACATGTATGTAGCCTTGTATTACGGGCTGTGAATTAAGATATCCTACCTACAAGCCTGTTCTAATGCAGCGTTGTTACTGGATAAGTTGTTGATTATGGCTCGAAACGTGCTTGTGTCTAGTTTGCGAAGTAGCATCGCTAGCTAAAGGCTACCGCTAGCTATTACTGGATTTTAAAGATGATATTTTTTATGCACCCGTGTCGTGTCATTCTTACCTTGATCTTGGTGTTTACGTTTCAAAGCCATTTCCCCCCGAGAGTATGCCACAAAAGCAATCACTGTATAACATGTACGTGTGTGTCTGAGGTGATTTAATTGCTACATCATAACCCCGTAACTCCAGCGCAGCAATATTTTGATGGTCGGTCAGAATCAGGTAGAGTGTCGTAACTTCAGGGCAGCGCAACCGTAACTTCCTTCGAGTGTTCAGGAGCAGCGAGAAACGAAGGCATAAAGCCGTAACTGACGTTACGGGCTTCTACCACAGTTTCCCCATGGCTTTTTGAAGTTACGCCAAAAACATCATCTTATTTCCCCCAAAAAACAATCGAATTGAAACTTGATGTTTGTGTATATGATAAAACTTATGTTTATTGTCCTAAAAATGACAATAACTAATTTTAGCCAAAAATCGAAGTTACAACCTTTTGCCTTAGTGCGGCAGTATATAGATATGTACACTAGATGTCGCCTTGGCTATGGCAGTTCATTGGAACGAATGCGTCAATAGAGCCGCCATCATGGAACAGGGGAGCCCCTCCTCTTTAATGCATCAGCGTCAATGTAGGAAAAAGTCTAACGGAAATAAAATCACCATAAATCGTCATGAATGCGATTTTCTAGTTTTTTTGGTTCGTTCCAACGGTCAGACATGTATTTATCATTGAGTCCAGAGAAATTTAAAAAAAGTTCACATTCTTGTGAAATGTAATCCCTTGCTGTCTGGTTTTTAGATTTCGTTTGTGTGAACATCCATACGCAGCACAAAAGTCCGGCATCATCCATGAATTCGAAGTACAGGCGAAGATAGTAGTGTTACCTAGCTACTTCCTATGACAAGACCCCTGTTCCAAGATGGTGGCAGTTTTGACGCATGCTTAGAACCCCAAGGCGAAATCTAGTGTATATATCTATGCCCTATTCTTAGATTTCATGTGACGTCACACAGTGGTGCGGCCGCCATTTGTAGGACCGAATTGCAACATGCCGTCTGTCTGCTGTGCTGTAAACTGTGATAACAGCAAATCACAAAGAAATGTTGAGAAATTAATGTTGACCTGGAAATTTAAATAAAAGTAAAATTAGCAAATTATAGGTTAGCTAGCTAAATTAAAACATGTAGTTTACAATTGGAACACATATAACCTTATTCTAGACCGCTATCTATATTTACATTAGTAACCTTAGTTATACGTTTGGCTGAATTATGTTGTTGTTACCTGCTTCAGTATGCTAAACTACTGCTCACTGTTTCTGCCTTAATACATTGTTTAAATTAATAGATTATTAGCTAACTGCATGATTTGTATAAATTTCTGAAATGCATAACTTCGCTAAGCCACGCCGAAAACCGCCACTGGCCAATCGTGTCTTAGCAACCGTAACTAGGCGCGGGAGGTCTGGCAAGCTTTCGAGCAAGGGAAACATGCCGAAGCATTGTGCGTATGGATTGTGCAAATCTGATTCCCAGAATCCTAAAAGTTTGGACGGGGGAGTGGAATTTTTTTCCTTCCCGAAAATCTAAAAGCTAAGGGGATAAATGATGGGCGTGGATCAAGCAGTGTGGGAGACCCCATTCACAACTAAATGTCGACAGGATTAACAAAAACACCTATTGCTTGGAAGTTGGAAATAATGACGGTTCTTTGTTCATAATGCATATGTTTTATGTAAAATAAGACGATTAAAGACAAGACGGAGGCTCACTGACATACTTTAAAATATATTTCAGCATTTTGTTAATCGACGGCCTACTACCCCTGACTGAGTAACTTTAACTCAATCCGATCGCAGCTCTCCCGGTGTTGGGTGCTTGACTTGTCAAACAGTGGTGGATTTTTCTGGACCTCTGCGATTAACTTCTCCGCAATGTTGTCTGCCATTTTAAATGCACAAGCCCTTAAATTAGAATGGATTTTGATTGGCAGTCAGTGATTTATCGTTCAACAGCTGGAAAAAAAATCGTTCCGAAAGTGATCCCAACGATATCTTTTCTCTATATAGTTATCGTTATAGTTATAGCTGTTGTGTGAACTCTGCTATTCTTTAATATTGAGAATGATATTTAGAACTATATCTTTATCGTTATCTTTATCGTTATCGTCCTTGGTGTAAACAGGCCTTTAGTGTCTTAAGGACTTTTCAACAGGTGAAACATTCAAATAATAAAAAAAACATTGTTTAAATCCTTTCCAATAAAGATATGTAAAGATATATGATATATATAGACATACATGACGATACTCTCTGTGTGTGTCACAGACTTCGTCTGCACTACTCTGTCTTTGTCTGCACTACACTTCCCAGAATCCTTCTTGTTTTCACACCTGCACTCACTCCCTCAATTACCCACCTGTTCATCATCATCATCCGTGTCACCTGTTCTCACCTCGTTATTGTTGATTTGTATCTGTATTTAGGTTCCTTCCGTTCAGTTAGTCCTTGTCAGTTCTTGCGTATGTTACGAGTAAATGTTACATCGTGTGTGTATCCTCTGCCCATTTGTCTGCCTGTACCAGTGTGTTATAATTTGGATTTAAATAAAAAGTTTAAATGGCAACTTTGGACTCATCTTGTTCTTCAGCCTGCACCACACCCGTGACAGTGTGATAGAAATATCTTGAGATGGGATTTGTCTTAGAGAAATCAGCAGAAAAGGGAGATTAAATTATTTGAAAAGCTTGACAGTTTGACAAGGGTCAATGATCAGAAGAATGACCTGAGGAGATAATAAGTGACCAACAATGACAGTGAAATTAATGATGTCTAAATGATTGACAGCCCAGTCACAGTTTGAAGTAATGATGAAATTTTGCATATATACTTTACAGGAATTTAAACTGTAAGGCGGGTGCCAGAAAGTCTGGGCTACCCCTCGAGGAAGCAAAAGGCTCTCCTGAGAATTAACATTTGAACCCTCCCTTGCATAATGATGTAACGGCAACATCCGAGATGCAGCACACAGTACAACTCACACCTCACACCTCGCTTTGACAATCTCCCCCTTCTCCTCCTTGCCTGAAACTCACTGAAAACCCATGAAATGTTAAATGTGTACAAAAAAGTAACTATACATGTTTGGTATCATTTAAAGTATCTCAGTGCGCCTGGTAAAATGGTCTCATTCTCCCAACCATAATGAAAAGCTAAAAGAAGTTAAAAAATATGAGAAAAGTGATGTGTCTCTCAAAGGTGTTCCCTCCCCAGATCCTTCATTCTGATCTCACAGTTGTGAGCCCCTCACTAGGGGACCAAATCTAATTATAATGACAGACACCACCATTTGGTAAGAAAATTAGTAAGAGAATTATCTGGGTTTATAAGGAAAATGAGCAAAAAGGTTCATGGAGCCTGTAGGTTGACTTCCCACACAACCGCTGTGTGTAATTTTCGTTGCCAGGTAATAATTTCTACAGAATTTCTCAATTGTTGTTATGATATGATTAACTAATGATTTTATTCTCATGAATTGGATTTTGAATTATTGCTTCATAACCTGGTAAATAAATTGTAAACGTTTGATTTTATTCTGACTGACTCTAAATTTGTTCTCCCAAGTAAGTTAACTGGATTCGTATGCTCCCGCAAGTTTGCGTCAGATTGGCGATGGCTAATACTTTGGCACTAGTTCAAGTGTACTTGTTTTGTAGAGACGGGTTTTTCCGTTTAGGGCAGGAAACGTGCTGCTTGACCAACCTAAATTTGGGTACGTCTATTCTACCTCTGTCTTAATTTAATGTTACTTTAGATAAGTGTACGTGAGAGATCATGGGCTTGGCCAATCCAAACTATTATAGGGAAGTATAGTTGGTCAGCTCATGCCTATAATAGGGCCAAAACCTCTACTAAAGTAAAACGACTGAATTAAGTTCAAGTGTATGCAATTCAAGGGGACTAAAAAGAAAAGTATCTTTGATTGTATTAGGGTAAATCCGACCGTTTGAGATATTAGTCAAAAACCTCGAGAGATTGTGAACGTGAGACCCGCAGAAGATGCAAGGACCTCTGAGCGGCATAGCTTCCTAATCTGAACGGGTAAAACATAATTAAAGAGTTTAAAAATAATAATCAAACATTCGCTCACTTTTAATGGTACCCAGATATCATTAAAACCCTTTTCATTTTTGGAGTCAGATGAAATAACGAGTCAATACAATGAAAAAATGTATTTCATTTAATCTAAAAAGGATACTAAAAAAATCCATCTGCTATTTATTTAGGATGTACTTTACAGAAAATGACCTCTCCCTCTGCACATTTCTCTGCAATGGTCCATTGAAATTCCAATTATCAGATTGATCATTAGTGTGAATGATGACCTCACTAATTACAACTCATTTTCAGCTAGACAGTCAAACATTAGACAATTGTTCACAACTGCACCAGCCGTTTTAACTAATAGGCCGAAAAACAGCTAAATGTTTGACAAGAATAAATGTGTCTCGAATACTTGTGGCCATTTCAAACGCAAGACAAATGCAAATGTGAGGAAAAAATAATTTTCAAAGAAATATTGCTGCAAGAAATATATGCATAAAGTTACAGATAACTTTTTTGCATAAAAGAAATATTACTGCAAGACAGAAAGGCTTGACTTTGCCTTCAACTTTCCATAGTCATAGCATTAAATCACAAAAATGGTCCAAATACAACACATCATTGTACTACGAAATCAAATACAACTTTTTCCCAGAAACATACAAGCAAAGTTTCAATGCTAAATGGCTTTATGATGTCTACTCCTAGGCTTGACAACACTTCTTTTCCATGAGTCTGGTGTACTGATCTGACACCCAAACACCTACTACTTCACAAAGGTTACCTCGCTGTACACAGTGTAAAACTCGAAGATCTACGTGGCATTAAGAGCTTGATTTGAGATTTGTAGTATCACTCAGTAAAGCTGAAGGAAATCTGTGGAATCAGGCATTGAGCACTTAAGTTTACAGGCGTCTCAGGCCTCAAAGTGAAAATATGATTCCAAGCATCAGGTTTCACAAAAAAGCAGGTTAGTTTAAGAGTTGACAAGTTCTTGAGAGGTTGCAATGACCTTTCTTAGGAGTGATTCATGAAAGGGAGTTGAGAAAACGAGTAAAAAAAACAGTCCTTAAAAATGGGACATGCCAACAGTGCTCTAATGGAACTCATTCAGTCCTCTTCAAGGGCCAACAGAGCTATAGATGTTAAATCACTGTACACACACTTTTATTGACACTTTAATTTAGTGAAACCTGCCCTTCATGAAAAGGGACCAAATATGGTTCTGTATGACTTGGATAGAAGGCAGAGATTGAGTTCGATCTTATGAAGTGGATGAGAAAACATATGACAACTTGTGAGGCGAGAAAGAAAGGAGATGCCTCCAGGCCCTCTTTATCCTCATCATGATGCTTTGTGAATTGTTTGCGTGTGTGTATCCAAGGCCTCTGGGTAGAAAGTGTTCAGACTGCCCTTGCTCTTTCAGCGATTTTAGGTGCTATAAAACCTCTGTGACACACACACACACACACACACACACACACACACACACACACACACACACACACACACACACACACACACACACACACACACACACACACGCACGCACGCACGCACGCACGCACGCACACACACACACACACACACACACTCACTCACATCAACCTCTGGGGCTCATGTGGTTGCCAAGGTTACCAATATCAGGCTGAGAGTCAGGAATACATGAATACAAGACACCTTTTACTCTTCCCATAATCCACCATAACGCTGAGATAAAGAGTGAATGTTTTTGTTTTCTCTGCCGTTAGCCAGCTGCATGTAGAACATGAGTAGTCGGCCTTACTGTGTTTTTATTGATTTACTCCACATTATCACATGCCTCTAGGCTACTTGATTCTGATTTGTCAATCGTGGCATTGAGAGGTAAAAATCATATTTATGATTGCTGACCTATCCATTTAACTGTGGTCCATGACAAGATAAAGGTGCTATGTTCCTGCCTCTTGTATCACTTGGTCTTTTCATACTAATGCATACTAATATCATATTTGGGAGTCCATTGCATCAAAACGTCTGTATTTTCTGTGCTAAACTTTAAATCAATATTTCAATATTACATGTTGTGTGTGATGTTATGTATGGTAAATGTGAACCATGTGACTGTGGTGTCTTTCTGCCCCTGAAAAGCCAAGCTGTGAGAAATCTCATAACTTTTAGAAACCAAGACCTGAATTTCAACGGAACATTCACCTTCAATAATACATAATGAGTTTTGGACCAGGAAGGCATGCAACTGGAGAAACTAAAAATAAGCTGATAATAAGCTGACTCTGACTCGGCAAAAGTTAACAAAAGACTAAAAGTTGGAGTAAGTGACACAATTAACCGTGGGCTGAGGCTGTATGTTTTTCCAAAATGTTCTTTTTCATGGACGTTCTGTTTTCAAGGCTTTCTATTTATGTTGTGCATCCTGTCACAGTGAAGCTCTGAGGTATAAAGGCATGTGTAAAATGTTGTTTTAATAGGCAGTAACAGCAGTTTGTGGACTTTGAGTTGTGAGGACAAATGCATAAAAAAAAAAAAAAAAAGCCCATTCTTTTAGTAACCAAGATTTTCTTTTTTTCTGTGGGCTAGGTTGTGGTCACTTGGTCCAGTTTCCCCACTATATGATCTCTGTGCTCTGTCACTTATTTGCTATATTATTCTCGACTTTAACCAACAACTACAATCAGACCAGGAATGACCAGGATGAATGAAACAATTACTGTAGTGAAAGAAGCTTTTTTTTTCAAACAGTTGTTCTATGATGAAAAAAAAGTAGTGTGTATAATCACTCTCGCTTTTTCACACAAAAACACATGCTTCACAGCTGGGTTCATTCCCTTGGGAGATGGCCATGCTCTGAGGGAATTGCAGAGAGAAAGTTATCGCTATTCTGTCCGCTGCCTCCAAATAGCATTGTGCACTTAATGTGGTTTCAGGAGTAAAGCTATAGGAACTGGTTTAGGATGCCTCTTTAGATAAATTCATTCCTGGAAGAAAAAAAAAGGTTACCTCTAGAAATACATTTATTCCTTTCCTATTTATTTAAAGTACTTTCTTTTCAATTTCTGTTTAAAATATATTACTACACACAAGGGAATGTGTGTAAAGGCCATAGTGTAAAACCATTAATGGAAACCTTTCAGGGTTTCTTGTTCTTTTTCAAACTCCTCATAGGCCGTTTGTCAGACCTTCACTAAACTTTACACATATCATCACCTCTAGACCATGCAGAAAAAAGTTATCAAAAGGATTTTGATCTAAGGAGATACAATTTTGATGCGTGGCTAACAGCAAAAAAAAGTATCAGCCAAAGGCTGTGAAAATGATGCCCACTAGAGGCAGCCACAGGATAAGTAATTTATTAAGACTAATCGTTTTCTATCCGTTTACATCCCTTTAAATGGAACCCAAAATGCTAGACGTTTTTGAATAATAAACAAAAAAAGTATGCTATACAAAAGTGAACTATTTATTGTGGTTTTCTGTAACTGTGATTACAGGCATTACTCGCAAGAACAGTTGATTGACTTTACCAGTCCATATATTTTCTGCAATCTCTGCTGTATGTACAACACCATTTAAGAATCGAACACTGACTGACAAATGTTTGAGTTAAAGGTGTGATAGGTTATCTGGTAAATGCTAACTTTAGCCTACTAGCATTGAGAGCATAAGATCCCACCCTCCTTGCAAATCGCTGGTAAAAAAATTTACTTTCGGTAAAGTATCTGATAGTTTTACAAAACCTTCAAATGTACTGTTATGAGCACTAGTTCCATGCTCACATCTTCCATGTCTTACTATTTGTTGCTCTGTTTTGACTTCTATGTACTCTTATTCATTCAACATACCTTATCTCAATTAAATGTAATGAAATGAATACTGTATAAGTGACACAAAAAGGCTGTTCATTATTTTGGCCGGTAAAAAATATGCTTGTCTGGTGGATTTTTTCATCTACCAGTCCCCCGTGGCAGGTGAGGCAAAAAGTTAATTTCGGACCCTGTAGTGGACTTCATCATGTGTCATTCACCGTTGAGAAAACTTACAGTGAGGAGGGGAGAAACAGAAGCGCTTGCTTGCACACATAATTGTTAAATGACTCCAGTTCAGAGGTTGACCTGTTGACATAAAGGAAAGAATGCACTGTATTTCAGCTGCCTTCATTCATATGTTATTTCAGGAAATAGCGGCAACACAGTCAAATCTCACTGAATTATCTTAAATTGTACTGTCAGACAGTGGCGGATGCATAACGTGATAGATGGGTGGGCCAAATAATGATTTATTATCACATGTTTGTAAAATATTTCATCATACAGAATAACATTTCTATTCATTTTCCACTGAATTATGCGATCTGAAGAGCTCAAACAGCAAACACAGCGAGCTCTGTCTCTCCTCTTACTGATTTGCGTCAGTTATTATCTTAGCGCTCTCTCATTCAATGTTGCCAACTAATTTTCAGGGAAAGTTGCTAAAGGCAGATCGATTTGTTGCTGAAAGTTGCTAAATGACGTTGTGACGTCATTGCGCTATGACATAATTACGTAATCGCAACGCAAAACTATATATAGTTTTATATATATATTTGTAAATGTAATACAAACAACACTTTTTCATGATCAGATTTTTTTATTTTTAAATACAGCATTGATATTGAACAGGTAAACACTTTTGAACAATTACATTTTATGAAGGCTATTTTCTTAACCAGTGAAACTACACATGAAACGTGTTTAAATTATTTTAACAAAAATATGAAATGCGTGCTATACTGCTGCCCGCAGCCTCTAGACCTTATGTAGCCCCGCCCCTGCGCTCGTTTTATTTTGTCTTCCGGTTTTCACAGCGATTTCCACAGCGATCTTAAGGAATTAGGAATGAACCGCTCAGTCTATTTAGCTAGCTTGTACGCGTATTGTTTGGATTAGAGTCACTTTCCAAAAGTTGCTAAAAGTTGCCAAATAAATTTTAGAAATTGCTAAATTTGTTGTTAGGTGCTTTTTAAAAAAAGTTACTAGGGTAGTCTAAAAAGTTGCTAAATCTAGCTACAAAATTGCAACACTGCTCTCATTCGCTGTACAGCTGTCAATCATCTCACATGGTTCAACGTGACCACTCTGCATGACGCGGTTCTGTATATACTTCCTCATTCTGACCACCGTGATAACAAAGCTAAACACATCTCTTCACCTGAAACAAGAAGCTAATAAATGCACGATTTCGAGTATATGTGGTTTGTGTGTGATTTTCGTGCGATTTGGGGTATTTTCATATGCATAAAGAATGTTTACGGGTAAGGTGTAGCCCTTTGCTGCATATAAAATTTCAACATCTTTTTTTAACTTAAAACCATTTTAAACTGCGACCGGAATATGATATAAATACTATGGTGTTTTATAAAAAATGACTTTTTTATGATAGAAAAATATGGTGTTTTAAAGTGAGCTTTCAGTAAAAGTGTAATATTAATCTTTTAAATTGTGTGATGTAGCTTGATGCTACTTGTAGCTATAATCCACCTGCTGCAGGAGCTGTTCTATTCCATAATCTAAATTGTTAAAAGAATTCACATAAGGTCCCAAGAATAGTTTAGTTTTTTGTTTTTTTGTTTTCTAACAAGACTTAAGACTATAGGTGGATTATTCATGTATAGTGGGATGAATGAGGAGTAGATGGCCAAGCCATAATGCCTGAATAAAGGCTATAATGGCCATAGGACAATCTGCAGGACAGTAGCTCTCCAGGAGCAGGGTTGGTGACCCCTGCTCTAATCGTTCCGGTGAAATCGCAAAACAAAATGCAAACAAACGTGTTCCTGCTTGATATACAATCACTGATAAACATTATCGGTTTTGTGGTTGAGAGTTGGAACAGCGCCACTGCGAGCGCTGTTCCAGAGCCCGCCACTGCGAGCGCTGTTCCAGAGCCCGCCACTGCGAGCGCTGTTCCAGAGCCCGCCACTGCGAGCGCTGTTCCAGAGCCCGCCACTGCGAGCGCTGTTCCAGAGCCCGCCACTGCGAGCGCTGTTCCAGAGCCCGCCACTGCGAGCGCTGTTCCAGAGCCCGCCACTGCGAGCGCTGTTCCAGAGCCCGCCACTGCGAGAGCTGTTCCAGAGCCCGCCACTGCGAGAGCTGCGGCCGATCAAGCTGCAGAAGCAGTCCTGCAAGCGGTGTCTGCTCGAGAGCAGATGCCTATCATTGTTGCTGCCGAGACTCTAGCAAACTACCTTGCCAAGCTTGTCAAGATCCTCGATTTGCCCGTCATGTCTTGTCCCGAGCCCACTGTGTCTGTGAGCTCTACACCCAAGCCTACCACTGTGAGCGCTGCACCCAAGCCTACCACTGTGAGCGCTGCACCCGATCCTGTCCCCGTGAGCGTTGCACCCGAGCCTGCCGCCGAGAGCACCGCACCCGATCCTGTCCCTGTGAGCTCCGCACCCGATCCTGCCCCTGTGAGCGCAGCACTTGATCCTGCCCCTGTGAGCACTGCCCCCGATCCTGTCCCTGTGAGCGTTGCACCCAAGTCTGCCACTGAGGGCGCTGCACCCAGTCCTGCCCCTTCGCCTGCCATGTCCCCCGTCAGGAGTCCCGTTTCCTCATCCTCTGTGTCTGAATCTGTTGCTGCTACCACTGAAGCAGTATCCCAGTCTGTTTTCCCGTTCGTCCCTGTCTCCACCAGCCCCCGGACTGTTTCCCCGTTTGTTCCCCTTTCCACTAGTCCCCGGACTGTTTCCCCGTTTGTCCCTGTCACCACTAGTTCTCGGACTGTTTTCCCTGTCTCCACTAAGCCCCGTACTGTTTCCCCCAAGACCTCTCCGTGTGTCTCCGTCTAAACCTGCCCAGAGTCCTCGTCCTCAGCCCTCATCCCGTGGACCTAAGACCCCCAGCACACCCATCTTTCCTGGACCACCCCCTATGGACTTTGTGTTTCCTCCACCCCCTCTGCCTTGTATGTTTGTTTTGATGTTTCACCCGAACCCTGTTATAGTTTACCGTTGTTGATGTTCGCTATGTTTTGTTGGTTTTTGTCAATGTCTTGTCTTGTGCTTAGTGTCCCTTTGAGGAGCGTCTGGAAGCCGCTCCTTAAGGTGGGGGTTCTGTCATGATTCTGCCATGTCTTTGATTTCTCTAGTCTTGTGGCAGGATCATGGCAGACCCATGTTTTGTGTACAAGCACATGGCCTTTTGCTTGGGCCATGTGCTTGTGTTGTCTCGTTACGTTACCCCGCCCCCTTGTTATCCCCGTCTTGTCATTATTGTCTAGTCAGTTTCACCTGTCCTTGTCATTAGTGTTCCCTATTTAATCCCCTTGTGTTTGCTGTCCTGTGTCGGTTCATTGTTTGACTTGTCATACGTTGTGTGAGTTATTGCTAAACTTACCTGTGACCTGTACCCTTTTGAGAGTTTTGTCTAGTGTTTTATTGATCCTGTTTCTGTTATTAGTTTATGGTCTAGTTTGTCAAGTGTTAGTCTAGTTTAGTCTTCCCTCGTCAGAGTTGTCCTTGTTTTACCCCCTCGTGGGCTTTTGTTTTCCCTGTTTTCTGTCTGCAATAAATGTTCTGTGTTTGCATACTGTCTGCGCCTGGGTTCATCCCCCAACCACATAACACAGTTTGGATGATCTGTTCAGTTTCCTGCACGCACTGAATCGTCTGAAGCACTTTCAATTCACACTCGACTCGGAGTCGTAACAGGAAGATTTAAGAACATCAAGAGCGTTGGATGAAGTGGCCGTGGACCTACAGTATAGTGAAAGCAAATCTGCAAATGCATCATATTTTTGCCAGCGATGAAGATCTTTTATTAGTTGAACATCTTCGTATGCTGTCTGTGAATGAATGATTCCACAGGACGATACATTTGATTTGTAAAAATGTGTACCCTTTATTTTTTTATTTTTTGGTGACAGTTTTCCTCCACGAGTCGTGTAACGTCGGCAAATGTAATATTTGCCAAATCCGTTAGCGAAGATGTGTAGATTCTCTGATCCATTTTCTGTTTTTCTGATGTGTTGACGCTTGACAGGAACTCCACTTCCACAACTATTACGTATTTCCGGTTATTGTGAGAGAGGTCTATAGGCAACCGTTTGTATTGTGCTGTGTTCACGCCATGGCATAATTACTGCCCCATATGCTTTCGATTCACTCTCACTGAAGCATACTTTGATGTCATGCACACCAATCGGTCTGCATAGCACCACTTCAAGTCGAACACACCTTAAATCTGCAGTGGTACAGCGGCAACTTGGTACAAGTCGTAGCTCTCAGAAAAGTATGAGTTTGCATGTTGTAATTACGTTCTACAAGCATGTAAAGGCTTTTTACAGTTCACAAACGTTAAGGTAATTACAACATGGCATGAACGCACCTTTTGCAGTGTGTTTTGTGTATGTCAGGGGTGCCCATTTCTGTTAACTGGAGATCCACCTTCCTGCCAAAGTTCAGCTCCAACTCTCAAAACACAATTGAACAAACTAATTAAGAATTTCTATGAATATTAACTATGAATTTCCCTTGCAGTAATTTTGAGTGTCTCAATAGCCTGATATGCGGTATCATCGCCATTTATTTATTTTATATATATTTATTTGTTGCTATATAAATAAGTGTTACTATGTGGTCAGCATACACAAAAACGAGGACATACTCAATAACCTATGTAACCGAAAATAAACAGCATTGCAACAGGAAGTGAAGTAAACAGAAGAGAATGTCAAAATAAGGGTCCACATAACAACATAAACCTGACAATAAGCTTGTTAGGCTATTTTATATGTATAACAGTTAGTTCTGATCCTCGAATCTGACTGGATAAGAGGCTTTCTGCTGATATTTCACCAGTATCATCGTCTTCGTCTCTGCACCGTCAGTCAGTGCAGTTACATTTTTATGCCACTAGGTGGCGGCAAGGGACTGTCTTTGAGTGAATCATTAAACCATTCATTCAACGAACACATTCAAAAACGTACGCGTAGCTATACTTAGTGGGAAAAATGCTGCAGCAACTGCAGGAACCTATGGCGAGACGGCTGAGACGTGCTAACCAATCGGGTCGCTTCGCGCCCAGGGTGCATCAGAACCCGCCAGAATGGGCGTGGCTTATGCCTATATAAGGAGACCATTTCGCCATAGGATCAGGTTAAATCGACTGAAGCGACAGCACTTGAGCCAAGCATAATAGCACGGCAGGCTACGCAATACTCGTTCCCTACTCTCAGGGAATCAAGGTTACGTTAGTAACCAAGTACGTTCCCTTTCGAGAACGTTCATTTCGTATTGCGTAGCTATACGTAGTGGGAACCCTTTTTAAAATGCTGTGCTATTAGCTAGCGACTTCGCCCTGAACCATTACCTGAGGCTAAGTAGCCTGAGGTCAACAGTAAAGTTTGAAAGTCACAATTCACCCTAGGACCAGACAAAGGTTGGGCCCTTTATTAAGGTATAATGTTGCAGAGGCTTGGGCCCAAGGGCTTTAGATAGAAAGTACCCATACCTCTAGGTTATAAAATCTCACAAATGTGAACGGTAAGGACCAGCCTGTCGCCGCACAGATGTCTTCGATTGGTACACCACTGGACCAAGCCCATGAGGAGGCCGTGTCTCTAGTGGAATGAGCTCTAACACCTATGGGGCATTGAAGGCTCATGGAGGTGTAGGCTAGAGAGATAGCGTCTACTATCCATCTAGAAAGTGTCTGTTTTGTGACCGGCAGACCTTTAGTGCGGTCACCAAAACACACAAAGAGCTGTTCTGACTGTCTGAATGTGGCGAAGCGCTCTAGATAGATTCTGAGAGCCCTGATAAGGCAGACCAGATTCAAATTATTATCATCTTCCGACGGGTGAAGAGCTGATTGCGATATCACCTGGGCTTTGAACGGTGTTGAGAGCACCTTAGAAATATAGCCGTGTCTTGGTCTGAGCATGACTCTGGAGCAGAGGGGGTACCAGGATGTCATGTTTGGGGGGGCATTTGGCTTGTTTGGGGGGGCAACATAAACAATTGAAAAAATCGGCGCAAAATTAAGCTATACTACACACAATCTGTTTTAGTGCAGATCTTTTTCTAAGCCAGGAACCCAGAGATAGGCACAGGGCCCCTATTAGACTATAGGGCTATCACATAAAAGTTAATCAAACCAGGTCAACATTAATAATATGATGATGATATTATTATTATTGACAGATTCATATATATCAGATCACGGTGATTGCCTGTGTTTGCTTGTGAGAAGACGTGCTACACGAGTAGGCTACCGAGAAGGATGAGAGTTTTTTAAATGAATCTGAAGTCACGTTTGTAGACAAGAGGTAAATTAATTTGTTTCTTCTTCTAAACTGTCCCAGACGTAGGTGCTACTTTTAGGGCTTAAATGTTTCGTGAAGTACTCTTAGTAAAACACATTAGGAGTCTAAAGTTATGAGTCACATGCCCATTATTTTTAGGAGTTTCGCCAGTTAGGAGCTACTTGTAGCCTCTTATAAGATTCTTTGTGAATGCGGCCCCAGGTAAACAATTTTGATATGCTCATTTGAACAGTATGAGAACAGTATTTGAATGTTATTCTCTGGTGGCTTTGGATAAAAGTGTCTGCTAAATGAATAAATGTAAAAATAGATAAAAGGAAACATATTAGGCTACATGCAGGGGGTCAGGAGACCTAGAGAGTTGAAATAAAAGCTATTTTTTGTGAAACTATAAGAATTGAAATTATGATATGATTAGCAGAGGCAACATAACTTTTTTTTGTACATATATATATATATATATATATATATATATATATATATATATATATATATATATATATATTATTATTTTTATTTTTTTTATTAGTGGTACTTATTCATGGATTTAATCAGGTCCCTGATACATCCAGTGTATCCTATCTACAGGACCAGTCTGCGGCTAGTCTTGGCAAATTCAGAAACAAATCGATTCATGTCCAGACCTTTTGTGATTTTCTTTTCGTGTGCCAAAATGACCAAATCTCTCTTCCTTGAATGCAGCATTGATCTTCGGAAAGGGGTGAGAATGCGGCTCAAGGTAGAAAAAGAACTTTCACATGCAGCTGAGGACACACCTATGATGAATGCTGTGACATACAGCTTATGCAAAATGGGGAAGGCCTCTTTCTACTGCTGAATGCACTTGCATACTTCAGAGAGGTTAGCATCAGTGGACAGTTTATTGAGCAACATTGCTTTTGCCACAGCAATTTCATTTTGCAAGGTCATACTATTTTGCTCTGTGCCTGCAAGCACTTGAAGTGGCTTCAGGAGAGAAGGGTCAAGGAAAGACGCTGATTTTGGTAGGAGAAATGATGTTGCCCTCATTAAATCAACATTTCTTTGAGAGAATCTCGTCTCCATCTCCACAATAGCCCTATCAAGGATGTTGAACATAGCCCTTTTAAAAGTCTGATTAGGAGCAGTTTGGTCATCAGAGTCACCACCATGCCCTATTGTAGACAAGATAACACTACTGACAAGTTGTGAATTACCTATCCGTCTTCTTTTAGGTGGGTTGGTAGGCCTACTTCCACACTGAGAGAAATGCTCCTCCCACAATGAGTCGCATCGCATCTCCTTCAGTGTGCCCAGGGAAGCTGTCACCACTTCCCCTGCAGTGCACAAATCCACTGTTTGGGACTGCAGAATTGAATTGGCTGGCTTCAGCCCACCAAGCACATGCAGAAGAAATTTGCCAGTGTCAAAGAAGTTCTGTCTGTTAATCTGGGTCAAAAGACCACATGCCTCTGTGTTAATGTCAAATGGAGCACTGTCATCCTCTGCTATCTCAGACAGAAGCCTCCTGATGACATCCTCATTGTGAACAATAGACTTGGTGACATCATAATGACTGGTCCAGCGAATTTCTAATAGTCTTTTCAGTGTGGGTGTACTGTATCTATTTGCAACATAATGTCTGTGACAAAATGTGTTTAGTGAACTGGACCAGTCAAAGAACTTCTTTGCCACAGGTTCTGCATGCATTGCATGTACCACTGCCAAATGGAGTTGGTGGTTGTAGCAGTGCACATATGGGATATCTTTACCCACTTTGTTTTGCAGCAAAGCCTGCACACCGCCCCTCACTCCTGACATGACAGAAGCACCATCATAACACCGAGACACTAAATTGTCACCATTGTAACCCAGGTCAGACAGATTAGACAGAATTTGGTCACACACATACTCAGCATCAAGCTGATTCAATTCAATGAGGCCGATTAGGTGTTCCTCTGGGATTGAGTTGCGGACAAATCTAATGATGACTGACAAATTTTCAATGTTACACCGATCCCTGGTACCATCACTTTTAATACATAGGCCAGGAGAGTCGGCCTCCTCATATTTGGTCTGGATGTCTTTTAGTACCATTTTGGCAAGAGTTTGAATTATCTCGTTCTGAATCAAATTGGACGTGTATTTCGCGTTTTCGGGAATGCTTTTTGCAATCTCTGCGAGTTTAGGGTCTTTTTGGAGGGTGTAATCAAATAGCCGAATTAAAAGACCTTCCTCATCCCCACCCCCGTGATGGTGCCCACGTAGAGCAAGTTCATTAACCGCCAGAAACTGAATAACTTCCCCAATACTTTTTACATAATATCTGTTTTTTTCTATGTGAGTTTGACCAAGCTGGTGAACAATGGTATTATCGGTCTCTGTCCGGCACTGGTATTCCTGCCACGCAGACATGGCTCTGACATGCGCAGTGCCGGAGGCATGTTTCTGAAAACCACTGTTTTTTATCAGCGCTTTTTTCCAATTGGTTTAGCCTACTTTTGTGAATGCGTCATCTCTTTCTGAATTGGAGACACTAAATTTACGGCAGGGAAAGCAAAAGCTGGCATCACGTAAGAGAGAATATTCGAGCCATGGTCGAGACTGATACCAGCCCGCATTGAAACACCTGAGAGCCTGTCCAAATGGGCGCTTAGGATAGCTACTTAGCTTGGGCTGGGATGGGCTATACAAATCTAAGTCAGGGGGAACAGACACGCTAGAGCTGGAGGAGGATTGTCTGTTTTGGGGAGGGCAGAATGTTGCTGGCTCCGACACAGATGCAGAGCTGGAGGATGGTGCATGTGGATTTTGTGGAGGACATGCGTTTGGAGGATTTACCGTTGTGGATGCAACAAGGCTCTGCTCGGTGTCGGAAGCAGAGGTACTGGGCTTGTCAAAGGCAGCATGTTCACTGTTGCTAGCAGGTGAGCTGAGCTCAACAGAGACAGCTTGTATGGAGGGCGAAGGACAAGGTGCCTGTTTTTTAATGAGCCACTTATGCATTTTTTATGTTTAATAAAAACTGTTCTAATTATTAAATCCAAAAGCCTACTTCATTGACTTCAGTCAGTCAGTGCCAACTTCAGTGACTAGAGACTAGCAACTTAAGTGAGTGACTAGCAGCTAGCTAAGCAGCCTGAGCTACCCAACAAATTAATAGCCTGCTAAAATGACAAAAAAAGTGCACACAAAACTTAACTGTTCAACCACAAGAATTTCAGGAAAAGCTTATAAGTACACACTAGCATTAAATGAAAAAAGAACAAAGTTGTGATCAGAGAGACTTTTAACACGAGCTGCCAACAGATTCAAAATCTATATCGTCTGTGTGCAGAGTGACTGTGACTGCTGCGCTCTCTGGTTGTTAAAGTGATCCGGCAGCAGACT
Source organism: Gila orcuttii (assembly GCA_026230005.1). Classification (NCBI taxonomy): domain Eukaryota; kingdom Metazoa; phylum Chordata; class Actinopteri; order Cypriniformes; family Leuciscidae; genus Gila; species Gila orcuttii. Next base: position 36,638,684 of record JAPDVR010000013.1, on the reverse strand, counting down.
GACACACCCCCAATAACGGCCAATAGAAAAGCAATAGGTTAAAAAAAAAATTAATGAACGTTCTGGTTAGGACTGTTCGTTTTTTATTTAAGGGGCTACTGGAGGAGTTTTGAGATCTATATTCAAAATAGACTTAGATAAATGTATTTAATTGCATACTTATATTTTTCACACTCATCTTTTTACTTTAAGACCGGGGTAAAGCAAGGAAGACTACAATTTACCTCAACAAGGCGACATAATGAACGATACTAGCCTCATTCGTGGAGGTGGAAAAACAAGTTCTTTGTGAAATGCAGGATTTATTGTATTAAAATTTAAATGCAAAAGAAAAGGTATGAGTCTGCTGTTTTTGTTAATTTTAAGTTTTAATTTAAAATGTTTGCGAATCAGATTCTAATAAATACATGGTTAAATATTTTACCACTTGCTTGAGCAACTAAATATATTCTATATATAGCATACGCACTGCACACGGCTTTCTCTCATTCATCATTTGGCCATTTCAGTAGATTTACTCACTAACATTGTTGTGGAAACACATTAAGCGCATGGAAACTAAAATATGATATAGTATAATATGATAGTATCGTGCTACAGCGCCCATTCTATCAGCTGCAGTCCCAATACTCTACGTACATTCACATCACATGTTAATGCAGCGGTAGAGTTAAACTCACAGGACACTGCACTTATTCGCAATCACAAAAGTTCATTATTTACTTGTGCTTTAAAGCTTTGACAGGTAAACATTTCATTGGCGTTCTGTTCTCACATTATTATGCACTTTTTCTGAGTGCGTATACGTCCGAAGCACGCGCACACTGTCAAACAGCGCCAAACTGGATATTTGTTGGGTCAGACCCTTCCGCTAGCGATGGGAAAATATGCACAAAACAATCCACTTTTATCTTAATTTATCATCAGATGGACAGATAATTTCTCAGGGGAGGCAGGGCTTATCCTAGGGGAGGCACTGCCTCCCCCAGCCTCCCCTAGACACGCCCCTGCTCTGGAGTCGCCAGGCCCAAACTCAAGGCATGCAGCGCTTATGGAAAGCGCTTGCAGTTCGCTTACTCTTTTGTCCGACGCCAGCTCTAGCAGGAGTGCGGTTTTGAGTGAAAGCGGTTTAAGGTCAGCCGTCTGGAGTGGCTCAAACAGGGGTCCCCTAAAGACCCTGAGTACCATGGATAGGTCCCAGGAGGGAACAGTGGGGGGTCGAGGCGAGTTGAGCCTCCTGGCCCCCTTGAGGAAACGAATGACCAGGTCACTTTTCCCCATGGAATGGCCGGCCACAGGGGCGTGAAAAGCCGCACATATACTTTGAGCGTGGAGGGGGTCCTGCCTGCATCCAGCAGCTCCTGAAGAAAAGAAAGTACTAGAGGTACTTCACAAATATGTCTGGCTTAAAAATGTATAATACAGAATTTTTTGTTGCGTCTGCGTAGCCACGTGAACCGGAATTATCCCGACAATGTTTTATCTGTACAGAGGTAAAGGGAAGGAGGCCTTCACAGGGAGAGACCAGTTGACACATCAGGACTGCGTTGCCATTACATAGAGGCGCCGGTCCCTCATCAGATCTGGATACGGTTAATAGAAAAGTGCTCTATTTGTACTTTATTTGGGTCACTGTTAAAACAGCGTTTGTTTGTAGGGGTGTGTGTTTTGTAACAGGCCTACTTACTACAGTTAAAACATCTCATCTGAACTGAAGACGGGACTGAGAGAAGTGCATGAGCTTTCTTCGAGGGAGGTCCGGCCGGACCTGGTGTATGTTGTCATTGTTCCAAAGCAGCTTTATGGAAGTAGAAAAATATCCAAATTCAGAACTGGCAAGTGGCTTAAATATATTCACCTTTTCTACGACCACTGAGGGTTTACTGATTTATGGAAAGGACTGAGTAGGAATGACAATACGATTAACTGACAGTAGATCACCCCTAACCATCTACAACCCCAAATCAGAAAAAGTTGGGATATTTTGTAAAATGCATTAAAATCAAGAATCTGTGATTTGTTAATTCTATTTAAACTTTTTTTAACTGACAAAAGTACAAAGAAAAGTGTTCCAATGTTTTCACTGACCAACATAATTGTATTTTGTAAATATGAACAAATTTTGATTTTGATGGCTGCAACACACCCCCAAAAAGTTGGGACAGAGACAAAATAAAAGTGAAAAGATTATCCAAATTAGATTATCCAACTCTTTTGAAACAGTCCACAATGAGCAGGTGAATTGGTAATAGTTGAGGGTATCGTGTTTGCGTGTAAAAGTGCTTCTCAGTCTTTTTAAGCAAAGATGGGTCATGGCTCATCACTTTGTGCCAAATATCATGAGAGAATTGTCAAACAATTAAAAAATCACATTTCTCAATGCAAGATTGCAAAGAATTTATGTCTTTTATCATCTTCCATACATAATATTGTCACCAGATTCAGGGAATCCAGAGAAATCTCAGTCTGTGTAGGGTAAGGCAGTAGACCTCTGTTGAATGTGTGTGACCTTTGAGCCCTCAGATGGCATTGCACAAGATACCATCATGCTAATCCGTTAAATACAGCCACATGTGTTCAGGAGTAATCTGGAAAAGCATTTTCACTGAACACAGTCTGACTCTGCATTAAGAAATGCCATTTGAATCTCTGTTAGGCAAGGAGAAAGCTTTACATCAGTTCTATGTGGAGATGCCAGCGAGTTATCTGGGCCTGAGCTCATCTCAGATGGTCTAGAAGACAGTGGAAATGTGTGCTGTGGTCAGATAAGTCCATGTTTCAGCTTGTTTTTGGAAAAAAACAGACACAGAGTTCTCAGTCCCAAAGACGAAAGGGACCAACCAGACTTTCACCAGCGACAGGTGCAAAAGCAAACATCTGTCCTGGTATTGAGGTGCATCACTGCAAACGGTATGGGTAACTTGCATTATTGTGAAGGTACCATTGACATGGAGGCATGTATTTGGATTGTACAGAGACATAAACTGCCATCAAGATGACATCTTTCCTGGGAAGCAAGACAATGCCAGGCCTCATTCTGCACATGCTAAAACTGAGTGGTTTCTAGACACTCTGCACCATAGAAGGCATGTGACTGCCTGCCTTACTGCAGTCCAGATATGTCTCTTATGGAAAATGCATGACCCATCATGAAAAGGAGAATCAGGCAACGATGACCACAGACTGTTGAGCGGCTGTCTTGTATCAGGCAAGATTGGGCAAATATTCCACTAGCAAAACTCCAACAATTAGTATCCTCAACTCCCAAATGATTAAAAAGTGTAATTAAAAGGAAAGGTGATGTGAGACAGTGGTAAACATGTCTCTGTCCCAACTTTTTTGGGGTGTGTTGCAGCCATCAAAATCAAAATTTGTTCATATTTACAAAATACAATTATGTTGGTCAGTGAAAACATTGGAAAACTTTTCTTTGTACTTTTGTCAGTTGAAAAAAGTTTAAATAGAATTAACAAATCACAGATTCTTGATTTTAATGCATTTTACAAAATGTTCCAACTTTTTCTGATTTGGGGTTGTATCTGATTCTTTTTGGGCTTTTGGGAAAAAGGGACCAAACCATTGATCTAACACTGGATGGATGCGGTGTGAGTGATGTGAGTCATGCCAGTTAAAGAAACACCTCTTGAACTCCCCATATTCACACAGGTAATAAGTGAGGACAGCTGCCAAGGGAGTTTTGTGAGGAGACTAATCCAACTCTAGAGCAGGAGAGTCATCTTCACATCACCTTTATGAATGAGAAGAAAGGTGAACGAAAGGTATGGTTGTATAATGTATGTATATTGTTCTCTTCAGTTGCTGCTTTCTGCTTAGACATGACTCCATTTACTATGATGAGGCTAGACAACGGTGTCAGTTTAGACAGAGATGTAAGGTGAAGTGTGAATGAGTGAAGCATAGACATATAAAGAGACAGCGATCGGGAGGAAGATGTGACCATGCAGATGACTTCTACATGACACGTGTCTGAATAAATATGACCGTGAGAGGTTCATACAGGAGCATGATGGGTCTCATCCTTGATTAATTCATGAGCTATTTCACCTACTGTGGGGAGCTGTACTTAAATGATTTACCTTTCCTGCAGCGGTTGGTATTTCAAATGTGACATTTCAGATGGCCCTAGATTTTTAGACTAATCTATTTATTTCTTGTTGCTGTAGGCCATTCCCGATCTCATCGGAAAAAGGTTTAGCATCAATTACTGTAAATCCTGACCATTAAACACAAATAAAATTCTGAGACCTTGATCAGTGTCACAGACTGGGCAGATGTGTCAAAGGCCTTTCAAACAAGACGTGTTGGTGCGTTTAACAGCTAGACAGAGCTCAGCGGGACTTAACATAAGGCATGTTTTAGGCGTGTTTACTCTCAGACAATATTGCTTACATAAACACTTGAAAACACAACCTGATGTCGTAAACATGACTTCCCAACTCATAAATTCGAGCTTCTCAGGAGGACTCTTGCTGTGTTCACGCCATGTCGTAATAACCGTAATTTCGAAATGACAACAATACTCTGAGCTGTTTAATTATGCATTTCTGTGGCAACAATATCAATGCCCAAATGAATTCGCAGTCATAAGGTAGTACAGCAGTCACGTGGTACAAGTAGGAGCTCTCAGAAAAATCCAAGTTTACAAGTTGTAATTACGAGCTCTACAAGGAGAAGTTGAAATCTCATTAGACAGTAATTTTGACATGGTATGAACGCACCATATTTTTTTTTCACTATTTTTGATTGGCCTTTGGACTGTTTTTGTTGCGCAGACCCTGATACATACACATCACTCACACATAGAGATCGTAGATCGCACTGCGCATAGACAGAAACATTCAGGAGCACAGAAAATTATCAATGCTGCCCCTGCAAATTTTATTAATAAAATAGCTTGCTTTTGAATCGCTACATTTATATTTCTCAGCAACAAGAGTGTAACATCACTGTTTTTAAAGTAATTAAACTCACTGCTTCATTTTTAGTAGAGAGACGCTGCACAGGCCCAGGTAATTCAGACACACATCTCTCTCTCTCTCTCTCTCTCTCTCTCTCTCTCTCTCTCTCTCTCTCTCTCTCGTTAATTAATTGAAATAAATGCTATAATTCATTCATTCAAATATAATCTTACTGCACTGCTATATCTCTGTGTCTGATTCAAAACGGGCAGAATGCTAGAACTACCGAGCGGTAACTGACAAAAATAACCGTAATTTTTACCCCTCTGGTCAATTATTGTGCTGCAAACATCAGTAACAGCTTTAGCTTGTCAGTGCTGACAAATGACCATGGTATAAGTGGAATAATCCACGGCTAGCTGTGCATTAAACAATTTGAATTCTTTGCCTCCACGCCATGCACTAGAATCGTTTAACACACAGCTAGCCGTGGTTTATCCCTTGCTTATCCTGTGCCCAAATTCATCCAGTTGGCCCATATTTTAAAACTGACATTGATCCGCTGTGCTGTCAAAACTTTTAAGCTTGTTTACACTGCATCTTAAACCTGTGCCACTCTGCGGAATGCTAAAAAACGTCTCAGGTTACTATTGTAACCATAGTTCCCTGAGAACAGGGAACGAGACGATGCGTCGATCGACGCCATGGGAACGCCCCCAGCGTGACTGCGTCTGAAGCATCTATGTCAACTAGTCCAATGGAAAGAATGAGCGTCACGGGCGGGTGACGTCATGACCAGGAAATGATAAAAGCACATCCGGTGCAAACCGGCATTAGCTTCGAAAATTGCCGAAGCAAGCCGATCACAGGGATGCAGGAAGTATGGCAGGGTGACGCATCGTCTCGTTCCCTGTTCTCAGGGAACTATGGTTACAATAGTAACCTGAGACGTTCCCTTACGAAGGGAACTCAACGATGCGTCGATCGACGCCATGGGAACGAGAATACCCAAAGCGCCAGAATTCCAAGTACCTGAGTGTTAGTCTGTTGTAACTAAGCACTAAGCACCTGAGAACCTGGGGCAGCATCCAGGTCCAGGCAGTAAAACCTAATGAATGTGAGCGGTGAGGACCAGCCTGCCGCATCACACACGTCTTGAAGAGAAACTCCAAGTAATAAGGCTTTAGAGGCCGCCATACACCTCGTAGAGTGAGCTCTGACCGCCAAAGGACACGGCTGGTCAGAGTACTCGTATGCAAGTGAAATAGCCTCAACTATCCACTTACTAACCGTCTGTTTAGAAGCAGGAAGACCCTTCTCAGGTGATCCAAGCAAATAAATAACTGGTCGGACTTCCTCATTGAAGATGTCCGATAAACATAAGTATCCAGTGCTCGCACTGGACACAAGAGGTTCAGCCTTTCCTTGTCCGCAGTGTGCCACGAAGGAAACGTGAAATCAGGGGGTCTCAACCCAACGATGTACCCCCCACAGGGCGTGGTAAGCCGCAATGGCCGCCACGTAGACCTAAAGCGTGGAAGGACATAGACCTGACGTAAAGCGCTCCTGCAGGAACTCGAGTACTGTGTTCACAGAACAGTTAACCGGATCCCACTGATGTCGGTGACACCATACAGAAAAAACTTTCCAATTAAGCGCATATAGTTTCCTAGTAGCTGGAGCTCTGGAGCTTAGAATGGTCTCAACAACCTCAGTTGAGAGACCACTCTCTATGAGTTGGGCCCCCTCAGAGGCCAAACCCACAGGTTCCAAATCTCCAAATATTGTTGAGACAGAAGGTCTCTCCTGATCGGGATTTCTCCAAGGGAGGACCGTCTAAGAGATGGATCAGGTCCGCAAACCAGATCCGACTCGGCCAGCGTGGTGCTACTAGCAGTAGGCTTATTCCGTACTGGCGAATTCGCTCCAGAACTCCTGGGTGCAGAGCAATAGGGGGAAATGCGTACAGACGTAGCCTCGGCCACGTCTGCACCATAGCATCCAGCCCAGGGGGCTGGGTGAGTAAGGGAGAACCAAAGTGGACAGTGCGTCGTATGCTGAGACGCAAACAGATCCACCTCTGCTTGGCCGTAAAACTCCCAAATAATCCCCTGGCCTCAGCTCCTGCCTCGACAGGATGTCTGCTCCAATATTTTAGTCCCCAAGAATATACACTGCCCTCAGGGAGAGTACCTTCCCCAGAGACCACAGGAGGATCCTCAGACCCCCCTGACGGTTCAGATAAGAGACCACCGATGTGTTGTCTGTACGGACGAGCACATGATGACCCCTCAGGTCTGGGAGGAATTGCTTCAACGCATTGAAGACAGCCATCATCTCCAGGCAATTTATGTGCCACGAGAGATGATGACTCTTCCACAGACCCTGAACCGAGCGGCCTTCCATTACCGCTCCCCAGCCGGTGAGGGAAGCATCTGTCGAGATAGTAACTCGATGGCAAAGAGCTCCAAACACCGGACCCTGGGTTAAGAACCAGTGCTTCCTCCATATAACTAAGGCACGAAAGCAACGCCGCGTGACCTTGATCATACGAAGTGGGTTTCCCCTCGGGGAGAACCCTCTGGTCCTGAGCCACCACTGTAAAGGCCTCATGTACAGCAGGCCAAAAGGTATCCCGTTGGACGCTGCTGCCAAAAGACCCAACAGTCTCCCGAACTGTTTTACAGTGTGTGACTGGCCTAGCTTCAGCTCTTTTGTGGCTGACAGGATAGCAGCTACACGAACGGGCGATAGGGTGGCCCGCATCGTCACTGAATCCCATACCACACCAAGGAAAGTGGTTCTCTGTACTGGAGAAAGCACACTCTTCTTGGTATTGAGCCTCAACCCCAACATCTGCATATGAGCGAGAACGACACCTCGGTGCCGAACCACCAACTGCTCTGATTCCGCTAGAATCAGCCAGTCGTCGATGTAGTTCAGAATACGTATGCCCTGCAGCCTGAGCGGGGCTAGAGCTGCATCTACGCATTTCGTGAACGTGCGGGGTGATAGAGCTAGACCGAAAGGAAGTACCCAATACTGGTATTCTTTGCCCCCTAAAGAAAACCTTAGGAACCTCCTGTGCTGAGGGAGGATGGAGACATGGAAGTAAGCGTCCTTCAGATCTATCGTGACAAACCAGTCCTCGGATCTGATTTGAGTCACGATCTGTTTGAGTGTCAGCATCTAGAACTTGAGTTCCTGTACTGAACGATTTAACAGACGAAGATCTAAAATGGGACGCAACTCTCCATCCATTTTTGGAACAATGAAATAACGGCTGTAAAAACCCGACCTCGGTCGGGTGAGTACACCTGTTCTATAGCTTCTTTCGCTAACAGGGCCTTTACCTCTTGCTCCATTACCAGAGCCTGCTCGGGATGCACCACTGTGGGCAACACTCCGCTGTAACGAGGAGGACGTGAACCAAACAGGATTCTGTATCCTTTCTCTACAATCTGCAGGACCCAACGAGAAATATTCGGCAGAAGCTTCCACGCTGCCAGAAAATTTACTAAGGGAACCAGCCTCGAGAGGCTGGTTTCTGGTGTTAACGAGACAGCCAGTCCCGGAGCCTGAAACATAATGGCAGGAACTACCTGAACTGGCTGCTCTAAAACCCCCCTCAGAGGGCGCGAAACCGATGCAGTGCCGCAGCATAGCATCAGCGACTCGATGGAGACCGCTGCGCCCCGAAGCACCAAGGGTGACGGGGTTGGCAGAACGGTCCCGTGAGGACCCCGAAGTGGAACGGGCACCGTATTCTGAGGTGTACACCGCTCCACTTCGGTCGGGGCTGTCCTCACAGGTCTGACGCCAGTGACGTCAGGACCTCTTTTTTTTTTTTTTTTTGAGCCGAAGTCTTCTTCGCCTGAAGAACGGTCCTCAGATCCGGCTTCGACTTAGAAGACTTCGACTGAGAGTGTTGCACCTGTTTCCATTGTTTATGTGGAGGTGCACGAGACGAAACACTCTCTTTCTGTTGCACATGATATGATGAGCTCGACGGCTGGGTCTGCTCACGCCCAGCAGCCCCAGGGGGCTGGACACGGCGAGGGATAAACTTTTTAAAAGCGTCAGCTTGCTTCTTAGACTCCTGAAATCGCTCGACGACCGCGTGGACTGTGTCGCCAAAGAGACCAGAAGGTTCAAGCGGAGCATCTAATAAAAAAGCTCTATCTTTTTCTTTAATCTCTGACAGATTTAACCATAAGTGTCTCTCAGTAGCTACCAAGGCTGCCATAGACCGCCCAATTGCTCTGGCGGTCTCCTTAGTAGCCCTGAGAGAAAGATCGGTTGCACGACGAAGTTCTCGAATATCGTCATGAGTAATTCCCTCACTACTATCCAGATCCCCCAGCAGGTCAGCTTGATACGCCTGTAGCACTTTTTTTGCCATTGTATGCAGACATGCTCCAGCTTGACCTGCTGCCGTATAAGCTTTGCCCACTAAAACCGAGGTGGCTTTAAGCGGTCTAGTGGGCAAAGCCGAGGCTTTCAGGGACGATGCGGGACCAGGCGAAAGATAGCTGTTTTTTATGCTAAATTCTGTTCCGCCTGGGGCATCGCCTCATAATCATACTCTTTTAGCCCTCTTATTCTCGAATAAGTGTTAACTTGAGGGCTAAAAAGTCGTGAAGAGTAAGGTTTATTCCACGATTTCGATATTTCATTGTGAAGATCGGGAAAAAAGGGAATCTCTCGTGGTGGAGATAATGTAGTGGATGATAAAAAGCGCTCATCTAATTTACTTTTAGGACGAGCGCCTTTATTCTCAGATGGCCATACAATATTTAATTTTTTACAGCCCGTGACATAACATCCACCAGCTCATCATATGCTGGGGAAATAAATTGTGAATCTTTTTCCCTCCTGTGTGTGCTTTCACTCTCCATACTCATAACATCGACCTCCTCGGAGGAAGAGCATTGAAGTAGGGCTCTCTCCCCGGGCGGAAGAAACCGCAGAGCGTGCTTCCGACACCGGGGGGAGAGCGCTGGATCTTCCGGGTAAGGAAGGAGAAAAGGCCAAGAGACCAGTCTCCAACCCCTCCGAAAGATCCTTCCGCGATCCCCAGGAATGCATTCTCCGCGCCGCATCGGCAGACGCGGGTCCTAATCCCTGAGGATCGCGAGCCTGCCCACTCTTTACATCAAAGAGTGACAGGCGAGAGCGGAGCATGCGGAACGTCCCAAACAAATGACACAAAGCTCGTGTGTGTCCCCACCCGTTAAATAACGCGGGCAGGGAGGAACACACTGCTTGTACACTTGTTTCGCCATAACGTTTCCGAATAAATTGCAACAGACAACAATAAATAGACAGAGACAGTATAACACAGATCGCTTGCTGAGGCAACAGAAGCTAATGCCGGTTTGCACCGGATGTGCTTTTATCATTTCCTGGTCATGACGTCACCCGCCCGTGACGCTCATTCTTTCCATTGGACTAGTTGACATAGATGCTTCAGACGCAGTCACGCTGGGGGCGTTCCCATGGCGTCGATCGGCGCATCATTGAGTTCCCTTCGTAAGGGAACTGCAAGATGCACCATAATGGCCAAAAGGCATACAACTAGTCTTTGCATAGACCAATAATTGAAAATTAGAACACGTCTTGTGTGAACATTCCCCTCACGTCTCTAAACTACGGTGTCATGTCCATTAATGTCTTATAATGTTAATAGTATGTAATAAAACAATAGACTGATAAATTATTTCTTGTTTTTATAGTTAGATCAGATTTTTAAAGAGAACCGTTTGGTGTGCTAGCTTAACAAACAGTTTGTCAAGTAGCTTGTTAGCTTCACGTTAAGCAGAATTTATCAGCAAAACTAGATATTAGAAACTAGATATTTAGCCACAAATTAAGAATTTGAACAACTTATTTATTTGTTCCATTTTAGTTGAATCGTGGCCATGTTGTACTAATTTGTTCTCCCGTTTTAGTTAAATTGTGGCCACGATATATTGGATCACATTCGTATGACATGGGCATGATTTAACTTATTTAAGGGACCGGATTTATAAAACGTGGCCAGTGGCCATGAATTAATAAGTTGTGGTAATTAATTTATAATTTAAGGGCTCCATTTAAAAAAAAAAAAACAGGCTATAGACCTATTGTCACGACACACACGAGAGAGACAGTAGATCCAAGTGCAGTGAGATATTTATTGGGTAATCCGTGAAACGTAATCCAGTCCAGGCAAGGGTCAAATACCATACAAGCAATCCAAACAAGAACAACGAACACAAGGAACAGGCAGGAACAAACCAAGTGTGAGAGATTAACAACGACTCCGTACACATACTAACACAGACAGGGAATATATACACATATCTAACAAGACTAACACAGAACAGCTGGGAACAATGATTACGGGGAACAGCTGAGTGCAATGAACTGATGAGTGACAGTGACAGACAGAATGCTGGGAATTGAAGTCAAATGTGAAGGACACCGTGAAAACGAGGACCTCTAGTGATAAACAAGGGAACACAACCAGACACTGTGACATAACCCCCCCTCTACGGAGCGGCTACCAGACGCTCCACGACAACACTAAAACATGACACAAGAGTTCAGGAGGGAGGTGGAACGGTGGAGGATCAGGGGGAGGGATGGTGGGCCAGGTCCGTGAAGGGAGACAGGAACAAGGGGTGAGGGCTTAAACGGTGACCAGGGCAAAACAGAGAGTCCATCGGGCATCCAGGGCGAAACACAGAGTCCATCTGGCGGCCAGGGCGAATCACAGAGTCCATCCGGCGGCCAGGGCGAAACAGAGAGTCCATCGGGCGGCCAGGGCGAAACAGAGAATCCGTCGGGCGGCCAGGGCGGTGAAGACCCCTCGGGCGGCCAGGGCGGTGAAGACCCCTCGGGCGGCCAGGGCGGTGAAGAACCTTCAGGCGGCCAGGGCGGTGAAGACCCCTCGGGCGGCCAGGGCAGTGAAGAACCTTCGGGCGGCCAGGACGGTGAAGACCATTCGGGAGGCCAGGGCGGTGAAGCACCTTCGGGCCACCAGGGTGGTGAAGACCCCTTGGGCGGCCAGGGCGGTGAAGACCCCTTGGGCGGCCAGGGCGGTGAAGACCCCTTGGGCGGCCAGGGCGGTGAAGACCCCTCAGGCGGCCAGGGTGATGCTGTTCCTGGCTCCGACTCAGGAACAGCAGACACCGACTCTGGAACAGCAGGCACTGGATCCAGCTCTGGAACAGGCATTAGCTCAGGAACAGACACCGGCTCAGGAACAGACACCAAAACTGTAACAGCCACAAGAACAGACACAAACACAGAAACAAACACTGGTTCAGGAACAGGCGCTGGCTCCAGCTCAGGTACAGCAGACACAGGCTCCGGCTCTGGAGTAGGCACTGGCTCTGGCTCCTGCTCTGGGACAGCAGACACTGGCTCCGGCTCTGGAACAGCAGACACTGGCTCCGGCTCTGGAACAGCAGACACTGGCTCCGGCTCTGGAACAGCAGACACTGGCTCCGGCTCTGGAACAGCAGACACTGGCTCCGGCTCTGGAACAGCAGACACTGGCTCCGGCTCTGGAACAGCAGACACTGGCTCCGGCTCTGGAACAGCAGACACTGGCTCCGGCTCTGGAACAGCAGACACTGGCTCCGGCTCTGGAACAGCAGACACTGGCTCCGGCTCTGGAACAGCAGACACTGGCTCCGGCTCTGGAACAGCAGACACTGGCTCCGGCTCTGGAACAGCAGACACTGGCTCCGGCTCTGGAACAGCAGACACTGGCTCCGGCTCTGGAACAGCAGACACTTGACTCGGGACCACCGGAACTGGGACCACCGGAACTGGGACCACCGGACTCGGGACCACCGGACTCGGGACCACCGGAACAACAGCGGGCTGCACTGGGACGCCCTCCAAAATGACCGCATGCTGTACAGGGACGGCCTCTGAAATAACCGCATGCTGCATAGGGACGGCCTCCAAAACGACCGCACGCCGCACAGGGACGGCCTCTGAAATGACCGCATGCTGCATAGGGACAAGGCGAAGATCTTGTGCTGGGCGGAACCAGTGGTGAGGACCTTGTGCTAGATGAGCCACGAGATGGTGACTTCGTGCGGGGTGGAACCAGCGGCGAGGATCTTGTACTGAACCAGTCTGGCGGCTCCGGATCAGAAGAATGGCAAGGCGGAGGACGGTGTCGTGGAATTTGTCGACCACCTCCTCCCCTGCAACCTCCCCGAGTTCCGGAGAACGTTGCCAGACGAGTCCCCAGAAACGACTCACCATCTCTGATGGACGAGTTCGCTGAAGCCTTAGCCGCCGCTGCTTCCTCAGTCTGCTGGGCCCATAAGCCAAAACATTGAAAAATGTTTAGTCGAGGCGCTTCCTCCCCGACCTGCGAACCTCCTCTCTGTGGTCCCCTTCCTTCCCCATACACAGGAGAAGGGTTATGGAATCCCGAACTGCTGGATCTATTCATCGGGACGGAAAACGTAATCCAGTCCAGGCAAGGGTCAAATACCATACAAGCAATCCAAACAAGAACAACGAACACAAGGAACAGGCAGGAACAAACCAAGAAGTGTGAGACATTAACAACAACTCCGTACACATACTAACACAGACAGGGAATATATACACATATCTAACAAGACTAACACCGAACAGCTGGGAACAATGATTACGGGGAACAGCTGAGTGCAATGAACTGATGAGTGACAGTGACAGACAGAATGCTGGGAATTGAAGTCAAATGTGAAGGACACCGTGAAAACGAGGACCTCTAGTGATAAACAAGGGAACACAACCAGACACTGTGACACCTATAGGCATCTCAGCTCAGAGAATTCACTTCTGGTAATGGGGAATATTCTTGTTTATATATCATGTTTATTTTGAGTGAGAAAACAATGCACACTAATTCAAATTCAGAAAGCAATAATTCAACAACAAATACCGTAGCCATTAAGTCAAACTTTTTCTATGAATAAAAGGTAAGCCAGTTGCCACAGACGCCTGATAATCATCAGAACTTCTCTTTTCACATGCTTTTCATGTTCAGCAGCTCTGCGAGCAGAGAAATAAGCTGTATTTTCATCATTCTATTCAAAACTGAAATGAACAGATTTGAGTCTGAGATACTACACTCTCTCTCAGCCATTTGCTCTGTAAATTCTCCAAAAGTTGTTAATTTGACAATGTCTCTCATTAGCACTCTGTGATCAGGTTTTCAGAAAAGAAAGTCAACGATAATAGGATACATATTACGGACAGCGCAGAACGTCTGATAGTTGAGATGGTGTGGAAGTGTTAATTAAGTTCTGTGATGATTTTTTGTCATCATTTTTGTTGATTTTTCTGTTACGGATGTGCAGTCCTCCATCCTGCAGCTATGCAGAGGCTTAGATCCCGCCTGTATTATGAAGCAAAATTGGTCATATGTTGTGAACAGACTATTTAATTGTTCTTTTTGGAAGTGTGTAAAAACTTACAGTAGTTCCATTTGCTTAAAAAAATAACAATTATTATTATAATAACAATTAATTATTATATTGCATATATCATCCTGACTTCAAACAATATGGCTAAAATTAGCGCTCAATTGCGTACACGTTTGGTATGTTGATATTAACTTTCAGCTCATATAGTATTTATCCTCATTTTAACTGTGTATACAGCAAATGTGAAGAGTTCAGGTTGCATTAAATAAATCCCTTTATCCACTGCGGTGTCTCCCCAGCGCTCTCTGTGCACGTCAGGTTTTACTTAAGTACGTGAAATATAGAATCTGCCTTTGGACTTCATACCTTTTATAGTATGAGTGGCTTTATCTGCATGCCAAACAGCGCTGCATGATTACACTTGAAATGTATGTGGATTTTACATAATTTGCATAAGATGACTGTTGTTATTTCTTCTTGCTAATCTTTATACACTGTGTCATCTTTATTTTTGTCGCAAGGGCTCAGTTCTCCGGTTGAGTAAATCCAGCGGGTGTCTTGAGAATGGCTGTCGAGGAATGTTTTATTGTGGCTTTCAACAATCAGTGGTTCTTCGCTGAATGTCAGCGTGGCTGAAAATACAAGAGGAATTCTAGCATGGGATCATTTTTCTCAGAAGTCCTGAAAGATCACTATCTTGGAAGTCCCTGGACTGTGTGCGAAGGATAATATATGCCATGACAAATTTCGAGATTTTATCAATTCGTTATTTTGATCCCCCAATATCCTGTTTCCCAAAAAGCCAGTTTGAACGCACAGATCACATGTACAAAGAGCTCTGATGGTAAGGTCTTCCAACAGCCTCATTTCCCCCTGGTATCATGGAGAATAAAGAAATCATGAATGCAAGGTTCTAACCCTAACCTAACCCTAACATTAAAGGATCGGCCCTCTTCATGTTCAAAGTTGTTCATGATTTTTTTCATAAAACTTTTAGAGTGCAGAGATGAAAGAACATTTTTTTTCCTTTTTTTTATTTTTTTTTACAGATCTGCAGTGAATAAAGAGCAGCTGTCATATGTTATCAGAAATGGCAAGAGAATGACCCTTGTGGTACATTATGTTCCTCTGTTTTATGGGTTCAAGCTGATTGATTCAGGTCATGGGCATTCCTGAAATAGGTTTAAAGTGACTTGAAAGACACTTTCCACTATTCTCTCTAGAAGTTATGAAAATATGGGGGTGGGGGTCACAACATTTTTTTTTTAAGGTTTATTTAAGAAAGTCTGAAAAGGTTTATTTAGCAAATCAAGTGGCAAAAGGATGACATGGAAATCATTTTTCTGTCCTTCCAAATTTCTTTCTCTTTATCCTTTCCAATTGTGGTAGAACCTTAAGGGCAATAATGTACAGTGCTCTGATTTAGCCCTTTTATGACCCAAGCCATTAAAAAAAATTGACTGAAAAGGGTGTAGGAGTCAAAGCCATAGTGTCAGAGTAAGAGTTTCATGCTGAAGTTATAGAAAAATTCTATAAGAACTGATATTTAACCCATGTGTCTGAGGTTACCAACAATGATTTTGTCACCTCTCTCTAGATTATCTCTAAATTTAATGGTTGAAATGAACATTTAGGGCTCATTCACATAGAACTCCTTTTTGCAAGGTCTTTTGCAAAAAACGCAACGTCTTTATGGAGCTAGAATTGTGTCTTTATTACATGCGAGAAAATAAATTATCTGAGAGAAAAAAAGTTTAAGAGAAAAAGTTATCACACTGATAGCAAAAAAGCATTTCATGAGAGAAAAAAGAATATTCGAGAGAAAAAAGTTCATACCAATAGCAAAAAATAATAATATTTGAGACTAAAAAAGGTTTTGAGAGTATTTTCTCATTGAACATAAATATATATATAAATTTGAATTTTTTTTTTATTATTTCTGAGAAAAAAAATCTCAAATA
This sequence comes from Gila orcuttii, assembly GCA_026230005.1. Taxonomy (NCBI): domain Eukaryota; kingdom Metazoa; phylum Chordata; class Actinopteri; order Cypriniformes; family Leuciscidae; genus Gila; species Gila orcuttii. Next base: position 36,622,382 of record JAPDVR010000013.1, on the reverse strand, counting down.
TATATTTTTTGCTATCAGTGTGAAAACATTTTCTCTAAAAAAAAGTGTTTCTCTCAAAACACTTTTCTTTGCTCTCGATCCAATTTCTTGCTCTCGTGTCAGGATTTTGCTTTCGCTGTGAAAATTGTGTCATGGGCGGGGCCACGTTCCTATTGGCCAGTCGGGTGAGCATCGTCTTGTCTTGGGAGTCGAACTGAATCATTTCACCATTGTTCGGTTCACCTATATAGATGCCGCCTCTGCCTTAGTTGAGCACGGACACTCCAATGTTTGGGTAAGATGATGACACACACAACTCGATGGGTAGCTGGCTGAGCAAGTTCAGCATCACTGAAGATTAAACATTAAAAAATAGCACTCATATTCATGAATGACTGAATTTAAATTTAAATTTTTAAATTATTATCGTTAACAAAATATCTGCCGACATTCGGACTGCCAACCAATCCGCAAACAGCCTCTGACTGGTAATACGGTTGTGCTGTTGAGGCTCGCGCAGCCTCATGAGGAGAAATGGAAACAAATGAGCGCAGATCACACAAAGAAACTTAATGAACATAGAGCTGTTAAAAAATCAATGTGGAGTTGTTATATTTATAACATAGCCTATTATGATATGATACAGTTAAGAAACATCACAGTGACCGCGAGTGCTGAATACCATCACGACTGAAAACATGACACTGATTTCATATGACAGTTCAATAAACAAGTCATTAATATCAAGTCACTTACATTTTAGACACAATATTGACTGTTTTTGTTCTATTTGAGCAGCGAAAATAGTTCCAAACAAACATCCCAAGAACCACAGCGCAGCTCACTGGAACACATAACGACTCGGTTACTAACGTAACCTCGGTTCCCTGAGAGGAGGGAACGAGTATTGCGTAAGTAGCTTACGCTATGGGAAAACTCCTTTTCTCGAGAATATTGAAGTCTTTATGTAAAACGCATTGCAGCTGCACAGCTGACAGCAATGAACGAAGGAACTCGGTCATTGGCTGTGCTGCGGCAACTTGCTTGAACCAATGACGGGGCGACTCTGAATGCGCGACCAATGAGCGCGCTTCGCGCCTGCGCGCGTCAGAGCCCGCCAAGATGGGCGTGGCCAAGCTATATATTGGGCGCCCCGTCATGAGAGTTCTTTAGGTTAAAACGACTGAAGCGAACTAACCAAGCACAAGCACGGCAGCTTACGCAATACTCGTTCCCTCCTCTCAGGGAACCGAGGTTACGTTAGTAACCGAGTCGTTCCCTTTCGAGAGGTCTCTCCTATTGCGTAAGTAGCTTACGCTATGGGAACACCATGCAAAACGCCGTGCGTGCTGAACTTCGCCTTATGATAGCCAGAGGCAGGTGCCTGAGCTAAAAAGCAAAGTTATCATCCAACTAGCCGGCAGAGGCGAGCTTTATATGTGGGAAAAAATACAGAGCGGCTAGAAGGCGCTCAGTGTGACACAAGCACATACATAATCTAGATACGAACTCGCAGTTCAACTAGCATTATGCTGATAGCACATTGGAATGCAATGTCGGGACCTGTAGGTTGTAGAATCTGATAAATGTGGACGGTGAGGCCCAGCCTGCCGCCGCACAAATATCCTCGATCGGTATCCCGCTCGACCATGCCCAGGAAGAAGCCACACTCCTGGTGGAGTGTGCTTTGACTCCCCAGGGGCATTGAAGTCCCTTAGCTTCATAAGCCAGAGCTATAGCTTCGACTATCCAGTGAGAGACTCTCTGCTTTGAAACGGCGGAACCTTTCGTACGGCCGCCAAAGCATACAAACAGTTGTTCTGTCTGTCTGAATAGGGCAGAACGCTCCAAATACACTCTGAGAGCCCTAACGGGGCAGAGTAGATTAGCGTCGTGTTCGTCTGCTGAAGACGAAAGCGCAGTTAGGGAGATAACCTGTGCTCTGAAGGGAGTGGTGAGCACTTTAGGAATATACCCATGTTTCGGTCTAAGGACGACCCTGCAGTCGTTAGGTCCGAATTCTAGGCAGGCAGCGCTTGTTGAAAGCGCGTGCAGGTCGCCCACTCTCTTGACCGAGGCGAGTGCCAGCAAGAGCGCCGTCTTGAGCGAGAGCTGTTTAAGGTGCACGGTTCGGAGTGGTTCGAACGGGGGCCCTTTAAGAGCGTCTAGGACCGTAGCTAGGTCCCAGATCGGCACTGAGGGGGGGCGTGAAGGGTTCATCCTCCTGGCGCCCCTTAGGAAACGAATAATTAGGTCGTTTCTTCCCAATGGACGTTCCATTACAAGGTCGTGTGACGCTGTGATGGCAGCCACATATACTTTGAGCGTGGAGGGGGTGCGGCCCGCCTCCAGAAGCCCTTGTAGGAAAACGAGTACACTCGTAATCTCGCATGTTACAGGGTTCAGGCCCTTGGTATTACACCAGTCACCGAACACTTTCCATTTCTGGGCATATAAGCGTCTCGTGGAGGGCGCCCGCGCCTCAGCGATGGTTTTTAGTGCTCCGCTCGCGAGGTTCCTGGGAACCCGTTGAGGGGCCATGCATGAAGGGCCCACAGATCGGGGCGGGGATGAAATATCATCCCGCTGGCCTGACTGAGGAGGTCTGGCCTCAGTGGAATCGGCCGTGGTGCAGATTGCATTTGCATCAGATCTGGAAACCATGTTTGGTTCTTCCAGAGTGGGGCTATCAGCAGCACTGCGTTTCCCTCCTCTCTGACCCGACTGATGACCTGTGGCAGCATCGCGATCGGGGGAAAGGCATATAAGGGGCGGCTCGGCCAGCTCTGGGCGAGCGCGTCCGTGCTTTTCGTGAAGAAAAGAGAGCAGTGCGCGTTCTCCTTGGAGGCGAAGAGGTCGATCTCAGCTTTGCCAAAGGTTTTCCATGACCACTGAATCGTCAGAGGGTTGAGAGCCCATTCTCCTGGGAGAATCTTGTCTCTGGATAACATGTCTGCCCCCTGGTTCAGGGCGCCTGGCACATGCGCTGCTCTCAGCGAGCGCAAGTTGTGCTGGGACCATAAAATGAGTCTCCTGGCCATTGAATGCATGGAGCTCGACCTGAGTCCACCCTGGCGATTTATGTACGACACTACCGTCATGTTGTCCGTTCGGACCAGGACGTGTTCGTTTTTTAGATGTGGGAGCAGGGCTCTGAGAGCCAAAGCGACCGCTTTCATTTCCAGACAGTTTATGTGTAGGCGCTTCTCCGGGTTTGACCAAAAGCCGGAGACAGGCCTGCCCTCGTAAAGGGCCCCCCAACCTATTTTGGAGGCATCTGTCGTTATCATCTTTCTCCTTGTGTTCACACCCAGACTCACGCCTGACTGGTACCAGTCGGCGGCTTTCCAGTGCGTCAGGGCTTTTATACAGCCGTGGTTCGCTCTGATTAAAAAGTGGCCCGAACGCCACGCGTGAGTAGGGACGCGGCTCTTGAGCCAGCGTTGGAGAGGGCGCATATGCAACAATCCTAGCTGGAGTACGGCCGATGCTGAGGCCATGAGACCGAGCATCCTCTGAAACCGTTTGACGGGGGCGCGCGCGCCCGCTCTGAATGATGTTGCAAGGCGCCGGATGGTGAGCGCGCGCTCCGATGAGAGACGCGCTGTCATTTGCATCGAGTCTAGAACTATTCCCAGGAAAGAAATTCTCTGGCTGGGAGATAGTATGCTTTTTGCAAAATTGATTCTTAGACCCAGGCATTCTAAATGGCTGATAATCCAAGATCTGTGTGTTATTAGCTGACTCTCTGATTGTGCTAGAACCAGCCAATCGTCGAGATAATTCAGTATTCGCACTCCCCTTTGTCTTAGGGGGGAAAGTGCTGCATCCATACATTTCGTGAATGTACGGGGAGCCAGGGACAGGCCGAACGGGAGTACTGTGTACTGGTATGACTGTCCCTCGAAAGCGAATCTCAGAAACGGCCTGTGATGAGGCGCTATTGGAATGTGAAAGTAAGCATCTTTCAGATCCACTGAGAGAAACCAATCTCCTGGGCGCACTTGCGCGAGGATATGCTTGGTTGTTAACATTCTGAACGAGCGAATCATTAGTGCTTTGTTCAGGTGTCTGAGATCTAGGATGGGGCGGAGACCGCCATCCTTTTTCGGGACGAGAAAATAGCGGCTGTAAAAACCTGTCCCGCTCAGAGAGGGGGAAACAGTTTCCACAGCGCCCTTTTCTATTAGTTTGCGCACCTCGGTGCGTAGAACATGTGAACACTCTTTTCTCACTTTCGTCTCGACCACAGTCGTAAAACGTGGTGGCCTGCGAGCGAACTGGAGCGAGTATCCGTGCTTTACTATATTTAATACCCATTTCGGCATATCTGGAATGTTTTCCCATGCCGCTGCGTGTACAGATATGGGCTGAATACAGGCTAGGGGCGGGCCGCTGTGACGTAGGGACCCGGCTAGCGAATCGCCTGAGCTCATAGCTCTCAGGGGCGCGGGCGCGCGCTGAGCAGCTGAGTGAATGGGCGCGTGTGTGATTACAACAGTGCGCGCTGTGTTTGTAAAACTCGCAGCCTGAGCTGAGGTTTTGTTTGACACTGTAAGGGCAGTGTTTATAAGTGGGGGTGCATAAACAGTGGTAGGCACACGCGTCACTTTTATAATGTTTCCCGCTTTTACTGGGGATGAATTTATAACTGTGTGAACAGTGCTTGTGTGTAGTGGTGCGTACATGACCGTAGGCACGTGATCTACATTCATGGGAAGCGCAGCCTGAGCTGGGAATGAATTTGGCACTGTTTTGACAGTATCTGGGAATGCACACTTTGTGGACATGTGAACCCTTAGTGATGCAGGCAGAAAAAGACTCTTTTTGTGTTTTCTGTGCGTCGCCGTAAAAACGGCGTTTGTTTGCAGGTGAGCGAGCTCTGTGACTGGCCCATTGACTGCTGTATGGACATATCCAGCCGCCTGTAAGGGGACTGGGTAATGTTTGAGCTTTTGCGGAGAGAGTGGTCCGGCTTTTGCGAGACACGTACTCTCTCTTCTCATTTCTGTGGCTAGGACGGCTTTCGAGGCTCAGGGTTCAGCACAATCTTGGGCCGAGGACCCCGTCGCTCAGGAGGCGGCTTGCGGTTGTGAGAGCGCGAGCGGCGTCGAGCGTCAGCCTGAGGCGCGGGCTGAGAGGCGGTGGGGGCTGTTCTAGCCCGCTGCGGCTGCGGCGGTCTCTGTCTGCTCTGCGATGAGCTGGAGCGCTTTGGCAGGAAATGACGCATAGCTTGTGAAGCGTTCTGGGCCTCAGTGAAGCGTTCGGCGAAACCTTTAACCGCCGGTCCAAACAGCCCGCTGGTGGAGATAGGCGCATCGAGAAATGGCGCCTTATCCGCGTCCTTCATTTCAGTCAGAGTCAGCCACAGATGGCGCTCGAGAACAGTCAAATTAGCCATAGCACGGCCGATGGACTGGGCGGTGGCCTTCGTGGCTCGCAGAGCTATATCAGTCGCGCTGCGTAAGTCCCTGAAGGCTTCGGGTTCGGGGCCAGACTCGTCCATAGAGCGGAGAAGCTTGGCTTGGAACACTTGAAGTACCGCCATTGAGTGAAGCGCTGATGCAGCTTGGCCGGCGGCGGCGTAGGCGCGACCGGCGAGAGCAGAGGTAGTGCGGCAGGGTTTCGAGGGGTGGGAAGCTTTGGCTTTCCATCCGGAGGTGGAGGGCGGGCAGAGATGATTGGCCACGGCCTCCTCGAGGGGCGGCGTTCCCTCGTAGCCTCTTTCCTTCGCGCCGTCCACTGAGGAGAGCGAAGAAGAAAAAGAAGGCTTTAGGCGCGCAGAGTGGGGGGCTTTCCACGACTTGGTGAGTTCGTCGTGAACTTCCGGGAAGAAGGGAGAAGGCCTTTGCCGAGGGGCCTGCTGGCGCCCCTGCAGAAACCACTCATCCAGTCGGCTCCGGGTTGGCTCTTCGGGAGAAGACCAATCGAGCCCGAGGTCTTCCACGGCCTTAGAGAGGACACGGATAATCTCAGTATCCATAGTGGAGCCCCCGCTCGTGCTAGCTAGCGTCGACGGGGCGGGGTCGAGAGTGGAGCCCGGCCAGTCGTCCGATGCAGCGTCGATGGACAAGCTGTCGTCCATTCCCCCGTCGTCCTCGGACGCGCCGAAAGTCACAAGGCCCACCGCTCTGCCAGAGGGGTGTGGGTCCGGCTGGGTGAACTGAACCGGCGGTGGGGAAGGCAAGAGCGGCGGTGAAGCACGCGGAGACTGGCTCGGCGTGACGTCACTGAGCTCAGGTTCAGGAAGCCTCTGTGAGCGGCGCTTTTTCTTAGTGCGCGGCTCAAACAGAGGGGTGGCGATGGGCTCGCTCACGGCGAAAGCGGCGAGGCGAGCCCGTAGTGCGGAGAGACCCAGGTCATCACATTCCGGGCATCCGCCCTTGGTCAATGCAGCTTCTGCGTGGTCACGGCCCAGGCAGCGAGTGCAGATGATGTGACGATCCCCGTCCGGGAGAAGGTCTCTGCACGACGCGCAGGAAGGCATTTGAAACAACGCCTTAATGGAAATTTGCTCTTTCACAAATGTCGCGGGGCGGACAGATGTAAAATACTTGCGTATATGGCGCGCCGGATGGCTCAGTAGGAGGTGCTTGAAGGCGGCTGAAGGTGCCGACGTCCTCGTAGCAATCCCGCTGGTATGCTTTTCCACGGCGGCGAAGGCTTCCAATAATCCGGAGGATCCAGCGAAGAAGGTGTTCGCTGAAGGAGATTAAATCTAAAGAACTCTCATGACGGGGCGCCCAATATATAGCTTGGCCACGCCCATCTTGGCGGGCTCTGACGCGCGCAGGCGCGAAGCGCGCTCATTGGTCGCGCATTCAGAGTCACCCCGTCATTGGTTCAAGCAAGTTGCCGCAGCACAGCCAATGACCGAGTTCCTTCGTTCATTGCTGTCAGCTGTGCAGCTGCAATGCGTTTTACATAAAGACTTCAATATTCTCGAGAAAAGGAGTTTTCCCATAGCGTAAGCTACACAGCAAAAACTCCAGTGTTAAATTAACTCTTCTGGGAGTTTATATGGCTCCAGACTCAAGAGTGTAAAGTGTTAAAATATGAGTGTTAAATTAACACTCAAGAGTGTTAAAGTTAATGAGATAATTACGTGATTAATTGAGTGATGATTGAGCATTATTGAAGACACCTGATGTTAATAAGCAGAATCACTGAAGGAGAAAATCTCAAATTGTACGCCACCATTATGGAGATCAGTGTGTGCTTTAGTTGGGCTTTTGACCCTTACATTTTTAACATTAGAATTTGTTTGTCTGTTATTATTTAGTTGTAACAGCCGGATGAACAAAGGAAAAAGTGAATTGACGTTGTTGATTATGTTATGATGTAATCATCATATGAACTTGATCACTGAACTTATTAAGAATCTTGTGACATAGATATATGTTGTTAATTACAACATCATTGATTATACGTCAAAGATCTAGAATTTTCTATTTAATACAAAGGATTTCTTAAAAGTTATTTTCAAAAATAAAAAAAGTCTTTATAGGCACAAACAGACATCAAGATTCAATCTATGCATCTCAACAATGGTGATGAGCAGAATATTCAATTAGGAAAAGTAAATTAGATAGACAATTCAGATCAATAATTTATTCATACCGCAATGCATGATGGGAGCCATTAATGAGTTGTGATTGGTGGCTGCCAGAATGCACTGCAACATGCTTTATTATTGTCACCATTGTTGAGATTCACAGTCTGATTATTGATGTCTGTGTTTCTAAATAAAATTATGTTTTTAAGTTTTTTTTATATATTTTTGATTATATTAAAAGCACTGAAAGTCCTATGCTGTAGAATCGCAGAGCAGTTGTAATTAACAAGTTAAACTATCTCAGTAAACTTAAATTTTCAAATCACAACATGATTATGTCAAAACATAACCAACACCATCCATTCACTTTTTGTCTCTGTTCATCTGGCTGCTATAACTCAATAACAACAGACAAACAAAATCTCAAGAAAAAAATAAAAGGGTCAAGAACCCAACTAAAGCAAACACTGATCTATATAATGGTGACGTACAATTTGTGATTTTCTCCTTCAGTGATTCTGCTTGTTAACATCAGGTGTCTTCAATAATGCTCAATTATCACTCAAGTAATCACTTAATTATCTCATTAACTTTAACACTCTTGAGTGTTAATTTAACACTCATATTTTAACACTTTACACTCTTGAGTCTGGAGCCATATAAACTCCCAGGAGAGTTAATTTAACACTGGAGTTTTTGCTGTGTACTTACGCAATAGGAGAGACCTCTCGAAAGGGAACTGCATTAATGAATGATTCAGCGCTTTGAATGAATCGATTGAGTCAAAGATTCAATGACCCATTAAACAACTGCCTCATTCAGCCGTTTGAACGAATCATTTGAATAAATGACTCAATAACTCACTCATTAAGACGGTCACCTGCCGCCCCCTACTGGTGGTTTAGTTTCGTGTTTAAAAGTAGGCTATAATTCTTTCCAATATGTCATATATGTCATGCTGATAATACCAAAAATCTCATAAGGAATGAATAATACATTATTCACTCTCTTTTTCATTAATTCTGACCTTCAATTGTTTTTTTTTCCAGCAATTAAGTGTTTTTACCTTGTGTATACATGTACAGCTTTTTTTCTCAAATAGTAAATATTAATTTGCACAAATTACCTTATTAATTTTTTTGTTTCACATTGTTTATAAAGAACAAGTTGTTATAATTTGTAGCGAAAAAAAAAACTTAGGCTACCCTTCATTCATTTTACTATAATAAACTTTTTTAAATTACATGCTCAATAGGCTAACTAATATCTGCTGAACATTTGGAATACAAAATATGCTGAAAACCCAAACAATATGTGACAAACGAAACGCAGCTTAGGCTATTGGTATGCTTCTGTTACGAAAATTGAACAGCCTAAATAAATAAATAAATAATTAGGGCTGAATAAATAAATAAACAAACAAACAAACGACGAATAGTAGGCTAAAGTAAGCATATAGGCCTAGATCATAAACTTATTTGTGTTTATAGATTAATAGTTATTGTGTTTGCAGATTAGTTGTAGGATATAATTTCGGTTATCAGACAATAGGATATTTTTTTGTTCTATTCTTCAGAAACAATCTCATACCAGTCGACGAGATTGAGTTGGCGACCACTGGTGTTTAATATAGCAAAGTGCTCCAGCCTAGGCCTATTAAAATGATAAACGATAAAAACATATCAACCCCAACAATAATACAAATGCAATAGGCTATATCAAAAATGTATACCCACCCTTACCCATATCCATATTTCTATGTGTTGGCCCTCAAAATGTGGGTTAAACAAGAAAACACAAAAATATAACAGACGCAGACGTCACTAAGACAGACGCAATTGTCACGTTCAGTGTGAGGAATGAGTGAAGGGAAAGTAAATTGCGTATGGCGTTCCGATCGGCTCTTTAATATGACTTTGCAACATGCACTCGTCTCAATGAACGTCTCACTCAACGTCTTATTTTTTTTTTTATTCTGCTATTTATTTCTATTCAATTTAAGACGCTGACGTCACGCAATTCACGCGTGGCAGTGAAGTGTGGAGTCAGACGTCACGGGTCATTCACGTGTGGCAGTGAAGTTATTAGGCTTGTTTGAGATGAGCAAAATCTGCGCAGAACCGATCACCGGTGATCAACGCGAGATGCATGCCGGTTAGAAATGTGTCCGAGTGCGGTCCGCCTTGCTCTGATGTCATGCTGACATATGTCAAAAAACTCTCGCGACCGCAAGGCGCACGTGTCGGATTCTGCAGGCGCGCGCAGTTGCTCTCCACCGACTGCGCTGATCAAAAGCATGATGAGAAACGACTTGCTTACAACACAGCTTAATGCTCATTGGTTTAAACAACCGTGATGTATTGTTCTTTTTTAAAATGTTTGATTTGATTTATGTATCATTTTTTATGTGTATACGTACGTTATGTGTGAATAAACTCTCTGACAGTGCGATATGGGTTATGTGATGTCATTTTATAAATAAAAAAAAATATATAAACATATGTCTGTATTAAAGAAAAAATTATTGATAAACACATATTTGGAATGGATTTAAATATCAAGTACTTTGGGTGTCTTGTTCATTATATCTATTTTCATAAAAGCAACAGAACTTAAATTACATCCAGTTTATTAGCAACACCGTGCACGAGCGTGAATCCCGTGAATCCCGCGATATCCGCCTTTGATCTCACAGGTGTCTGATCCAATGCGAGAAGAGAGATCTGTCCGTCTTGCCTGCGCTTTTTTCACTCCTCCCCTCACTGCAGCCGCCTACTCTCACCTACATTTCAGGCGAGGCAAGGCGCATCTCAAACAAGCCTATTATTATTTTTTTCGCTAACACGTATTTAACACGCTATTCACAGTACAACACGGCTCAGTGCAGTGTGTCAGCGGCGTTCTGATCGGTTCTTTAATATGACTTTGTAACTTTCACTGGTCTCAATGAACGTGACACTTGCGTCTGTAATTTTTATATAGGAAATGTGTGTGTGTTCTTGTTAACCACGTTTTTAGGGCCAAATGCCCCCACAAAGATAAAATTATGAAGAAACCAAATTGATATAAGGTAAAAGGGCTAGGCTACCCAGGTGAAAAATAAATGTGCTAAAGTGTACTAAAATTTAGCATACTTTTTATACTTCAAGTGTGTTCATGATTAGTTAACTTGAAGCATGCTATTTTGGAACAACTAATTTTGTACTTATATATTTTAGTAGTAATTAAATTGTAGAAAAGCTCAACTTGAAGTGTATTTAGTGTACTTTTATGTGCTAAAGTGGAACCACTTAAAGTATATTTTGTATACTTTAACTATATGCCTGTGTAGGGACTAATTACATGCTTAAAGTGTACTTTATTTGTGTTACAAGTACATTATAAATTCATTATGAGTGTCTTAGAAACATATGTACTAGATTTTAATATACTAAATTATGCTAAAATGGAACCACTTCCAGTACATTTAAGTGTATTTCTTTGCAGTTCATTAAAAATATACTTTCATGTCTTAAACTAGTTATAATATATGAAGCATAATTTAATGTACTTCAAGAACATTTAAATAGCATTAAAAGTCTATTAGCATTACACTAATAGCTTAATATAAAGCTGTTTTATTCAGTTTAAAACGGTGTATTAAAAGTGCAAAAATAATTAAATATAAACATTAAGACATACACAGACTTTGAAAATCAAGAAAACTTTAATATAGTATCTTGTGTAAATTACATAAGAGTAAAAAAAGGAATAAAAGTAAATTAAAAAGATCAGTGAAATGCTATGGCAGAGCTATATTTATAATTTTTTTTTTGAACATTTCAGTTATACATGTATTACTGAAAAGTACACTATGAATTTTACATCACTAAATAAGCATCACAATGCAATTTTCTGAAAAAATAAAAATAAGTTTCAGAAAAATAATGTGCAGAAGTGAATAATGCATTATTTACAAACTTAGGCCTACAACTGGCTGAACCAAAGAAACAGAAGAGTTTGAATGTCACATCTTCATCTTCAAGTGGACGATCACTTCTCTGAGTACGACTCATTTTCTACAACTGGGGCTTGTAGTATTTGAAGACTGCTTTATCAGAGGATCTTTAAAAGGGAAGAATAATTAATATAAAATTAACCAATGATTAACATTTTTGTATCCATGTTTGAATAGATGTATAATAATTTGCATAGAAATGCATGAGAAGTCAACGGAATTCTAGTTTACCTTTAAAAGCTTTGGCTATATCCTCCTCATCCAGCTTTATCCTCTTGTCTGTCGTCACTGTACAGCACTCTATGAGTTACATTGAACAGGAGATTAGAAGCAGCCCAACACAATTTACAGTGAGCAGAGTTCAATCAAAAAGTTACTGATATAGTTATTTGCAGCAATAAAGCAACCTGTGAGTATTAGAGGATAGGTTTTCTATTGATAATTGTGGTCTATTTAAAACCTAGGATATTTCCCATGAACCTGTCTATTGTAAAGAAAGATCTAAAGATTTAAGGAAATTAGAAATTGTTCAAAATATTGTATGCCAGGACAACTAGGACAAGTGACTTACAGCTTTACTAAAAAACAAAACAATTAAATAAACAGATTTTTACATGAATGACTCAAAGGCAGCACAAATTAGACACCTGAAATGGACACGTTGCTAACATTTTCCTAACTGTCGACCACCGTTCAATAGGCCCGATTCAAAAATCTCTATAACAGAGGTGATATGAGATCAAACCATACTTACTACTCTCTTCTTTGCTTATCTCTGTACTCAGATTTCAGTTTTTCTTCTATAGCAGCTGTCTGAAAAACAACAAATTAATATGAAAAAAAAAGAGAGAATTATATATGCATACATATGCAATAAGGTTGTCAAGCTTGAACTACTATAAACGCCAATCAACACACACTACCATTATTGGTCAGCTCAAGACAAAGTAACTTTGTTCATAACATGTATTTTTCCCCAAAACTTTTCAAAGAAAGATCATTTGCATAATGAAGCCAAATTTTTCAGGAAATCAGAAATAAATATACAGCTTCATTTTGCAAATAAAAATGTTAATGCAATGTTGTACATGTTATAATGACTAATTATGTTTTTTTGCAGATGCATAGGACAATGTTTTATATTTGTTTTAAGACAAACAAATGTCTACACATAGATTTTTAAAAGATTTATTAAGATTAAAACACTAAACAGTGAGCTTATTATTTATCCAAATGTAACCCCTTTCACCCGGGTCCCACTCGACCCGCTTCCAGCGGACCTCGAACCCGGGTCTCCGGCACGAGAGTCAGGCGCTCTAACAAGGAGGCTAAAGACCGCAGCCTCTAGCATCTGTCGCTAGAGCGCCTATTGAGATCAGAGGAGTGAGGTTTACTCGCACAGCAACTACTAGCTGGCCTCCGTTACACAAACAGCAACTAAAACTTACCAGTAACTTCTGAGGCAGTATCTTCATCTCTTCGAGTCTGCTCGACTTCGACTTGAAACTTTGGCTCTGATCGGTGAAATTGAATGTAGCTGAACTGAAAAAGACGTGCTGTTACACTTTGTGTCAAAATTACAACTGGCAAAGACAAGTAACGTTAATGTAATACAAATCTTACCTAGAATCACAACATAATGAGGTTCCAAATGTCACTCGCCATGCAAACTTGAAGAAGCTGGATAAAATCAACACTATGTTTTCTCAAAACGCTACGTTTCAAAAAGTTATTCACAAAAAATATCACCTAATCCATATGAATCGCGTGGTTTCCTGCTAGTCCTCTAAAGAGACACGATCGCTCTATATATTTTTAACAGTTTAAATTTAGGATTCTAAATCTAATCACATTCAAGTAAGTAACACACACGCACAGCAGCATATTAACGGAGGCTCCGAGTGAGCTGCGAGGCGAGCTCATTATCATAAGAACCAATCACAACCATTTAACGGCTCTGGAACCAATCAGGACTAGTCACGTGTATTATGCTATTGTTTGAATTTAAACAAGTACAACTTTTTTTTAACATCTCTGGAAAATGTATCTATGATCAATTTCAAATAATATGATGTTGAAATCCTTGTGGGAATTTTAGTAGTAGGCTACAAACGTAGCATGCAATGGACAACAGCCTTTTACAAGTAGCCTACAAACAAGTAAAAGTGAACAACATTAATTTTAGGTATGCTTATTGCAATGCTTAATAATAGTTGACAAATGTTTCTAATACAGTATAAGTTGGTACATTGTAAATATATATATATATTTTTAAAATATTAAAATGATAAATACATACATATTTAAAATATATTGCAGTAGGCCTAAGTGTTTATAAAGTTCATATATTTTAAACCCACTAAAAGCTTAATCATTTTGCTATGTTCTTACACAAAGTACTCTAAAAATGTATTGTAAGTAAGAGCAACATAAGTATGTTTTCTTTAAATGCGCTAAATCTTCACTAAAAGTATGTTAGCATATTTCTTAAAAATGTAACTAAGCATATTATTATTACCAAAGTACTTATAATGCACTTGTTAGAAATATATTAAAAGTATGCTTGTGTTTAGCATATTTCTTAAAAGTGTAACAAAGCATATATTTTTAACCAATGTACTTATAGTGCACTTTTTAGAAATATGTTAAAAGTATGCTTGTTTTTCAATATACTTTTAGAAAATATACTAAAGTACAATTATTTTAAAGTGTGTTAAAAGTTGTATTGTAAAAATAGGTAAAAAGCATGATGCTAATATACTTTTAATATATTTCAAGATAGTACATTTTTTGTTAGTATATTTGCAATGTACTATTGAAAAATGGAATATATTTCAAATACAGTAAAGTATACTTTTTTCCACCTGGGTACAGCACTTTGGTAAACTAGAAAGACTATATTCTGAAAACTGTCTGTTAAAAAAAATGTTTTACACAAAATAATTTGTGTAAATTCATATTTACTATTTGGAATAAAAAGAAGAATAGAATTGGAAAAATAATATTTTTATATAAAACTATGATTACTAAAATCATTATTAAAACATCATGTCTGATATCCGAAAAATAATACAACTACAATCTGCCATCGTAAAAACATCATGCCAAATGATGCAGATCTGAATTAATTGGGGAAACTAAATAAAATTTGCAGGTATGAGAAAAAAGTAGGCTAAGTTAGTCTGAGACAGTTTGACTATGCCTACTACCTATTCAACGGCTTAGTGAAGGTAGAATCAGCGAGATAGTAGCATGTTATTTAGTGCAGGAAAATATAGTGTAAAGGCAGAATTAAAAGATTTGAGAACAGTTCAATTCACAAATGGGAAATAATAAAATATCTAAATTGAGGAAGTATCAACATAAAAAATGCAAGTAATTTCTGCAACATTTACAATACACTGAGAATACACCTCAATTTCTTCAATAATAAACTGTGCTCGCCTTTCTCTTTTGAGGTGTAACTGTTTTATATAAATCTGTTGACTGTCAGATCGACTGTCAATCAAACTTCGGCGAAATATAACTAAATATTACAACTCTAAAATTAAACATTAGCCTACAACTCTAAAATTAAACATCACAAATTACAAATATTATTTATGTTAGTTAAATAAGCCCAAATGTTTACAACGTTATTTTGTGTTGGTCAAGAGACTCCTTGTGCTGAATATAGGCTACATACATGCTAGAACAACTTTTTATGATTTCTTCTTAAGTATCTGTGGATATGTTGACAAGAATCAATGGCAAACAAAAATTTTAACATGATCATTTGTGTAAATTCATATTTACTATTTGGAATAAAAAGCTATACATAAGCAAGGTAAAAATCACTTATTGCTAATAAAATACAACAGAAGATCAGTGGGGGGAAATAATAAAAAATGAATAAGTGTGAAATGTGCTGGAAACTCCCTTGCTGCAGACGTTCTGCAGACGCAGACATCACGTTGGGCAGACGCAGACGTCACGTTCGGCACACGAACGAGTGATGTGGCGGACGCAGACGAGACGTTCGGCAGACGCAGACGTTCGGCAACTTCATTGAGACGAGTGCATGTTGCAAAGTTATAATAAAGAGCCGATCGGAACGCCATACGTTTGCAGTGCGTATGCGGTGCGTATTTTTTTACGTACCCATGTTAACAGGTTAGAGCTTTCACACTGCACGCGGGTGCGGTCCGGCGATCCGTTCCAGGTGCGGTGCGTGCAGTGCAGCGATCGTTTCCGCACCGAGTCTATTTTTGCTGTGCTGCACCGCACTGAATTAAAGTGGCAGCGCATTGTTCACATTAAAATAGACACAGATTGACAATAAACTGTAATAATTTCATCATATACGCATAATTACAGTCAATGTGTTCTACAGTTACTAAATTACAGGATCAGGAAAAACAAAAAAGTATGATTATGGTCTCAAAAGTTGCAAAATGCCATCATATATGATTTTTTTTCCCCCTCAAAAAATACATGATATATATTTGGGGGAGGGGATCGGGGGAAACTACATGTAAAACAAAGAATCACAATGATTAAAATTAATTTTCATACTGTTTCAATGTCTTCCCATACAGAAATGTAATATATGTCAATATAAGTAAATTACATATATAATGTCAGTGCCCATGTATGTCTGCTGCCTATATTAGAATATATGCTAAATTCTATATATAAAACACATAGACATATATGAAACATATATTTCAAAATATAGCAAAAATGGCCGTTTTCATGTAAGTGCCATATATTGTCCCGTATATGCACATAAATGTTAAATATATGTAAGACGCATATATGTATATATGCATATATGTACTTATTTTAATGCATCAGTATAACATGCATGTATGTTTACATACATTTATTAAATATGTGGGAAACAAATATGTATGTCACATATTTATGCATAATGTTGTCCCACTGAAAAAAATGATTCTGACCCCTTGTAAATGTTACATGTTTTTATCTGGTTAATTTCACTGATTTTAATGTTATTTAATCCTACTTATTTTTTATTATTAATTTTCAAATTCATTGCCCTTGTTTAAAACAAGTTAATTGTATTCAATTAAAAGTAATTAGAAAAAAATATGTTTAATTTAAAATTGTGGCAACAGATTACAGGCAATATTATTAATTAAATTTAACACATTCGAATTGAGTAATAATTAATCAAAATAATTCCTTAAAAGTTAACCATTTTCAAATGAGTAAACTGAGAGACTGATTGGTCGCCTGAGTAAAATGAGCCCGCCCCCTTGTCTCTGACACTGTGATCCAGAGCTATGTTCATTACAAAATCCCTATGCATTTTAAACAAAAATATCTGAGTAACAAGAAGAACTAATAAGTCTTTATTTGTATTGCCAACATTGAAGACACCTGATGTTAACAAGCAGAATCACTGAAGGAGAAAACCGTAATTTCACCATTTTGGAGATTAGTGTTTGTTTTAGTTGGGCTCTTTACCCTTAACTCATTAACTTTAGAATTAGTTTGACTGCTGTACCTGAGTCATAACCTCCATTGTTGAGATTCACAGGCTGATTCTTGAAAAAATTCAACTCATAATAGTTTAGCTAAAGTTATGAATATAATTAATCTGAAATTACTTATAAAATATAAGTACAACCAATTTACAAATATAAGTACACTCAACTTAAAAAATATATCTGGATTTAGATAAATTTATTTCGTGCAACCCCTTGACATAATAAAATTAAGTAAAGTCAACATAACATTTTTAGCCTACTGTAATTTATGCAGATATATGGTATCATATATGGATGAACTCAAATATTTTCTTCACATGTTTGGACACATAAATGTTCATATATGTTGCAGGCATATATTGTGTTCTCAGATAAGTCAAATATATGTATAGATATATGTCATGTATGGAAACCATACATATATGGCCATATATTACATTTTTGTATAACAATGTCAAAGTTAACGTTTGGATTTAAAATCAAAATTACTTAGCCATTTTTGATTTTGTGGCACACAGAAACTGCGGATCAGTAGCGTGCACATGTGTATTATGTGTTTAGTCTATAGGTATGTGCGTTTGAATAAATATGTGCGCAGGCGTGTAGTCTTTCTTTACAAATTTACCTCTCTAAACTACTTGTCTGGCCTGCATAATACAGAATTGTTAGTCGCTTCCACGTATCAATGGGAACTGGAATCATTTTGATTACTTTTATCTGTACAGGGGTAAAGGGAAGGGAAGGAGGCCTTCACAGGGGAGAGACTAGTTGGCACTTCAGGACTGCGTTGTCGTCGTGTCTAGGCGCAGGTCCTTCATCAGATCTGGATACGGCCTGGATCCGGCGGACTACGGTAAACCTCGGGATAAACAGAGAGAACAATATCAGCGTAGATGCCATTCTTCTTATGATGTAACGAGTACATCAAGTGTTCCCGGTTCCGTCTGACCTAGTTTATGGAGCCTAACATTGAATTATAGAAGTTGATAATGTGTTATGTGTATGCTAGGTTAAAGAGATATGTTTTTAGTCTCGATTTAAACTGACAGTGTGTCTGCTTCCCGGACAATGTTAGGAAGACTGTTCCAAAGTTTAGGTGCTAAATATGAAAAGGATCTACCGCCAGCAGTCGATTTTGATATTCTAGGTATTATCAACTGGCCAGAAATTTGAGATCGTAATAGGTGTTAAGGACTATAATGCATTAAGAGCTCGCTCAATACTGGGAAGCTAAACCATTTAGTACCATTAAGTAATCAGCAATATTTTACAATTTATACAATGTTTAATAGGCAGCCAATGCAGTGTTGACAGAATGGGGCTAATATGGTCATCCTGGTTCAGGTAAGAAGCTGCTGCGTTTTGAACCAGCTGTAGTTTGTTTATTATGCGTGCAGGGCAACCACCCTATTGTAATGAGCAGAATGCTGCACTTCAACCATTTCAAGGTTTGCTATCATTTAATGGCTGCTCTGTCAAGTCTTCGTCGTCGGTTAGGAACCTGGGTGTGCTCTTTGATACCAATCTTTGGAAAGTCACGTTTCTAGTATCTGTAAAACTGCATTCTTCCATCTTAAAAATATATCTAAATTATGACATATGCCCTCAATGACAAATGCGGAACAGTTAGTTCATGCTTTCATGCCATCAAGGCTAGATTATTGTAATGCTCTCATTACAATATTGATATCTAGATTATTGTAATGAGAGCATTACAATAATCTAGCCTTGATGGCATGAAAGCATGAACTAACTGTTCCGCATTTGTCATTGAGGGCATATGTCATAATTTAGATATATTTTTAAGATGGAAGAATGCAGTTTTACAGATACTAGAAACGTGACTTTCCAAAGATTGGTATCAAAGAGCACACCCAGGTTCCTAACCGACGACGAAGACTTGACAGAGCAGCCATTAAATGATAGCAAACCTTGAAATGGTTGAAGTGCAGCATTCTGCTCATTTCAGTGCATTTCAAAATGAAATTTTAAGGAGCCAACTTCTTGTAGACTTTTAAACTAATTGTCACAGCTTTGCTATTAAAATCAGCATTTAAAATCAGCAACTAAATCAGCATACTTTCATCTAAAAAATATTGCAAGAATTGTATGCTTTGTATTCAGACAAGACTTAGAAAAACATGTTCATGCTGTCATCACCAGCAGGGTGAAAAAAGTCAGTAAGACAGTTGCAGCTCACACAGAACACTGCTCCCAGGATTCTGAGCAGAACCAGAAAATATGAACATATCATACCAGTCCTCAGGTCTTTACATTTAGGATTGATTTTAAAGTATTGTTACTGTCTGGTATATAAATCACTCAATGGCCTAGGACCTTAATACATGTACATATATATATACACAGATATGCTCACTGAAATATAAATCTAACAGATCACTCAGATCATTAGGATCACATCAGCTAGATATACCAAGGGGTCACTCTAAGTATGAGTCCGCTTTTAGCTTTTATGCCTGCCGTAGCTGGAACCAGCTTCCAGAAGAGATCAGATGTGCTCCTACAGTAGTCACATTCAAATCCAGACTTAAAACACACCTGTCTAGCTGTGCATTTACTGAATGAGTACTGTGCCACTGTACATCCGACTGATTACACTGTATTTTATTTTTGCATCCTCTTTTTGATTCTAAACTGAACTCAAATGGCACTGAGAATTGATAAGAGACAAACATAATATTACTGGTGGGGAATTTAAAATTGGGGAAATTGAGAGATGAAACCATGCTGATGACCTGGGTCTGTGGTGGAGTAGTGAGTCTGACGTGTAATTAAACTTGAGGTTCTGTTGGGTGCGGACTGGATCGATTCCATTTCTAGAGCTTCTGAAACAAATCTTTGGGGTGCGGACTGGTGGGGAAGTTACCCCGTGAGTCAGTCCTAGAGCTCCTCCTGTCCGATATTAGGGGAAAAACGGGTCTATTGGAGACTTCCAGTGTAATCACCATGGGTAAAACTGGGAGCTGTGAAAAATATGATACACCGGTGTTTTGCCAGATGAGAAAGTTGTATGGGAACAAGTGTATGCGAGCAACTGTGAAAAATATGATACACCGGTGTTTTGCCAGATGAGAAAGTTGTATGGGAACAAGTGGTTTATCTATGTATCATATTTTAAATTTTTTAATTCCTTGTATAACTGTATCATCTTTATATCTCTTTTAATTCCTTTTATAACTGTTTTAATTTTCCTTGTTTTTATTTTGTGATTATTTGAATTCCTTTCCGTGTAAAGCACTTTGAATTACTATAGTGTATGAAATGTGCTATATAAATAAAATTGCCTTGCCTTAAAATCATAGTAAACATTATACAGTATGTTTGAGTGTGAAATAGTGTCTAAATGCCACTTTAGAGTAGTGTAGTAACACTAAATCCTGTTTGTTAATTTCTTTGGCGGTAGATATTTTGTTTCCTGTTGGTGCTTCAATAAGACTGTAATAATTTTCCATCCCATTTTAAATTATCGGCAGGTTTTTTAATTTCCTGTTTCAGGCTATTGTGCGGTAGAACGCAAACTCAAGGTCGGAGGGAAGTCTGTTTGTTTTGGGAGATAAACAAACATATTGAAGGCCAGCGGCTCAGGTAAATAATTTGTTTGAAGTAATTCGCTTGTCATATTTTGTTTTCCTCAGTTGCAGATGAGGCAGTCTATCAGTGAAAGGTTCACTCGAATGACGTTACGACATTAAGTGCTGGAATCACACTGTACTTCAATTTACACGTTCAAAATAAATGTTCTATTATATGAAAATGGTTTGCAATTATAGGTTGCTGAGAGTTATATAAATCAAGTCTGGTAAGATGTCAGTATAGTAGTAGATGTATAAAAAAATGATTAACATTATTAGTTTAGGTTAATAGTCATTAAATGTCTAAGGGAAGGTGTTTATTTTACAGTATGTGGTGTTATAGATCATCAAGTTGTGTTAATTTTTTCAATTACTTTTTGGCTTCGATTCGTTTTGCATGATGCTGTGGTCAAAATGGTTTTTAATTCAAATATTAGTAATTCAAATATTTAATACAGTCTCTCAATTATGAGCTGATAAAGCTGCAAGCTTAAGCAATAGGATTAGCAATATACTTCCAAAATGTGCCTAAAACTTTTTTCACAGTACTCTGTGTATATACTGTACTATTCAAAAGTTTGGATCAGTAAGATTTTTTTAAAATAAGTCTTTTCTGCTGTTATATTTGTGTATATTGTTTTCTATTTTAATAAAGGCCTATTTTAAATGTTAAAAAGTTGTTCTTTATTGGAATATAAATAAATATTATTTGAACTGAAAATTCAAAAGTAGCATTTACATCAAATATTTACTGTCACTTTTGATCAATTTAATGCACCATTTCCAAATAAAAGTATACATTTCTTTAAAATAAAATCTTACTGACCCCAAACATTTAAATGATAGAATAGATACATAGACAGATGACCTAAATAATATGTTATTATTAATATATTCCCGGTAAGAAAAAAGTGCACAGACAAAACACACACTGCTCCTTATTACAGTATATAAATCTCAGTTTGCCAACCATGAAGATTTCTTTTCTACTCTTCTCTCCATTGTTATATTTTCCCATATTCTCAACTGATTATAAGGACATGAGAAAAGGGATTTTGAGAGATTTACATTAACCAATAGAGCAGCATAAAAAAAAAAAAAACACATTAAGTGTGGCCTACTGCAGTCTCTCTGCATTACAGCAGCCCTGATGTTCCTCTCCTGGGCTTTCTCACTAGATGCTGTTTGTTAGAAAGCCGATTTGGCACCTCAGCTATGCTGTGAGCACCATTAGCAGAGGTCGACAGTTCTCTGACTCACCTGGTTTCATGGTTGAATTCTCCTCTCTCCTTCTCTCTCTCTCTCTCTCTCTCTCTCTCTCTCTCTCTCTCTCTCTCATTTAGGACTCGGGATAAAATCATGCTTCTGGTGATGAATGACCAGGCTTGGAAGAAAGATAGCAGTATGCAAGACAGGGATAGGTTACAGAGAGAGGTTATTATAATTCCAAAGGACGATGTGACTTGGGTAGGTGGTTGCTTGGAGTGAAAATGTCTAGCTCAGAGATATTGTGGAAATCCAGTATAATGCAATGCAAAGCACTAGTGTCAGCTGAAAATGACTTTCTAGATTTAAAACTTTTTGACATCTGTTTAATGCAATGAAACATATCTATTCACATCACCATTCTGCGGGTTGGGTTCTCAGGCCAGCTGAGAAGATATGCTCCAAATCAAATTCCTAATCTAATGTTTACTGTATGTTTGCAGTGTATTGTAAGAGAAGAATCCCTAGAGAGGGACCCGTTAATGAAATAAAGATTTTTAAACCAGTAAATTTAGCTGTGAGGAGCTGCAAGGGAATGAGTTTTGCTCCTTCTCATTATGTTCTTCTGTCCAATAAAAAGTTGTCAGATTTGAGTTTGTTAAAATGATCATTAAAAAAAATGTTTAAAGTAATGGGGCAAATTCAGTGAACTGTTGCATGCAGTATTGCAGTACAAAATGTTGCGCAAAATATTTGTTTTATTTAATAATTGTCTCTTTCAGCACAAACACAGCTTTTGTAAATTACACTTTGTAAAATTACACCATGTTAAACTTAAGCAATAAGTATTAAGTAAACTATTTTAGCCTTTTAAGATTCAGGTGTCAGGAATGGCATGCAAAACATATTTTGTTGTTGTTTTTACATTATTACCCATGATGCTTTAGTGCATAATGCTAAACCAGGGTACTAGAACAATGCAAACAGCATGTCAGTAGCAAAAACCTAGTCCTATAAAACCTAGCCAACACATTCCCATTCAGTTTTTTATTCCTCTGGCTAGTTCATTGAACACCTCACAAAGCTTCTGGAAACCTTATTCTAACCTCAGGCTAAGGACTGAAGTCAATTTACAGCTTGCCTCACTATCAACTTGGTAGAAACAAATTTGTTTCTCTCTTTTTTTTTCTTTTTTTTTCTCTTTTTTTTCTCTCTCTTTTTCTCAGCCCCCCGTCTCTCTCTGTCATTCTTTTTGCATTCTGTCTTTTAGCCTTGGTTCATTCTGTCCTTTAGTGCTGGAGTATATAGTGAAGGGTAGAAGAACAGAATCTGAAATTGCATCAAGCTTGAGGTAAATACAATGAGACAGAGCAGCTTCTTCTTTCACATCACTGGTTGCTTACACAACAGTTAAAATTATCAATCCTGACAGAATGTGTGTTTCCTAATTCCACTTTTTACCCCCTCTTCTCTTTCCGGGCCATATGGCTATGCTAATTTGAATCTGAACATCAGAATATATGATGTCTTGACTTTTGGCAAATGTAGATAAGTATGTAGTATGTGAAGAACGTGGGGAGGATGAAACTGATGCCTTAAATGGATTGTTTTTTCTCAATTTTTGCCATTAATTATAGCCATTCAATATTATAATTGAAAGCTATTGTCATGATTCTGCCATCATGTCTTTGATTTTCTCTAGTCTTGTGGCAGGATCATGGCAGACCCATGTTTTGTGTGCAAGCACATGGCCTTGTGTTTGGGCCATGTGCTTGCGTTGTCTCGTCACCTAACCCCGCCCCCTTGTTACCCTTGTTTAGTCATCATTAATTAATCTGTGTCACCTGTTTTGTTATCATTAGTCTCCCTATTTAATCTCCTTGTGTTTGCTGTCCTGTGTCAGTTCATTGCTTATCATATCTGTGATTTCTACCTGTGTGTTAACTTGCCTGTGAGTACCTTGTGAGTTTTGTCTGGAGAATTACTGATCCTGTTTCTGTAGTTCGTTTATGGTCTAGTTTGTCAGTCCTAGTCTTGTCATTTCATTTGCTGTTCATGTTTTGCCCCCTCGTGTGTTTTATTTTCTGTCTACAATAAACTTTGTCACTGCATCCTGTCTGTGCCTGGGTTCACCTTCCACCGTCATAACAGCTATATTTTTTTAACATTTAATAGGCTTTAAACATAACTTTTAATTTAAAACTGTCACCTGCCCGTATACGGGCAACCTAAATTTACTTCACTATATTACTATTAAATCCTAATTTAATCATGACAAACTATATATCGTTGGAAAGGTCTAAGACTCCTAAATAGATATTTTAGCGCTGTTTTTTTTTTACAAATTATGAATGAACAGTAATATATGAATTTATGACAAGAGTGCGCCTCAAAAATCAACGTCATTACAGGAGTTTCTGACCTTTGTCACAAAAAGTCGACGCACACACTTTTAATAATTGAAACTTTGGTTTTTAGTGCTAAAAGTTCATAATAAGACATAATCTAGTATTTGTCAATAAAAAAAGATAAAATTATATTTTAAAAAGTAAAGTAAGAAGTCCTCTAAAAAGTATAATATATATTACTTATATATATAATTTTTTTATTATTATTATATCACATATTTTAGTAGTTATCATAAATTAGGTATCATTTGAAAGCTTACGAACTCAGAATTCATCCTGTGAAACCCGTTTTGAAATTGGACGTTGCGTTACCATAGAAATGGTATTTTTTATTAGGCCCCTCCCCTTTTGGGCATCATCTTTCATAATTTATTATCAAAACCTTTTCTAATCTTCACAAAACACATATTGTCAGAAAGGTGTGAGTCTCAAGGTTCCATATTTAGTGACAGAAATGATATTTGGATAGAAATTTATTAATTTGTTATGGCAGAATGCATACAATTAAATTCAATGGCACCCGGTGGCTATTTTTGGTATAACGCCTAAACAAAATTTCATGGGAACTTCAATTTTTGTGATATCAACTTTAAATTTGGAACACAACTTGGTTAGATATATAGCTTTCATTTTATAGTAATTTTATATTAAAAAATATTTTGTAAAATATTTATTTTATATTAAAAAAATATATTAATAAAGTATATTTGATTTACTGTAAATGATAACTTCCATAACTTTTTCATACTTTAATTTTTTTAAGTGCTTTCACGTCAGTAATAATCTGCTGATTGTTTTCTTTAAAACAAGACCAAACTTAGGTCTATATTCCAAAGCATTCTTGAATTACAACCATTTAAGTTTGTATAGTGCATTTTAATGTCAATTATCAAAAGGGGGGGTGACAGGTAAAGGGTTAAATGAACACAAAAAATATTCACATAAACCCATTGTAATACATAATACTGGTCCAATCGGGCCAGTTCAGATTTTTACCTGCCCTGCTAAAATGCTCAAAGTTATTTTTTGTTGTTATTTTTGGCCCATGTAACCTTATAAACAGTGATTTAATATTTTAATGTAGGTCTAACAGGTAAATACATAGAAATTGAATAAGTTCAGTATCCATGCTATTAATAGGCTACACTGTACTATCTTCAGTGCATAAATTATAAATTGAGTATATGAAGACTAATCCTTATTAAAGCTGCAAAAGTTAAGTCATTTCTAAAAATGTAAAAAGCAGTGTTAAACTGAACAGACAGTGGACAGCCTTGTCTAATACCTCTTAATCTCTCAACTTTAAGAAATTGTCTACAAAACTGAAGACCTTTAACACATTGAAAATATAATTGTGGTCAACACAGTCAAAAACTTTTTCTTGATCCAAAGAGACACAAATAAACTTTGCACATATCCAAAACATCTTGCACTAAGGGTGTTTTCACACCTATAGATTGTTTGTTTTGTTCCGAAACAGGTATTTAATTTGATACAATGTTGCATTTTCTTCTTGGTACGGTTCGCTTTCACAAGGCAACCTTTCAAAGCCTACCAAAATGTGTTCCCGCAAGTCACATGCGAGTACAACTGTCCTCTTATTGGTTAGAGTTTCCTCTGCGTCAACCATCAAGATGATTGACAATTCGCTGCATGAGCTTATTGTGGCTTTATTTGTAACTGTCGAGACAAACGGAAACACTATACGAATGTAGCCGTCATTCCCGCTGTTAAATTATATCTACTACATTCATATTAATACTGCAGCAAATTCAAACGCACTCTCTCTGGATCTCCCAGCGCTGTCAAGAGGTTAACAGTGTCAAGACACATGCAAACACTATACGAATGTAATAATGCCGCTAGAGCAGGAATCAAGGCTTCATCGAGACAGCATTCTCACACAGAGAAGCGCAATTACACAACATTTTAAGATGAACAAGTTCTCTTTTGGTTTTCAACTGTGATAACTGATAACTAATGTGGTCACTCCCAGAATCAGACACCACTGCTATTTATATAGTACATTTCCTGTTATCAATTAAAATACCATTTGGTTTGTTGGTCCACTGGGTCGGATTGCTTTCACACCTCAAGCGAACTGCCCCACAGTTCATTTGCAATCAGGCGATTGTTTTGGTACGGATCCAAGTACAATTGCCGTGTTCACATATGCCTAAACGAACCGAAACAAGGGAGAAAACGCACCAGGTTCCGAAACAAACGCTCAGGTGTGAAAGCACCCTAGAAATAAATTGTACATAATAGACCTCTTGGGAACATGACATGATTGATCCCTGTGTACAATCAATTCAAAATAATTTTTTAATCTATTTGACTAACATTTTGAAAATATTTTGTATTCAGTTGTAAGAAGTGCATCAGAATTGGCAACTGATGAAACATTAATGCATTTAAGGGTTAAAAAAGGTAGATCAACCGTTGGCAATAATGATAAAACAGCATATTGGCAGGGAGTAGGTAAAACACCATCTCTTATAATTTTGCAAAAAAAAAAAAAAAAGTTGTTGTGGGATTGAATGAGTGCACTCAATAACATGCGATATGGTTTCGGACACCCCTACAAATGTTTTCCCTTTAAATAGTGCCCCATTTAAGTGTATAGGGGGCAAATTTGGACAGGCCAACTAGCCAACTGAGGAAGACAGGAAATAAACAGGAACTGGGAACACAAAAACTAAACCAAAACAGAACATAAACCTGACAGCACACACATGCATGATCTAGGAATAGGGCATATTTTAATGTTTTTTTTAATTTATTTTTACATTAAAATAATTTTAATTAAACACATTAAATTAAATTAAAATAAATTATAATTGTTTTTTCAATAACATTATTTCCTTTTGAGAATGTCGTAACTCTTACTTCGCATGTAGTCAAGCTTGTCATTGACAGTCTATATTCTGTTCGATCTGGTGCTCTGAGGTTTGACCAGTGAGAAGTAAGAGAGCAAAACAAATAAAATAAAAGATTGTTGCTTTATAATGTGTGTTCTCTCCCAGGAGAACCCAGTTATTTTCTTGCAGTCATAGCAGAAAGTATTACAGTTGGACAACAACAATAAAGGAGCAAATGTTTTCCCTTAACCCATTTGTGTCAAATTTTTTCTGAATGGTTTCATGCATATAGTTGTGTTAATAGTGTCCTCTGTGAACATGTTCTGCATTTTTTTTCCCCAAGTATTTTTTTTTTCTTTTCTTGAAAATCGTATTTGAATGTGCGGCAACTATTAGTTGCAGGTGGGCAAACATGTTGTATGCACCCCTTCAATGTCAAATTTGAATAGGAGGAGAACATTTGGCATCTAACTCAAAATAACTGCTTTCAACAGATCAATCTTTATTCATAAACACATTTATTATGTATAACAGTCAAAGAACATTCGATGCGAACCCAAAAAAAGCTGCATCTAGCTTATAATCTCTAGTGTGATAAACAAAACAAACAACAAATACATTTGCCTTAAAGTGGTGGAACATAGTGCAGAACAAAGTGCAGCCATTAAGTTGCCCCAACAGAGCATTGTGTATCAAAAAAAAAATAAAGTTAATGAAAAAAATATGAAAATAAATAAAAAATAAATAGAATGAAGAAAAATTACTTCTATACATATAACAAAAAACAAATAACAAAATACCAAACAAAAAAAAAAAGTTTTTTCAAATGATCACAATTTATCAAATTAAGGTCTACTGGACAGTCTATAGATCTCTTGTAAGATTTGTTTTGTTTGGATGATTCTAGAGACCTTCATGATTATGTATATATATATATATATATATATAATGTCAACCAAAAATACTTATAAGTAAAATTACCTTTCTTTGAGAGGGTTTGCCTTCGCCATGTTTCTTGGAAGAAGAGGTAAGAAGTTGACAGCCTCATGTGACAGGAAAGAAATAAATACCTTTTTTATCCTTTATTTGGTTGTTTGCTTGCATGTCATTGAGAAATAAAACATGGATAACATCTAAAAAAATTCTTAAAAAAGGAAAATGACAACTATACACTGCGGCAACTATAGTTGCCGGTGGGCTTAAATGGATTGAGGGACAATTTAACAAAAAAAATATCAGTCTGTAACCTTTGACTCACCTTCATGTCATTACAATCATATATGCCTTTCTTCCTTCCATGAAACACAAAAGGAGATATTGAGAAGAATGTCCAAGCTTATTTTTCCATACAATGAAGTCAATGATGACCACGGCTGTACCTGGACAAAAGCAGCTTGTACAGTTAAATATTTTTTTTCCACTAAGAAATAGGGTATAGGTTGATGCCAGAATTGTTTGGCTTAACTACTCCTTTAAATTTTACCTGCAACATTTTAAAACAATGTTGAGAGTAAAGGAATAGCCTTGTCTTAAAACACAATTTACTGACTGGTATTTATAGTGGAATTATTTACACACGTTCTTACATTTAAAGTTTTTAAAAGTTTTTACAAAACAAACAATACTGTACACTTTTCTACTCTCTTAATCGATTTGATCTCCGCCTCTGCTTAGGGCCTACTGCTGATCCATCTTTATAATCAATTTGCACTTGTAAAGTCATTTGCTACTGTTAAGCTTCAACAAACTGCATTTTATATTGAGTCATGCCACAGCCGGTTATAAAATTATATCTGATCTGACCTTTCTGACTGCTCCCAATTCATGTCAACTTGTACGCTGCATCATGATGGGAGTTTAAATGGCAGCAGGATAAAAGATATGTGAAACTTCAATACCAGAATGTTCATATGAAGAAGAGCTGAGAGGATGTGATGTCACTGGTATGAAGAGAGCTGACACCCTCATAATAGGAGCTGGGACTTCGATAATAATGTCTTTAGGAGGCTCTCACACAACATAATCCTCCTTTGATTGATGGAGGAAGGCCAGCATGCTCATTGATCAAAACTCCCTCCTGTTCCGCTTGGCCTGAGAATTAGTCAACACAGGAACAAGAGAGAGAGAACTAACTAAATAAGATGATGAAAATTTGATTCTCTCGTTCTTCATGTCTCCAAGCATCTTTTTTGCTCTTTATCTCTTTAGTGCTCTCTCTTTCTTTTTTTCTGAGAGATTCTTATTATGTGGGAGAAAGTTGTGTCCCTTTTTTCCTGACTGAATTCCTCATGAGCAGCACTCACGCTGAACGCAACGCTGAAAGTCTCTGCAGTTGCAGTTTTTCTTACAAATCATAAGCCATTGCATGCAGGTTAAAAGATGCATCTGTTTTTCTTTAGCCATCAACTCATTTCGTTGAGTAGAGCAAGACGACGTGAATGAGTAATAGTAACACTTACCTCTTGAAACCTGATCAGTGCAAGATTGAATAGTAAGAGCACAGTGGCATGTGGAGAACTTCTGAAATAACTAGTGTTCGTTCATTCATTCATTCGTTCATTCATTCATTCATTGATTTGTTCATTCATTCAATTATTTTATTCTAATATAAATTCAGTTAATTTAATTCAGTTTATTAATAAATGTATTAATTTATTTATTAATGAATGTTTTCATTCATTTTTATTTTTATGTTTTTTAGTTTATTTATTTATTTATGTTCTTCTTATATCAAATATGAATTCAGTTCAATTTGATGTTTTACGCTTTTTCCAGAGTCAAAGGCACATGGCATTTACCTATAAATAAGCAACTGTTACTATAGTATTTATTTTAGAATGTAACATTTTAACTATATGTTATTTCTTGTTTACTAAGTATATTATTAAACAATACTTTAAGCTACATAAAACTATTTCAAAACTTTTTTTCACATTGCTTCAAACACAGCTCAACAATAATACAAAAAAAAATTCTTATCAGAACTAGGAAGTATGACCATATTAGCACGGTTCTGTCAACACTGCATTGGCTCCCTATTAAACATCGTATAAATTTGAAAATATTGCTGATTACTTGCAAAGCATTAAACGGTTTAGCTCCCCATTATTTGAGTGAGCTCTTAACGCATTATAGTCAGTCAAGTCTATTGCGATCTCAATACCTAGAATATCAAAATCGACTGCTGGCGGTAGATCCTTTTCCTATTTAACACCAAAATTTGTAACAGTCTTCCTAGCATTGTCTGGGAAGCAGACACACTCTGTCAGTTCAAATCTAGACTAAAAACACATCTCTTTAACCTAGCATAAACATAACACATTATAGACTTCTATAATTCAATGTTAGGCTGCATAGATTAAGTCAGCCGGAACCGGGAACACTTCCCATAAATCCTGATGTACTTCTTACCATAAGAAGGATGGCGTCTACGCTAATATTAATCTCTCTGTTTATCCCGAGGTTTACCGCAGTCCGCCGGATCCAGGCTGTATCCGGATCTGATGAAGGACCTGCGCCTGAACATGACGACAATGCAGTCCTGAAGTGTCAACTAGTCTTGCCCCTGTGAAGGCCTCCTTCCCTTTACCTCTGTACTGATGAAATGTTGTCAGGATAATTCCGATTCACGTGGCTACTCGGAAGCGATAAAAAAAATCTGTATTATAAATTTTTCAAGGCTTGTACCTTATAACCTATTTCATGGTTTGCGTTCTCTAGCCACCAGGCACTGTTTTGTGCAAATGAGCGGCCGGATCGCATTAAGGGTTTTCTGTTAAAACGGTGTCGTGTTAGCGGCCCCTAAGTTAATAACTAATGATCGGAGCGACGGAAGTGAATCAATCAAAACTAACTTTAGCTGGACAATAACTTTATTCTAGAGCTGCTGTAAAGCCAAAACAATTTAGGTTACTTTAATTTCCTATTATCACTGTAAAGCTGCTCTGAAACAATTTATATTGTTAAAAGCGCTATATAAATGAAGGTGACTTGACTTGACTTGTAGCTCCTGGATGTAGTTTGCATATTTATACTATAATTGACTCATTTTCAGGAATGCATTATTCAACATTTATATAAGAAACATCAGTGTTAATGTGTTTCATTTATCACAAGCAATTTGTCAGCACTTGCCAGTCTATTCACTATTCATACAGCATAAGATGTCAACAACGGTATACAGCATTGCTTTTTATTATTATTATTATTATTTGTATAAATCCAGTGATTGTTTTGCATAAAGAAACAGCAGGTGCAAATCTAAAAATCTATTTCTAAGAATAAATAACTTTTAGTTAACCAATGCGGAATTATGTTACTACAAAAGTGAACCATTCAAAGAGTGGTGGCTCACAAATGTTTTCGCAAAAAAAAAGAAAAGAAAACGTGTTCACAAAGATCAATAGATATGCACTTTGCACTTGTTGTATAGAGTAATTAACACTAGGATGCTTGTATCAGATGCCCCAGGTCACCGGTATCATTGGGGACTGTTTTAGTCTGAATTATGTAAAGTGAGGTGTGAGATTAAAATCTTGCAAAGGCAAGTTCCTCTCCTTGACTTCCCTGTTCCCCTTTCCCTATTCTTCGCTTCCATTTCCCCCCCGTTTCACCTCACACGCAGCCCAGCATAAACTGATTATTGGTAAACTCAATAGCTTTGTGGGCTACAATTATCTTTTCATTACAGAGGTGTTGTTTTATTCACCGTGAGCTCCACAAACAGACAGCAGGATGAGCTCATGAAAATTAATCAGCTTGTTAACTTGCAGAGCACATGCAGAGGTTTTAAAAACGTTATTATTCTAGTCAGGCTTCCAAATGAAAAAGCCAGACCAAATTGCTAAGACCTGGATGAGGGGCTTCAAGTCTCTGGGTGAGAAATGTTGTAGACTCTTAAACAGACATGCGGAGTGGGATAGTGGTGTATCTCATTCGTGTCAGGGGGTTAAGTGTCTTGTGTGCTAATGCAGCTTATGAATTACAAAAGTGTAAAGGGTCACGTCCAAGGGCAAAAATGAGTGTGGGGTTTTTGTTTGATCTTTGGCGTAAGGAAATGCAAGAGACTTAAGCATGTAAATCTGTTGGGGTTTGAACTTCTATACATTAAGATGAGGAAATCACAGGTCTTTATAGCACGAGAGATGGGGATAAGATACATCTCCTACCCCGAATTATTCAATGACCTTCAGAAGGGTCAACCATTTAAAGGTTAGCAAAAAAGTTAAAAAGCATGTAAATTATTTACCTAAAATTGGCCATGAGTTATTAAATGTGACATTTTTCCCAAAATGGTAGCTGAGGGGTAAAGTGTGCCAGCAATAGTGAGTTTTGCATCCAAATGCGGGAATTACTTGGGTCTCGTTGAGAAACTTAAGGGCAAATAAGTGACAATTTTTTATGATTTTGAGGGAGTACTGGCACAGACAAACAAGCCTTTCTAAAGCAAATATTCAACGCTATCTCACGACCAATTCATACGAGTGATTAAAAGCTGGCTAATTCTCACTCGTACGAATTCGTACGATTTGTCTAAACCCACATGATGGGTAGGTTTAGGGCCGGGGTCAGGGGTAGGTCATTCGTACGAATTCATACGAATTTGGCAACTCGTAAAATATGTACGATTTAGCAAAAATTTTACGAATTCGTACAAGTTAGCTCATATGAATTGGTACGAATTAGCCACCTTGTAAAATCTGTACGAATTGCCGTGAGATCGGGTTGAAATATTAAGGATTTTTTCCTATTAAGAAGCTACCTCAGTCTGACATAGTAGGGAAATTGCAAGAGAGCAACATCTCATATTTCACTGCCACATTGATGG
This sequence comes from Gila orcuttii, assembly GCA_026230005.1. Classification (NCBI taxonomy): domain Eukaryota; kingdom Metazoa; phylum Chordata; class Actinopteri; order Cypriniformes; family Leuciscidae; genus Gila; species Gila orcuttii. Next base: position 36,589,461 of record JAPDVR010000013.1, on the reverse strand, counting down.
ATAAAATGTGGGATTACAATGCCTTAGTTTGCTTATCTTTTGTAAATTGTAAATACGATTTTTAAAATAATTTTTGCTTTACATCACTGTGTTATATGGATAAAATGTGGTTAATGTCGAACAAAGGCTACGTTCACACTGCAGGCTGAAACGACCCAATTCCGATTTTTTTGCCCCTATGCGACCTGTATCTGATCTTTTCATGACAGTATGACCGACACAGATCCGATCTTTTCAAATGCGACCCAGGCCACTTGGGTATGTGGTCCAAATCCGATATGTATCCGATCTTTTGAAATGCGACTTCAATCTGAACGGCCAGGTCGCATGTATCCGACCCGCACGTCATTGATATGCAACAAACGTCATAATTCTGCGTTGAAGTAGGTGGGAATGAGAAGATAAACAACAACTGGCGGACGATGCTGAGACCAGTCAATTGAAGGGAAGCGAGGTTTCTGATTTAATTAATATTTGGACGTTGTTAACCGTTGAGTACTCTTCTGCGCATGCGGGTGACTTCTGGGTCATTTCACATTCACGTTCTCGTTCACACAGGAGATCACAAAAGGTCGCATTTAATTGGAAATGTGAACAAATGTGAAAAAATGTGAAATGTGAAAAAATCAATTTTTTTTCAAAAATTCGGAATTGAGCATCAAGCCCCTGCAGTGTGAACGCAGCCAAAGTAAACTTTAAAAGGAGGTAGTGCATTTATTTGTTTGTTTGTCTGTTGGTAAAAACAATTAATTTGTTCACATTTTTATTTAAAAATGTAAATCATTCTCATATTCTCTAATAATTAACTTTACCCTTGGCACAATTTTATTATAATGTAGACTGTGATTTTCAGAAAAAAACAGTTGCTTGCTTTTATACAACAGTTGAAACAAACAAATATTGAGTAACTTAGATTTTAGACACAACAGTGCCAATTACTTTGTCTGTTTTTGTTCCACCAGTGTAGTTCCAAACAAAGCCACAGCAGAACCATAATTGTGCATTTCTAAGCAACACACAATAGTGGAATCTGACTGAATCTCCCTTGCTGATTTAATTTTTTCAGTGAATGATTCAATGACACACTCAAACAGACATTAGCTGTATCCAAAATCGCACACTGTCCAGTAGGTACTACATTTGGTTTGCAACGACTTTTAAAAAGTATGTTCTATATAGTGAGAATATTGGTAGTGTGAATGAAATTCGGATATACTATATACGCTATGTTGTCTGTCACGTGACCAACAAGTGTCATTTGTGTCACTTTATTGCCATTCACAACAGCTCTCCCGTGGCTTCATGCGATAGTAAAGTGTCCAAAAATACACACTCCAGAATCTCGATGGAAGTAGTATAGGTCATCCGGGTACTTTTTACCTACTGTTCTTAGAATACTGTGAATTCGAACATTATAGTCTTTTGGTGTGCTGTTTTTCGCTTACTATATGAAAGTAGGCATATTCAGATCCAGTGTTCAATGCACTCGGGGCCGGATATAGGCATGGGCAAGGAGGGGCAATGCCCCCCCAAATGCCGTGACTGCCCCCCCAAATGTGATGGCATGCAAAGATCCCAAATTTAAAAAATATTTCAAGAAAAATGGTCAGAGTGAGCGCTCTATGCTCTCTATCCCTCATTCAAAGTAGTTACTGATTGGTAGATGCATAGGGAGGGCGTGGCCGCTTCACCGGCTTGTGGTGAACCTGCTGAGCTTCACGTCTCAGTCAGTCAGTCACTGCAGAGCGGAGCACGCAGACACACTGTCGTCAGCTGAGCTCAGCCCCTGTTTTGAGTTTCCTTCGCCGTCAGTCACTGAAATTATTTGGTTACTCTTTCTGTAAGCGTGTTCTCATTCCCTCCATATCTCTCTATCGCTTTCTCTTGTAATTTGCACCAAGTGACGAGTCGAGTATGCGCCGATTTCTGGTTGCTAAAGCTAGCACTTGCAGCAGCAACGAGGCTGCTAGGGCATTAGCTGCAGCAGAGACCGAATCCCCCGTCGTTCCCAGCCCATTCGTGGCTGTTGCGGATGAATACAAGTATGGCTTAAACACTGAAGCACCGTCACATGATGATGAGAGAGTCTGTAGACCTCTCCACCGTTTGCACATATCTACACGGGTATAAGAATGCCTTTCCTCAGCTCCATCACATGTATGTGACCTCTCTTGTGATTGGAATATCATCTGCATCATGCGAGAGCTCTTTCTCCACTTTGTCTCGTGTTCTTACCCCCTTCCGCCGCACTATGCTACATGAGAGAAAAAGAAATTTAGTTATTCTGGCTCACGAGAAGGCCATAACAACAGGTCTAGATATGGACGCATTTGTTAGGACTTTTGCACAGAAAAGCAGACGACTGATGCTATAATGACTGATATAAGCCATGCTGTGTACAGAGCTAAAGAAATGGAAAAAAATAAATAAATAAAAAAGATTGAAATAAAAAACGAAAGGACAGACAGACAGACAAGACAGACAGGAAGACAAACAGACAGACAGATTAAAAAAAAAAAAAAGATAAATGCAGCCTCAACACGGCACAAGCCAGTGTCCTATTTGTGCCGGTCCCAAGCCCGGGTAAATGCAGAGGGTAGTGTCGGGAAGGGCATCCAACATAAAACCTATAAGACAAATCAAATGGATCAAAGGAGCTGATAGATTAGAGCTGGGCGCAGAGCCGGATTATCCATAAGGGCACTTGGGCCAGTGCCCAGGGGCACCAACCATTCACAACCACTAGGGGGGCACCACATGACACGAGCTTTAAAAATATTTTTCGTAAATTGTTATATTATTAACTTGAAATTCTTGAAAGACCATGCATAACTCGTTTATGAACACTAATTTAAAAATAATAATAATAATATATATATATATATATATATATATCATAAATAAATAAAGATTACACACTCTCAGAAATAAAGGTACAGGATGGTACAAATAATGTTCCTCAAAGAACAGTTTTGTACCTTTTCAATAATAGTACCTTTAATGGTACAGGAAAGACCTCTGATGATATGGTTTGGTACCTTTTAAAGTACAATTGAAATTAAGGTACATAATTGTTCTCACATCAAGGGTACAATTATAGGCCAAACTACTGTTAAATTCGTGATTGGCTGCTGTGTTGAGTATTTGGCATAGCAACAAGATGCTGATTGGTTGAAATCGCTTCAGTCGTTGTGGAATTTTCCCAACTGACAGCGGGCAGCAGGCTACACGACTGCACGTTTTATTTTAAATATAAAACTTAAAGAAGACAGTTAAAAGAAGAAGTTAAAATGTGAGTTCTGATCGTTTATGTTTATATTTAGTTCACAAGTCGAAACTATAAATGTTTCAGCCACTTAACGTAAATTTAGCGAGTTAAATTAGCTTTGCAGTTTGCAACAAATGCTTTAGCCATTTGACTTGTATAAGTTAACGTTACACTTTTTAATGCAATTATTGACTAGTATTAAGTCATCGCGTGTAAATACTATGGCGTTTGTTCTCCATTGAATTTGTCCACTATAACTGTTAACTTTGCGATCAGGCACAACAACATGAAACTGATTGCCCAAGGTCGCTGCAGCCGTTACTGCATTTTCAATTAGAACGGAGCGGGAAGCAGATTTACAACGAGCACGAGCACCACTACAATCATGGCTTCGCCCGCTTCGCTTCATCGTCAGAAGAACTTTAGTGGCTGGACTCGAATTATAAGAGGAAATTCAAAGGTGAGTTTAATGTTTAACCAAACAAAAAATATATATCTAAAACGTTACAGCCACTCAACATGACATTAGCGTGTAAATAGCTTAATTAGGTACGAATCCAGTCAGTGCTAGTAGCGTCTGCAAATATATTTTAAAGCAATTGAGTTTCTGTGTCGTAAGTACACATTTAATACGAAATTATTGTAAATGAATGCTTAACTAGAGTTGCTATGGTGGTGTACTTTACATTAGTCCACATACAATACTGTATGCAGTTGTTGAACAACACCACCGAACAGTTCACAGATAAAAATAGTTGATAACCCTAAGTCATATAGATGCCATTCATTTTATCAGAGAATTTTGTTGAAACTCAGCAAATGTGTCTTTGTTTTTTAGATCATGAAGATGATGGTGTAAACTGTCAGTACTGATCTCACTGATCACACATCTGAAAGTCTGACTGCATCCTCAGCTGAGGCAAGTACGTTATCAGTACAATGAGTTTGGTGAGGTTGAATTTTTATTTCGTTTGCCATAATGGCAAAGTGATGTCGATCTTGATAAAGCACAGTACAACTGCACTTCAGATGAAATCTGGAAGATTTCTGTCACTTAATTGAAAGTATATTCACATAAAACTCTGACGTTCATGTATGGTAGCATACAGGTACCAAATGTCAATTTAAAATGCAACATGCAAAATGGCAATGCAGTGTGCAAAATGGCAATGTATTTATGTATTTAAATTTACTGAGTGATTGGTTCATCTTGTTTTTTTAGTGAGCATCTTGCCTTTCACCATAGGGTAGCCCTAGCTCTACTTTGCACATTCAATAGTGCATGATTATAAAAACTTGTTCACAATGACCATGCTTAAATCCTGCTAAAGTGAAAGCAATATTTTTGTGTAAACACAATTTCTCAAATGTGGGAACAAGCTTCTATCATAGAAGTTCAAAGTATGGAGATGATTTGCACTGTAAAATAGGGCTATATGAAACTTTAAGTGAATCATTTAAAACTGCTATTCTTCTTTTTTTTTTGGTGTGTGTGTAAAATCTAAAAATGCAGAAAGGTTTTTCTTTTTTGTGAAACTGCTTTTTTTTTCTTATCTGCATTTCTGTTATTCCAGGAAATGGACCGAATGCATGCTGTGGCTGATTTAAAGTGTTTCCAGGATTCCTTAAAGGTATAGTTCACATTAAAATGAAAATTCTGTCATTAATTACTCACCCTCATGTCGTTCCAAACCCGTAAGACCTTTGTTTATCTTCGGAACACAAATGAAGATATTTTTGATGAACTCAAAGAGCTTTCTGTTCCTCCATTGGGAGCTTTTGCAACTAATACATTCAAGCCCCAGAAAGGTAGTAACGACACCATTAAAGTAATCCTTGTGACTCCAGTGGTTTTACCTTAATTTTATGAATCGATGCAAATGCTTTGTTTTGCGGAGAAAAAACAACAACTACATATTTACCTCTATATTTAGAAAATAATATCATCTTAAGCACATTCACGGTACAACTTCCAGTCTTGAGTCAACATAATAAGCTTGCGTCGTAGTGCTCCCCTACTGGATTGCAGGTCAGTATTTTCCTAAATAAAGTGGTAAATTGTTGTTGTTGTTGTTTTTTTGTTGCACAAACAAACAAAGCACCACTTCATAAAATTGGTTAAACATGTCACGAGTCACATGGATTACTTCAATGATGTCTTTCCTATCGTTCTGGGCCTTGAATGTGTTAGTTGCATTGCTCCCAATGGAGGGACAGAAAGCTCTCAGAATTTCATTAAAAATATCTTCATTTGTGTTCCGAAGATGAATGAAGGTCTTATAGGTGTGGAATGACATGAGGGTGAGTAATTAACAAAAGAATTTTCATTTTTTTCAAAATTGTCCAATGTGTTGAGGTTGGCTAAGCTGAAATCCGTTATAGAAGCACATTACATGGATGCCAGACGAGATGTTGCAGGATTTAGTTCACCCAAAAAATTAAACATTTGATGGGGCCCCATTGACTTCCATAGTATGAAAAAAAAAAATACTATGGAAGTCAATATCTTCTTTTGTGTTCAAGTGAAGAAAGAAACTCACACAGGTTTGGAACAACTTGAGGGCGAGTAAATGACCGAATTTTCAGTTCTAGGGGGAATTTTTAAGTCTAGAGGTCAAATTTTAGCTTGTCATTGGGAGTATACATTTTATCAATTAACTTCTGTCTTTTCTAATACTGATTCTTCATTTTGTTCAGGAAGAACCGGCTACATCACAATCCACTGTGCAGATTTTGGGAACGCTTGACTGGACGTGTCTTCAGTGAGAGGAGAATCTTCAGCAGTGTAAAAATGGAGGGATCTGAAATTGTCGAGCAGTTGGGGTAGAGGATAGTGTTTTTAAAAAAAAAAAGTTAAATAAATGCAAGGGTATTGTGTGAAAATGGGGGGGAAAAAACAAGTCTAGCTTTGTTGTAGATGAGAAAATATATTTTATGTACTGTAACATTTTTGTGTAATTGCATTTTTAATTATTTCAAGTCTTTTTAAAGAAGTGATATTCTGATAATTTTGTTAAGTTTTTATTGTGAAGTTTTTGATTTACACAAAGAAATACTTTACTGTAAGCTGGAACGAAAGTATTCAAACGTTCATATGTATTTGATATGTATTTACAGTACTCAATAAATCGATGCCTTTTGGATTCAGTTGTTGAATGTGTATGTTATTCAATAGGAAAACAGCCTTTAATAGTTCTCGAAGGAACATATTTGACACAGTTAAGGTACAAAGGGGCTTGTCACTGGGGTGGTACCTTAAAGGATCAAATTTGTACCTTTGATAAAGGTACAATATTGTCGTAGCCTACCAACAAGTTTTAAAAAACAAAAGGTACATTTTGGTTGCCCATGGTACAAATCATGTCCTTTAAGGTACAAACTGGAATGGTACAAATTTATTCCTTCATATTAAGGTACAGTTTTGTACCAGTAAAAGGTACCGCCCCAGTGACAAGGGTTTGTACCTTCTTTGGTACAAAAATGTACCTTTTTTTCTGAGAGTGCATGACCACTATCACTCCCCCCCCTCCCCAATCTGTCAGAGTTGAGTTGGTCCACAACAAGTACGCGCAAATGTGTCATTGTTTTTAACTGCTACAGAAAATGAATCTAAATCCAAAATGGACAGACGTCAATTGAGTGGTTTTGCAAAAAGAAAGTTAAAGAAAGACAAGGACGCTAGACGTTTAGCTACAATTCAAAATGTTCCAGGGATCGAAAGTTTTTTTGTGAGGACATCACTATTTTTTTGTGAGAACATCACGGGAATTGCGATCACTAGCAGCGCGGTAACAAAGAAATGGATTTTGGGGATGTAGTTGACACCTTTGCTTGCGCAAAATCAAGGAAGAAGCAGTTCTGCTAAACTTCATACATGAAAACGTTTTACCAGATTTAATGCTACACTTATTGTCTCATATTTTTTCCCCACTAAATAATGTTATTTTTTTAACAAAATGTTCAGATTTTGTACAGTTATTGTGCACTTGTGATTTTACTGCTGAGTTACTCACTAATCTAGTTTATAATATAAGTTTTGTCATAGATTATGATCATATTTTTTTTTATTTGTTGTTTTTCTTTATAATGGAGTTGTCTGTATTAAGTAGATTGTGTTTAACACACAAAAGAGTGATTATCAGTTCAACACACAGAGTTACAGAAATTCGACTTGATTTTTTTTTTTTTTAACTGCACTGGTAAAATAATTAGCTAACGCTACGGAGGCCATAATATTGGCACTTGATGCATTCCTGAATGTACCAGTGTTTTAAACAAATTTGCTAACTCACTTATAGTCACTAATCACCCTATACTGGTGTAATGATGTAATCTAGACACTGAAAAATCCTAACCACTAATACACATACTGAAAGTCTGTCTGAGTGAAAGGTCCCTGTCGAATTATTATATGTGATCGTATATCAGAGTCGAGAACCAGAATAAACTGAATATTAGTTTAATAGCGGACGGACAACTTCAGTAAAAAGTGGCATGACTTTAAAGTCTTTAAAAAGTCCCCCTGAAAAATCTTTTCAGCAATTGATCGCACAGAGAGCAATAAGGAAGATAATTAGTGTAAACGCACAGCTCTGTGGAATTAGGAAATGAACATCTCTTGGTGCTGCATGAAGACAGTCTAATCTTTATCTATTGAACTGAGGCCACCACGAATTTGCCAACATCAGCTCTCACAGGGAATCATGAATGGCTATTAAAATGTGATTCTGTGGGCTTTCCTCACCTTTAATATTCCTGACACAACAGTAACAACCAAGCTAACAGAAAACCTTCTCAGAAATTTAGCTAACGTTCTGGCAAGATTCTCTCGAAGTTATGAACAAACATTTTTTTCCGGTAACAGTAATAGAACGTTTATTTAAAGTTACCAGGTCTTTAATAAAGTTTTCAAAATATTAGCACAAAAATATTATTTATACATTTTTTCATGGAACTATTTTCCTGAAATGTTTTTGTTGGATGTTCGTTTAATGTTTTTATTAAATATTGCTACTTGTTTCTGAATGATCAGAGAACATTCAAAAGTGACATCCCTGCAATGTTTGTCAAATGATCAAATGTAATTTTCGTATAACAAAAAAAAACAAAAAACAGAGAGAACAATGTTGGCAAATGTAAAGATTTTAAGATGATTTTCCCACAGACTTTGAAACTACACATGAAAGTTTACTTTCACATTGTTTACAGGTTTCTGTTATTATTTTGGCTTCACTGATTTGCTACCAAAATGGGAAATCAGAAAAAAAAAATTGAGAGGCAGTTGTTCAATCTGTTACCCCACTTCCATTTTTAATCCGTTAATGTGACAGACCAACAGAGGAGGGTAAGATTTCCAAAACAACAATCGCTATAGGTGTGACATCCCCTACCGTTATCCAGTCATCTGGTGAGATGCGCATTAGATTAAAGCAATCTAATGTGATTGGATCTTAGGTGTCCCTGATTACCTAATTCACTATTTGTTTATGTAATGAACCAATGTTTTAATTAAATGCTAATTCATACATCTAGGGATTTACAGAGTGTAAAATTATGATATTAATATTCATAATATAGCTGTTATAATGAGAGCTTTGTAGAATTCTTAGCATCATTAAACAACAAAATAAATAAAAAAATTATTTTTTTTACCATAAGAAAAAAGTCTGCAGAAAAACTGACGTACTGGTAATTTTCTGCCAGGACATTGTCTGTTAAGTTTCCGGATTTATTTCCTTTAACCCTAAAACACAATGCAATGCAATGTGTAATTCAATGCAATGTGAAAAATAAATACGAAAAATTCCTGTATAATTGATATTGATTGACATTGAATCAATATTAACTTAATATTGATTCATTTAACGCAGTACATTGATCCTTATTTTAACTGACTTTTTTCATTGAACAGTTAAAAACAAAAACAGTATTTTTGCAATACATGTGGTACAGAAATGACACCTTTAAATTAAAGTGTTGCTATTTTAAATAAGAAACCTACATCCAAATCTTTCCAATTATACAAACTTATTCCAGTTTTATTTATTGTTATACATCCTATTAAAACACCTGGGAACCTCAGATGAAAAAACTAGAATTTAGTAAAATACCTACAGTAGGTCTGTCTGGTATCTTGAAATGTATATTTCCCCAATATGAACAGACTTTTTAAACTTAACTTCACCTAACTCCAGCAGTCTGAGATGAAATATTGAAAAGGAACAAGCTCTACATTTCGTTAGTTGACTGAATCAGCCAAGATAAACCTAAATGGTCTTTTCTCTATATGATCACAGTCATATCAAGCTGATTCTCTCAATTCAGCTGTAGATTGAGGAGCATAGCCAAAAATTCTTCATATTCATTATTACTTTTTTATTCTGATTGATCAATCATGACATTCTGTGGTCAAATGTATTTTGCTCCACTTTTTCTGGATTTACTTGATATGATCGTTTTGTATCTGACTGTACAATATCTCTCGCAATGAAAAAAAGTTATCCTGTTTAGCTTGTTCGGGTGTATTTGACAAGAGTTTGAGCTAAACTCTGCAAGACAGTTGCCCTTCAGGCCCAGAGTTATAGCCCTGATCTACAGTATTTCAAAAAAATGATTTAGCATCTAAAATCCTTTGTGACTTACATACAAAACAATCCATACTTCAGAGCCAACTCAAAAAGACTCCTCTTTTTTAAACTATCGGTTCAAACCTTACATGAAATCAAATGTAATAGCCTCATGGTAACAATGTGTAATTTTAAATGTGCACACATTAATTATTCATGCTGTTTGCAGTACTGTTTAACTTGCTAAATAACCACCTGCCCATTTCCTTTGTTATAGTGTTCCTCTGATGCAATGATTTGTTTTGTGCTATCAGATATTATTTACATAGAGTGTAAGCTAATAAAAATGCTGTTTGATGATTTAGTTCTTAATAATGCCACAGTAAAAAGTAATTATTGAGAAGTTCAAAGCAACAATATGCATGGCTTTATAATGCATAATATATGGCTTTATAATGCTAATTATAAAATGAACACTGCAGTATATTAAAGAAGTCAAGTCAAGCCACCTTAATTTATATAGCGCTTTTAACAATACAGATTGTTTCAAAGCAGCTTTACAGTGATAATAGGAAATTAAAGTAACCAAGATTGTTTTGGCTTTACAGCAGCTCTAGAATAAAGTTATTGTCTAGCTAAAGTTAGTTTTGATTGATTCACTTCCATCGCAACGATCATTAGTTATTAACTTAGGGGCCGCTAACGACACCGTTCTAACAGAAAATTAATGCGATACGGCCGCTCATTTGCACAAAACAGTGACTATTCCAAAGTTTTGGTTCTAAATAGTGTAAGAATTGATTTTCCTGCTAAGACAAAAACTGACATAAAACTCCTCCTGCAATAAAGCAATAAAATGCACCCTGGACAGAAGATCGCAAAGAAAGAGCACAGGACATTGTCCTGTCCAAACGTTTCTCCTTCTCTGCATTCTTCTCTCCCTCCTCCCTTCCTTTCCCCCTGATCCAAGTCACTGAAAGTTCACTGGGAATGTCTATATATCACATATTATGTCTCTTGTGAATCTATTGTTTTTCCTTTTCAAGTTTGGTATTATTTTAAATGTCTCAGTGCGATTGGTAAAAGGGTCTTAATTTCATTGCAGTCATTGGTAGTATGAGAAAGATTGAACACTTATGAGAATCCTGTTCTCCTCTTTGGGTGGTGTCTCTTCAAGATATCTGATAATCCTCCCCTCTCCTCCGAAACCAGGTGCTACCCCTGTACACGAATAGACCCAAAACAACTCTAGAACATATTTGTACAAGCCTTTTGTTCTGGTCTGGGTATATAAGGGTAAGTGGCAGAGCAGTCTTTGGGGAAACTGTAACCAGGAAAAAACCCATGCAGTGCTGTGTCATCGGCTTCTCGAGTTTTGGACTCAGAATACACTCACACACCACTGTGTGTCTCTGTCAGGAATGCATTTCTTAGAGTCATCTTTGAGCAATTGATGTTATGTATTTATTATTTCTGAATTGGCTTTTAATCATTTACTTGTGGAATTGGCATGATACATTTTTTCCTGACAAAAATAAATGGTAACCTTGATTTATTCTGCATTCTTCTGAAATCATTGTTTCTAGTAGATTATGAGGAGGCTGGTGCTACCGCAGATCTGTGTCCAGGATAGGTCAAACTTAAGGCGCATATGAACGGAGCAGTAGGCACGTCATCTGAAGACCTTTTGATTACTGTCTATCACTGACTTGGCAAGTTGTATGGAAGTGGCTAAATAAACTACACTTTTATGTATGAGTGAGCAGTAGGCAACCGACTTAAGAGGTATTAGCAAACCCTGCACCCTCTGACCAACATCAGACTGGCGAGGCTGTGTCCGTGAGTTCCACGTAAACCCGGGGCGTGTGACTCGGTGCGGCATTGGGTCCCTTAATGAATGAATAATTGAAATTATGAAATGCCCAGAATAATCAAAGATCTAAATTAACTCATAATCAATATTTATGATTATTTTCTAAGAAGAAATACAATCTAAGTTTGATTATTATTCGAAATTGGAGTCAGATTAAGCGTAGAGCTAAAGTAATAGTGAAACTAAATTCTAATAAATTAAGTGAACTTCACTGGAATGATGAAAAGACATACAACCATTATCCCTTCGTCCACACCGTTGGATTCCATCGTTGGGCCAATGGGTGGCCCTTACAATAGGAAAAGGATCTACCACCAGCAGTCAATTTTGATATTCTAGGTATTATCAACTGGCCGAAATTTTAAGATCACAATAGACGTGACGGACTATAATGCGTTAATCAGCAATATTTTAAAACGTATACGATGTTTAATAGAGAGCCAATGCAGTGTTGACAGAACCGGGCTAATATGGTCATACTTCCTAGTTCTGGTAAAAACTCTAGCTGCTCCGTTTTGGACCAGCTGTACTTTGTTTGTTAAGCGTGAAGGGCAACCACCCACAATAGCATTACAATAATCTAGCCTTGATGTCATGAACACATGAACTAACTATTCCACATTTGTCATTGAGAGCATATAACGTAATTTAGATATATTTTTAAGATGGAAAAATGCGGTTTTACAGATACTAGACACGTGACTTTCAAATGAGAGATTGGTTCCCAGGTACCCAGGTTCTTAACCGACGATGAGGACTTGACAGAGCAGCCATCAAGTGTTAGACAGTCTTCTAGGTTAATATGTGAGGAAGTTTTTTGTCCAATAATTAGAATCTCTGTTTTTTCAGAATTAAGTAGTAGGAAATTACTAGTCATCCAGTTTTTTATATCAGCTGTGCGTTCCATTAATTTTGTGAATTGGTACCCACTAAACACTGGACGTCGGATAGACTCATGTCTATATTGGGTCCGTCGGTCCATGACCAATTCTGGACATCTATTCGACGTCCAAACTAGGTCCACTATTTGGACGTCCAACCATGACTCAACTTGGACGTCATATTGACGTTCAACATTTTACCGTTGAACTGGGTCATTTTTTGGACCTCATATGGACGTCTATTACAGGTGCAGGAAATTTACATGATTAATATGCAATATATATATATATTTTTTACAAATATCAACATTGTTGTTATCAACATGATTAATACATATGAATAATGATTATTTATAATTATTTAAGATCATTTTCCAAAAACTCCATTTGATTGTCTCAGCAGAAGGTGGTAATTGACACATACAAAATTGCAATGCTATAGCTCAAACAGTAGAGCGTTGGCACTTAACGGCCACCTAGTGCAACACCTAGATCATGGGATCCCAGGGAAAGCAGGAATGTAAATGTGAAATGCAATGTAAGTCACTGTGGATAAAAGCGTCTGCCAAATGCATAAATGTAAATACATGGTACAGAAAACATCCTTTAAAAATGTCCTCTACCCTTTTGAAACATGGGTCTACAGTTATAGAAGTTATAGAAGATACTAAATTTGATGTTGAAAAGACGTCCAGAAACGACCACATTTGGTCCCCCCAAAGTCAATATTAGACGTGCAAAAGACGTCGAATAAAGACGTCGCCTGGCGTTACAAAACAACCCCTTCCGTAGACCGAAATTGGACGTCCAAAAATTACATAGAAGAGACGTCACTCTGACGTCACATTGCGCAGTGGGTAGGTTTCGTCAGGGCGTGAAGAAATATAGAGCTGAGTATCATCAGCATAACAGTGAAAACTAATGCCATGCTTCCTAATGATATCTCCTAAGGATAGCATGTACAGAGTGAACAGCAACGGTCCTAGAAGTGAGCCTTGTAGTACACCATACTGAACTTTTGATCGATAAGACATCTCTTCATTTACTGCTACAAACCGATAACGGTCAGATAAGTAGGATTTAAACCATGCTAATGCAATTCCACTAATGCCAATATTATTTTCAAGTCTAGTTAAAAGAATGTTGTGGTCAATGGTATCAAATGCAGCACTAAGATCGAGTAACACTAATAGAGAGATACAACCACGATCGGATGATAAGAGCAAATCATTTGTGACTCTGATGAGAGCTGTCTCAGCACTATGGTACGGTCTAAATACTGACTGAAAATCCTCGCAGATACCATTTCTTTCTAAAAAGGAACTGTAATGATGGTGCAGACGCAAGGGGATCCATTTGCAGCATTTATTAGAATGGTCAAAACAGGCAGGGTCAAACAGAACAGAGAAGGCAAGGCTGAGACAAACCAGGTAGACAGGCAAAGGGTCGAGGCAGGCAGAGAGAATCAGAGTCCAGTAAACAGTCCAGGGTCAGGGCAGGCAGAGAAGGGTCAGCTACGATAAACAATCCACAGGTCAAACACAGGAATCAAACTCGGGAAGATAACGCTCAGAAATGATGGCCGGGGCAGATCAAGACTTCGCAGAGAAGTGGTGTGTGGAAGTGGCTTTTATGTGTGTGTAAATGAAGTGCAGGTGTGTGTGCAATCAGTGCAGTGCAGGTGTATGGTGTTTGGTGTAATCAGTCCAGGGAGGTGTATGATGGGAAATGTAGTCCCAAGTAAACCCAGGAAGTGCGTGGCTAATCATGACAGAGCCCCCCCTTTAAGAGCGGCTTCCAGACGCTAAAAAAAAAACAAAAAAACAAGAGTTCAGGAGGGTGATGAAGCGGAGGTGGTCTTGGGGGAGGGAAGGAGGGCCAGGTCCATGCAGGGGAACGGGACCAGGGCATGCAATGGACCCATCTTGGAGCGTGGGCGGAGCCGGCTGTGCAGGCGACCAGGGCGGAGCTGGCTGTGCAGGCGACCAGGGCAGAGCAGTCGTGTCGGCAGACGTGAAGTGAACAGTCTCTGGGCTGGATGGAGCCAGCGGTGAAGAAGTCTCTGGGCTGGACGGGGCCAGCGGTGAGGGCTCTGTGCTGGACGGGGCCAGCGGTGAAGAAGTCTCTGGGCTGGACGGGGCCAGCGGTGAGGGCTCTGGAAGCTCTGCTGAGACGTGGCGAGGCTCTGGAGGCTCTGCTGAGACGTGGCGAGGCTCTGGAGGCTCTGCTGAGACGTGGCGAGGCTCTGGAAGCTCTGCTGAGACGTGGCGAGGCTCTGGAAGCTCTGCTGAGACGTGGCGAGGCTCTGGAAGCTCTGCTGAGACGTGACTAGGCTGGACAGGCTTTGGCTGGACAGGCAGCTCTGCTGAGACATGGCGAGGCTCTGGAAGCTCTGCTGAGATGTGACTAGGCTGGACAGGCTTTGGCTGGACAGGCTCTGGCTGGACAGGCTTGGCGGAACGAGATTTAGCTAGGACGGTGATCCTTGCAGACCGTGCGGACCTTAGCGGGTAATCTGCCAAGCTGGACATCAGCCCTGAACGCCCATAGACCGATCCGGTAACAGACCCGCTGACTGGCGTGACGCGAGGATCCTCAGGTTCAGTAGAGAAGATGTGAAGGAACCCGGTCTCGGCAGGAGGAGATACTGTGGGTTCACGGAGCTCTTTCTCTACCACGCCCACAGTAAACGATGAGTCGCTCAACAAAAGGGCCAGGTTAATATAGTGCTCTAAAGTTCAGTGAGGATCATGCAAGGGCACGAATGAACTGAGTGGTTCAGATAGTCCTCCCCAAAAAAAGATCATAAGACATACTGTGTCCATTGAGGTGAGATGTGCCAGTTCAATAAACTCCTCGACATACTTCTCAATCGGCCGATTCCCCTGACGGAGACGCATGATTTGTATACCTGTATCCATGGTTGGCGTCGTTGCTGGATCTTGGTGTGGCGAAGTCTTCTGTAATGATGGCGCAGATGCAGAGGGGATCCCCTCAGAGGGGATCCATTCGCAGCATTTATTAGAATGGTCAAAACAGGCAGGGTCAAACAGTGGCAAACAGAACAGAGAAGGCAAGGCTGAGACAAACCAGGTAGACAGGCAAAGGGTCGAGGCAGGCAGAGAGAATCAGAGTCCAGTAAACAGTCCAGGGTCAGGGCAGGCAGAGAAGGGTCAGCTACGATAAACAATCCACAGGTCAAATACAGGAATCAAACTCGGGAAGATAACACTCAGAAATGATGGCCGGGGCAGATCAAGACTTCCCAGAGAAGTGGTGTGTGGAAGTGGCTTTTATGTGTGTGTAAATGAAGTGCAGGTGTGTGTGCAATCAGTGCAGTGCAGGTGTATGGTGTTTGGTGTAATCAGTCCAGGGAGGTGTATGATGGGAAATGTAGTCCAAGTAAACCCAGGAAGTGCGTGGCTAATCATGACAGGAACATAGTTGTGAGGATACTGCCTTTTCTAGTATCTTTGACAGAAAAGGTGGATTCGAGATCAGCCTGTAATTGACTAACTTTGTAGGATCAAGTTGCGTTTTTTTAACAAGCGGTTTAATCATAGCCAGCTTAAAAGTTTTTGGTACGTATCCTAATGACAAAGATGAATTAATGATATTAAGAAAAGGATCTATTACCTCTGGAAGCATCTCTTTCAATAGCTTAGTCGGTATAGGGTCTAACATACATGTTGTAGATTTAGATTAGAGTTTAGAAAAGTATTCCTCTCCATAGTAATGAACAGGGATGGGCAGTATTTCATATACATGTATTTAAAATACGCGCAAAGGGGACTTTTCCCTCCACAGACGCACGCCGGCAAACTAGGGAACTCACTTCCGCTCCCTGGGCGGTTCAGCGCAAAAAAGGAGGCATGTTCCGGCGCAAACAATCCCTGGTGCTATTTTGCAGTTCCAGAAAACAATTGCGACACTACTGTCCTGCAGACTTCAGTTCCAACCCTGTTCCAACACACATGCATGTAATTATCAAGTAACCCTGAACAGCTTGATTAGCTGGTCCAGGTGTGTTTGATTGGGGTTGGAGCTAAAATCTGCAGGACAGTAGCTCTCCAGGAGCAGGGTTGGTGACCCCTGCTGTAGATGATTCTCTCATCTACACAGATGCATTTTCCTTTTTGCAAATGATACATTATTATAAGGAAAAATATTAAAACATGAGGGAAATCATTGTTGTGTCCATGACGATGGGAAAAATAGGCATAAAGCTTACACATTTACCCAAATTATTATATGCATGTTTAACCGAAGCTAGTTTGGGTGGGTTTGTCAATGTCTTCAATGTCACTTCTCTTTCTTTTACGGGCCTGACGAGAACATTGATCTCCTCGGCTGAGAACCGATTCTGAAGCGCGCCTGGTAAATGCGCCGTTATAATAGTATTGCGCCATGGAACAAGCGTACCTCGTTCATCATGCTCTTAAAGGGAATGTGATATAAAGCTCTTATTGGTTTGTTTCCCGTTACACCCAAACCACACCTATGAATAATGAAGCTACTTCAGACCAACCCCTTTTAGATTTGTGTCGAGCGCAAGAGTCATTTATCCCGCCGGTTAAATAGCAACAGTGCCGAAATCCGTCCCACAAAGTTACTTGCGCTTTGCGCTTGACACTTGTGTTTTAGATCGTTAAAATAGGGCCCTTTGTAATTTAAAGCCTTTGGAAAAAAACAAATGTAGTTTGTATTTAAATACATTTAAGATGAGTATTTTTGTATTGTCAAAATACGTAAAATACTTTTTTACCAGTCAACCTGTTTGTCAGGGTATACTGAGGATGTCATGATCAATTCTACTTGTTGATTAAAGTTAAAGGTGCATTGTGTAATATTTCTGAGGATCTATTGACAGAAATGCAATATAAGATCCATAACTATGTTTTCAGTGGTGTATAAAGACCTTGCATAATGAACCGTTATGTTTTTATTACCTTAGAATGAGACATTTATATCTCCATAACCCCGGGCACCCCCTTCTATGGAGGTCAACATATTGTGTCGTCATGTTTCTACCGTAGCCGACAGCGAACAAACAGCGCTACAGAGCGTGTTTCGTCACTACCTTGAAAAAGTAGTTTTCAGTATGTTGCTCTTTGTGCAAGGAAGCAAGCTTAGTTCAGCGAATAAAACACTGACACAATGATGAACAAGTAACAATAATATTCGCAATAACACAGTTTTACTGAATAATTAAGTAAACATAATTTCTTAATTTATCCTTGTAAAGAAACCTCATTGCTGAACTGGCTACTCTCTGCTGTCTCAGACGATGACATATTTTCCTGTCGGCCACCGTAACTTTTGTTGGTTGCAATTCAAAACTCATAAAAATCACACACTGCACCTTTAAAATAGTGCATTATTCAGATTTATTTCAGTTCGCAGGATATCAGCACCCCTGTCATAGAGGAGAGGAGGGTTTGGACAGTTAGTGATGAACACATTGATACTTGTGAACCCGGTCAGACTAACCAGCATAAGAGAGAAAAGAATCTCAACGGGCATAGGCCTGGAGTTAGATGGCCAAGAGCTTGTGAGAAAACTGCATGGGACACGGTAAACACAGATCTATGCTTTGCATTGGAAAGATTAACTGGTACAGTTGAAAAGAAGCTGGATAAATTTGGGGACATCATTTACGCATATGGAAGTGAGAGGTTTGGTGTGGAAAAAAGGAAAAAGTACAAACTACTCCTGGAATGTCTAGACGGCAGAAGAAAATTGAAGGGTTAGTTAGAGAAAGGAGACAGCTGAGGAAGCAATGGAAAAGAGCAGAACAAAGTCAGAAGGAGGGACTCAATCTCTTCCAAAGGGCCATAAAAGATAAGCTTGCAACATCACGCAGAGCTGAGCGCCTACAGAAACGCTACAAAAAGAAGGAGCTAATTTCTAAAAAGACCTATAATTATAAGAATTATAATTCTTTTAATTTCTAAAAGAATTATAGAAATTATAATTTCTATAATTTCTATAAAGACCCATTCAAATTCGTAAAGAAGTTATTCACCTGTGAGAAGAATGGCACTTTAAAAGCATCTAGGGTTGAGCTAGAGAGATATTTGGAGGAAACGCATACAGATGCAAAAAGGCATGAGTCTATGTCAATTCCGTCAGACATCCCACATATCAATCCACCAGAATACCAAATGGAGGTTTGTGCACCTAAGTGGAAAGAGGTAGAGCAGGCTGTGAGAAAGGCAAGGGCTTCATCATCTCCAGGGCCTAATGGAGTTCCGTACAGAGTGTACAAGAGTGCTTCAGGAGTTCTACGAATTCTGTGGAAATTGATAAAAGTGGCATGGGAAAAGCAGGTTGTACCTAGAGCATGGCGCCGAGCAGGTGGAGTCGTTATACCTAAAGAAAAAGATGCTACAAGCATCAGTCAGTTTCGTCCTATTTCACTATTAAACGTCGAAGGTAAGATTTTCTTCAGCATTATTGCTCAGAGATTGTCAACCTACCTATTAAAGAATGGCTTCATTGACACTTCAGTTCAAAAAGCGGGCATTCCAGGGTTCTCAGGATGCTTAGAACACATCAATGTTATCTGGCAACGAATTCAATCAGCTAAAAAGAAGAGGAAGGAGCTCCATGTGACATTCCTGGATTTGACTAATGCATATGGTTCAGTGCCACATGAGCTCCTTTGGGCAGCATTTGATTTTTTCAGGGTACCGATGTCGATAACAAATTTAGTGAAAGCCTATTTTGGAGATTTGAAATTTAGTTTCTCAACTCCAGAATTCAGCACTACATGGCCATGCTTAGAGGTTGGAATAATGGCAGGATGCACCATTTCTCCACTGGCTTTTATCATGGCAATGGAAGTAATCATTAGGGCATCAAAATGGGTAGTAGGAGGAGAGCGCTTTGCTTCTGGGATGCGACTACCACCAATCAGAGCATACATGGATGACATGACAACCATGACTACAACAGTAGCTTGCACTAATCGGTTATTGGGTAAGTTGACCGATAACATTGAATGGGCACGAATGCAAGTTAAGCCCTCTAAATAAAGGAGCATCTCGATAATTAAAGGCAAGGTAGTAGATACAACATTCCTCATTAATGGTGAGGCAATACCAACAGTTTCTGAGAAGCCAGTGAAGAGTCTTGGGAGATGGTACGATGGGGATCTAAAGGACACAGTTCGAGTGGGAGAAGTTAGACGACAAGCAGTGGAAGGGTTAAAGAGCATAAACAGCTGCGCTCTACCAGGCAAACTAAAACGCTGGTGCTTTCAGTTTGGTCTACTGCCGAGGGTGTTGTGGCCACTGACTGTGTACGAGGTTTCTTTGACAACAGTGGATAAGCTGGAAGCGTTAATAAGTTCATACATCAGGAAATCGTTGGGAGTTACACGCTGCCTCAGCAGAGTGGGACTTTACAGTAAAGGAATACCGCTGCGAGCGTCGGACTAGAGTGGAACCTTCCACCCTGTCCTGTGCGCTCGCTGCTGCACGATTGTTTTTTGGGTGTGGTCACTGACACCTGTCGGCGTCCACTCCAATACCTTTCTTCCCGGATGTGCATCAGGAGATCTCGAAATCCTCGAAGACCCTGTCTTCCAGCGATCCCTCGTTGATCTTCTCCGCCCTTCCTCCCCTCCACGGGGCCGCTGCCCATGGGTACTCTGGGGTCCCCCGGTTGAACGCTCTGTTGTGATACTAAAATAACTGTGTCCTCAGAGTGCTTCTTCTCGGCGCGATCCTAAGCACCCGTCCGAAGCCTGTAGTTTTTCGTCTACACTTGTGGCGAAATCCTATAGCGCCCAGGACAGGCAGCCGCCTCACTGCATGCCATGGCCATTCTGCTGGTGTTCCTGGCCCAGGTGCTAATGGACATGCAGGAGGGTAGGACTGGCCCAGGGCTCCTCATCGAGCTAGGCGCCGCCACTGACCTTGCTCGCCGAGCGACGAAAGTGGCCGCACGCTCCCTGGGTCAGGTGATGTCCACCATTCAAGCCTCTGGCTTAACCTGTCCGATGTGCAGGATGTCCGGCGGACCCGTCGGCTCGACACCCTCATATCCCAGGTCGGCCCTTCGGCGGTGCGGTTGAGGGCTGTACAACAGTTCTCAACCACCCATGAGCAGACTGAGGCATATTCTGTCCCGACGGCCCTGCCGTCTGCTCAGATCCCTCAGTCTGCCCACCGCCGAAGCCGCCCTCCTGCGGCTCCCACCCCGTCCGTTCACCCGGGCTGGTTCTGGAGGCCGCAGGGAGACGCTACTGCCCTCTCCAGCCCCGCCCCCCGCTATACGCCGGGTTAAGCGGCGCTCTTGAGACGGGCTGCTCAGAGATGGGACTCAGTTCTTTCCAGGAGCTGGTAGCAGGGCCACTCCTTTCCCCGGTGGAGGGCCGGGGAAGAATCCTTATTCTCAGAAAGAGCTGACTCTCCCGTCTCTGAGCACACAGATTTCTCGGACGACACGGTGCGCCGCCCCCGAGCCGTGCACCCCTCGTCCCCTTCTGTCTCAGAGCCGGATGACAGTGCGTGCCGTCCCCGGACCGTACCTCTCTCATCCCCCTCTGTCGCCAGACCCCTGGCAGAGCAGGCCCCCGCGGAACGCTGGTCCTTCCCTGGCCTCCTCTGTCAGGGTGCGGTTATGACCGTGCCCCCACACCGGGCCGCTATGCCGTCTACGTCCAGGCTGGTCATTCCGCTTTGCTGCACCACCGTGGGGACGTCTGTGGTTCGCGTGACTCCGCTTGCACAGTTTTTAGGAGCCTGGCCAGAGCTTCCCAATCTGTTCCGCTGCGATACCAGGCTTGCGAACACAGGGACCTAGTGCTCCGGCACCTAGCCCGTCCGGGCCTTCGGGTCAACTGGGAGGAGAGCAAACTTTGCCTTGTGCAGAGGATCTCTTTTCTCGGTATGGAAATCGACTCGGTCGCCATGTAAAAGGCGCAGCTTACGAGCGAGCGCGCGCAGTCACTGCTGACTTGCCTGAGACAGTACGAGGGCAAGAGTGCGGTTCCACTGAAATTATTTCAGAGGCTCCTGGGGCATATGGCATCTGCAGCCGCGGCAACGCAGCTCGGATTGCTTCAAATGAGACCGCTTCAGCTTTGGCTTCTCGACCGAGTCCCGAGGTGGGCATGGCATCACGGCACCCTCCGAGTACCAGTTACTCTGACCTGTCGTCAGACCTTCACCCCGTGGGCGAAACTCAGTTTTCTACGGGCCGGAGTGCCCCTGGAACGAGCTTCGCGGCATGTTGTTGTAAGGACAGATGCCTCCTCCACGGGCTGGGGCGCCATGTGCAATGGACGTGCTGCCACGGGCTCCTGGACAGGACCCCTGCGCCTATGGCACATAAATTGCCTCGAGTTGCTGGCTGTACGTTTTGCTCTGCGCCGCTTCCGAGCCGTGCTCAAGGGCCAACACGTACTAGTTCGATCAGACAATACCGCCACTGTAGCGTACATCAACCGTCAAGGTGGTCTGCGCTCCCGCCGTATGTCGCAACTCGCCTGCCACCTCCTCTAATGGAGTCAGAAGCATCTGAGGTCGCTTCGTGCCATTTTTATCCCCGGAGCTCTGAACTGCGTAGCCGACGAGCTCTCACGGTTTCAGCTCCTTCCGGGAGAATGGCGGCTCCATCCCCGGTCGGTTCAGCTGATTTGGGACCAGTTCAGGGACGCACAGATAGATCTGTTTGCCTCTCACGACTCGATCCATTGTGCCCAGTTTTATTCCCTGACCGAGGGCACGCTCGGCACGGATGCTCTGGTGCACAGCTGGCCGCAGGGCCGCAAATATGCGTTTCCCCCAGTGAGCCTTCTTGCGCTGACCTTGCGCAAGGTCAGGGGGGACGAGGAGCAGGTCATTCTGGTTGCGCCTTACTGGCCCACCCAGACCTGGTTCTCTGAACTAGTACTCCTCGCGACAGCACCTCCCTGGCCGATCCCTCTGAGGAAGGACCTCCTTTCTCAGGGACGGGACACCCCATGGCACCCTCGTCCCGATCTTTGGAACCTCCACGTGTGGCTCCTGGATGGGACGAGGCAGGTTTGAGTACCCTACCACCAGCGGTGGTGGCTACCATCAATTCCGCTAGAGCTTCGTCCACGAGACATCTCTATGCATTGAAGTGGAACCTCTTCGTCAACTGGTGCTCTTCTCACCAAGAAGACCCCCGGAGATGTTCGATCAGCGTCGTGCTTTCCTTCCTACAAGATGTGTTGGAGCAAAGGCTGTCTCCTCTCCACCCTAAAAGTCTATGTCGCCGCCATTGCTGCACAGCATGACTTTGTTGAAGGTAAGTCTTTGAGAGGCACGACCTGATCGTCAGGTTCCTGAGAGGAGCCTGGGGACTGAATCCTCCTCGCCCTCCTCTCGTTCCCTCTTGGGACCTCTCAGTGGTGCTAACTGCCCTGTAGAGTGCTCCCTTTGAGCCTCTGCAATCAGTGGAGCTTAAGTTCCTGTCAATGAAGACAGCGCTCCTGGTTGAACTGGCCCCCATCAAGAGGGTAGGGGACCTGCACGCATTCTCCGTTGACGAAGCGTGCCTGGAATTCGGGCCGGCTTACTCTCACGTGATCCTGAGACCCCGGCCTGGATATGTGCCCAAGGTTCCTACCACTCCCTTCCGGGACCAGGTGGTGAACCTAAAAGCGCTGCACCTGGAGGAGGCAGACCCAGCCTTGGCACTGCTCTGTCCAGTACGTGCTCTCCGCACCTATGTAGTCGGAACGCAGTGTTTCAGGACCTCAGACCAGTTCTTTGTCTGTTATGGTGGGAAGCTGAAGGGAAATGCTCTCTCCAAGCAAAGGTTGTCTCACTGGATAGTGGACGCCATTGCTTGGCATACCAGCAGCAAGGTCGTCCGTGCCCCCTTGGTGCGACTGCCCACTCCACCCGGCGCATGGCGCCTCGCTAACAGACATCTGCAGAGCTGCAGGCTGGGCGACACCTAACACATTCGCCAGATTCTATAATCTCCGAGTGGAGCCAGTGTCCTCTCATGTACTTGCTTCAACCAGCTAGTACTGGACCCGCTCAGATGTCTTCGCTTGCTCGCAATTCCACTGGACTGGATACGTGCGATATTCTCCTCAGGTGAGCTTCCCCCGAAAGCCCTGAGTTCCTCCAGCACTCCTGACGTCGGCGCCAGTGTCTATTGCCTGCGCGTCGGCTAGGTGCCTCCCGTGTGCATGGTCCCTCCTCTGAGCGACCCCCACATGTGTATTTCCACTGTAAGCCTCTCTGAGCATGTGTCTTTCCCTTGGCAAGCCACCTCGCCACCCCTGGGGTTGAAATATTCCACCTGCGGCTGGACACCCCAGTGTTCTCCATATGCATCCCTCCGGGTCATATGTGTATTCTCTAAGTCCCCCCCCTCTGGGTTGGAAATAATTGCATATTCCTTTAAACTTATGGGATATGCTCCCCAGTGTACCTTGGTATTCCTGTGCTAAATAGGAGTCCTTCGTCCGTGCCAGTCTCACGACAGGGATCTCAGATTTACTCAGGGCACTGGAAGACAGCCGAGAAGGTGGCGTGATTAGACTGGTAACCCCATTCGTCGTCATCCGACGTAACTCGGAGTGACAACGAAAGGGAACGTCTCGGTTACGTATGTAACCCTCGTTCCCTGAGTAGGGAACGGAGACGTTACGTTGCCTGCCACTTTCCGCTGTACCGCGGGGATCGCCTGAGTTCAGTCTCGGCTCCTCAGCGAAGAAATATATCTGCATGTTGCAGGCGTCCTCCTTTTATAACCACGAGGTAAGGCGGAGATACGCTATGCAAATTCCATAGACCCATGGCATTTCTTTGCCATTGGCTCGTTTTGTATATTCGAAGTCAATAGGCTTTCTAAGCGAAACCCCATTCGTCGTCATCCGACGTAACATCTCCGTTCTCCACTTAGGGAACGAGGGTTACATACGTAACCGAGACGTTTCTTCATTCACTGTGACCTACAGTATATACCTGCACTGGATGGCAATTTCACATATATTTTGTGTATTTTCAAAGTACAAAATACTGTATTTGTATTTAGATACATTTTTTCACACAATATTTTGTATTTGTATTTAAATATATTTTTCCACACAGTATTTTTTATTTTTTATTTTAAATACATTTCCATGTATTTATGCACATATCTGGTAATGAATGAATCAAATTTTTCCTCAGGGAGACTACAATGCACTGCCTGATGCGATACTGTAGTAGACGGTTGCATAGTTATAACTTTCTCCCTGATATTATCAATCTTGTAAGTAAAGAAGTTCATAAAGTAATTTCTGCTTTGAAACGTCTGGGGTTGAAGCTTTATTTTTCATTAATTAAGCCACTGTTTCAAATAAATACCTAGGGTTTTGTTTATTTTCTTCTAATAGGGTTGAAAAATAAGCAGATCTAGCAGCTTTTGAGGCCTCTCTGTACGCAATCGTGCTCTCTTTCCATGAAATGCGAAAAAACTCTAGTTTTTTTTCTTTCAGTTGCGCTTCATTTTTCTGGCTGCTCTCTTAAGGGCCTGAGTGTGCTCGTTGTACCACGGCTTTGGACTATTTTTTTTATCTTCTTTAAGTGCAAAGGAGCAACTGTGTCTAAGGTGCTGGAAAAAAAGAGAGTCAAAAGTTTCTGTCGCAATATCGAGTTCTTCTAAGCTATCTGGGATGCTGAGGAGATGAAACTGATCAGGAATATTATTAATAAAGCGATCTTTAGTGGCAGAAGTGTTAAATCTAACATATTTGTAACACAGAGTTGTGATAATGATCTGAGATGTCATCGCTCTGCTGTAGAATTTCAACAGCATCAACATTGATTCCATGCGATTATATTAGACCTAGAGTATGATTACGACAATGAGTAGGTCCTGACACGTGTTGTCTAACTCCAATAGAGTTCAGAATGTCTTTAATTGCCAATCCCAATGCATATTTTTGTATATTAAAATCACCAACAATTAGGAATTTATCTGCAACCAGTACTAACTCTGATAGAAAATTCTTTGATAAAGTCTATATGGTACCCTGGTGTCCTGTATACAGTAGCCAGCACAAATCTCAAACGTGATTTATCATTTACACTCTCAAAAGAATTATATTTAAAACTAAACTCCTCAGTAATTCTGAAGATATTACTATAAATTACAGCAACACCTCCCCCTTTGCCTTTCAGACGAGGCTCATGTTTATAACAGTAATCTTGCGGGGTGGACTCATTTAAAGTAATGTAATCGTCTGATTTTAGCCAGGTTTCTGTCAAACACAGCACATCTAGGTTATAATCTGTAATCATGTCATTAACAATAAGTGCTTTTGAAGTAAGGGATCAAATATTCAGCAACCCGAGCTTTATCATTTGTTCATCCGTATTATATCTGCTTTTTATGTTTTGAACATCCATTACATTTTTACCCTTGAATGGGTTCAGGGTTTTTTTGTATGTCCTAATTCGGGGAACAGACACAGTCTCTATATGATGATATCTAGGTGAAAGAGTCTCTATGTGATGGGATTTATCTGACCTCAGTGACGTGAGACAGCTAGCAGACGGTTGGTTTAGCCAGTCTGTCTGCTTCCTGACCTGAGCCCCAGATTGTCATGTTTGAGCATGACAAGATGACAAGAAGATTTTGCAAGAAGCAAAATATAGGCCTATATATAAATATATCAGCTCTCACTGAAAAGTAAC
The DNA here is from genome assembly GCA_026230005.1 of Gila orcuttii. Taxonomy (NCBI): domain Eukaryota; kingdom Metazoa; phylum Chordata; class Actinopteri; order Cypriniformes; family Leuciscidae; genus Gila; species Gila orcuttii. The sequence goes on along the minus strand of JAPDVR010000013.1, from coordinate 36,563,197 downwards.
AACATTTGGTTGCTTTGTTGCTAAAAAAATGCTGTTAGTGAATGCTCTTTTAGTAAATGTGACTCAAACTGCCCAGTATGTGATAAATTGCAATTCCTTTTTACATGGTCTAGATATCATACTTCTACCTCATGCTCACACTCTTCTAACATATGATAAATGGCACTGAAGCAGAGCTGAACATGGTTTGTATGCATAAATCCTGCAGTCTTTTCCAAGAATATACTGTTACATTTTTTTAGTGTAATCTGCTCATTTGTACCGCTATATAGAAGGGATTGCATAGTGTCTTTGTGAAGAACGGCAGTTGTACTGTGCAATTCCTTTTAAGCTTTTGTTTACAGATGAGCGTAATCATCTCTTATTGAAATTTAATTTTGCGTAAAAACCACAAAGGTGTTGTGTGTCTATTGTCTCTTGTATGGATGAGCTTGACTGAAATTAAATGTGTTCCCATTATGAACCTTGACTTTGGAAGTGTTTCAGAAGAAAGTCTGGAAAAGAGCATTTCAAATGCAGCTCAGAATCGACTGCTGGTCTGCAGGCAGGAGACCCTGGAGAGCAGAGACGCTTCTCGCTCGCATCAGCACTTCTAATTTCCCTCTCTCCACATTAACTAGTTCTCAGACTGATACCTTATCCCCTCATACATGGCCCTTGCTGAGACCTGAGAAGCAAGGAGGATCTTGACAGAGTTGAGTTCCTTTCTTATTGATGGGCTTGCTGAGATCTGGAATTGCCTTTGTGTGTGTGTGTGTGTGTGTGTGTGTGTGTGTGTGTGTGTGTGTGTGTGTGTGTGTGTGTGTGTGTGTGTGTGTGTGTGTGTGTGTGAGTGTGCACTCTTTTCCCCTCCTCTTCTATATAAATTTTCCAACATTTTCCTTTTTTCTTTATATAAACTTCCCCAAAGGAGGTACACACACACACACACACACACACACACACACACACACACACACACACACACACACACACACGAGTAGACCCTTGGGGTCCTACTGCTTGTAGACCTCCTGATGCTGGTTTTCACTGCTGCTGTGTCAGATATGATAAATGTTAAAGCGAGCTGGTGGCATATAAAATCTGACTTATTTTAAGAAAAAAATACAGCAAGTTAATTTTTAGTTTTTTACACTGACTGCATTGTTGCAACAGTATTGACTATGTCTGTGTGCTTATGAGACATATATACAACATACATGCTTAGGGTTACATAAGCAATATACACGTTCCTATAAGTTGATTTTTCTATAAAAAAAATGTTTGTATGGATTTTTTTTTTATTATTTGGTTTGGAATGCTTTATACCATTAATAGGTTTGTAGTCGGTAGGATTTTTTTAATGTTTGTAATGTTCACCAAGGCTGCATTTATTTAATAAAAAATACAGTAAAACAGTAATATTGTGAAATATTATTACAATTTAAAATAACTGTTTTCTATTTTAACATAGTTTAAAAATGTGATTTATTCATGTGATGGCTGTTCCAGTCAACAGCTCTGTCACCAGTGACCGTATTTGCACTACATTCCCCATAATCCTTCCTGTCACTCACCTGCACTGCATCTCCCTCATCTACATTTCAGGTACTTAAGCACACACCTCACACCAGTTCAGGGTCTGGTCTCGTTCATTGACATTGTTTGGACTACCTACCTGACTGACATTGTATTTCCTGTTTCCGAGTCTGTATTCCATAACAGAAGACCGGACCTATACCGACTATACCTATACCCTCTCTCAGAATGGCCGACCCCTTGCCGAATTTTCTGAGGTGTTCCTGGAGCTGTCTCCGGCATTTTTCCTGGACGATGCGGAGCTGATGACACTTTTTCATGCAGGTTTGGATAAACCATTGTATTCACAATTGCCCTGGATTACTAGCAACTGCACATCAAAACAAAATGTTCTATATGCCCTCCTGCTAAACTGGTCCACTCCCGAAAAACTGCTCATCCTTCATGTTGAGCCAGAGTTCACTCCTCAATCTGTTCCTGAGTGGGAAATCCCGTAGTCTGTTCCTGTGTGTAAAATCCCAGAGTCCGTTCCTGAGTGTGAAATCCCCCAGTCTTCAGCCAAGACGGCCACCACGCCTGAGTCTTCAGCCAGGAAGGCCACCATGCCTGAGTCTTCAGCCAAGATTCCCGAGTGTGAAATCCCAGAGTCTTCAGCCAAGATGGCTCCAGCCCCTGACCAAAGTCCAGTGATGGGTCCAGTCCCAGAGCTCAGCCCCATGCTTGCTCCAGACTACAACCCCATTGCTCCTCCCAAGAATATTTTTTTTGGGGGGGGCATACGTACCCCGTAACTGTGGATGAGCCAAACCCCCCCATCCTTGCTGGTCACCTGCACTGCCGGCACCTCCCTGGTCTCCTGAACTGCCGGCACCCCCCTGGTCTCCTGCACTGCCGGCTCACCCCTGGTCTCCTGCACTGCCGGCGCACCCCTGGTCTCCTGCACTGCTGGCACCACCTTGGTCTCCTGGGCTGCCAGCGCCTCCTTGGTCACCGGTACCGCCCTGGAGGCTTCTTAACCTGACGTACCGTTCTTGTTACTCGTGAAGAGTCCAGCCGCCGGCCCTCTCTACCCAGTTGAATTTTCAGCCATTACTCCAGTCTTAAGTCACATGCTGAAAAATGCCAATATGAACATTGCGTCCAGTGTGCGGGCGGTGTTGGTGGAGTGTAGCATCGGCAGAGAGTGGAGATACATTAGTGAGTCTGTCTAACGTTATTGGTTGTCTGGCATCTGGGTGGGTAGGTTGGGTTTTTTGGATGCCTTTGATGAGCATGGATGTCTGAGAATTGGCTATCTCTGAGGAGGGCAAACCGAAAATGAGTTTGTGGAAAAATTGGATTCTGCTTAGATAACCCTTGATGGAGCTAGCTTGGAGGTTCTTGATGCTGTTGAGATAAGATATGAATGAAGTGATGGTGAGCAGAGAAAAATCGGGAAAAGGCAGGTTGTATGTGGAGTGGAAAGACTTAAAACACTTCCATGCGGTTACGTGGGATTTGAGGGTTCTAGGTGAAACAGCTTGAAGAATGGAATTAAGAGAGGCGTCGAGGAGTGGTTTCAATGGGTGGTTTATGGGAATATCAGCTCTGAATAGTGAGGTACTGGGGTTGGGAATGGGTCTGCGTCTGGTGCCAGCAGCCTGAATTTCTGGAAAGCAAAACGAGAGAGAGAGTCAGCTATTTGATTTTTGGACCCGGGAACATGTTTTGCAGTTATGATGAACTGATCGCAGGCTGCAATTGAAATGAGGCATCTTAGGAAAGGCATTAATGTGGGGGAATATGAGCTGCCTTTGTTGATGCAATGCACGGTTGCTTTGTTATCGCAGTGCACTATGATGCTGTTAGTGGACCATTCTTTACCCCACAGGAAAGCTGCTACCACTAAAGGATACAACTCAAACAGTGCTGAGGATGTTAGTGACTGCGGTGAGTCTAACAGCTGGGCGGGCCATGTAGACGCGAACCAACGGCTTTGGTAGAATTCCCTGAAACCGATGGAGGGAGCTGTGTCGGTGAACAGTTGAATATCCACTGGGAGAGAAATCAGATTATTATAGAAAAAGGACAGTCCGTTCCATTGTTTAAGGAAGGTTATCCATAAACTGAGCTTGTTACAACATGAACTAGTTAGGGAGATTTGGCCCTCTAGCACTTTAACTGAAGACGTGAGGAAGAGGAGATGTGAGATGAAAGGGCGGCCTTGTGGTATAATGCGCATAGCAAAGTATAAGCGGCCGAGCAGAGATAGTTGCTCGCGTTCAGAACAATTTGTATTTCCTATGAGGGTGGATGCGACCAGAATAATGCTGTCGATTTTTTCCTTGGGCAGTGAGGCCTGGAAGTTAACTGTGTCCAATTTAATGCCCAGAAATTTGATGGACGTGGCTGGACCCATGGTTTTGTCTTGGGCGATTGGAATCCTGAGCTCAGCGAAGACTTTTTGGACTGTGAGAAGATGCGCTGCTGGGATGGAGTCGGGCGGTGAGATGATTAAGAAATCATCTAGCAGGTGGATTAAGTAAGGAATTGAGTAGTTATTAGAAAGAATCCAACAAATGGCTTCTGATAGCATGTCGAAGATCTTGGGGCTGCTTTTGCTGCCAAAGATTAAACGAACGGCAAAGAAAAATTTCTCTTGCCAACGTACGCCGAACAAATGCCATGAATCTGGATAGATGGGCATCACTTTAAATGCAGAGGTGATGTTGACTTTTGCGAGCCAAGCGCCATGACCCGCGTCTTTAATCAAGGTTATAGCTTGGTCAATGGTGTGGTAATGAGGAGAAAATTGTTCAAGTGAGATAAGGCTGTTTATGCTTGGAAACGTTGTATTGTACAGGGCTGAGAGATCAATTATTAAGCGTTTTTTGCCTGAAAATGTTCTGGTAGCCACTCCAATGGGGCTGATGCAGAAACACTCGAAAGGAGGAATGTTAAAAGGACCAATCATAAAGCCTGATTTGATTTGTTTTTTAATTAGAAGGTTGACTGTGCCAGGTTCAGCGAGAGTGGACTGGAGATTGTCAGATTTAATACTTTGAGTGGGGAGGCTTTCAACGTCGGGTTTATCAGACAGTAAATAGTCAGAAAAGTTAGTGTTAGGGTGGTGAGACAATTCAGTTGACCGACATATTCACAGGAGTCGACAGGTAATTTTTTGAATCTTTATTTATGGACCTTTTAACAGGGCATATGGTGCAGGCGTGAGCGCCGCCACAATAGCTGCAAATGTGTAGATAACACTTTTTAACACAAAAAGACGTAACTGGTTGATTTTGCAGCTGGTGAATCTGGGCGGGGAGGATTTGGCGGGTTAATCAAAGGACAAGCTGTGGTGGATTTGAGAAACGGATCTGCAAACAGCGCAAGATATGTTACGACAGCCTAGAAACACTCTATTGTGTAGTTCTGTGTCTAGGGCGCCCCAGTAAGGGCACTGGTTCCACTGGGCTACACGGACGGCGCATTTTGGTGAGAACAATTTGTGGTATGTATAGAAGTGGGTTCCTCCGTATGATAACGCAAGCTCTGCGATTATCGCGAGATAGTCGTTTAATTCTCATCTCCTGTGGGGAAGTGCTGCGTAAATTATTTCGCTATATCGGCTGAAAGCAATAGCAAATTCAGAAAACGAAAGAATGCATGTGCTCTGATGTTGCTGAAAACAGGGGGCGGTTCCATAGCTGTAGCGTTCGGCGGGATGGGCATCGGCGATACGGAGGCAAAAATTTATATAGAACACACTTGGGTCGGCCCCTGAAGCCTGTGGAGGAACTGAGAAAGTGGGAAAGGAGGAGAGCTTGGGAGGTAAAAACGGTGTCTGGCCCTGCGCCACTAGCTGAAGCAGCCTCGCGCTAGAGTCTGATGGTGGGGCTGCAGGCAATGGACAGGGGAAGGAATTGGAAAAAGTGACAGGAAAAGTCTGAGGATTGCTGAGCCTGCGCCGATGGCAGAGGCATACTCATGGAGAAAGGGTGGCCTGTTTCGATGGAAACTGGCATTGTGACGTGAGGCGCGGTGCTTGAGAAAGCTGCGGTCTGTAGCTCGGCAGAGCGGAGAGAAGAGTGGGGCCTGGCGACGACGGCGGCGGCGGAATCTGAATTAAACGACCCAGGCTAGCTGAAGGCTACCTGCGAGAGAGGGAGAAGGTGTTTTCTGGGAATGTGAGTTTGGGCTCTTGTGATTACTTGCCTTTTTTGCGGATTTTGAAGGTGGAGTGGATTTTGGAGAAGGGAAAGCTGCCTGGAGTGAAACGTACAGGTTGTACAGTTGTGCTTTATTCATTCTCCTAGAAAAATTAACATCAGCGTTGATTAGTGCTTGTCTCAACCCCAACACGGTCCATTTCTCTATTCCAGGAATGGTGGGTTGTGCTGAGATGTAGGAGGATGCTGGAGATGGTGGTTGAAGTCTTGATGGTGGAGGTGAGGGCAAGCCACAGAACCTTTGGGTACGGGAAGCGACTCGGCTAGGCCGGTGGCCACGCTGTGTTACTGGAGGTTCAGTTGCGGTGTCCTGTTGAGCATGGGAGCTCGTTGCAGCGTTGGGATGCTGCGATGGATCCTGGGCAATGAGGGGGTCATCATCAGACAGGAAGAGTTCAATCTCTGACATTGCAAACAAATGAGCGGGACCAAATGCTGAAAAACTGTCAAGGAATGTAGGTGAGTCGACTGAGTGCCTATATATGCTTCCTCTCATGCTGATGGGATAGTCATGATGATTGTTGATGACAAGTTAATTGGATTGATTATTTGAACGTGCTCCTCCCGAACTTTTTTTTAGTGAAACATAATTTCCAGAGCCAGGTGTGCGGCAGTTAATTGAAAGATTAGATGGGTTCAGTCCTCCTGAAATTACGTTTAAAAACTTCACTAAAAAGAGAAAATATAGATTAAAAAAAAATGTTGTGGCAGCAAATGATTTTGCAGAAAACACACATTCACATGTCAAAAATTATTCTGTTAAATAGAATCACACCTTCTGCAAACACTTTAAAATTTAAATTTTGCCATCAACCCTCATGGTAGTTTAAACTTGTACAACCTTTTTCTTGTTCTTACCATTGAGAGTGTCATGAGCTGCATGAAGTACTATAGTGCCCCTACACAATACTGTTTTAAAAATGAGTAGTATCATATCCAACAGCATCACTAACCTTACTGAAGCTCTCTGAGGAAAGTACTTTTTAACTTATCCTATTCAGTGGGATTGTGTGAATGCTGGTGCAACTCTTTACACATGAGAACAAACTGAAATGACATGAAAGAGGGAAACACACTTAAAGGCACATTCCCAAGTCCCAGGGTTTTGAAATGGAGTGGCAAGAGAGAGTGAAGAGAAGAGACAGTGCTGGATTTGGAATGTAGGAATTGTGGGAATTCAGCTAAAGGGATAGTTCACCCGAAAATAAACATTCCGTCATCATTTACTCACCTTTATGTTGTTCCAAATCTGTATGAGTTTCTTTCTTCTGTTGAACACAAAAGAAGATATGTTAATAGAATGTTGGTAGTCTAGTCAGACAGTTGACTTCCATAGCAGAAAAAAAATACTATGGAAGACAATGGCTACCGTCAATTGTCTGATTACCAACATTCTTCAAAATATCTTATTTTGTGTTCAACAGAAGATTTTGTTGTTGTTTTTGTTTGTTTGTTTTTTGCTCTTACACTTTGCAAACTATCCCTACTTTTGTCATTTGCATGAGTTGGCTATGGGATGTGAGGATTATAGAACCACAGCTGTGCCGGGCAGTGCTGGCATCACATTCCAGGAAAGTGCTGAATAACCAAGTGCCCTTACAAATTCTAAAAACGAAGTGGAAGTTAAAAGACAAGAGAGGGAGAAGAGATAGTAAATATGGGAATTGATTAGAAAGGAGAGAAAGAGGGTGTTGTGCTTTTCCTTACCTTTTTCCAATAAGATTTCATTCTAGGCCTTTGTGTTGAGAAGCTGTGGTTCATCTGAAGAAGAGTGGACCCTTGTGCAGATTCATATTAGCATGTTCAGCAAATTGTTATTTTTACACTGTTTGCATGTCTACAGAATGTACTTTATCAACGTAATTCTTTATCTGTAGTTTTTCATTCATATCAGTACATACTATGAAATGATGTGACTTCAGATTATGATAGTCGGATTAAGTGAATGAAGTTATAAAAAGTGTATATTTCTATTCATCAAAGTGTCTTAAATGTGTCATGGTTTCCACAAAAATATTAAGCAGCACAACTGTTTTCAGCATTAATAATATATGTTTCTTAAACAGCAAATCACCATATTAGAATGATTTTTGAAGGATCATGTGACACTGAATACTGAAGAAGGAATCGGAGGAATAAATTACATTTTAAAGATGCATTTTAAATTGCAATAATATTTAAAAAATATTTACTGTTATTACAGTATTTTTGATCAAATTAATGCAACCTTGGTGAGCATGGAGATACTTATTTCAAAAACATTTTTAAAAATACCAACCCCAAATACCCCAAACAGTAGTGTACATACAGAATGTACTACAGTAATACAAAGAATAGAGTGCTTGTATGCTTTTAGGAACAAAGTTCCTAAGTTTGTATTGGGCCCAAACTCTAATAAAGAATGTTTTTGTCTAATTGTTAACTTTGGGTTTAAATGAGGTAAAATATTTTATGTAATGTCTCAGTTAAAGTAGTTTGTTAAAATATATTTATTTGTGAGGTAAAAAGATACAACTATCTCCTAATACAAGCCTACAAAACATAATTGGAGCATTATTTACCTGTTTTTATCCAGGCCTGTAATTTAGCTTAATCTGGGAGTTGTGCTGCTGTCATGGTCGAGGAAAGAGGATTTTACAAGGGAAAATCCATCGAAATTAAAGCACCTCTTGTGTTGATTACTGAATTAAAAGATGCTGTGGGATTTGCTCGTCAGTTCTGCTGTAAAATATTACATAATTACAGGCAAACAAAGAACAGTCTCATTTCATACTATATTTTGATGTTTTCTGGTCTATTCAGTGATATTTTATTTTGTTCCTAAATCTGAGCCATTTATTTAATGTATCTCCTAAAAAAATGTCCAATTACATTTAGGAATTTTTGGAATTGCACCAGTGCCATGGCAGAGAGAACAGATACATTTTAGGCACATAATAAGTTGAATATAATACTCACATGTCGCAGGAGAACTTGTCAGTAATCCTGTCAGGGCAGGCAAAGGGGTGGAACAGGAGATAATGCTTTTTCTCTTTCTCATTTACCTGGTTATTTATACTGAAACATTTATATGCGGCTGTCTGAAAATGGACAGTGTGTGCTATATTGGCTCTATGATATCTTGTCAGACATAAACCCCCCAAAAATCTTTATCCTTTGATGTATTACCCAAGCGTATGTATATTTAATGCATGCATATAGTCTTACATTGCATAGCCCCTTCACTATATATAGCAGTAAAATGGCAATTACATTGACTATGAGGATGAAAACTACTTTTTACATTTAGATTCAAGTGACAAAAACTTAAGTGAGCATCTGCTGAGCTTTACTTTCTAAGTTCTGCTTCAGCTCTAATCCTCACTAAATCTGCACACATCCATCATTCATTACCATATGCAAAAATAAAGTGCTAGCAGGAAAACGTCTCGGGTTACAACTGTAACCCCTGTTCCCTGAGAAGGGAATGAGACACTGCATCGATGATGACACTTTGAGGAACGACACTTTGAGGAACGCCCTTAGGCAAGGCAAGGCAAGGCAAGGCAAGTTTATTTATATAGCACATTTCATACACAATGGTAATTCAAAGTGCTTTACATAGAAGAAATTAAAATAATCAAAATAAATCAGAATAATTAAAACAGTTTATAATAAAAGATAAAATACAGAAATAATCAAAATAAATCAGAATAATTAAAACATAAAATAAAATATAGTATAGCTGGTTCCAGCTGCGGCTGGCATAGTAGCTAAAAGCGGACTCGCCATGCTTAGAGTGAACCCTTGGTATTTCTAGCTGATGTGATCCTAATAATCTGAGTGATCTGTTGGGTTTATATTCAGTGAGCATATCTGCAATGTATTGAGGTCCTAGGCCATTGAATGATTTATATACCAGTAATAATACTTTAAAATCAATCCTATATGTAACTGGCAGCCAGTGTAAAGACCTGAGGACTGGTGTGATGTGTTCATATTTTCTGGTTCTGCTCAGAATCCTAGCAGCAGCGTTCTGTAGGAGCTGCAACTGTCTTATGGTCTTTTTGGGAAGGCCAGTGAGGAGTCCATTACAACAATCCACCCTGCTGGTGATGAAAGCATGCACAAGTTTCTCTATGTCTTGACTGGAAACAAAGCATCTAATTCTTGCAATATTTTTCAGGTGATAGTATGCTGATTTAGTTATTGCTTTGACATGACTACTGAAACTAAGGTCTGACTCTAGAGACACACCCAGATTCCTGACTTGATTTTTAGTTGTTTGACCCTAGACTGAAGGTATGCGTTCACCTTGAGAACTTCATCTTTGTTTCCAAACGCAATGACTTCAGTTTTGTCTTTGTTCAACTGAAGAAAGTTTTGGCACATCCAATTGTTTACTTCATCAATGTATTGGAACAGAGAGTTAATGGGGCTGTAATCGTTAGGCGATAGGGCTAAGTAGAGCTGTGTATCGTCTGCATAGCTGTGGGAAGCGATTTGGTTATTTCTCATTATGTGATGCGGTCGGAAACCAGATTGAAAATTGTCAAAGTATCCATTTGAGCTTAAGAATTTGTTCAGCTGATTGAAGACAACTTTTTCAATGATCTTGCCTATGAAAGAAAGATTTGAGATCGGTCTATAGTTGTTTAATATGGTCTTATCCAGATTGCTCTTTTTCAGGAGGGGCTTGACAACTGCAGTTTTCAGGGAGTTCGGAAAACTCCCAGAGAGAGATCAATATATCAAAGTAAATACAAAAATGATCAGACAGTGCTACATCCTTAATAATAATCGATGAAATTATTAGACCCTTACTGATAAGTAAATCTAGAGTGTGTCCACGATTATGTGTGGGTCCATGTACATGCTGAGTCAGATCAAAAGTTTTTAAAACAGTTTTGATTTCTTTTGCCATATTGGTTTCTCCTAGGGATGGCCCGATACCATTTTTTTCAAACCGATACGAGTACGAGTATTTACATTTGTGTACTTGCCGATACCGAGTACCGATACCGATATTTCTACCGCAAAAGTAACTATAGGCTCCCAGAAAAGAAGACAGAAGACTATTTTAGAACACAGGTTAGAAGACTGTTTTTATTTCCTTCTCTGCTTGTTTTAACAAGTCTAAAAATAAATAATAATGAGTAAAATAATAAATGTATTAACACACAAACCACTGTTAATTTAACATAAAAGCAAGCAGGCTACTGCATGCATCGTCTGGAATGACTGAATGCGCGCAAAGTGCGCTCCCTTAATAGCCTAATTCCTAAAAAGCTGACAGTTCATAGCGATCTCACACATCTGTTATTATCAATGAAGCTGACTGCACAATGAATCTTTCATAATATCCACACACTGTTATAATTAGAGGATTTGCCAGCATACAGAATTCAGCACTGAACAAAAAAGTTTTGAGCGGTGAGGGGAGTCTATCTTAAATGCTTCTGATTGGCCATTGCAGTCAAGAAATCAACACATATGACTGTGATTGGCTACATCGCTCAACGCTGCAAACATGTTATGAATAGAACTTTGGCCTGTAAATCGTTTCTATTTTGTTTTAGTTGTTATTCTTGCTTTTCTGCAACAGATGAATAAAAATCTATTAGTTTTAATATGTTTTTGTTACGTCCCCCAGCTCCGCTGTGTGTTTCTACATGTGTATTTGAGTGTTTGAGTTTCCCTTGCTCTTAATTACAGATGAGCCACACCTGAGCGCAGCCATATACTTGAGCTACAAAAGCTGTCCGGAACCACACCTGAGGGCGCACACAGAGCCTGAGAACGGAGTCGATGCACTGCCGTGCTGTCTGTCGTTAGAGTTTTTGCAGTCCACCCCGGGAATCAAAAGCGTTCCGCCTTTGTAACTCTGTCTTTATCTGTGAACTTACCCGGTATTTGATAACCGACCTACTAAATAAACATACCCCTATTTTTCACACGAGCTGGCCTGTGTGCGTCTCTCCTTTGTGTTAGGGGTGGTGTCTGTCCGCCCGTAACATATTGGAGGCTCGTCCGAGATTAACAGTTTGATTAAGTCGGACTTTAGTGTTTAGTATGAATTGAGGAACTTTGAAGGCTACAACATTTTGGTGAGTATTCTGGTGCGCAATTATGATTGTCTGTTCATTTGTTTAGTCGACTGTTTATTTTATTTTTGGTGGATATCTCAGGAGGGGGCTCGGTGGGAAGCCTCGAGCTGAGTACGCCACTGAAGATTGCGTAGATATTTAGGATTTTTTTTTTGCGTTTTGTACATAGTTAGTTAGAGAAGCTGGACAGCATTTTTGCCTATCAGAATACTCTTTAGTTTAGTTGTATAGCTTGTGATATATATTGTGGCATATCGCCTATTTGAGTGAGCGCTGGTGTAGATTGTACTAGCGTAGGCTATTTGGTAAATTTAGGGGTGGACATTAAAATTCGTGGTCGTTTGTAGCCTGTATTGTGCTTTTCCTTTGACCACTTTAGACATTTGCTACATTGTAGTTAGTCGCAGTTTAACCTGCTTTGGTGAGTTTATTTATTTATTATTACGTGATTTTGGTTCGATTTAAGTTTTTTTTTTTCGCATTTAGAATGGCAACAGAGGAGGCATTCGTTAAAGAACCCTCTACTGAATTATTTTCAAAATTTTCGAAAGAGCAGTTGTTAAATTTGGTTGCAACTTATGAGGTTGAGCTCACTTCTGCTGAGAAACGCAGCACAGAGACAATCAGAACTGCTTTACAAACTGCTTTGCAGGGTAAGGGCATTTTTCCTATAGAGAAACAACCTCCCGTGTCGATGGAAGCATTACAGCTGCAGATTCGTTTGAGGGAGTTAGATATTAAAGAGAAAGAAATTGAGTATGACCGTGAGCGCATGCAAGCACAAGTCCGTGATCATGAACTTGAAAATCGACTAGCGTTGAGGAAGTTAGAAATTGAGGCCCAGAGGGAAGGTGTCACTCCTTCTGACCCTAATTTATTTGATATCACTCGCCACATCCGTCTTGTGCCACCTTTTGTGGAAAGAGATGTGGAAAAATATTTTCCACACTTTGAGCGTGTCGCGACAAATTTAAATTGGCCGAGAACTGCGTGGGCGTTCCTCCTGCAATGCGTTTGAGTCGGAAAGGCGCAGGAGGCTTACTCATCGTTAACGCTAGAACAGAGCGGTGACTATGATATGGTGAAAGCGTCAGTTCTGAGGTGCTATCAGCTGATCCCTGAAGCATGTCGACAAAAGTTTAGGAATTTTAAAAAAACTGAGCGTCAAACTTTTGTTGAATTTGGTCGAGATAAGACAGCCCTTTTTGATCGTTGGTGCTCATCACAACAGGTTGATAGTCAGGAGATGTTGCGTGAATTAATTCTTTTGGAAGAATTTAAGAACTGTCTGCCAACCGCAGTCGCCACCTATCTAGCTGAGCAAAAGGCGGAGTCGATATCTGAAGCCGCTATCCTTGCTGACGAATACGTTTTGACGCATAACGTTGGCAGAGAACGTTTTCGCTTAAAAGTTAATCCCTCTGTGACCTCTGATATAGACACGAAAAAGAGTGCAATAAAACAAGAGGATAGACACTGTTTTTATTGTAAAAAACCTGGGCATATCATCGCAGACTGTTTAATATTAAAGAAAAAACAATCCACGAAGCCAATGGGTCTCGTTAACTCTTCTCCGAAGGTTTCACCTGTCCTCCATGCTGAGTTAAAATCAGAGAAAACTCAATCCATGTATGAGCCCTTTCTGACGAATGGGACCGTATCTGTGTCTGGCGAGGAAGCTGTCGCTGTGCGCATCTTGCGGGATACGGGCGCTGCACAGTCTTTCCTCCTCCGTGGTTTGTTGCCGTTATCTGATAAGACTGCAACAGGTAGTAGTGTCCTGGTTCGAGGAATCGAGATGGGTTTTCTCGAAGTTCCCTTGCATTACGTGCATCTGGATTCAGATTTGGTGTGTGGTGACGTGGTTGTTGGCGTTCAAGACTTTTTGCCAGTCCCCGGTGTCACGTTTCTTCTTGGCAACGACCTAGCCGATGGAAATGTGTGGTACCGTGGTGATGTTCCCCCCGAGGTTGTGTCTGTGCCGCTCAGTCAAGAGTGTCCCGATGAGTGCGCACAAAAATTCCCAGAGGTTTTTCCCGCCAGTGTTGTCACTAGGTCGCAGACTCAAAGGATGAGGGATGCAGTACCTCCTCTTGATGTCGACCTAAGTGACAGTTTCGTTGCTCACCCTGGGGAGTGTGAGAGGCTCCTGGAACCCACTTCCACTCCGTGCCGCAGTAGTCCTGTACATGTGAGGAACAGTGGAAAAACAATAGAACCAGATACATCGTTGTCTTTAGAGAAACTTATTATTGCTCAACAAAAAGACCCTACTCTTGTTTCATGTTATAATACAATTCAATCTGTTTCAGACCGTGCCAGCGAAAGTTCATTTTTTTTTTTGTTCGAGACGGATTACTTATGCGGAGGTGGACGCCTCACGAAAGTAATGAATGGGGTGACATTGAGCAAATCGTTATGCCGACTGAAAATAGACGTGCAATTCTGAGTATCGCGCATGATGGTGTTTCTGGTCATTTAGGTGTGACTAAAACATTCAACCGCGTTCTTCGTCACTTTTTCTGGCCGGGGCTGAAGCGTGATGTGCGGCAGTATTGTAAGACGTGCCATGTCTGCCAGGTTACTGGTAAACCAAATCAGATAATTCCACCTGCACCGTTGTACCCAATACCTGCCGTGGCTGAGCCTTTTGAGAAAATAATCATTGACTGTGTTGGTCCTCTTCCACGGTCGAAAAGTGGATATCAGTATCTATTAACAATCATGTGTACTGCTACTCGCTTCCCAGAGGCGGTGCCTCTGAGGAAAATTACTGCTAGAATTGTGTACAGGGCTCTATTAAAATTCTTTGCTTTTGTGGGGCTACCGAAAATCGTTCAAACGGACCAAGGAACAAATTTTACTTTGCGTGTCTTCTCCCAAGTCCTAAAGTCGCTCCAAATTAGGCACAGCATTTCTAGCACGTACCATCCGGAGAGTCAGGGGGCTCTCGAGCGCTACCATCAAACACTTAAATCGATGCTGCGTACATATTGTTTGTGTCATGGCGTTGGAGGAACGAACCCAAATGCAGACGATATGCAGACAAACAGGGATTTATTGAGGCACAAAACAGAAAACAAAAACCCACGAGGGGGCAAAACAGGACTGGACCAGAGCACAACGAAACTAAGACACGATGACAAACAAAATACTGACTTGACAAGAAGCAAACTCACAATTAATAGAACAGGTCTTCAGGTGAAATACTCACAGGGATATACACGCAAAGTTAGACAATGTACCGACACAGGACAGCAAACACAAGGGGATTAAATAGGGAGACACTAATGACAAAGACAGGTGAAGCTGACTAGACAAGGACAGGTGAAACTGACTAGACAATAATGACGAGACGAGGGTAACAAGGGGGCGGGGTAACGTAACGAGACAACACAAGCACATGGCTCAAAACAAGACCATGTGCTTGCACACAAAACATGATTCTGTCATGATCCTGCCTCAAGACAAGAGAAAATCAAGGACACGAGGGCAGAATCATGACAGTTTGGAGATGGGTATGAACTGGGAAGATGCAATTACTTGGATGCTTATGGCCTCTAGGGAGGTCGTGCAAGAGTCACTTGGTTTCAGCCCTGCAGAACTAGTGTTTGCTCATGATGTTCGCACGCCTTTAAGCGTCATTAAAGATCAGTGGATGAGCAAGCCTACCTCTCGTAGCGCAGTACAATTTATCAGCGACGTTCACTCCCGTCTACACAGAGCGCGTGAACTCACTCGAGAGAATTTAGAAAAAACCCAATCTAGCATGAAAACGTGGTATGATCGCAAAGCCAGAGCCCGTTCGTTTAAACCTGGAGACCAAGTGTTGGTTCTCTTACCCGTGCCCGGTTCTGTGTTTCAGGCACGATTCAATGGACCATATACTGTCGAAAAAAAAATATCGGATCTGAACTATGTAATTGTAACCCCAGATAGGCGAAGACAGTCTCCCGTCTGTCATGTAAATATGCTTAAACCATATTTTACACGTCAAGAGGTTAAAACTAGCTTGTGTGACCTTAACGTACCCGGTCCTGTCGAGGTCCCCGTATTGCTGTTTTCACTGGTAGACGATGATGACGAGGTGACTCCTCCGTCGCGATGCGTGATTGAAGGTCGACTTAAAAACTCCACCATGCTGTCCGTTATTGAAAATCATTTGCCACATTTAACACCCTCTCAAGCAGCTGATGTATCGTGTGTGATAGATGATTTTCCTGAATTATTTGGAGATGTTCCGACTGTGACCAGAACATGACATAGACGTAGGTGATAAGGGCCCGATTAAACAGCACCCATATAGAGTAAACCCAGAAAAGCGAGCTATCCTGAAACGGGAAGTTGAGTACATGATAAAGAATAATATTGCTGAACCTAGCTCTAGTCCGTGGAGTTCCCCGTGCCTTTTAGTTGGAAAACCTGATGGCACTTACAGGTTTTGCACGGACTACAGGCGTGTTAATGCCATCACTGTGCCAGACTGCTATCCATTACCGCGGATGGATGACTGTGTGGACCGTGTTGGCTCGGCTACATTTGTCACTAAAATCGACCTCCTAAAAGGTTACTGGCAGGTGCCCCTTTCACCAAGAGCAAAACAGATATCAGCTTTTGTGACCCCCGATGCGTTTATGGATTACAAAGTTATGGCTTTCGGAATGCGGAATGCACCTGCCACATTCCAGCGTTTAGTAAATATTTTTTTAGCTGGAATGGCAAATTGCGAGGCGTATTTGGACGACATAGTCCTATATAGTACACACTGGTCCGAACACATGTCACAACTTCGAGAGCTTTTCCGTAGACTGTCCAATGCGAAGCTCACAATTAATCTTGCAAAATGTGAATTCGGAAAAGCCACCATCACTTACTTGGGGCGTATAGTTGGTAGAGGACATGTTTTGCCAGTAATGGCTAAAGTAGCCGCTATTCAGGAATTCCCTGTGCCCTGCGACCGGCATGCACTACGCCGATTTTTAGGAATGGTAGGCTACTATCGCAGTTTTTGTAAGAACTTTTCGACTGTGGTTTGTCCCCTCACTAACCTATTGAGCCCCAAAACTAAGTTTGAATGGACGGAGTCCTGTAACCGAGCATTCGAAAACGTCAAGTCTCTCTTACTGACTGCTCCCGTGCTCGCTGCGCCAGATTTCAATAGACCGTTTCAGCTTGCTGTGGACGCTAGCAACGTAGGCGCCGGTGCCGTACTATTGCAGTCAGGTGCAGACCATGTAAACCATCCTGTGAGTTTCTTCTCTAGGAAATTTAATTCTGCCCAGCGAAGGTACTCCACTATCGAGCAGGAGACCTTGGCCCTAGTATTAGCTATTCAACACTTCGAAGTGTACTTGAGTTCTACTGTACATCCAGTTAAGGTCTATACTGACCATGATCCGCTCAAGTTCCTCAGTCGCATGTACAATTCTAATCGTAGGTTAATGCGCTGGAGTCTGTTTCTTAAACCATTTAACCTCCAAATTGTACATATCCGAGGAGTGGACAATATTGTCGCAGATGCGTTGTCTAGGGTGAATGCTTAATAGTGATAATAAAAAAGAAAAAAATGTATATATACTCATATATATACTCATTATTTACTCAGAGATTTACTTTAATTTATTAAACTTGCTATTCTAAAATAAGCTAAGCTAAAATAAATAAAACATATAAAGAATGTTTTTTTTTTTTTTTTTTACACATAGTTGTGTATTGCCTATGAGTTGACCTTATACACCAAAGTACTACATTCCTGTGTAATTCTATTTTTTCTTTTCTCCATAGGCCTGAACATAAAAGGCTCGAGTAAAAATAAATATTTCCCATGTTTAGAGTATGGCGACAAGTCACCATTTCGGGGTGGGGGTGTTACGTCCCCCAGCTCCGCTGTGTGTTTCTACATGTGTGTTTGAGTGTTTGAGTTTCCCTTGCTCTTAATTACAGATGAGCCACACCTGAGCGCAGCCGTATACTTGAGCTACAAAAGCTGTCCGGAACCACACCTGAGGGCGCACACAGAGCCTGAGAACGGAGTCGATGCACTGCCGTGCTGTCTGTCGTTAGAGTTTTTGCAGTCCACCCCGGGAATCAAAAGCGTTCCACCTTTGTAACTCTGTCTTTATCTGTGAACTTACCCGGTATTTGATAACCGACCTACTAAATAAACATACCCCTATTTTTCACACGAGCTGGCCTGTGTCCGTCTCTCCTTTGTGTTAAGGGTGGTGTCCGTCGCCCGTAACAGTTTTAGTCATAGATATTTCTAGTTTGCGGGAGTCCCGCGAATCGTTTTATTCTCCCGCAACCCGCAAACACAGAGTGAGTGCATTACCGCCCGCGCTCGCACTCGGCCATCAGATCTAGTGCCGCGCCGCACTCTATTGCGTTGGGAGAGCACGTCCCTATGCCTCAGTTCACCTCGACAAAGCACTCGCGGCGGCCAGTTTCGTTTCGCAAAATGTACGTGGTATCGGGGCGTGGTATCGGCGAATTTTTATGAGTACGAGTATATGAGGACAGTATCGACCCGATCCCCAATGCCAGTATCGGTATCGGGCCATCCCGAGTTTCATTATCCATTATCTATGTGAATGTTAAAATCTCCAGGAAATTGTTGATAACAGTTCTGTAAAGTCCTCAGCAAAGGCTGGAGAGTATTTTGGAGGCCTGTAAACAATGATAAGTAAAATGCGTGGAGCACCTTTTAACACAATACCCAAATATTCGAAAGACGGGTAATTCCCTAATGATATTTGCTTACATTGATAGACATCTTTAAAAAGAGAAGCTAAACCTCCACCTCTTCTGACAGCTCTGCAGACACTCATAAAAGTAAAGTTAGGAGGGGCTGTTTCATTGAGGACTGTTGCACTGCAGCTGTCTTCTAGCCAAGTTTCATTTAGCAACATAAAATCCAGGTTGTATGTGGTTATTAAGTCGTTGACTAGAAGTGATTTATTTTTAAGTGAGCGGATGTTTAAAAGTGCTAAATTAACAGTCTTACGTTTTGTCCCCACAGCAATCTTAGTTTGTTGTGTAATAGGCACCAGATTAGATGGGTTTGCTGTACGGCTTTTGAAGGCCTTAGACTTTCTATCATGTAATCGAACAGCAATAGAGAAAGATCCAGGCACACTGGGTTCCTGCTTGTTCTGTAAACATTTGAGAAAGTTATTGGTATCATAGCGGGGACCGACACATATCACTGAGAGCTGGTATCAGTTGTTTTTGGTTCACCTCGAGCCGCTGGAGGAGGGTGTGGGCCCTGGCGCTGTGGCAGAGGCCGAAGAGCTCTCACAGGGGGAGGGGGAGGGCGAGCTGGTCCCCCACTATCAGTGCCCTGGGCTCGGCTGCGCTCTGAGCTGAGTGCCGCTGTCTGCTCGACCTTGAGGCCCAGTTAGCATCAGTGTTAGCTACTAGCTGATTCAGTCTGTATTCATTCATCAAATTTGGGGATTCCTCATTTATTAATACTTCAAATCTGTTCTAAAGATGTATAGGCGGTGGTAGGAGACCAGTGTTTGCAATCCTCGTCAGAGCCGTATCTGGGGTAGAGGATGCTACTGCGGCAATATGTGATGCTTGTGACAATCTGATGTCTCGAGTGCCTTTGGGTCTCACTCCCTGTTTGTGCCATCGATTTGTAAGTCGATCGGCTTGTTTCTCTACACTCAGTATAGCCTGTCGAGGGGCACTAGATTCATGGGACTCACCGGCTGTATGCTGAGGGCGTCCATGACGAAGCTCTGTTATGTGTTCCGTCTGGTTTGGTGGTCCCGCAATTAACTTTGTTTCAAGAACTGCAATCCTTTGTACAGGTCTGTGGCAGTTAGAGCAGCAAGTAGATTCCAGAGGAGGCATTTTCTTATCCTTATAAATGTCCTAATGCCAGTTGTGTTTTCTCTTCCCCGGAATGTAAGCTTTCAGTGGGAGGATGGTCGAATAAAAGAATTCTGCTTTTTTTGTAGTAATCCAAGCGTTTGAGCACTGTGTTGATTTGCTGAAGTTAAAATTAGGTGATAAAAGGAGATAAAATATAAAAATATAAAAGCGATAGAGCAAAGCGCGGACATAACATGACGGCATACACGGAAGCTACAAAGGGACGCCGGCATACAACAGAGTTAGCTTCTGCGGTGAAGCAAGTCGCTCCCAGGCAGGGGAAGGCATGGCAAAGGGACGCAGTGTCTCGTTCCCTTCTCAGGGAACAGGGGTTAGAGTTGTAACCCGAGACATTCCCTTCCGAGGGAACTCAAACTGCGTCGATGGCGACACTTTGGGGAACGAGTACCCACTATGCCACAATGAGCCCTGCCTGTCTCAGTGTGAAGCTGCGCACAGACACACTTAGGACGAAAGCACTAGAGTGCCTGGTGTAGAAGGAATGTCCAGGCTATAAAATCTGATAAAAGTATGAGGGGTGGCCCCTCCTGCTGCATCGCACACTTCTTGGATTGGGACCCCTGAAAGGAGGGCTCTAGAGGACGCCAAGCCTCTGGTTGAATGAGCCCTCACTGCCGAAGATGAAGGCAAACTGCACACCTGATAGACCGTAGAGATAGCCTGAACGATCCAGTCTCTGATGGTCTGTTTGGATGTGGGAAGCCCCTTCTTGGGTGACCCAAAGCACATGACTTCCACCATAAAGAAGACCTCTGGACATAAATCTTGAGAGCTCTGACAGGGTAGAGCAAATTAAGTCTTTCTTCATCCACCGTCACGTGAGGTGGAGGATGAAAAGCCTGCAGAACCGTAGGCCGTGCCACATTAGATGGCACTTTAGGCACATAGCCCTTTGCAAGATAGCCTTAATGTTGCCTGGAGCAAACTTCAGGCACCCATGAGATATAAAGAGCGCCTGAAGGTCTCCTACTCTCCTCAAAGAAGTAATGGCTAATAAAAAAGCTACCTTGAGGGAAAGGTTCTTGGCCTCAGCCGACTCCAGAGGTTCAAAGGGGCCTCGACCAGCCCTTCGAGAACCACTGCCAGGTCCCATGTGGGAACTCTGGTACGAGTCGCAGGTCTCATCCTCCAAGCCCCACGGAGGAAACGTATGACAAGCTGATGTCTCCCCAGAGGCCCATCACCCAGAGGAGCGTGGAAAGCCGCAATGGCAGCCACTTACACCTTGAGTGTGGATGGGGTAAGACCAGCCGAGAGGCAATCTTAGAGGAGCTCCAGCACTGAAGCAAACCGAGCAGTTAACTGGGTCCACCTCACGCTCACGCTCTGTACACCAAGTGGAAACACATTCCACTTTAGGCCATACAATCTCCTCGTGCAAGGAGCTCTGGAACTGAGTATGGTCTCAACCGCTCCAGCCAACAGGCCAGCCTCTAGGGATTGAGCCCCCTCAGGGACCAGGCCCAAAGTATCCACATGTCTGGTCGAGGGTGAATATTGATCCACTGTATAGAGCAATACTCTAATGGAATTAGTGGAAAGGTCAAAGCCATCAGGTGCCCAATTTAGAAAAAAAGAGAAAAGAAGAGAAGAGGAGAAACAAGCAAAAGACAAAGGTATGCAACTATGTTCTCTCTGTATGATTACAGTATCCATGTCATGAATGAATGAAGGGCTAATGTTAATTGGTGGATATAACTCTTACGTTTGTTAGCCTTTTTGCTATGATGCTTGCTATGCTTATACAACAATAATTCGGTTTTAACTCAACAAACACGAGATCTAATTTCACCATAATATTGTGCTTTGCAACAAAACTGTTACAAGTTCAGTTATTAGTTATTTCCATCAGTTGGGTTAACGTTAGGCCCTGTAATTTGCTAACGGAATTTTCAAATTTGTAAGTAGTTTCAAAGACGAACATTTGCTATTTATTTGCTACAACTCTTTTTTGTGATAAAGTATAGTTTAACAAGTCATAACTAAAATTTGTGCCATGCATAGAATTCGAGGCAGTAACCAAGGAGCTAATGGTTTGTGTGATGAAGGATTTGTGCTATTTAGAATATTTATTCTATATTTTATTTGTATATTATTCTTAATATTTGATATTATTGTTGCTCTCGACGGGGGTCGCGCAATCTCAGAACCCCCTGATGAATCAAGTAGGAGACCACCGACACATTGTCTGCGTGGTGAACCCTGAGGTCTGGGAGGAAGCTCCTCAGAGCCCTGCCATCCATGGATGGATATGTGGAAGTATGAGTCCCTTAGATCTATCGTGACAAACCAATCCTCAGATTTGATCTGACTCACAATGATGGGAATAGTGAGCATCTTGAAACTGAATCTCCCCAGAGACCAATTCAAGTGCTTTAGATCTAAAATTGGCGCAACCCCTCATCCTTCTTGGTAACTATGAAGTAGCGGCTGTAGAACCCGGACCCCCTGTCCGGGGGAGGAACACGCTCTATGGCCTCCTTTACCAGCAGGGAGCTTACTTCCTGATCCAATACCCGACCCTGCACTGGGTCGACTGCAGTCCACACCACCCCGCTGAATTTCAGCGCAATCTAACTGCAGCCTGTAACCCTTCGCTATTGTGTGCAGGACACAAGGAGAAATATTTGGCAGGTCTTGCCATGTTTTAAAATATTCTACTAAGGGAACCAGCCTCTCAAGACTGATTTTGGGTATTATTCGAGATTCATTCTCGATCCCCTGAAGCGGCTTTCCGGCAGGGTTTGCTGCTATTTTCCCTGCTATTTGTGTCTCGTTTTCGATACCCTGAAGTGGAGGACCGGCATTTTCGAACTATTTTCGATGTGCGGACGAGAACACTGCCTGGCCGCAAGCCTCTGTGGAAGACAGCGCAGCCAGACAATACTGATTCAATATTTATTTATACGGTCTCGTAATCTATTATTGCAGAATAGACCCGTAATCTACGCACTGCCTCGGCAAACGCGAGATCCGAGCCACTAGATTCTACTGTATATTGCAATGCAGACCTTTATTTGAAGTTTGACACAGACCGCTTGCTGAAGAGCAAAAAGCTAACTCTGTTGTGTGCTCTTTGTAGCTTCCGTGTATGCCGTCACGTTACGTCATGACGAAGCACCAATCAGGATTGGATTAGTTTCATTCATACTTCAGATGCGTTACGCTAAGGGCGTTACCTAAAGTGTTGTCATCGACGCAGTTAGAATTGCTCACATAGATCTCTGAGATCCCAAGACCAGCTGCTCCTTGATCTTCCTCGGTCATGCAAAAAAATCTAATTAATATATCAGAGTTGTTTGTGGTGGTGGTGATTAGACGAGATCGGCGGCGACGTCACAATCGTGTTGCATTGTGGTATATGGAACTGCCTGAAGTGTATATATGAAGTAGACTCGCTCCCTCGGTCAAAATCGAGGGAACGAGTGTCTGTCCATATAAACTTCCCTCGTCCACTTCACGAAGTGGAACGCACTTCAAAATGGTGACAAGGATTCCCCCGAGGGGAAGTGCTTAGGGAAGTTCGCAAGTACATGTCTAAAAGTGGACTGGAACGCAGCACATGATTTAGAGTGTGGGGTAACACCCCCGTATCCTCCTGGGTGCCCGGACCACAGCTGATTAGTAGATGGACAGCTGTTGGTAATTGCCACGCCAAATCACAGACTGCTCAAAAAAGCGAAGGAACTGAAGCAGTGTGTGTCTGTTACCCCGTGAACTCTGTTTGTTGCAGCTCTGTTCCCCACACTTTACTGCTGGATGGTAGTCGCGATTGTTTTATTTTGTGGCCACGATTGTTGCATGGATCATTGTCTGCTTGTGTCGGAGCCCGAAGTTTGTTGATGTGCCGGTCCTGCTATCAACCCGGTGGCAGCCTTCTCCTCTGCTGCGCAAAGATTGCTGCCGTCCTCTGCTGCGCAAAGATTGCTGCCGTCCTCTGCTGCGCAAAGATTGCTGCCGTCCTCTGCTGCGCAAAGATTGCTGCCGTCCTCTGCTGCGCTAAGATTGCTGCCGTCCTCTGCTGCGCTAAGATTGCTGCAGTCCACTCCTGCGCTAAGATTGCTGCCGTCCTCTGCTGCGCTAAGATCGTTGCCGCCCTTTGCTGTGCTGTCCGGAGCCCTGCCTCGTCTGTCCTGGGCTTGTGGTTTTGTGGAGCGCAGTTCAACAGGACTGGGAGCCAGATTCTTCTGCTCCCAGTTTATTGGTGAGTGACGACTTGTGTTAAGATATGTTGCCTTGCCTCGTCCGAAGTTAAGATCCACGTCTCACTTAAATTGGAGAGTTCCAGTCTGTCTGCCGTAGTCATACCATTTTATATATACCCTATGCATATTCACAAATTGCAGTGATTTAATTTTATATTGCACGATTGATAGCTCTTCTAGTGTGATGTTGTGCTTATGCTGTGTTTGTTATCTACTGTAGAGATACTGGCGGCTTTGTTTCTGTTTGAGTGAGTGTTGTGTTGGTGCGTGCAAGCGATTGATAGGTGGCCTGCTGTGTAGACGCAGCTGCCTGGCGCGAGACGGACTTGTGTTAGAGGAACCGCTTATGGACTGTGGGCACCTAGCTATGGATTTACAGTGGATTTTTGAATGTGCTTGTTCGATGTCTAGCTTTTAAGCTTAAGTGAGAGAGCGCGTGTGTGCATGGCGCACCCCTTTTTACTATTGTAATAGAGATTATAATAAATATATATTTATATCGAAACTGTTGTCTTGGTGAATCTGTTGTGTTGCTCCCACCAAACTTAAAGAACTTGCAAGTAAAAGATAAGGTTATTTTATTTAATAGAGTCCCAGCTCTCCAATTGGGTGGCGTAGTCGACCTACATTGCTTGTATCACATATACCTCTGTAAACATGTTTAAAACCCGTCTTAAGACGTATTTGTTTAATGAGGCCTTTGCTACATTGTATTTTATTATTATTTTCTTTGTATTGTGTTTTAATTAGTTTGAAATTGTACAACACTTTGGTACTCTCTGTGTTTTTTAAGGTGCTTTATAAATACATTTTGTTTGACTGATTGGTCTTGGACATTGGTCTTGTGTAGCCAAACTTTTGACCATCAGGATCTTTTGACATGGATCATGAAGACAAGAGAGAAATTATTACTGTAAATTGCTTCGATATGACTTGCCACATTTAATTTCCCCTATTTGGCTGTGAAAATTTTAACATTCATAAAAATGCTCTACTGAGCATATAGCAAAGTATTCACTGAGATCCTTTTGGACAACTGCCTTTGTTTGCCTGAAGTTCAGCCTGTCAAAATCCAGAGATCTTTATTTCTGAAAATAATACATATGTTCATGTCCGGCCACACACAAATGTCTGACAACACAAATGTCAGAGATGTCAAAGCATACAAAAGATGTTGGGAAAAGGGCATGAGTCCTTTTCACAAGGAAGCAGAACACAATGAAACTTAAGATTACATTTTGATGGAATTGATGTTCAGCTGATATATGTGCTATGTTAGCTTAATTCAGGGAATTCACAGCAAAAACTTGTTTTAAATTAAAACTTTAATTAAAACTTGTTACAATTAATTATAAATATTGGGACCATTTGAAGGGGTCATGAATTGAGAAATCAACTGTTCCTTGAGGTTTTGATCTATAAAAGTTCATCGTAATATAAGAATATCCTGTAAGTTTATTTATGGAGCTGAAAACTTCCTTGTTAGTCAAATAAAAGCTTTTATTGACAGCTTTGAAGTCCGAATTTTCTCCTGCTCGATTCCCCCGTCTGCCTTGCTGTTGGTTTGTGTCTGTAGCTTCGTATATCTTTCTGTTTTGAATCATTTACTACCTTTCCCTGTTGTTTATACTGCTAAATACAACTTACTCAACATCACATAAACTTGACATCACTAGCTTCAATCTAAATCATTGCTAGCACAACAAGGTACTAATTCGCTAGCCTGTTAGCGTGTCATCCGTGTGCTATTTATTTAGCTCGCACGCTCGCTCCTTTTACAAATCCATCAAAGCTGTGGTAAGTAGAATCAGTCAACAAACACGGTGAGTAATGTCATCTTCTCCTCTTATTGTGACTTGCACTTCATGTAACATGTATAGTATAACCAGGGGTGTAGTACCAAATTTTGGGCCCTGGGTACAAACCATCTTGCTGGGCCCCCCGCCGCAGATCCGCTCTCGGCGACTTCTAAGGGCCACCCCCCCCCCCAGCCTCCAACCCCCAACTTCCAAACCCATCTAAGGGTAAAAATGTAATTGTTAAAAAAAACAAAAAAAAAACAGAAATAATACAAATGAACAAATGATAAAGCTTGGGTTGCTGAATATTCAATCCCTTACTTCAAAAGCACTTATTGTTAATGATATGATTACAGACTATAACCTAGATGTGCTGTGTATGACAGAAACCTGGCTAAAACCAAGCGATTACATTACTTTAAATGAGTGCACCCCGCAAGATTACTGTTATAAACATGAACCTTGTCTGAAAGGCAAAATATATATATAACAATATATAGTGCAAATGATAAATCACGTTTAAGATTCGTGCTGGCTACTGTATACAGGCCACCAGGGCACCATACAGACTTTAGAGTAAGAGTTAGTACTGGCTGCAGATAAAGTCCTAATTGTTGGTGATTTTAATATAGATGTAGATAATGAAAAAGATGCATTGGGATTGGCATTTAAAGACATTCTTAACTCTATTGGAGTTAGACAACACGTGTCAGGACCTACTCATTGTCGTAATCATACTCTAGATCTAATATTATCACATGGAATCAATGTTGATGCTGTTGAAATTCTGCAGCAGAGCGATGACATCTCAGATCATTATCTAGTCTCGTGTAAACTTCATTTAGCCAAGGCTGCAAAGCCGACTCCGTGTTACAAATATGTTAGACCTATCACTTCTGCCACTAAAAATTGCTTTATTAATAATCTTCCTGATCAGTTTCATCATCTCAGCATCCCAGATAGCTTAGAAGAACTCGATATTGCGACAGAAACTTTTAGTAAACTTTTTAGTAACTTGGTACCTGTTTCAGAGAGACACAGTTTCTCCGTTGCACTTAAAGAAGATCAAAGAAAATAGTCCAACACCGTGGTACAACGAGCACACCCAGGCCCTAAAGAGAGCAGCCAGAAAAATGGAGCGAAACTGGAAGAAAATAAAACTAGAGGTATTTCGCATTTCATGGAAGGGGAGCTCGATTTCATACAGAGAGGCCTTAAAAACTGTTAGATCTGCTTATTTTTCAACCCTATTAGAAAATAAACAAAACCCTAGGTATTTATTCGAAACAGTTGCTAAACTGATGAAAAATAAAGTTTCAAGCCCAGAAGTTTGCAAGCAGCACAGCAGTAATGACTATGACCTTATTCACTTATAAGATTGATAATATCAGGGAAAAAATTATAACTATGCAACCGTCTACTACAGTATCGCATCAGACAGTGCATTGTAGTCTCACTGACGAAAAATTCGATTCATTTATTGCTGTAGGAGAGGAAGAATTTTCTAAACTCGTTAAATCATCTAAATCGACAACATGTATGTTAGACCCTATACCGACTAAACTATTAAAAGAGATGCTTCTAGAGGTCATAGATCCTCTTCTCAATATCATTAATTCATCTTTGTCACTAGGATACGTACCGAAAACTTTTAAGCTGGCTATGATTAAACCACTTGTTAAAAAAACACAACTTGATCCTATAGAATTAGTCAATTACAGGCCGATCTCAAATCTACTTTTTCTGTCAATGATACTAGAAAAGGCAGTATCCTCACAACTATGTTCCTTTTTAGAAAGAAATGGTATCTGCGAGGATTTTCAGTCAGGATTTAGACCGTATCATAGTACTGAGACAGCTCTCATTAGAGTCACAAATGATTTGCTCTTATCATCCGATCGTGGCTGTATCTCGCTATTGGTGTTACTCGATCTTAATAAATAATAATAATTCATTTTATTTAAGGGCGCCTTTCAGGACACTCAAGGACACCTTACAAGGATAAAATGCATAGTTAGGTAACACTTTAGAATACTGTATCTTACTTACTGCATAACTAATAAGGAATTATTGAAGAACTAGTAGGTAATTCTTCATTAACTACTTCTTCACTACTGTTAACTACTAAAGAAGATGTGTTAACTAATCAGTATGTAATAGAATTTTATGATTGTGTTAAGTTACAGTTAGTTAATCAATAACTAATTAATTCTGTCATACCTCCTGAAGAACTACCATTAATTATCTATTTATTAAGGTTCAAGAAAAATAACTAAGAAGTAACTAATGAACAGTCATACTAAACTAACCTCAGATTAATTTTATATTTTATATACAGTACTGTGTGTGTCTGTTTTCCTCAGCATAGAATGCCATTGAGTAAATTCATGTATTTTAGGCAACAACTGAGGGGAACTGAAAATATAGGGAACACTTTAGTAATTAATAAAGAATTATTAGATAATTCTTCAGGAATTATTTATAACCTGGAACAGTATTCTAAAGTGAAAATACAGGGAAGCCATTATTAATTAATAAATAACTATCAAATAATTAACCAGGAATTAGGCTACTTATAACCTGAAACAGTATTCTAAAGTGAAAATATAGGGAACTTAATAGTAATTAATAAAGAATTACTAGATAATACTTCAGGAATTACTTAGAACCTGGAACAGTATTCTAAAGTGAAAAAATAGGGAACCCATTAGTAATTAATAAATAATTATCAAATAACTATCCAGGAATTAGGCTACTTATAACCTAAAACAGTATTCTAAAGTGAAAAATTAGGGAACTTATTAGTAATTATTAAAGAATTATTAGATAATTCTTCAGGAATGACCTATAACCTGAAACAGTATTCTAAAGTGAAAATATAGGGAACCCATTAGTAATTAATAAAGAATTACTAGATAATACTTCAGGAATTACTTAGAACCTGGAACAGTATTCTAAAGTGAAAAAATAGGGAACCCATTAGTAATTAATAAATAATTATCAAATAACTATCCAGGAATTAGGCTACTTATAACCTAAAACAGTATTCTAAAGTGAAAAATTAGGGAACTTATTAGTAATTATTAAAGAATTATTAGATAATTCTTCAGGAATGACCTATAACCTGAAACAGTATTCTAAAGTGAAAATATAGGGAACCCATTAGTAACTAACAAAGAATTACCACATACTTCTTACTCAAATAAAACTTACTGTAAAAAAAAAAAACACTATTAACGTAATCATCCATAACCTTTGTAAAATACACTACGACTCGTTTAAGCTACATGATGTCTTCCTTTATTTCAGATGATATTTTGTTTTAACATGTATACTGCCTACATTTAAACTCGTTTAACAAACAGCTCTAAGAACATATTTTAACATCTGATGTAAATAGATTTACTATCTTTATGAATAAAATAATGTGTTTTATGCAAGGGATCATGCGTTTCCATCACGCAAAAAAGACCAACTCAGCTAGGTAGGCTAACTGACCTCGTGTCCTTGTATGTTGCCTTGCATAAAATAAAATGATTTACAGCACAGTAATGATTTAATAGATTAAATAAAACGTACACAATCCTGTATTTCGCAGAAGAAATGCACCAAATCGGCGGAGCTGAGAACTCTCCAGAAGAGGATCACCAAATCACTGTAAAATGTATGCTACCGTGATATTGCCGGAACTTGAATGGTGCAAAATAAGTTTAAAATGTATAAGAACTAAGTATAACAATATGCTTTTTACTTTTTAAGTAATTTAAAAATTAAGGTAATTTTGAAAATGGCCTAATTATAATTTTACTGGAGTATTATTTTATTGTGGTATATCTGTACTTTTACTCAAGCACTTGAGTTGTGTACTTCTTCCACCACTACAATGCTAAAAAAAAAAAAAAAATGGATTATTGACTACTGTGTATGACTGTTCATTAGTAGTTACTTCATAGTTATTTTTCTTGAACCTTAATTAATAGATAATTAATGGTAGTTCTTCAGGAGGTATGACAGAATACATTAGTTATTGATTAACTGTAACTTAACACAATCATAAAATTATATTACATACTGATTAGTTAACACATCTTCCTTAGTAGTTAACAGTAGTGAAGAAGTAGTTAATGAAGAATTACCTACTAGTTCTTCAATAATTCCTTATTAGTTATGCAGTAAGTAAGATACAGTATTCTAAAGTGTTACCCATAGTTATACAAAAGAGACAGCAATACAATAAATAATACAATCAACAATATAAAATAATTCACAAGAAGAATACTCAATACTAACATCAATCAGGATAAGCTAGTCTAAATAAATAAGTTTTGAGACGTGACTTAAAAATTGAAAGACTCAGACTGTTGCGTATATCGTGAGGTAAAGTATTCCACATTGCCGGAGCGTTATGGCTAAAAGCTCTACCCCCCATAGTAGTTAAACGCACAGGTGGTATGACAAGAGTGCCAGAAGTAGAAGACCTGAGGGATCGAGTAGGAACACACACATGCAAAAGTTCACTGAGATACGAAGGTGCTAAATTATGTAAGGCATTGTATGTAAAAAGCAGGATCTTGTAGCGACTGACCGAATCCTGTTTTCCATTCACTACTGAGCAAATATGAACACATATATGTTTAATTCACAAAACCTTGAATCATGTGAAATGGTGCCCCAATGTCTGCCAGCAGGTCATTGATTAACTCCATTTATGACGCATTGCGCAATTAAGAAACAGAATCCTGTTGTTCTTGAAACCCTCACGTGGTACACACCACGGATGGACAGATGCTGACCACAGGATTCCCCACGTGATTCCCCAAGAAGGGGGGAGCAACAGCCCGCGCCAACCACGGGATGAACTTATACACACACGCCATTCATACACGCACACAGACGTCCCTTGTGTGCAACTTAGGATAGAAATATCCTTAATATATATAACACAGAATTGTATCTAACCTTCCTGTACGCATGCATATCTAATTAGTTTTGTCTTATTCTATAGATTAAATTTGAGACTGTTCTGTAACTTTGAATCTTAAGTGTATTTCTAAAGAAAGAATACCTAACAGGATCAAATTCTGTGCCTCTCCCTCTTGCTAGGTCATAAAACTTTATGACCCCCAAAAGGAATTCCAAGGGAACCATAGCTCCCACTTGAATTCTGATAAAGAAAGAGGAATAGACTCTGCGATCTTATATTTTCTATAAGTATAACCACTTAAGAAATGTATAAACATGAATTTGATCTTTCCTAGGTCATGGTAGCCGGTATTATGACTTTATAGTCGTGTGAGTGAACATTAAATGTGTGTAATTCTGCATATGAATGTAACTTTATGTTTCTTCTACTCTTTCCGACCATTCTTGGTACCTGTTTGACCGTCTTGTTTTGACCAAACCAGTCATACATAGGATATTACAGTAAAATGTATTGTTCTGTGTGTACAATCTTTCTGGTTAGAAATGACCAAAATTTCATACCGTCACAAATCATCCTGACAGGACAAAGAAAAACTTTCCCGCTCGAGATACTCTAAGATGATTGGTTCACGTACGCGAATCAGGCGTGAACCCCTCCTCTCCATAAGAGACTGACACAGAAGTTTCTGGATGAGCTTTTTCCCTGTGAGAGGTTTCCGTGCCATGGCTCCTTAGGGAGCTTTACGCAGTGTTTCTCCTTTTTCTTTAATCTTTCTTTATTTTCGTCTTCGGACTTCCCTACGTTCATTTTCAGCGAAATGAACGTAATCGGCAACTTCAACTTTAAAGAGACTCTTTGAACCAACTAGCAACTGCACCTCAAAGGACATTCAAACTAACGCGCTCCCTCGCTCTGAAAGACCACGTGAACGCGTGACACGAGGACAGAGACACACACACACACACTCTTTGGTCCTCAGCCACACGAAGAATCATGCAAGTATCGTAATTCCTATCGATCTAAATGCTTTAAGATCTGTTTACCCCATTCAGGGGATTTGATCTTTGTGATTCCTTGTTGTCTCTCTAAGGGTTATGATGTCTGTGATTTTTGCCATGCTGCGATCACCCCGGTGATCTCTCTCATCCTGACCGTTAGTTTCACTTTCTCATCCTCTCTCTCTCTCTCTCTCTCTCTCTCTCTCTCTCTATATATATATATATATATATATATATATATATATATATATATATAAACGATGTATATATATATATATATATATATATATATATATATATATATATCGTTTTCTCTCCCTCTCTCATCCTATTTTAATTCGTTTTTGTAATGTTTTTCGTTTGTTTGTTTCGAGTGTATACACATATATTCCGGTGAATTGTAGAATTCTGTATCCGTTGTTTCATTTTATTAAAACCATTATATTCTTGATTGCTAATTGTCCAATCTTGCTCATTTTTACAAAGTCAATGAAGTGTTTGATCCTAGCTACAAAGCTTTACAATTCGTTACAATTTCAGTAACCTAAATTTTATAATAACAAGAAGGTGAATTTTCATGGCCAGAAAATAGCTTTTTGGAATTATAAGGAAGGGATAACCTTGTTGAGAAGTTGATAAGTTAATCTTACGGCCGTTTGCTGGACAAACAGATTGTTCGATAACTAAATTAATTCCATTAAAGGTTATCTCATATAATCGATCTGGAAAGGGACCATTGAAGAATTATAATTCGTTGTGATTGATCATTCATATATACAATCGATCCATTTTCAACTTCGATAATTTAACTGTAATATGCAGTATATTAATCATATTCATGATTAATTATTAAAATTCCCTATATATAATTTGAGCTAATTCAATGTAAGACTCATTGTCGCTACAATCTTGAATTGAAAACGAGATTTAATTGGAAGCCAATGAAGATGCCCCAAAACAGGAATAATATGCTCGCTCAGTGATGTTCGCGTAATTATCCGAGCCGCTGAGTTTTGAACCATCTGAAGTTTGTGAATCATTTTTTGTGAAACGCCGCAAAGCAGAGCGTTACAATAGTCAATTCTAGAAGTCACAAATGCATGCACAAGGACCGCAGTTCCACTAGCAGATAACAATGGTTGAAGACGATTAATACTGCGCAAATAATAATATGCGGACCGTGTGATATTATTTACGTGTGCCTCGAAAGACAAAGTACTGTCTAAAATGACACCTAGGCTCTTTACCTGGGAAGAAGGAAAAATAACAGATCCATCAAAATTAAGGTTAAAACTTCCACAGTTACGCAATTTTGATTTGGTGCCTACTAATAAAATTTCAGTTTTCGCACTATTGACCTTGAGAAAATTCTGTGTGAACCATGATTTGATTTCAGAAAGACAAAGCACAAGAGAAGACGGTAGTAATACAGAACTCGGCTTTGATGATATATAGAGCTGAGTGTCGTCTGCATAACAATGAAAATTTATATTAAATTTGCGGAAAATCTGTCCTAGTGGTAATAAATATATAATGAACAGTAGAGGACCTAGGACTGACCCTTGGGGTACACCACTTGTTATCTGAGATATCCGCGATCTGATAGTCTTAATCTGAACAAACTGGGTCCGACCAGATAAATATGGTTTGAACCAATCATGGGTTATACCAGTGATCCCAATAGAAATGAACCTCTCCAATAAAATACTATGTGAAATGGTGTCGAAAGCTGCAGTTAAATCAAGAAAAATAAGTATTGATAAGAGTCCCGAATCAGCAGCCATTAACAAATCATTTGTAACTTTAATAAGCGCTGTCTCCATGCTATGATATGGACGATAAGCAGATTGAAATTGCACAAACAAGTTATTCTCCAATAAATGAGTGTGCACCTGCTGAGCAACAATTTTTTCTAATAATTTGGAAAGAAAAGGCAAATTAGAAATTGGTCGAAAGTTTTCGGGGTTATTGCAATCCGCACTAGGTTTTTTGAGTATAGGAGTTATGGCTGCTTTTTTTAAAGGTAAAGGAACAGTTCCAGTAATAAGGGAAAGATGTATAATTTGAGTTATCAAGGGTAGTAAAGAAGGTAAACAAAACTTGACAAGATGTGTGGGAATTGGATCTAACTGGCAGGTAGTAGATTTTGCTCTGTTAACAAATTCATCTATTTCATTCACTGTGGGCAAATAAAAATTTGAAAAAGTACTAACAATGGGAGCATCATAGATAGTTGAAAATGAACCAAATGCCCTATTGTTCAAAGTCAAACTCCCATGAATGCTTTCTATTTAATCACTGAAATAAGTCATAAAAATATCACATGTGGTATTGGACTGCGAGTGTAATGAGAAAGCATCAGGTGGTCGCAAAATACTATTCATTGTAGAGAACAGTATTTTCGTATTCCCACCAGCAGAGTTGATCAAATTGGCATAGTATTCTGTTTTAGCAGTAGAAAGAGCATTTTTATAATCTCTGATATGGTGATCATACATTTCCTTGTGCACAATTAAACCAGATCTTTTATACAAACGTTCAAGTTGACGCCCCTTAGCTTTTAACAAACGTAACTCTGAGGTTTACCATTGAGCAGTGTGAGCAAATGAAACAGTTCGAGTTCTAACAGGTGCAACATTATCTAAAATATTCTGTAACTGGTCGTTGTAATAAGAAGTCAATTAATCAAGACTAAATAGACCATCAGTATTCAGAGAATAAGTGTTCATTAACTTATTAACTTCATCAGAAAACACAGACAGTTCAATATTCTTAATATTACGAAATGTTATGGTACGGTTTTCTTAGTGCTGCATTTGATACTATTGACCACAACGTTCTTTTAAATAGACTCGAAAATTATGTTGGCATTAGTGGAATTGCATTACCATGGTTTAAATCATACTTATCTGACTGTTATCAGTTTGTAGCAGTAAATGAAGAGATGTCTTATCGATCAAAAGTTCAGTATGGCGTACTACAAGGCTCAGTACTAGGATCGTTGCTGTTCACTCTGTACATGCTACCCTTAGGAGATATTATTAGGAAGCATGGCATTAGTTTTCACTGTTATGCTGATGATACAGCTCTATATTTCTTCAAGCCCTGACGAAACTTACCAATTCACCACATTAACGGAATGCACAGCTGATATAAAAATTGGATGACTAGTAATTTCCTACTACTTAATTCTGAAAAAAAAAAGAGATTCTAATTATTGGACAAAAAACTTCCTCACGTAATAACCTAGAATACTGTCTAACACTTGATGGCTGCTCTGTCAAGTCCTCGTCGTCGGTTAGGAACCTGGGTGTGCTCTTTGATACCAATCTTTAATTTAAAAGTCACGTGTCTAGTATCTGTAAAACCGCAGTTTTCCATCTTAAAAAATATATCTAAATTACATCATATGCTCTCAATGACAAATGCAGAATAGTTAGTTCATGCGTTCATGACATCAAGGCTAGATTATTGTAATGCTCTTATGGGTGGTTGCCCTGCATGCTTAATAAACAAATTAAAGCTGGTCTAAAACGCAGCAGCTAGAGTTCTTACCAGAACCAGGAAGTATGACCATATTAGCCCGGTTCTGTCAACACTGCATTGGCTCCCTATCAAACATCGTATAAATTTTAAAATATTGCTGATTACTTACAAAGCACTAAATGGTTTAGCTCCCCAGTACTTGAGCGAGCTCTTAACGCATTATACTCCTTCACGTCTATTGCGATCTCAAAATTCTGGCCAGTGGATAATACCTAGAATATCAAAATCGACTGCTGGCGGTAGATCATTTTCCTATTTAGCACCAAAACTTTGGAACAGTCTTCCTAACATTGTCCGGGAAGCAGACACAGTCTGTCAGTTAAAATATAGACTAAAAACACATCTCTTTGGCTTAGCATACACATAACACATTATAGACTTCTATAATTCAATGTTAGGCTGCATAGTTTAGATCAGCCGGAACCGGGAACACTTCCCATAAATCCTGATGTACTTTGTACATCATAAGAAGGATGGCGCCTACGCTAATATTTGTCTCTCTGTTTATCCCAGTCCGCCGGATCCAGGCCGTATCCAGATCTGATGAAGGACCTGCGCCTGGACACAACGACAACGCAGTCCTGAAGTGTCAACTAGTCTCTCCCTTGTGAAGGCCTCCTTCCCTTTACCTCTGTACTGATAAAACGTTGTCGGGATAATTCTGATTCACGTGGTTTGCGGATGCGATAAAAATAAAATTCTCAGTGCCACCAGGCTCTGTTTTATGCAAATGAGTGGCCGGATCGCATTAAAGAATTTTCTGTTAGAACGGTGTTGTGTTAGCGGCCCCTAAGTTAATAACTAATGATCGTTGTGACGGAAGTGAATCAATCAAAACTAACTTTAGCTGGACAATAACTTTATTCTAGAGCTGCTGTAAAGCCAAAACAATCTCTGTTACTTTAATTTCCTATTATCACTGTAAAGCTGCTTTGAAACAGTCCATATTGTTAAAAGCGCTATATAAATGAAGGTGACCTGACTTGACTTGACTTGACAGCTGGCTCATCAAACGAGGGATTTGCGAATTGGCCTACCTGTGATGTCAGAGAGCAGGCAAACGCCGCCTCAACAAAAGAAGACCAACGCCTAATTCTATAGCCCCGCCACCAATACGCGCATGACATGTAATAAGTAAATAACATAGGCCTACGTGGCGCTAAACTGGATCGAGCTACCAAGAAATAAAATCTATAGATTCTGTATTGCAATGCAGAGCTTTAATCTACGTGAAGATTACAAAATATTGTGCAGTGCCTGTTTGTGGAAGAACACAGTCACTGAATAAGCTTCCTTCGGATTCCAATTTTACGAATGCGTGGTTGAACTTTATTTTTAATGAAGTTCCAGCTCATGTGGGTAAGACATTGTGCGTTTGTTCGCTTTATTTCACAGCGGATTCTTTTCTAAACAAGACACAGTTCGAGGCTGGATTTGCAGACAGAATGAGATTAAAAAACTATGCTGTGCCTTCTGTATTGGATCCGACAGGAATGGTGAAACACACTTAAATGTGAAACACATTTTTTTTTTAATATGTGCTAGTATTGCATTGTTACAGATCGTTTGATATCTACTGATTATTCGAACATGTATGGGTGAATCATTCCAGTTGTCATTTTTCCACATTGGAAGTTTTCAAAACAATTCCCCATGTGATCCTGATGGGGGAGTCGAAACTCATTATAATATGCAAAACCGTTATCCAATCAAAGCTATGGGTGTTTACTTCCAAGTCTTCGATGTGGCACACCCATACAAATTATGTTTTTGAATGTAAAAACCACGCAAACATCATAAGCGAAAATCAGTTTGTCCAGCGAACACTCAGTATTGATCGTCTATCAACTCTTAGAAAGGATTTTTTCATGGCCACAGAAAAATAACTCTTTCTTAGTATATAGCTGTGATTGAATAATTAAAGTGATGTTTTGTTTAACTAAATCAAGAACACATAACTAATCTAAACAAACACATACATGGGTAAAATGGAAAGTGGAAGTAAATGAAACAGGAAACAGAAACAGGGAATGAAGCTATGGAAAAGAGTAATTTAATTATCTGAAAGAACAATCAGTTCCCTTTCGTTGTCACTCCGAGTTACGTCGGATGACGACGAATGGGGTTTCGCTTAGAAAGCCTATCAGCTTCGAGTATTACAAAACGAGCCTATGGCAAAGAAATGCCATGGGTCTGCGGAATTTGCATGACGTAACTCCGCCCCACCTCGTGGGTATAAAAGGAGGAAGTCCGCAACAGCAGTTTATGTTTTTCGCTTCGGAGCCAAGTTTATTCTTCTCTCCACAAGCCATCTCTGAATTGTCAGCTTCACGAACGAGTGCCTCGAGTGTTGGTGTGACGGCGATCTACGGCGAGAGCGTGCTTCCTGCTGATCTGCTGCAGTGATTTGCCAGTCGGCGCGTTTCTCCCCGGGCGCTTCAACACTTGAGTTTTCTCACTAAAAGAGCTTACACGCGGCACGTCTTTTTAAAGATGCCTCGCCCGTGTACTTCTGGTTGCGGCTCCCTCGCCCGGCCCACGCAGCAGCCTCCACCCCGGGCCGGTCGCGGAGGAAGCCGTAAGAAGGCGCCACAGCCCTCTCCCGCCCCGCCCCCCGCTAAACGCCGGGCCAAGCGGCGCTCCTGAGACGGGCTGCTCAGGGAAGATGGTCGTTTTTCAGGAGATGGTAGCAGGACCACTCCTTCCCCCGGTGGAGGGCCGGGGGAGAATCTTTTGTTCTCCGCTCCCCGCTGCTCACCCACGGGTGGGCAGCACCCTAAAGTGGTTAAAGACAGAAACGACCCTCTCTTCCCTGAGCTCACAGAGTTCTCGGGTGACACAGAGCGCCGCCCACAAGCCGTGCTCTCACAAGGCGTGCCGTCCACGGACCGCGTCGCCCCTGTCCCCCTCTGTCGCCAGACCCCTGGCAGAGCAGGCCCCCGCGGGACGACCAGCCTGGTCCTCCCCTGGCCCCCTCTGTCAGGGCGCGGTTGCTAACTGTGCCCCCGCACCGGGCCGCTATGCCGTCCACGTCTGGGCCAGTTACTCCGCTTCGCTGCCCCTCCGGGGGGACGCCTGTCGTCCGCTTGATCCCGCTGGTTCAGTTCCTGGGAGCCTGGTTAGAGCTTCCCCGTCTGTCCCGCTGGATCGCGCGCACCATCAGGCTCGGCTATACGATTCAGTTCGCACGGTCTCCTCCCCGCTTCAGGGGAGTCCGCTCCACTTTGGTCGGTGGCAATGCCCCGATCATGAGAGCAGAGATTGCCACCCTGCTGGCGAAGGGTGCAATCGAGACTGTCCCTCCAGCCGAGATGAGGTCCGGGTTCTACAGCCCCTACTTCATTGTCCCCAAGAAAACCGGTGGGTTACGGCCAATCCTGGACTTGCGCGTGCTGAACCGCTCCCTTCACAGGCTGCCGTTCAAGATGCTCTCCGCCAAACGCGTTCTCGAATGCGTGCGGCCCCAGGATTGGTTTGCAGCGATCGACCTGAAGGACGCCTACTTTCATGTCTCCATTCTTCCTCGACACAGACCGTTCCTACGGTTTGCTTTCGAGGGGCAGGCATACCAGTACGCGGTTCTCCCTTTCGGGCTAGCCCTGTCTCCTCGCACCTTCACGAAGGTCGTCGAGGCTGCCCTTGTTCCCCTTCGGGAACACGGGGTTC
The DNA here is from genome assembly GCA_026230005.1 of Gila orcuttii. Classification (NCBI taxonomy): domain Eukaryota; kingdom Metazoa; phylum Chordata; class Actinopteri; order Cypriniformes; family Leuciscidae; genus Gila; species Gila orcuttii. Next base: position 36,524,345 of record JAPDVR010000013.1, on the reverse strand, counting down.
GCATCCTGAGTTATATCGACGACTGGCTGATCCTAGCTCACTCTCGAGATCAGGTTTGCGAACACAGGGACCTAGTGCTCCGGCACCTAGCTCGTCTGGGCCTTCGGGTCAACTGGGAGAAGAGCAAACTTTGCCCCGTGCAGAGGATCTCTTTTCTCGGTATGGACATCGACTCGGTCGCCATTTCCGCGCAGCTTACGAGCGAGCGCGCGCAGTCACTGCTGACTTGCCTGAGACATCTCAGGAGCAAGAATGTGGTTCCACTGAAACATTTTCAGAGGCTCCTGGGGCATATGGCATCTGCAGCCGCGGTCACGCCGCTCGGATTGCTTCATATGAGACCGCTTCAGCTTTGGCTTCGCGACCGAGTCCCGAGGTGGGCATGGCATCAAGGCACGCTCCGGGTACCAGTTACTCCGACCTGCCGTCGGTTCCTCACCCCGTGGTCGAACCTCAGTTTTCTCAGGGCGGGTGTCCCCCTGGAACGAGCTTCCCGGCATGTTGTGGTCTCCACGGATGCCTCCACCACGGGCTGGGGCGCCATGTGCAATGGACATGCTGCTGCGGGCTCCTGGACAGGACCCCAGCGGCTATGGCATGTCAATTGCCTCGAGTTGTTGGCAGTACGCCTTGCCCTGCACCGCTTCCGGGCGTTGCTCAGGGGTCAACACGTACTAGTCCGCTCAGACAATACCGCTACTGTAGCGTACATCAACCATCAAGGTGGTCTACGCTCCCGCCGTATGTCACAACTCGCCTCCTTCTATGGAGTCAGAAGCATCTGAGGTCGCTTCGAGCCATTTTCATTCCCGGAGCCCTGAACTGTGCAGCCGATGAGCTCTCACGGCTTCAGCCCCTCCCTGGAGAATGGCGACTCCATCCCCAGTCGGTTCAGCTGATTTGGGACCAGTTCGGGGACGCACAGATAGATCTGTTTGCCTCTCACGACTCGACCCATTGCGCCCTGTATTTTTCCCTGACCGAGGGCACGCTCGGCACGGATGCACTGGCGCACAGCTGGCCGCCGGGCCGCAAATATGCGTTTCCCCCAGTGAGCCTTCTTGCGCAGACCTTGCGCAAGGTCAGGGAGGACGAGGAGCAGGTCATTTTGGTCGCGCCGTACTGGCCCGGCCGGACCTGGTTCCCCGAACTTGCACTCCTCGCGATAGCACCTCCCTGGCCCATTCCTCTGAGGAAGGACCTTCTTTCTCAGGGACGGGGCACCCTGTGGCACCCTCGCCCCGATCTCTGGAGCCTCCACGTGTGGCTCCTGGACGGCTCGAGGTAGGTTTGAGTACCCTTCCACCAGCGGTGGCGGCTACCATCACTTCCGCTAGAGCGTCGTCCACTAGACACGTCTACGCGTTGAAGTGGAACCTCTTCGTCGTCTGGTGCTCTTCTCACGAGAAGACCCCCTGAGATGCTCGATCAGCGTTGTGCTTTCCTTCCTTCAGCAAGGGTTGGAGCGAAGGCTGTCTCCCTCCACCCTTAAGGTCTATGTTGCCGCCATTGCCGCACACCATGACCTAGTCGAAGGTAAGTCGGTAGGGAAGCACGACCTGGTCATCAGGTTCCTGAGAGGAGCGAGGAGACTAAATCCTCCTCGCCCTCCTCTCGTTCCCTCTTGGGACCTCTCAGTGGTTCTAACTGCCCTGAAGAGTGCTCCCTTTGAGCCCCTGCAGTCAGTCGAGCTTAAGTTCCTGTCAATGAAGACAGCGCTCCTGGTTGCACTGGCCTCCATCAAGAGGGTAGGGGACCTGCACGCATTCTCCGTCGACGAAGCGTGCCTGGAATTCGGACCGGCTTTCTCTCACGTGATCCTGAGACCCCGGCCCGGATATGTGCCCAAGGTTCCTACCACTCCCTTTCGGGACCAGGTGGTGAACCTGCAAGCGCTGCCCCCGGAGGAGGCAGACCCAGCCTTGGCACTGCTCTGTCCAGTACGCGCTCTTCGCGCCTATGTAGACAGGACGCGGTGTTTCAGGACCTCAGACCAGCTCTTTGTCTGTTATGGTGGGAAGCTGAAGGGAGAGGCTCTCTCCAAGCAAAGGTTGTCTCACTGGATAGTGGACGCCATTGCCTTGGCTTACCAGCAGCAAGGTCGACCGTGCCCCCTTGGTGTGACGGCCCACTCCACCCGGAGTGTGGCATCCTCTTGGGCTCTAGCGCATGGCGCCTCGCTAAGAGACATCTGCAGAGCTGCAGGCTGGGCGACACCTAACACATTCGCCAGATTCTATAATCTCCGAGTGGAGCCAGTGTCCTCTCATGTACTCGCTTCAACTAGCTAGTACCGGACCCGCTCAGGTGTCTTCGCTTGCTCGCCATTCCACTCCACGGACTGGATACGTGCGATATTCTCCTCAGGTGAGCTTCCCCGAAAGCCCTGAGTTCCTCCAGCACTCCTGACGTCGGCGCCAGTGTCTATTGCCTGCGCGTCGGCTAGGTGCCTCCCGTGTGCATGGTCCCTCCCCTGAGCGACCCCCACATGTGTATTTCCACTGTAAGCCTCTCTGAGCATGTGTCTTTCCCTTGGCAAGCCACCTTGCCACCTCTGGGGTTGAAATATTCCACCTGCGGCTGGACACCCCAGTGTTCTCCATATGTTTCCTTCGGGTCATATGTGTATTCTCTAAGTCCCCCCCCCTCTGGGTTGGCATTAATTGCATACTTCCCCTAGCTTGGGATATGCTTCCCAGTGTACCTTGGTATTCCTGTGTTAAATGGAGTCCTTCGTCCAGTCTATGACAGGGATCTCGATTTACGCAGGGCACTGGAAGGCAGCTGAGAAGGTGACATGATTAGACTGGTAACCCCATTCGTCGTCATCCGACGTAACTCGGAGTGACAACGAAAGGGAACGTCTCGGTTACGTATGTAACCCTCGTTCCCTGAGTAGGGAACAGAGACGTTACGTCTGCCTGCCACTTTCCGCTGTACCGCGGGGATCGCCTGAGCTCAGTCTTGGCTCCTCAGCGAAGAAACATAAACTGCTGTTGCGGACTTCCTCCTTTTATACCCACGAGGTGGGGCGGAGTTACGTCATGCAAATTCCGCAGACCCATGGCATTTCTTTGCCATAGGCTCGTTTTGTAATACTCGAAGCTGATAGGCTTTCTAAGCGAAACCCCATTCGTCGTCATCCGACGTAACTCGGAGTGACAACGAAAGGGAACTGATTGTTCTTTCAGATAATTAAATTACTCTTTTCCATAGCTTCATTCCCTGTTTCTGTTTCCTGTTTCATTTACTTCCACTTTCCATTTTACCCATGTATGTGTTTGTTTAGATTAGTTATGTGTTCTTGATTTAGTTAAACAAAACAGTTTCTTAGTTTAAAACGACTCGGTTACTAACGTAACCTCGGTTCCCTGAGAGGAGGGAACGAGTATTGCGTAAGTAGCTTACGCTATGGGAAAACTCCTTTTCTCGAGAATATTGAAGTCTTTATGTAAAACGCATTGCAGCTGCACAGCTGACAGCAATGAACGAAGGAGCTCGGTCATTGGCTGTGCTGCGGCAACTTGCTCGAACCAATGACGGGGTGACTCTGAATGCGCGACCAATGAGCGCTCTTCGCGCCCGCGCGCGTCAGAGCCCGCCAAGATGGGCGTGGCCAAGAGCTATATACTGGGCGCCCCGTCATGAGAGTTCTTTAGGTTAAAACAACTGAAGCGAACTAACCAAGCACAAGCACGGCAGCTTACGCAGTACTCGTTCCCTCCTCTCAGGGAACCGAGATTACGTTAGTAACCGAGTCGTTCCCTTTCGAGAGGTCTCTCCTATTGCGTAAGTAGCTTAAGCTATGGGAACACCATGCAAAACGCCGTGCGTGCTGAACTTCGCCTTATGATAGCCAGAGGCAGGTGCCTGAGCTGAAAAGCAAAGTTATCATCCAACTAGCCGGCAGAGGCGAGCTTTATATGTGGGAAAAAATACAGAGCGGCTAGAAGGCGCTCAGTGTGACACAAGCACATACATAATCTAGATACGAACTCGTAGTTCAACTAGCATCATGCTGATAGTACATTGGAATGCAATGTCGGGACCTGTAGGTTGTAGAACCTGATAAATGTGGGCGGTGAGGCCCAGCCTGCCGCCGCACAAATATCCTCGATCGGTATCCCGCTCGACCATGCCCAGGAAGAAGCCACACTCCTGGTGGAGTGTGCTTTGACTCCCCAGGGGCATTGAAGCCCCTTAGCTTCATAAACCAGCGCTATAGCTTCAACTATCCAGTGAGAGATTCTCTGCTTTGAAACAGCGGAACCTTTCGTACGGCCGCCAAAGCATACAAACAGTCGTTCTGTCTGTCTGAATAGGGCAGAACGCTCCAAATACACTCTGAGAGCCCTAACGGGGCAGAGTAGATTAGCGTCGTGTTCGTCTGCTGGAGACGATAGCGCAGTTAGGGAGATAACCTGTGCTCTGAAGGGAGTGGTGAGCACTTTAGGAATATACCCATGTTTCGGTCTAAGGACGACCCTGCAGTCGTTAGGTCCGAATTCTAGGCAGGCAGCGCTTGTCGAAAGCGCGTGCAGGTCGCCCACTCTCTTGACCGAGGCGAGTGCCAGCAAGAGCGCAGTCTTGAGCGAGAGCTGTTTAAGGTGCACGGTTCGGAGTGGTTCGAACGGGGGCCCTTTAAGAGCGTCTAGGACAGTAGCTAGGTCCCAGATCGGCACTGAGGGGGGGCGTGAAGGGTTCATCCTCCTAGTGCCCTTAGGAAACGAATAATTAGGTCGTTTCTTCCCAATGGACGTTCCATTACAGGGTCGTGTGACGCTGTGATGGCCGCCACATATACTTTGAGCGTGGAGGGGGTGGGGCCCGCCTCCAGAAGCCCTTGTAGAAAAGCGAGTACGTTCGTAATCTCGCATGTTTCAGGGTTCAGGCCCTTGGCATTACACCAGTCACTGAACACTTTCCATTTCTGGGCATATAAGGGTCTCGTGGAGGGCGCCCGCGCCTCAGCGATGGTATTTAGTGCTCCGCTCGTAAGGTTCCTGGGATCCCGTTGAGGGGCAATGCATGAAGGGCCCACAGATCGGGGCGTGGATGAAATATCATCCCGCTGGCCTGACTGAGGAGGTCTGGCCTCAGTGGAATCGGCCGTGGTGTAGATTGCATTTGCATCAGATCTGGAAACCATGTTTGGTTCTTCCAGAGTGGGCCTATCAGCAGCACTGCGTTTTTCTCCTCTCTGACCCGACTGATGACCTGTGGCAGCATCGCGATCGGGGGAAAGGCATATAAGGGGCGGCTCGGCCAGCTCTGGGCGAGCGCGTCCGTGCTTTTCGTGAAGAAAAGAGAGCAGTGCGCATTCTCCTTGGAGGCGAAGAGGTCGATCTCCGCTTTGCCAAAGGTTTTCCATAACCACTGAATCGTCAGCGGGTTGAGAGCCCATTCTCCTGGGAGAATCTTGTCTCTGGATAGCATGTCTGCCCCCTGGTTCAGGGCGCCTGGCACATGCGCTGCTCTCAGCGAGCGCAAGTTGTGCTGGGACCATAAAATGAGTCTCCTGGCCATTGAATGCATGGAGCTCGACCTGAGTCCACCCTGGCGATTTATGTACGACACTACCGTCATGTTGTCCGTTCGGACCAGGACGTGTTCGTTTTTTAGATGTGGGAGCAGGGCTCTGAGAGCCAAAGCGACCGCTTTCATTTCCAGATAGTTTATCTGAAGGGCCCCCCAACCTATTTTGGAGGCATCTGTCGTTATCATCTTTCTCCTTGTGTTCACACCCAGACTCACGCCTGACTGGTACCAGTCGGCGGCTTTCCAGTGCGTCAGGGCTTTTATACAGCCGTGGTTTGCTCTGATTAAAAAGTGGCCCGAACGCCACGCGTGAGTAGGGACGCGGCTCTTGAGCCAGCGTTGGAGAGGGCGCATATGCAACAATCCTAGCTGGAGTACGGCCGATGCTGAGGCCATGAGACCGAGCATCCTCTGAAACCGCTTGACGGGGGCGCGCGTGCCCGCCCTGAATGATGTTGCAAGGCGCCGGATGGTGAGCACGCTCTGATGAGAGACGCGCTGTCATTTGCATCGAGTCTAGAACTATTCCCAGGAAAGAAATCCTCTGGCTGGGAGATAGTATGCTTTTTGCTAAATTGATTCTTAGACCCAGGCATTTTAACCCCCAGAAACCGACGGCATCGTCGACGACGCCACATGGCACCTCCGATAAATATTTATATTATTCGGTGACAGATTTATCGATTTTCTTACCGTTTTTTTCAGCAGAAAGCTAACGAGCTAGCCATCACGGGGGTGTCTTTGGTGTCTTTCTAGCCTTTACAGAAGGTTTTCTATCCAGCCTGGAACTTGTGCATCCTTTCGGAGTTTTTCAGCAATAAATCCAAACGCTTATATCCAAGTATGAGCCTCTTGATGTCCATAATTTATAAATATTCCGTCATTTTTCCTGCTAGCTCGATGCAAGCTGCCATTTTGGATATCACGTGATGTTTTCACGTGATGGTTGTTGACCAATTACAGGCTGATCCGTTGTAAACATTGGTGTGCGTCATCACGCACGAACCAAGCTCTGATATTGTGGAGAGAGAGACGCACGAAGAGACGCGCGTTTTACAGAGAAACACAAAGAAAAATGGATGTAAATCGAGCTCTGGCCTTTTTTGATGCCATGCAGGATGATGGATTTTCAGGAGAACAGAGCTTTTTGACAGATGAGGAACTAGATTACCAGGATAGACCCAGCTGAAGTGCCCTTTATTTATTTACTGTAAAAAAGTATTATCAAATACAAATGAGTATTATAAATGTAGTATAAAAGTATAAAAAGAATATAATAAATAAAAGAATAAATAAAATAGAAATGCAAAGCCTGTGATGTGGCCCTCTGTGTGATTGCTGATAGGAACTGTTTTGAGGCTTGGCACCAGTGAATTTCATGAGGCCCAAAACGCCTGGACTTCTTATGGAAAAATGTAAATAGTTTTGGTTCTGTACAAGTTATAATGTTTATTCCTGTGCTCCAGGACTCCAAAGACATGAACAAACTGTTTTCCAGAGGAAATTTGCTTAGCTTTTATTTATTTGTGTGTGATTTCAATAAATATTTGAGTGATTCAATTTCCGATTTATTTTTTCATTTGTCTTTGTGGTCCCATAACTTATTTTTTCATTCAGGTGACATCAATGCAACACAAATATGCTGAAAGTTCAATTTGTCCTGAAAAAAAAGAGGTGTGTCAATTGTCTGTGCAAAAAAGGGTTGATGTTTTACAAGCTTTTTTAGTGAATAACACCAGACGGAAAATTTATTGTAAAAATACCCTTAGGTCTCTGAGGGTTAAATGGCTGATAATCCAAGATCTGTGTGTTATTAACTGACTTTCTGATTGAGCTAGAACCAGCCAATCGTCGAGATAATTCAGTATTCGCACTCCCCTTCGCCTTAGGGGGGAAAGTGCTGCATCCATACATTTTGTGAATGTACGGGGAGCCAGGGACAGGCCGAACGGAAGTACTGTGTACTGGTATGACTGTCCCTCGAAAGCGAATCTCAGAAACGGCCTGTGATGAGGCGCTATTGGAATGTGAAAGTAAGCATCTTTCAGATCCACTGAGAGAAACCAATCTCCTGGGCGTACTTGCGCGAGGATATGCTTGGTTGTTAACATTCTGAACGAGCGAATCATTAGTGCTTTGTTCAGGTGTCTGAGATCTAGGATGGGGCGGAGACCGCCATCCTTTTTCGGGACGAGAAAATAGCGGCTGTAAAAACCTGCCTCGCTCAGAGAGGGGGAAACAGTTTCCACAGCGCCCTTTTCTATTAGTTTGCGCACCTCGGTGCGTAGAACATGTGAACACTCCTTTCTCACTTTCGTCTCGACCACAGTCGTAAAACGTGGTGGTCTGCGAGCGAACTGGAGCGAGTATCCGTGCTTTACTATATTCAATACCCATTTCGGCATATCTGGAATGTTTTCCCATGCCGCTGGGTGTACAGATATGGGCTGAATACAGGCTAGGGGCGGGCCGCTGTGACGTAGGGACCCGGCCAGCGAATCGCCTGAGCTCGTAGCTCTCAGAGGCGCGGGCGATTACAACAGCGCGCGCTGTGTCTGTAAAACTCGCAGCCTGAGCTGGGGTTGTGTTTGACACTGTAAGGACAGTGTTTATAAGTGGGGGTGCATAAACAGTGGTAGGCACACGCGTCACTTTTATAATGTTTCCTGCTTTTACTGGGGATGAATTTATAACTGTGTGAACAGTGCTTGTGTGTAGTGGTGCGTACATGACCGTAGGCACGTGATCTACATTCATGGGGAGCGCAGCCTGAGCTGGGAATGAATTTGGCACTGTTTTGACAGTATCTGGGAATGCACACTTTGTGGACATGTGAACCCTTACTGACACAGGCAGAAAAAGACTCTTTTTGTGTTTTCTGTGCGTCGCCGTAAAAAGGTGAGCGTGTTTGCAGGTGAGCGAGCTCTGTGACTGGCCCATTGACTGCTGTATGGACATATCCAGCCGCCTGTAAGGAGACTGGGTAATGTTTGAGCTTTTGCAGAGAGAGTGGTCTGGCTTTTGCGAGACACGCACTCTCTCTTCTCATTCTTGTGGCTAGGACGGCTTTCGAGGCTCAGGGTTCAGCACAATCTTGGGCCGAGGACCCCGTCGCTCAGAAGGCGGCTTGCAGTTGTGAAAGCGCGAGCGGCGTCGAGCGGCAGCCTGAGGCGCGGGCTGAGAGGCGGTGGGAGCTGTTCTAGCCCGCTGTGGCGGTTTCTGTCTGCTCTGCGATGAGCTGGAGCGCTTGGGGAGGAAATGACGCATAGCTTGTGAAGCGTTCTGGGCCTCAGTGAAGCGTTCGGCGAAACCCTTAACCGCTGGTCCAAACAGCCCGCTGGTGGAGATAGGCGCGTCGAGAAATGGCGCCTTATCCGCGTCCTTCATCTCAGTCAGAGTTAACCACAGATGGCGCTCGAGAACAGTCAAATTAACCATAGCACGGCCAATAGACTGGGCGGTGGCCTTCGTGGCTCGCAGAGCTATATCAGTTGCGCTGCGTAGGTCCCTAAAGGCTTCGGGTTCGGGGCCAGACTCGTCCGTGGAGCGGAGAAGCTTGGCTTGGAACACTTGAAGTACCGCCATTGAGTGAAGCGCTGATGCAGCTTGGCCGGCGGCGGCATAGGCGCGACCGGCGAGAGCAGAAGTAGTGCGGCAGGGCTTCGAGGGGTGGGAAGCTTTGGCTTTCCATCCGGTGGTGGAGGGCGGGCAGAGATGATTGGCCACGGCCTCCTCGAGGGGTGGCGTTCCCTCTTAGCCTCTTTCCTTCGCGCCGTCCACAGAGGAGAGCGAAGAAGAAAAAGAAGGCTTTAGGCGCGCAGAGTGGGGGGCTTTCCACAACTTGGTGAGTTCGTCGTGAACTTCCGGGAAGAAGGGAGAAGGCCTTTGCCGAGGGGCCTGCTGGCGCCCCTGCAGAAACCACTCATCCAGTTGGCTCCGGGTTGGTTCTTCGGGAGAAGACCAATCGAGCCCGAGGTCTTCCACGGCCTTAGAGAGGACACAGATAATCTCGGTATCCATAGAGGAGCCCCCGCTCGTGCTAGTTAGCGTCGACGGGGCGGGGTCGAGAGTGGAGCCCGGCCAGTCGTCCGATGCAGCGTCGATGGACAAGCTGTCATCCATTCCCCCGTCCTCCTCGGACGCGCCGAAAGTCACAAGGCCCACCGCTCTGCTAGAGGGGTGTGGGTCCAGCTGGGTGAACTGAACCGGCGGTGGGGAAGGCAAGAGCGGCGGTGAAGCACGCGGAGACTGGCTCGGCGTGACGTCACTGAGCTCAGGTTCAGGAAGCCTCTGTGAGCGGCGCTTTTTCTTAGTGCGCGGCTCAAACAGAGGGGTGGCTGCGATGGGCCCGCTCACGGCGAAAGCGGCGAGGCGAGCCCGTTGTGTGGAGAGACCCAGGTCATCACATTCCGGGCATCCGCCCTTGGTCAAAGCAGCTTCTGCGTGGTCCCGGCCCAGGCAGCGAGCGCAGATGATGTGACGATCCCCGTCCGGGAGAAGGTCTCTGCACGACGCGCAGGAAGGCATTTGAAACAACGCCTCAGAAAATTGCTCACGGCGGGGAAAATTGCTCAATTGTCGCAGGGCGAACAGATGTAAAATACTTGCGTGTGTAGCACGCCGGATGGCTCAGTAGGATGGCGTCCGAAGGCGGCTGAAGGTGCCGACGTCCTCGTAGCAATCCCGCTGGTATGCTTTTCGACGGCGGCGAAACTTCAATAATCCGGAGGATCCAGCGAAGAAGGTGTTCGCTGAAGGAGATTAAATCTAAAGAACTCTCATGACGGGGCGCCCAGTATATAGCTCTTGGCCACGCCCATCTTGGCGGGCTCTGACGCGCGCGGGCGCGAAGCGCGCTCATTGGTCGCGCATTCAGAGTCGCCCCGTCATTGGTTCGAGCAAGTTGCCGCAGCACAGCCAATGACCGAGCTCCTTCGTTCATTGCTGTCAGCTGTGCAGCTGCAATGCGTTTTACATAAAGACTTCAATATTCTCGAGAAAAGGAGTTTTCCCATAGCGTAAGCTACTTACGCAATAGGAGAGACCTCTCGAAGGGGAACACCTGGTTAAAAGGATTTACCGCTTATACTGAACCTCTGTTTAGTTAGTTAATTGTGCGATACTTAGCAGTTGAACGAGCATCCGGATGCAATCAGGAGAAAGTCTTTATGGTTCTGTGAGTTGATGGTGTTGAAGTTGCAATCTATTTATTCCGCATTGAATGAAGAAATTATGATGAACTTGCGGTGTTAGTTTGACTCTGTTACTGTTGCGAGAGTTCTCCCTCACAAGTGGAAGATTAAAACATAGCTGGCCCACAACCTTGCAGTCAGACTGGGTGTTCTCAGTCCTTGCTACATGAACAGCAACCTGAAGATGCACAGAAGAGAGTGTGGGTGCTGTTTAACCCCTGTGGATGGTGACTCCTCCCAGGGGTCAGTGAGCCAATGGTAACTTAAACTTTCGAGGGAAAGTGTACGACCCTTTTTCTTGGGTCGTAATGGTATCTTTTGCATATGTAACTGGATTGGGTTTTGATGCAGAAACTACCAAAGATTCTTGTAATAATAATAAGTTGCAGAGGTATCAATGATCATCAAAATACAAATTCATAGATACAGAAAATGGTATAGGTGAGGTTACATTAACTAGTGGTTCTATCATAAAGCATACATAAAAAGGTATACTGTACAATACAAAGACACTATACAAGACAGTAATAATCAAACACACAATGTCCTGGAGATGTGCATGTTCATCCATGGAAGGTATCCTATGATATGAAGCAAGCAGTTGATGGGTCCCATTGACTTTCATAGTATGGAGAAAAAAATATGGAAGTCAATGGTGCGATTTGATCCACTGAGTAAATGACCGAATTTTCATTTTTGGGTGAACTATCCCTTTAATTGTTAAACAGAATTTTTTGAGATTTTTGTTGTTATTGTTGTAGTTGAAAAGGGTATAAATCTTTTTTTCCCCAAAAAATGAATGAAACCAACAAGATATAAAGAGTACATTTTTAAGAACTAGGTGTTTTGAACTATGTATTAAACAAGTTCTCTTTTTCAACATCCCAGACATTAAAATTTTTCATTGACACTTACCATTGTTACACTTTAGTTACAATATGTGCCGTACTGACTCTTTACACCCTGCCATGCTATGCTAAAACAAGTCTGGCCAGTGTGTATGTGTTTGTTTGTGTGTATCCTGTAGATCTAAACATGTTTCTGTTACCCCGCTGTGCTGCTAATATCTCAACTGATTCTAAGCATCCAGGACTCGGCATGAGGTGGAGAAAATGTCCATACCATGCAGAGAGGAAGCCTGTTTGATCTCTCTCCATCCTCTGGAATTCAGATAGTCCATCAACATGAGAGATATTAGATATGTTGGGTTCAGTTCAGACATGCATTAAGGAAAACCTGTAAATGAAAACCTTCCATGTGAAAAGTAATGCACAGTTTTTCATCTAGGAGAGACACAGACGATATTATTAGCTGCCAAACTGATTCACATTCGAGATCTGGGCCTCTGGAATGTCACACAGGGTCTCGACCTTGACTTATGCAGTGTTTAAAAGAAACCGGGTTCTTAGACATTGTGTTTTGTGTTAAATTAGTTTTTTTTTTTTCAAAGAAAAAGTACCACATAAATGTATATAACAGATCACATAAGTTTAAAAGCAAATGACAGCAGTATTGATGAAAAGTCCATTTCACCAAATCGAGTAATGGTTTCCAAGCACAATCTTGCTTGTTACCCTGACTGATGTTTATAGCATTTATCTTCTAGAAACATTGACTGGACAAATAATACAATTATGGATAATTGTAAAGAGGTTTTGCTGGCACACAATTTGATTTAATGGGGAAAAGGAGCACAATCTGTAAGATCTTGATGGTACAGGGGGAGTTTGAAACTAATGGAAACTGAAATCTATATGGAAAAAAAACAACTGCCTGGCTAAGCTATTCCAAGACAAAATAATGAGAAAGGTAACCTTCGTCTTGCTGAATACAGAAACTAACAAGTCTGACCAGAGTCACCATTAATATGTTGCTATTGCATTCGTTATGAATTAATAATTTGGCATTGGGTTATGTGTTTACTCATTAAATAATATTTCACAAGCAAAAACCAAAAAACTTGGGTTTATAGCATTACCATTAAATTAATTCTGCAAAGTAACACATTTCACGGCTTATTTTAGCCAAGTTTTGACAGGAAGTGGAAAAGCATTTCCGAGGCCGATGAAACACTGACCTCCATCTTGCTGCTTGGTTAACTTAATTAAAATGATTTAAAGCAAGACAATTCAGTTTGTCACAACTTAAATTCCATTACGTTCAGTCCAATTAAATTAGAATTTGACTAAATCCTTTTGCGACTACTTGAATCATTTGTGTTGGCAACTGAAACTTGACAATAAATTTCTAGATCCCAGTATGCTTGTAATGGGACACAAATGAGAGTGTAAATGTCAGAATTAAGTGACATTTTATTTTATTTTATTTTTTAATTGTGATATTTGAAGGCTAGTTAGAAGATTTTTTGTTGTTGTGTTGGAGTTACCTGTGGTGAAGAGCAGAGCTTGTGCTTTGGTTGTGGGCACAGTGAGCTGTAACCAATGAGCAGTGACCATGTTTTTGTTATGTTTTTCTTCTCTCTTACATTTAGTAAAAAATCAAATTATACTTAGAATGCGAACCTGCGCTGCACACGCTATTTTTTGTTATAATATTAATGGAATCAATGAGTTAATTACTTTCAGGAGAAATTCACAGAATATGTTAAATGAAACTGATGTGATCTCATTGAATTAAGATAAAGAAAATGAAAATTGAATGAAAACAAAATAAAAAAATGAAAACACAATAGAATATATATTTTTAAAATGTCTCTGAGGACTCCACTAACTTTCACTGTAAAAAGATATCTTCTTATGTACTATACTTTTGTGAACTATCGCTTTAAATTAAACTTTTTTACTATGACTTCCAGAAGCCAGAAAACCAGACGGGAACAGAATCTTGCCATTTCTGTGTGCCTTATGCATCAGATGGTCAGTGAACATGTTGTGGGTGTTTTTTGGGCATGCTGTTTGAAGGCTGAGACTATCATTGTACCATTGTGAATGGTCTTCACCCAGCCTCAGGTCTGTGTAATTGTACAAATGTCTCGGTGCCCGGTGAGTCTTAAGATCCTCAGAGAGGTTGAGTCATGGCAGTCGACTGCTTGGTTTGTCAATCACTCATAACTCATTCCTACAGCAACCTAGAGACATGATCTGCCTCTCTGCACCGAGACAATTTTTCATCACACCGTCAGAAAGATTGGTGGCATAACGGAGGTGGTGGAAATAGACCAACATGATGACTCGTTACAAGTTTGTGCCACAAATCACAGAGAGTGTCCATACAACTGTGTCATATTTTTGTGCTAAGGGACTACTCTCTCTCTCTGCCTGTTCATCTATTTTTACGTGGAAAAATACCCTTTAGAGAATATTCTGCAGAATATTGATTATAATCAGAGGTATAACGAGTACCTAAAAAAAACATGCTTGAGTAAAAGATAAGTAATGACTCAATTAAAAGTTACAAGTCACCAATTCCGATACCATTTGAGTAAAAGTCTTTGTATCTGATTTTAACAGTACTTAAGTATCTTACTTGTACTGAATGTAGGCTCAAAATGCACTAGTGCTCAACATCTAAGAGACATGCCTGTGAAAATAAGAAACAGTTGATTTGTAAGGAGAGAAATCACGTTTATTTTCTAAATTTAATATAAAACTGAACACCTCAAAATTGCCTCTTTAATGACAACAAACACTCAAGTCTCTGCTTGATTAGGCTAAGTTAACCAAGTTAAGCTAAGTAAACCATAAGTAAACCAAAATCGTTCTAAAAGGTCTATTCAATATAACGGATAAATATAATAATGTTAATTAAAATTAACTATTCAAAGTCTACTGTACATACACTGGACGTGTTGGTTTCGGCCTCATCGCCAGCTACAGTAATAACCTCATCTCTCAAACACCTGCGATTCAGCAACTACCTGCTAATGCTCGAATTCGCGTTAAGTAACCTTGTTGACAAGTTTGGGTGAGTAAGGTCAAAATGCAGAAGATGTATGTCCTGTAGATGGTGATATCACTTCTATATAGCAGAAATAAACTGCTGCAGAAAAAGTTAGGAGCCATCCAAAATGTAACAAATAATTGCATGACGCATCACAAATGTATTGGAGTAAAAAGTACATAATGTGACCCTGGATCACAAAACCAATCACATGTCGCACGAGTATATTTGTGGCAACAGCCAACTATACATTATATGGGTCAAAATGATAGATTTTTCTTTTATGCCAAAAATCATTATCAAAGATATCAAAAATCAAAGGATATTAAGTAAAGATCATGTTCCATGAAGATATTTTGTACATTTTCTACCATAAATATATAAAACACTTATTTTTGTGAGTGTATAGAGCACCATCGCGAACATAAATGGACAACTTTAAAGGCGATTTTCTCAATGTTTAGATTTTTTTGCACCCTCAGATTCCAGATTTTCAAATAGTTGTATCTCGGCAAAATATCGTCATATCATAATAAACCATACATCAATGGAAAGCTTATTTATTCAGCTTTCAGATGCTGTATACATCTCAATTTCAAAAAATTGTGTGGTCCAAGGTCACATATAGCTGACTTATTCAAAAAATGTTGTCAAGTACAGAGTATAAGTTGCTAATATCTTTGATATTCAGTAAAACTACAAAGGAGCCAAAAAGATACTTAAGTACAGTAACTAATTACATTTACTCAAATACTTTACACTACTGACTATAATAAATTATTCTCTCTCACTTACATGTTCAGTGTAAGCAGAAAGTCATGACTTGGGTCACTGTGGTCATTATTTCATACTTTGTGGAGTTTCCCCATTCTCATATTTCTCTAAGACATTTGATGGTTTTGTGGGGATTGACCTGTGCAGTGAACAGGGACGGTCCTTTCTTCATGTTGTCATTGCAGACAAATGGAGGTCACTTGTGGCAGATTCATTCTCTCTTTGTCTGACTGTGTGCACACGTGACAGAGAACCTCAGAGAATGTGACACAATGCATTGCCATCCACAGAAATCCTCTAACTTGCAGATAACTGCAGAGCACCTACATATTATAGTGATTCATCCTTCCCATTATTTTTAAATACACTACTTCTGGAGTAACAACAGAGTACAGAATGGGACCAAAAACCCTTTTATTTTTCAAGAAATGGTCAGTGAAATGAGGAGACAGCTTAAAGGTACAATATGTAAGATTTTTGTAATAAAATATCAAAAAACCACTTGCATAGTGTGATATATTTCCTGCAGTTGTGTACTTACAATATCCCAAAAGTTCCCAAAGATTTTTAATTTGAGAGAAATTCCAATTTTAAAAAATGGCTTGTCCCTGGTCATTGTCGCCTGTTAATGACGTAATATCCGCGCTATCCCTGGTTTCTGCTTGTACTGCCATAGTAAACATGGCGACAGACGTGGACAACTGCGTTAAGTCTAGCGGCACGCTCACGCTCAAACATTATGTACCATGGCAAGCAGACTTTGGGACAAAAGGAGAACTAAAACGAGGATCAATTTCGCCGTGGCGTTTTCGGAATGCCGAGAGCTCCACGTCCACAACTAACTTCGACTTGACAGAGACGCCACTCTTGCATGTACTTTATTAGACAGGTGAGCAAATGTACATAAAACAAATCAATGTTATATAGCTCAAAAACACGATGAAATGTTAGAATATGATCAATATGTTATTCTAATGCTGATCTAGCTTACTGCTAGTCTCACACAGCCAACAAACTAACACATAGAATAACATTATAACTTTCAACACACTCAAATGCAGTTTAGTGTGATATTGTAACGTTAGACCAAGGGAAACAGCGCTGCGTTACCTCACAAGTTTAATTCATCAAATAAACTGACCTGTGTGCAGGGTGCGAACTACAGGGGAGCTAGGGGGAGCTCGGCTCCCCTTAATAAGACATGGGCTCCCCTGAAAATGTGATTCCTGACATTTTGGAGAGTCTCAAAAAATATCGACAATGTTTTAATTTGACGTGCAATTTCAGTTTTGTGTAATGTGATCATCGTGGAGTATTATGTGTAAAATAGCAAAAATATCTTCAGTCATGCATGACGGCGATTTAAACCTAATTCACTTCAATGAAGTTAACTATACATGCTATTCTTGTCATGGGCGTCAAGGTGTGGTGGCGCTGTGGTGCAAATTCCAATGAAATCCATTGAAATCCATTCTGTGTTAAGATAAGGCATGTTATTCCCAATTATGTGCTGTGGCTGGGTTGTTATAGGTCTGCGTGACTCTCTGTGTCTTAGGCCTAATTGAACGGAGGAATTATGGTATTCTTCTGTAGCCTGACGAGTAATTTAACCGTTGTTCAAGTGAACTCAAAGACAGCCTATTTATAGACTATTTGTGGATGGCTGTTTGACTAATCAATTTGTGTCGATAGAGTATAATAGGGTGAAACCTGTATAGTGCTTGCATAGTGCATTCACTTGTAGCTGTTATGTATCTTTGGAAATGAATGGGTTTCATAGCGTAGCACCGCGCATTCTGCGTCCTGTCTGAAAGGTGCTTCAGTCCTCGGCACGCGCAAGTGCACGAATTACTACTCACACAGGCAACGAACACTGCCTGTGTGAGTAGTAATTCAGCACTCGCGTTTGGTAGAATGAAATGTCCTTATTTCTTTATATCCGCAGGACTCGTGTGTGGCGCTGATATCTGTCTCTTATTAGCAATCTCTTATTAGATCCATCGGCATGACGACAGGTTCCATAATTCCCCTTATGCTTGTGTCATCAACTGCTCAGGAAACATTTCCCCTTATTCTCAGTGTTGTGCAATGTTGTGCTGATTTTTTTGTGGAGGAAATGTTTACCCCTAGAACAAAAAAATGAATGGCAGCATCACATCTCTGACTCAATGTGTGCTAAATCAAGCTTTATGCTTCATACTTTTGTGATTCAAATCATGAATGCTCAGATAATTGTCAAATTCTTCCTCAATCCTCAAGATTAAAGTAATAAACACCATCCTGAAAAACTTGACCTCGTTTGAAAGGAATCTGTCATCCATTCCTAAACATCATCATCTTGGTGAATTTTCGATTCATTGAAATTAGAGGGAGACAGTTCTGTATTAAAGTCATATGAGTTGTACCCTTTAGACAACTGCTGTGATTTCCCTCCATTTCCTTCATGAAATGTTATTCAGTGAGAGAGTCTGCTGATGTTCTACTGCAGTATTTTCTCTGCCTCTCTCTGCCACAGCAGGGATATAGATGGGTAGAAGCCGACTGTTTTTACTTTGAGTCTGCCTGTTTTAGCTAAGAGGCACAGATAAAAAAGAAGATGATTTAGAGCTCAGAAGAATTTCCTAGAAGTCTGAAACGTGGGCAGAACCACCGTTTTTGTGTTTCTTTCAGACAGCCTTAAAGGGGCATTGCTTTCCATATGTAACATTAGCTCAGCAAAATCAATATAAGCTGGAGTTTTACTGTATACTGGTATTAAAAAGTACCATAGTATAAAAGTTCCATGCTAATTCCATGCTAATGTTTGTAACTGATCCAAATGACAATGTGCTGTGCAGCACTTTTCAGCAGTTCAGGCAGTGTGTTGTGAAGCATAAACATTAATGCACTGATGCATGAGATCATTTAAAAATTATTTTAATGGATTTGCCGAATTGACACTTAGACTGTGATTCCGTATTTTTTATTTAATCAAGAAGCCATTTGCACACTTTGAATGGCAGTATTTTTGTAAAAAAAAAAAAATATATATATATATATATATATATATATCAGACAACAGCAGTGTCACGCATAAGTGGGGGTGTTTTATAATATATTTTTTAATAGAAATTGTTTTATTATTTAGAATTGTAATATTATTTTAGTAAAGAAAATAAGATTTTGATCAATTAAAAATACATTTGATTAAACAATATGTGTGTTTTAATGCAGTTTGAGAAACATGTTCAAATCTACCTAAAATTAATTTACAAACCCAACAAAACATTTTGTATTTTATTGACAACTTTAGTTTAATTTCATCAGTTGCTAAGACTGTCTGTTGCCTAAGGTATTCATTTAATATCGATACCAAGGTACCGGAGGCTGGTAAAGCCAGAAGTATCAATGCAACCTCAGGTAAAATTTTTGATTCCTGATCCATCATATCACAGTATTGTCAGTATAGACTCTTCAATATTGACTTCAATATTAAGCAAGACTGTTCTAGCAGATGGTAAATTTGCTTTACCAGCTCCAGTTTGTGTTGTTATTACGCAGGATTAGGTGTTCTGCAATGCAAAGCGATTCTATGTTAAGATTGTGGGCATATGATCCACATAGCACTGATTGCTGTTTTCTTTAGGTGCTTTCCCAACATCTGGGCTCTATATTACAGCTTTAGATTACAGCCCGGAAAGTACTGCGTAATTAAAGCGATTTTACAGTGTAACCTTAGGTAAATATAGTGTACCTATAAAGTACTTACATGTAAGTATAAGGGAACAATATGTAAAGTTTGGGAAATAAAGGGGTAACAACCAGGAGAATTAAAATATTATTTATACTGTAAGTATTATATAACTAAGGGAAACTTATTCTACTATTATGATACAAGAATCTTACATTTGGGAGCAATTTAGCGAGAACATACACTGCGTACCTTTTTGTAATAATGGTGTACCAATACATATTGTGTATAGGCTTTTTAAAAATTCTAGGGTATATATCTATGCATTTATACAGTAATCTTTTTAACAAATGTGCACTGAAAACTAAAACAATTGCAACTTTTGCTTAAATATTGGGGAAAGATATTTGTTTCATTAGTGGTGCTTGTTACCCTCTTGTTTCATGTAGTTACAGGGTAAGTACAATACAAATAAATACACAATCGTATATATCATTGACTCAGAAAACTTTATTTGAAAAACATCTTAATTCAGAACACTTATAATGCAAGTTCATGTGTTCCTAAAAGGTGGAGCATCAAACAGCGCATACTGCAATAACTGTAGTAATTCATACGACCCCAATGGATGGATCAATGTCTTCTGAAGGGAAACGATAAGTGTTTGTAAGAAAAATTACAACATTTTAAACTTTTTGAACTGTAGACTATCTCTTCAGACTAACTGTAATAAGTTGTTTTTCAAATAAAGGTTTCTGAGTCAGTGACATTAGATTGTGTGTATGTATTTTTATTGTTACCTTGTAACTACATGGAACAAGAGGGTAACAAACACCACTTTAATTTACGGCCCGCAATGTCACACTTACCCCGTAACTACATAAAACAAGAGGGTAACAAGCACCACTTAACCTGTAACTACATGGAACAAAAGTATATTTCCCAGTATTTAAAAAAAATTGCAATAGTTTTAGCTTTACTTTTCCCTTGTAACATGTATGCCCAAACTTAAACATCTGCACTTTTGCTATAAAAACAAACAAACAAAAAAAAAACAACAACTGTTTAAGTACATAGATATGT
Organism: Gila orcuttii; assembly: GCA_026230005.1. Taxonomy (NCBI): domain Eukaryota; kingdom Metazoa; phylum Chordata; class Actinopteri; order Cypriniformes; family Leuciscidae; genus Gila; species Gila orcuttii. Next base: position 36,504,188 of record JAPDVR010000013.1, on the reverse strand, counting down.
ACCCTGTAATTTTTAAAAAGCCTATACAATATGTATTGGTACACCATTAAAAAGGTATGTTGTCGCTAAATTGCTCCCAAATGTAAGATTGTTATATCATAATAGTCGAATAAGTTCCCCTTAGTTATATAATACTTAGTATAACTATTATAAATAATAGTTCTCCTGGTTGGTTCTGTTACATCCAACTCAAGTCCATAACCTTCAGCATGAGTTATCATCTACAAAATGACACGGTTGGAACCAGGGGTGCAAAATACCTGACTTATATACCATTCACACATTTGGGTCAGTAAGATTTTTTTATTTAAAGAAATTAATGCTTTTATTCATCAAGAATGTATTAAATTAAACAAAAGTGACAGTAAAGACATTTATAATGTTAAAATAATTCTATTTTAAATAAATGTTTTTTCTTTTGAACTTTCTATTCCTCAAAGAATCCTGAGAACAATGAATCACAGTTTCCACAAAATTATTAGCCTGCACTCTTCCAACCCTCACCTCTTTTTGGAAAAAAAAAACAAGAAATGGCATACCCAAACTTAATAGATATAGTTCATGAAGCCTTGGCACTACACGCATAAGTGTGTTCTCGTTTGAAAGACTCTTGGCAGTTTGTTACCATTATGTAAACAAATTAATTATTGTCATAAAGAATTATTTTTAAATGTATTGTGAAGTTATTAAAAATGTATTTGTATGAAATTTCTTTATGAAAAAACAAAATATGAAACTGGCCTGGTTGCAGTCTAGAAATGAAATGCAGATAAAGTCACAGGCCTTATCATGCTTTATTCAAATATGAAGATGATAACTCTAAAACTGAGTTTTATGAAATTTTTGTAAGACCATGTCATGTGATTTTATTTAGAGACAACTCTAAAATACTAACTGATATTTATGCACATCTTCCAAGCATCCATTCAGTCCATTGTCTCTATATTGTTTTTGTGGTGCAAACTGCCCCACAATGTTAAAAAAAATGTCATGATTTGTTATCTCAACTTTTCACAAATCTTTTGTCAAATCAGCTTAGATTCATAATTGTTGTTCAACAAATATTTTTTTTACAGTGTACATTGACACCTCTCTGGTCGGAATATGCCTTGAATTCTTCTTCTTTTGTCTTTATCATATTTACTTACGACTTTCTATTAACAGTTTTAACCCCCCCCCCCCCCCCCCCACCCACCCACAAAAAAAAAAAAAAAAACACACCAAAAAGAACCGATAAGAATACCGTTAAAGTACCGGATCGATAAGCAGTATCGGTAAGAGTAGTAATACCGTTAAAACCTTAACGATACCCATCCCTAGTGATCGTGCTTTTGCAGTCATCGGCCCCAAGCTATGGAATAGCCTACCGGCTTACATCAGATCCGCCCAAACTTTGTCAATTTTTAAATCAACTTTGAAAACTTTTTTTTTTTCAAAAGCTTTTAATATATCTTGATTTTTTTTTTTTTTTTATGTTTTCTATTTTATTGTTTGTCTTCTTGGCCTTGTAAAGCACTTTGGTCAACACCAGTTGTTTTTTAAACGTGCTATACAAATAAAGTTGTATTGTTGATTGATTAGTTATTCTGTTCAGCTGTGTCCTGATTAGTTCCCTTTGTTCCCTGAGAAGGGAACGAGACGATGCGTCGATGACGCTTTGGGAACGCCTTCGCGTGATTACCTCTGAAGCACGTATGTCAACTAGTCCAATGGAATGAATTAACGCCACGGGCGAGTGACATCATGACCAGGAAAGGATATAAGCACATCCGGTGCGTTACTCGCGTTAGCTTTTGTGCCTCAGCAAAGCGCTCTGTGTCAAAACTGTCTGTGAATATTTATTGTTGTCTGTCTCTGTCTGATATATACATACAAGTCCTTCTCAAAAAATTAGCATATTGTGATAAAGTTCATTATTTTCCATGATGTAATGATAAAAATTAAACCTTCATATATTTTAGATTCATTGCACACCAACTGAAATATTTCAGGTCTTTTATTGTTTTAATACTGATGATTTTGGCATATAGCTCATGAAAACCCCAAATTCCTGTCTCAAAAAATTAGCATATTTCATCCGACCAATAAAAGAAGTGTTTTTAATACACAAAAAAAAAAAAGTCAACCTTCAAATAATTATGTTCAGTTATGCACTCAATAGTCAATACTTGGTCGGGAATCCTTTTGCAGAAATGACTGCTTCAATGCGGCGAGGCATGGAGGCAATCAGCCTGTGGCACTGCTGAGGTGTTATGGAGGCCCAGGATGCCTCGATAGCGGCCTTAAGCTCATCCAGAGTGTTAGGTCTTGCGTCTCTCAACTTTCTCTTCACAATATCCCACAGATTCTGTATGGGGTTCAGGTCAGGAGAGTTGGCAGGCCAATTGAGCACAGTAATACCATGGTCAGTAAACCATTTACCAGTGGTTTTGGCACTGTGAGCAGGTGCCAGGTCGTGCTGAAAAATGAAATCTTCATCTCCATAAAGCTTTTCAGCAGATGGAAGCATGAAGTGCTCCAAAATCTCCTGATAGCTAGCTGCATTGACCCTGCCCTTGATAAAACACAGTGCACCAACACCAGCAGCTGACATGGCACCCCAGACCATCACTGACTGTGGGTACTTGACACTGGACTTCAGGCATTTTGGCATTTCCTTCTCCCCAGTCTTCCTCCAGACTCTGGCACCTTGATTTCCGAATGACATGCAAAACTGAGCAACAGTCCAGTGCTGCTTCTCTGTAGCCCAGGTCAGGCGCTTCTGCCGCTGTTTCTGGTTCAAAAGTGGCTTGACCTGGGGAATGCGGCACCTGTAGCCCATTTCCTGCACACGCCTGTACACGGTGGCTCTGGATGTTTCTACTCCAGACTCAGTCCACTGCTTCCGCAGGTCCCCCAAGGTCTGGAATCGGTCCTTCTCCACAATCTTCCTCAGGGTCCGGTCACCTCTTCTCGTTGTGCAGCGTCTTTTTGCCACACTTTTTCCATCCCACAGACTTCCCACTGAGGTGCCTTGATACAGCACTCTGGGAACAGCCTATTTGTTCAGAAATTTATTTCTGTCTTACCCTCTTGCTTGAGGGTGTCAATGATGGCTTTCTGGACAGCAGTCAGGTTGGCAGTCTTACCTATTATTGCGGTTTTGAGTAATGAAACGGGCTGGGAGTTTTTAAAAGCCTCAGGAATCTTTTGCAGGTGTTTAGAATTAATTAGTTGATTCAGATGATTAAGTTAATAGCTTGTTTAGAGACCCTTTTCATGATATGCAAATTTTTGGAGACAGGAATTTTGGGTTTTAATGAGCTGTATGCCAAAATCATCAGTATTAAAACAATAAAAGACCTGAAATATTTCAGTTGGTGTGCAATGAATCTAAAATATATGAAAGTTTAATTTTTATCATTACATAATGGAAAATAATGAACTTTATCACAATATGCTAATTTTTTGAGAAGGACCTGTATATATATATATACACACTATATAGAACACTCTGTGTTCTCCCTGCTCGCGTTATTTAACGAGTAGGGACACACACGAGCTTTGTGTGATGTGTTGGGAGTGGAGCATGCGGTATCAGCCTGGGCTGGGTTTCCCAAAAGTATCGTAAGCTTAAGTTGATCGTAGAACAATTGCCACCAATGGTCTCTACGATCAACTTAAGCTTACGATGCTTTTGGGAAACGCAGCCCTGGCTGATTGCCAACATTGTGAGAAGCTTTTGCTTCGCTCCCGCCTGTCACTTTTCGAAGGAAGTGGCCAGGCTCGCGATTCTCAGGGTGCAGGACCCGCGTCTGCCGAGGCAGCACGGAGAATGCATTCCTGTGTAACAGGGTTGCATTGGTTAGAGTGACACATTCAATCAAGGCTAAAAGTTGAAAAATCGAAAAGAGAACATACCTTTGTTCTACCCATTTTGGCGGAAAACTGCTTAGTGATGTCATTTCCTGTGAATCATGTTACTCACTGTTTTTTTCTTCTTCTGCCAGGATAAATATGTTTCGGTAACAGGGTTGCATGTATGTTGTGGGACATAACTTTATTGCAACAATTCCATTATTTGAAATATTTCTATAATTTAAAAAAATGTTTTAACAATTAAAAGAGGCATATATAAACAAAATCATACAAAAAAGGGATATTTAAAATGTATTTTAACAGTTGTATTTAACATTCAATTTGGTCATCTAGAAGGTGGGACAAGAGAAAAATGGCACTTAAGTGGGTACTAGAGACTTTTTTTTATTTTCAATATTTTTGAAAAAAAAAAATTCCAGTCTATTTATATTTAGTCTCAGAACAAGTGTTTTTTACACAGTGACTGCATTTTTTGTATATTGTACATAGATTATTTGAAATTTCATAGGTGGGACATGAAATGTCCTCCAATTCTGGAATGACCCTGGTAATGTTATAGAGTTTTCCTGTTGGATTTATTTATTAAAGACTTTACTCCTAGAATCTCTATTGTTGTGTGTTTAATTCATTACAGCCACCAGACTATGACACACAGGAATAAATTACATATTAAAATCTAATAGTCAACTAAAATTGTAACAATATTTACGATATTACTGCTTTAATAAAATTAATGCATCAAATAAATGCATTTTTTGATTAAATAAATGCAGCCTTTGTGAGCATAAGAGAACAGTATGTGTAGTTTTTTTCAACAAAAAAAATATTTTTGTCATCTTCATGTTGTTCCAAACCTGTTTGTCTTTCTTTCTTCTGTGGAACACAAACGAATATCTTTTTAAAATATGTCAGTATGGTCCAGTATTGTTCAAGACATTGAGAAAATGTATTTGTTTTGCACAGCTTGAGCATTAAATTTATTTTAATGAGAAAATATTAGCGGTTTACTTTGAAATATACAAGTACAATTAAATGTAGGAGCTGTCAAAGAAAGTCAAACATACTTTGACATTTAACTGAATATAACTGTCCGTATTCCATACTATACAATATTCCAGTACTTTGTACACCCCTGGATAAAATACCAGGAAAAAAGTACTCTTTTTTCAAAACTCTTTTGCTCTTATAAGTATTTTTTTTTTTTTCAGTTTTTACCTTCATTCTGATTTCACACATAACTGTTCAAAGGTTCTGTTTGACCTTATTCTAGCATCAGTATGAAGACAAAAACTCTACTCAATCAATCTCTACAACTATAATTAATTGATTATTAAATTATGTGCTAGTTGACATTATAAGTGAATCGACTTATACTCTCTTAGAATTCACTGCATGCTTCTGCTGAAATGCAAAATTCTGCCTTTCAGCTCTATGAAAAACATGCACAGTTTAATGAGATGGATAGAAATGATAGTGCAATCTCCTGGGTTTAATATAGAAATCGGAGTCCGCCGTTCATCAAAATTCGACCACTTACTCTCTGTCTTAGAGAACATGGAGTAAGTTTATTCATAGACCAATTACACAAGCCCTCAGAGGAAACTAAGAAACAGATGCAGGGGTGCCGGGTGTGTAAAATGCGGCAAAAAGGGAGTCTCTTCAACTTTGGGCACTTTGGGCCCTGTGGGTTTGAAATATATATAAAAAATTTATACATTTTCATAATAGTTTAGGTTAATTAATTTGTCCACTAATAACCAACTAACATCCAAACTAAAATGAACATCCACTATCACATCCAACATTCACCAGATACACATGTGTCACAGGACATTTCTATTATTTCTATTTAGTTTACTCTTTATTTTGATTATGTAGTATTTTGTAATATTTTCAGATAAGTGCATTTCTATGTAATAAGAGGACCTCCCCCCATGTTTTTTTTAAAGAAAAAACCTGCAAATAAATGTGCCTGAGGTTGTTGAAACAAACATACATTTGGTAATAGTGCTAATGTTGCACACATGTGATACATCCAGTTCATTTAGATGCCATTCATATTCAAACACCTGTCAGCACTCAACCACTCAATCTCTCACACCTGCTTTCTAGCTAAACAGCTCACTATCATGTCAAACCATGGCATACATCAAATACCTGTTCTAATATTACACAAATGATTCTTGTAATCACCCAAATGTAATTTCCTGCTATAACTGCAGCTTGTCTACTGTACAGAGAAATCTGTCTGAGCGTAAGCAGAGTGTGTAACTGTCAGGCACAAAGGATTTAGATCTTTCTCCGAGTGAGAACAATGATGTACTGTAGCTGAACGACTCTGCTCTTCTGAACACAAACCCCTAAAAGGGCTGCAGTGAACTGAAATTTGAATTGGATCAGATATTTTCAGTCTTAAGTGCACACAGCATGAAGAATGTATCTATCTATCTATCTATCTATCTATCTATCTATCTATCTATCTATCTATCTATCTATCTATCTATCTATCTATCTATCTATCTATCTATCTATCTATCTGTCTGTCTGTCTGTCTGTCTGTCTGTCTGTCTGTCTGTCTGTCTGTCTGTCTGTCTGTCTATCTATCTATGTATTTTTTGTCTATCTGATAAGTTAAGTTTAGAACTGAAACAAAAACAAAAAACAAATCAGTCCTTTTTTAAGATTTACTCGTTTCAATTGTGTGTCAAATTTCCATGAAGCTGAATGAAGTAATCTTTATGGAGGGGGGATTGGGGGCACCCATTCTGTTTGTAACATTGGAATTTATATGGAAAATATGGGAAATATTTATGCATAAACACCAAAGTGTTTCCCATTTAATTAATGCATTCACACTCTGTAAAAATAAACAGCGTCATTCTACCTATTTAATTAACAAACATGATCAAAACTATTTGATGAAGTGTTGTGTAATTAAATGCAATTTTTGGGAGATATTTATTCAGGCTGGTTAAAGCTGGTTTTCATGATGAATTTCAGATTCACCACATCATTGAACTTCATGAGCAGTGTCATCGCTCTGCTGCAAAGCTATTATAAGAGGTCAAGAGGAAAGCTATTTGCAGAGGATATATTACGGTCAGACAGTCAGCTGAACTGAAATACAGTACAGTAAATGTATAGATGTATATATAGGATGCAAGATAATGAACCTTGCCCTTGGAGAGTTACTCGCCATATTTTATGGACACAAACACACATGCACACGCTGGTAATTAGATTTTTTTTTCTTCTCACATTCACAGTGAAGAGTTTGATGAGGAAATGGCCGTGGTACTTGATGAAGTGTTGCTGTGGAGTAGGCCAGCACCTTCACTTTCACAATGAAGCTGTGATTTACTTACCATGCCCAGCGTGCTGTTAATGGCTGCAAAGGACATAGTCAAATGTCATTATGTCTCCCTCCTCCTTTCTCTCTCTCTCTCTCTCTCTCTCTCTCTTTTTCATTTTCAACCTTTAGAAAAGTTTGTTCATCATCTAATAAGAATTCATGTACTTTCTCTTTCTCCTGTCTTTTTTTCTTGCTCATGGTATTTTGTAAAAAAAAGTATTAGTGTAAAAAGAAGGCCTCTGGCATTTAGATAAAGATCACTTCATATTACTATATTCATTATTAAACTGAGCTCTATATTCTCATGGATCAAACAGCGTTTTAAAAGGTGGCTGTTTCACTGGCATAAGAAACATGAATTTATTTTATTCCTACAGAACATTTTATAACTTTAACTTCAGGAAACATGTCTTTATCTTAAAGGGGAAATGAAGCAGTCAGTCAAGTTTACATGATTTACAAGATGGATTTCCACTATAATCAAAAATTATATAAGAAACATGACAAATGTTAACATATAAAAGAAACACCGTTATATTTTTCGCGGCAAGGGCGCTGCCGTTGTGCAGTATTATAACCGGTGACGTCACGGGGTTGGTTTGCTCTGTGCTGAGTTCAGTAAAGTACAGTGAAAGATGCATGTAAGCTGGTCGAACCAGCGAACAACTAACGTTAGGTACAGTCATTGTTAGCTAACAGCTGTAAGCATGAACTAGCTAACGCTAACTTGGTGTTTAGCTAGTGAACTTTATTAGTACCAGACAAAAAGACGACGTCTAACGTTAACAAACTGCACATGGAAACATTGTTCGCGATGTCTGCCATCATATTTCTGTCTCTTGTCAACACCATGGTTGCAATACATGGTCAAGATCAGCGTCTTGACAGCAGATGGATCGTGCTATCGTGGTGTAATAATCTGTTTGGTTGTAAAATGTATTACCTGAATGAAATGAAATCGAATGTATCGTCCTGTGGAATCATTCATTCATAGACAGCATACAAATCTTCCTGTTACGACTCCGAGTCGAGTGTGAATTGAAAGCGCTTCAGTGATTCAGTGCGTGCAGGAAACCGAACAGATCATTCAAACTGATTCGCGAACCGATTTAGACAGATCTGCCAACATGTTTGATGAAGTCTTTGAACAGAATCGACTAAAAAAAAGAGTGATTCATTTGTAAATTGAGCATAGCTCATCATGCCCATAAAAAAGATACAGCGCGCTTGGAAAACTACGCATTTAACAAGATGTTTGCATTAAAATAAAGTGCGCCGATTGCATCCCTGCATATAACGAGATTTGGGCCATACAAATTACGGGAGTTTCACAGGAGAAATAACAAAACGGGAAGGGGGCGGGAGATGGATGTGAAATACGGGAGACTCCCGGGGAAAACGGTAGTGTTGACAGGTATGAGCTACACCTAATACACCATAACACCATAATTTGTATGGCCCTGCATATAACGAGATTTGGGAGATCTGTCTAAATCGGTTCGCGAATCAGTTTGAATGATCTGTTCAGTTTCCTGCACGCACTGAATCACTGAAGCGCTTTCAATTCACACTCGACTCGGAGTCGTAACAGGAAGATTTAAGAACATCAAGAGCGTTGGATGAAGTGGCCGTGGACCTACCTACAGTACAGTCTAGTGAAAGCAAATCTGCAAATCTATATTGTTTGCCAGCGATGAAGATCTTTATTAGTTTAACATCTTCGTATGCTGTCTGTGAATGAATGATCCATTCATAGGACGATACATTCGATTTCATTTCATTCAGGTAAGTAATACATTACAACCAAACAGATTATTACGCCACGGTAGCACGATCCATCTGCTGTCAAGACGCTGATCTTGACCATGCATTGCAACCATGATGTTGACAAGAGACAGGAATATGATGGCAGAACAATGTTTCCATGTGCAGTTTGTTAACGTTAGACGTCGTCTTTCTGGTACTAATAAAGTTCACTAGCTAAACACTAAGTTAGCGTTAGCTAGTTCATGCTTACAGCTGTTAGCTAACAATGACTGTACCTAACGTTAGTTGTTCGCTGGTTCGACTATCTTACATGCATCTTTCACTGTATTTTACTGAACTCAGCACAGAGCAAACCCACTCCGTGACGTCACCGGTTATAATACTGCACAATGGCGGCGCCCTTGCCGCAAAAGATATAACGGTGTTTCTTTTATATGTTAACATTTCTCATGTTTCTTATATAATTTTTGATTATAGTGGAAATCCATCTTGTAAATCATGTAAACTTGACTGACTGCTTCATTTCCCCTTTAAAAATGTAGTATTTTTGTGATAAATTATCTCAGTATGTACAAAATCTCTATATGTACTTGTAGTGTTACAAATTTATTAAATTTAGGTTCCAATACAATAGTATATCAATTGAGAAAGTTTATATGTGTGTGAATTTTGTACCTAATGTAAATGATGTCACAAACCTGTCTGTTCCTGTCTGTCCTGAGCTCTCTATTGTAAGTTAAATTGATCAGAGCATTGAGACTATCACCTTTTGTCTTTATGCACTGCCTGGCCATTAAGCTCTATGATAATGTGAAGGTATGGGTGATACAATCAGGCTGATTGGATTAGCATCTCAAACCTCTGAGTTACACTGTTATGCTGACCAGATCAGGGCTGTGGAATTTCCGGTAAAGTGCTGATTCCTGTACTTCACATTTACATGCTTTGTTCAGATTGCCTCCCCCTTTTATGTAAATCCCTCCCCCTTTGGAAGGATAAAACACTGTGTTTAAGCTATTGAGTTAGACTTGATGACTGCAGCTACCGACAGCTCGTGTTCTCAATAAAGAATCCTGCTGAAGATACTACCAAGTGTAGGGACTGGGCGAGGTGAATCTGAATAACTAAATACATACTGCTAAAGACCAAAAATCTCTGAATGTAAATTAACCCAAACACACACACACACACACACACACACACATTCCCCCACCAGGGAAGACCACACTCAGGACAGAGCGTGGTGTCCGCTTACAAGACATTTTATGACTGATCGGAATGTCCCAAAGGAAGTGGATTCCAAAGCGAAAAGAAACTTCTTTTCTCTAAAAGACATTTAACCAGATATATTCAATGTGTTTTATGTGTGTTTGTTGAATCGTATGAACAATGTATACAATCTTATCTTACGATTTGTCTTTTATGTGTTTGATCTATGTTGTTGGGAAACTCTAATGGGATAAGGTTTCAAACTTTGCAAACTATGAGTAACCAACTCCATGTGAGGCAAGTTTGGATTCTCTGAGCTCCAATCTTCGTTCCACATTTAGCCATTTATATCACATCTTGCTAAAACTTTGTGACACATAGGACTATAATAATTGTGAAGATTCTGCTCTTAAACACCCGACGAAATTAGGGTTTCGAATGTCTCTCTCTTAGACAAAGAGCAATAAAAACCAAAGTCCCGCCTGTGAAATTCCAATCCTCTAATTGGCCAAGCCAACAGGAAGAGGCTGGATTTCTCCAAGGTGATAAATGAGGCTTCCCCCCCTCCGCTCGTCCTCTTACCTCTCGTCCTCGTGTCATAATGTAACGTCTCGCCCCCGGGCGAGCTCTTCGCCTTTCTTTTATTTGTTTCTAGTTTAGTTTGTGTATTTCAGTCTTAGATAAGTCTCCGTGTTTAATTCCAATCGACGAGTGAAACGAACACCGCGTGACATATCTCTTCAGCAAATCCATCTACAAGGGACCTTTAAACGAGCGCGCGCTCGCTTTGAAGGAGAAACACGCGCATCTGACCACGTGACGCGCCGGACCGAGAGACGCACGCGCGCTTCTTCACCAGCCATGCAAAGATGTAACGTTAACTCCGCGTGATTTCACCGTAGAAATCTTTATTTCTTTTCTTTGTTAGTCAAAGTTTTGTTTTCCGTAGTTGACTCTGTTCACTTCCACGAAGTGAAACGAACTTAGCCGAACTATTTTCCTTTGGTAATGTTACCCCAAAGACTTTGAACCTCCGTTCAACACGCGCGCCAAGAAGCACCACGTGACGCTTCCTAAAGGACTCCGCACGCGGCCAGACAGGGCCGTGCAGGAATGCCGCTACACAGGGAGACGTGAAACTTGTGCAAGTATATCTCTTTATAGAGCTTCTAAGAAGCAGTAAGATGATGTTTTCGTGTTGTTACAGACAGGTGACTGTGAGGGTGAATGTTGCCAATGCTCTCTCTCTCTCTCTCTCTCTCTCTCTCTCTCTCACTCCCTCTCCCCCTCTCTCTCTCTCTCTCTCACACGTGTATCCATTGTCCAAACGCCCCGCGTTGTTGTCATTGTCTGTTAATGTTTGTAAATACATGTATTCCTGTAACGTAGTAAATACATAAGTAGTTCTGCCTTATTAAATTCATTATATTCATTTGATTGATGTACTGCCTCTGCTCATTTTCTAAGTCCCTTAAGTGCCAAAGGTCTAACTTAAGCTACAAGCTTTACAAATTAAAGATACTTTAAAGAGTATTTGGTTTATAGGGCAGAAAACCCAATTCTAGTGGCCACAGAATTGCGTTTCCTGAAATCCTATAAAGTAGGATGATATTGTGGATCCCCACAAATATTATTCTGACAATTGAGCTAATTAATTTTGCCTGTTTTGTAAGACGTGGTCCGTGTAATTAATTACAATCAACTTGTGGTTAATTGCAGGGATACACATGCATGCATGCAGGTAAAATGACACATCATCCCTTAGCGGGAGATTTATTAACATGTAAGACTGATCTAATCCAAACATGTATGAATAATTATTAATTACCAATTATTAATTATGATATGCAAATTCCCCCACGGATTAGATCCGCCCCTGAGTCTTTACACAAGTCTCCTGGTCTTTCGCTTCTAAGTCTCCTACACTTAAGAAGGAAAAAGTTTTCAACATACTATATATTCTACACTATACAGTTATACAAATTGTACTATACAGTCCTCAAATCTGATTGGACAATGGACATTGCAAGAGTGCTAATAAATTAGTCTAAAAGCACTGCGATATGTCACTCTGTTTGTGCCAATAGGTAGTGGCAATCAGACTGAATGATTCATTGACACACTCATAAAGATAGAGTGAGTAAGTGAGTCACTGAATCATTCACTCTGGTTCATTCAAACACACTGATTTATCCAGGAACTAAACACATACAGTGTTGCTCAGAGATGCAACAGTTATTCCTGCTGTGGGTTTGTATAAAACAATTTTCATTTCATTTTCTTCATATTAGTTCATACGACTAAACAGCACTGTATTGTAAGTCTTCCACAGTCAGTCGATTGCTTTCTGTGAGGAATAGAACAAAATGAAATCATTAAATAGTAATTCCTTGGTGCTTGTAAGAGAGGGATGAAGGTTCAATAATTCACACCTTATATGGACATTGAAAAAAACTCCTTAGATTAACCTTCTGACCTCTCTTTTTGTCACTGCTCAGTGTTCCCAATGATTCCCACTGATTTGGCCCTGTTACAGATTTTGTTGGACAAAGTTTACAGATCCAACAGCTGAAAAATCGTTCCCTTTCTGCCCTGTACAGTACAGTATGTACAGTATGTTAACATATTGCTTGGGACAGCACACCCTTATAAAAAAAAAATCAATAGACTATAGTATTTTATCCCTCTCTTGGGAGACCGCTCTTGAAATTAATGTACTACCATATCCAATGCACTTGGATATAAACCACTGGATAATCAACAAGCCATCAAATCGAGGTTAGCTTTGGTTTTCTTTATTAAAGAGGACACTTGTCAGAATGACACATATTGTCTACACACTGCATGACTACAGTAAAAAGGCACATGCTAATACAAATTAATTATTAGAGTATAATTAGTGGCTCATGTCAAACAGACCAGTGAAACGTTGGGTTTGTATATCTAGGTATGGTAATGGCGTTAAATGTTAATTGATCTGCCCACGGAATAAATTACACGTTAACCTCGCTAAATCCCAGTGTATGTCAGTGCCGGAGAGGCTTAGAGAAGCATTTTTTGCAATTTGACAATGCCGGCTTACATCCAGAATTATTATGCAACATTCAGCTTATTAGAATCGAGATTGTACAGAAAGCAGCTTTTGAGGCACTGATACACAGTAATGTGTGTGAAGGTGTCAGTCATGTCATGGAATCAGTTATGCAAAGTGCTGCAAAAGTCACTGAATTTGCGGAAATAAATGAACGGTGGAAGACGTTTGTGTGAAAAACAAATGAAGCAGATGGCTTGAAGCTCCTCACAGTCTTAGTCAGTTCACTGACAGTCTGACACGCAATAATCGATTTTTGCTGGCACAGCTCACATAAACACAAACACAAACAGACACAGACAATTCTGGCAGGTCACGCTATTCAAGCTCCTATCAGCTCGAAATTCTCGAAATATGTTGTACTTTAAAATCTTGAATTAATGATCTCCATACATTCATATTGGTTCTGTTCTGTTTACCCTAAGGGGGGTTCTTGCTGCTCTCCTTGCTTTTATCCATGCTAAGCTGCATGGATGCGCAGGGAGTTCTCGCCCAGAACGGAACCATACCGCCAATCCAAACTGTATGCTAATTGTCAATCGTATTTGACCATAGTGATCCTGACAGAAACCCACACACACACATTCAGTGTAGTTTGGCATACGGGCCAAGAAAAAGCATTTCTGACTATTAGCACAAGTAGCATTACTTGGAGCTCTGTATTTAGATTTATAGTTACAGTATTGAATAAATTCCCAAAAGTTTAAATATAGTACAATACAGTTTAAGGAGATATCAGAGTTTGTTGTGAGGCACAGAAGATTGTGGCCTATGACTCACCCATGGGATTATGACTGTGAGACTATTTTTGTAGAGTCCAAGATCTCAGAAAGTCTCCTTTCTTGCTAAATCAGGTATTCTGAAGCTCAGACTCTGTGGACATAAATTCTGTATGAGATCATGAAGGCCTCAGTGCATGCTCGGACAGCACTAAAACACATTTTTACAGCTTCAACAGCAAATGATCCCTTATTTTCTCAACAGTTTCTTTCAGTCTGGCACATAAAGATGGAACATGTCCACACTTTCCGCTACCAAGAAAAGAATTAGATAATAATGAGGATGTTAGTTTGTTTCCCTTCCCTGCACCAAGTGTTCCATAGTCTCAGAAATTAATTAATTTACAAAATCTGATGCACAAATACACAAACTAATTCATATTCACAAAAAAGTTGATGTATTTGCAATTCACAAATTCATATCCTAATTATTATTCACTAAATACAAATTGATCATGCACATCAAATTTACATAAAAAAATACGATTCAGTTCATAAATCGTCTCGGTTACGTATGTGACCCTCGATCCCTGAGGAGGGAACAGAGACATTACGTCAGTGACTGACGAAATGGGGGTTTCGCTTAGAAGCCTATCACCTTCGAGTTCTACAAAACGAGCCAATGGCAAGGAAAAGCGAGGTGCCGGAGCACCATGTCCCTGTGTTTGCAAACCTGGTCTGGAGAGTGAGCTAGAATCAGCCAGTCATTGAGATAGTTCAGGATGTGAACCCCGTGTTGCCAGAGTGGCACAAGGGCTGCCTCGACGACTTTCGTGAAGACGCAAGGTGACAGGACTAACCCAAATGGGAGAACCGTGTACTGGTATGCCTGCCCCTCAAAAGAAAATCGTAGAAACGGTCTGTGTCGAGAAAGTATGGAGATATGAAAGTAGGTGTCCTTCAGGTCGATTGCTGCAAACCAGTCTAGTGGACGAACACATTAGAAAATGCGTTTGGCTGTCAACATCTTGAATGGAAGCCAAAAACCAATCATCCAGCCGCGAGCGCTCGGGACAGGGTGGAGGATTCCATTCCAGCCCGAAGCTCACGGCTGCCTGGGAAAGCATGGCTGTCAATTCCGGATCAGACTCGAGCAATACTGGCACACCCGAAGGCAGCAGCACAGCCGAGTCTTCATCTCCGGAAGAATCCCGCCCACCTTGTGATGCGGCGATCGAC
Organism: Gila orcuttii; assembly: GCA_026230005.1. NCBI lineage: Eukaryota > Metazoa > Chordata > Actinopteri > Cypriniformes > Leuciscidae > Gila > Gila orcuttii. The sequence continues at coordinate 36,488,953 of JAPDVR010000013.1, read as the reverse complement.
ATTGTCTCATCATCTGGAGTGCTGAATGAGATGCGGGACTGGTCTGAAGACCGGCCGGTAATCTCATCCTGCACAGTCGCGGGTTGCAGTGCACAAGAGGGAGGTTTGGCCCGAGGAGGAATCGTCGGGACTTTGTTCCACACCTTAGCCCTCAGGTCACCCTGGCCATCAGCCAAAGTATCGCCTCTCACGGAGGGGATAGAATGGGGTGTGGCAGAGGGGACTCTACCTCCACGGAGGTCATTGAGTCTTGACCGAAGCACCGCGATGGTCATGTTCCCGCAATGAGAACATGAGTCATCCACAAACGCTGTCTTAGCATGATCTAAGCCCAAACACGCAAGGCAGCGATTGTGCCCAGAAGTGCACGGGCGAGACATCTTTAAAAAGACGTGCCACGCGCAAGCTCTTTTTGTGAGAGGAAAAGGCTCAGCAGTGATGAAGCGCCCAGGGAGAAGCACACACACTGTTGGCAGAACACTCCCTGAGTGCTGCAAATTCAACAGACCCATGGCATTTCCTTGCCATTGGCTCGTTTTGTAGAACTCGAAGGTGATAGGCTTCTAAGCAAAACCCCCATTTCGTCAGTCACTGACGTAACTCGGATTGACTGAACTAAAGGGAAATACAAATATGTTTGCACATTTCTGAATGTTTTTACATGCACAAATTGATTGATGCATCTGCATTTGCAAATCATAGGCTGCGTTTACACTTGGCATTAACATGCGACCGGTATCTGGATGTTGTCCACATACACATTGAAAAGACAAGTGTAAACGCGCTTCTGATGGGAATGTTATCCGATCAGCGTGTCCATGTTCGGAGGTAGTCGAGGACGCATTGTGATCGGATCTCAGTGTAATGTAAACGCAATCCAGCCATCGTGTCTGCATTCACAGGTGAGTGTAATTTAAATCCCCGCCCAGTCTCCCCGCGTGGCTGTCAGAAAGTAATGGCCAGACGCAGTTTAGACACGAAATTAAACTTATTTGAACAATAAACGTCAATCTTTAAAACAGTTTATTTAGACTTACATGATACTATGTGTGTCATTTTTCATTTTAATTGTGCAACATTATCTGAACGAGGCGATCGCCTGAACACTCACAGTCAGTCATGAGATTTTAATGAAGAGCTGCACGCTGCTTTCCAGAGGAATAATCGGAATCGGATTTTTTTAATGTTTTAAATGTTGAATGTTTTTATTGTTTCAGCATGTTTATCAATCTCCCATTTCTGTCAATATAGTCATTGCACGCTATAACCTTAAACCCAGATGATCGATGATGTGACTTGTTTAACATTCAACCCAGTTATTTTTGTAAGATCAACTCTGGAAGTATTCCTTCTTTCAAAAAATATAATTTGATCTAATTAATGGAGATTGCATATGAAAGTAAAGTGAGTGAGTGAAAGCAATTGGGATATTGTTTAATTTGTATCATCTTATTAATCTGGTGTCGTGCCACAGACCTGATTTAAATATTATGCAGGAAACAGAAATCCGATCGGTTATCCAGATACAGAGGCTGCTTAATGTGAACAAATATAAACGCACCATGTCCTGATTGGCTAATGATCCGATCTGCTTGATCTGATCACGGTGATCGCATGTTAATGCCAAGTGTAAACGCAGCCACAGTGTGTGTGGATTGCAGATGTGAGTTTTCAAGGAGCATAACTTTACATAACTTTGAGGATTTGCAAATGCAGCAGTCAAGTTGTACAAAAAGTTTCAGAAATGTGCAAACATACTTGTGTATTTATGAATTGTGCTTTGCACTTGAGAATCTGGTTTTGTGAATGCAAATTTGGTTGTGCGTTTGCAAATCGTATTTTGTTAATATTACAATTTTTCTCGATTGCTTAAACACCAGCCTTTTGAACTAAATTTTCAAAACCATAACACCATTTATTGAAAAAAACACACCCATTTCCCTAAACTGTAAATACTATTCCCCTGTTTTGACACATGAGTCAGATTTGTTGAACTGTCACTACAAAACTCTATACACAAATCCCCTTTCATTGCCTCCACCATGTTGTCATGTATAAAGCACTAGTGTTAAAAATCCCAGTAAGTCACTCTATTGGGAGACACGCCCACTTCCTGGAACTCCTTTCACCTGAGGATAATTACCAATCAACCTCACTAGTGTGTCTCTCTTTGTGCTGACTGTTTGCTCCTCTGCTTGCTGCATGTGTTTGCTGCGTCTATAATTTTGTAAGTTTATTCAAACTTCCTGTATTGATATTAATTTGATAACTGTTGATTTTCTTTATGGTTATGTGAATGTTTACTTATTATTATAATTTGTATTAGTAAAGTTAACTTTGTTTGATTGTAGACACCAGCAATATGCAGCAATTGTAAAGCCATATTAAGGAAATGGGAGAACCAAGAAAGCAAGCAAATGACAATAAATCAATTGAGAAGTAGGGCCTAACTTCTGGACTCATTCCTGTGTTCTAATCGACACACCATTCTGGTAGCACTCATCCTTAACCAGTCAAACACCAAATATTTTACATGGTGGTCCTTCGAGCCGGAGAGGCTGCTGGAATGGAGTCAGAAGATAACCCTGGGAAGCTGAAGGGTTCAACTAGGCATGTGAGGCCTCTTGTGTGGCATCAGGATTATGAAATGGTGAGCTAGAAGAATGTCTGCGTCAACGGGAAAGAGACAAAAGCCTGCCTCCCCCCTCACCAACAAGATTGAGTAGACAAAGCACTCTTCCATCTCCACCGGCCTCTATGATTCCCACACCCTCTGCCCGATCTAGCAGAGTACCACCGGACATGCATGCAGGTCTAAATGTTCATGCATGTCCTGAGCCACCAGTTCCTTGTCAGAGGATCTCAACTTTAAGACACCCAGTGAATGTGAATCCGATTCCATATTACCTTAATCAGCCACGAGGTGTTAATCGAGTCTTATCTCAAATCTACGATTTTGGTCATCCAGTACTTCATCGTAGTGACCCTCAGTTGCAGAGGAGTGATGCTCTCCAATATAGTCAAATGCCAGGGAATGCTTTCTACTTTCCAGGCCCTTTATACCCTCCATGGATGCCGCCGCCAATGTCAACTTACCCAGCTTATGTTCAAAACGGTGGAGGATTCAAGCCTCCGTATTTCCCTTATCCTTTCCCTGATTTGCCATACGCCCTACCTGTCCATCCAGAGTATGGGGCTCCAATAGCTGCCGCACGACAATCACCTCAGGCTCCCCCCGAGCCTTCACCACTGGTCCCGTCCAGCCCCGAGCCTTCACCGCTGGTCCCGTCCAGTCCAGAACCTTCAACGCAGAAAAAGGAAAAGATGGGGTGGCGAGACGCGTCCCTTCTACAAGTAATGTATGTTGACTCTTGACCCATAGGAAGTGGAGACACACAGCCAGATCCTTGCTGATAGGTTTTGGGTTAGCTTCATCAAGGAATACCTCCCAAGCCTTCAGTCCCGTCAGAAGTGGAAAACGGATGGTTCCTCCATCTCACCTTCTGCTGTGGTCATGGTGATGGATTCCCAGCTCCCTCATAGTTCCTGGCCCATAGGGACAGTCTCTAAGGTCCTGCCCAGTTCTGATGGCCGCATTCAAGTTGCTGAGATCGTCATAAATGGCAAACAATTTATCCGTCCAGTTAGCCGATTAATCGTTCTTCTTGCCTTTCCCACTGATCCTACTGTATGAGTGGGATTTCTTTGGACAAATATATTGTCATATTTGGGGGCGGCTGTTAAAAATCCCAGTAAGTCACTCTATTGGGAGACACGCCCACTTCCTGGAACTCTTTTCACCTGAGGATAATTACCAATCAACCTCAATAGTGTGTCTCTCTTTGTGCTGACTGTTTGTTCTTCTGCTTGCTGCATGTGTTTGCTGCGTCTATGATTTTGTAAGTTTATTCAAACTTCCTGTATTGATATTAATTTGATAACTGTTGATTTTCTTTATGGTTATGTGAATGTATACTTATTATTATAATTTGTATTAGTAAAGTTAACTTTGTTTGATTGTAGACACCAGCAATATGCAGCAATTGTAAAGCCATATTAAGGAAATGGGAGAACCAAGAAAGCAAGCAAATGGCAATAAATCAATTGAGAAGTAACTTCTGGACTCATTCCTGTGTTCTAATTGACACAACATTCTGGTAGCACTCATCCTTAACCAGTCAAACACCAAATATTTTACAACTAGCATTCAATATTGTTCACTCAAGTCAGCACAGCTTCAGCTCAGTTAGCACACAATTACCCAAGTGGAAACACTAAGAGTCAAAATTGATCACACACCAATCAGAACCTTCAATAGATAGTTTTAGAACAATGGATCCAGAGAGACATGATAGAAGAGGTTGAGGACACCAGCGAGGAAGAGGTGAAGGAAGAGGAAGAGCAGTAGGGAGTGGAGGAAGAGGTGAAGGAAGAGGACGAGGAAGGGCAAGGGCAGGGAGACAAGCAGTCTCGAATAAAAATTCGTGCCACTCTAGTTGACCTTGTCCATGATATGACTAATGAGGGAGGCTGGGCAACGAGTACAGCCAAACTTGAGTCGCTTCACCGTCGCCTCGATCATAAGAAACTTCAAGGAGGAAAACATGTAGGTGTACTTCAGACTGCTCTCTACCGTAACTTTTGAGTGCTGCACTCTGTGCTGTTGCAAGACATGTACTGTAGCGGTTTCACTATAGTACTGTAATAAAATGAAATGCATTAAATTGCCTCACATACAGAGTTACTGGATGCTTCCATTTTGTAAAAATGATGTGTTACAGTAATCAGTACTTCTATTTTTGTAGGACACAGAGATGATGAAATGGAAGAAGCCTGCCTAGATATTTCAGTTGATGCATGTCAGGGGTGGATCAGGCATGCAAGAGGATTTTACCCACGCTGCTGACGAGATTCTCTGGCCTTTGCAGACCAAAGACGGGATGCTGGGGCAGAGTATTTTTTTGTTGTTGTTTTGGTGTATTGTTAAGGAATTAAGGAATAAAGGAATTAAAAATTAAGGAATACAAAATTTGCAAATGTATACATTTGTTGTATCTTTTGTTGTGTTCATCATGTGAAAAGGTTTTTGAGGTGGAGAACCACAAACAACATAACCAACGTATTACCGTTTTTTGTAGTATTGTTTTGAATTTATCTTACAAGTGTGTAAGACTATGTTGAAGTGTGTGTGTGTGTGTGTGTGTGTGTGTGTGTGTGTGTGTGTGTTTTTGAGGGCTTGTGTGTCCTGTCTGAGGGCAAATTTCCAGGGCATGGGTTTGCGTGGAGAGCTTTATTTTGACCTGAAAATAGGAAGTTTGGGGAAATGGGTGAGAAGTTATGAATTTGTGCTTAGAGTTTCAAGAAAAGGAGGCATAATTTCAAGAAATGTGTATAAGCAATTGAGAAAAAACTGTAAATAGGTTGAGTTTGTGAATTGCTGTTTGCAAATAAATACATTTTGGTGTGAATGTGAATTAGCTTGCGCAATTGTGAAAATTTTGAAAATAAATTCATTTTTTGGTCATTTTGGCAGCATATACTTCTTGCTGACAACTGACAAGTGGCAACATGAGGTTTCTGTTTTACTTGTGTTAGTTCTTGTTTCCTTTGTCCTTGTACATTAATTGTCATGGCTTCTAGGTATGTTCCCATATGTTTCCATGGTTACTCATTTGTTAATTTACTAACCACACCTGTTCCTTATTTTCACCTTTCACTGAGTCTGTGTATTTATAGCCCTCATTAGGGCCCGAGCACCGATGGTGAGAGGACCCTATTGGAATTGCTCTGTTTATTTTTCAGTTGTTTCTCTGTCCGTTCTAGTCTGTTATGTTGGTTGTGTTACTCTTTTATGAGTACTGTGAATTTCGGTCATACTTCTTTTACCACACATTATTTTTCGCCTCTATATAGTAGGGAAGTAGAAAGAGTCTCTAAAAACCCTGACTGGAGTTATTTTAGTATAATATATTTGAGTCAAAATCTGCTAAGTACCCCTTACTTTGTACCAACCCTGGGTTTTAGGCACTATGTGTAAGACATCTCAAACCAACCAGCCAGTGAGCAAAGTGACACATGCCTGACGAAATGAAGTCGCTCCCCCAGTTTCTCTTGTTCCAAATTAAAGGTCAAAAATTCTTAAATACAAAATTGTCTGGATTTTAGCGATGATTATTCATTCTAATTATTTTATATGATTTATATATTATTTATATAATTATTATACCCCTAATCCAATCCTAATCCATGAGCAATTTTAGTTTAACAATTATAATTAAACATTTAGTTTAAATGAACATAAATATATAGAGATATGTAATATAATAACATTTGGAATCATATACCTATATATATTATCAACTATATAAACTAACTTCACAACTTTTCACTTCTCACTGATATAGCAAGATATTTTCCTCTTGTAGTGTAAATGCATTTATGTACTTCATATTCTTCAATCTTGTAATCTTCGGCAGAAAATAAAAAAATCTTACTGATTCTCTCGTGAGATTTGAATTGAAAGGCATGTGATTGGCTGTTCTTTACTGATGTTACACTTTCACTCCATGAACTCAGGATCAAAGCCTGAGTTGACATAGAAAGTTGATGATCAGTGTCATGGTACCAACCAAGCCTGATTTAATTAGTTTGGTTTTGTCAGCTTTAAACTAATCCTGTAACCCTGAGTTTGTTCAACTACCATCATGGTATAGGCCCCAGGTCCTCTCTCGTCCTTCACTGTCATCACTCCTCCTTTTATACTTCCGTAGCTCCTCTGTGGGACTCGAAGCCAGTGTGGTGCGCAGGTGACGCTGATTAGCACTCACGCCACCGGCCTCACTCCGTTCCCACAGCTCTTCTTGCTCAACCCACCCTTCTTGCCACAGTAACATTTTAACAAGCCAAACATGTCAGTCTCTGAGTAACATGTCATTTATTTAAAGGTGCTGTCTGAAAGAATGACAGCTAGTGGTCGAAATAGGTACTGCAGTCCAAATTCAAAATATCAGAGACCGTTGTTTCTCCCGCCCCCTCCTCCTCAGACTCGACGCTCACACGGGTTGCCAGTTTGAGGACACGCAACAGGAACGAGCGCAATTGTCAACGAAAGCCGAGGTGACTTACAGACTGTAAGTTAATGAGTTGATTTATCCACGTTTTAATATGCTCTTGTTCATAGAGATTTTTAGATGGATATCAAGGCTTTTTAGGTTGTGTGGAATCTGCAATCTCTGACCCAGTTTGTTTGCTCGTTTCCAAGGCTGTGTTTCCTGCCAACTGGCATCCCGGGGTGTCGAAATACTATTGGGTGAACTGGCTGTGGGCGAGATCACACAGACCAAAACAAAAACTAACAACACGGAACGTGTAAAATAATAAGTAAAATAACTGGCTGTAGAAGTGTTTTTCAGAGAAATGAGTTTGTGAACTTAGCATGATTCCTAAATATCTGCAAACATATTATGGTATTTTTATGCTTTAGTAGAATAAAAAAGTAACATACAGCATAACAAAACTACTATAGTTAATTAGTAACAAAATAACTATAATGATCTATGCAAAAAGCAATCCGTCCAAATGTCTCCAGCACGTTTTACAATTACACAAAAATCAAACATAATTCACCGCTTACGCACGTTATCACGTGCCTTTTGAACTGAGCTACAGCGATCTGTCACATTTAAAAGCGTTATTCAAACGTCATCCAAAACGTTATTTATTGTGTGAATCTCGTAAAAATATTGCCAGAATCTGACAGCTGATAATTTGTTCCATATTAAAAGTAACCTACTCTGTCTTGTCTGTTGGTGTCAGTGTCCTCTTTGTCCGCGATTTTTCTCTGCGTGAGAAAATGGATGTGTGGCGTGAGAGCATGTGAAAAGGGTCAATTGCGTGAGTCTCACGGTGAATGCGTGAGAGTTGGCAGCTCTGCCGGTAGTATTTACGAGAAGCAGTGGTCCAGCAAGTACACGTGTTTCCTGGAAAACGTACTCGGTTACTAACGTAACCTCGGTTCTCTCTAGAGAGGGAACGAGTACTGCGTAATATCTTACGCTATGGGGAAAACCTCTTTTCCACGAGATATTGAAGCCAAAAAATTATCCTTAATTTTGCATTAATGTAAAACACTGTGCAGCAGCATGCAGACATAGGCAAGGCGGCTTGCGCGCCTATTAGCTGCCCTGCGGCAACAGCAGCAGCCTATCGAGAGAGGCGCTGCGTGACATGACATCCAATGGGGGCAACACGCACCCATTTCGTCACGTCCCGCCAGAAAGGGCGTGGTCTCGTCCTATAAATATAGCTCGATTAGGCTGGTACACTGGTTTTCATCGCCGAAGCGAACCGGAGCTGTGTATGCACGACAAGATATGCAGTACTCGTTCCCTCTCTAGAGAGAACCGAGGTTACGTTAGTAACCGAGTACGTTCTCTTACAAGAGTACTCTCGTACTGCGTAATATCTTACGCTATGGGGAACACTATGCAAAACACCGTGCGTACTGGGATCCAACACCAAGGTCCCAAGGGCAATAGCCCGGGGCTCATATAGTGCATAATAACCATGGACTCACAGAGAGTCGGAGAAGAGAGGCTGCAAGCATCATTCCCCATGAAATAGCTTCCCACAGGAGCTAGTTATGTAACAGTGTTCCACGCAGACAGGGTGAACGCATTCAGCCTGAACTGGGCACTAGAAAGGGTTATTCACCACCCATGGGCTGTTCTATCGCTCAGTGAGCGATGCACAGGCAAAACTCAGTATCTGGGCCGGCACAGCGGGGCAGATAGCACTGAATTCTATACCGACAGAAGCTTGGCTTGTAAGGCGGGAACCTCTAGGTTATAAAACCTTATAAATGTAGACGGCGAGGCCCAGCCCGCGGCCGTACAGATATCTTGCAAGGTAACCCCACTATACCACGCCCACGATGAGGCCACGCCTCTCGTGGAGTGCGCTCTGACACCCAAAGGACACTGCAGGTCCTTGAAAGTGTAAGTCAGTGCTATGGCATCGACTATCCATCTGGATAAGCTCTGTTTTGATGCAGCCAGTCCCTTGGAGCGTCCGCCAAACAAAACAAAGAGATTTTCGGTCTGTCTGAAAACAGACGAGCGGGACACATAAGCTCTCAGTGCCCTGACAGGGCAAAGAAGACTCGCATCCACCTCCTCAGCATGAACCGGGAGGGCGCACAGGGAAAAGACCTGGGTCCTGAACTGTGTGTTGAGGGATTTGGGCACGTACCCGTGCCTTGGTTTGAGTATGACTTTTGAGTCATTAGGCCCAAACTCCATACATGACGCGCTCACTGAAAGCGCTTGTAAGTCCCCTTTGCGCTTCACTGAAGCGAGAGCCAAAAGAAACACCGTTTTGAAAGACAGATGCTTCATGTCTGACAAATGGATTGGCTCGAACGGGGCACCTTTCATGGCTTCCAAAACCGTAGAAAGGTCCCACACCGGGACTGAAGGAGGTCTGGGAGGGTTCAGCCTCGAGCTCCCCAGAGGAATCTCACGACCAGGTCGTTTTTCCCCAGTGACTGGCCAGACACAGGTTTAGCAAACGCTGCTATGGCCGCCACATACACTTTGAGCGTAGATGGGGTCCTGCCCTTATCCAGCAGCTCTTGAAGGAAGGAGAGTACTTCCGTGATCCCGCAGTCTACGGGTGAAAAGCCCTGAGCTTGACACCAGGTAGAGAACACAGACCATTTCGAGGAGTAAAGCCGTCTAGCAGACAGAGCTCTCGCCTGCGTGATCGTGTTTAACACTCCCTCCGGGAGGTTAGCGGGTACCCGTTGATGGCCCATGCATGTAGGGACCATAGTTGCGGGCGAGGATGCCAAATCGAGCCCTTGGCCTGAGAGAGGAGGTCTTTCCTTAACGGTATTGGCCACGGGGCAGTGCTGGTCAGCCGCATCAGGACTGGGAACCAAGTCTGGTTCGGCCAGAGCGGAGCCACAAGCAGCACTGGGCATCTGTTTTCCCTGATTCGTTCCAGCACTTGAGGCAGGAGCGAGACGGGGGAAAAGCATAGAGGGGACAGCGGGGCCAGACGTGGGCCAGCGCGTCCTCGCTCTTGGAGAAATATTTCGGACAGTGAGCGTTCTCGTAGGATGCGAACAGGTCCACCTACGCTTTGCCGAATGTCTCCCACAGCAGTTGGATCGTCTGCGGGTGCAGCGACCATTCCCCTGCTGGGACATTGTTTCTGGACAGTCTGTCTGGTCCCAGATTCAGGTGACCAGGCACATACGCTGCTGTCAGTGAAAGCAGGTTGTGCTGAGCCCAGACCAGGAGGCGTTCCGTTAGCCTGTAAAGGTTTCGGGACCTGATGCCGCCCTGGCGATTTGTGTATGCCACCACTGACATGTTGTCCGAACGGACCAAGACATGGTGACTTTTTATCTGGGGACAGAAGCGCCGTAGCGCGTTGTCGACTGCCATCATTTCCAGACAGTTTATATGTAGGAGCTTTTCCCGTTCTGACCACTGGCCAAAGAACGTTCTGCCCTCGAGAAGCGCTCCCCATTCCGAGGTGGAGGCGTCCGTGGACACCACCTTCACACTCGAGGGAGTCCCCAGACTCACACCTGACTGATACCAGTCGGTTACTTTCCAAGGTTCCAGAGCTGAAACGTATTCTAGATCGACCTGAAGGCGAAACCGGCCAGCGGTCCATGCCCGGGATGGAACTCGCGCTTTCAGCCACAGCTGCAGTGGGCGCATGCGAAGCAGACCCAGCGGGAGTACTGAAGCTGCTGAGGCCATGAGGCCCAGCATTTTCTGAAACCTTTTGAGCTGGACTATCGAGCTGTGGCGGAAGGATTTCACGGCGCGCTGAATGTCCAGCTCGCGCTCTGGCGACAGGCGCGCTGTCATGGATAGCGAGTCCAGCACTGTTCCCAGAAAAGAAATTTTCTGGCTGGGAGACAGCGAACTTTTCGCCCAATTGACTGTGAGACCCAGATTCTCGAGATGCTCGAGTAATGTGGTCCTGTGTTCTATGAGCTCTGATCGTGATCGAGCTAGAATCAGCCAGTCATCCATGTAGTTCAAAATTCGCATGCCCTGGAGTCTCAGGGGTGCGAGAGCCGCGTCCATGCATTTCGTAAATGTATGGGGTGCCAGGGACAGGCCGAACGGCAGGACTTTGTATTGGTATGCCTGGCCCTCGAAGGCGAATCTCAAGAATCGCCTGTGATGCGACGCTATTTGTATTTGAAAATAGGCGTCTTTCAGATCTATTGACATAAACCAGTCTTCCTGGCGAACTTGCGCGAGGATTTTCCTGGTTGTAATCATTCTGAACTGGCGCTTCGTGAGCGCTCTGTTCAGCTGTCGCAGATCTAGAATGGGTCTGAGACCCCCGTCTTTTTTTCCGGTACCCAAAAATGCCTGCTGTAAAGACCCCCTTTGCTCTGAGCCTGAGATAAAGGTTCTATAGCCCCTTTTGCTCAGTAGTTTCGCTATCTCGGCTCAAAGTAGATGAGATACTTCGTTTTTTACCGTCGTTTCGACTCACGCGGGGGCGTCGAGCGAACTGCAGCGAATAGCCTCTTTTTATAGTCTTCAGCACCCATTCTGATACCCCGGGAAGCTTCGCCCACGCATCTGCGTGAATAGCTAGAGGTAGAATGAAATCTGGGCTCTGGCCGTGGCATAACGGCGGCCGGAGAGCTCCGGTGTGCTGGGAAATAAACACTGTGTTTGCAGTGTGCGTGATGGGGGGGGGGGGGGGGGGGGGGGCGCTGATCACAGCTGGCAGCCCGGCCGCGCTCAGCTTCTCTCTGACAGGTTGTGGAAAGAATGCGAGCGGGACGAGCCCCGTAGGGTTCGGCATGTCTTTGAGGGAATGTGGGTGTGGGATAGCGGGCACACTCACTGCACTGGGAACACTGTCGGCTCGCGCCGACAGAGAATGTGTTGGTTTCGTTTTTACAGAAACCGTGGGACATGCTTCGTGTAGTGTTTGTGGGCACCGTGTTGTGGGCACATATACTACATTTATTGCACAATCGACATGAGTCGATTTTATTTGTGCAAGCCCTGTATTGTGGCGGGCTGTGTCTGTGTGTGGGAATGGGCACTGAGACGTGGGCATTCTTACAACACTTATAACACCATCGGCCGTGGCCGGAATTCCAGAAAATACGCTCTTTTTGGGATTTATCTGGGTCGTCATAAAACTGGCGTTTGTGTGCAGGCAAGCGGGCTGTGGTACCAGCTTGTTTACTGCAAAATACACTGGAACAGTCACATTGTTTGGAACTGAACGAGCGAGAAGTTTCGGTAGAGTCTGGCCGCGGCGAGACTTAAAAACCGTGGGCCTTAGCTGACTGTATGTGTGTTGGTTTCTTACAGAAAACGTGGCACATGCAGTGTGTAGTGTTTGTGGGCACTGGGTTGTGGGCACATTCACTATAATTAATGCACAATTGACATGAGTCGAACTCATTTGTGCGAGCCCTGCACTGTGGCGGGCTGTGTTTGTGTGTAGAAATGAACACTGGGCTGTGGCATTTTTAATACACTCATAACACCATCGGCTGTGGCCGGAATACCAGAAAATACACTGCTTACATGATTTTTCTGGGTCGCCGTGGAAACGGCATTTGTGCGCAGGCAAGCGGGCCATGTTACCAGCTTGTTTACTGCAAAAATACACTGGAACAGTCGCATTTTCTTGGAAATGAACGAGTGAAAAGTTTGGGTGTAAGTCTGGCTGCGGCGAGACTAAATTTTTATTCGCTGCGAAAGCTGGGCTCGAACACGGGTCTCCCGTGCGATGGATTTGGGATTCACCACTGAGCCACAGGGGGAAACGACAAAAGCTTAAAGTAGCCCGAGCGGATAAAGAGCGTCATCACAGTTTTGTGTGTGTCGGCGTTTGTTTGCAGGCTTGCGTGTTATACAACAGGCTCATTGCTGCAATATTGACATTTTCAGCCGCTCAAACTACGAGGAGCTGAGAAATGTTTGATAAATGGAGATTGGTCCGGCCTCGGCGGGACTAAAAACACACTCTTTCCTTATTTCGCCGGTGACGCACGCCCACGGGGGGCGTCGAGCAGATAGGAGAGCGTCATCACAGTTCTCTGTGTGTCGGCGTTTGTTTGCAGGCGTGCGTGTTATACAACAGGCTCGCGCTGCAATATTGACATTTTCAGCCGCTCAAACTAAGAGGAGCTGAGAAATGTTTGAGAAATGGCAATTGGTACAGCCTCGGCGGGACTAAAAACACACTCTATTCTCATTTCGCCGGTGACGCACGCCCACGGGGGGCGGGGCAGCTTTCTTATAACGTAAAGAAAGCTAGCCGCGGTTTTGATGCTGGCCCGTTTCCCTGACGACTCGCGGGCAGAAGGGGGGGAGATCCTCAGAGCTCGCCCCATCCTCACTGTCCGACGCCAGTATAGAGCAGCTGGTCTTCTCTACAGATGCAGCTATCTTGTCGTCACAATTGCGGAGGCGGCGGCGCGCGGCGGCCGTTGTCCGTCAGTGAGCGACTTGATTCAATTCAATTCAATTCAAATTTATTTGTATAGCGCTTTTCACAATACATATTGTTTCAAAGCAGCTTTACAGAAAGTGCATTTCAGAAATGTACATAGAAAAAATACAGTTGGTTAATCATGTATTAATTTAGGGCATAACATATCGCCAGCGTTGAGTCGTCTCTTCACAGGCGTCGATTTGACTGAAGCTGGTGAAGCTGGCGGGCGAACCAGCGAGCTTTCACAGGCTGGAGAAGGCTCGGGGACCCGCTGAGTACGGCGCTTTACGGCGCGGCACTACAGCGGGTGGGAGTGCAGACTCGGAGAAAAAATGGCAGGCGAGTCCTCAGAGTCACCATGGCAATAGCTCGCTCAGCGAGCGCGAGAGCTGCATGATCCTTACCCAGGCGGGAAACGTCCCCGTCGCTGAGTGCGGCTCGGCACGAGCCACAGGAACGAAGCATCTTTAAAAAGACGCTGCGCTTTTAGATAAAGAGAGAGAGAGAGTGTAAGTTGCAACGGCGAACAAACACTCTCGGCAGAGGTAAAAGGATGTATACGCCGGAAAGCATAGCAGGTACGGCGACTGAAGGCGGCGAGGTGAAGGCCAGCGGCTTCAGGTTCAAGGGCTCGTCCCGCAGAAGGCTTTTGTCGACGGCGCGGCTTCTCACTCTGGATCCAGCGATGCGTGTCGCTTCGCTGAAGAGATGAAAATCAGTATACCAGCCTAATCGAGCTATATTTATAGGGTGAGACCACGCCCTTTCTGGCAGGACGTGACGAAATGGGCGCGAGTTGCCCCCATTGGATGTCATGTCACGCAGCGCCTCTCTCGATAGGCTGCTGCTGTTGCCGCAGGGCAGCCAATAGGCGCGCAAGCCGCCTTGCCTATGTCTGCATGCTGCTGCACAGCGTTTTACATTAATGCAAAATTAAGGATAATTTTTTGGCTTCAATATCTCGTGGAAAAGAGGTTTTCCCCATAGCGTAAGATATTACGCAGTACGAGAGTACTCTCATAAGAGAACTCACACTACCATATGTTTTGAATGCATCATTGCTTTCAGAGAAGAGGGAGAAAATGGCAGCCTGAGTGGCCTCAACAGAGACAATAATATGCATAATACATAACACATGCGAGTATAAATTTGCTCTTCTGAATTGAATCTGAATGATCAGGGAACTGAGTGAAATACTTAACGCTGCATGCTAAAAACAATAAACGGCAATCCAATTGAAAAACTTTGTGGGGTTAGTGAACATCGTTCAACGTGTTGGTTTTGATGGACATTTTTATGCACAAACTACGCATTCTGACTCTGACATTCCTGATTTTAATATTTTCAATAATTTTCTATTCTTGGCTTTTCATTAAAAAATCAATCTTAATCTATTAGAAATAGATATTATAAACTTGACAGTTATAAAATGTAGTTTGATCATTTAGCTTTTTTTTCAATGATCTATTTAGCTTTTATTTATTATTATTTCTATTTTAGTTTTAGTAATTCTGACCTTCTGAAAGTATTCTGAAACTTCTGAAAGTAATTTCAACTAAAGGTTACATTTACTGTTGCTCTGCAAAAGCTGCTTTGTTTGAAAGTGACTTCTGAGTGAGCTATACTTTATTCATCACTACACTGACATTGACAATGGACAATGAAGATATTTGCCTGCAAAATTTTGTTAATGTGACCATAACCTTGTTTTATTTCAGTAAGCTGGCAAGGCAACATTTCAAATTTTCTTTCAAGTTTTTCATGTAATATTTATATTTTATTTTCTTTAAGCTAAATTTCAATAAACAAAAATAATTTTTAAAAGTTTAACATCTGTGTCATGATAATAGCACAAAAACAGATGCAAATGAAGGTTCGGTGGAACTCTTCATATGGATAACTCAAGTTTCTTGCCCTTCTCAGCTCTTTGTTTACTAAACCTACACAGCATGCCCACAGTTCCGCTGCGTCTAATGGATTAGCGAACAGGTGTGTCCATGTGTGGGAAGGATTGAAGCGTTCAGGTGCGTCAAGCCTGCCGTCAAAGTCAGCCAGCTGAGCCAAAAACGTCGTTGTGATTTTGTGCTTTCAGAAGAAGATCAGGCACGGGAAGGTCATTTAGAGGTACTTTGCTGTCATCAAGAAACTCTGTTGAGTAATATGGTAATAAACCCAATGATAATAATTGTATAACAGGCTATTTATCTCCCTGCAATATTTATTCCTAAAGGACTATCAATAATTGCATACAGTATATCACTGTAGAACATCACAAAGTCCCAGTCAAGTGGGTTTCACATAATGTTCTTACGAAATGAAATGCATTCAGCGTTCCACCTTATGAATAATACATTTTTATAATGGATTGTTCAAGTATGCAAATCAATATCATGTCAGATGAGGAAACCTTCTCTCTTAGCCATGAACATTGAGAAATTTACATGTGACATTAATTACCGCAAGCTGTCTAATTTCCCACCAGTACACTAAAATTGTTTTAATTAGCATGTGCTGATTTTAGGCACTTGTTCATCAATAGGTTCTAATTATGTGTTCTGTATAAATGACCTGGAAACATAGACTATCTGTCGCAGTCAAGAACACTTTACAGTATGGTGTTGATTTATTATGGAATATTTCACCCAGAAAGGAAAATCCTGTCATCATTTACTCACCCTCATTCCCTAAACCTGTATGACTTTTTGTCTTCCATGCACTGTATCCTTTTTTTATCATTATGTTGCAATAACATTTTTGATGCCATTCATTTAATTTTTCACAATTTCTGTCATTTCATTATTAAATTATTACATTCAAAGTGTTTTTTACAGTGTGAAACTTTGCAATTAAAAAACAAAAAACAAATTGCAATATGCAATTGTCTCTCTCTCTCTCTTAATGGAGACTGGCGCACAAAATGTGTAATTTGTTCATGAAGTGTTCTTTTCAGTGAACCATTTATGCAGTTCAGTCCCAGAAACAAGTAATTCACAAATCAGACAGAACAGTTTTCAAGCTCAACTCACTGACTCGTTGATCCATCGGTGTGTTTTTATGGAGCTAGAAAACTCTAGCATAGGTACCCATCGTGTGGGTGTTTTGGGGCTCGAGCACCAACGGAAATGGCCAAGCACCCATGGAAAAACACAAGATATTCGCCAATAATTTTATCTAATCAAAAAAACGATTGAGATTGGGGAACCTGCTCGATTGGGTGATCTCACTTCAGGCCGTACATACACACAATTCTACCGTTATATTTAGCATTAGCCACAACATAACAACCTGACACAAAAGCTTGTGATTTCTGTTTATTTGTACAATTATAAATGCCAATTTAAGTAATTAACTCCAATTAACTCAGGTATATCAGCGAGAGAGCGACTCACGACAACACACACGGAAAGAATGTGTGTTTTAGTCAGAAAGAGCTCCCCCTTTATAATCACTCTTAGTTCATCGCGCCCTTAGAAAGTTCTGTTATAATAAATGAAGCTGTCTGCACAATGAATGTCGTATGTACATAATGTCTACATTTTTTTATAACAAGAGGATTTGCAAGCGTGCAGAACTCAGAATCCACTCACTGCACAAAACGCCAGTGTGTTTGTTCAGTGGTAACTTAAGCGCCTCTGATTGGCCATTCTGTTCAAGAAATCAACAGATAGGTTAGTGATTGGCTACATTGCTCAGTGATGCAAAACATGCTGTAAAAATAAACCTTTTACCCTCTTTAGTGCGCAAACACAGATATGCACTGGATCGTTTGCCAAATCTGTTTTGCCAATATGCTTTTATGACAGACACAACACACTTGTATGCAGAGCTGAACTTAGTTTTGTTTACGGTCTCATTGGGATTAATTGCAAGAGTGTGAGTTTGTTTGTGTATAAATTCGAATTAACCCGTACTTGTGTGTGTGCGCACATCTGTGTGTGTGTTTGAGATACAGGATTGGAGTTGACAGCCCTGAGGTGCTGGACAGCACCCTAATCCTCTTCATCAGACTTCCTGTCAGCAGAGCTGAAGATGACTCCATCATTGACAGTACAGAGGTGTGTGTGTGTGTAAGAGAGAGGTAGAGCATAGAAAAAAAGAAGGAAGAACAGAGGAAATGAGGAAAAATGAAAAAGAAATAAAAGAGTGAACACACTGTATAAATATTATCAGACAGGTGGAAGGAAAACCACCATGGGGCAGAATCTTGATTCTGAAGAGGATTAAAGACTGCTTTTGCGACACACTCTTACGTAACCGCCTCACACTTGTACACACACACACACACACACACACACACACACACACACACACACACACACACACACACACACACACACACACACACACACAATCTACCAAAGATCAAACCTCATTAATCCCCCTCTGACAGTGTGATCACATATCACTGTTAAAACTATTCCATTCTCTTTGTATGCTGTGTATTCCTGAGGCTGCTAGCATACCTAATTCTGCCTCACTGAGTCTAAAGAACACATTTATCATGTGTTGCTCTCACACAATGATACACAGCCCCTCTAAGGCCAAAGAGAGAGGGGTAATAAGGAAAAAGAGAGTCACAGAACTTTAGAGATTTTGTATAATACAGTACTACATCCATGTACTACTTTCCTTGCTATTGTTAGTCAGAAGTATTAGCAGGAGGGGGATTTTTCATTCTAGAGAGTATTGACTGGACAATTTGAATACGACAGTGAGTGTAGGATGAGGATGATATTTTTTTTTAGCGAGATTGTACATTTTAAGTCACTGATGTTGATGTCCACTAAAAGTGGATAAATCATTTTTACCACTCAGTGTGTGATGTTACTTCCATTCACCGTGAGTGGTGACCTTTGACCCTTTACCATAATTCTATACCACTGTCCGCTTTAGTTGTTTTATTTATGGCAACATAAATTCAATATGGCTGAAAAATGTACCAGTGCATTTTTTACTATTATCTTCCACTGCAGAGGAAAGATGAACAGCTCTCTCAAAATACATATACTTAAAAAACAAATTAAGATCAGGAATGGTTATATTAAGTAAGAAGCAAATTAGATTTTTTTCCCTCTGTGTTATTAAATAATTCATGCATTAGAGACAATTTGTTTTAACAAAAATATGAAATATTTGTTTAATGTATTAATACATTATAAGTACACTATAGCATATAGATAGCTTTAAAATCTTTAAATCAAACAAATTAACTCATTAAAAAATTGCTATCTGTGGATCTGTTTTTTAATGTTTTTGACAGAAGTCTGTTATGCTCACAAATAATCCACCTATTTGATCAAAAACTTTTAATGCTTTTAAAAAATAATTTATTTTAATAATTATAATTAATAATTTTTACACTTTAAAAGCTGAATTTTCAGCAGTCATTGCTCCAGTCTTCAGTGTTAACATTTTAATATTAATATTTTTGTTATACATTTTTTATAAATAGAACGTTTAAAAGAACACCATTTATTTGAAATATAATTGTTTTGTAAAATGTCTTTACTGTCATTTTTGATCAGTTTAATGCATCCTGGTTGGAAAGATTTAATTTCTTTAAAAAAACAACAACCTTTGACCCTAAACTTTTTGAACATTACTGTATATAAAGGCTAAACCTTTATAAACCTAAAATGTGTGACTGTGTTTATTTAGTTTAGGTGTTCAAATCAATTATATTGTTTATAAGATATTAAATATTTGGAACTTGAACGTGAATTAATGCCAGAAAGCTAGCTGGAAAGATTCCTGTAGTGGAGAAAGCTGGAACGAAATTCTGGATGCACAAGATGCACTAAAACGCTGTAAAAATCACTGATAATATATGAAACTCTTAGAGAAAGACCAGACAGAAAACTGCAATTTAATGAGAACAAACGGAGTTACACAAATTCAAAGAGTTTGATGTGACACGTTCTTTGGTGACTTGATGTGATTATAAGGGAGTAATTTAGCTTAGATTTCTTTATCACAGATTTTAATTAATTTCAAATCACATAAAGTTAATCAAAGTTAGCACACCAGAAGAGTAGGTCCCATGAGTGCAAAAACTAAAGGAACTATTGAGTGAATTAATTGAAGCACATAAACCTGAAAACTGCCAATCAAATGTCCATAAGTCTTGAAGTTTGGTCACTGATTCCATGTCCCAAAATGCACAATGAAGTGTCTTTCCCTCGAGTCCCACACAAGGTTCATTAGCTTTTAAATTCAAATCACAGCCCAGTATTTGAATTTAAATGCTGTGGGCTTTTAATATGAATGGTACAATTGAATGGTAAGTTCAATTATACCCTTTGCAAGAAATTTCACTTATGAATTATAGCCAGATTGAATGTTTCATCGGGCCTCATTTACTGAACAATGTCACTTCCATTTCACAATGTACTGATTTTCCACATTGATTTCTGACAATGACTGTTTAATGGCAGGCTGGAATCAGTTCTATATGCTCTTTCCACCAAAGAAATGTGATAATGTCTAATGAAGCTGAAGCTTTTGGGAGATGCTGCCCTGATTGCTTTATAACCTGATGGGAAATAACTTTCTTAATTTGACCGAATAGGCAGTTGGCTTCCATATACGATCCCATAAACCGATATGATCGAATTTTGAATTGTTCTGTAACTTTACAAATAAGCTATTACATTAGGATAAAAACATGAAAAGGTCAGTGAGCCTGATTTGTCTTCCTTCCTTTACACATTATACTGCCCATAAATCCCTCCATTTCTATTCACCAAACAAACAGTATCCTGTAACCTTCCTCTTATTCCCCGTGAAAATGAGCTCTGTTGAGATGTCTGCCACCACAGGCTCTTGTCATTAGTATTCTCCAGATAACTCTTCGGCCGCTTCTGTCATCAGCGCTGTATCCTTCATAAGAGCTGCCCTAGAAGCTTTCACAAGCCCACCATCATTTCCATTTCATTCAGAGTTGTAATTTGAGCGCTTCACCTTAAAAAGACCCTCCTGACAGAATTAGCTCTACATTAGGAGCTGCAAAGTGGTTGGAATTGACAAATATTTCATGGACACAGTATTGGTTGACAGAGGCTTCTCAAAGAGGTTGCTTTGCCTGTATACAATAAGCGTATATTTGTGTGCATAACTGGGTGTTTTGACAGGCAGAGTCTGTTCACCAGCTTTTCTAAGGACCTGTAGTCAGCAGTGATTATCTGGGGTGACAGCTTGAATCTGTTTAAAGACTCCATGGGGAGAGTGATAGTGTGTCCTTTAAAACTTCAGCACACACACCTGACAAAACGTATAGGCTTATAGGCAATTTTGCTTCAGACCCGAGTCCTTTCTCTAAACAATCTGAAAAAAAATATTTTTCCCCCCGTTTTTTAATATAAAAATATTTTTCCCCCCGTTTTTTAATGTTTTTTCTACTCCACCAGGATACTGTTATAAGCATGAGCCCCGTCCGATCGGTCGTGGCGGTGGTGTTGCAACAATCTATAGAGATATCCTTAATGTTACTCAGAAAACAGGTCACAGGTTTAATTCGTTCGAAGTACTTGTGCTAAATGTTACGCTCTTAGATGTAAGTAAGAAATCCCTATTATCTCTAGCCTTGGCGACCGTATATAGACCTCCAGGGCCCTATGCTGATTTCCTAAAAGAGTTTGCAGACTTTCTCTCAGATCTATTGGTCAATGCCGATAAAGCAATAATTGTTGGAGATTTTAACATACACGTAGATAACACAAATGATGCGTTAGGGACTGCGTTTACAGATTTATTAAACTCCTTTGGGGTCAAGCAAAACGTCAGTGGTCCCACTCATCGTCTAAATCATACACTAGATTTAATTATATCATATGGAACCAATCCAACCGATATAGATATTATACCGCAAAGTGACGATCTCACTGATCATTGTATGGTAACGTGCATATTACGTACTGCCGAAATTTGCCATGTTGCGCCACGTTATCGACCAGGCAGAACAATCGTTCCAACCACTATAGATAGATTCACAAATAGCTTACCTGATCTATCTCAGCTGCTCAGTGAACCCCAACAAACAGATGAACTAGAGGAAATGACTAGCAGTTTGAGCACCATTTTCTCTAGTACATTAGATATCGTTGCACCAATTAGATTAAAAAAGGTTAGAGAGAAAACGTCTCGGGTTACGACTGTAACCCTTGTTCCCCGAGAAGGGAACGAGACACTGCGTCGTCGTCATGACGACACTGGGGGAATGCCCCCAGCGTAGCGCGTCTGAAGCATGAATGAAATCTGTCCAATCCTGATTGGTGCTGCGTCATGACGTAGTAGATGACGGCATAACCGGAAGATACAAAGGGACGCCCAGCACACACACACATTAGCTCTTTTGCAATGAAGCAAGCGCTCTGACCGTGATAGGTGTGGCGACGAGACGCAGTGTCTCGTTCCCTTCTCGGGGAACAAGGGTTACAGTCGTAACCCGAGACGTTCCCCTTCGAGGGAACTCGCACTGCGTCGTCGTCGTGACGACACTAGGGGAACGAAATGCCCACTATGCCACACCGTAATCACGCCCGCCCAAGTGTGAAGCTGGAAGACCAGGCACACTTTAGGACGCAAGCACTCTGGCGCCAGGCGTCACGGGGAGTTGCAGATTGTAGAAACGTATGAAGGTGTGCGGGGTGGCCCACCCGGCAGCCTCGCAGATATCCTGAAGCGAGACACCAGAAAGGAGGGCCACCGAGGAGGCCATGCCCCTGGTGGAATGAGCCCTCACGGCCATAGGTGAAGGCAATTGCGCACCTGATAAGCCGCGGCTATAGCCTGGACAATCCATTTGCTGATTGCCTGTTTAGATGCAGGCAGCCCTTTCTTGGGTGAACCAAAAGCACACCAACAACTGGACTGACTTCCTCCACTGAGAAGACTTCTCCAAGTAAACCCTTAGGGCTCTGACTGGGCAGAGCAGGTGAAGTCTCCCCTCTTCCGCCGTCCCATGAGGTGGAGGATGGAAGGCCTGAAGAACCACTGACCATGCCGCACTAGACGGCACCTTGGGCACATAGCCCGGTCTAGGATGTAAGATGGCCTTAACACCGCCAGGGGCAAACTCCAGGCAAGTTGGCATTATAGCCAAGGCCTGGAGATCCCCCACTCTCCTCAGAGAGATGATGGCAAGGAGAAAGGCCACCTTGAAGGTCAGGTTCTTGCCTCAGCCGACTCCAGTGGTTCAAAGGGGGCCTCAGCCAACCCTTCAAGAACCACCGCCAGGTCCCAAGTTGGGACTCTGGAGTGAGCCGCAGGCCTCATCCTCCGAGCCCCACGGAGGAAACGTACAACCATATGGTGCTTTCCCAAAGGCCCAGCACCTATAGGCGAGTGGAAAGCCGCAATGGCAGCCACATACACCTTAAGTGTGGACGGGGTAAGACCGGCGGAGAAACGATCTTGGAAGAACTCCAGCACTGAAGCCACTGGGCAGTTAACTGGGTCCACCTCACGCTCTCTACACCAAGTGGAAAACACATTCCACTTTAGGCAGTACAGTCTCCTGGTGGAAGGAGCCCTGGAGCTGAGTAGGGTCTCGACAACATCTGCTGACAGGCCAGCATCTAGGTACCGAGCCCCCTCAGGGGCCAGACCCAGAGGTTCCACAGCTCTGGCCGGGGGTGAAATATTGTGCCCCCTGCCTGAGACAGCAGATCCCTCCTCAGAGGGACCTGCCACGGGAGGCCGTCTAGCAGTGCTACAATGTCCGAGAACCATATCCGGCTCGGCCTTCGGGGTGCTACTAAAAGTAGGCTGATCCCTTCCCAGCAGACCCGCTCCAAGACTCCCGGGAGCAGAGCGATCGGGGGAAATGCGTA
This sequence comes from Gila orcuttii, assembly GCA_026230005.1. Classification (NCBI taxonomy): domain Eukaryota; kingdom Metazoa; phylum Chordata; class Actinopteri; order Cypriniformes; family Leuciscidae; genus Gila; species Gila orcuttii. Next base: position 36,465,623 of record JAPDVR010000013.1, on the reverse strand, counting down.
CAGACGCAGCCTCAGCCACGTCTGCGTCATAGCGTCCAGCCCCAGCGGAGCTGGATACCTGAGAGAAAACCACAGTGGACAGAGGGACGTCTCTTGAGACGCAAACAGATCCACTTCCACTGGGCCGAATATCACGCACATGGCCTCCACCACCTGGGGGTGGAGTCGCCACTCCCCGGGCCTCAGCCCCTGCCTCGACAGAACGTCTGCTCCCTGATTTTGGTCCCCGGGGACATACATCGCTCTGAGAGACGACAGTTTCCCCTGGGACCACAGAAGGATCTGGTGTGCCAGTCTGCATAGAGGGCGCAACCTCAGACCCCCCTGATGATTCAGATACACGACTACAGAAGTGTTGTCCGAGCGTATCAGGACATGGTGGCCGCGGATGTCCGGGAAAAAACTCCTCAGAGCTTTGTAGACCGCCAGCATTTCCAGGCAGTTGATGTGCCAGGAAGAATGCCGGGTCTTCCACAGACCTCTCGCAAAGCGGCCGTCCATGACCGCTCCCCAACCAGTGAGGGAGGCATCTGTTGAAACGATTTCCCGGCAACATGATGCTCCCAGCACCGGTCCCTGGGACAGGAACCAAGGTTTCCTCCATATGACAAGGGAACGAAGGCATTTGCGCGTTATCCTGTTCATATGGAACGGATTTCCCCTCGGGGAAAAACCCTTGGCTCTCAACCACCACTGTAGGGGTCTCATGTGTAGCAGGCCAAAAGGTATAACGTTGGATGCTGCTGCCCTGAGCCCCAGCAGTCTCTAAAACTGCTTCACAGTGAGGTTGTGGCCTAGCTTCACTCTGGAGACCATTGCCAGTATGGACTTCACACGCGCAGGAGACACCTGTGCCCGCATCGTCGTGGAGTCCCATACAACTCCCAGGAACGCAGTCCTCTGGGAGGGCGTCAACACACTCTTTCTGTGTTGAGTCTCAACCCCAGGCTCTGGATGTGGGCGAGGACGACATCTCGATGCCGAATCGCCAGCTCTCGCGACTGGGCCAGTATCAGCCAGTCGTCGATGTAGTTGAGCACCCTGACGCCCTCGAGCCTTAGAGGTGCTAGAGCTGCATCCATGCATTTTGTAAAAGTGCGAGGGGAGAGAGCTAGGCCGAACTGAAGAACCCGATATTGGTACGCTTCACCCCCGAAAGCGAACCTCACGAACTTCCTGTGACATGGAAGGATGGAAATATGGAAGTATGCGTCCTTCAGATCTATCGTGACGAACCAGTCCTCGAACTGGATCTGACTCACGATGGCTGGGATTGTGAGCATCTTGAACCTGAATCTCCTCAGGGACCGATTCAAGTGCCTGAGATCTATTATTGGACGCAACCCCCCCATCCTTCTTGGGAACTATGAAGTACCGGCTGTAGAACCCGGACTCTCTGTCTGGCAGAGGAACACGTTATATGGCCTCCTTAACCAACAGGGATTGAACTTCCTGTTCCATAACCCGAACCTGCTCTGGGCCGACCACAGTCCAGACCACCCCGTTGAACTTCGGGGGTGGGGAGCTGAACTGCAGCCTGTAACCCAGCTCTACAGTACGCAGGGCCCACGCAGATATATTCGGAATTCATGACCATGCGCCGAGATAATCTACTAAGGGAACCAGCCTCTCGAGGCTGGCCTCGGGTGTTACCCAAGACTCGTTCCCGACCCCCTGAAGCGGCTGGCCGGCAGGGAGCGGTCGACAACGAGCAAAGGAACCAGGCTCTCGAGCCTGGCTTTGGGTATCAATCGGGATTCGTTCTCGACCCCCTGAAGCGGATCTCCGGCAGGGTTCGACCGAAAACGATTCTCGATGGGCGGACGCGATTGCTGCCTGGCCGCAAGCCTGTGGGGCAGACAGAGCAGCGTGCGTTCGCTGGAAACCGATGTGTCCCGAAGCGCATTTAACGGCGGGATACAGACATCGACTTCCCTGAAGGGAGGCTCTTTCGGTTTCGTTCTCGACACCCTGAAGCGGAGGACCGGCAGGGAATAATCGAAAACCGTTCCCGATGGGCGAACACGAGCACTGCCTGGCCGCAAGCCTTTGGGCCGGACACTGCAGCGCGCATTCGCTGAAAACAGATGTGTCCCGAAGCGCACTTGGCGCTGGATACAAGCATCGGTTTCCTGAGGGCTCCGCGGAGGAGCGATTCTCGCTCGTCCCTCCACGGGGGGGATAGCCCTGCTATTTTTGTCTCGTTTTCGACCCTGAAGCGGAGGACCGGCAGGGAAAAATCGAAAAACGATTTCTGATGTGCAGAAGGAACACTGCATGTGAAACACGGTCTGAGTGGTAAGCTGAATTAAAATATCGAACTTCCTTAAAGTCAGATAATATTTCATCATTTTAATTTCTTAAAATTAAATGCAGCCATAATTACCAGAGAATACTGTTTTGTGTTATATGATCTCGTAATACACGCTGCCTCGGCAAACGTGAGATTCGAGTCATTACAATATATTTGGCTTTAATTCCCTCAAGAAGAAAGTCAATAGGTGCGAGGCTGAAACAGCCGACAGCGCGCGGATATACGCGTCGAGATATTTCTCAATGAACAGCTGCCAGCACCATCAGGAGCTGACTGTGAATGCCTCGCACCCAAACAGTATTATTTCACAGATCGCGTGTGTACCCTTCATTGCAGACCCGTACTCTACGCGCTGCCTCGGCAAACGCGGGATTCGAGTCGTTCACAATATATTTGGTTTTCATCTCTCGAGAAGAAAATAAACGGGCGCGAGGCTGAAACACCCGAAAACGCACGGCTGTGCGCGTCGAGATATTTCTTAATGAACACAGCCAGCACCCTCAGGAGCTGACTGTTCATGCCTCGCACACACACAGAATCTTTATTGCAAAGTAGACCCGTAATCTACGCGCTGCCTCGGCAAACGCGAGATCCGAGCCACTAGATTCTGTATTGCAATGTACGACCTTTAATCTACGCGCTGCCTCAACAACGCGAGATCAAGTCACAGAATCTTTATTGCAGAGTAGACCCGTAATCAACGCGCTGCCTCGGCAAACGCGAGATCCGAGCCACTATAAGGCTTGTTTGAGATGCGCCTTGCCTCGCCTGAAATGTTGGTGAGAGTAGGCGGCTGCAGTGAGGGGAGGAGTGAAAAAAGCGCAGGCAAGACGGACAGATCTCTCTTCTCGCAGTGGATCAGACACCTGTGAGATCAAAGGCGGATATCGCGGGATTCACGCTCGTGCACGGTGTTGCTAATAAACTGGATGTAATTTAAGTTCTGTTGCTTTTATGAAAATAAATATAATGAACAAGACACCCAAAGTACTTGTTATTTAATTCCATTCCAAATATGTGTTTATCAATATTTTTTTCTTTAATACAGACATGTTTATATATTTTTTTTTATTTATAAAAATGACATCACATAACCCATATCGCACTGTCAGAGAGTTTATTCACACATAACGTGCGTATACACATAAAACATGATACCAGAGTTTTAAAATCAAACATTTTAAAAAAGAACAATACATCACGGTTGTTTAAACCAATGAGCATTAAGCTGTGTTGTAAGCAAGTCGTTTCCCATCATGCTTTTGATCAGCGCAGTCGGTGGAGAGCAACTGCGCGCGGCTGCAGAATCCGACACGTGCGCCTTGCGGTCGCGAGAGTTTTTTGACATACGTCAGCATGACATCAGAGCGAGGCGGACCGCTCTCGGCAGTGTTGCCAGATGTACGATAATTATCGTATTTGTACGATATTTTTGACCTCTGTACGATGTACGATCAATAATGAAAAAAATCCCATAATGTACGATAATTTCAGAGTTTTCAGTCGTTCGTCCAAACACACATCCTACCGCTTCTCACTCTGACCCAGAATCATTTTGCAGGCTCGCCTGCCTGCACGCAAGCACGTATACACACACACACACACACACACACACACAGGCACCACACGGCGTCGCCCGGCCCGCACGTCAACACTACAACCCCCCCCCCCCCCCCCCCATGCCCCCCCCACCCCCCCCCCATGCCCCCCCCACCCCCCCCCCATGCCCCCCCCACCCCCCCCCCCGTCAACAAAACCAAACAATCCGCCCTACATGTGGGGATAAATAGCTGTATTCTGCACGGTTACGTCGTGTACGATCATTTTCTTCCAAATACGATAATTTTGAACTACTGGTACGATAATTGGACATTTCCAATCTGGCAACACTGGCTCTCGGACACATTTCTAACCGGCATGCATCTCGCGTTGATCACCGGTGATCGATTCTGCGCAGATTTTGCTCATCTCAAACAAGCCTATAGATTCTGTATTGCAATGCAGACCTTTGATCTGCGCGCTGCCTCGACAACGCGAGATCCCATTCACAGAATCTTTATTGCAGAGTAGACCCGTAATCAACGCGCTGCCTCTGCAAACGCGAGATCCGAGCCACTATATAGATTATATATTGCAATTCTTATGGGACAAACAACACCAAATAAGACAGACAGTTTGACACAGAGCGCTTTAGCTGAAGAGCAAAAAAGCTAATGTGTGTGTGTGCTGGGCGTCCCTTTGTATCTTCCGGTTATGCAGTCATCTACTACGTCATGACGCAGCACCAATCAGGATTGGACAGATTTCATTCATGCTTCAGACGCGCTACGCTGGGGGCATTCCCCTAGTGTCGTCACGACGACGACGCAGTGCGAGTTCCCTCGAAGGGGAACTAAAGCACCATGGTACAATAGTACTACACATGTTATCAAGAGAGAAACTCGTAACTTAGAGCGTAAATGGAAACAAACTAATTTAGAGGTCTTTAGAATCGCGTGGAAAGACAGTATGTCACGTTATAAAAAGGCTCTAAAAGCAGCCAGGGCTGAGCATCTCCGCAAACTGATAGAAAATAACCAAAATAATCCAAGGTTTTTATTTAACACCGTGGCTAGACTAACAAATAAACAGACATCACCAGAGCAAAATATTCCGTTACAGTATAGTTGTAATGATTTTATTAATTACTTCAATGAGAAAATAGAAAGCATCCGAAATACAATTGTAAATGTACAATCCTCTATGGTGTCTTATGATTCAGCCTCAATTATCGCCCCTCAAGAACAACTACACCGCTTTACAACTATAGGACAGGAAGAGCTAAATAAACTTATCTTTGCAGCGAAACCAACAACATGTTTATTAGATCCAATACCCACTAAACTACTGAAAGAAGTGTTACCTGTAGTGGAAGAGCCTCTTCTCAATATTATTAACTCGTCTTTATCTTTAGGTCATGTTCCAAAAATATTTAAGCTGGCAGTAATAAAACCTATTATTAAGAAACCGCAATTAGATCAAAATAACTTAGCAAATTACAGACCCATTTCAAATCTTCCATTTATATCTAAAATACTAGAAAAAATTGTGTCCGCTCAATTGTGCTCTTTCTTGCAAGAAAATGATATCTATGAAAAATTTCAGTCAGGATTCAGACCGCATCATAGCACAGAAACTGTGCTAGTTAAAATTACAAATGATTTACTTTTAGCTTCTGACCAAGGCTGTATATCAATACTAGTTCTACTCGATCTTAGCGCTGCGTTCGACACTATAGATCATAAAATACTCTTGGATCGACTACAAAACTACACTGGTGTTCAGGGACAGGCATTAAGCTGGTTTAAATCGTACTTATCAGACCGTTACCATTTCGTCTGTTTAAATGGTGAAAAATCGAAGATAACGTCAGTAGAGTATGGAGTGCCGCAAGGATCTGTGTTAGGCCCTCTGCTATTCTCAATATATATGCTGCCACTTGGTAATATTATAAGAAAACATGGAATTAATTTCCACTGTTATGCTGATGACACTCAATTATATATTTCATCAAGACCAGATGAAAACACTAACTTATCTAAATTGACAGAGTGTCTTAAAGATATAGAATGCTGGATGACGTGTAATTTCCTGCTATTAAATTCAGATAAAACGGAGGTATTACTTATTGGTCCAAAAAACTACCCACAAAATCTCGTACAATACAACTTTAATTTAGAAGGATGTCCAGTTACTTTATCCACTACAGTAAAAGACCTGGGTGTTATACTAGACCGCAACTTGTCTTTCGAAAATCATATATCATATGTTACAAGAACAGCCTTTTTCCACCTTAGAAATATTGCTAAGCTACGTAACATGCTATCTGTTTCTGATGCAGAAAAGTTAGTTCATGCATTCATGACCTCAAGACTAGATTACTGTAACGCTTTATTAGCTGGTTGTCCTACATCCTCAATAAACAAGCTACAGTTAGTGCAAAATGCAGCTGCTAGAGTTCTTACTAGGTCAAGAAAATATGATCATATAACACCAATTTTATCATCTCTGCACTGGCTACCTATTAAGTTCCGTATCAATTACAAAGTACTATTACTGACCTATAAAGCCCTAAATGGTCTAGCGCCTGTATATTTAATGGACCTTCTATCGCCCTACAATCCATCGCGTTCTTTAAGATCCCTAAATTCGAGGCTTCTGGTCATTCCTAGGATATCTAAGTCCACAAAAGGAGGGAGGGCGTTCTCACATTTAGCTCCTAAACTCTGGAATAGCCTTCCTGATACTGTTTGTTGCTCAGACTCGCTCTCCCAGTTTAAAACTAGATTAAAGACGCATCTCTGCAGCCAAGCATTCACATAATGAATGCTTGGCTGATTCAACAGTGGTATAAAAGGTAAGCTTTTATACCACTGTTGAATCAGATCGAATGCATTAATATTATGAACAGCAGCTACGCTACAGCAGCTACGCTAATTATTTCCCATCTGCTTTTCTGCTGTTATCTCGGGACGCTAGTCCCGAGGTAAATAGCGTTCTTCAGCTACAGTCTGTATCCAGCCTCTCACGGAGACTTCAGAGTCCCCAACACCTGCGATGAGATGACTAAACGCCTGCGATGAGACGACTCGACGCCTGTGAAGAGACGACTCAACGCCGGCTATATGTTATGCCCTAAATTAATACATGATGATTAACTAACTGTATTTTTTACGTACATTTCTGAAATGCACTTTCTGTAAAGCTGCTTTGAAACAATATGTATTGTGAAAAGCGCTATACAAATAAATTTGAATTGAATTGAATTGAATATAGTACGTACGCACAAGATTTTCAGGAAATTGGCCCTAACAAGTGTTGCAAATCAAGTACATGCTTGTGCTCCCATTCTTGGCACAAAAGCTCTGTGAGTGACGACTTTCTGACCTTATCAGATTCTGCAGAAATGTACTTATGCTCAGATTATGCAAGGCTTATTATTAGAAAACTGAGCAGAAAACTGATCAGTTTATGTTGATGTTTGGATATAGAAGCAACATGGCCATGGCCAAGTAAAATTCGGCAAAAAATAGAAATTGTGATCGTCTTTTCTTTCTTCTTGTGACATATATCTAAATGAAACAGCTTCTTGAATAAGAAAAAATGTAGGGTGGTACTTGATTTTGTCCATCGGGAATTGATTGGATCGTTGGATGGTTGTCGTTTGCTAATGTGATATCATATGAGAGACAGATTGCTGAAGAGGAAAGATTATTGTCCCATCCTCACACAAGGTACACATTGTTTTCGAAATGCTCAAATATGATTTTATTTCAAGGGTAACACAAAAAGGGTAACACATCATAACAAAATATATGATGATTACTGTTCAGTTGCAATTTTACATGTTTTTATTATATTTATTAGTCTAAGATTTGAACAAAGATGCACATTAAACAGAAACTATACCAACAAATCTTGGAATCTTGAATAACTAATATAATAAGTTGTTGTTTTTTCTTCGTTGGTCATGTCTTTTCTTGCCTAGGACAAGTTAGTTAGGACTGTCACTCTTTAATTTTTTTTAAAATAAATACATGTGCATGATGTCCTTGCCCTAATTGTAAACCTTTAAAAGGGAGGGGGGGAAAAGACGTTATTCTGTTACTTAATAAAGCTTTTTATTACCAGTTAGGTACCATACTTGCAAGCATACTTAAGAGGTTTAATAATATTTGTAAGGGCATTTTCAGAAAATTGGCCCTCACAAGTGTTGCAAATCAACAACACACTTGTGCTTTCGTTCTTGGCATAAAAGCTTGGTGATTGGCATCATACTCCCATATCAGATTCTGCAGCAGTGTACTTACGTTCAGATCATAAGGGGCTTATTATTAGAAAAAGCAGAACCAGACAAAAGCAAACCAGGACGAAGACAGATTAGTAAAATAAACAATGAGAGTACATTTCTCTCTGTATAAGTGGATATGTTTATGCCAGTGTATTTGTTTATGCCAGTGTACTTGTTTTGTCTTCGTATAACGTGCCATTGTAACATTTCAGGCTTTGTGAGCCCTTCATTTAAGCAGCTGATTACAGCAAGCATAACCATGGCAACTGGTTATGAACTGTCAGAGTTGCACCCCTTTTTTTCCATTTTCGTTTTTTGCTAAGTATTTACATATCTACGGCATCAGAGCCACAATTCATCTGTATATCGGTCAGAGGCAATTTCAGCTGAGACGTGAACATTTTCCACTAGAGCCATTACCATCAATGTAAATCTACTCTTCGTAAAATAAACTGGTTCTATTTGTTTCCCAGATATAAATGCCAGCCATTGTTTAAGAAGCCAAAGGTGTCAGCTGAAAGGCAATCTTACAAGAAAACAAGGCACCTTACAGCATATATTGTTATATTTTAAGCCTGTGAGTTAAATGATGATAAACAGATGTGGCAGTTCTGTTTGTTTCCTGTTTAGGGGACATTTTAAATGCAACAAGGTTTGTGATGACAACTCAGATTAATTTATTTTTCAAGTTCAAATTAATATATGCAAGAGAATCTCTAATTTAGCTCTCTGCCTTGCTGAAGACTAAAACGCTGTTTAATCTACGGTAAACAACAGTTGATTGAACTTGAATTGATTGACTCAATTTCATTTTATGAACCACACTAAAGGACAATAAAACAACTGATGACATGTTGATTACCCAAGGACACAGCAAACCACATGAAGGTATTAGGTAGAGCTATTGAAAATGTGCTCTTATATGATCCCCACAGCTGTCATATAAACTAAATTAGAAATTCAAAACTAAAATAACCCTGGCTTTAGTCCTTCTTTCACTTTGTATGCTGAGGAATTCAGACTTTTTCCTTCCTGCTTGTGTTTTAACTGACTCACATTCATAGATGCCCTTTAAAGGTCAAAATAAAATAAACCACTGATGATTATCTCAGTGATGTGGTGCCCAAAACAACAAGAAACAACTGTAAACACAAACCCCTGTGGACCTCTGCTGCTGTTCCTTAAGGCGGTGGACTGCAGGGACTCTGAGCTTATACTGGGCTTATACTTCAGCTCTGTCAGCGAGATCCACACAATAGTGCCTCATGGGAGAATAGAAAGAGGAATGAATGAGTGGATAAAGCAGCCAGACATCACACGGAAATCAATGAGGCTTCATATTCTCAGAGATGGTCCGATTACCCTGTGGACTGCCTGTCATGTTTAGGCTTGATGTCCATTGTCCTTATAGATGCTATCATTAATCTCTCAGTGTTCTTCGGTTCCTTTGAAAGAGCAAAAATAGAGTAAGTGACTCAGTGACTGCCTAACATTAAATGAATGTTAAACACTCCATGGTATTGAAATCGGATACAATCTGATGCAGTCGGGCGTTGATGCCTTGTATCTGCGCCTCGTAAGATTTAGCGAGTTAAATAAGATTCACTGTACAAAGACATTTAGAAAACCTTCGAGATTTCTATTCAGTTCTGTGGCAGTTGTTTTTTTTGGAGAAAATCTGACTCCTTGGATTAAAGCTGACATATGATTTGGGATGGTACCTTGGTGGATATATAATTAACTTGCAAGCACATTCTCCTTTGTGGATCATTCCGAATGATGTCTTGATATAAGGCCACTCAGCTTTAAGGTGTTGATTTGGCTTTTGTTAGGCAGTAAAACAGCTGTAATTAAAAAGACAAGAGCAACATGGCTTGTCATCTCAATAACTTTGATGAGATAATTTTCTGTTACACCTTTCGAGAAAATTTTTGGGTGTAGAACCGAGCAATATTGGACAGGAAAGACAAACTTGAGACCAAAATAATTATGTAGCACTATAGCAACCTCACAATAACCAGCCACCCACCTCCAAGCATACACTGTTTCTAACAGCACTGCAGTCCTGCTGGTGAGAATCCTCTTTGAGACTTGTTTTCTTTGAGAAGATACTGAAAATCCTGAGAGATACACTCATGGCATGAAGATTTGTGTGCGTTGTTGTTGTTGTTGTTTGTGTGTGTGTGTGTGTGTGTGTGTGTGTGTGTGTGTGTGTGTGTGTGTGTGTGTGTGTGTGTGTGTGTGTGTGTGTGTGTGTGTGTGTGTGTGTGTGTGTGTGATGCGAGCTGAGCTGAGCTGTGATTTTGCTGATGTACTCATCCAGAGCATAAACAGAGGATATTTCCTTCAGTGCCTTTGGGACATCACTAGGAACATTACATGGACATGCTTTTACATTCATTATGGAATGTTCAAGGCAAGTCCATCCTTGTCCTGTTAAACTGCTTTAATGTGTGTGTGCATGCTGCAACAAAAGTAATTCTATTTCAACATCAAATCCAATCAATAGTTCAGACTGCAATTATATATGAGTCAGAACTCATCAAAAAGGTGATTTATTTGATTAGATCAAGGATTCAAGTTGAGTATATTATAATGTTTATCGTCCACAAAGGTACTTAATTGTGCCTGCAAATTTCCCCTATTTTTACATTTGCCTATTTTTCACTTGTAACATTTGAAACAATTGATTTGACCTTTCTGAATTTAATTTTTAATATAATATATATATATTAGGGGTGGAACGGTACATGTATTCGTATTGAACCGAATCGGTACGAGCGTCACGGTTCGGTGCACGAATTTACACGGAGAATACACGGTATAAAAATAAATAAAACTCTAAATAGCGAAAAATTTCGCTCAATTCGCGTTTGGTCTGAACGTATGGAATGCCAAAGCTGACTTAATTAAAAATAAATAAATACATAAATAAATATACGAAGAAATGTAAAAAAGCAAAATGCATAAATAAATACATAAATAAATATACAAAGAAATGTAAAAAAGTACAAATAAATGAGTATTTATACTTTTTTTTCTTATTTATGTATAATTGTATTTTTTTATTTATACATTTATACATTTATTAATTTATTTATTTCCACTTTTATTTATTTCCACATTCATTTATGTATATATGTTTTTATGTCTACACTTATTTATTTTAACATTTATTTATTTCTGCATTTATTTATTTCCACATTTATTTATTTATACATTTATTTATTTCTACATTTCTTTGTCCGTATGCTAATGAGGGGGCGTGTTTTACCTCAGACATCAGCAATCGAGCTCAGAGTGGCAGTGCTGAAGCTTTGAGCCCACAGTGACACCTTGTGGTGTGTGACCAAACGAAACGCAAGAGGTGTGCGGACAGTATCACATTTTAAGTCATGTATATCACCCTAACTGTATGTAGGGTAGGCTATATAGGGTTAACACACATAGCACACATGAACAGAAACTGCACTTCAACGGTCTGATAGCAGACACTTGGACATGGAAGCGCGTGAAAGTATCCACTATTAATAACAATGTAAACGCGGTGGATAGGGCTGATAAGAGCTTGCGTTTGGCTTGCGTTTATTGTCGATGAGACTCGCACTCCAGCGCAGAACGCGGAGAGAAACCAGCGCACATTTCACTGACTCCTACGCAAGCATATGATCAATGAGTTTGAAACGCGACTCAGTACACGGTTTACATTCGCGTTTCCTAATAACAAGTGACAATTCAAATGCTTAAAACACAACCCATATTTAATAGATGCTGCTCTTAGATAATGATTAATCACAAGTCAACAATTTGGAATTATTCTTAAATCAAACAAAAGGGGCTCATGTAAACGCAGCTAGTGAGCCACGCATCTCACCCCATGCAGTGGAGGACAGAAGCATCATCATGCCCATTCAAACAGCACCTGTCGTGCCCATGGTCGTGATGATATTTCCCCCTATAAATTGATTTACACCTTAGCCAAACCTTATTAAATAGGTAGGCTATACATCATCATATATGTCAAGTTCTTAATATTAATCGATAAACTACTCAGTTGTTATAATAATAAGGCACTATGGCTGTTATCAGTAAAATAAAATTAACAAAAGTCATTAAGTCATTAAAAGTCAAAATCTTAATACAGAAGAGAATGCTTTTACACTGCAATTACAATTGTATAAAAGTCGTTATGAGATTAATGTTAAAAATAAGCCAAACGCAAGCTCTTATCAGCCCTATCCACCGCATTTACATTGTTATTAATAGTGGATACTTTCATGCACTTCCATGTCCAAGTGTCTGCTATCAGACCCGTTGAAGTGCAGTTTCTGTTCATGTGTGCTATGTGTGTTAACCCTATATAGCCTACCCTACATACAGTTAGGGTGATATACATGACTTAAAATGTGATACTGTCCGCACACCTCTTGCGTTTCGTTTGGTCACACACCACAAGGTGTCACTGTGGCCTCAAAGCTTCAGCACTGCCACTCTGAGCTCGATTGCTGATGTCTGAGGTAAAACACGCCCCCCCCCCCCTCATTAGCATACGGACAAAGAAATGTGGAAATAATTAAATGTATAAATAAATAAATGTGAAAATAAATAAATGTAGACATAAAAACATATATACATAAATGAATGTGGAAATAAATAAAAGTGGAAATAAATAAATGAATAAATGTATAAATGTATAAATAAAAAAACACAATTATACATAAATAAGGAAATAAAAGTATAAATACTCATTTATTTGTACTTTTTTACATTTCTTTGTATATTTATTTATGTATTTATTTATGTATTTATTTATTTTTAATTAAGTCAGCTTTGGCATTCCATATGAACGCAGCATAATGAACAGACTGCGATGTCAATATTGCAATGCTGAAGTGTGTGTGTGCGCGCGAGAGAGGGAGAGGCGCGGGCGCGATCGAACTATGTGTGAGAGAGAGAGAGGCGCGGGTTGATCGAACTGTGTGTGTGAGAGAGAGAGAGGGCCGCGGGCGCGATCGAACTGTGTGTGTGTGTGCGCGAGAGAGGGAGAGGCGCGGGCGGGATCGAACCGTGTGTGTGTGTGTGTATGTGTATGTGTGTGTGAGAGAGAGAGGCGCGGGCGCGATCGAACAGTGGAAACACAAAAACCTACTCCTTCCTTTTGTTCATACAGGACATCATTCAAACTGCAAAGTGAATATTAATAATAAAATAATAAATACTATTAATAATAATATTAATAATAGTGAATATTAATAATAAAAGTGAACTGCAAAGTATATTTGTGTACACTGAAATATAGCAAATTAATTTTAAATTCATTCAGGTACAATTACCAAACATATCACAAGGTCTTTTTTGTCTTTTTATTAATTTAATTAATAAACTAATTAAATTGTATAAAACTATTGTCAGTGCACTACAAATAAACTGGTTCTATGCCTTTATTAATAAAACTTATTTAAAAAATACAAGGCTTAAGACGTTTATAAAAATGCCTTCTGCATTTTTGTTTTGCTTTTCACTCCATTGTACCGAAATCGTACCGAACCGTGATGTCTGAACCGAGGTATGAACCGAACCGTGACTTCTGTGTACCGTTCCACCCCTAATATATATATATATATATATATATATATATATATATATATATATTATATATATATATTTTTTAATATATATCTCCAAGCTGGAGTGCCCATGATCGCCACCAGAGGGCACGCTTTCCGACATCATTATAATCTACATTTCCGGTCTCTACGGAACAAAATTGGGCGTTTCTAAATTTGTGGGTGTTTTCAAAATGGTGGGTGTTTTTAAATCATTCAATGAAAATTATGCCCTTCACCCGACCTCACCCCTAAACCCTACCCTAACTATGACTCACTGGGTTTCCACTAATTTGTTGCAAAGTTCTGTTTGTGTTACAACTGCAATTCTGAGTGTTCTTTACTGGTTTTGTGGTTTTGATCTTTTGCCTGTTCTTTGGATTACCTTGTTTGCCTGTGTACCTTGGACCTTGTTTTATGTTTTGATTGTTTGCCTGTTTTTGACCCTCTGCTTTATGACTGTGGATTACCCTAAATAAAAGCTGTATTTGGATCTTCAGCCTGTGCTTCAGAGCAGTTTCGTAACAGAAGACTTCACCAATATGGACCCAGCAGTCACCCTAGCCCGCCTTCGCCAAGGAACTCGCTCACTCGAGGACCAAGCTGATCATACCATAGAGCTGATCATACCATTGATCAGCTCTACCAAACTTGGATGTCATTTTTTCCAGTAATAAACAAACATTGTTAAGTTGTTTTGATTGATACTGTGAAGCAGCTTTGATACAATCTGTATTGTGAAAAGCGCTATATAAATATATTTGACTTGACTTGACTTGACCAAGACAAGGACTTTCTGGACATTGCTAATTTCACTGATCTACCAGACTTTGCTCTTACTGATATCTTTGGTTATGGACTCAACGACATTACACTCAGCAACAGTTCTCCCTTCACTGTGGGGGAGGTAAAGGAGCATCAAGCTCCGGCATCAAGCTCAAGGCATTGTGCATCAAGCTCCGATGGCCACGGAGCTTGCCCCATCACTGATTCTAGCACTTCCAAGTCCGGTGGTCCAAAGTCCAGAGCCTCTTTACAACATGGCCGCCACGCCAGAGTCTCCAGCCGCCATGACCGCCACACACAACATGGCTGCCACGCCAGAGCCTCCAGCCACCATGATGACCACCACGCCAGAGCCTCCGGCCGCCATGGACGCTGCACCTGAAGCTACTGAGGCAGTCGCTAGACGTTTGAGACTGGCTTCCAGTTTGGCGGTCCTACCACAGATGTCGGTGCGAGCAGCTGGTCACAGCCATGAAGGCCATCCCTGAACTCTGTGCCAGTCCTGTTATGGCCTCAGGGGCCATATTTAACCTCTGTGTGCTTTGTTCCAGTTCCGCCTGATCCGTTGTGCTGGTCTGCAATTCCTCCCATTTCGCCATGGTGGTCTTCTGCTCCACTGTGAGAATCTTCAGTCCCGTCTGCTCTGCTGTGGTGGTCTTCTGCTTCGCTGTGGGGATCTTCAGTCCCGTCTGCTCTGCTGTGATGGTCTTCTGCTTCGCTGTGGGGATCTTCAGTCCCATCTGCTGTGGTGGTCTTCTGCTCCACTGTGAGAATCTTCAGTCCCGTCTGTTCTGCTGTGGTGGTCTTCTGCTTCGCTGTGGGGATCTTCAGTCCCGTCTGCTCTGCTGTGGTGGTCTTCTGCTTCGCTGTGGGGATCTTCAGTCCCATCTGCTGTGGTGGTCTTCTGCTTCGCTGTGAGCATCTTCAGTCCCGTCTGCTCTGCTGTGGTGGTCCTCTGCTTCGCTGTGGGGATCTTCAGTCCCGTCTGCTCTGCTGTGGTGGTCTTCTGCTTCGCTGTGGGGATTTTCATCTGCTCTGCTGTGGTGGTCTTCTGCTCTGCCGTGGGGATCTTCAGTACTGTCAGATCTGCCGTGGTTTTCTTCTGCTCCACTGTAGGGGTCTTCAGTCCCATCTGCTCGGCTGTCGTTGTCATCGGCTCCTTGGTTTTCTCCAGCTTTGCTGAGATGGTTTTACAGTTCCGTCAGCTCCACGCTGACCAACTGCCCTGCCTGCTCCACCTTGGCCACATGCTCTGATGGCTCCGCCCTGGCTCCCTGATCTGCCTCAGTCTCCAGTCCTTCTTCCACTGCACGGGATTGGCCCTCCGTCCCTCCCCCTGTTCCTCCTCAGCTCCACCTCCTTCCCGGATTCTAATGTCTATTGTAGGAACGTCTTTTGTAGGACCTGTGTTTCCACTCATTTGCAGCATAGTCTTATTTGTGTTACAACTGCAATTCTGAGCATTCTTTTTTTTTTCTTAATCTTTTGCCTGTTTCTTAATCATTCTTTTTTTTTTTTGATCTTTTGCCTGTTCTTTGGATTGCCCTGTTTACCTGTTGTTGTTGGGTTTTTTTTACCATGTTTTAGGTTCGGATTGTTTGTCCTTGTTTTTGACCCTGCGCCTGTTTATGGATTACAACTGTGGATTACCCTAAATAAAATCTTAATTTTAATGTTTAACCTGTGCTTCAGAGCATATTTGTAAATATGTATAATTTATATTGAATTATTTAGAAATGAATCATTAATTCATTGGTTACATTTACATTTAGACATTTAGCAGACGCCTTTGTCCAAAGCGACTTACAAATGAGGAATACAGCAAGCGAGTCATTATGAAGAGGCAAAAACAACTCAAGAAGTGCTCAAATACAAAGTTCAGACATTGCTTAGAGTAGCATAAGCCAGACAAGGGAGGATTCAAGGGAAATAATTAAGAAAAAATAAAACAAAAACATTTAAGAGGTTAAGTGCTCACGGAAGAGATGGGGTTTCAACTGTCTTTTGAATGTGGGCAGGGATTCTGCATTCCGGCTGAAGGTGGGGAGATCATTCCACCAGCAAGGAACCGTGAATGAAAATGTTCTGGAGAGTGATTTTGTGCCTCTCTGTGATGGTACCACGAGCCGTCACTCAGGTTATCTTCCATAACAAAATATTATTTCTTAGACCATATACATTCACTAACAACTTATTGTGTATAGATTAATTAATCTAACTTAACCACTTTTTAGTTTTTGTAACGAGGGTTACATACGTAACCGAGACATTCCCTTTCAGTCGCTCACGTTCGACATAGTCGACATGTTGACTGATTGGGATCCCAATTAAAATGCCACTAGTGCTGCCACCTTCCAATGCCTAGACCGCAGGGAGCCGTACCGTGGAAGAATACACATATGGGATCACCATAGGGATCACAACACATGGGACCCAGACTAACACAGGATCCACCAGTGCATACAAGTGTTAGGCCTGGCATTGGACGCTCCGACACGTCCGTTGCCGAAGGGTGTGGAGGAACTCAACAGGGTTCGGCTAAAGAGGAACTCTACTGGAGCAAGAATGGCGCAAGTATCCAGTCCATAGGAGGGGAATGGCGCAGCAAGTCGGCACTTCAAACCGGGCTTACAGTGAAACTGGCTTCATGTGAAGGCAGCCCACGGGAAGAAACCGACACATACTGTAGGCAATTTTTCTAGCGAACGTGTTTGGTGTCACCCAGCCCCCAGCTCTAAAAACATCTGTCAGTGAGGCACCCTGTGTCAACGCCCAGGAAGGAGCTACACTCTCTCTTTGGAGAGGCTCACTACCCAGGTTGGCACAGTGCACCTTGGGTAAACACGCCAAGATGATGGTACCCACTATCCAGTCGGCCATCCCCTGCTTGGAAACAGCCTCCCCTTCTGCTGGTCTCCGTAACAGACAAGACCTGGTCTGAGGTCCTGAGGCTTTGCATTCTGTCCAGTTATAACCACAAGGAACGGAAAGGACAAAGAAAAGCCAGGGCTTGGTCTGCCTCCTCCGAGGCAACATACAATTTGAGGGTGGAGGGAGACCGTCCTCGCTCCGACCCATCTTGCAGGAAAGAAAGCACGAAAGAGATCGAACATCTTCACAGCAAACAGGAACACACAGGAGAATGACCGCGGCAACAGTGAACTGAAACAGGGAAGCACTCACTTTTTGCCCTCTAACCAACCATCAATAACAAACAGAAATGATCCTGTTAAAACAGCAGTTGAGAGCTCAGAAGCTCACAATCACCGATGCACTCGCGCTGTAGAACCACCGGCACTGGGAGAGTCTTCCAGAAGAACACCGACACACTCGCTCGTTGAAAACTTCAACACTCTTCAGAGACATCGACACTGATCGGCTCCGAAGCAAAAGACAACAGGTGCGTGCATCCACTTCCATATTTATACCCGCGCCACGGGGCGGAGTGTGAGATGCAGATGTGCATTGGCTCGTTTTAACAGTACTCAAAGATGACAGGCTCCCTAAGCGTGATCCCAATTAGTCGACACGTCGACTACATCGAATGTGAGAGACTGAAAGGGAACATGGCACAGCAACATTCAGCACTTATTCTACAATTAATCACTCTGAGTACTGTAAAATGATTGGTAGGGATTATTCAGTAGTCTTTTAACTCAGGTAGACTTCCATACCCAAATCTACACCCCATAGATTACTAAATCATGGCCCACCATAAAATAAGCAAATAAGTCATCGTGTGGTGATTGAATGACATAGACATCTATCTGATGCTGACAGCCAGCAAAGATTGAGTGGAACGGTTCCAAATCTTCCGTCCAATTCAATCAAAACAGCTTAATACAAGCACCCATTCATTCACATTTTCACATGCACACGAAGCATATGTGATTAAAGTCAGAATGAGATCAGTCTATGATTATTATGATGTGCAACAGGAAGAGTATAGGCTACATTACTCTTTTCCTCTTCAAATATCGCAAATTAACTCTGTTGATGTTCAGCAGATTTTGCTATGCAGTATTCTACACATGAACAACCCAATAGTAACCTAAATGGCAATTTATCCTCAGAATGAGTTGTGTTAAATTGCTCAAAGCAGGGCATTATACACAGCGGTTCTGGGTTTTTGTCACATATTTCTGTTTGATTTATAGACCGGTGTTACACGTTCAACCACATAGCTTTCTTTTCCTCACAATGAAAATAAAATCATGCAGGGTTTTTAATGTTATCGTTGGAATTATAATTATTCCTGGCAGTATGACACCTTCCCAAACCAATTTGTGGGTTTCCACTCTTAGGTGGCTCATCATTCTTTAGGAAAATGGCCTGTCAGAGTTCAGTCTCTTTTTTTTTTTCTCTGAGCTGATCAAATTCTGATTCATGTTGCTGATTCATAGCTAGAACTGACTGATGATTGCATAAGGGTCTTAATTAAATGACCTGCTCATGGTTTGAATGCCTTATACTTTACTTTGAGATCATCTTCAAATGATGTAAGCCGTGCGTGCATGATCACCTAAGAATTACTGTGCGTTTTAATCGCCTACTTCAGCTTAAGTTATTATAGGCCTCCAACTACATAGTCAAAAGCATGTCAGTGTGACAGAAGGTATGGTCTAATCGCCTGATAGTATTGTGCAAAGTTTGCAAGGTATTCAGGCCATCTTACTTTTTTTTTTAACAGAGATTGTCTTATTATTGGCAGATGAGAGGGTATGTGGCTCTTACCATTGGACAAAGGGTAACAGCTAACTTGGATCAAGTGAGGCATAATGCAATAGTTATAATTAAATTATTCATTTTCTCTTCATTCATTAAAATGCATTATTCTCAGCATCATAGTGCATGGCAGTCATTCAAGTATTATTATATTTGGTAAAACCTGAAAGCAAGAAAGAAAACATCAAATCGATTGTTTATTTTCTTCAGACAATATATAATTTCACTCAATATTACACAACGCCTATTATTAAATACTACTACACATTTGCTGGTAATGAGTCCTATTTCACAGTTATTGTCTGCACCGTTCTGTCTTCGTCTTCACTACACTTCCCAGAATCCCTCATGTCTCCACACCTGAACTCACTCCCTCATTACCCACCTGTTCATCGTCATCATCATCTGTGTCACCTGTCCTCACCTCGTTAGTGTTCATTTGTATCTGTATTTAGTCTCCTTCTGTTCAGGGGCCTGTTTCAATAAGGAGGTTCAACCAACTCTGAGTTAAAACTTGAACTCTGAGTTGACTTACCCTGAGATGGGAAACGTACTCGGTTACTAACGTAACCTCGGTTCTCTCTAGAGAGGGAACGAGTACTGCGTAATATCTTACGCTATGGGGAAAACCTCTTTTCCACGAGATATTGAAGCAAAAAATTATCCTTAATTTTATATTAATGTAAAACGCTGTGCAGCAGCATGCAGATATAGGCAGGACGGCTCGCGCGCATATTGGCTGCCCTGCGGCAAAAAGCAGCAGCCTATCGAGAGAGGTGCTGCGTGACATAATCCTATGGGGGCATTTCGCGCCCATTTCGTCACGTCCCGCCAGAAAAGGGTGCAATTTCGCCCTATAAATATAGCTCGATAAGGCTGGTACACTGGTTTTCATCACCGAAACGAACCAGAGCTGTGTATGCACGGCAAGATACGCAGTACTCGTTCCCTCTCTAGAGAGAACCGAGGTTACGTTAGTAACCGAGTACGTTCTCTTACGAGAGTATCTCTCGTACTGCGTAATATCTTACGCTATGGGGAACACAATGCAAAACGCCGTGCGTACAGGGATCCGACACCAAAGTCCCAAGGGCAGTAGCCCGGGGCTCATGTAGTGCATAATCACCATAGACTCACAGAGAGTCGGAGAAGAGAGGCTGCAAGCATCATTCCCCAAGAAATAGCATCCTATAGGGGCTAGTTATGTTAATAGTGTTTCACACAGACAGGGTGAACGTGTTCAGCCTGAACTGGTTAAGATTACGGGTTATTCAACACCCATCGAGCCGTGTTATCGCTCAGTGAGCGATGCACAAGCAAAACTCAGCATCTGAGCCGGCACAGCGGGGCAGATAACACTGAATTCTATACCGACAGAAGCTTGGCTTGTAAGTCGGGAACCTCTAGGTTATAAAACCTTATAAATGTAGACGGCGAGGCCCAGCCCGCAGCCGTACAGATATCTTGCAAGGTAACGCCACTATACCATGCCCACGACGAGGCCATGCCTCTCGTGGAGTGCGCTCTGACACCCAAAGGACACTGCAGGCCCTTAGAAGTGTAAGCCAGTGCTATGGCATCGACTATCCATCTGGATAGGCTCTGTTTTGATGCGGCCAGTCCCTTGGAACGTCCGCCAAACAAAACAAAGAGCTGCTCGGTCTGCCTGAAGGCAGATGAGCGGGACACATAAGCTCTCAGTGCCCTGACAGGGCAAAGGAGACTCGCATCCTCCTCCTCATCTTGAACCGAGAGAGCGCACAGGGAAATCACCTGGGCTCTGAACGGTGTGTTGAGGGATTTGGGCACGTACCCGTGCCTCGGTTTGAGTATGACTTTTGAGTCATTAGGCCCAAACTCCATACATGATGCGCTTACTGAAAGCGCTTGTAAGTCCCCTATGCGCTTCACTGAAGCGAGAGCCAAAAGAAACACCGTTTTGAAAGACAGATGCTTCATGTCTGACAAATGGATTGGCTCGAACGGGGCACCTTTCATGGCTTCCAAAACCGTAGAAAGGTCCCACACCGGGACTGAAGGAGGTCTAGGAGGGTTCAACCTCCGAGCTCCCTTGAGGAATCGCACGACTAGGTCGTTCTTCCCCAGTGACTGGCCAGACACAGGTTTTGTAAACGCTGCTATAGCCGCCACGTACACTTTGAACGTGGATCGGGTTCTGCCCTTATCCAGCAGCTCTTGAAGGAAGGAAAGCACTTCCGTGACCCCGCAGTCTACGGGTGAAAAGCCCTGAGCTTGACACCAGGCAGAGAACACAGACCATTTCTAGGAGTAGAGCCGTCTTGTAGACGGGGCCCTTGCCTGCGTGATCGTGTTTAGCACTCCCTCCGGGAGGATAGCGGGTACCCGTTGATGGCCCATGCGTGCAGGGACCATAGCTGGGGGCGAGGATGCCAAATCGAGCCCTTGGCCTGGGAGAGGAGGTCTCTCCTCAATGGTATTGGCCACGGGGCAGTGCTGGTCAGCTGCATCAGGACTGGAAACCAAGCCTGGTTTGTCCAGAGCGGAGCCACAAGCAGCACTGGGCATCCATTTTCCCTGATCCGTACCAGCACTTGAGGCAGGAGCGAGATGGGGGGGAAAGCATAGAGGGGACAGCGGGGCTAAACGTAGGCCAGCGCGTCCTTGCTATTCGAGAAATATTTCGGACAATGAGCGTTCTCGTTGGACGTGAACAGGTCCACCTGCGCTCTGCCGAATGTCTCCCACAGCAGTTGGATCGTCTGCGGGTGCAGCGACCATTCCCCTGCTGGGACATTGTCTCTGGACAGCCTGTCTGGTCCCAGATTCAGGTGACCAGGCACGTGCGCTGCTCTCAGTGAAAGCAGGTTGTGCTGAGCCCAGACCAGGAGGCACTCCGTCAGCCTGTAAAGGTTTCGGGACTTGATGCCGCCCTGACGATTTATGTACGCCACCATTGAAATGTTGTCCGACCGGACCAAGACGTGGTGACCCCTTATCTGGGGACAGAAGCGCCGCAGGGCGTTGTCGACTGCCATCATTTCCAGACAGTTTATATGTAGGAGCTTTTCCCGTTCTGACCACTGGCCAAAGAACGGTCTGCCCTCGAGCAGCGCTCCCCATCCCGAGGTGGAGGCGTCCGTGGACACCACCTTCACTCTCGAGGGAGTCCTCAGACTCACACCTGACTGGTACCAGTCGGTTTTCTTCCAAGGCTCCAAAGCTGAGACGCATTTCAGACCGACCCGGAGGCGAAACCGACCAGCGGTCCATGCCCTGGGCGGAACCCGCGCTTTCAGCCATAGCTGCAGTGGGCGCATGCGAAGCAGCCCCAACTGGAGCACTGAAGCTGCTGAGGCCATGAGACCCAGCATTTTCTGAAACCTTTTGAGCTGGACAGTTGAGCCGCGGCGAAAAGATTTCGCGGCGCGCTGAATGTCCTGTGCGCGCTCTGGTGACAGATGCGCGTTCATAGATAGCGAGTTCAGCACTGTTCCCAGAAAAGATATTTTCTGGCTGGGAGACAGAGAGCTCTTCGCCCAATTGACTGTGAGACCCAGATTCTCGAGATGTTCGAGTAATGTGGCCCTGTGTTCTATGAGCTCTGATTGTGATCGAGCTAGAATCAGCCAATCGTCCAAGTAGTTTAAAATTCGCATGCCCTGAAGTCTCAGGGGTGCGAGAGCCGCGTCCATGCACTTCGTAAAAGTACGGGGTGCCAGGGACAGGCCGAACGGCAGGACTTTGTATTGGTATGCCTGGCCCTCGAAGGCGAATCTCAAGAATTGCTTGTGACGTAACACTATTTGTATTTGAAAATAAGCGTCCTTTAGATCTATCGACATGAACCAGTCTCCTTGGCGCACTTGCGCGAGGATTTTCCTGGTTGTAATCATTCTGAACTGACGCTTCGTGAGCGTTCTGTTCAGCCGTCGCAGATCTAGAATGGGTCTGAGACCCCCGTCTTTTTTCGGTACCAGAAAATACCTGCTGGATAGACCCCCTTCGCTCTGAGCCTGAGATAAAGGTTCTATAGCCCCTTTGCTCAGTAGTTTCGCTATCTCGGCTCGAAGTAGGTGAGATACTTCATTTTTTACCGTCGTTTCGACTCGCGCCGCGCAACGGCGGGGGTGTCGAGCGAACTGCAGTGAATAGCCTCTTTTTATAGTGTTCAGCACCCATTCTGATACCCCGGGAAGCTTTGCCCACGCATCTGCATGAAAAGCTAGAGGTAGAATGAAATCTGGGCTCTGGCCGTGATATAGTGGCGGCCGGAGAGCTCCGGTGTGCTGAGAAATAGACACTGTGTTTATAGTGTGCGAGGCGGGGGGTGCGCTGATCACAGCGGGCAGCCTGACCGCACTCAGCTTCTCTCTGACGGGATGTGGAGAGAAGGCGAGCGGGGCGAGCGGGAATGTGGGCGCGGGATAGCGGGCACACTCGCTGCACTGAGAACACTGTCGGCTCGCGCCAACTGAAAATGTGTTGGTTTCGTTTTTACAGAAACCGTGGGACATGCTTCATGTAGTGTTTGTGGGCACTGTGTTGTGGGCACGTACACTACATTTATTGCACAATCGACATGAGTCGATTTTTATTTATTTTTTTGCTAGCCCTGTATTGTGGGGGGCTGTGTCTGCGTGTGGGAATGGGCACTGAGACGTGGGCATTCTTACAACACTCATAACACCATCGGCCGTGGCCGGAATTCCAGAAAATACACTCTTTTTGGGATTTATCTGGGTCGCCTTAAAGCTGGCGTTTGTGTGCAGGCAAGCGGGCTGTGGTACCAGCTTGTTTACTGCAAAATACACTGGAACAGTCACATTGTTTGGAACTGAACGAGCGAGAAGTTTCGGTAGAGTCTGGCCGCGGCGAGACTTAAACACCGTGGGCCTTAGCTGACTGTATGTGTGTTGGTTTCTTTTACAGAAAACGTGGCACATGCAGTGTGTAGTGTTTGTGGGCACTGGGTTGTGGGCACATTCACTATAATTAATGCACAATTGACATGAGTCGAACTCATTTGTGCGAGCCCTGCACTTTGGCGGGCTGTGTTTGTGTGTAGAAATGAACACTGGGCTGTGGCATTTTTAATACACTCATAACACCATCGGCTGTGGCCGGAATACCAGAAAATACACTGCTTACATGATTTTTCTGGGTCGCCGTGGAAACGGCATTTGTGTGCAGGCAAGCGGGCCATGGTACCGGCATGTTTACTGCAAAATACACTGGAACAGTCGCATTTTCTCGGAACTGAACGAGTGAAAAGTTTGGGTGTAAGTCTGGCTGCGGCGAGACTAAATTTTTATCCGCTGCGAGAGCTGGGCTCGAACACGGGTCTCCCATGCGAAGGCTTTGGGTTTCGCCACTGAGCCACAGGGGGAAACGACAAAAGCTTAAAATAGCCCGAGCGGATAAAGAGCGTCATCACAGTTTTGTGTGCGTCAGCGTTTGTTTGCAGGCGTGCGTGTAATACAACAGGCTCATTGCTGCAATATTGACATTTTCAGCCGCTCAAACCAAGAGGAGCTGAGAAATGTTTGAGAAATGGAGATTGGCCCAGCCTCAGCGGGACTAAAAACACACTCTTTCCTCATCTCGCCGGTGACGCATGCCCACGGGGGGCGGGGTAGCTTTCTTATAACGTAAAGAAAGCTAGCCGCGGTTTTGAAGCTGGCCTTCTCTACAGATGCAGCTATCTCGTCGTCATTAATGGCGGAAGCGGCGGCGCGCGGCGGCCGTTGTCCGTCAGCGAGCGACTCGAGTTAAGCTGGTGAAGCTGGCGGGCGAACCGGCGAGCTATCACGGGCTGGAGAAGCCTCGGGGCTATTTCGTCGACCTCAATGGAGGAAGCGGTGGCAGACGGCGGCCGCTGTCCGTCGGTGAGGGACTCGAGCGATGCCGGCGAAGCTGGCGGGCGAACCGGCGAGCTTTGGCGGGCAGGAGAAGGCTCGGGAGCGCGCTGAGCACGGCGCTTTTTACGGCGTGGCGCTACAGCGGGCTGAAGTGCAGGCTCTGAGAAGGATGCCAGGCGAGTCCTCAGAGTCACCATAGGCAGTAGCTCACAGTGAGGGCATCCGCCGTCGACGAGAGCGAGAGCCGCATGATCCTCACCCAGGCAGGAAACGCAGATAACATGACGGTCCCCGTCGCTGAGTGTGGCTCGGCACGAGCCGCAGGATCTTTGCATCTTGAAAAAGACGCAGCTCTTTTAGCAGAGAGAGACAGACAGTGAAAAAATGTGTGTCGCAGCGGCGAACACACACACACACAGTTTGAAAAGGATATAACGCCGGAAAGCGTAGCAGGTACGGCGGCTAAAGGCGGCGATGCCAGCGACTTCAGACTCAATGGCTCGTCCCGCTGTGTGCTTTTTCTCAGACGGCGTGGCTTCTCACTCCGGATCCAGCGATGCGTGATGCTTCGCTGAAGAGATGAAAATTAGTGTACCAGCCTTATCGAGCTATATTTATAGGGCGAAATTGCGCCCTTTTCTGGCGGGACGTGACGAAATGGGCGCGAAATGCCCCCATAGGATTATGTCACGCAGCACCTCTCTCGATAGGCTGCTGCTGTTTGCCGCAGGGCAGCCAATAGGCGCGCGAGCCGTCCTGCCTATATCTGCATGCTGCTGCACAGCGTTTTACATTAATTCAAAATTAAGGATAATTTTTTGCTTCAATATCTCGTGGAAAAGAGGTTTTCCCCATAGCGTAAGATATTACGCAGTACGAGAGATACTCTCGTAAGAGAACTCTGAGTTTTTGGTTTCAGAACAGCTGAAATGAGTAAGTTCAATCAACTCTAAGTTGACTGACTCTGAGTTAAGCGCGTGCACCACAACTATAAAAAGCCATTATCAATGGAGTGCAGATATTATGAGTCACCATGGTAACAGCGCCAGACAAGAAGAGGTCTGCATATTTCTCACCAGCAGTACGCAAACATTTTTTTTTTAAGCAACAGGGCAGCAGCGGCGATCGAGAGTTAGTTTGGGAGAAAATAGTTGCTTGAGTCAATGCGTAAGTTTACATTTAATTTTTAACCTTCTCTCTCTACACACTTTGGTCAATTCAAGAATAATTCAAGCAATTGTATATTGTTAATTTGAAAGCATTAAAAGTGCAGTTTATTGTTTCTTTTTGTATTGTTCAAGTGGTCGAGGTTGATATGGGATTTATAAAGTAATTAGTAATAAGTAGACCAATACTTTCTAGAGATAGTAATTATTACATTAATCTAATTACACTGTTGAATATGTAATTTGTAGTTAGTAATTATCAACTATTTTAGAGTAACTTACCCAACTGTTATAATATCAGAGGTGAAACTGGAAGAACAGTATGTTATTCAACCTAATTTTAATTTTCATGTAGGTGCAATCCTGCAGGCATTAAAAGAACATGGCAGCAGCTGAAAATGAAATATGAAAACATAATTCAATCAGGTAAGGCTTGAGCATATCATGGATGTAGGCTACCTGACTTTACAAACATTTGACATATTAAATAACTAAATAGCATCCAGTGTCTAGCAGTGCAGCAGCATTTTTGACATAGGTCTAATTAACACAATTAAATGTTCATTCTCATTTGACTTCTACTCAGCCAACATGGAGATGGAGATGGAGATGGCCCTGAGCCTGAATGCTGGAAGGCCAATGGCTGAGGGAATTCCTGGAGGGACTTCATCAGAGCCAGTCACTCCCGAAGATTCAAGTGCCTTCATAAAATGTAAGAGCTCTACATACGTGTTATTTTTTATATAGGCTGTTTTTGATATTTCCATATATTTTACTTTGGGTTGGGTTTTTTGTTGCTCCCAACAGATTCTGATGGTAATATCTGTCTTTTGGAGCCTCCTGTCCCAACAGAACCCCAGACAGTTGTAAGTAGCCTACTCAATACACCAGAAATTATGACAAAGAGTATTATAAAATGTGCTCAACCAAATGCTCATCTTCACAGGACGATGGGGATGAAGAAACAGTTTCTGCTGCCACAGAGAGGCCTACAGAGGAAATGTTAATATTATGTCTACACATCAAACAATCTACACATTCACATTTCTTCACATTATTTATGTGGAGTAGCCTATAGAATCTAAGTTTATATCGAAGTATAAACAGATATTCTTATCCCTCCCCGTCCCCAGAGTGTGGAAGAACAGTAGGAGGAAGGTCCATCAACTTCTGGTGCACAGATGAACACAGTTCAGTGATTTTCAGTGAATGCCACAGTTTAATTCTGTAGAATTTGTTTAGAACTACATGATGTAACTCTAATCTACTGTATTTTCAGTTGCCAGTTAAGAAGTTATATAGACTTCATCTTATTAAAAAACTTGGGGAAAAAAACAGCAATGAATAAATCTACCGGAAGAATGAATGAGGTGTTTAAACACCGCTTCCTCTTTAAAAAAAGGGGAGGAGAACGAAATAAACTCTGGGTTTACGGAAGTAAACCTGCTCCCGACCAGGTTAGGTTCACAGAGTAAGTTACCATGGTAACTGACTTGGAGTATAAGTTACCTCTCTTTCAGAAACGGGCTTGACTTACCCTGCTTTCTCAGGTTTGAGAATGGGGTACCTCCCATTCTGAAACAGAAAACCCAGAGTTTCCCTCATTTCAGGGTTAACATACTCCGAGTTTTCACTTAACAACCTTTCTGAAACAGGCCCCAGTTAGTCTTTGTCGGTTCTCGTCTGTTATGCTGTTGTTACCTACCTGCTATATCGCTGACTACTTGTTAAATAAACACTTTGGATATGAACCCTCAGCCTTCCTCGTCATCTTATACCTGTACAAAACCCTGACACCTACCTGTCTTGACTTTCCCTACTCTACCTTCTCTTAAAAATAAAACTTTTAGCATATTAAAATCTACATATAGTTTCCAACGAATGTATTGTTTGTTTAGTGAAAAACATGTTGAAGATTAGTGAACAGCCTGTCGATTCATTAGATAAGCTATTTCCTCACTAAAGCTGTTTATTCAGTGTAGTGAAGCCTCCTCCATTAATATAAAAAGCAGCCTTTTGTCCAAAGTATTTGCAACGCTTTCGGGCATCCATGACCAACAGTGCGTCCGAAATCGCGTACCGTATAGTAAGTTAAAAAAAAGTATGTTCTATATGGTATGAATGTGTGTAGTAAGAATGTAATCTGGACGTATTACATCCGCCATGTTGTCATTATATGACCTACAAGCATCAGTTGTGTCATTTGACCTTCATTCATAAATCCTCTTCCGTGGCCTCATGGGAAAAAGTGTCAATCGAATGCGCACTTCAGAATCTCGCCGACAATTGGTCATCCAGGTATTTTCGCCCACTGTTCTATCGAATACCATCTCTGCATCCGAAATCGAATACTTCAGTGCTATAGTATGTGAACAACAGTACGAATTGTACGCCAACACTGTTGATATTTTTTTCTGGTATGTGATCCCCTTCCTCTTCGCCTACTGTTTTTCGAATACATTACTCTGTTGGAAAAATAAGCGGATCACATAGCCTACCTGAAAAAAATATTGGAACCATTTGAATTTTGCCCCAAATGCTATATTTTAAAGCGATATGGAGGACATTAGGAAGAAACTGTGGCTTTACCGAGCTCAACGGCTCTAGCTGCGCTGTGATATAAACATAACGCTGTATTGGCTATTTTAAAATAGTTGGTAGTAAGCTGATCAATATGTCCAGCAGATATGTTTTCCTGTTTCAGTGGAAATTACGTCAACACATTGAATAATGCTTTAAATCACGAAACATATCCGCTCTAAATATTAAGACACCTTTTTTTCTTTGTTTCACAATTTGTTTGTAAATTGAGGTTGGTGTTTTAGAACTAGCCTATCTGTGCTGAATTTTACACAAATAAATCACAACAATCCCATGCTATGGGCACAGCCAGGCAGCAGAAGTTTTCATCTTTGAAAGTAAGGCTGTGAGGGATAGACATACATCTCTTCAGTGGGTTGTACTGTTATTTTATGTGTTTTTGGATTGTTCTGCAGATGGAAAATGCAAGAATATCTTTCCAAGAAATTTCAGAAGACAAAAAACCGAGCAGTGGAAATTTATAAGTTAGCTTTAATTACAGCGGATACCTTTGAAAAGTATCCCTCACTGCCTCGCTTTTATACCTGTCATGGCGCTGCTCTGAATAAGGTCTATATCATATTTATATCATACTGAGCGTTATTATTTATTTCATTCATTTTATAGGCTACGTGAAGACATATAGACCCACAAAGCCCCGCACTTTAGAGGGACCCCAGGGAGATTTTCATGACGATGCATTTTAAATGAAAGCATTTAAATCAAGTAAACTAATTAAGATGTCCCCTGCTCAGTGTGTAGGGAGAAGTGAACACTGCGGGACCGCTCCGCTGGCTCCGAGAAAAGAGCATGAAAGTAACGTTTTATATTCTATTTGTCAATTAGATAGTTAGAAAGAATCGCTTTCAAGTAAATTCAAAAATAGCCTACTTGTTGACATTTACTGACGAACCTCAGAGAACGTAGAAGCAGCGCTGCGGCAGGACTTCTGAGAGAGAGAGAGAGAGAGAGAGAGAGAGAGAGAGAGAGAGAGAGAGAGAGAGGGGGGATGAAAGAGAGAGCAGAGAAGACAGCAGCATGAAACGGGACAGTGTAGTCTTGCGCACTCGTCGCTTTGCACTAACTACAAAAAATAGCCTAGCTATTTTATTATATGTCTTTTCATCTGGTTTTGGAGTCTCGTAGTAACTATGTATGATCTTTAACCACTGTGCTGGATAAGGCGCAACGCACATTATGAAAGCGTAAGTGACCATCACGTTTTACTATAAAAGTACCAGTTCTTTTGGATACTCGACTTGAAACGGAGAGGTGACTTTGATTTGAAGTCTCGCGCCTGATGAAATGATGAAAAACTACAGCTTGGTAAGTTTTTGAAACATCTGACGCTATCCTGCTCAGTCACCATCAGATGCGATGCTTGAGATTTTAACGTCCAGAAAAAGAATCTGTCAACATTCACGCGTGTCAGTAGATCAATTAAAACGTTTGTGTTGATCAACTTTGGTTAACAAAAACTATCACATGATATAAATCTTGTTTTGGGTTAGCTGAATGTGTAGGTTGAAACAGTATAGGTGATGTTTGTTTCCTCTCCTTCCTTATCCTGATGTTGAAAAATAGCTATGATTTGGAACATGTTAGCTGGTTTCTAGCTGGTGTAAACTTACCATGCTGGTTTGTTGCTGGTCCAAGATTGTCACTTGTCAGCTTGCTCTTAGGACCAGGTAGAAACCGGAACCATGTTCCAAAACACAGGTAGCAGCTTAAGCTTGATCGTCCAACAGAAAGCTCCGGTACCAGAACATGTTAGTAGAGTGATTTATACTCTTAAGTTAATACAAACCTGAGACAGTAGGCATATGCAACATCAGAACTAGAACGCACCATCAATAAGATTCTTTATAGATGCATTACCTGCTAAAAAACACAGCATAAATTGGTTTGCTGGTCAAAGATGATCTTTGCAGGTTCAATTTTAGGCAAGTTTAAGATGCCTTGAAAAGTTAAATCTCATAGCACAGGGTCTGACCTTGTTTCTTTTCCATTGTTTTCTTTCCAAACAACCCCACCACAGTTTTTAAATCAAGGTGTAGTGTTTAATGAACAACCTTAATTACCCTTGCGGTGTTAGGTTCAATCCGTTAGGCAGAGTTTTTGACTGTTATGTCTGCATAGCATAGTCCCTGACATGGGTGGCCGTAGTTAAAGGCCATGATCATTGTGAATGTGTGTTTGAGTTTTACAGTCAAGATGTATAAACTCTCACATGTGGTGTAGAGTGATAATGAATGAAGGGCAGAGCACTGGTGTAACTCAGTGCGCGGCAGAACAGCAATGCTGTTCATTCAATCACATTTGCATAATTGCTCTTTTCTCCTCTCTCACTTTTCTTGTCTTTCTCTTCCTTTCACCTGCTTTGTCACCCTCCCTTATCTGTCTCTCTTGCAAACACACAACACAACTGCAGTGTGTGAGATGGACAGATAGCTGGTGTGAAAGGGAAGCATATGTGCTGGATCTTTGGATGCTCCGTGAATCGTCAGCAGATTGCTGTGACCTTCCCGAGTAAATCCTCTGCCCAAATGACCAGCATATGGTTGACCTGATGTATAAAATGAACATTTGCATATAGGCATTCTGAAACATGATTCTTTGTAAGCCTGATCCAGTGGGAAATACACAGACACATTATTTTGTAGTGATGACTCATTTAAAGTACTTTTTTTTAACCTTTTTAATTACCACAAATCTGAGTCAAGATCAATTTAGGTCGCAAATGTTTTGCATGTGGGAGGAGTATATTCTCCTCCATTCTTTTAAGATTTACTATGAAGTTTGTTTGTTTCTGAAATAAATTTCAACTCATTTGAACTCACGGCTTTAATTTAGAAATTGTTTTTGTATTGAAGCATTGTCTAACCTACAAACAAACATTTTACATAGTTACATTCGGGCCAGCCCAGGCTCTGCTGGGGCCCTATAGGCGAGATTTTAGAAAGCGCCCTTCACAAGCCAACAACCGCCCCCACCAAACTGCTAATGTTTATAACATGAATAGTGCTCAATGTTAAATATGAAGTAAATAAATGGTAATAATAAACAACAGCTAACACATCTAGATAAATAGAATCAAATTAAGAATTAAAGAATTAAACAAACTACAAATCAACAAAAAAGAGCAATAAAGTAGACTCTTACCTGTCATCCCTATTTTCAAGCATATACTGAAGATTAAATATTTAAACTTAAATTCACTGCAATTCATGAATTCTTTAAACTCCAGTCCTAGCCATGGTTTCTTTTAAAAGACAACACTTAGGACAAGTAAAAGCACTTTACTTGCAGCTTAAAACAAGCAAACACGGCCCACAGTGTTAGGGTTGCACTTGCCAGTAAAGAGGTTCTAAAAAAGCTATTTCAGAATTGTACACAAACATCAATGTCTGCCATTAAGAGTCATTAACTTAGGATTTCACACATTTTTTCAAAGCAAATTAGTAAATGATACTGACAACTGTGCTGTCATGCATAAATTGTTAAAATGTTATTGTGATATAGGCCTACTGTATTATAATCACTTCATGATGCTGGCAGTGTTTAAATTAGTCCAGCATAACATGTTGTCTATTACAATTATTACATTTTCCGTTGATGTCAACTTTGTTATCGTGAACATTTTGTAATCTAAAGTAGGCTAAAAGAATGTTAATTGGCATAAACATGTGCAAGTGTGCTCCATTTAAAATCACTAAAAGCACTTATCTCAGACTCACTTCACCATGATCTCAGGAAGTTCCGTTTTAATCAATTAAGCGTTCTACACTGTATAATTAATTTCTTATTTACATAGTTACTACAGTTTGTTATGATAAGAGGATTGGTGAGCGCGCAGAACGCAGCACTGAACAAAATCTCTGGCGTTTTGAGGTGAGTGGATTCTGACTAACCTCTTACACCACAAACACCTCTGATTGGCCATCGCGTTTGAGACATCAACAGACATGTTTGTGATTGGCTTCTTTGCTCAACGATGCAAAAACACATTGCAAACAGAAACCCTTTGACGCTCTCCAGAGTGCTAATACAAATACGCACTGGAGCATTTGTAAATAAGTTTCTCCAATATTATGATGTTAAATAGCATTTACCTGAGGGTGCTCTTCGTAGTCTATGATTTCAGGTTTTACTATCCATATAGTGACAATGTAGGTAAAACCTGACCCATCCACACACATCCAGCTCCAGCTATATGAAATCAGTGAAAGAGAGAAATTATACTGAGATTGAAGGTAGAAAGCAGATGATTTGGGAAGGTAGGAGAGCACATGACCCTTTTTTGCTCACACACGAGTATGTGTCTCTCTGTATCTGCATTTGTGTAACCGTAGCAACATCTCTGTAGAATCAAATCAATTCAGGTCTTCACTTTAGCAGATAAAGAGTCATGGCAGGTAGATAGGGATTTTATATACAAGGGTTTATTTCATAATCATTATGGTTTATAGGTAGCATTTCTTTTTAGGTGTTAGAAAGCACAATTTCTGTACATTTTAAGTGATCATATGTTTAATAATTTGCTTTGGGGAATCATAAAGCTACTGTTAAGTCAATTCTAGTGATTTTGTTCTGACTATACACCGTTTTCCTTTAGCTAAGATAAGAATGTCTGAGTGGATGTATTAATGCATTAAGAATAAAGGAATGTGCTAAATGGACTTCAGAATATGACTGTTAGGTGTCAGTGTGTTACACTGTATGTCATTTTCTTTCAAACCACATTTATGTATAGACAGTATGCCTGTGAAATTGACTTGGGCATGAAGAAGTTACTTTTCAGTCCTGCACAGAACCCATTTCATTCTGGATATATTAAATATGTTGAGCTTGTGTTCACCCTGTACATTAACAAAATACTTTGTTTGCAAGACAGATTCAGAGGATGCTTGTATGACATTACAGTATATGTATTTAGCAGCAGTTAAACTGATTTGTTCAGTTTAGTCAGGGCCAGTTTAGTAAGAAATTTAGTAGCAAATGTATACATCTTACATACATATAAAATTATATATTTGCTTTTGAGATTGCACATTTGCTCTGACTAAATTGGCTGTGTGTTTGATGAATTATATTTGCATGTATTAATATCAAATATATACACTGTAATAGACTAGATATATAATGCATACAGCACAGGGCACAACCAGACTAATTTATGCATCTGTATTTTTTTGTATTTAAAGCAACTAAATTTAATTTAAACTAATCTTTTTTTTATTTTATTTCTTTATTATATTTTTGTAATTCATCAACAGTTTAAGTCAAAGTCTTGGTCTTAGCTCAGGTAATTCTGGTGTCCTACATATTAAACACAGTACCAAAAAGAAGAAAGAAAGAAATAATCCCATTGAGATAATCTGGGATTTTCTAGAGGAAAAACGTACTGACGAGGCATACACAATATTCCCCTCACATTATTTGTCAATCTTTCTCTCTTTAGTATTTTGATATATTTACCCAAAACCTCTGAACGTTTCTGTTTCTCATTTGCCTTACTACTGTAATTATTACATAAAATATAACATTTAGATTATTATAGTTCTTGCACTCTAGATTCTTTCACTATTTAGAACTTGCTAATATTTGCAGATATGATTTGTTCTCTCTCTGTGAACCATATTTTATAATTGTTTTTCCCCAGTGTGTGAGTTCATTACTCTGTAATGCATGATTACATAATATCTATAAGTACCTCCAGATCATTAGCATTTACTGCCTCTCTGTTCTATTTCTGGTCAATCATTACAGTAAATTTCTACCAGACAAGGCATACATTTTTTTTCATGTGTCACAATTCTGCTTCCGTGTTCTGCAAGTTACTATATCTTTTCTGTATTATTTTTCTAAAGGCTTATGAAAATACTTGATATTAGTTTTGCGTGCATTATGAATAATGTTATTATTAATTATAAATCCTTATTGCAGACACATTAAATCTGTGTCCGAAGCTTGTTTCCGCCACAGAATAAAACATTTTAAAATATAATTGCGACTTTTTATCTCACAATTGCGAGTTTACATCTCGCAATTCTGACTTTATTTCTCAGAACTGCGTGTTATAAAGTCAGAATTGCATGATATAAAGTCGCAATTGCGTGTTATAAAGTCAGAACTGCAAGATTTCTGACTTCGCAATTCTGACTTTATAAGACACAATTGCGACTTTATATCTCACAATTCTGACTTTATAACACGCAGTTGCGACTTTATAACATGCAATTCTGACTTTATAACACACAATTGTGACTTAATATCATGCAACTCTGAGATAAAAAGTCAGAATTGTGAGATGTAAACTCGCGTCCACAAATGCACTTCTTCACCAAAAAAACTGCTCCCAACAATTCACGACCAATTTTAAAGTTCCTTGCGACTGACACTAGGGGGCGAAATGCGACAATCGTATGCGAATGTCGTGTGCAGTGGAAAGGGGCTTGACTCGGGTGCAAAACCAATCAAAACTTCCAGTTCAGCTGGGGGGCGGGGCGTTCAAGCCACACTTTGACAATCAATCACTGGCGCTCTTGTTTTAAATCAATATCACTAACGTTTAAATTTTTTAGTGCATGTAAGTGAGCTATACTCATATTCTGATTTGAAATTGAAATTGGTCATACCATTGATATTACTAGAGCACCGAGCATTTGAAGTAAATAAAAAAACTCAGCTCATACAATGCAGTTATTGCATGGACGAAGCAAGAACAATTTAAGTGTCTAAAATGCATGCACACAATTCAGATAATGGGTAATCTTGCCCTCTTTAATGCAGTTAAACTAAATGTATGAAGCAAATTTAGTAAGAAGCTGAAATAACCTCCTCAACATATGTAGCAACAACAGTGAAATAAGATCACATGATTTATCGGTCAGTCAGATGCATGTAAAAGTGTAGCTTGTTGCTATAGCAACAGTGGGTTCCCAGAACATTTTCGGTTGAATGAAAAAAAAGAGCATTTTATTTAACCTGCACCCTATTTTATTGTTTTACTGGCACTTTTTCATCCATTTTAATCCTACATTTCTTTGTTTAGTCCTCTCACTTACTTTTCTTTGCTTTTGCCCTTCTTAAAAAAAATTCAAATGATCTTATGTGGACTTACTTTTTAAATTTAGCAATAAAACAATCGCTCTTGGCAACAGGGATAGCAAATATGTTTGCTTAGCATAGTGACAAACATGACAATTTATGAGATTAATATCACGTTTTTCTCCAAACTCACTATATATAGGCTACACGTCAGTCATGTTTGAAATAACTCCAAAACATTTTTTGTCACATACAGCAAACATCTCCTCACTATCCGCTAGCTGCCTGTCCCCTGAACACACTGTAAAAAAAACGCGGTCTCTGCAGACACCCCAGGCTCCACAAACGGCAACAAAAACAAACTGGGCTAACCCGCACCACGAAACATAAACTGTTCCAGCCAGTAACCGACAAGAAGGATTTGGGGGTGGGTTTTGGGGGGTTAGTGCACGGATGAGGAGGAGGGAGGGTCTACCTAGCCTCCGTTTTGTTTGACAATACTTCGAACGTCAACAAAAAGTGACGTCACCCGACATCGCTTAAAGCACCTTTAACACAGTGTGAGACAGAAAGTATATTATTTAAAAAAAAATGTACTCTGATACAGGCTATGTCGATTAGCGTTGCATTATAGATATACATCATTCTTACGAAAATACTTTCTCTGTCTCAGAGAATATCATTGCAATCGTGTTTATTGTCTTTATGTTTCATCAGTCAAAACATCTCTAGCTTCATGTTATTCAGCTGTAGCGATATCTGATGTCCATATAAGGGATTTCCTATAAGGGTGCTTTCTGGCTTACAGTATGAATGAAACAGAAATTACCAAATTACTAACATCACCTCATTTTGGATAAAAATAGAAAAACATACTAAAGTACTTTGTAAGGTAGCTTGAGTAGTTTTTCAGCAAACTACTTATTTACTCTTTTTTGAGTCATTATTTTTCAGTAATTCTACTTGTACTTAAGTAAATTATTTCTTAAGGAGCAATACTTTTACTTAAGTAAAAAAAAGAGTACTCTTTCCACCACTGCTTTTTATCATGCATATTACAATGATATTAATGCATTTTTTGCATGACCATATTCTACATCCCGTAATCCTACCCAACACCTAAACTTAACAACTACCATATTAACTATTAATAAGCAGTAATTAGGAGTTTTTTGAGGCAAAAGTCATAGTTAATAGTTAGGTAATAGTGAGAATTGGACCCAAAACTAAAATGACCAATATTATTATTTTATATTCAATATTATATATTATTATGAGTTGGATCAGAAAGTAAAGTAGAAGCAGCCAACAAATGTCTAGGTGGCACCTCGTGAATTAAAATGAGAGAATGACAAGTGTACAGAGCTGGATTTCTATTAGTGTTATCGTTTGTGTTATAGATTTGATGGCTTTATTATCATGAGTAGGTTGGTCCTGACTTTTGACTGGTAGTAAATGTATTTGATAATGACTTTATTTTTAGTTCATGAATAGTTAATTTTGTTTAACAGAAAATTAAAATTAAAAGAGCATAACACTGAACAATCAATAAAAAAAAACAATCAATACAAACTTTTTTTTTTTTGCTACTCTAAAAATAGGTAGTTCACAAAAAAAAATTGTCATCATTTACTCATCCATAATGACAAACATGAGATCCTTTTTCTGTAGAACACAATATATTTTTTTTCTCCTAGGTATTTCTTTAGGTGTAAACTATTCATTTTTAGATGATGTTCCAACAAATGTTGCAGGTATGGAAATTATTTAGTCATGCATTAATGTGTTTCCATCTTTTTTGAGCCAGAAATCTAGATGAAATAAAACAAAGTTAATTCAATATCAGATCAACCACTTCACCAAGAGTATTCTGTGAATAATGCTGAGTGGCTTCTGAGGGTTTATCTCAGTCTTCCAGTGTGCTTTCAACACAGCCATTCCCTTCGAGGAATTACTAACAATCTCTGCATTTTCTTTAACTCGTACAAGCCATCACTCAGAACACTCACACACAGGCATGCTTGCTCGCACACATAATGTACGTCTGTAGTGTTAAGCATCAAGGATTGTCCCACTTTACTGTTCACTCCCATGAATGAAAAATAAAAGCAATTCTCAATTCTAGCCCCCTTTAACACATCTGATGCAACTTAAGGATGCTTTGCATAAGTTTGATATCTTGGAGGAATTTATTTTATTTTTTTCTGGTTTTTCAAGTGTTATAGAAAGTTTGGCAAAAAATAATTAAAGGTTCTGTCTATCAATCCCTTGTAGGGTATAACATGATCTTTTAACAGTAACAGCTTCAAGTTTTTTCTCCCTGAGGGCCAGATTGTTATTTACAGTAAGAGTTAAGGCCTGTTAACACCAAGGAGAGCTATAATGAAAATGATAAAGATATAGCTTTAAAAATCATTCCAAATATAAAAGAATAGCTGAGTCCACTCCACAACTATATTGATAACGAAGCAGAGGAATGATAAGGTTGGAATCACATTCAAAAAGATTTTTTTTCCAGCTGATGAACAATAAAAACATTGACAGCCAATCAGAATCCATCCTGCTTTAAAGACTTTGAGCATTTAAAGCATCAGACGACATAACTGCAGTGCACGCTTATAATAAACAGAAATATATGATCCGCTGTTGTGGACGCTAATATAGTTATCGTTATAGTTATCATTTTTGGGGTGATCGGGCCTTTAGTTTTAAGGAGAAAATTCCACAAACACTGTATCTACACCACCCTGATTCTGTTCAGCCTTGGAAATTTTAAGAACATCTCTTGACCTTCAGAAGTGGCTTAATTTAAACTCAGCCCAAGTCCAGCCGAATTGATCTTATTATGATTCAGCAGGTTCAGGTTCAGTGCCGGCCAATCTCTCAGAAAAGATGATTGAACGCTGTTCTTCTGAACTATTAAAAATTCATCACTTCTCAGGTTCCACCATGTCACTGCAGTCTTTGCGGTCTGTGAAGCCTGACGTGATGGAGGAACTCAACATGTTCATCATGCTTCCAGATGTGTCTGTGGAACACAGCTCCTTAGCTAAAAAATATTTTCCATTATTTTTGAAATGTTGTCTCAGATAAGTCAGTGGTTGTTTTTTTACACATGTACTTTAAAGATTGTAACGTGGCTTCGAAACATGCTTCAAAGAAACAAATGCTACGAGTTCACTCAAATGCATACAGTCAGCCTTACCTTGTTATGATCTCTGTTCTGAATTTCAAACTGATTACCTGACTGACACAGATTACCTTTTCCCCTTATCAAGTCAAGTCACCTTTATTTATATAGCGCTTTATACAATACAGATTGTTTCAAAGCAGCTTCACAGTGAGAACAGTATAAGTTCAGTGTTGATTTAGTTCTGTTCTAAAGATCATCAATTATTAAATTAGTTTGTCATCTAGAAAGCAGTTCTGCAAAAAATTATGTCATCGTCCAGCTCTGTTCAGTTCTCATACAACAGCGTCAATAATATTGTTGAATATCAAGTGTCCCAAACTAAGCAAGCCAGAGGTGACAGTGGTAAGGAACCCAAACTCCATCAAGTGACAGAATGGAGAAAAGGAGCAGTTCTCCTCTGGCCAATGAACGAACACAGTGTGATTATGATTCAGGCAGAATCACAAGTCAGAATTCAGCCTTATGTGCTTAGATTGGTCCGTAGTTTATTTCAGCCAGAGTTTGGTGCTTGGGTGAAGAACAGTGCAGATAGCAAATATAATGTTTTTTCTTTAATCATCATTTACTCACCCTTTTATCATTTCAAGACTGACTACACAGCTACCCTCAAACAACTAAAGACATTTTATGATTGAAATGATGAAGGCTTATCTACTAGAGCTATTTTAGGAGTGCTAACTGTTTAGCCTAGGATCCCGAGCTCTACAATGTAATTTAGTCAGAGGTTTACATGATTAGTGAAGGTTTAAGAAGGCAACAGATGAAAATCACATGAACACTGCGAGGCTTAGGATCTTTTGCGGCTTATCTGGTTTATCACTGACGAGACGCAGACTACATTTTAAAACATTGCAGCACTCAAATCTGTGTGTTTTCCCTTTCATGCTTGTGGATCTTCATTCTTTGTTTCTACGGTTGGGTTCAACGGAGTTGTAGAGACACTGATTGAGCAGTCGATGAGAGTCGACAAGCATCTTCTGCTTTGCACAGCAAGGTTCCAGATTTGAGGTGATTGAGGACATTCCCATGCACAGATCAAAGTAGAGTTCATACGTTGTGTCTGACACAATCATTCTAACTATAAAAGAAAATGTCTTTTATTAAATGCTCCTTCTAGAGCAACACAATGCTGACTGTATTGAAGTACTGAGCACAATCATTCTGTTTGCATAATCAAATTGACTTTTATTTAAGGTACAGTAATTGCAAGTTTTTTCTTTGGATCACATTTAATCACAACCACTCAATGAGGAAGATTAAAGAGTTAAATCTGCCTTGGTGTACAATTATATTGATTGTTCCCAGATACATTGATTAGCACAAATGAACAAGTGTGTTTAGACTTTTCTGTTTATTGATATTCCCAGACCTCTGCATGTCACTCTGATGATATTTGACCCGTGTTCATAAAGCCTCTTGAATCCATAATTCAAATGCATTGCACGTTGCCTGGAGTCTGTGCCGTTTGGCCCGAAGCCCAGGTTTCAAACTCAAGCCACACACTTCAGCTGGTCTTCAATATTTAATTCACAAAAGCAAACAGCCATCATGCCTCAACAAAACATCTTCACACTTATCATTCTTGGCCTCTGTTAATGGTTGGGTTAATAAAGATCTAAAGAATTACATCTAAAGGACATTCACATCAAGAGTGAAAAGGTAAAAGGGGCATAAATATATTTGCAGGCCTGAGCTTTTATTAATTGGAGAGACTATAGGGACGTGATAACACTGCAGTAAGAGTCGAAATGTTGTTTTCTTAAGCAAAAGTTCTATCAGTTC
The DNA here is from genome assembly GCA_026230005.1 of Gila orcuttii. Classification (NCBI taxonomy): domain Eukaryota; kingdom Metazoa; phylum Chordata; class Actinopteri; order Cypriniformes; family Leuciscidae; genus Gila; species Gila orcuttii. Next base: position 36,424,751 of record JAPDVR010000013.1, on the reverse strand, counting down.
AATCGGTTGTTATCTATGAGATGCTTTTCATCCCAAAGTGACCTATGGTGCAGTAATTACAGCGACAGTCCTCTTGAGCAATCTGGGGTTCGCGACCTGCATTACCAGGCATAAAACTAAACTACCACACTATGTAAAAGAGTAGAGAAACATATCCAATTACTGATTATATTATATCATGCATTTATTGCCATATAATTGACCATATAAGATAAAAGCATCTTACAAGGGAATAAAAAAATTACCCAGGACCAGAGGACATTAAGAACTCAGAAGGACTGCATAGTGCTCTACAAATTAAGGTCATCGCTTGTGCGCCGATATTGAACTGGTCCTTGGAGCTTTTTGCTGGCTAGAATCGTAATCATTCGGGGAAGACAACTAGAACTGAAAAATCCATTTCAATGGCTCCATACACAAATGCAGAGATGCACTGAGCAGTTTGACAGTGTAGTCTCTGTGCTTGTGTGTCAATTACAATACCAGACTGCAAGTTGATTGCTGCCGTCTGTTTTTGATTTGTGTTTTCACCATATTAATTACCTTACAGGGATCAACAGTAATGCTTTTTTTCTGCTGGTAATTTAGATTTGCACTTGTCTGCCAATGTTTTCAATAATCGTTTTTTTAAATGTTTTTTTTTTAATGTAAAAATTATTTTAATTCAAGCAACAAATGGACAAAACAAATTATGTAATTTATGTGATTTTATATAATTTTTATTTAAAGAGAAAATTCTGTCATCATTTAGTTACCCCTACATTTACATGAAAGAAATTTTTTTTTTCTTTCTTTATTTATTTTTTGGGTCAAAGTTGTCTTTACCCCAGCATTTTTCAAAATATCTTCATTTGTGTTATACAGAAGAAAGAAAGTCATGCAGGTTTGGAAAGACATGAGGATGAGTAAATGATGAAAATTTGTATTTATTTTTCAAAATCAAATATTAAGAGTACCTTTCTACAAACAATTAAAATCTAGTTATAGCATCACCGCAGCACTGAACCAATAAGTTGTGATTCTGTCAACTGGCCTGAATTCTCTCACACTGTCCTCGATCACCTTAAGGACCCGAAGGACCCGAAAATGCAGGTGCATTTTGAAATATTTTAACTAATCATCTTGTAATGAATGTCATTTCAGTTTTAATTTCTGAGTATGAATTATCATATGCATTGAAAGACAACAATATACAAGCACTGTAAAAGGTTTTACCACAAACTCAACTGACTGTCTTCTCTCCTGTATGATTATACATGAGTCTCTTGAGACCTTACTGTACATGAATTGAAAGCTTCCAGAACTTCAGATTGAGGCTGTGTGTGACCTCCTAATTGAACTCTTAATTGAAACAGTATAAATAACTAAAATGAATAACAGTTTTTTCTTAGTCACATTAAGTGCAAACAATTAGTGCAACCATAGTCAAAGTACTCTCTTAACATTTAAAGTGCAAACAGAGACCTAAACAGAGACCAGAGCTAAGAGATGGTTACAACTACACAGCCCAGCCTAAGATAGGGCTGATATTTGGAGACAGGCTATTGTATGTAGCCTGATTTTCGCGCATCAGGGAGCTCGCGTTTTACTTTTGTTTTCTCGATCGCAAAATCGAAATTCGAAACAGCTTGCCAAAGCAAACTTTCTGGAAAAAGCTTGCTCCAGCTGGTAAAAGCCAAACTACCATTGGTCCATTGGGATTACATAATAGGTAGGTGTGCTCTGAGGCTCCGCCTTCTTTGATGTGGAAATCTTCTCTAGTTAATTTCCTCTGTTTAGTCTGTCAAGGTCAGAAGCGAGTAACAACATGAGCACATTGGAGAGCTGCTTTATAGAAAAATTAAGTTGTAATTCTAATTGAAAGTGACACTGACACTGTTTTTTTTTATGTTTATGTCTGTAAAGCTGCTTGCTTTAATGCAATCTATTGTATAAATAGACATGATGTGACTGGAGTGCCGAATTGCAGAGCTTGTGCAAACATATCCATATCGCTATGATCAGATGCTTTCTTAACTGTTGTTTTCTAACCGCTCTCAGCGTGGGTGGTCTCGAGATGTTTACTAGCAATATACCGCTGCTCAGATATTTCAAACTTCAATTTACTCCTAAGTAAAAAAGATAAACAAAAAAGAACTTCACTGTGAGTGTATCGCGGCCTTTATTGCCCTTGTAGCTCTAAGGATAATAGTAACTTACAAGAAGCTCTGGCTGTTTAATTCAAGTCTCCAGTTTTACTTTTTTCTACATCAGTAGGCTTTTACCCACATCAGAGTCCTGAATAATACCACTTGTCCACTCACCACTGTTCAAAACTTCTTGAAGTCAAAGCCAAACACAACAGCAAGGGCAAGAGTGGGAGGAGATGATGAAAGGCAGCAATGGAGGAGGTCAAATGGTATCAAAGAGACATGTAAAGCCTGGCGGCATACTTCGCACCAATTTTTTTTCAGTGTTTTTTTGGTACAAATGTAACACTTATCAGACCTGACAGGAGAAGAGAAAGGTCAGAGAAGCTCTCAGTTGGGGTAGATTTGTATTACAATTTTTGACCTACTTGTTTGAGACAGACATTTACATTTCAAATTTACAATTATGTCCTGGGCAAAGGCTTTAATACAAAAGCAACTACTATTAAAATAGTTTTTTTTTCACAAAAAAAGGAAGAAAGAAACGACATGTGTCCTTGCAGAAGTGTGAAGATTTGACCTGATTATAACTTCATGTAAGAAATGAAAAAGTATAGCACAAAAATACTTACTGACGAGTTTAGGACATGCAGTCACCTTGGGGATGCAGGACAAAGTCACCTTGGGCAGCACTTTACCCATGAGCCACATTTAGACCTCACACTTGCTTTTGCATTTAATGTCTATATAGACATCCTTGAACATCTGTGTGACAAAACATACTTCAAAGGTTTGGGGCCAGCAAAAATTGACTGAAGAAATTAATTAAATTTCAAATAAATGCTGTTCTTTTGAACTTTCTATTCATCAAATAATCCTGAAAAAGTATGCACGGATTCCACAAAAATTTATAGCAGTATGACTTTTTTCAACATTGATATAATAACACTGAAATAATAAGAAATATTTATTGAGCACCAAATCAGCATGATTTCTGAAGGATCAAGTGACATCGAAAACAATTATTTTAAAATGTAATAATATTCAACATTACAGTTTTTACTGTATTTTTGAACAAATAAATCCAGGCTTGGTGAGCATAAGAGACTTCTTTTAAAAAAAAAAAAATCTTACAGACCCTGCCTGACTTCTGCCTCCAAAGAATGTTTTTTTTTTTCTTAATGTTTTCTCAGTTCATATGTAACGAAGTCATACGGATGTGGTTCTGCTGAGATGTTACCCTTTAACGCAGTCTTTGCACTACTTGCCAACCCAACTCACCTCATTGAACTGACAATGGCAGTCCAATGAGGCCACAGTCGTGCCCACAACAGCTTGATTTACAAAAAAACACACTGTTTTTTGACGTTTATGAAGTGTCTTAGGACCAGATTTACTAAACAGGGCAAGCGTGAGACTGCAATCCCATAAAAGCGCAGATGTGAGTGGTAAGTTCTGCGTGTGATCTACTGACGGCGTGCAAATTAACAAACACAGACGCAGCTAGATCATTTCCATAATGAGCAAAGCAATCTACCAAGAGCACCACAAATTAGCATCTGGTTTAAGACATGCTTTTCTTTTGTCCATTAAATAATGTCACAAATACTAGTAAATTGACTTGCACAAACCTTAGTAAATCACCTTGTATGATTCATTTAAATACTCTCCTCCCATAAATTTTGCGTCTGAAAGGGAAACTCCTACAAATGCATATTTAATAAGGTCAGCCGATAAAATAACCCTGTCCACGCCTTTTCAGCGCTAATATTTCACTCTTTAGTAACTCTTTAGTAAATCCTGACAGTAGTTTTTTAATGCCAAAAGAGGGTTTGCGTTGGCACAAGCTGTTATTAAATCTGGCCCTTAGTATTTTAACTTAGTAAGGTACATCCTAAATCATCAGATCACATCTGCCTCAACAGAGGGTACAGAAAAAGTCCCCAAATTCAAAAGTTTTAGACCAACTTTGAATGTACCTTCCAGAAGTACATCACAACCTCCTGCGGTTATCATATGCCCACAAAAGGTGCTTCTTAATTGAAGTGTGAACTTATGGTACTTACCTGATTAATCATCCACAGTGGTGATAGAGGCACAATAGTTTTTGTTAACTCTAGTGTTCCTCCTACACATCTAACAAGACAGAAAACATTTATAGTAGATGCATTAGAGTCGCATTGCGTCCACTGAAACATGTCCCGAATAAATGCATGTTGAAGAGATTTCAAGACCTCATCTCTGCTCACTTATGAAAGCTGATATAGAGGTCATGGGTCTTTTTAAGTCATTAAAATTGGAGCCATGATCTGTTATGAAGGATCAGAAAATGTAGCATTGTATCACTTTTTCATGAAGTTCGATTTTATTTTAATTATTGGTGAAAATAATAATATATTGTTATTGATTAAAGAAAATGTAAAGGTTAAAATGAACATATATTATTTAAATATAAATATATGGTTTTCTGCTGCACATAAATTGCAGCTAAAGATTATTTAAAAAATATTTTATCAAATGAATTTCCAACTTGTCTCGTTTTGTTAAACATTTTTTTGGAGATTGTGGAATGGATTGGCTATTTTTTCAAGAGACAATCTGTTATTTGAGTCGGAAAAGTTGGATTGCTATCTGCAGCTGTAATTGAAAAGGGTGGAAAAGGGCCTTTACTTCTAAACCTTCAAAACAAGAAGTTGTTAGAAGTAATTTGTCACATTGACTAAATGGTCCCCAGTCCATCAGCCTGTCACAACAAAAAAGTTATTGCAAGACTTGACGTATTACAAATGGAGCTGAAAGCAAGACTTATACTTCAGCCAAACTCAGGACATGAAAACTTTAAGTGAGAGATTGTTATCCGTCAGTGGAGTTTGAGTTAGAGTTATTTGTTACACGGATCAGGAGTACTGACACAGAATTACAAGGATATGCCACACACACACACTCAAAGAAACAAACACGTCATTCAATAATATCAAGATCTGCTGTTACCATGGCTGCAGTCTGTTTCGTTTTATAACCACCGGCAGACAAATTGAGTGTAAAAAAAGAAATTAAAATATACCCACATCCCTGAAACATTTTCCACTCACAGAACAACAATTATATTATTCTATTAACTAGCACTATAACTGTACTTGTTCTGAGCTTTTTATTAGCATCATAATGTTTATGCCGCGTTTCCACCGAAATTACCTGGAACAATTTGTCACAGGAAATTTTTTTCCCCCAGACCTGTTGCCATCTGCGTTTCCACCGCGGTCTAAAGTACCGTGAAGATTAGGCAAATTAATCTGGTGACGTAGGACTAGACGCTACTTTACATTTCCCGCTGGATTTCATCCTCTGAATTTAAGCTTAATAAAGCCTGAACCTCATCGTCGGTCCATCTGTCTTATTTTTTAAACTCCATTGTTGATTCAAATAGCAAACAACTGTTACTGCACGCACTGCAACAGATTTAAAAAAATGGTGGTTGAAATAAAATGCTGCGTGGAGTCAACCAATCAAAATGCGGCATGAACTCAACCAATCAACATGTTCAGTGCGCAAGTCCCATCTCTGAAAGTTCCTGAACTTTGCTGAGGGAAAAACATTTAGACCCTGGTTCCCGTGGTGGAAACACACCCAGTACCACCCCAAAGTCCCTAGTTCCTGGGGAAAGTTCCTGTGGTGGAAACGCGGCTTTAGACTTTATTTTAGACTTTTATACTTAACTTGGTTACACTTTATTTTGAAAGTAGACTTTAGACATTCTACTAACTAAGTAACTTTGCAACTACATGTCAACTAACTCTCATTAGAGTATTAGTAGACTTGGTGGACTCTTCTGTTAGGCCAGGTTAGGTGTTAGGGTTCGGTTAGTAGAATAAGTTGACACTTTGCAAAGTTACTGACTGTTAGGGAACACAAAATAAAGTGTTTAAAAAATAAAAAATAAACGAAAGAAATTAAAAAGACAGTTCACCCCAAAATTAAAATTCTGTTAACATTTACTCACCCCCATCTCGTTCCAAAGCTGGATGACTTTTGTTCTTTGCAGAATAAAAACAAAAGATATTTTGAACAATGTTTCAACTGTATTTGTTCATACAGTGAAAGTGTGGTTCAAAACAGCATCGGACCCCATTGACTTCCATTGTAATTTAACGCGCTAACCGTAACTTCACAAATTCACATTGTGTGATAAGAAGTCAATATATTATTTTATTTCTGTGTTATAGTGTAAGATTGAATTATCAAGTTTGTCCAAGGTAGATTCAAGTAATTCATTGTACTTCCTTTCTCTGCCGTCAAGTCAAAATTGTATCTTGTTATTGTCAACTTGTATTTGTCAAAGGCATTTTATACTGTTGTGTGCGTTTGGTTTTGTGTGAGCATTCGGTCAGTACTGGCAATACGCTTATTTCACGCAGCCGTTATTTTGAAATCGAAAGCGAGGCTGCGGTGGGAAGAAAACCGGAAGTGTCGCCTTTAATCATAGGAGAGTCGCGAATGCGATGGCGTATTGTTGTGTTTAATGTAGAAATTAGTTATTCTAAAAATGTACATACATTTCTTTCATACTTTAGACTATATACGGTGAAATTCATTTATAATTTTTTTTTTCTTCAGAAAGTAAAAAAAGAAGAAGGAACGAACTATCTACATATCCTATATTGGATATTAACATCCAATAGTGTAAATCACGGCAGCCACTTCAGGTTGTTAGTCCAAGGCATTGCTGTTTATCTGTACTTTCGGGGTTCTTCCCACCGGAGCCTCACTTTCGAATTTAAAATAACGGCTGCGTGAAATAAGCGTATAGGTGGCAACACATTTTGTGTTGTCTGAGCATTTTTTTCAATTAACCTGACGGTCTCAAAGTCTCCTTCCTAAAATATATTGACCTGGGACCCAAATAATTTTGTTATTCTGACTTTCACCAATTACACAGAACCAAGCAAAAGTAAAGAAAACGTTTGGCCAACATTTGGAGCATGGTAATACCCTCGGGTTGGCCTCATTAGCGTGCAGTCCGTTGGATCTGCTGGTGTGGAGATAATCCGCTGTTGTTTTCTGCCATCTCACATGAAGTATATGCTAATGATGACACTGTTTTACAGAGATACAAGCCACAACAAAAGCACTACATTCTGTTCTTTAGTTTGTAGCTTTAAATCCCCTTTAACATCTGAAACTCACATCTATTAGTCTTTGCACAATTCTTACAATATGTCGGCCGTGTTTCAGATTTCAAGAGCTTGGGGTCAGTAAGATTTATTTTTAACGAATTAGTAAGTAATAGCGCTTAGTTGAATGAGGTTGTTCACTATTAGCTAATCAGTAACTGCAATTTTTTCATTCCTCCCAGAGGACTCTAAGAACTACTGGTAACCATTTAGTTTAGGGTTTAATTCTCACTATTAAAGTTGCTTATTAGCATGCATATTACTAGGATATTTTCTGTTTATTAGTATAAGCAATGCCTTATTCTGCATGACCATATTCTACATCCCTTAATCCTACCCAACACCTAAACTACCATGCTAACTATTAATAAGCAGAAATTAGGAGTTTATTGAGGCAAACGTCAGAGTTAATAGAGAGATTGGACACTTAACTAAAGTGTAACCGAACTACTATGATTAATTCTAAAGAGAAGATCATGTAACCCACTAGTAATGACAGAAGTGTCACTCTTTCCTTTTAAAGGAATTACTAATTATTTGTATCAGTAATCTAAAGTGAAAAGCATGATAACTACCTAGTAATGACTGAAGTCACTGTAAACTTTTGAGGTTACAATGATGCTGGCACTGGCTGGCAACTTTTTTCAAAAGCGCTGGCGGGGAAAGAGTTAGTAGTCGGCTGAGGGGTATGAAAAAAATAGTTATTGATTAGCTAATAGTGAACTACCTCATTCAATTAAGCGCTATTACTTACTAATTTGTTAATCAGAATTTTTTGTTAGTTAATAGTGGTTTGTTCTCATTTGTTCCTGTGCTATTGATTAATGACGGAACGGTATTGTAAAGTGTTGCCGTAATACTTTTGATTCAGCAAGGATGCATTAAATTGATCAAAATTGACAGTAAAGACATTTATAAAATTACAAAAGATTTCTTTTCCACATAAACTCTGTTCTTTCGATCTTTCTATTCATCAAAGTATCCTGAAAAAATGCATTTCCACAAAAATATTAACTATGTTTTCAACAGTGATGACTTTGTTGACATGTACACATCATAGTACACATCACAGTTTTTTTTTATTAATAATATTTCACATATTACTGCTTTTACTGTATGCTTGATCAGTAATATTTTTTTTAACTACACCAACCCCAAACTTTTGAACAGTGGTGTATATACTTTTGAAACGATGAGTATTGTAATGTTTACGGTTTGCCACAAATGCTGTTGACTGAGCTTGTACTGAACCCAGAATTCATACATGTGCTATTTATTGGGTCAACCTGCAGCATCATCGCTGAGATGCTTTGCGTTCACCCTGGCTACTACGTACACCAACACCTTTTACCAGAAAAAGTGTTGAGTCCTATTGGGATGTATGACCTTTATGCCTTCAATTAAAAGTATGGAAATGGCATGTTTTATACATAAAGGGCAGTGGACATGTTTTCTTTGCATAATTTAAATTTCAATTCTGAGTGCTTGGCCCTAAACAGCATCACATAGAATATAAATTGCACCACAATTATCTTTTCCACCTAGTTTGACATATACGGAGCCATGACATGTTTTGAAATGATTGCAATAGGGTTTTCTATAAATATTCAGATATGTATATCTGTACATGCGTGCATCTAACTATGAAAAACAGGAAATGTGAGCGTGCTCTGCAGCAGATCGGGGACCGCTAATGTTTAAGTGAAGATGTTGGCAGGTGATGTGACTGATTTTTTCACCAGGCCAGAACCAGAATGCTTCCAGGTGTCACAACACATTGTTAGTCAGACACAGGAACTCTGGAAGCTCTATGCTGGCAGCAGGTTTCCCCTCGAGGCACATACTCTAGATACTCATCAATCAAAGCTTGAGTCTGAAAAGCAGAGCCCAGGGTAAAGAAATATGTTAGTGGAGAAAAAACTTACTACATTAATAAAAAGTTTAATGAAGATATCAGAAAAATAATGAATTTCATTTGCATCCTAAGCAGTAGAGAAAGTATCTTGATTTGTGCATGGACAATTGATTTTATTATGTGAGTTTGGCTTTGCTAGAATAAAAATCAGAATTTAACGTTTTAATATTTCCAAGCACTTTAGGCTTTATCCTGTAATCCTGCAAAATACTGTGTAGGAAGATTAAGAGCTCTAGAAATCAAAATAGCTCTTTCCAGCTGCTAGCTATAACTACTAATTTAAATAAATAACCAAATAAAAAAAAAACTACAGTAAATAGAACATTGATCTTTTGATTCATGAATGTTCGACAGCTCTAATCTATAAGAGCTTTATCTGCTTTCTCAGTTGGAGCATTTTCTAATTTTAAATTAATTATATTTACATGTATTATTTAATATTTATGTTTACATTATTTTAAAATATTATACATTAGGCAATTTCACACTTATAAATAAACCGGTTTTACAAAGACATTTTTGCAATAATAGCTGGGAATTATACAGTTATTTTAATTATACATGAAACTCTAAGACAATAAATTCACTTCTTAAAACATGTTTCCAGGAAAATGTTGGTGTTTAAGACAAAACATTACCAAATCATTCTGTATGAAGTTTTACTTGCTAATGTAAGTAATGAGAGCCTAATTTGGATTATTAAAATGAATTTTCTCAGTATATTTCCACAGGTGCATCTTAAACATTCAACTATTGCGTGTGTAGAGACTAAAATCATTAACAGTTTTCTAAAGTTCTCAATCTTAATTCTCTCTTTTCTTTTTCTCTATTCCAGATCTTCACCTGGATTAAGTCCTTTCTTCTGGACTGGCACCTTCACATGGACAATATTTAAAACGAGAACTTTTTACAGCTTTTGGTGTTCTGGGAAACTGCAAAATTACCTCTCTCTAAACCATTTGCAGCCATCACTGGATGCACAGGGAATGAAGGAATATTCTGATCCGTATGTCTGAAACAACAGAGCTTTTGCAGACCAACAGGAGAATAAATTAAAAAGTCTTCCAGCAGTTCATAAGAGCCGAAATTGTGTGATCTCCAGTTTTTATGGTAGAATGAAGGACAATAAAGAAAATAATGAGCAGTGATTTAAGGGCTAAAGGAATATTTTTTATAACTCAAAGTTAAGCACAAAGGGTAATACCGGTTTCCTATTTGTTCTGTGGCATTTCATTTTCTGTGTGTGTCAACATATTCCACAAAAAAACATTAGAAAAAGTCACAGTATCTTCAACCATGAATTACTGCTCACATTTGTCAGCCATGACCGTCACAAAGGCAAAGCATTACCAATATCTCAAACCAGGAAACTAAATTACTCTTTCACCACAAGAGGTTTTCATGGAATAATTGATCATTTATGGTAAGAGTCATGCATAGATGATATGAAGCGCTGAACCATGCAACATGGATCTGTTCAACAGCTCAGATGAGTTCTTCCTCATCAATGCTACGGTCAGTCCCACAACCCTGGAGTCCTGGGACGACGCTACGCTCCTCGGCCTTCAGATCTCCATCTCTGCCATGCTAGCAATCGTCACTTTGGCCACTGCTCTGTCCAACGCTTTTGTGATCGCAACCATTTTCCTCACACGCAAGCTTCACACTCCTGCCAACTTCCTGATCGGCTCTCTCGCAGTGACTGACCTCCTGGTGTCCATTTTAGTCATGCCGATCAGCATTGTGTACACGGTCAGTAAGACTTGGACTCTGGGTCAGATCGTGTGCGATATCTGGCTATCATCTGACATAACGTTCTGCACAGCTTCCATCTTGCACCTGTGCGTGATCGCATTGGATCGATACTGGGCCATCACCGACGCCCTGGAATACTCGAAACGGCGCACCATGCGACGAGCGGCGCTGATGATCGGCGTAGTGTGGGTGATCTCCGTCTCGATCTCCTTGCCTCCTCTATTCTGGCGGCAGGCTAAGGCACACGAGGAGCTCACAGAGTGCATGGTCAACACTGACCAGATCTCCTACACGCTTTATTCCACATTTGGCGCCTTTTACGTGCCCACGATCCTCTTGATGATTCTCTACGGGCGTATCTATGTGGCGGCTCGGTCCAGGATCTTTAAAACACCAGCGACCAGTGGAAAACGGTTCACCGCTGCTCAGCTCATCCAGAACTCAACGGGCTCTTCGCTCTGCTCGCTGAATTCCACCTCAAATCACGAGGGACATCTTCATCCTGGAGGTGGTGGAGGTGGAGGTGGGGGAGGGGGTGGGGGAGGGGGAGGGGGGTCTCCTCTTTTCACGAACAGTGTGAAAGTGAAGCTGGCTGACAGCGTACTGGAAAGAAAGCGTCTTTGTGCCGCTCGGGAGAAGAAGGCCACCAAAACTCTTGGGATTATCCTGGGTGCGTTTATAGTGTGCTGGCTCCCGTTCTTCGTGTTTACGCTGGTGATGGGGGTCTGTAAAGACTGCTGGTTTGATCCTGTGCTCTTTGATGTGTTCACCTGGCTAGGGTACCTCAACTCGCTCATCAATCCAGTCATCTACACTGTCTTCAATGATGACTTCAAGCAAGCCTTCCACAAACTCATTAAGTTTAAAAGATGCTATTGATGTTATACTCCTGTCCTGTTTTGACACATTCATGACTTAATTAGAGGATTTCTGCGGAAAATATTTGAATCCTGTGAGCTTTCATTGTTCATATCCTGTTGAGGACCCCTGCGTACCCTGCCGTTTGTTTTTCTGTGAGCTCCTAAACGCGCATACAGTGTCTGGTCGATGTAGATTACTGTTCTCATGAGAAAGCTTGTAAAATATCTTGCCATATTGTTGATGCTTCCTCGTAGTTTATGAATGCATGCTAAGATTACAAATCCTTCGCTAGAGAGCAAGGTTCTACTGTCTCTGTAACCAATAACTGTCTATAAACTGCCTTATTTAACAGAAACAGAGTGAAATTAATATGAAAGACTCAATTTAAAAAGAATACAATTCAATTATGGTTGCTGTTCCAATAGGAACGCATATATGGGCCCACTGAGGACCGTGCAGAAGTATATGAACATTACCATAGACTCCCTAAATAAAAATGTTCATTATATAAGATTAAAAAAAAACTTTAAGTTTCGTGGTTTTGTATTTTTGTCTGAAAGAAGTTTGTTTTCAGTTCTCTCCTTCCCTCTATTTTGATGTCAGAGTTTGAGGGGTTTTATGATCATAAAGATGAAAAACAGGCTTCAGGCTGCATGGCTCATTTCAGGACATGATGCAGCAGAAGAAAACCATATAATGATCAAACGTTCAAATTCTGGATATACCTGATGTGTTTTGACACTAGGTGCAACTTTTGCAGCAAAAGTGCCACTAAAGGTATTTTTTTATTGATATGTTAACAATGTCCACATCAAAAAAAAAAAAACAACCAGTGTGTTGAACACAAGCCTTAAAACTATAAATCAAACCAAATAATAACAGTGATAATAATGATTATAAAAAAAAAAGATACATATGCAGTATGTTTATAATAATGCAATGGAGGAAAACAATAAGGAACACACAAATATCCAATATACATCATATATTTTTGAATTTAAATATAATTGCCCCTTGGCCTCTGTCCATCATGGCCTCCTAATCATCCCCATATACTGATTGGCTTCATCACGGTCTCCTCTCCACCAGTAAGGTGGATGCTGCATATTGGTGGGGGTTGAGGAGATTCCCTCTTCCATGTAAAGCGCTTTGGGTACCCAGAAAAGCGCTATATAAATGTAACGAATTATTATTATTATTATTATCTTCAGTTATCTCAAGAGACTTCAATGGTTCTTTCCACATTTTATTAAATGCCATGAGTTTTTTTTCTAAAGATATAAGATACTTTATCATAGCTAGCCAATCCCTATATAATGGAGGGCTATCTCCAACCCATTTGTTCATAATGGCCTTCCTTGCCAACATCAGCAAAGGATGAACATTGTCTTTGGCTGCGTCCGAAATCGCATACTCTCTTGAGTAAGTACTTATTTTGAATAAGTAATTACTTCACGGCCACTAAAAAAAGGATGTTCCATAGTATGAATGTGAATGTGGATGTACTACATTCGCCGTGCTGTCACAGCATCATTTACTTTATTTATTTATTTATTTGGTGAGAAGGTCCTTATCTCGTCAAATATCCCAATAATGCAACTTGTGGAAAGTGAAGCACCTCTGACTGCAGTGGTATGAATAATGGCATCCAGGAAATTGACAAACTTTGCCCTCCATCACTCTTTCTTATGATGAAGGTCAGCTGTGTTGGTTCAAAAGGTTTTTTGATAAGAAAACATGGCAATAAGAGACTTTAGACTTGAGTCAGACAGGAATAATGAGGCATATCCCTGGAACTTCCTGCCAGCAGGCTCTCAAACAGCATCTGAGAGTGCGGGGTAAAGCTGTGCTAGGCTATTTGGTTGAGATAGATTGTCTGTATATTCACTGTCTATATATCAAGAGATAGAGCTTCCTCTCACTCATCCATACAGCAAGGATTAGGTCACACCCCATAAAATAGATCTTTAGGCTCATTATCATTCACAACCACCAGTAAATCCAAACCGGAATATTCGTTCGCCAGTGTTCTGCCGTGAGTTTTGTACATGAAGGCTGGTGTGATGTATATCAGTGTGTGGCCGTCTTGAGATGGACTAGATTAGGAGATCAAATAGATACATTCGTGTGATGTAGAGGAGGTAAAACCTGAACAAGGCGGGGACTTTCCGTTGACATCTGTTGTATTTATGACATTTTCTATTCCCTAAACCTACACAACCTCTTAAAAGGATACTTCACCCAAAATGAAAATGCTGATATACATTACACACATCACACCAGGCTTCATGTACAAAACTCACGGCAGAATACTGGTGAACGAATATTCCTGTTTGGATTTACTGATGGTTGTGAATGATAATGAAGCCTTTTTATGGGGTGTGACCTATTTTTTATTGTGTGAACAGACATTATTTTCCACAAAATATCTTCTTTTGTGTTTTGCATAATAAAGAACATCACGCAGGTTTAGAGCAACATGAGTGTGTAAATCATGACAGAATTAAATTTTTTGTGTGAACTATCCCTTCAATTAAGTTCTCAATATTGTTTTGTTTAATACTTGACTAGGTTTGAAATGTTATACATGTCAGGGGCGTCATGGTTTTTTAGGAGACACCAGAGCAGAGGCAGTTTCGAAGCAAATGGTCAGCAGAAGGTCCAACTTGATAGCATAGACCAATATGTAAATCTATCTGAATCTTTTTTGTCCCCCCCCCCCCCAGATAAAACCAAGAATCTAAGTATGTCCTGTGAATAACTCTTCTATTATATGGATTTCTTTATATTTATTTTTTTAATCCTAATTCCATCATTTCAAATTTGAATTGCAATAAGATGTTTCTGAATTTGATGCTTCAATTCATATTTAATTGAATATCAGGAATTTAATTGAACTGGCATTCTCTATTCAGTTCTGTGCAATCTGCACAAACATTTCTGTTACCCCCAGCTTTCTAACTATTTCCTCACAAATATTCATCCGTTCTTGCTCCTTAATGTTCTCATGTTTGCAGTTTCACTAGATGCATTATTCATAATTAGTTTGTTGCTAACAAAACAAATTTGCTAATTAATTAAGTCTCATAAATTGACACATGCGTTTTGAAACAGTCTAAGTAAACAAAACCTATTAAACGCAGCAACAAAATGAGTTTATTGATTTGCAAAAAGATATTTAGTAGTGTGAACAGATAAAAAAACATGTGTAAGGCTCCTGTTTTTATTCATTTCATACTTTCAACAGGTCTCTCTTTTCTCTTTCAGCTGAAGCAGGGTGTCGTAAGAGAGCACTCAATGAGGGAAAGGTAATCACAGGTGACACAGAGACGCAATTAGCTAGATATCTCCTGATTTCAGCCTCAGGAAGGGTTTAAATCGACAGCATCGCTGAATCAATTTAAAACAAATGGAAATGTAAATTGCAAACAGGCATTACAATTGAGGTGGGGGTTCGGGAGGAGAGATGGCCTGCGACCTCACTTTACAGGAAAATAAGCAAGGAGCTTCAGATAAAGTTAAGTTTGCAGTGAAACAGGATGAAGAGGGTCAGCATGCATTTAACCTTGCTGGGTGGTGTCTGTCTGTTCGCACTTAGGTGAAACAGAGATATGGAGAAAGAAGGAGACAAGGGACAAACAAAACGCACACTCCCACAGAGGAGAGATACAGGGTTTAAATGAGGACAACCCTGAACATTAACAAACACTCGCATCCATAGAGAACAGCAAAAACACAGACAGGAGGGAAAAGGACAGCCAAGAAAACAATCTGAGTTTGCCCTTTGAGTGCACATCGATGAGACGTCTCCCTCTGAGAGACATAACTACTGCCTCAAGAACTGCTGCTGGGGAGATTCACAAGCACTAAAGCTGAAGAACCACGTGAACATGAATCAAGAAGAGAACCCTTATTACCTGTTCAGACTGACTTAATTGTTTTTGTTTGAGATCCAATACCCCAATGACTTCCCAAACAATAATCCTATTATTTACCCTTCAAATTATTTTAAAACGTTTGTCATTTAACAGACTGACTTTACTTCTGTTCGGAGTCAGGTTTATCCGGGGAAAAAACACATTTTAAAAATGTAATAAAATATTCCTGTTTTTGATAAGTATTAATTTATTGTATATATTTATTTCAAATATTAATTAATTTTATACAGTAAAAACATGAATATTGTGAAATATTATTACACTTTAAAACAACATTTTCCTCTTTTAATATATTTTAAAGTGTTATTTATTTCTGTGATGCAAAGCTGAATTTTCAGCATCATTAATCCAGTCTTCGGTGTCACATGATCCTTCAGAAATCATTCTAATAATGCTGAATATGCTAATTTTGATTATTAATAATAGTTCTTATTATTATCAATATTGAAAACAGTTTCTGCTCCTTGTTGAAACTGAGATGCATTTTCTTTAAAATAATCTTTTAAAAAGAACAGCATTTGTTTAAAATAGAAATTATAAATGTCTTTACTGTCACTTTTGGTCAACTTAATGCATCTTTGCTAAATAAAATATTAATGTCATTGTTATGTTTTTTTTTTTTAATCTTAATTATCTCAAACATTTGATTGGTAGTGTATCTGTCACAATTATGTTCTGTCCTGTCTGCACCTGTTCTCGTTAGTCCCTGATTAGTTATCTTCCTCCACCTGTGTCTAGATAGTTCCCTCATTTCATCCTGTGTATTATTCTGCCTAAACTCATCAAGTAAAGTTTGTGTTTAACCCAGATCTTCGTCTTGTGCCTTTACCACCACACCGTTAACAGTTACACAAAAATATTAGTTTTCAACATTGTTTTGAAAACATGATGATTTGAGCCAAATCATCATGATTTCTGAAGGATCATGTGACACTGAAGACTGGAGTAATGATGCTAAAAATTCAGCAGGAATAAAAAAAAATGGAAATGTGATTTTTTTCATTTCTGGGTAATGACCTTCTTTATTAAAACTGTTTTGATAACAGAATATGAGGTTTCAGGACTTTTGATTTAAAAAATTGATTTAAAAGTTTCATCGTTATTTTATTAATGTAACGTGGCTCAAAGTGGGGAAAGATTTTGAGTGACAAGAGAAGCATTTACCATGAAGCATCTCTAAAAAACAACAGCTAATTATGAAGCATGAAAGCAGTGATGATCAGTGTTGATGGTATTGTCTGAGATCCATCAGCACAGATTGATCTGGCAGAGGAAGGTTTGTTAACAGACGGGATGTTCTCAGTTGTGGTTGCTTCTCCCTCTCATTCCCAGTTATTACAAACAATCAAGGGACACCACATGAGCCTGGTGGTGTTGTCTTGACAAATGACTTGACTAGAAGGCAAATCTGTAACAGATGAAAGGGGAGTTTCAAAAGAGAGCAGAAATATTGCACCAGAACACAGAATTATGTGGGAGAACCTGATGAAGATCAGTAGCCACCGATTCTATGGAAGTAAAATAATGTCAAATGTTTTTGAAATAAAAAGCCTGTTGAATTGCACTACTTGGAAAAAAAAATAGGCATTGCATTAACCATGATTGCATTTTAATGCATTGTATTTTTAGGGCTTGCATTTTTATTGGCTGAAATTCAACATGGTTGAATATTTAAGCTGTGAATATTTCAATTAAAAACATTTCAAACACATTTTCATTATTAAAAATTCAATAATCCATATTCACCATTCATATTTCATTTCCAAAATATTCAAACTGTTTAAAAATACAACCAATAATATTCAACAAGCAATTTTCGGTCCATTTTATTTCGCTTTGCAAATTCGCTTCCACAAATTGAGTGGTTCAAATTCGACAGTAAATTCAACATTGACGTCCAGGAACTGCAGGAAAAGCAGTAGATTGCCGAGCATACTCTCCATCTGCTGTTAGTCGACCTCACCATCAGATGGTGCAAAAGCGCTTGTTGTTGACGAAGACATTCATTCATAAAATGGAAATGATTATCTGTGACAGTATATGCGGAAAAGATGATAAACACACAAAATCTGTGTTTATGTTTCATTCAATAACTTCATTGTTACTTTCCCTGTGTATTCTACATGTCATCAGCTTTCTCTACCATGAACAGGATTAATCGGTTTCCCTCAATACCTCATACTCAAGGATTCCCTTTCCGTTGGGACAAAACGCTTAACACATACAGTGATATGAAAGACCAATCTTGCACCTTATTGGGGATGTAGGCTGTAGGCTACTATATAGGCTACAGGCAAGAAGATGGACTCAGATTATAAACTTTACGCGCAAAGTTTCATGCTGAGCGTTTCGTGATATACTGGCATAAAATCAACACTTGATCAATTAATACTAACACTTTCTATTCTATTCTATTCTCTCTCTCTCTCTCTTTCTCTCTCTCTCTCTCTATATATATATATAGGCTATATATATATATATATATATATATATATATATTGCTATATAGAGTATAAGTCCAAGTCCTAAAATGCCTACGTGTATTGCATTAGCTTAAACTGGGATCATAGCACTTGCATATTGTTGTCCTCCTATTGTTAGTTTAACTGTAAATCGCTTTGGATAAAAGCGTCTGCTAAATGACTAAATGTAAAATTGGCTTGACATTGGACATTCACACATTTAGGGACCGTCTCTAAAGTTGCATACAACATTGGCATGTACATTTCTAACTTCAATAGCAAACTTAAATTTATTTTAATAAATATCAAAAATCCAAAGCCATCTTTATGGCTTGCCAAGCTCAGCTCAGCTGTGCGCGTTATTCTGAGTCCATCTGCTTGCCTGTGAGTTTGGACTTTTACATCACTAGTCCATTAAGCTACGTTAAGCGTTGTATATGTCCAGCAGGGGAATCCTGAAGTATTGAGGGAAACCCTAATAGCCTGCATGCAGCACATCGCCACAATATTAAGTTAAGGCAACTAAACAACCAAGAGAAATATATGTCAACCTCAAAAATGTAACATTGGATCTGTATATCCGCATCGGGGAATAACATTATGATCTCGTTCACGGTAGAGAAATATGCATGTAGGCTACACAGGAAAAGTAACCGTGAAGGCACCGAATTTAACAAAAACAGCCGTCATAATAATCACAAGTATACTTACATTGCTGTAAATTAGTTTTATGAATGAATGACTTGCTCTAATTTTTCTGGTCTTCGTCAACAACACGCGCTTTTGCACCCCCTGATGGTGAGGTCGACTAACAGCAGATGGAGAGTATGCTCGGCAATCTACTGCTTTTCCTGCAGTTCCTGGATGTCAATGTTGAATTTACTGTCGAATTTGAACCACTGAATTTGTGGAAGCGAATTTGCAAAGCGAAATAAAATGGACCGAAAAATGCTTGTTGAATATTATAGGTTGTATTTTTAAACAGTTAGAATATTTTGGAAGTGAAATATGAATGGTGAATATGGATTATTGAATTTTTAATAATGAAAATGTGTTTGAAATGTTTTTAATTGAAATATTTACAGCTTAAATATTCAACCATGTTGAATTTCAGCCCATAAAAATGCAAGCCCTAAAAATACAATGCATTAAAATGCAAGCATGGTTAATGCAATGCCTATTTTTTTTCAAGTAGTGCAATTCAACAGGCTTTTTATTTCAAAAACATTTGACATTATTTTACTTCCATACAATTCAGAGATAATGATAATTATAGAACAAAGGGATCTGACATTAAAAAGAGCTTTTGTCACTCACTATCACATTGTTGCATCATGAAAAGGGTATTTCACTCTTGGGAAGAGGAGGTTATTATTACCATGAGGGGAAAAAAAGTTTGACATGATACATGCTATTGGCTTCAGCTGGTGCTTATCTTAAAGAGGTGTGCAATATTCTTCATTTGCTTTTCTTTTACTATTCCTTTAAAGAACATCCATTGTGAGAATTGACGTTCTTTAAAGGAATAATTCACTCATGGCATTTCAAACCTGTATGACTTTGTTTCTATGAAAGTGTAGGGGGGAAAAAAACTGCAGCTGCTCTTTTCCATGCAATAAAAGCTATGGGTTGTCAAGCTCAAAAGGAACCATAAAATTGACCCACATGACTTCAGAAGAATACTTTGTGTGATGAAAAAGGCTTCAATTTAAGCCATTATTCACTGAAATGTATATTCACTTTTGCATTTCCACATATTCTAATTACCTGTGTCATGATTGGTCATGTGACACATGAGAACCAATAGCATTCTGCACCATTAATGACTTTTATGGTCCTTTTAAGACTGAAAGTCTGTGACTATGTTTAACATAAAACTAAGTCAGACAGGTTTCAAACAAAATGAGGGTGGGTACAAGTCTTAAAAGGATAGTTCACTCAAAAATAGAACACACAAATAAAACATAGTTTAAAGAATGTTAAGGTTCAAACAGTGTTTGATGTTCCTTTTCATAGAAGTACAACAAGCAGCTTTCCTGCTGATTCTGAATGTGGAGATTAATTACATAACTGCTTTACTTAATTTACTTGTGTAGAACAAGATGTCCAGTACAATTGAATGATGTCTGGGGCATGTACAGCGTGTTAAAACTGCGAAAACAATGTTATGAAGTGATGAGTGATGTGAGTTTGTAAAATGATGGAAACAAGATGTCCTCTGGGTTGCCATGACAACACTTTCTATACAGGAACATGTGTGTGGGAAGCCAGCCCACCATTCACCCAGATCTATGTTGTCTCTAAGGCATAAGTGATATTTTATTTGAGTTAAATGATCTTTGCTGTAAACTTTAGCTGACCTCTTTTATAACATTAGACCTGTAATCCATACAGTCATTCTGAGATAACAGGATTTTCCTTTCTGCCATGACCTGCCTCATTGGGTCAATCAAACATTGATATATTGACACTGACTGTCAGACTGGGATCCATGTGTATGAATCACTGAAAATGACTGAAGAGACTCCTCAGATAGAGTTTACATAAACCCTTTATAGAACAACATATAAATATGGGCCGTCAAACTTTTAATTGAATTAAGCATATGATATATTGATTAATGAAATCACACTTAGTTGCATATTTCATTATTTGCCAAGAAAAGCCACAAGTGGCGTTATATTTATTTTTATTTATTTATTTGCCGTTTTTTGCCTTTATTATGACAGGACACTTAGTTGGAAGCAAAGTTGGAGAGAGAGATGGGGGATGAAATTCGAACTCGGGACGCCCGAAGCGCAACTGTGCTATATGCTACAAGCTATATGTCGGCGTGCTGCCCAGAGGCTATTGGCGCCAACATAAGAGCAGTTATTAAAAACAATAACATTACATTACTGTCAGAAGAAATAACTGAATAGACAAGATGTGAATTTAGACCTTTATCCTAAGTTTTAACCTATACATAATAAAATTAAGTTAATTAATAAAAAGCTATGGACAAAGAACCTTTCAGAGAACAGTTATTAAAAGAACATAATACAAATAAGCTTTTTCCACTATAAAGAACATTTTGTGCTATAGACAGATTGCATTAATGTTAAAGGTTCTTCATGGAACCATTAATGCCAATAAAGAACCTTTATTTTTTAGAGTGCACACACACTCAAAAACATGAACTTACCAGCAAAGTACATACAGTTGTGGTCAGAATTAATGGCACCCCTGATAAATATGATCAAAAATGGCTGTAGAGAGAGATCGGAGACCATTCCTCCATACATAATCTCTCCAGATCCTTCAGATTCACAAGTTAATGTTGTTGCTTCTTCTCTTCAGTTCACCCCACTCATTTTCTATAGGGTTCAGTTTAGGGGACTGGGACGGTAAAGGCAGAAGCTTCATTTTGTGCTCAGTTACCCATTTTTGTTTTGATTTTGATGTTTGTTTTGGACCGTTGTCCTAATGGACAAGCCATTATAAGATTTCTAGCAGAGGTAGTCAGGTTTTGATTTTTTATCTGTTGGTATTTGCTAGAATCCATGATAGCATGTATCTGAACAAGATGTCCAGGACCTCCAGCACAAAAATAGGCCCACAACATATAAGATCCAGCAGTATATTTAACCGTAGGCATGGGGTACTTTTTATCCCTGTTTGCACCAAACATATCTGGTGGGTTTGCAGCCGAAAAGCCCTTTTTTGTTGTTTCATCTGACCATAGAATCCGGTCCCTTTTAAAGTTCCAGTCGTGTCTGACAACTGAATATGCTGGAGTTTATTTTTGGAGGAGCAAGGAGGATTTTTCTTGAAACCCTCCCAAACAACATGTGGTGATGTAGGGGTTGTTTGATATATCTTTTTAGGCTTTATGACCCCCGAGACTCAAGTAATCTCTGCAGTTCTCCAGCTGTGATCCTTGGAGAGTCTTTGGCCACTCAAACTTTCCTCCTTACTGTGCATTAAGACAATATAGACAAACTTCCTCTTCCCGGTAGATTCGTAACATCTTTTGTTGATTGGAACTGCTTAATTATTGCCCTGATGGTCAAAATGAGGATTTTCAATTCTTTAGCTATTTTCTTACAGCCACTTTTTATTTTGTGCTGCTCAACAATCTTTTGATGCACATCAGAACTATATTCTTTGGTTTTACTCATTGTGCTGGATGATTAAAGGAATTTGGCCTCTGTGTTTCCTCATATTTAAACAATTTCATTTTCCTAGTCACCCTGGTGTGCTAAAAAAAAGGTAAATGTTAATGGGAATATACTCCAGAGATATTTTACTCATAAAACATTCTAGGGGTGCCAATAATTGTGGCCAACGTGTTTTGGAGAAAAACATTTATTTCATAATGTGATTATGCGATCAATGTGATCATTGAACAATATCATTATTTTGCACACTGGATGTGTTTGAGTGGTTCACTGGGATTATTGGGCTATAGTGTAAGATGTTGGACATTTATTCTTGGTCAATACGAACTTCACATGCCCTTTTCTTGCACTTTTAAATCCCCAGATGTTCTTCATTGATTTCTTCATTGATATCTGGGCCCAGTCTTTTGGTGATTACTACTCTATTGTGCTTGCACACAATCACATCATCAACTGAAAATTCAGCCCTGCAGTTCCAGAGCTCATGAACATCTGCATCAAGCAAGCTTATAGCAGATGGTACACTGTTTTTATTTGCCATCTTAAAACTCATAATAGCTCCATACAGTAGTTTTTTTACTGAAACAACTGCAGAACTTTATCAACTCAGTACTTGGGCATTTTTAAATTGTGGTTGATTCGATATCGATTCTCAAAAGCCACGAATAATTTTTTTCATGTACATTCAATAATATCTAATTGACGTTAATCTTATCACTAGTCTTTTCCACTAGATGCCATCCTCTTATTTGCCTTGCGCGAGCGCGACAGCGGAGATCCTGTCATTCATTCAGTGCTGAACTGAAAGAGAACGCGCACGCTGTGAGGGAAGTTCCCTTTCGAGAGGTCTCTCCTATTGCGTAAGTAGCTTACGCTATGGGAAAACTCCTTTTCTCGAGAATATTGAAGTCTTTATGTAAAAAGCATTGCAGCTGCACAGCTGACAGCAATGAGCGAAGGCAGCTCAGTCATTGGCTGTGCTGCGGCAACTTGCTCGAACCAATGACGGGGGGACTCTGAATGCGCGACCAATGAGCGCGCGTCAGAGCCCGCCAAGATGGGCGTGGCCAAGAGCTATATATTGGGCGCCCTGTCATGAGAGTTCTTTAGATTTAATCTCCTTCAGCGAACACCTTCTTCACTGGATCCTCCGGATTATTGAAAGCCTTCGCCGCCGTGGAAAAGCATACCAGCGGGATTGTTACGAGGACGTCGACACCTTCAGCCGCCTTCGAACGCCATCCTACTGAGCCATCCGGCACGCTACACACGCAAGTATTTTACATCTGTTCGCCCCGCGACACTTGTAAAAGAGCAATTTTCTGAGGCGTTGTTTCAAATGCCTTCCTGCGCGTCGTGCAGAGACCTTCTTCCGGACAGGGATCGTCACATCATCTGCGCTCGCTGCCTGGGCCGGGACCACGCAGAAGCTGCTTTGACCAAGGGCGGATGCCCGGAATGTGACGACCTGGGTCTCTCCGCACTGCGGGCTCGCTTCGCCGCTTTCGCCGCGAGCGAGCCCATCGCCCCCACCCCTCTGTTTGAGCCGCGCGTTAAGAAAAAGCGCCGCTCACAGAGGCTTCCTGAACCTGAGCTAAGTGATGTCATGCCGAGCCAGTCTCTGCGTGCTTGGCGCCGCTCTTGCCTTCCCCACCGCCGGTTCAGTTCACTCAGCCGGACCCACACCCCTCTAGTAGAGCGGTGGGCCTTGTGACTTTCGGCACGTCCGAGGATGACGGGGGAGTGGATGACAGCTTGTCCATTGACGCTGCATCTGACGACTGGCCGGGCTCCACTTTCGACCCCGCCCCGTCGACGCTAGCTAGCACGAGTGGGGGCTCCACCATGGATATGGAGATTATCCGCGTCCTCTCGAAGGACGTGGAGGACCTCGGGCTCGATTGGTCTTCTCCCGAAGAACCAACCCGAAGCCGACTGGATGAGTGGTTTCTGCAGGGGCGCCAGCAGGCCCCTCGGCAAAGGCCTTCTCCCTTCTTTCCTGAAGTTCATGACGAACTCACCAAGTCATGGAAAGCCCCCCACTCTGCGCGTCTGAAGCCTTCTTTTTCTTCGTCACTCTCCTCTGTGGACGGCGCGAAGGAAAGAGGCTACGAGGGAACGCCGCCCCTCGAGGAGGACGTGGCCAATCATCTCTGCCCGCCCTCCACCACCGGATGGAAAGCCAAAGCTTCCCACCCCTCGAAGCCCTGCCGTACTACTTTTGCTCTCGCCGGTCGCGCCTACGCCGCCGGCCAAGCTGCATCAGCGCTTCACTCAATGGCGGTACTTCAAGTGTTCCAAGCCAAGCTTCTCCGCTCCATGGAAGAGTCTGGCCCCGAACCTTGAAGCCTTCAAGGACCTACGCAGCGCAACTGATATAGCTCTGCGAGCCACGAAGGCCACCGCCCAGTCTATTGGCCGCGCCATGGCTAATTTGACTGTTCTCGAGCGCCATCTGTGGCTGACTCTGACGGAGATGAAGGACGCGGATAAGGCGCCGTTTCTCGACGCGCCTATCTCCACCAGCGGGCTGTTTGGACCGGCGGTTAAAGGTTTCGCCGAACGCTTCACTGAGGCCCAGAACGCTTCACAAGCTATGTGCCATTTCCTGCCAAGCGCTCCAGCTCATCGCAGAGCAGACAGAGACCGCCACAGCCGCAGCGGGCTAGAGCAGCTCCCTCCGCCTCTCAGCCCGCTCCTCAGGCTGACGCTCGACGCCGCTCGCGCTCCCACAACCGCAAGCCGCCTCCTGAGCGACGGGGTCCTCGGCCCAAGATTGTGCTGAACCCTGAGCCTCGAAAGCCTTCCTAGCCACATGAATGAGAAGAGAGAGTGCGTGTCTCGCAAAAGCCGGACCACTCTCTCTGCAAAATCTCAAACATTACCCAGTCCCCTTACAGGCGGCTGGAAATGTCCATACAGTAGTCAATGGGCCAGTCACAGAGCTCGCTCACCTGCAAACAAACGCCGTTTTTACGGCGACGCACAGAGTCACAAAAAGAGTATTTTTCTGCCTGTGTCACTAAGGGTTCATATGTCCACAAAGTGTGCATTCCCAGATACTGTCAAAACAGTGCCAAATTCATTCCCAGCTCAGGCTGCGTGCCCCATGAATGTAGATCACGTGCCTACGGTCATGTACGCACCACTACACACAAGCACTGTTCACACAGTTATGAATTCATCCCCAGTAAAAGTGGGAAACATTATAAAAGTGACGCGTGTGCCTACCACTGTTTATGCACCCCCACTTATAAACACTGTCCTTACAGTGTCAAACACAACCCCAGCTCAGGCTGCGAGCTTGACAGACATAGCACGTGCTGTTGTAATCACACACGCGCCCATTCACTCAGCCGCTCAGCGCGCGCCCGCGCCTCTGAGAGCTACGAGCTCAGGCGATTCGCTGGCCGGGTCCCTACGTCACAGCGGCCCGCCCTTAGCCTGTATTCAGCCCATATCTGTACATGCAGCGGCATGGGAAAACATTCCAGATATGCCGAAATGGGTGTTGAATATAGTAAAGCACGGATACTCGCTCCAGTTCGCTCGCAGACCACCACGTTTTACGACTGTGGTCGAGACGAAAGGGAGAAAGGAGTGTTCACATGTTCTACGCACCGAGGTGCGCAAACTAATAGAAAAGGGCGCTGTGGAAACTGTTTCCCCCTCTCTGAGCGAGGCAGGTTTTTACAGCCGCTATTTTCTCGTCCCGAAAAAGGATGGCGGTCTCCGCCCCATCCTAGATCTCAGACACCTGAACAAAGCACTAATGATTCGCTCGTTCAGAATGTTAACAACCAAACATATCCTCGCGCAAGTACGCCCAGGAGATTGGTTTCTCTCAGTGGATCTGAAAGATGCTTACTTTCACATTCCAATATCGCCTCATCACAGGCCGTTTCTGGGATTCGCTTTCGAGGGACAGTCTTACCAGTACACAGTACTTCCGTTCGGCCTGTCCCTGGCTCCCCGTACATTCACAAAATGTATGGATGCAGCACTTTCCCCCTTGAGGCGAAGGGGAGTGCAAATACTGAATTATCTCGACGATTGGCTGGTCCTAGCACAATCAGAGAGTCAGTTAATAACACACAGATCTTGGATTATCAGCCATTTAGAATGCCTGGGTCTAAGAATCAATTTTGCAAAAAGCATACTATCTCCCAGCCAGAGGATTTCTTTCCTGGGAATAGTTCTAGACTCGATGCAAATGACAGCTCGTCTCTCATCAGAGCGCGCGCTCACCATCCGGCGCCTTGCAACATCATTCAGGGCGGGCGCGCACGCCCCCGTCAAGCGGTTTCAGAGGATGCTCGGTCTCATGGCCTCAGCATCGGCCGTACTCCAACTAGGATTGTTGCATATGCGCCCTCTCCAACGCTGCCTCAAGAGCCGCGTCCTTACTCACGCGTGGCATTCGGGACACTTTTTAATCAGAGCGAACCACAGCTGTATAAAAGCCCTGACGCACTGGAAAGCCGCCGACTGGTACCAGTCAGGCGTGAGTCTGGGTGTGAACACAAGGAGAAAGATGATCACGACAGATGCCTCCAAAATAGGTTGGGGGGCCCTTTACGAGGGCAGGCCTGTCTCCGGCTTTTGGTCAAACCCGGAGAAGCGCCTACACATAAACTGTCTGGAGATGAAAGCGGTCGCTTTGGCTCTCAGAGCCCAGCTTCCACATCTAAAAAACGAACACGTCCTGGTCCGAACGGACAACATGACGGTAGTGTCGTACATAAATCGCCAGGGTGGACTCAGGTCAAGCTCCATGCATTCAATGGCCAGGAGACTCATCTTATGGTCCCAGCACAACTTGCTCTCGCTGAGAGCAGCGCATGTGCCAGGCGCCCTGAACCAGGGGGCAGACATGCTATCCAGAGACAAGATTCTCCCAGGAGAATGGGCTCTCAACCCGCTGACGATTCAGTGGTTATGGAAAACCTTTGGCAAAGCAGAGATCGACCTCTTCGCCTCCAAGGAGAACGCGCACTGCTCTCTTTTCTTCACGAAAAGCACGGACGCGCTCGCCCAGAGCTGGCCGAGCCGCCCCTTATATGCCTTTCCCCCGATCGCGATGCTGCCACAGGTCATCAGTCGGGTCAGAGAGGAGAAAAACGCAGTGCTTCTGATAGCCCCACTCTGGAAGAACCAAACATGGTTTCCAGATCTGATGCAAATGCAATCTGCACCACGACCGATTCCACTGAGGCCAGACCTCCTCAGTCAGGCCAGCGGGATGATATTTCATCCCCGCCCCGATCTGTGGGCCCTTCATGCATGGCCCCTCAACGGGTTACCAGGAACCTCACGAGCGGAGCGCTAAAAACCATCGCTGAGGCGCGGGCGCCCTCCACGAGACGCTTATATGCCCAGAAATGGAAAGTGTTCAGTGACTGGTGTAATGCCAAGGGCCTGAACCCTGAAACATGCGAGATTACGAACGTACTCGCTTTTCTACAAGGGCTTCTGAAGGCGGGCCGCACCCCCTCCACGCTCACAGTATATGTGGCGGCCATCACAGCGTCACACGACCCTGTAATGGAACGTCCATTGGGAAGAAACTACCTAATTATTCGTTTCCTAAGGGGCGCTAGGAGGATGAACCCTTCACGCCCCCCCTCAGTGCCGATCTGGGACCTAGCTACTGTCCTAGACGCTCTTAAAGGGCCCCCGTTCGAACCACTCCGAACCGTGCACCTTAAACAGCTCTCGCTCAAGACTGCGCTCTTGCTGGCACTCGCCTCGGTCAAGAGAGTGGGCGACCTGCACCCGCTTTCGACAAGCGCTGCCTGCCTAGAATTCGGACCTAACGACTGCAGGGTCGTCCTTAGGCCAAAACATGGGTATATTCCTAAAGTGCTCACCACTCCCTTCAGAGCACAGGTTATCTCCCTAACTGCGCTATCGTCTCCAGCAGACGAACACGACGCTGATCTACTCTGCCCCGTTAGGGCTCTCAGAGTGTATTTGGAGCGTTCTGCCCTATTCAGACAGACAAAATAACTGTTTGTATGCTTTGGCGGCCGTACGAAAGGTTCCGCCGTTTCAAAGCAGAGAATCTCTCACTGGATAGTTGATGCTATAGCGCTGGCTTATGAAGCTAAGGGACTTCAATGCCCCTGGGGAGTCAAAGCACACTCCACCAGGAGCGTGGCTTCTTCCTGGGCATGGTCGAGCGGGATACCGATCGAGGATATTTGTGCGGCGGCAGGCTAGGCCTCACGTCCACATTTATTAGGTTCTACAACCTACAGGTCCCGACATTGCATTCCAATGTACTATCAGCATGATGCTAGTTGAACTACGAGTTCGTATCTAGATTATGTATGTGCTTGTGTCACACTGAGCGCCTTCTAGCCGCTCTGTATTCTTTCCACATATAAAGCTCGCCTCTGCCGGCTAGTTGGATGATAACTTTGCTTTTCAGCTCAGGCACCTGCCTCTGGCTATCATAAGGCGAAGTTCAGCACGCACGGCATTTTGCATGGTGTTCCCATAGCGTAAGCTACTTACTCAATAGGAGAGACCTCTCTAAAGGGAACGACTAACGTAACCTCGGTTCCCTGAGAGGAGGGAACGAGTATTGCGTAAGCTGCCGTGCTTGTGCTTGGTTACTTCGCTTCAGTCGCTTTAACCTAAAGAACTCTCATGACAGGGCGCCCAATATATAGCTCTTGGCCACGCCCATCTTGGCGGGCTCTGATGCGCGCGGGCGCGAAGCGCGCTCATTGGTCGCGCATTCAGAGTCGCCCCGTCATTGGTTCGAGCAAGTTGCCGCAGCACAGCCAATGACCGAGCTGCCTTCGCTCATTGCTGTCAGCTGTGCAGCTGCAATGCGTTTTACATAAAGACTTCAATATTCTCGAGAAAAGGAGTTTTCCCATAGCGTATGCTACTTACGCAATACTCGTTCCCTCCTCTCAGGGAACCGAGGTTACGTTAGTAACCGAGTCGTTTTATTGGGTCTGTGCATTAGTCTTAAAGTGACAGCAGCCTAATATTCCTACTGCTGTCTTTTAATGTTAATCAAACTACAAAAGACCATCACTCCCTTCTCTTCACTGAATAACGTTTTTGTAACTTTAAAAAGGATTAACCTTTATTTAATTTGTACAGTGAAGATTAAATGCAGTTATTTTACATTTGATTACTTTATTCAGTTTCTGTACCTGAAAACTACTTTTAAACCTACCTGAAAAACTTTAAGGCACTAATTATTTAATTTGTATCTTTGTTCTTTTGCATTTATTTATGTGTGCTATTGCTTGTAATTCAATTATTTGTTCTTTTTTTTATTGATGACTATTTCATTGTCTTTAATAATCTTTGAAGTTTATATTAGTTAGTAGTTTTAGCTGTGGTATCGAAATTTAACAATTCTCAATTCCAATTTCGCTGGTATCTAAAGTTTTGGGTGTCATCATTTACTACCATACAAGGATACATGGGTCAAAAACAACAAAACAATAACTATTTTATTCATTTATTATTATTTTTTTGTAGTGGGACCAGTGGAAATTTAATTAGTTAATTAATTAATTGAATCGAATCAAATATCGAGAATCTAATCGAAATCTTGTGAATTGGAATCAAATCGGGACATCTGAATCATTGCTCAGCCCTACTCGAAACCTTGAGTAAGTTTGCCAGTACAATATAAAACAAGCCATTTGGGTAACACTTTATTTTGATGGTCCCTTTCAAACATTCTGTTGACTATAATTAACTTTACAACTCAATGTCAACTAACTTTCATTAGAGCGTTAGTACACTGTCTGCTTAATATCGGCTAACTCTTTATTGTGATGGTCCTCCAACAGACATTCCACTGACTATAAGAAACTTTGCAACTTTAACTTATTCTAATCCTATAACCCTACCAGTCTAACATTTACTGCAGCTGAAATATTCTACATGACACCTATTTTATTTAATAACATGGTAAAGTCAAGTGAATATTAAATGTTGGCAGAACAGATAACTAAACAACTCTTACACCATAATGGCCAAATCCACATAGAGAAACAATCACTGGGCATTGCCACATCAAAGTGGTCAAGTACTGCAAGAAAACTCAACAAAGCCTTTGTTGATTTTGATCTGAATTGGTGTTTCATTATGGTCCTTTGGGAGACTGATGTGAATCAACAGGCTTAGCTGATCAACTGTGCTGTGTCGTTGATAAAAAAAAAAGTAGCATTGGTGAGTAATAAAGTAACCTGCAATGAATTTTACTGCACATTCTAAAATAAATAATTATGTGGAGAAACATACCCTTTACATCAAAGGCACCCTGTGAGAGAAGGCAATGGGTGCTGGATTAGCAGGTAAAGTGTGGAAATTCTGACATTTTCAGAGGCTGCTGGGGTGATAGTCATGCACACTGGCGTCACTGCCACAGGGCAGGATCAAGGGGGCTTGACCCAAACAGGCTGGGAGCTGAACACATTGCTGGTGGTCATTATACAGATGAATACATACATACAAATACATCGAAAATGGCAAACTGATTCAAGCTAACCAGAAGACGACTCAGTTAACCAATATAGCTATGCAGATGAACATCTCTGAACACATCAAACCTTAATGTAGATGAGCTACTGCAGCAGAAGACCACCTGAGGCTACAGAGGTTAGAAACCCAACCAAACTGGTCTTAATACTGCTTGACATAAAGCATGAAGTCTGCACGTGTCAGTAGCTCAGTCTGGAAGTGGTGTAATGAATGATAGGAAATAATTTTTTGGCATATGTTAGGCTCCTTAATAGCTATTGAGCAGTATTTAAAAACCACTGCCTGCTGGAATGCTGACCATGTGAATGCCTTTATATCCACTAATGGCTATTCCAACAGGATAATGCAAATATGACCATAAATTCTGTGTATTTCATCAGTTTTTTTTACATCTTTAGGATGTAGCTGAAAATGTACAACATGAATGTACAACCAACACAACTACTGCAACTAACTGTAGATATAACCCCAAAATAACAACATTTTCCTTTGATGACATTATTTCCTTGAAACAGTAAGTTTTGGGGCAGAACGTCTCAGGTTACGACTGTAACCCTGGTTCCCCGAGAAGGGAACGAGACATTGCATCGTCGTCGTGACGACACTATGGGGAATGCCCCCAGAGTAGCGCGTCTTAAGCATGAATGAAATCTGTCCAATCCTGATTGGTGCTGCGTCATGACGTAGTAGATGACGGCATAACCGGAAGATACAAAGGGACGCCCAGCACACACACACATTAGCTCTTTTGCGATGAAGCAAGCGCTCTGACCGTGATAGGTGTGGCGACGAGACGCAGTGTCTCGTTCCCTTCTCGGGGAACCAGGGTTACAGTCGTAACCCGAGACGTTCCCCTTCAAGGGAACTCGCACTGCGTCGTCGTGACGACACTAAGGGGAACGTAATGCCCACTATGCCACACCGTAATCACGCCCGCCCTAGTGTGAAGCTGGAAGACCAGGCACACTTTAGGTAGCGAGCACTCTGGCGCCAGGCGTCACGGGGAGTTGCAGACTGTAGAAACGTATGAAGGTGTGCGGGGTGGCCCACCCGCCCGCCTCGCAGATATCCTGAAGCGAGACGCCAGAAAGGAGGGCCACCGAAGAGGCCATGCCCCTGGTGGAATGAGCCCTCACGGCCATAGGTGAAGGCAAATTGCGCACCTGATAAGCCGCGGCTATAGCCTGGACAATCCATTTGCTGATTGTCTGTTTAGATGCAGGCAGCCCTTTCTTGGGTGAACCAAAGCACACCAACAACTGGTCTGACTTCCTCCACTGAGAAGACTTTTCCAAGTAAACCCTTAGGGCTCTGACTGGGCAGAGCAGGTGAAGTCTGCCCTCTTCCGCCGTCCCATGAGGTGGAGGATGGAAGGCGTGAAGAACCACTGACCGTGCCGCACTAGACAGCACCTTGGGCACATAGCCCGGTCTAGGATGTAAGATGGCCTTAACACCGCCAGGGGCAAACTCCAGGCAAGTTGGCGTTATAGCCAAGGCCTGGAGATCCCCCACTCTCCTCAGAGAGGTGATGGCAAGGACAACGGCCACCTTGAAGGTCAGTTTCTTTGCCTCAGCCGACTCCAGTGGTTCAAAGGGGCCTCAGCCAACCCTTCAAGAACCACCGCCAGGTCCCAAGTTGGGACTCTGAAGTGAGCCGCAGGCCTCATCCTCCGAGCCCCACGGAGGAAACGTACAACCATATGGTGCTTTCCCAAAGGCCAAGCACCTATAGGCGAGTGGAAAGCCGCAATGGCAGCCACATACACCTTAAGTGTGGACGGGGTAAGACCGGCGGAGAAACAATCTTGGAGGAACTCCAGCACTGAAGCCACTGGGCAGTTAACTGGGTCCACCTCACGATTTCTACACCAAGTGGAAAACACATTCCACTTTAGGCTGTACAGTCTCCTGGTGGAAGGAGCCCTGGAGCTGAGTAGGTTCTCGACAACATCTGCTGACAGGCCAGCCTCTAGGTACCGAGCCCCCTCAGGGGCCAGACCCAGAGGTTCCACAGCTCTGGCCGGGGGTGAAATATTGTGATCCCTGCCTGAGACAGCAGATCCCTCCTCAGAGGGACCTGCCACGGGAGGCCGTCTAGCAGTGCTACAATGTCCGAGAACCATATCCTGGTTCAGACTCCCAAAACTCCCGGGAACAGAGCGATCGGGGGAAATGCGTACAGACGCAGCCTCGGCCACGTCTGTGTCATAGCGTCCAGTCCCAGCGGAGCTGGATACCTGAGAGAGAACCACAGTGGACAGTGGGACGTCACTTGAGACGCGACCAGATCCACTTCCACTGGGCTGAATCTCACGCATATGGCCTCCACCACCTGGGGGTGGAGTTGCCACTCCCCGGGCCTCAGCCCCTGCCTCAACAGAACGTCTGCTCCCTGATTTTGGTCCCCGGGGACATACATCGCTCTGAGAGACGAGAGTTTCCCCTGGGACCACAGAAGGATCTGGTGTGCCAGTCTGCAAAGAGGGCGCGACCTCAGACCCCCCTGATGATTCAGATACGCGACTACAGAAGTGTTGTCCGAATATATCAGAACATGGTGGCCGCGGAGGTCCGGGAAAAAACTCCTCAGAGCTTTGTAGACCGACAGCATTTCCAGGCAGTTGATGTGCCAGGAAGAATGCCGGGTCTTCCACAGACCTCTCGCAAAGTGGCCGTCCATGACCGCGCCCCAACTAGTGAGGGAGGCATCTGTTGAAACGATTTTCCGGCAACATGATGCTCCCAGCACCGGTCCCTGGGACAGGAACCAAGGTTTCCTCCATATGACAAGGGAACGAAGGCATCTGCGTGTTACCCTGATCATATGGAACGGATTTCCCCTCGGGGAAAACCCCTTGGCTCTCAACCACCACTGTAGGGGTCTCATGTGTAGCAGGCCAAAAGGTATAACGTTGGATGCTGCTGCCCAGAGCCCCAGCAGTCTCTGAAACTGCTTCACAGTGAGGTTGTGGCCTAGCTTCACTCTGGAGACCATTGCCAGTATGGACTTCACGTGCGCAGGAGACATCTGTGCCCACATCGTCGTGGAGTCCCATACAACTCCCAGGAACGTAGTCCTTTGGGAGGGCGTCAACACACTCTTTTTTGTGTTGAGTCTCAACCCCAGGCTCTGGAAGTGGGCGAGGACGAGGACGTTCCTGTTCCAAAACCCGAACCTGCTCTGGGCCGACCACAGTCCAGACCACCCCATTGAACTTCGTGGGAGGGGAGCTGAACTGCAGCCTGTAACCCAGCTCTACAGTACGCAGGGCCCACGCAGATATATTCGGAAGGCATGACCGTGCGGCGAGATAATCTACTAAGGGAACCAGCCTCTCGAGGCTGGCCTCGGGTGTTACCCAAGACTCGTTCCCGACCCCCTGAAGCGGCTGGCCGGCAGGGAGCGGTCGACAACGAGCAAAGGAACCAGGCTCTCGAGCCTGGCTTCGGGTATCAGTCGGGATTCATTCTCGACCCCCTGAAGCGGCTCTCCGGCAGGGTTCGACCGAAAACGATTCTCGATGGGCGGACGCGATTGCTGCCTGGCCGCAAGCCTGCGGGGCAGACAGAGCAGCGTGTGTTTGCTGGAAACCGATGTGTCCCGAAGCGCACTTAACGGCGGGATACAGACATAGACTTCCTGAGGGTTTCCCTGAAGGGAGGCTCTTTCGGTTTCGTTCTCGACACCCTGAAGCGGAGGACCGGTAGGGAATAATTGAAAACCGTTCCCGATGGGCGAACATGAGCACTGCCTGGCCACAAGCCCTTGGGGTGGACACTGCAGCGCGCATTTGCTGAAAACCGATGTGCCCCGAAGCGCACTTGATGCTGGATAGAAGCATCGATTTCGTGAGGGCTCCGCGAAGGAGCGATTCTCGCTCGTCCCTCCACGGGGGGGATAGCCCTGCTATTTTTGTCTCGTTTTCGACCCTGAAGCGGAGGACCGGCAGGGAAAAAAATCGAAAAACGATTTTTGATGTGCAGAAGGAACACTGCATGTGAAACACGGTGTGATTGGTAGGCTGAATTAAAATATCTAACTTCCTTAAAGTCAGATAATATTTCATCATTTTAATTTCTTAAAATTAAATGCAGCCATAATTACCAGAGAATAGTGTTTTGTGTTATACGATCTCGTAATCTACACGCTGCCTCGGCAAACGCGAGATTCGAGTCATTACAATATATTTGGCTTTCATCCCTCAAGAAGAAAGTCAGTAGGTGCGAGGCTGAAACAGCCGACAGCGCACGGATATACGCGTCGAGATATTTCTCAATGAACAGCTGCCAGCACCCTCAGGAGCGTACTGTGAATGCCTCGCACCCAAACAGTATTATTTCACAGATTGCGTGTGTACCCTTCATTGCAGACCCGTACTCTACGCGCTGCCTCGGCAAACGCGAGATTCGAGTCGTTCACAATATATTTGGTTTTCATCTCTCGAGAAGAAAATCAACGGGCGCGAGGCTGAAACACCCGAAAACGCACGGCTGTGCGCGTCGAGATATTTCTCAATGAACACAGCCAGCACCCTCAGGAGCTGACTGTTCATGCCTCGCACACACACAAAATCTTTATTGCAAAGTAGACCCGTAATCTACGCGCTGCCTCGGCAAACGCAAGATCCGAGCCACTAGATTCTGTATTGCAATGTACGACCTTTAATCTACGCGCTGCCTCGACAACGCGAGATCAAGTCACAGAGTCTTTATTGCAGAGTAGACCCGTAATCAACGCGCTGCCTCGGCAAACGCGAGATCCGAGCCACTATAGATTCTGTATTGCAATGCAGACCTTTAATCTGCGCGCTGCCTCGACAACGCGAGATCCCAGTCACAGAATCTTTATTGCAGATTAGACCCGTAATCAACGCGCTGCTTCGGTAAACGCAAGATCCGAGCCAATATAGATTCTATATTGCAATTCTTATGGGACAAACAACACCAAATAGGACAGACAGTTTGACACAGAGCGCTGTAGCTGAAGAGCAAAAAAGCTAATGTGTGTGTGTGCTGGGCGTCCCTTTGTATCTTCCGGTTATGCCGTCATCTACTACGTCATGACGCAGCACCAATCAGGATTGGACAGATTTCATTCATGCTTCAGACGCGCTACGCTGGGGGCATTCCCCATAGTGTCGTCACGACGACGACGCAGTGCGAGTTCCCTCGAAGGGGAACATTTATTTATTTAATAGCTTATAATCAATAGTTAACATCACATTAATTGCTAATGCTAGTCAGTTGGCAAAAAGACATTCTCAGTCTACAGAGAAATTTGTATATGACCCTGCATGCAAGATTAAGTCTTATATAAGCCAATATTTTGGGACTTTTTCAGATATTACTCACTTTTTAATTTTAAATTTAGAATTTTTTTTAAAAGAAGTTTTTAAAGATGTTTTTATTTTTATCAAAAATACAGTACGTATGTAATATAATTGGCAATTATATACAGTATAGTATATAATATGGCAATGTTGAATTTTTAGCAGCCATTACTGCAGTCTTCAGTGTCCTTTCAGAAATCAATCTAATACGTGGATTTGGTGCTCAAGAAACATTTCTTCTTATTATTAATATTATTAATTTTCAGGATTTTTTTGATGAATACAAAATTCAAAAGAACTGTCACCTTTGACCAATTTAATGTGTCCTTGCTGAATACAAGTATTTCAATCATTCAATAAACTCTGAATAGTTTTAGCATGTTATTGAATATGGCAATGTTAATGTATTTGATCTTGGTGGACTAGATCTGCGACGCTGATAGATCTACTTAGATCTAGTCTGATCTAAGTAGGACTTGCAACTGCTAATAGATATAGAGACTAATAGATGTGAGCATGTAAGATATGCTGTTGCTGCTGCTGCTGCTGCTGCAAAATAGATATACATAAATCCCATAGCAGATCTAGGCAGGTGGAGATGGGGAAACAATGAGTCAGATTATTTAAATGTCGAGCAAGCAATGTAATTGGCTGCAGGATCAGCAGATGCCAATCAGCTTATGTCATGCCGTAATGATGTGATTCCTTGCCGATTACATGTAAAGGACCTATCAGCCTGCACCCTGGAGTTTCATGAATGAACTAGATCTTAATTTCTAAAAATAAAATAAAATAAAAAATCTAACTGTCCCAAAACTTTTGAATGGTAGTGTATATGATTAAAGTTTTATTTATTTATTTTATTATTATTATCTTTTTTTGTCAAGCTGATATTGACTAAATACCACAAGACTTTTAAATGTTGATGTCCACCAATTGAAGCACAGAAAGTAATTTGCCACATTTGAATACCAGAGCAAATGTCCAGCGTCACTTGACATCACAGTCACTTTGAACATGGCTTAACAACAACTTGAATTAACTTGACACTTGACACTCAGCTGAAATCTCACTATTATACATAAAACGCAGTGTATTATAATCCTGACAGGGAAAGAACAGAGGGAAATATTCTTGTTGAAAATATAATACGCATACATACATTCACTCACCCACGCACACTCTCTGAGATATATAATAAATGTACAGGCAATGGATGTATTAAAATGAATCGTGAAGACATTCTATCATTCTGATGCTTTCAGTTTGCAGGAGAGGACCACAACAGCAATAAAAGGTGCTCAAAAACCCACAGCGGCACACATTTCTCTCCTGAACCCTGTCCGCTGTCTCACCTGGACTCAACACCTTTCCATTTAGCAGAGCCTCTCCTGAACTGAACACTTAAAGTCTTTATCTCGTGACGAAGATGGGTGACAACTTTGCAGATTGCAGAAACCTGTGCGAGACCCCCCAATAACTATATTCAATTATGTTAAAGTGCCATTTAAACATATTCACAATAACTGTCTTTTCTGTTAAAATTTCTAAAATGGTCTCCTGCATGATGTAAAGTTTCCTAAAAACTAGAATCCAAATTGCTTTAGATCCAACGGTTCATAAATAAACCATGATGTGCTTAGACCTTTACAGAATGTGTAATTTTTCATAACAGACACACCTGTACCAAATCACTTTAGATTCAGCTGCTCATGAATTAATCATCCTGGATTTTTCGCCACTGTGGTTTTTACAGTATGTGCAACATTTTCAATCAAGTCACACTTGCATTTGTGTTCAAGAGACTCAGGCACAACACCCCCATATCATGCTCATGTTTTAGTATACCTCCCAGGGCACACCGCACTGCCTAAAATGCTGATTTGAAACACACACGGGTTGAATGCATGCTCGAGGACTCCTGCTGCACTGGTTTTGATGGTGTGTGAATTCCATTGTTTTTGAAGTAGCTTATATTAAACCGCAACAGCGAGTAAAATGGTAAAATAGTGTACAGTATTGATTTAAGCTCATGAAAGCAGGAGGAGCTAAAAGTGCAATGTTTTTTAAGCAATAGAAGAGCTTTTGTTGAGCACATTATAACATCAGTGCTGTATTTCCTCTGCTGTCAAACCTGAAGAGAATAAGGTTTGAAAAGACACTTGTCTCCTTATTAATGCCTGTAACAAAACATATTTTGAAGTAAATCAAAGTTAAAGGTTGATGAATAAGATTTTGAAGGACTATAAAGCTCAGGTTTAGTCATTTAATTTGATCACTTAAATGCACAATTTCTGCCACTGAAA
Organism: Gila orcuttii; assembly: GCA_026230005.1. Taxonomy (NCBI): domain Eukaryota; kingdom Metazoa; phylum Chordata; class Actinopteri; order Cypriniformes; family Leuciscidae; genus Gila; species Gila orcuttii. The sequence goes on along the minus strand of JAPDVR010000013.1, from coordinate 36,386,202 downwards.
ATGTTCAACCAAAAAATACCACAAAATGCCATTTTCACTGTTCAGATGGAAGGGAAATTACCAGAAATTTTTAAGAGGTAAGCTGAACCCATTACTTTGACATCCAATATTAGAGTCTTTGCCATGGAGAAAAAGATCCAATTTTGATTCATGTTTAATGCAAAACAACAGCTCTCTGAATGTGGTGTGAGAGAGTCTTGCGGAGATATACAATCATGCACAAACTCAAGTGCAAATTGAATTTGTATTTGAATTATCTTGTTGTACATTAAAGTTTATTTGTATATTAATACTGTTTTTCACATGCTTGCACAGAGTGCACACAGGCATCTATTTGCACAATTCCCCAAGCACTAGTATATTTGCTATTATTATATGGTAAGGTCATGTTCGATTCCTTGGGAATGCATGAACTGATCTGCCAAAATCATAAATGTAAATGTATAGTATACAATATGTTTTTTTAAAGTTGTTGGAGCCTAGATGGTATGTTAGTGGTACCATTAGAGACAAACCTAGTGTAATCAGTAAAAGTCAGAATTAATTAAAGTCAAAAGTAAAAGTAGAAAGCCTTAAATTTATCGTAAGGTGATTACAAATGAGTAATTACAAAAAAAAATGGAAAATATATTGCGCTGTCCTTTTTGGGGTCTAAAGCCACAAGAATTCATGGTTAATTATGTTTTGACACAAATGATTATTATTCTAAATGAGGTTATAAATAAATTTTCTTCAGTCATACCAGAATGTAAAAAAAAAATAATAAAAATAACAATGAATCTTACCGCCACACAGTGGAAAAATACACACTTGAAATAATTAATGAAGCACAGAGCAAACAAACACACACACTGCAAAATAACAGGATCATCAGTTTTGATTTTTTTCCACTTCATCCTAATAAAACTAAAACCAAAACACTTCTTTCATGCATAAATACTGTCCTTCAGCATAGAAATCTTAGGCAGGATTATTGTATCGCTGTTATACAGTACATCTCTGCACATGAAACTCATTAATCACTTGGAAAGAGGTTCCATCATTAGGCGGCTGTCAGGCTGTAAAATTCCCAGTTTTCTCTCACTGGCCTGTCAGTGATCATCTCTCTCTCTCTCTCTCTGTGTCTGTGTGTCTGTGTGTGTGTGTGTGTGTGTGTGTGTGTGTCTGTGTGTGTGTGTGTGTGTGTGTGTGTGTGTGTGTGTGTGTGTGTGTGTGTGTGTGTGTGTGTGTGTGTGTGTGTGTGTGTGTGTGTGTGTGTGTGTCACTATCTGCCGGTGGGTAGGTTTAAACATTGGTATGCATGGAGAGCAGTGGAGAGTCGTTCTGCTCTTATCTGCTGTGCGGAAAGACGTGAGGCGTAGACGAAAGAGAATTAGGAGAGAAACAGAGTGTGGGAGACCGCAGGCATTACTGAGCTCACATTTGTAATTACAGGCTTTATGCTATTGATTCCATAGTCCAAGTTCTCTTTTCCATTCCAAGTCCTCCAGTCAAAGAGCTTTGCACAAGCCACACAGAGTTGCTAACACTGACCAATCAGTGATGGTCAAACCAAGGGTCTGAATTTGATTAAACAGATGGTCAACGCTTGTGTCTGTTGTATCTATCTGTCCGTCTGTCTGTAGGATATATATACAGTATAATAAACAGCAAGTATTTCATATATAATAATATTTAAATAGTTATTTATTTGAAGAAAAAATAAATGCATTTGCAGTCTCCAGTTTTGCCAAGTCCACGGTTTTCTTGTGGGATTGGGCTACTTTCACACTGTTGCTGCTGCTTCTCTCCAAACACATTTTTTTACTGGGACGTGATTGGTCCAGGTTTGATTAGCAATTGGGCTGAGACCACACGTATTGTTCACAATCTCTCTTTCGCTTGCAAAACTGATTTAATGCTTAACCCTGCAGGAACATATTTATAATGAAGAAAAAATTAATTATTCAGCAACTGAATGGAGGTGGAGAAAAAGAGCAAGATAGACAGAGACAGCTATAGAGAGAGAGAGAGAGAGAGAGAGAGAGAGAGAGAGAGAGAGAGAGAGAGAGAGAGAGAGAGAGAGAGAGAGAGAGAGAGAGAATACACTGTAAAAAGTGATAACTGTATAATAGACCTTGATGTGAAACAAATGGTCCAGAGCTTAGGTTAATTCATCTGAACTCAGTTTGGAAATGGATGATAGTCTAGGGAGCATCAGTATTACATATAAATGCTTTTGTATTGGCCTGCCATTCATCTGAGATGAGGTCTGCTCTGTATTATATAAAACAAGTGGAGGGATAAGGCAATGTCTGGCAAGACCTTTGTCAAAACCCAGTCTCTATAATGAACAAATTGCAGCTACCTGTTGTCAAACTTAGCTTGATGTTGGGCTGATTGGAGATATCTGTGCTCCTTTGTGTCCATATTACTTCAGACAAAAGCTAAATCCTCTCTGAAGCTACACTTGAACTCAATGTTCTTTCATATTGTAAGCCTAGCTCGATCGGGTCTCTGCGTGTTACTGTCTTTCCTTTTTCGCAACATTCAAGATAAATGAAATACATTTTCTCATATGTATCAACTCGTTATTTCATCTGACTCCATAAATAAAAAAGGTTTTAATGATATCTGGGCATCATTAAAAGTGAACGAATATTTGATTATTCTTTTTTAACTCTTTAATTATGTTTTACCCGTTCAGATTAGGAAGCTATACCGCTCAGAGGTCCTCGCGTCTTCCGCGGGTCTCACGCTCGCAATCTCGACAGTTTCCGTCACCAAACAGAGGTAATTGGCTAATATCTTAGACGGTCGGACTCACCCTTACACAATCAAAGATACTTGTATATAGCCCCCTTGAATTTGCATTCACTTGAATTTAAAGTAACGTTTACTTCAGGCAGAGGTATGGCCACTACTACATATAAGTTTACCAACTTTACTTATCTTATAATAGCTTTGGATTGGTTTCCCACATACACTTATCTAAAGTAACATTAAATTAAAACAGAGGTAAAACAGACGCACCCTGATTTAGGTTGGTCAAGCAGCGCATTTGGGAAGTCTACCTACAGTCTCCCCGAACCTTTTTGCCCATTTTCCTTATAACCCCAGATAATTCCATTTTCTTACCAAATGGTGGTGTCAGTCATTATAATTAGATTTTGGTCCCCTAGTGAGGGGCTCACAACTGTGAGATCAGAATGAGGATCTGGGGAGGGAACACCTTTAAGGGACACATCACTTTTCTCATATTTTATAACTTCTTTTAGCTTTTCATTATGGTTGGAAGAATGAGACAATTTTACCAGGCGCACTGAGACACTTTAAGGCGAGACACTACAGGTGAATAGGGTAATTTGTTTAACTATCAGATATCACCATGAAACTTTGCCAGTTGATTACCTACATTAAGATGAAAAAATGTATTACAAGTTTTCTGTAATTGAATGTTTAAATATGCAAATGAGGCATTGTCTAATTAAATATGCGCTATTTTGCATATATTTTAAAAAACGAAATCTGAGTATTGGACAAAGCCAGGTTCAAAATTATTTTTTCATTGTGTTCACATATTAGATGGGGAAAAAATTACAGAGGGATTTATGGATATCTACTTTTGTTATCCTGTAAATCAGAATATACTGCCAATAGCCTTAAAAAAATGATTTTCACCATGTTTTTTGGAATAAAATGTTAAATAAATAAGGCTAGGAATAATATATTTACAAATCCCTCTGTAAATGTCTTCATAATATAACTAGGTACAAGACTGGAAAGTTTGGTGTATATAGGTGGTACTGAAGTGGAGATTTCGGACTTGGAGTATGAGAGAACAGACATTTTGAGAAAACGGGCTTTAAAGATTTAGCATCAGCCAATGAGATTGTGCATTTAGAGTAAAATCCCCCCTTTTACTTTCAGGATTGGTTGCTGATAAAAAGGAAATGACCATATTTGGATCCGGCAGTATTGTACATGAGATAGAGAGCTTTCTAACGGTGTGTGTGATGACAGGGTGCAGATCGCGATCGCGGAGCAGAGTACGGTGGCCGAGAGGTGCAAAACAAATCACAATTATAAAAACAAAATAACAAGTCAGAAAACACAACGACAATTCAGAAAACAAAATAACAATTCAGAAAACACAACGACAAATCTGAAAACAAATTAACAAATCAGAAAACACAAAAACAAATCTGAAAACAAATTAACAAGTCAAAAAACACAACAACAAATCTGAAAACAAATTAACAAGTCAGAAAACACAACGGCAAGTCAGACAAACTTTTATCTGGAATTTTATCTGGAATGGTGGCGAGTCCAGGTTCATGTCAGAAATAAGTTCTGTCAGGACCACTATCGTCAAATATGATTGACAATTAGCATACACTTAGGATTGGCGGTATGGTTCTGTTCTGGGCAAGAGCAAGATTAACCCCCCTTAGGGTAAACAGAACAGAACGAACATGAATGTATTGCAGATATCATTAATTCAAGATTTTAAAGTACAACATAATTCGAGAATTTATTCTGATTCAAAGGGCACTCAGAAGGCCAAATCCTGACTGGGAGAGAGGAGGAGCTGGGGATGGAGGAGGGTAATTAGCTCCTGAGAAAAGTGATAGCTGTTGATAATACTGAAGGAGCTTATATATGTATACAGTGATAGGCGTCGTATTCCTATAGATAGACGTGGATCAGCTGAGAGTCAGCTGATGTGAGCTTGACTAACGTGACCTGCCAGAACTGACACTATGCTTAATTTCTTAACAAATTTTAGGTGGGAATTACTTATATATTTCCAGCACAAGAGCCACTCATGAGCTGAACACAAAAACAAACCTAAACAGAGCGACCTGGATAGACCAAAAAAAGACTCAACAAGATCCCGAGGTAAAACCCATACGCTTGTCGAACGGTCAGTCTGGGTAAATGGCGAAACGACTCCAGGGGCTTGAGACACCCCTGGAGACAAAGTGACAAAAAATGAAAAAAAAAAAAAAAAACTGACAGTGTCCGTGAGCTTGCAGTCGATCAAACAGATCAAACAAGACATTGTTCAAAAGACATTGTTCAAAAGACTCAAAGATTTACAAACAAAAGATTTACCAGTTTGAACAAGTTCATCACGAATCCTCCAATAAATAAACTCACCAAATCCATCATAGCAGTTACAGAATAAATAAAATTCATCTATTGAACTGCATATATTATAATAATAACCATTAGGCTGCTATTGCTATGCCACCATAAAAGCAGAAATATACTTTTCCTCATTAAGTATTTGATTTATGTATCTATAGCTCACATTCATGTCTTTGTGCATGTTTTTATTTATTTTTATCGCTTACCTGAGACAACCAAATTGATAAGCAGGCTTCCCAAATGTACTACTAACTGAAAAAGAGCAAAAAACTGAAAACATTTCACTAAAAATTTTTTTGCTGTGAGCCCCAGGGCCAGTGATTTTAAGCATCAACCCTGTGACTGCGTAAACATGAATAAATTCATGTTTTTATTTTATTTGTCAGCACTCAATAAAAAAACTATTTAACAAACACTGCATTGCAGACTGTGAACAAGTTTCTGAATAATCGTGAACTAAACCTCAATGTAAAGTTGTTTTCTTTTTTATACATATGGATTATTTTGGGGTACATTGAGTTCATAACTATAAAAATAAATCTCACTAATGAATTTACTGAAACATTAGCTCTGTTTCAAAACCTATTGAGGTGCTTCGCTGCCTACATAGGCAGCTGTCTTCTATGAAACAATCTTAACTGAAATGGAACCCATTAGTTATTGATTTGAAACGCTCTACATAATCATGAACTCAGTGTGCAATACAAAAAACACTCACGCTCCTCACAGGAAGTGAAGGAGAGACTCAACTCATAGCTGAATTCAATACAGGTGAGAGGAACAATGTAATATTTCAACATAGCACACACAGTTTAAAGGGGAAAAGTTTAGTTTTAAATAATAATAAAAAAAAATATATATATTGGTAGTACATTTATCTACCTCCTTTCAGTGCATTATGGGATTGCCTTCTCTTGAAAGGAAGCATGAGATGCTTCTGGTAAAGAGAATGTTTCCAAGATTCTGCGTATGGAGATTTGATATAACATTTTTGTTCAGCAGGATATCGGCATGATCTAAAAGTACTTTTGGATCAGCCTTCATGTCAGGAGTGTGCCTATGATAATTCAAAATGCTGCTTACGGAACCAGCCAGTTATGGGAACAGAGCAAATCTGCACTTAAAGTCCCCCTGTAGTCAATCATTTTATCCCTTAAAACTCATCTTTGATCACCAAAATGACATATTTAAAAAAAATCTTCTGTGAAAAAAATCTTAATGCCTTAAAATAAAATTAATGCCCTTGCTTAATTTAGTATACACAGATCCTAGAATATGCTAATTAGCCCGCCTCTACTCATTTACGCCAGCTTACAGATTCACTCGGCCAACTTACAGAGGTAAACACTGCACAATGGTATCACTCTTTACAATGTCGGACACACAAAGGTAAGTAATATGATTAGCCTTTTGCTTGACTATCAAATAGCTAATAATGTGTTGCTAATGTTACACAAACTATGTTCCCATTCGCCATCTAAGTCTTCCTTCTAACAATCATCAAAAATGCTTTCAACAACTCAGAACATCAGTGGAGAAAGGCATGTAGTCATCATAACATCGAAATATACATCATACACCTGCTATATTGCTAAATCTACTTGATTTTTCATATCAACAGAAAAATATACCGGGATAACCTGGCATCTCTCGAGATTCCCCTGCTAGTTTGCTGTGTAGTGATCTTTTTCTTTGTAGAAAAGTTAGAAGCTCAGACCAGGAGACGGTGGTAGTTTTCCAAGCAGAAGTTCTTTATTGCTTGTCGGTAGCTGCAGTCATTCCAACATCGTCTAACTAAGAGAACTTTACATTGTAGTTTATATACATTTCGAGGGGGAGGGATTACATATAGGTGGAGACTTCTCTGAAACAAAGCAAATGTAAATAAGGTATACAGATTTGGAACCTGCTCAGCATGGGACACGAGAACAGGAAATGCATAGACTTCTCGTACTGAGATGAGAACTCCAAGACAAACGGTCTCAGTAATAAAATAGCAGGGGTTCAAACTTGCTCAGCATGAGTTTCACCCGGTGAGACACGAGAACAGGAAAGGCCTAGCCTTCTCGTACTGAGATGGGACAGTCAGGAATATCCTGCTGGGAACCTCTACCGTTTGCAGAGATTTCCTGGTCTCATCATTTATAAACTTTCTCAATATAAAATATTTAAATAAAATTTGTAATCCTACATTTCCCCCTTTGAGAGTTCTAAATAACTCTCACAAAATACTAATTTAAACAATTAAAAATTCATTCTTGCAACTTGTGATAGTTACAGGCACATAATGCACTCTGTGTTTGCTTTTCTGTAATTGCATGCTGACACAGAAAACAAACATGCAATCAGGGTTTGTGAAGTTCTTACGGTTGGAACTGTGATTTTCTCGTGATCAATCAAGTTTCTGAACCATGAAGAATTATCTTCAGTCATCTTGGTGTAATTTTGCTGAAAGATCAAGAATGTCTTGTTGGACCACCATGTTTGTGCACAAGTGAGTCCTGGAATGCAGTCATCTTCGGATGTGACATGCACAGTTTCTTTCCAGCAAACAAGGCATTTGTGACATATTCATCAGCTCTAAGAATATGTTGTTTCTGGAGTCCGGACTTTGTGCGATCTTCATGATGTGTAGTAGTAGGACAATTTTGATCATGTCGATGGATGACTGAAGGTTTCGTAGTCTCTGCGTTGTGTTTTTTTTTTTTTTCTTTATCCTTTTGTGATAGTTGGCTCGGAAGTGCGTCTAGTTGTTTCTTGAGGTTATGTCTTCATACGCAGACGAGAAGGTCGGTGCATATGGGTCTCGGGTCAGCCATCAAGTGTTATCTGCACAAAGGAAGAGAGAAAACAAAAGACAGGAGAGCAGTATTTGTTCTAGGGTTGTAACTTTTCTGAGTCTGCTAGACAGTAGAGCAGTATTGGTTCAAACACTAGCGTGGTAAATTTTCTGAGTCTGCTATTGTTGTTCCTTCTTTCCCTAAGGATGGACTAGGATAGGGCCTATGAGGGAAGTCTTCACCCCAGGGTTAACCCCCGAAGCCTGTTGCGTTCGGTTCTTCCCGGGGCTCCTCACTGGTTCCATGTCCTAACCTATCCCTGTAGGTGGGGGAACAACCTTACAGTGTGTACAATGAGTCCAGGTTTTCCTTCCCTGACACAATACTGCAGCTGCTGTAATCAACATCACTTGATGTGGCCCATGCCACTTTGGTTCTAATGGAGGAAACGTCTTTGTACAGATCAATTATTGATTCAGGAGGCATAATTTTCTTCTGTGCTGCACTACCTGAACACACTTGTACAGTTGCATAGAAACAAGCCTGTTTAGCTGCCATATCAGCAAGAGCATTACCTTTAGCTTCCGTAGTATTAGTTGTGAGATGTGCTTTCACTTTGATCACTGCTAATTTCTTTGGAAGTTTCATGGAAAACATTAGAAGGAGAGACTAATTCAGCATGCTTAATGGGGGATCCAGCAGAATTTAGAAACTGTCTGGTTCGCCAAATGACACCAAAATCATGAATTACCCCAAAAGCATATCTGGAATCTGTGTAGATATTAGCAACTGATCCTGAAGCTAGCGTGCATGCTCTTGTTAGGGCTATTAGTTCTGCAGCTTGAGCTGAAAAATGATCTGGAAGACGTCCTGAAGCTAACACTTCCGTGGTGGACGTTACTGCATAATCTGCTCGTCTGTTACCTTCAATTACTTGAGCTGAACCGTCAACAAACAACTCAAATTCTGAATTCTCTATGGGAGTTTCTTTTACTTCCCTCGAAGGTGTGTATGTAAGCGTAACACAATCGTGAGCAATTTCTCCTTCATCCTCTAACAAAACTTCAGTCATAGCAGACATCATACATGAGGACGGATTCGTGACAGGTGCATGCTTTAAGACAATATTCGACATTATTGTGGACACTGCATGAGGGCTTTTTTACGTTTACAGTCTGACCTAACACTATTAATGATGAAAGGCCTGTGCAGTAAAATAACATTTAAGGCTGTGAGTCTACTTTAACCAGTGTCCCCCAAAGGAAAAACTGAGATACTCACTTTCCTTTTGTCTTATTAAACAAAAACAGAAGTCTTTTATCTCTGTTGTAAGTTAGTGGGGAAATTAAGCACTCACAGCCCAACTGGTTAACAACTAAAACAGCTGCCCAACGAGTTTAATGACGAGGGAACGGGCTGCTTCAGAGCAGCCAGCAGGCTGAGCAGAAGCTGAGTTACATTGTTAGTTTCTCTAACATTCTTTTTGTTTTTTCTACATTCTTTACCCAATGTCCATGTTTACCACAATAATAACAACTGCTGCCCTCTCTCTTATGACATTTGCGTTTCTGTTGCTTCTCTGCGTTGACCTTAAAGGATGCTGCTGCAATTTTCACTCTTGCCTTGACATCAGAGTTTCTTTCCCAAGTAACTAAACTGTCCAAGTTGTTTTGCAGGGTTCTAGTGGCCCATGTGACATTTAAGAAATGCAATGCATTTCTATGCTCTGACAAAAGACCATCATACCATGTGCGAACTAAGGGGCCATTATCATTTAACACCTTCTCTGAAGTGTCTGCTATTCCACTGTATGCAGCAGCTGACTGCCTAAATCTTTCTGTGTACTGACTAACAGTTTCATGCTTCTTCTGTACACAACTAGTGTTTTTTGACCAGTCCACTTTTGGTCCAACAATGTTCTTTAACACTCTCAGAACTCCTTCTCTCAATTCATCTTTTCTGTCATGCTGTAGTTCAGAATTGTTTACAGCTTTTTTAAAATCATTGAATTCTGACTCAGTCAAGATCTGTGATATTAGCTGGGTGACTGACTTCAGCTAGAGACATATAGTAGAGCCGCATTTTCTGGACAATTCTCTCCTAAACTCAGAAAAATTTCTTTGCACTGATGGCAAATTTTCAGCGATTCTCTCGATTTCTTCAGGACCTAAGATAATTTGACTGCTTGTAGCTGCAGTATGGGGGTTACAGATTGAACAGAGTCAATCCCTTTTGCCCTAGTCTGAGCCTTTTGTCTTGCTCCACACACTTCAAATGCATTTACATCTTTATCTATCAAACCAGAATTTCTAGTGTTTTCTAGTCTACAGAAAGACTGTAAATCAGGATAGCTTTCATCTGACTGTTGGTCTTCAGAGTCACATTTGGTTGAGGCCTGATTATGGCTCACCTTTGTCTTGAAACAGGACACTTGAGTCTGCAATTGTTTGTTTTGTTCATTTAACTTATCAATACACCTAGTTTGTTCTTGTGCAATGGATAAGCTATATTCTCTATGGCAACAGATTATGCCTTTCATGTTTTTCTTTCTGATACATGCACCTAACACCTTCTTGCATTCTTCAATAGACCAAACTTTGTCTGGATCAATACCAAATTTCTTTGTCAAATCCAATCTAACTGACTCAGTCACTATGGAATCAATTTTCTCTCCTAACAATGACTTGAACTCACTGTCTGTCCATAAAGGGCTCGCTAGTCCATTTTTCTCAGTTGATGGAACTAGCCTAGCATTTCATCTAACCATTTTGTGGATTTCTTTTGTTACCACACAATCAAAAAATAAACTTCTCTGATCAACAGAGGGTATACTTGTTAACACAGATCAAATCTTGTTAAACTTCCTTGTTACCAACACATCACAAACTATTAGCATGTTACGCTAATCTTCCCTAAAAGAAAAATGCAAAGGATCTTTCACCTTCTTAACTTTTAGAGGATAAAACAAACAAAAACACAAAATCTTCTCTGATCAAAAGAGGCTACACTCAATAACACAGTTAACCTTCCTTGCCCAGAACAAAGGGTAAAACACAAAATATTAGCACGTTACGCTAATCTTCTCTAAAAGGAAAATGCAAAGGATCTTTCACCTTCCTAACTTTTAGAGGATAAACACATCCCTGTTTGAACAGAGTTTCACCAATATGAACACGTAATGTTAACCTTCCCTAACATTAGAGGATACCTTCTCTAGCAACGTAGAGGCTATACTTTCATCTTTAAAATAAACTTTTAAAGGGTAACTTTGTTAGCCAGACACTGCAGCTGTCTGATAACTGTTCTCTGACGGCGCAGAGATTTTTACTGGTCTTTAGCGATTCTTTGAATGGAGTGAAACTCACCAAATTTTTGTTGTATAGAAAGATTCCGCCTGGAAATCTTGGTTCAGCTTGAAGTTTTCAATCGGGAGGAAGCTGGAAAGATTCAGTCTGGCAATCTTTGTTTAGCTGGATGTTTCAAAATTCAGTCTGGAGACTTAGTCAGCTTTGTTGAGATCTTTGAGCTTTGAAGTTTCAAAAGTTCATTCTTTGTTGAGTTTCAGTTTCTCCATCCGGGTCCCGGCACCATCTGTAGTGATCTTTTTCTTTGTAGAAAAGTTAGAAGCTCAGACCAGGAGACGGTGGAAGTTTTCCAAGCAGAAGTTCTTTATTGCTTGTCGGTAGCTGCAGTCATTCCAACATCGTCTAACTAAGGGAACTTTACATTGTAGTTTATATACATTTCAAGGGGGAGGGATTACATATAGGTGGAGACTTCTCTGAAACAAAGCAAATTTAAATAAGGTATACAGATTTGGAACCTGCTCAGCATGGGACACGAGAACAGGAAAGGCATAGACTTCTCGTACTGAGATGAGAACTCCAAGACAAATGGTCTCAGTAATAAAATAGCAGGGGTTCAAACTTGCTCAGCATGAGTTTCACCCGGTGAGACACGAGAACAGGAAAGGCCTAGCCTTCTCGTACTGAGATGGGACAGTCAGGAATATCCTGCTGGGAACCTCTACCGTTTGCAGAGATTTCTTGGTCTCATCATTTATAAACTTTCTCAATATAAAATATTTAAATAAAATTTGTAATCCTACAGCTGTTAATGATATGCTAAAGCCCACCCGCACGTTGACTTGATTGGTTACAAGGTCGTTTGTGGCGTCAGAAACACCTGCGATTACAAACTGCTTTTTTGATACTGTCTCCTATTTTACTGCATTTTTCAGGAGAAAATACTCAGCAATGGTGTTGACTTATGAATTTACACTTGGCTTGTCTTAAAAACACATTAAAAACACCACATAGACAAAACAACATTAAAAACTTGATTTTCACTACAGGGGGACTTTAACAGAACTAACATGTTTTGTGGTGATGCATCATGAAGAGTGGGGTTGCATCTGGTGAATCATTCACATCCTTGTTTTGTGCGGGCAAAGAGAGTCCAAGTTTTCCAAACTAGAGTGAACATGTTAAACATGTGGAGACAGGAGCAGCTGAAAGAAAGAAAGAAAGAGAGAGAGAGAGAGAGAGAGAGAGAGAGAGAGAGAGAGAGAGAGAGAGAGAACATGTTAAACACACTTCCCCAGAGACCTGCTGGCATAAGAGGAAATTACAGAAGCTTTACCCTACTTTTCTACATGTGTGTTATCACTCACCTGCACCAACAGGAAATGAGGCATGCTTAAGATACAACCACCATTATGGCGTCAGAGATGAGCGTGTGGAGAAGGGGAAACGCACACACTTGATTCATCCTCACCATGAAAAAAACCCACACACTTCCTGATTCCATCAGCATAATTGCTATGGAATTCTGAATTCTGCCATAGAGCACGATGACATTAATTAGAGCGAAGAAGAGACTTGTTTGTTACTGCTACACTTTCCTTTTCCTGCTCATTTACTGCTGTTCACCCCTCTCAAAATCAGTGCAGTCTGGCACTCTGTAAAACAACAACACTTCATCACTCCACCAGGACTCAAGCTGAAGGTCCAGAGAGAGACAGAAAGGATTTATGCACTAAGCTCATGTTCAACCACAGCCAAATCTGTAGAATCCTAGCATAAAGGCCAGTGTTTCATGTACAAAACACTTTAGGGATTCTCCTGAATAATGATTGCAGAGCTTGAGAAAGTCTACGTAGAGTTGAGCTTTAGTTTTCAGGATAATAGAAGTTGTTTGTGCTATTTCTGCCTAAAGTATTCTCAACTTTTCTTTTCCTCAAGCCTCCCTAATGGCGTCTGAGTGCAACAAATCATCATTAATTGGTTACAAGCCTCAGAATCATGCAGGCTAAATATTCATCTACCTTCTCATTCGCTTCACATTTAGGGAAAAGTGTTAAGATTGCGTCTGTCAAAGCACCCTGCAGGAGAGAAAGAGGCTCTGTTCACAACCGCCACCTGAAGGCTGCAATAAACAGTAGGCATCCATATAAAGCAGCATCTCATAGGGATCAACACAAGTCTATTTTTTTTTTCAAGTCTATATCACAAGTCTGAAAATCTGCAGTATAAAACATCCTTAATAAAAATATTTGTGCTATTTATTTTTTGTAAAGTATAAAAGTATACTTTTAAATATACTTTATGTAACAGTAGTACACAACTAATTTACAACTTTTTATTTTTTCGTTTGTACTGCAACTATACTACAATTGAACTTATAGGTATACTGATAGTTTACTAGTCAAATACTTGTAGCACATTTTTTAGTTTATAAATAAAGTACTTTATACTACTAGTTTAGTTGTTTTATAATGCAACTACTTGTATTTTTTAAGTGAACATATATAGTTTACTATTTATATATAATTTTTGCACTTTAAGTATACTAATTAATTATTCTGATCTACTATCACTTGTTTCTGCTTCTTCGTCACCTGTGTTTTGGTCCGGAGATTCTGTACTGTTTTTAGAAGATTCATAATAGCACCCCCTACCGTATAAATACAAAAAGCACTATCAAAATAATAGCACACTTGAATAAACTTATCCAATAGACAACTTTATAATAATTGAAATGTTGTTTGTTTGGGGCAGTATGACTATGATCAAGTACTGAGTCAGTTGTTAGCTTAGCAAAGAGCTAATGCCTGACTCTGCTGAAAAGAACTGTAAGACTTAGTCTCAATAAACTATAGTTTGTCAAGCCCCCCATACAATGTGAGGCGCACTATATAGCAAGTGTAATTGACTTGCGTGTCAAGCAACAAGGTAGGCACATAAGCTAAAATTGAACTACCATCAAGATACCCTTTTGGAAAAGTAGTTAGCTAAACTACAAGGTACTAAAAAGTAGCCAGCTTAGTAAGGCGGAAGCATTAAACAGCATTTGATCAGTGGAATTTAACTACACATTAAAATATTTTGTAAATACCCTGCTGGAAAAAAATATCGTTAGGAACCTATGATCTCCCAGTTCTTACAGCCTGGTCTGTTTTATTTATTTATTTATTTATTATTTTATCTTTATTTAACCAGGAGAGTCCCATGAGATTAAGAACCTCTTTTGCAAGGGTGCCCTGGCCAAGACAGGCAGCAGCATATAAAAAAATACAAACACATAGGTACAGACAAATATTTATGAATAATTTCATAAAATAATTTTAAATCATTTTTACAGTCTAAGAGCATTTACATATTAAGGCATCTGCCTCTAAGTCTTTCATTTTGGATTTAAATGCGCTTAGCGAGATTAATTCAGTGAGTTTCAAGTCCTTTTGCAACGGATTCCATGCTGAAAATGCAGAATACAGAAATGCCTTCTTTCCCATTTCCGTACGGGTATTTGGCACAGAGAGCATAAAGAAGTCCAGAGAACGCAAAGAGTGTCGCCCATTACTTTTCTGCATGATATAAACACAGGTAGCTTGGCAGCAGACCAAGAATTGCCTTATATATGAAAGTGTACAAATGGCATAGCCTTCGGGTGGCTAGAGGAGGCCATCCAACCCGAGAGTATAGCTCACAGTGGTGAGTCAGCGCTTTGCAATTTGTAATGAACCTCAAGGAATACATGGTAAGCTGTGTCAATCATATGAAGATTCTGTGAAGAAGTATGCATATATAAAAGATCACCATAGTCCAGAACAGATAAAAAAGTGGTGGCCACAAGTCACTTTTTTACATTAAAAGAAAAACACAACTTATTTTCAAAATAAAAACCCAGTTTTAGCCTCAGCTTTTTCACCAGGTACAACACATGTGGTTTAAAAGTCAGGAATCATCAATCAAAAGACCCAGGTATTTATAGGAGTTAACAACCTCTATTTCACTTCCCCCCAGAGTGACAACCGGAGGGATGCTTTGTGGCCTGGTCCTGGATTTGATAAACAACATAAGTTTGGTCTTATCTGCATTTAGAACTAATTTCAGCGGCATAAGGGTATTTTGGACTTCGATAAACGCATTTTGCAAATATTCAATTGCTTGTATAAGAGTTGATGCACAGCAATATATGACAGTATCATCAGCATAAAAAATGAAGCTTAGCATTTGACCCATATTGTTTATATAAATAGTGAATAAAAGTGGACCTAATACAGAGCCCTGTGGTACACCCTTAGTGACTGCTACAGTATTGGAACATAGACCATCACATCTAATACAGTGAGGCCTATTACTAAGGTAGTTTGAGAACCAAGCAACTGCTTGCTCTGAAAGTCCTGAGTTAATAAGTCTAAGTTTTAAAACTTCATGATCAACAGTATCGAAAGCTTTGGACAGATCAATAAAGAGTAATGCCGAATGTTGCTTCTTGTCAAGTGCAACCAAAACGTCATTTACCACCTTCATTGCAGCTGTGATGGTGCTATGTCTTTTTTGAAGCCTGCTTGATATGTAGATAAAATGCATTTGAGTATAAAAACTCCTTCAATTGATCACTCACAAGACCTTCAAGAATTTTAGCTAGTACTGATAAATTAGATATTGGCCTGTAATTATTTAAAATAGTTGGGTCACCCCCTTTTAATAAAGGGAGAACAAAAGCTGATTTCCATATCCTTGGAATTTCCTTATTTTCCACTGTAAGGTTAAAAAGATATGTAAGAGGCACAGCTACAAAATCGGCTGCCAATTTCAAGAAATAAGGATCAATAAGGTCAGGTCCTGAGGTTTTTCTACAATTCAAGGATTTTAGGGCTTGATGAACTTCTTGCACCGAAAATGGTACGAAATTAAAAGACTGATCGATATATCCTGGCTTGTCAGTACAGTGATTCACAGACGCAGAACAAATAGAATCAAACACAGAACCTGAAGATTTGAAATGCTCATTAAAACTATTCAAGATCTCCATTTTGTCATGAACAACAAATTCTTCATAACAAAGGTGGGTACTACTTGCGAATTTTTGCTTACAGAAAGGAATTTTATGGTTTTCCGAAATCTTCTGGGATCATTAAAATTTTTAGTGGTGATAGACAAGTAATATTCAAATTTAGCTGTCTTAATAAAATAGGAGCATTTGTTTCTTAATGCTTGCATTCATTGAAATGCAAGCCAGTCAGATGTAGAACCTGTTGTCCTTGCTTTGGCCCAAGCCAAGTTACGCTCATGAATAATTTCTGCTAGCTCTGGGGAAAACCCCTTTACTCTATATCTCCTGAATGGGGCATATGTATTTATGATTTGTGTAAAACCCTCATTAAAGAATGTCCAAGCTGTCTCCACATCAGGGATAAGCTCTATTCTACTCCAATTAAAATTAAACAAATCATGATAAAACCCCTGTTCATTAAAATGTTTAAGATTCCTCTTACAAATGGCACGTGATTTTAATTTAGGGACCTTAGTGTTCCTGAGGTCCCTAAATTAAAATCACGTGCCATTTGTAATGTGATTTTAATTTAATTTAGTGACCTTAGTGTTCCTGACTCTCTCTCGGGTCTGGCCTTGACGTGGCGAGAGGGCTTGCGTGTTCCAGTGACCCCGGAGAGCGATACCGTCGGGAGCTTGCTCCTGGTAGGGTCACCCTAGACGGGCCGGTCTCCAGGGTAGGTACCAGACAAACAAAGACCCCAGCATGTCGGTATGCTGTGAGGTGGCAGCCCCACCAACCGACTATCCTGCGGAGGGCTAACAACCTACCCAGGAGAAACTCTTTTGTTACGAAACCGATCAGAGAAAGTAGCCGGACAGCCCAACACGTTAACGGACCCCTGCCTGCCCCCGACCAACGAGTACGGATCAACCTTCGTAGTAGGACCCGAGTCGCCACATGGAATGTCCAGACACTTCTTCGCTCCGGAGCTGCTACCCTGCTGTCCCGAGAGCTCTGCCGCTATAACATCTCCTTGGCAGGGCTCTGTGAAGTTCGATGGCACGGCAATGGCGAAACAACAGCAGGCGACCATTGCTATTTCTGGAGTGGACCTGAGAGACGGACAGGCCTTTATGGCGTGGCACTTGCCATCCCAAAAGCCCTCCGCAAGTCCCTCATCAACTGGATACCCTTGAGTGACAGATTACTGTCGGCACGCTTTCTCCATCAACACGGCAAGATGACAGTAATCGTTGCTTATGCCCCCACCGATGTTGCTGATGAGGAAGCAAAGGATGCCTTTTTTGACCAACTCCATCAGGCTGTTGGCCAAGCTTCACCACACGACATCACCATCATCCTCACCGATGCCAACGCCACTCTGTCTAGCAGTGATCGGCTCACAGGCTCACCTGTCGGCACAACCTTTGCTGACAGGTTCACAAACGACAATGGTAACCGCCTTCTCCTTCTCTGCCATCACAACAACCTCTGCGTTGCTGATACCTGGTTTCCCCGGAAGCTTATCCATCACTGGACATGGTACAGCCCAGATGGCAGAACCAGGAAAGCGCTGGACCATATCCTCATTTCTCGACGCTGGAAGCCGTTTGTTACCAACTGCCGTGTGTACCGAGGAGCAGAGCTTGGCAACACAGACCATCGCTTGCTGGTGGCCCAGCTTAAGCTAAAGCTGCGGGCCAACCAGCACACCAAGACTCAGCCTCGCCTGGACTCCTCTCTACTCAGTGATCCAAACATCGCCACAGATTTCAGTTGCGCCATCCGCCGCACCTTTGATAACCTGGCTACCGATAAGGTGAACGACTGGCAGACCTTCAAGGAAAGTATCATCCAGTCAGCTCACAATGTCTTCGGATGCTTCCGACCTTCCCCGAAAAAGCCCTGGATATCGGAGAGAACATTCAACATCATTGACCGGCGGCGTGAGGCCCGGCTCCGAGGTGACATGACGGAGTATCAGCGACTGAACCGCCAGCGCAATGTGGCTATAGCCGAGGATAGGGAGAAGTTCTGGCAAGCAGAAGCTAAACACCTAGAGTCCGCGGCCAATAACAACAATATGAGCTTTGTCTTCAGTCTGCTGCGCCAAGTCCGTAATGGCCCACGCATCAAGACAGCCCTGGTGAAAGATTCCGATGGCAATCTTATAACAACTGAAGCAAAAGGCCTCGAACGCTGGAAAGAGCACTTCAGCCTCCTTCTGCAGCACGGTACCTCCCCTGCTGATACCGCCATCTTATTGACCGCTAATGCTGCAGCTCTTGGTGCTGTCTGCAATACAGATCCTGTCACACCTGAGGAAGTCAGAGCCGCTCTGGAAAAACTTAACAAAAGGAAACCATCGTCGAGTGGCTTACCCACATATTCAATGAGGTGTGGGAGACAGAGAGGCTTCCCAGCGACTCGACCAGAGGAGTCATCTTGCCCTTCTGGAAACGTAAAGGTGACAGGCTAGTCTGCGGCAACCACAGAGGCATTACCTTGCTCTCCATCCCCGGCAAACTCTTTACCAGGATCTTGCTCACTCGTGCTCTCCCAGCCATCAGAAGCAGCCGTCGTCCCCAGCAGGCTGGCTTCATGCCTAACTGCTCCACAATAGACCAAATCTCTGCCGTTCGCTTGCTGATAGAGAAGACCTATGAATTCCGTAAAGATCGCCATCTTTACATCGGGTTCATAGATCTGAAGGCCGCCTTTGACACCGTTTGCCACACTTCACTGTGGAGTATCCTACACACCTTTGGAGCACCACCCAAGATCGTTGCACTGTTTAAGCTGCTTTATAGCAACGCTCAGAGCTGTGTCCGTATCAACAGCAGAGACTCAGACTGGTTTCCCATCTCCAGTGGCGTTCGCCAGGGCTGCGTGGCTGCTCCTGACCTCTTCAACTGCATCATTGACCATCTGATGTCTAGGGTTTGTGAGCGGGTCCCCGGAGTGTCCTTCGGCAGTTACCACCTGACTGACCTGGAGTATGCTGACGACACCATCCTGCTAAGCACGTCCTACAGCCAGTTGAGAGACTCTCTGGGCATATACAGTGAAGAGGCTGAGAAGCTTGGCCTTCAGGTGAGCTGGACAAAAACCAAGTTCATGTATGTCGGCGATGGACTGCACCCAACTTCTCTGCGGTTTGGCAATGATATTGTAGAGCCTGTCAACAACTTTGTGTATCTGGGATCCCTAGTGACAGACAACGGTGACCTACAACCAGAGGTTACCCGCAGAAGAGCCCTGGCTGCGTCAGCTCTGCAGTCTCTCTGGAAACCACTCTGGCGGCACCAGATCATCTCACGCAAGACGAAGCTCCGGATTTACAACTCAGCAGTACTTTCCATCCTGCTTTATGGCTCGGAGACTTGGCCCCTAAATAAGACACTGGCTACAAGATTAGATGGCTTTGATAGCAGGGCCCTCAGGACCATTGAGAAGATCAGGTGGCCCCAGCGGGTCTCCAATCAAGTGCTTAGAGCCCGCACGTGCCAGCCCAGAGCATCTTGCCTGGCTGCACAACGTCGCACCCGCTGGCTTGGCCATGTCCTTCGTCTCCCTCCTGACCACCCGACGAGAGCCATTCTCCAGTTTGATCCAAGAGCCGCAGGCTGGAGACGACCACGAGGCAGACCCCACACCCGATGGCTTGACGTCCTTGCGGGCGACCTCCAACAACATGGAGTTGCTATGGAGGATGCTGAGCAGCTGGCACAAGACCGTCAGCACTGGAAACAATTGGTTCATCTGGTCGGCTCAACGCACAGGGATGGGACGCCCCCACACCCATTGCAGGAGCCACAATGAATGAATGAATAGTGTTCCTGATGGCAGCCACAACACAATGGTCACTTATGTCATAGCAAAAAACACCAATAGATGATAATTTATGAGGAACATTAGTCAGAATTAAATAAATTAAAGTAGACTTCTCCGGGCATTTAAGATTTGGATATGTTGGAGAATTTATCAACTGTGTGAGAGTGACAGAATCACAAAAATATTTAAAATCATCAAGATACTGGCTTAAGTCAATCCCAGTTTAGATCGCCAGCTACAATACTTTTGCTATAATTTAATCTACTTAAAAGTTGCATCAGAGACTGTAATGCATAATTTGGGGCAGATGGAGGTCTATAACACCCAACAAAAGTTATACTGAGGCCCTTAACAATATCAATATTTACTGCCAGAAATTCCAATTATTTGCAGATTGATTCAGACAAAACTACCCTGACATGAAACCTGTTGGCTGGTTTTAAAGGGAACTTTTTAGCTGGTCAGTCCAAGAGACCAGATGAAACCAGCTAAACAACGTTAGTGGCATTGCTACCTTTATCTAGTTACTTGCCAGTATAGGATTTGAAATAGAAGTAGTGCGTTTACTCAATCCAGCATCCATACTGAATCACACCCATGAAGGGACTCCAGATATTTTTGTGTCCTGGACTCCTGGCTGGTTATCATTTCTGTTTATAGGTCAAATACCACACTCCACACTTCCAATCTTCTGTCTGCCTCTTATCTCTTTCAAAAGGCTGGCCATTGCTTCAACCTGTACTTCATAGCTTGCTGCATAACTCAGATTAGGCCAGACAGCCACTTAATCTCAGAGCCCGAGAGCTCTATCAGCCAAGAAGCCAATGAACATGTGATGGAACTCAAAATGACAAAAGAGAGACAGAAAGGAATGGAGAATTGGAGAAAGGGACTAAATAAACAGGAAAGAGAAAAGGAGAGATGGACAATGCGACAGCAGGACAGACTGAAAGCGGAGATGAAGGGGAGAGACCGAGAAAGTGTAAATGGAAACTCAAATGACAGAGGGATAAGGAGATGGGACATTACACAGATCAGAGGAAGGAGAGGGTTGGTGGTCAGCACTCTATAGTGTGTGAAGTTTATCTGAAAACTTCACAGTGGAGACGAAACAGAGAGAAATCCTTTCTACTATTTCCACTCCGATCAAAACAACCTGGAAATATAGAAGACCACCAACACGCACACATAAGGCTGACAACCATCCCTTATAATATGAAATGGTCCCATATTTGAGGGCAAATAATTGCCACCTATATTTAATCCAAAAAAGTACCATAATCAAACATTGAAATTTTTAATATACAGTTGAAGGGGTGGATTCTGGAATCCACTGCTGCTTCAATGTATATCTAATGAGTGATTATAATCAAGGTATTAATCAATATTTTTTCCTTCTAAATATCACATGAGTTGACTTCTCTAGGTTTATGAGATTTTACTTTGTTATAGAAGTTACCAGTGTGATTACTGAAATGTTCTTTTCATGTATTATCTAATGTTTGTATTAAATTTCTGAAAGGTGACTGCGGGTCTAGCCCATGCTAGGAATACAGCAACAGTGCTTGTTCGTTTAGCCCGGCTTCCAGAAATGAAATATGCACTCGTTTTGTTTGAGAAAGGTCTTCAACGTGTTAAAACATATAAGGGTCATTGGAACCAATAGTTTAACCCAGCAAACACAGAAGTACGCTGACACAACGTGCCCAACCTTCTAACAACGTTTTAACAACATGGCCAAAAGGTTGCTATAACTACGTTGTGTGGTGAAGGTTGTTACATCGTTGTCACAATATTGACATTAAACCACCGTTCAGGGCCATTGCTTAAGGTTGTGCCTATGGTGTCTTGACAACCACTGGACTACATATGTACTCGTCACTGCCCTGAAGCGCGAAAATCAGCCTTTTAAATTTCAACCGCCCGTTGGGCTCATTGTGTTGTCTCATTCTGCATCGAGCAAGGATACGTGAGTATTGCGTTTAATTTAACCTACCTCAGCTAAATAAGATACGTAATTATTCAAACACAACCCTACAACTTCATTTTCTAATGTGACTAATGTAGCCTCGCTCGCACTGTTTAGTTTTTCATTTCATTTGTCTGCCATTTAGTCTCATTCGTTTCTTTGCTCCTCTGAATTTGTTGATGTTTCCTGGACTGATTCCGTTTACCGACCTTTAGCGCCCGGCTTTCGACTACGCTCCCCTGTCTGCCATGTACAGAACCTGGTTTTGTAAATTAAATGTTCTGATCTTTGCTTTTTATGTTTTATTTATTATACTTAAAAGAAATGTGTGTATTCGTTTATTTATTTATTTTTTTTCTTTATTCACAAATGTATGACTTTTGGAAGTGCAATTTGATTACCATATAAAGCTGAATTAACGTAACCTTGACATTTTTACTCTTCAAAGTGTACACTTGCAGGTGTTGATTATAATTAGGCTAATTTACTGATAGCCCCATTAATGAATAAGGATAAACAGTATTTAAAAAGTATATAATTATCTAACATCTGACTAATTAAAAATGAACCTAAAAACATAAAATGCTAAATGGGGGATATATAGTTACTTATCCCTGTTGTGAAAACAGGCCTGCGCAACTGTGTTTTCTCAGGAAAGAGCTATAATATGTTCTCTTCTCAGACTGAGCACAATACAACACCTGTGTTTTTTATCTCTTTCAGGTCTTCACTGTGAAAGGTGAATAAAGATGTCCTAGTAGAGTAAGACACACACACACACACACACACACACACACACACACACACACACACACACACACACACACACACACACACACACACCTATCTATTTGGGAGGCCAGGGGATTGATGCCTGACAGTTTTTGCAGTAAAGAAGAGGAACTGTCATAACGCTGATAAAAGACATGATGAGCTCCTGGCAGATCCAAGCCCTTAATCAGAATGAGGGAAAGCCTGACCTCTGTGACACTGCTGTCAGCATGGAGGAAATACAGCTGTCCAGCAGTCCGCTCACAGCTTTCGCACCACAGTCAGGGGTTACACAGACTGCTGAGAGTTTATCATGCTCTACATGTGTGTGAAAACAGTATTAATAGACTCAGGTCAAAGCCTCAGGGGCTGTGGAAATGTAACACACACCGCTTAGCATTCTTTCATGCCTTACTCAAGGTAGCTGTGGCCTCCTTAACTATGTCTACTGGTCAGCAGGGACGTGCCACAGAGCATCTTGGGTACACGAATATGAATGTTACTCTTTGTCCTAACCAGGTGTGATAGATTTCTAGTGACAAGCAATTTGTCTGAGCACAATAAATGTGAAATTGCTGCATGACCTAAAGTTAATTTACAAGCACAGCTATAATCAAGCTGCAGAAGATTTTTGCATTGTCAAGTTTCAGCTCTCTGCCTAAATACACAACGCAATGCAATCAAATATTAGATTGTTGTAAGTTTGTCAAAATAAAATGTTGGACTAACATGATTTCAGTCAGACTAAAATGTTGGACTAACATTATTTCAGTCAGACTAAAGTACTTGCGTGGCATTTAAAGACTTTATTGCTTTAGCCGACTGAAATTGAACTGAATTGAATTGCATGTAAACGTAGTAACAGCCAAACAGAATGTATTGGATGTTTATTGCTTTAGCCGACTGAAATTGAACTGAATTGAAGTGTACGTAAACGTAGTAACAGCCAAACAAAATGTATTGGATGTTTAATGTACAGTGAGCAGGATTTTGGATGAATGAGATATTCCAGCAGGCTACCCAGCTTGACATCACTGAAATAGAAACTAATGAACTGACAAAACTTTGTTGTCACTGTAGCCTACAGCTGCTTATAAACTCAAATGTACTCTACAGTTCAATGATTAATAAGATTAATACATTTATTCACCAAGGATTCATTACATTGATCAAAAGTGACAGCAAAGACACTTATAATTTTACAAAAGATTTCTGTTTTGTAAATTCTACTCTTTTGAACTTTCTATTCATCAAAGAATCCTACAAAAAATATCATGGTTTCTACAAAAAAATTAGGGCTGCAACAAACGATTATTTTATCTAACGATTAATCGACTAATCGCCGATTATTTCAGCAACTGATCAGTACGTTTGGAACATTTATTCAGCTTTTCAATTAGTTAAAACATTGAGTTATACAAATTCTAACTATAATATAAAAAAAATAAAATCACTTCAGCTTTTGAAATGGTTGTTTTAATGAATTTTGAGCCAACTAAACAGGTCATTCTCTTTAAGTTTTCAGATTTTTGTCCAACTCAAATCACACACAAATGCTCTATAAGCATTGTTTAAATATTCTGTTCTCTTTCAATAGAAAAACAATAAACAAAAATTAATCAGCTGCATTACTGACAAAAAAAATGTTTTTTGAATGCAAACATCTCTTGACAGCAGTATTGAGAGCTTCATTTCTAAAACAAGTGTTCAGTTTAATGAAAAGCAGTAAGTAACAGTGTCCTTTCTGTCCTTTTTCAAAAATATATATTTTAAACTTCCCCACACTTAGGCTGTGTTCCAGTCCAAAATTGACATGCCCTTCACTCACTAACTTCCCCCCATCTCGTTCACTCGGATGTGTGTTATTGCTTACGTTGCACGAGTGCCCACTACTGGCGGAAACGGCAATGGCCTGAACTGGAACATCCTGGGCCCTTGATCACTTGGAATCAGCTATGGAGCTGATTTATTATTTACAATTTTTTCCCCTTCAAGAATTTGTTTAATGCAGCATCTAAATGTATATAGGTGTGTTTGGGTTGTTTTATATATAAAAAAATTCTAATTAATATATCGTAGAGTTGTTTTTGATGGTGGTGATTAGATGAGATCTGTGGTGATGTCACAATCGTGTTGCATTGTGGTATATGGAACTGAAGTGTACATATGAAGTAGACTCGCTCCCTCGGAAAAAATCGTGGGAACGAGGGTCTGTCTACTTCCCTCGTCCACTTCACGAAGTGGAACGCACTTCAAAATGGCGGCAGGGATTCCCACGAGAGGAAGTGCTTAGGGAAGTTCGCAAGTGCGTGTCTAAAAGTGGACTGGAACGCAGCCCTGGTTCGGATTCGTTTGCACTCAGTCATAATTCGCGCTGCGTTTTCTTCTACCGCAATAGCATTTGTAAGGGCTGCAATTACACTCTAGCGCTACAGCGCTAGCGGTCAAATCGCGATATTGCAGGCAAGGGCCTGTAAAGGCCTGTTCACACCGGGACGAATTTCGTGTGCGATATTCGGCAACGTTTAACGCCTCGTGACTAAACAATGGGCGCCAATATGAGTGTGCACACCGACGCGTAAAACGCCACGCGTAAAAGCGTCATTTTTCACCTCGGGTTCGTTTTTTTGGTTTGACGCGCCGCGTCAAAAACTATCCGACCAATGAGATTGGCGCTTTTGCTCATGTGTCTGGAGCTTCTGAAGTTACAGTAAAACACAACTTGGGGGCGCTCAAACACAAAACGGTCTTGCAGAGCACACATACGTAATGGCGAAGAAGATATACAGCGTCTACTACACTCTGCCGGGAAGAAATAAGACGAGGAAGATGCAAGGCCAGATGAATGTAGAGCTGCTGGTCTTGTTGGTGTCTTTATAAAGAGACACCAACGAGAATAAAGAACTATATGACAAACGCGACAAACTTGCTCTCTTCTTCTGAGTGACAAGCGAGTGTCAGAAGCACTTTGTGGACCGGGGTATTTCTGTTTTACATTGAGCGCCATCTAATGTCAGGGAATAAATTTGCATGTTCACTCGGCTCATCGTCAGCGAAAATCGCTTGGGTGTGAACACAAAAAACGCGTTGAAAAACGCTGACGAATAACGCGAGCCGATATTCGTCCCGGTGTGTACAAGGCTTAAGGATATTGTAAGGACATTAGGTAACATGAGATCAAACGACTACTCGACAACAAAGATATTTGTCGACTAATCGTTTAAGCCCTAAGCACCACTGATAATAAGAAATGTTTCCTTGATCAGCAAATCAGCATATTAGAATTATTTCTGAAGACTGGAGTAATGGTGGCTGAAAATTCAGCTTTGGACTTGCTGTCATAGCAACATGTCCATAAGCTTAAAGCTGCTCGCGAGGCTTATTTAATGTTAACAGGATTAGATCACAGCTTTATAAGCGGAGGTGATACGGGAAGTCTTTTAGCGCAGCACGATAGTGTAGGCTACTTTCTGAGAGATATATTTTTTCTCGTGACTCGTAAGGGGGTCGTTTACAGTATTCATTTGTTGGAAACGCACATTAATATTCGACTCGTCGGAGTCGGGCTTAAACAACAGCACAAACTGTTTGCATTGCCCTAAGATTCTTTGTGAGTGGCTCTTTCGTTTACACTATTGGAGATGCGGAGAACTTGATGAAAAGTGCTGTCTGTCGTGTCATTCGCAGTTTACCTGGCGCTCAAGCAGTTGGGGGGGGGGGGGGGGGGTGACATTTCCAAGCCACCTAAGACCCAAGATTGTAATGCAGTTTTTTTTTTTTTTTTTTTGCCCAACGCAGTGACCATGCCAATTATGACTTACATTATGTCCCTCAGGCTTCACTAACATGATTGGTGCCATAGACTATAGACCATAGACTGCACACGTTCCCATCAAGGCCTCAATTTTGTGAACAGAAAGGGGGTTCACAATGTAAATGTGCAGCCAAGTTACTATTGCGATTCTTAATATTCCAGATTAGTAATATTATATTAAATTTAAAAAAAAAAAAGCAGTTGACTGACTAAAATCTCTTAGATGGTGTGTGACTGTGTTCCATATCACAAATGTGAAAGCAAAATGCCCAGGATCTGTGCATGACTCAAGAATTTTCAGAGAATCACATTTATGCACATTATTTGAACGTGGTAAGGAAAATTATAAATATCAAGCTCACTGTATTATACACTTATGCTGATCCTAACAGAACTGCATTTTTTCATTATACAGGTGATTACAACAGGATACTGCTTGGAGACAAGTGTTTTATGACCCCATTCCCTAACCCAAACCCCAGACCAGTAACAATGCAGCTCTAGCCAGGACAAGGGCACACAATGAAATAAACTTTGGCCAACTAAAGGGAAGGGCCAATTTCAGTGTCTGAAAAGTCTGAGGGTTACACCTGACAGGGCCTGTGACATTGTTGCATGTGCCATATTACACAACATTGCCAACATCAGGAAAAATAAAAATAAAACGTTTCATTAAATGTTTAACAAAAGACAAGACAAATATGCTTAGTTCCTTGAGTTTTTTTTTTTTCCAGACAACCATTTATTTAACAGTGCCCTTTTAAAAAAGACTAGGCCTAGTAAAAATTACTATTATGTAGAATATTCTTGTACTTCACTTGCACCATGTTCTAGTGTGGTGACTCTGACATGACAATGAACAAAGTAATTATGAAATTATTAAAATACAACAATATATACTGCAATAAGTTATAAAAACATCTAACAAACGCATTCCTGCTACTTTTTGCCAGCCCTCTCTCCTGGATTTTGCCGACTTTGAGGTGTTCCCTGGCGTTTTGATTAAACATTAGAATTCAGCATAAACTTCGACTATTAGCTCTTGCTCTGCTGCGGAGAAAAACTGAGCGCGCTCTTTGGCCACAGTGAGCAGCCCATAGCAGCGTTGCTGATCAATGTTTCTACTATCGATACAGATCCCCTTTTAAACCAACGCATGAACACGCAGTTATCTCAGATAACTCAATCCAGAGACACTAATCATAAACAGCAGGTGTGTTCAAAGAACCCAATTAGCCAGATCATGATTAGAACGATGATATCATCTTGGATGTGTCATTTGATCTCGGATGTTTTAAGCAACCTACGAAGAACGGACCCCTGGTGTGAGTGAATGGTGGCAGGGCTAATATGCACATTCATAGAACCTTGTATACTAAATGAGGCAAGGGTGTAGTTTCATTCAAGCTATTTTAAGGCATGAAGAATTTTTTTTTCAAGGAAAAAAGGTTTAAATGTGTAATTTTGGTGATCAAAGATGATAAAATCATTGACTAAAGGGGGACATTTTACAAATTCTTTTTTAATGGAACTATATCTGTAAAAAAAAAATATTTATTTCATTTCTGCTTTCTCCTGCCTGATCTTGTTATGATAAGGTGTTAGGTTATTAACAAAACATAATTTTTTTAAAATTGTGAAATATCTGTATTATTATTGTAATTATGTCAGTGAAAGCTACAACCCTGCATTTATAATGTGCCAAAGGGAAAAGCTGATGTTCACACAATTACACAGCTGTGTACAGTGATCCGGTGCAAACATAGAACAACAAAAACAAAAGAATCAAAAGAAAACTGGATCAACTTTTTTAAAGTGTATGGAGGAAGAAGCTTTATGTAATAAAGGAGGAGAATACGGCAATACACCTGCTACCTACAGAAAAACAAATGGACAGCTCTTCAGGCTCATGTAAACACTGGTGGGTTCATCAAAAGCTCTGGGCTGATAATGCTTTAAAGGAATAGTTCACCCAAAACTGAGAATTCTGTTATCATTTACTCACCCTTATGTTGCTTCAAACCAGTATGAATTTCTTTTTTGTTTTGAAAAGAATGCTGGTCAATCAAAGTGAATGAGGCCTGGAGCTGTCAAACTCAAAAATGACAAAGCATAAAATTATAGCATAAAATATTCCAAATAGTCATGTGACAGCACATGATTGCACATTCTCACTGCTAAACAAATCACTCTTTTAAATCACCAGTTTACACACAAGTTTATGTGTATAATTTGTTGAGCGATAATTTGTTTACTTGACTGATATTTATTAATGATGCTCAGGATCTGTTGCACACCAAATCCTCCGTCAGTCATCTTTCCATACTCTCGTCACGCAATAAGTGAAATCTGACTTCTGCTGCACTGACTCAGAGCAGAGCAGATGCTTTCAGTTTATGGAGCGTCCGTTGTCCAACTGAATTGGATTTATTTCTATAAAACAGCAAAACGACAGGGCAAGAAATGTAATCAGTGTGGCCGCACACGAGTGTATTTTCGCCCTTTATAAAGCTTGAAAACTCCAGTCCCCATTTATTGCAATTTCATAGAACCCAGCACATTACTCAATTTCCTTGAAAGTAAGTCATGTAGGTAAATAAATGATGACAGGCTTAATTTTCAGGTGCACTAATCCCTTAAACACAACATTCCCTTGAATTCCAATTGATGTGGTGTCACAGTATCACACTTTTTGTGTGATGTCACAGCATTTCTCTTTTTGCTGTCACTCCCTATAGCTCTCCAGTCAGTCTCCACAATGCAACAACATGCCAACTGCTCCATCAGTCCAAAGGGATTGTTTGAGACTGAAACAGCCTCAGGGTTGATGGGCAGAGGAAGACAGAGTGTGTGAAGGGCAGTGTCATCTGCTCAGCACTGAGTGGATGTGGCAGAGTGAAACATTACTTTCCCGTTAAGCTTTTCCATGTTGCACACCATCAAACACTGACACATAAATATAAAACTACACTTATTAGGCTCAAAGAATACATGAGAGGTGTGAAAATTGCAAAATGTGGGAAGATATATTCAAAGTTGTTGCATCACATAAGAAAGAAAAATCCCAAATGAGACCTGTAATATCTAATTTTTTTTTCTCCTAGACAGGAGGGCAGAATAAGAGAGACTTATTAAAATAGTTCACCTAAAAGATTGGATGACGCGTAATTTTCTTTTATTAAATCCAGACAAGACAGAGGTAATACTTATCGGTTCTAAAAACCATCCACAAAACCTTTCACAGCACGACTTTAACATAGTAGGATGCCCTGTTACTTTATCCGCTACAGTAAAAGACCTGGGTGTTACATTAGACTGCAACCTGTCTTTTGAAAAGCATATTTCATATGTTACAAAAACTGACTTTTTCCACCTTAGAAATATTGCTAAGCTACGTAATATGCTATCAGTCTCTGATGCAGAAAAGTTAGTTCATGCATTCATGACCTCGAGACTAGATTACTGTAATGCTTTATTAGCTGGTTGTCCTGCATCTTCAATAAACAAGCTACAGTTAGTCCAAAATGCAGCCGCTAGAGTTCTTACTAGATCAAGAAAATATGATCATATAAAACCGATTTTATCATCACTTCATTGGTTACCTATAAAGTTCCGTATTAAATACAAGGTATTGTTTTTGACTTATAATGCTCTAAATGGTTTAGCTCCAGTCTATTAAACGGATATTCTATCGCCTTACAATCCATCGCGCTCTTTAAGATCACTAGATTCGAGGCTTCTGGTCATTCCTAGGATATCCAGATCCACCAAAGGAGGAAGAGCATTTTCACATTTAGCTCCGAAGCTCTGGAATAGCCTTCCTGACATTGTTCGTAGCTCAGACTCGCTCTCCCAGTTTAAAACTAGACTGAAGACGCATCTATTTAGCCAGGCATTCATATACATTTTTTATCTTACAGTTACTGTAAATTTGGCCTCTAGTTCATAAACGCCAGAGGAGAACTGGCCCCCGACTGAGCCTGGGTTCTCCCAAGGTTTTTTTTCTCCATTGGGTCATCTAATGGGGTGTTAGGACACCATTAGGTCACTGGATGGAGTTTTCGGTTCCTTGCCACTGTTGCCTTTGGCTTGCTCAGTTGGGGATATTCAAATTAATTAACCAATCATACCATTGATCAGCTCTACCAAACTTGGATGTCTTTTTTTCCAGTAATAAACAAACATTGTTAAGTTGTTTTGATTGATACTGTGAAGCAGCTTTGATACAATCTGTATTGTGAAAAGCGCTATATAAATATATTTGACTTGACTTAAAATTATATCACCATTTGACTCACTGTCATGTAAATTCCAAACCCATATGCTGATATTTTTATACTCTCTCTGTCCTACCGTGTATCCCATATTTATATAGGGTCCGCTTGCTTGCGTGCTTTTTGCCACTTGGCTCGATCCAGGGCATCTTCAGTGGTGATATTTACTGCACGCATATCCTCCGCCAGACGATCGAGCCACCGCTTCTTCGGCCGGCCACGCGTTCGTCGTCCGGGTGGTGATAGATTATAGGCCGTTTTCACCGTTGTCTCATCGCCACTTCTGATGATATGGCCATACCAGCGGAGTCAAGCTTCACGCATCTTTTGGACTATGGGCACCACGCCCATGCGCCTTCGGACATCTTCATTCATGACGCGGTCGAATCGCGTGAGGCCGAGGGACCAGCGGAGCATCTTCATCTCCATAACATGGAGGGACTGCTCATGTTTGATGGTGGCTGGCCAACACTCGGAACCGTACAACGCAACCGGGCGTACAACGGTTTTATAAATCTTGCCCTTGAGTGATATGGGCATTCGCCGATCACAGAGACTTGTCTCCATTCAAAGGATTAGTTCACTTTTTAAAAAACTTTTGCTGATAATTTACTCACCCCCATGTCATCCAAGATGTCTATGTCTTTCTTTCTTCAGTCGAAAAGAAATGAAGGTTTTTGATGAAAACATTCCAGGATTTTTCTCCATATAATGGACTTCAATGGGAACCAGACGGTTCAAAGTCCAAATGAGCGTTTCAGTGCAGCTTCAAAGGGCTTTAAACGACACCAGACGATGCATAAGGGTCTTATCTAGCTTAACGATCGGTCATTTCAAAAATAAATAAAACACTTTAAGTTTTATAAGCACAAATGCTCGCCTTGCTCTGTTCTGTGATGCACGTTTGTAACGTCACGTAATACGCAATTACGTTGAAAAGGACACGCTTTTCCTCTGTGTATTCCGGTTCAGAAAGGTGAAAAACTGCATCTCATCTTCTCCTCTAAGTTCAAAATCGCCCGACATCGTTGTTTTACCTTTTAATTTCCTTTTTTTGTAAACGGCGTTTGACTTTGTTTGCGCGTTCAACTTGTAAACACTGACTCGGTACTTCCACAAACGTCAAGAAGCGTGACCTTTTCAACGTAATTGCATATTACATGACGTCACTAGCACGCATCACAGAACAGAGCAAGGCGAGCGTTTGTGCTTATAAAACAAAGTTTTTTATTTCTTTTTGAAATGAGTGATCGTTTCGCTAGATAAGACCCTTATGCATCGTCTGGTGTCGTTTAAAGCCCTTTGAAGCTGCACTGAAACGCTCATTTGGACTTTGAACCGTCTGGTTCCCATTGAAGTCCATTATATGGAGAAAAATCCTGGAATGTTTTCATCAAAAACCTTAATTTCTTTTCGACTGAAGAAAGAAAGACATAGACATCTTGGATGACATGGGGGTGAGTAAATTATCAGCAAAAGTTTTTTAAAAAGTGAACTAATCCTTTAAGCCATGCTGTGTTGACTCGGGCTCGGGTGTCGGGAAGAGAGTCACCGTCACTCCGGATTAGAGAACCAAGATATTTAAATTCGGTGACTTTGTTTAATGGCTGCCCTCCAACTCTGATTGTCCCGTCGGTCTGGGGTCCGCACTCCATATACTCGGTCTTTTTGATGTTAAGGCACAGTCCGTGCGCGTCTAACCGCTCATTCCAGTCTTGCACTTGACGTTCAAGTCCCCAACGGGTTTTGTCAGCTTGGAAGATGTCGTCGGCGAATAGAAGTGACCAGGGCTGAGACACCTGGATATCCCCGTGGCAGTATCCATGCAAAGGATAAAAAGAAGCGGGGAGAGGGCGGATCCCTGATGCACGCCCACGGTAGTCGGAAATGTTTCGGACAGACCTGCAGGGCATCGGACGACGCTGGTGGTGTTGGTATAGAGAAGCTGGATCCATCGTACGTACTCTTCAGGGGCACCGTGAGAGTGGAGGGAATGCCAGATAAGATCTCGGGGCACACGGTCAAATGCCTTCTCGAGATCGAGGAAGGCCATGTGTACTTGCTGGTTCTTCTCCCGATGCCTCTCTAGCAGCAGCCTGACGCCGTGGATCGCATCATTAGTGCCACTTCCTCTAACAAATCCGCACTGATTTGGACTGATGGAAACGATCTTCCGGAGGCGGGTGTCGATTACGCGCTCAAATATCTTCATGGCATGGCAGAGCAGGGGAATCGGACGATAGGTGTTACATTCGCTGACGTCGCCTTTGCCTTTCCAGATCGGGACCGTTACGCTGGCAGCCCATGTTGAGGGGATGGTACCCTCATCAATGATCTTATTAAACAATCGGGTAAGGACTTCAGTGCCTTGGTGTCCGAGTAGCTTCCACACCTCAGCGGGAATGTTGTCAGAACCCGGGGCCTTTCCTTTCTTCATCTTTTTAACTGCAAACTCGACCTCGGCAGGGCTGATCTGCGGTACCGGCCCGGGGATGGGTGCGCTGCTTGTAATCAGTGGATGCGGGAATTCCATGTTGCAGATCGAGTCAAAAGACTCTTTCCAGCGTTGCAGAATGGCGGGTGGATCACGAAGGACTTGACGGTTGGAGTCTTTAATATTCATTACTTGACCAATGTCCAGTGTCGAGCAATGGCGGGCATTTGCGAGTTTGTCGGTTGGCTCCTTCAGGAGTGTCGAGCTGTGCGTAAAGCTCGGCATGGTGTCGGGCCTTTGCGGCAGCCACCACCTTCTTCGCTATCGACTTCTGTCGTCTATACTCATGCCAATCGTCGGCCACCCGCGAGACATGCCACAACTTGAATGCGGCCCTCTTTGCCTTCGTAGCTTCCTGTACCTCGTTGGTCCACCACCAGATCTGCTTGTCTACAAATCTTCGCCCTGGCTTGGTCACACCGAGGCACTCTTCCGCCACATCACAGATCGTCTTGGACACGTTTTCCCAGAATGTTTCAACAGGCTGGTCACCGTCAATGGTGTTGATATGTGTGTTGAGCGCGGCAGCCAGTTGTGTTGTCTTCTCAGGCAAGCGGCACCACTTGATCTTCTCAGGGCCAGTAAGTCGAGTGTGGGGTCGGAGGCCGCAGTTCAGCCGGAGATCAAGGACTAGTAGCCGGTGTTGGGAGGCAATTGTCTCAGATGGAATCACCTTGGCATCCCTGACCAGCTTGAAGTCGCGGCGTCGGATAAGCCAATAATCAATCTGGGTCGATCGTCCACCGCTGGTATAGGTGGCGAGATGGGAGTCACGTTTCTTAAAGAATGTGTTAGCAATGACCACATCGTGCACCCCTGCGCAATTGAGAATTTGACCGCCCCCTTCATTTCGGGTCCCATAGCCTTGTCCACCGTGTACCTGCTCGTACCCTTCTCTCGCAGTCCCAACATGGCCATAGAGGTCGCCGCCAATCAGGAGATGCTCATTGATGTTGATTGATCGAAGATGATCGTCGAACTGACACCAGAATTCCTCCTTCTCGGCTTCAGTGCATCCGGTCTGGGGGGCATAGCAGGAGACCACCCTCAGGATCGCCGACCCAGTGTCAATCATAATTGACATGAGGCGATCCGAGATATGGTTGACCTCAACGACATTGTAGCGCAACTTCTCGCTGACTATGGTCGCCACTCCATTTTGGTTGTTTGTCACTCCATAGTAGTAGAGCTTGTACCCTTCACCAATGTCTCTCGCTTTGGCGCCTTTCCATTTCGTTTCTTGTATGCAGGCGATATCGACACGCCGGGTTCTCAATGAATCAGCCAATTCACGGGTTCTTCCAGTAAGCGTGCCAATATTGAGGGTTGCAAATCGGAGATGTTGGGCTAGCCGTTTCGGCTTGCTGCGTCCTTGGGCAGGTAGCCCACATCTACTTTTCGCGCCGTTTGGGCGGGGACAGCAAGCGTCGTCTATGGGGGACGCCCTAGCATTCAGATCCAAATGTCATTTTAGCATTGCAATTTTGATGCGACAGGAAGTTTCAATCAGCCGACGCGTCACACCGTCTGTTACTGACCACCCCTCACCGTTAGCCCGATCAAATTAATCATCGGTTTCCGGCCGGCACCTCGTGGAGGTGGTGATGGGATTTTGCCGGCCAATATGCTGATATTTTTATACAAATACAATTGATTGTGCCCACGGTTGTCATGAACCAAAGGACAAAAAGACCATTCTGAAGCAATATAGTAGCTTTGTGAGGATTGGACCATCAATATTGGTCAATATCTCCCCATTTTGCTAAAGCTCTTACATGTTATAGGTCTATGCATGTGTGCTCAGTTTGAAAAGCATCGTCCTAAAAACCTAGAAGAAAATCCTGAGACCTCCTTCAAAACACCTGAGCTTTTGCAAGAGTAACCTCTGTAAAAATAAATATAAAATATTCAGACAATGAAAACCTTTAGCCAGTTTATACACAGTCTTCCCTGTATGTGTTCAGAAAAAGACTTGTAGACCCAAAGTCATTACCGATGTTATCAAAATGCACTTATTGAGGGACGCTATAGAAAAAGAAAGGCAGCGTCAGACCGGTAGATAAATATCAGTCACGTAGTAGATTAAAAGCAGTGTGAAAGAGAGATAAACGCACACATATATATATATATATATATATATATATATATAGACATTGTATTGGCACAGAAATGCCATTTCTGAGTTCTAATTAAAGATTTCAACTTGTAAATTGGCTTTCAACAATGGAGATTTCCACAAAGCGGCTTAGGATGTCAACCCCCCGGTGACCAAGCACAAGGACACTGCGATAAAAAGTCAGAAAGAAACCTTGGGAGGAATGGCCAAAGTTGACAAATATGAAACAATTTTAAACTCCAGAAGCAAAGGCATCTGTCCAAAATGATTACTGCTCTGAACTGCAGTAATTTCCGGGTCTGAAAAAGTAAAAAATAAAACTCATTTAAAACGAACCACTTGGTAAGTAATAACTAAATGTTTATATTTCCTATGCTGCATTCTATAAATATGCTGTACTTGCTTCAAGAGCCTCTGGCCAAAACAATTATGAAAATATCTGTATAAACTTCTGAATTCATGGCTTATTTTCAAGGCTCATATCACCTAATTGAAATATTTTCTTAATAATAATAAAATAACATTTAATTACTGTGAAATATACATAATTTAATAAAATTTATATTATTCAATATTGAATTACATGAACTTATTTTTATATAAATATTAAAATCACCATGAATCCACAATGGACAAATCTTGTTTTTTAATGTAATATTCCGGTAATTATTATTGCTATGAGTATTCTGGTTTTATTTCTGTTAATGGGTGGGTTTATTTCCCCTTCGTCCCCGGCAGTCCCAGTCGTTTCTTTTGGAGCTCCACCGGATGATTAAATGTCGGCCGCTGCATCGGAGGGTGAGTTATAGTCCTCTGGGGATGAAGACTCGGCTGCACTGCCTCCTTCGGGTGAGCCAGCGTTGTCCGAGTCAGAACCAGAGCTCACGGCTATGCTTTCCCGGGCCAGAGTCCAGCGGTACCCACATTTTCAATAAGAGAGCAATTTCTTCCATGTCTGGGTCACAAGAGGGTGCGGACTGCAGTGAGCGACGCTCTCATGCCTTGTCACTCCTTTTTCCCTCTTCCATCGCCAGCGGAGAGCAGTGTGCAGCTCGGGGACGCCACCAAGCCTTCCCACGCACCCTCTGCCCCACCTTGAAAACAGGTAAGCGTGGCACAACACACTCAGACTCCACTTTAGGCCGCCTTAGTGCCTCCCGCATGCTGTGGTCTTCACGGATGCCTCTGCTACCGGCTGGGGGGCCACGTACAACGGGCATGCAGTTTCAGGTCTGTGGACAGGGCCTCAACTGCATTGGCACATCAATTGCCTCGAGTTGCTCACAGTACGCCTTGCGCTACTGCCTTAGAGTGCGGCTACATGGCAAGCACGCACTGGTCCATATGGACAACATTGCGACCATTGCGTCCATCAAGGTGGTCTACGCTCCCGCCGCTTGTCGCATCTCGCCCGTCCTCCTATGGAATGAGAAGCATCTGAGGTTGCTTCGTGCCATTCACATCCCTGGCGTGCTCAATCGTGCAGCCAACGAGCTCTCTTCTAGGTGATCTACCCCAGGCAGTGGTAGACACCATCACTTCTGCTAGAGCCCCCTCAACGAGGCGCCTCTATGCTCTGAAGTGGAACCTGTTTGTTGAATGGTGTTTTTCCCATCGGGAAGACCCCCGAAGATGTCCGATCATCGTGCTTTCTTTCCTGCAAGATGGGTTGGAGTGAAGGCTGTCTCCCTTCACCCTCATGGATACGTGCGTCTATTGCTCCAGTAGTGTTCCCCAGAAATGGCTAAACCTGTGAGTTCCTCCATCTCCCCTGCAGCAGTCAGATGTTGCGGAGCGTCTGACGCCAGGCCTACACTCGTATGCGTTGTGGAACCTGTGTTAGGCTGGGTGTCCATGTGTAGCGGTCCCTGCGGCGACCCCATATATGTATTCCTCCACGATCAGCTCCTCTGCGGACCAGCCTGTGTCTTTCCCTCGGCAGAGCCCGCTTTGTCATCTCTGCTGGTGTTCTTTCCCCCCAATAACTAGGATGGAACCACCCCAGAGACTGACATTTGTTGTACTACCCTGCTTGGCTAGTCCATATGTGCATCCATCACAGTGCCTCCCTCCGGGGTAGGATGTGGCTTCCGCAGCATTCACTTCCCCAAGGGTACGCTTTCCCAGCGTTATCCAATAAGTCACACTGAGTGGGTCTTGCGGAACAGCAGTGACTGAACTTCCCTGCTTAGAGCTCCTCCTTCTGCCCAACACTGCGTCAGGCCAGGTGGCTCAAGCGGAGCGCTGGAAGGGCCAGCAGCCGTGGCATTTTGGTAGATATCCCCATTCATCAGTCTAGACTTACTCGTAGTGACTGACAAAGGGGAACGTCTCGGTTACGTATGGTAACCCTCGTTCCCCGAAGAGGGAACGGAGGCGTAAGTCTGTCACTCTTGAAGTTAATTTCGTTAATTGATTCATTTGAGCTCTGTGTTTTTTTCAGCTCAGTTGTCCATTATTGTTACGCTATACTTGTTCTGTTGTTTGTCTTTTTGAGTTCTGTTAATAAAAATGCTGCATTTAGATAAATTTCTCTTTGTTTCTGCAGCCCAGCCATGACAATTATGTTTTATCTGTGCTTATTATTTTTCTTTTTTAAATTCACATCCCTTTTGCAGCGACACCTCTTCTCTGATGACGTGTTTACTGGCGCGAGGGCGAGATGACCTGTCACTCACATGAGATCACAGCAATAGCAAACCACAAGCATCCAATCAAGTCCCGCCCTACATTTATTTCTTGTCTGAGAAGCCTTTTCACAGGTATGCATCACAATAGGGAAGAAAAGACTATCACAACTTCTGATTCATGCTGAATTAAATATATAAATATTATTACTTTTCATTTACATTTGTAGATTTTATTTTCATATTTTTAAATAACTTAATTCCAAAGGATTCCTCTTGGTGGCTTCAGCTGTACTGTGGCCTAATTCACACTTACACGACGCACACAATCATCAGTACAAAAGTGAATGTAAAGCAGAGTGCATCATGAAAACACCAAATTTATAGTTTCATACTAAATCTATTTTCTTACAGATTTGATAAGTGCGTAAAAACAACACAAAATCTCAGGAGGACTGCCACAAAAACAGAAAAAGTCACGAGGCAACCTAGAAACCACAATGGCCTGAATCCCAAACTCAGCCAGTGAGTTTATGTCTATATCGGAGACAGTAAGGTGACACAAAGTAGCTAAATTTATCCATGCAGACTCGAAACTAACACCCTGTTTTGCATAGATTCAGCCCATCTCTGTGGCTACATCTGACATGAAAGAAACAGAAAGAAAAGAGACAGTCAAACACAACGATCAGTCCCTTATTTTAGAACTTTTGTGTCCCTCAGTCATGCAATGAGGGGTAACCGTTGGGTTCTCACAAGATCCAAAATAAAGATGCCAATTCTCATTACCGTCACACAGAGCAAGGCACTTCATCAAATCTGTTGTGTAGGTTTAAAGATTCACTTGCTGGAAAAAAAATAACAAATGCAAATCAAGCAACTCAACATACAAACCAATTCAAATAATTGAATGTAGGGGCATTCTAAAACTATCTGAGCTGAGTGTTGTAAAACGCAAGAATTGTGCCCTACTTTAAATCAATATTAATTTAGAAAAGACACAGTCGACTGGCTAAATATTTCTCAAACTCTGCTCTTGGGTGGCTGATGAAGTCAGAGCAGGCTAGTTATCAAGCACACAAAATGAGACCACAATTACAGTGATTAGCAGTGAACTGCCAGCCATTTACTTCCAATTAGAGGCAAATCAGGGTTTAATGAGAGAGACAATGTAGAAAGATGATACAAACTGAATGTTAATGCAAATTTAAGACTGTATCTAGACCTGCTAAATGTGACGCCTAAGGTCAAGACTCTCTTTCCTACTGCCTGAAATGTATTATCACTGGCCTATTATCCATGTCTTTCATTCCTTCTGCCACCCCTCTTCCAGATCAAGTTCACACGTGTACATTATAAATTTGGCCACTTTGTTATAGAGACGATGCGTTAAAATTAAGAATCTTCTGTTTGCAGTTTATAAAATTTCTTTGGCATTCATAACGTCTTATAGTTTTATGATAATGGTTCTCCCAAAGTGAAGACTGTGCCGCCCAACACTGAATTCTTTCCCGAATGACGGTGGCCAGAGGGAGTGTGGACCAGCATTCACTTTTGTGGGAATCTTTTTCTAATTAATGTCAAGAGATTGAGGTTCACTTGCAAAACTCAGCTGCAGGGTGCAGTTATCAGAAGTTTCATTTCATGTTAATGGAAAGCCATTTAAAGGGAATCTTTAAATACGTCAGGGTATTATGTGTATTTCAGGATATTTATCATTTCTGTAATTTCACTGTAATGCTGTTTGTCCTTTTAAAGCTATCAGCATTGAACATGCAAATGAATCAATGCTAACTGGAATGCACACAACATTTAATCCAATTCATGAATAAATTGAGCTCTTATTTATTTACTCCACATTTTTGGTTTATAATTACATTATATATGCATGATATGCAAATCATTTATCAAATTTAAACCTTAGTTCAAACGAAAAAGGCAATGTATATGACCTTTTCTTGTTTTAAGCATTCACTAAAGTTCAAAAGTTTGGGGTCGGTAATTTTTTTTTTTTTTTTTAAGAAGTTTCTTATACTCACCAAGGCAGCATTTATTTGACCAAAAATACACTGAAACAATAATATTGTGAAATATTATTACAACCGGTTTCCATTTTAATATACTTTAATATACAGAAATCATTCTAATATGCTGTTTTGGTGCTCAAGAAACATTCCTTATTATTATTAATTATAAAAAAATAAAAACAGTTGTGCTGCTTAATATGGTTATGGAAATTATGATGTAAAAACACAAAAGAAAAAAAGTCTTTAATGTCAATTTTGATCTATTTAATGTGTCCTTCCAGAATAAAAGTATTAATTTATTTTAAACAAAAATAAAATCTTACTGGAAGTATTTGAAGGATAGTTTACATTTAATAAAAATGTAGGCTAGAGATGTTTATGCTTAAAACAAACAAACAAAAAACTCCAAAGGTGTATTGGTCAGTTTTGCTTCTCAAGTAAACATGTCTAGTTTTATGGATGTTTGGATATCTATATTGGTAAACAAAAAGACACAAATACTTTTTTTAATTGTTTTTGCAGTTTCTGACATAGTCCTATTCTTTAATACACACCTCTTCAGTGTTGTTTCTCTCCTATTTGTCAACGAGCAAGCTGTTATCTGTGTGAAACTGATGGATGCGACCTCACGGTTCCAGACAGACACCCAGACCGTCACTGGATTCATCTGCTCATGCCTTTTTTGCATAAATGTCTGCGGTCACGTAGGCTGTGTAACTGTTTGGCATTCTGTGATGTCGGATCCGCACTAAAACCCTCTCTAAAAACTCACAGGAGTAGCAAAGGCTTCCCATCACTTCAGAATCCATTACACCGCTCCTAAATGCTTGATAATGTGGAATCAATCTATTATTAAAGCTTGAGTGAAGTGCACTCATTTAAATAAGGGTGTTGTCACAGTAGGATGTGCAAGAGCATTCGAATGCTTGAATTCATTTGTATTGATGTTTATCAACACTTTGCAAACAGTGCAGGACTGAAACAGTGAGGACTAGCCTATACGTCTAAAATTTCCTCCACTGACATCAGTACCACCGTAGTGTTCTAATGAAGTCTTGGCGAGTCAGTAAAGATTCGACCCTTCACTTTCATTTAAGTTGTCCAGTCCTAATGGCTCTTCAGGATCACACCGCTCCGAAATACAAACCTTTTGTGCTTGTTATGGTCATTATGGTCAAACTGGTCATTATGTAGAGGATTTGTTGTTATAGCAACACTTATGACATCAATAATGACAAAGTGCTCTGCATTATTAGTCGGGTCTAAAAAATTAAATTACTTGACAATATAGCCTATGTTGAGCTTTCCGGAACCAGTAGGATAATAATAACTACCTGTTCTGTTCATAAACTCGCTCTTCAGAGAAAAATCACCCACACAAGAACCATCATCACTTGCACTTATAATGCAATGCCGAGAGAGAGAGAGAGAGAGAGAGAGAGAGAGAGAGAGAGAGAGAGAGAGAGAGAGAGAGAGAGAGAGAGAGATGAAAAAATGAAAGTGAAGATGCACCTCTGGCCTTGTTGTTGTTTTTTTTCACTCGCTTCTCTCAGCTTCCAATATCAGGCCTGCTTCGCCCATATGAAAGAACAGGAAATTAAGGCACCCATATCACAGGCTAATAATACAAAACAGTGATAGCAGCCTGGCCAATACAGCACAGAGTCATCGGCGAGAGAGCCGCTACATGCTCTCTCACGCTCAAAACATCCCGGTGCACCTCAAAACAAACGTAACAACCGAGCAAAGGTGAGGCTTTTATCCTTCTAATGAGATTAAAAACTGAAAGGGATTTGAGCAGAGCTTTACTATAGCTTTAATAATAGAGCCATCTTGGAACATAAAATGGTTAATTACACAGTAGGCCTACAACAGCTACAAGTTTACATAAAGAGAAAGAGAGTTACTGCAGGTGTAACCTACTAATGCAAACATTGACCCAACCACGCCACCTAGTGCACATACAGCAGTGTTACGAATTTCATTCCTGATGCTCATCGCCTCACTTGCTTCTTTGCAGATGTTGTTTTAATCAAAATCTTTTTATACTTATATTACAATACCGTTCAAAAGAACTTTGTAAAAAAAAATTTCAGAAAGGATGCATTTAATGAATCAAAAGTGACAGTAAAGACATTAATGTTACAAAAAATAAAAAATGCTGTTCTTTTGAACTTTATATTTATCAAATAATTCTGAAAAAGTGTAAGTTACCACAGTTTCCACAAAAATATTAAGCAGCACAATGTTTTCAACAATGATAATAAGAAATGTTTCTTGAGCACCAAACCAGCATATTTCTGAAGGATAATGTGACACTGAAGACTGGAGTAATGATGCTGAAATTCAACTTTGTCATCACAGAATAAATTACACTTTAAAATAGAAAACAGTTATTTTAAATTAATGACATAAAAGTAATAGTAGGCTTACTAAATAGTAAGCTATTTAGCCTATTTCACAATATTACTGTTTTTACTGTATTTTTGATCAAACAAATGGGCTGCAGCTTTGGTGAGCATAAATTACTTTCACATTTAAAAAAATAATCATATAACTGTCTCCTTTAGCCTACTTACCAAATGTGCGGAGTCGGACGGACAGCAGGCAGCATGTTTAAAAATAAGGTTTCATAGGATTCGAGTTAAATTAAAGGACCTGTATGTCATATATTTTGAACTATATATTATCATGTATTAATCGCTTTCTTTAACAGCTTATAGCTTCCCCGACTCCTTAGGTTGTGAAAGCTTAGACCAGGGCTGGACTGGTAATCTGGCATACCGGGCAAATGCCCGGTGGGCCGACGTGC
This sequence comes from Gila orcuttii, assembly GCA_026230005.1. Taxonomy (NCBI): domain Eukaryota; kingdom Metazoa; phylum Chordata; class Actinopteri; order Cypriniformes; family Leuciscidae; genus Gila; species Gila orcuttii. The sequence continues at coordinate 36,343,268 of JAPDVR010000013.1, read as the reverse complement.
TTTTTGGGACCAGCTGGAGAAAACATCCAGTGGCTGATGAGGAGGATAGTAAGGAGGATCAGGAGAGAGATGAGAAAGTGTAGAGTCCGCGGTAAGCAGAACTACTTTCAAAACACTTTGGCTATGAGTGTAGGAACTCATAACCCATTTACGCATTATTTCCACATCTGCATAGTTGACGATTACAGAAATTTACTAGAAGTTAAATGAGACGCGTTTTTATCCATGTTTTCCGCCAAAATAAAAGCTTGATGCAGTTTCCGTCAAAATAAAAGATCATGTGCTTATCTCTTTCAAGTTTAGAAAATAGTACAAAACTAATTATGAAAGTTTTCTTTATTTTTCAGTGCATTTGTTTTACAATATATGGCTATTGGGCTACTGTCATGCGATTAATGTTATAACTATTATTATGTAGTAGTGTAATATAGACAGACACTGTTACTAAAATAGGTTTAATTTTTTCTTTGTTATATTTGCACACTGAATATGGGTTGAAGCTTTTAATTTTGAACCCTCAAACTGCACCAAATTGATGAATTTAACATTAAAATGCACGGTGATAGTTAGTGCAAACATATTATCCACATTGCTATGATCAGATGCTTTCTTATAGTGTTTTCTCACCGTTGACATTTCTGTTGTGATTATTTTATTGAGAAGAAAGCGAGCAGCATATTAACATATTCATCTAAACGTCGCTCTCGGCAGCGCAGGTGGCATATGGATGTTTTTTTTAAAGGTAAGCTGCAAAGGTATTTACAGCTTTTTTACATCTAAACAAAGAATGAACATTTTTGCCATGAGTATGTCACGTTCAGTCTCTTGTAGCCTACGTAACATGAGCTGAGCATAATAAAAGGCTGACTGCAGTTCACTTAACGGCCACCGGTGTCGCTAATAACAGGTTTCTGAATTGTAAATAGGCTTATAGCCCATTTAAAAATCAGATCCAGACAATAGTGAAATATTTCAGTTTGATCAAAGCATTTAATTATGAGTGAGATCAAACTGAAGCTCTATCCTCACTTCTCAAACGCTTTTAACTTCACAAAACACTGAACCACTGTTCAGAATTAGAGCTAAACTCTGCACAGAATACTGCTCCCAAATGAAATCTCTTTCACTAACAGGGATCAATATCACTGATGCGTGCAAACAAAGACTCTGTGAGTCAGTCAAGATTCACCCTTCAGTTTCATTTAACTTGTCCAGTACAAATGCAATGTAAAAGCAGAAGGCTTCCCTTGGATGGAAATAAAATATTTTATGCTTACTATACGGTCATAGCTCACAGCAAAACATGTGCTGCTGTTATGGCTAAATATTATAAGACAGCAATAAAATGTGTAAACTTTAATATTATAAAACAGCATATAAAGTTTATTACAGAAAATATACAAGTCACAATCAATTTTAATTTTCAATATATTAAACTAAACCTGCATTTGACAGGTAGACATGGCACCTAAAACTGTCTCTGTCTATATATAGGTTAAACATTCCTTGTGTTATCAAGAGATCAAATTTAAACTGCTAATTCATCTTTTATACCTGAGTCAGTCTAAGTAGACTAAAAACCTGTAACAGTCCCTGAATAATGACATCGGATAACCAATTAGTGTATATCACATTGATTGAAGATTTTTGTTCTTTGAACATTAGCATAATTGAGTTTTTCCTAAAGTCTAATGCATATCCTGTTATTAAAGTTCTTTTAATAAATAAACTATTCCTGATTAAAAAGAAAATAATAAATGACCTGAAGTTAAAACTTTTTAGCAAGTGAATGCAAAATGATTACATAGAACTTGATTTGTCATGTCTTTCAAAATTTGGTTCCATCTTAAAGAGCCACTTATTTCTTTCCTTTTTGTGTTTTTTTTTTGATGCCTCACTATGCATCATCATCTGAGAATTTGAATTTGGCATAAACAATAAGCATAACCACTGACATGACCACACACAAGGAGCCAACCACTAAATAAGCAATGCCCAAGAAGTCGTTCTTCCCTCCCATCCAAGACACATTGCTGAAGACCACCTTCTTATGTCCATTAAAACTCAGTACTGGGTAGTCTGGAAATGACGTGGTTAAGGAACAAACACAGTTCATTCATGCAGCACATGAGCACTTCTGTGGCAGTTAAAAAGACAGTAAAGCTTACTCGGATAACAAGTGTTTCTAAAAACTTTGCCTTAACGGTGCAATAAGTAATGTTGTGATCATGCTACACAGCCAGTACTCTATTTACTGCCAGTCATAATCAATTGTTTCCACAAGTGTCCAATGATAGGAGGGTTACAGAGACGTATTCAGCTGGTCATGTGAGCAAAAATTTGGAGACCAGCTCCATATATATCTACTTTTATTAGAACGAGTCTTAATTTCATATGAATGTACACTACCGTACACTAAGTTTAAGGTCAGTAAAATTCAGCAAGAACACATTAAATGGTCAAAAGTGACGATAAAGACATTTAGAACGTTGCAAAATATTTCTATTTCAAATAAATGCTCTAAATGTTCTTTTGAACTTTCTACTAATAAAGGAATTTAAAAAAAAAAAAAAAGTATCATGGCATCCCTAAAAAATATTAAGCAGAACATTGAAGATAACAAATATTATCTTCAAAATTGATAGTAATATTAAATGTTTCTTGAGCACCAAATCAAAATTCTAAAGGATTGTGGGGAAAATTCAGTTTTCCCATCACAAGAATAGATTACATTATAAAATAGAAAACATTTACTTGAAATTGTACTAATATTTCACAATATTCCTTACTGTATTTTTAATCAAATAAATGCAGCTTTGGTGAGCATAAGAGACTTCTTTTAAATAATAAGAGATTTGACTGGTAGTGTACATAAACATATTTTGTAATAGTTAAATTTCCTTGTGTAAAACTTGTATATCCACATTATTTGTAACGTAAGACCGGGCACGCCCATTTGTAACTTGAATGTGTGAGGCTTCCGGTCTCATTCGCTTTCAGTTTTTTTTACCATGCAAAACAGCTCGTTATGCTGCTTTACAGAAAATAGTTTACTGAGGAGGGAAATTTACAAAAGTGCACCTTTAAGACAAATCCCTCGTGCTCTTTTGACTGTCATGCCTTTTCATTGATTTGCATAGACAAATAATGCATATTCAAAAGAAAACCCCCTGTTTCTACATTCTGCTCTGGATCAACTAAAAGCCACACCCTACCTGTAAAACCTGTTTGGCTGGATCACAGGCAAACACTGTCAAAAGACATCTGCGAAACAGGACTGAAGCCATATGCCATGCGGTCTTGAGACTGCAAATATCTGAAGACTTTCTGACTGTAGCCATGATGTGGCTTAGATGAAATCCTACAATCTTAAGAACATGGAATGAATGAATAAAATATGATAATCCTAAATTAATTTTGACTTGCAGATGAAGGATACTGTAATGGACTGTCAGAGAGTAGTTCCCAGCAGGGAGCCCACCGCCATAATCACCCTCTGTGATTCGCCGGTAAAGCTTCCTGAACTCAGAAAGTGCTGATCTCCTCATCCACACAAGGAAGTCCTGGTTCAGGAAACCATTGTTGTTCTGGTCTGTGAGGTCCAGCTCATATGCTGGCTTGGGCCAGTTTATGGGCTTCACTGTACCTGTTAAGCAGCATTAATAAAGATAAAGCATTTAGGTTCTATTCCAAGTCTCAAATCAAAACCGGGGATAGTGACTTTTGCATTATACTGCTAAATTTAAGGCTAATTACCATCGAAAGCATTTGCAAAAGAGCCATTCACAAACGCAGGGTTCCTGTACTTGATGTTGTAATCAGTCCACCAGGAGATTCCTTTACCATCTAATGGCACCTGCTTCTTAATTGTACCATTGATTATTTGGTAGAGCTCAAATGTGTCTTTGCAGAAACAAACAAACAAAAAATATATTAGTAATCCATCCCAGAACTAAGTACATGCATAAAGTTAATCTACCAAACAGAAATTATACCATTGAACATGCTATTTGCAATAGCACCGCATGGGACAATGGCGTTCTTTTTGGAGTCATAGTTAAATGGAGAGCAGGAATCTTGTGGACTCTGGAAAGTCAAATGAAAATAAAAACAAGAAACGTATGATACATTACATGAAAAAAAAAAAAAAAAAAAAACATTTAAAAGATCATTCAGGCCAGACACAAACCTTGAAATATTGTGTATCGCCAGTGAGCTGATAGTAGTCTTTTGACACACCATATTTTCTGAAGTTCTGGTAGTAATTAGACAGGCCATAGTAAAAGAAGATGGGGCCCTGTAAGCACCACAGACATTATCAATCTCATTCTGACATTGAGAGAGAAATATCAGGCTTTAAAAGAGAGTCAAACTCAAAGACTTTACCTTAAACAATTCACTGAGGGTGAATGTGATTTCACAAGTGCAGTTTTGGGTGTTTGGGATCGTACAACTGAAACAGGGTGAATCTTTCTCAATGCCTGTGTAATCCCTCTGTGACATGGTGAAAAAACAGAGCATTAATCTTTAATTAACGTCTCTCACCTTGCTCAAAACACCCCGGTGTGATATAACACCTCCAAACTAACTCAACTACTAGGCAGTGTAATGTAGAACCAAGGGTTTGATAACTCTAAAACAGACTTGAATGTTTAAATAGTGTTGTCTATCCTTTAACAAACAAGCAAAAACTGACCTCAATACAGCTGTTAAACTACAAGAGAGGCTGAACAAACTCTACAGTAAAATGCCATGTCATCCACCCAGTGAACTGGCTCCTGTTGTTGTCCTGCAGTAAACGCTTACCTCTAGCACTTGTATGGTCTGTGAAGTCAGAAAGAGGCCAACTCCGATGCCTATGAAGGCCAAGCCAATGAGTAGAAAGCCAGGAATGACAATGCCAGCGGAGAGTATGGGCTGCCATGCCGGGAGCCGTTGCTGTGTGAATGCGGTGTTGTCAGGCCGTTCAGCCGTCGCTCCCTCATTCTTCATCCTGATGTTTTAAGAAAAGGAGGGACAAGCTTACTGTGTGCACCTAAATTGCATTGATAAAACAAGAATACTCTTTTTAAAGCCCAATGGAAAACAGATCAGAGTTCAATGCAACAAATATCAGAAAAGGGTTGTTTCTTCATTTTTTGGGAACTTTTATATTCCAGGCGTTGGGATTTTATTTTATTGTTAGATTTTAACTTTTACCTTTTTGTTTTATGAAGGTTACATTTAAAACTGCATTTGAAACATTCATCATTAATGACTTTTCAAAAGACTTATGTATAGATTTTTATTTTTCATTTCAGCCGTTTTAAAACCTTGAATACTTAAAATATGAAAATCCACCATAAAGATATGAATATGAACTACCTACCATTATAAACTATTTCAATATTTATTGTGTAGAAATTATTCATATACATTTATTAAAAAATACCTCTCAGTTGTGGCATCATTTCCACCTCACAGAACAATTAAGAGATAAAATGACACAAGGGATATTGAACACCGCAGTGCCCATAGTAAGAAACAACCAATTGTTGGTTGGTTTAATGTCTAAGTCACATATTGTTTTGGTCAATATCAGTAATAAATTTGGCTTTAATGTAATTATTATTAATGGTTCATTATACATATATCAGTTAACGGCAAACATAATTATAGAAAACTGATCAAAAATTTGTATAACATGATAAAGTCAAAGATTTTTTTGTGAGAATGACCTCACCAGCACTACAATAACAACAACAACGGGTGACGTCGCAGGAAAACGAAACCGTGCTTCATGAATCTCGATCAGTAAACACTTAATCTGAGAGCAGAAACCTTAAAGCTCAATAAACATGTTAAAACTAACCTTTGGGGAAAGATCCGCGCAGTCAGTTTGGCCTATTTTAGTTGCCCGCTTTAAAAAATCGCGCAGACCTGTACATCGACAAACAGGAGACACACCTTCACACCGCAGTGGCTGCACCTGGATCAGCTTTTCCGCTTTGCGTATGATCCTCCCATAGCGCATACGTCACACACATGGCTCGTCCTCCCAAAGCGCTTTTTTTTTTTTTTTTTTTTTTTTTATGTCGCATACATTAACCCTCCCTTTCCCACTTAAGTCTGGTCACTGGTGGGTTGTTATAATCAGAATCAGAATTAGCTTTATTGCCATGTTTGGAATTTGTTTTGGTGACAGAAGAAGCTTCCAGTAGGCTACACAGAGTCAACAACAGTACACAGCAGTGGCCCACCCAGGCCCCCTCATTTACATGTCCGGCCCCCTCAGATTTATGATTGCTTAAAAAAAAAAAAAAAAAAATTAGGAGGCAAAATATTTTTTTAGTGATTATGTGAATGAATTACACTGCGCAAACCAAAGTAATACTACCCACCGGATGAAGAAGGTTTTCCTCTCAGTCTCCACAGTACATAAAATATTCATTTTATTTTATTTTATTTTTCGTGAACGCATTTATGAGGAAAAAACAATGTTACGGACGTGTTCTCCGTTACTGACGTGAGCGCTCTGAAAGCGGCACTAAAAGATGCTTTAAAACTTTCACAGAGACATCAAACAGAAAGCACAAAACCTTTCTTTAACCTGAATTTCGTTTTGTATTAATTGTATCTTAATTTTAATCAATGTTTCATCAACCAATTGCCTGGATTTAATAAATAAGAAGTAAATATAGCAGACGATAGATAAGAAAAGGAGGCGCCGGCTCGTGAACTGAAGCTCGTCTCATAAATGAACCGAAACTCAGCATATAAGGTAGCCTACTTGCCTCACATGTCTACTTTTAAACAGAACAATTCAAAACTAAAGAAAACAGACTACAGACTGCATGCTCTCTGCTTATGTAATCCTTATGAAATGTGCATTTCTCTCTGGCGCGTTCACTGAAGAACGCGAGTCAGCATCGTCAACTTCATCTTAGCCGACAAAGAAAACACTTGTTTATTAATAAACAATTAAAATATCTCCTTGCTATATTTTACCTATGTATATATTCATAATCATTATTATTCATAATCATTACTTTTGCCGGTTCTTTGTGACAGCTTTTAGGTGCTTTATTGGCAGCGTCACCCTTACATGTTTCATGAGTCGCCACCGCATCACCGCACCCACCAGAATAGGCCTGTATATATAAAATTCCGGCTATATATATATATATATATATATATATATATATATATATATATATATATATATATATATATATATGTATATGTATGTATATTATATATATGTTGCCCCTTCATTTAAAGACGAGACCCCCCAAAAATAAAATTCTGGCTACGCCCCTGCACACAGATAGTAAAATAAAGAATTAGGATATGTGAATAAGATACAAATATATGTAGCCTGCTATAAATAAACAAAAATAGACAAAGTTTTACAGGTGAACTATATACAGCAGAGTAGAATATAATTTGCTTTGAATGGAATAAAAAGTTGTCAAATAAATATATTGCACATATTTATCATTGCATAGTGGTGAGAACAGAACTGTTCATGAGGTAGACAGCCATGAGGCAATCTTGTGCCTGGCTGTTTTTGGTGCTCAGTGCTCTGCCGGACGGACGGCAACAGTTCAAAGAGAATGTGATTTGGATGTGACTGATCCAGAGTGATTTCCTGAGCTCTTTTCCTCACTCTGGATGTATACGGTTCGAGTGTGGGCAGGGGAGCACCAATAATCCTCTCAGCAGTCTGAACAGTCCTCTATAGTCTTCTGATGTCTGATTCTGTCGCTGAGCCAAACCAGACAGTTACGAAAGGGTAGACTCAGTGACTGCTGAGTTCAGCAGCACCTGTGGCAGGTTACAATTCTTCAGCTGGTGAGAGTATAACCTCTGCTGGGCCTTTTTTGCAGTAGAGCAAATATGATTGTCTCACTTCAGGTCCTGAGAGCTGGGGAGTTTCTTCTAAATTCCACAATCACATCCACTGTTTTGAGCGTGTTCAGCTCCAGGTTATGACTGCACCAGACAGCAAGCTGTTAAACCTCCTGCCTATATGCAGACTCATCACCATTGTGTATGTGCCGATGATGGTGTCGTCTGCAAACTTCAGAAGTTTGACAGAAGAGTCTTTGGCAGTGTTCGTGTGCAGGGAGAAGAGCAGTGAGGAGAGAGATCGGGCCGCCGGACCTAGCTGATTGTGCTGGTGTTGGATGTGAATTTCACCATACAAGCTGTTGCATATCTGTCAGAAAGCTGGTGATCCACTGACAAATAGAGCTAGGAACAGAGAGCTGGGTTAACTTTGTCTGGAGGGGTGCTGGGATGATGGTGTTGAAGGCCGAGCTGAAGTCCACAAACAAGATCCTTGAATACCTGTTTGTCCAGATGTTGCAGTCCCATGTTGACTGCATCATCCACTGAGCTGTTTGCTCAATAAGCAAACTGCAGGGGGTCCAGCAAGGGGTCCAGTGATGTCCTTCAGGTCAGCCAACACCAGCCTTTCAAATGTCTTCATGACGGAGAGCGACAGGTCTGTAGTCAAACTTCATGTTTTGAGCGATCTGGACCATTTGTTTCCACAATTTTCATAATATTTATAAAGTAGACATAGGCCTATTCAGAAGTGGTTTGGGCAGTAATGTTTATATTTGATTTGTATTATACCTCTAAAGCCCATATAAAAAAAATATATACGGAAAAAAACAGGACGTGTGTTATAGTTCGGCATGCACTGCGTCACAAATGGAGAATATTTTGCTATCTATCTATTGTATGTAATTTCTTTTGAAAATCAGTTACAAAAATCTGAAAACTAAAATTTGAAACTCTTCAAATGATATATGGTTGTCAAGATTACTTTAGGTTTAGACTAAAATATTATTGTAGATGTGTAATGGCAAATGTCCAAAACTATGTGAGGGAGGGGTCGTCTTAAAATAGTGGTTAAATTTTTTTTTTTTTATTAATAATAGATTAAGTATTTATTCTTTGTAATATGTGAAAAGCATTGATATTAAAAAGGTTCATTGTTTTCTCACGATTCTGGGTTTTGTTTTTTCATAGTGTGATTTTTTTGGGAATTGTTTTGAATCCAACTGGTGTCAATTTGACCCACTGCATCAGGATAGTATGCAGAATTCGAACATAACATGAAGGTTAAGGAATGGAACCTTTTACGTAGTTGATTTAGTTCATTGATTTTGCATACGACGCAAGTAGAATTTGCATAAATTAAACCTGACTTTCCGAAATATTTGATCGATGGGCATTTTACCCAATTAAAACACTGCAAAATATAGATCCCGCCTTCTTTACCTTCGTCGTCTACGCTGATTGGCTCTGGTGTTTCAGCAGGGACAAGCGTCTGTTTCTTTGTGCTAGACTCCCCACAGCCGCGAGGAGGTAAATATAAATAATATTTTTTATAAACAGAGCACAGCGCGTTAAATGAGACGAACGCACATTATTTATATTTAATGTATATGACAAATATAATAAATAAACAGTAATAAAGAACTAAGGTTTTCTGTAGATTGATAAGCAGCAGGAGGAAGAGCTCGTGCCGCTAGCAATAGCATGTTTGCTAACCCGTGCACGAGCTAACGTTATAGTGTTATTTTTCATAGTTACAAAGTATATTGTTTGTGAACGTTTAATAAAATAAATTATTTAACGCGTTAGCCCATATTTAAAGTTGAGACTGGTGTTCCTGGCTTTAGATATGTGCGGTAACGTTATAGCGTTGATCTGCTATTGCTATTAAAACAGCTAACGTTAGACTTGTAAATTATATTCAGGCCGCTCATTTATTGCGTTGGTCTCTGATTAAAAGTAAATATATAAATATAGCTTTCATTTGGTTTAATGCTACATAATTTGTTCACGATCTTTTTGAGCAGAGAAATTGGGCCAGAATAAGATACGTTTTATAATGATGTAACGTTACAGTCAAAGCTACTATGCAGCATTTACTCAATCTCTAAGCTCCTCTCATACCTGAACAACCTGAGTGTCTCCAACAATACCTGTTTGTTCAGAGCAGGTGCACTAGTGCGACGTTAAACTTCTGCTGTCCTCTCTTTGTTTTGAGGATCAGCACTAAAATCCATTGGCACATGTAATGTGTGGCAGCCAGCAGTACATTCATCATGTTAGGTATGAGACCAAACTCTGTGGAAGGAATCCAAGATGATCATTGTTAATCTTGAAGCATTTAGTTTATATCAGAGACTCAAAGATGTATAGTTGGAGAACATGTTGTATTGTCTCTCTTTAGATTGCTGGTCATCTTTTGTTTGTGCACCTACATTCAGCTTTTTTCCTCACTTCAGGAGAGTCCTCTGTCACCTGTGATGCTGTCCAATAAGAAGTCAGACCCAGGCTCCTCTTCCTCAGGGGGTAACGGTGGTGACCGTGCTCCTGAAATCCTCCCTGCCCCTCAGGCTGGTCCGGCCGGTCCCTCTGGCCCGGGTTCAGCAGATGTGAAAAAGAAAGAGAGAGCCTCCCCAAGTGGGGAACCAGGGGGACCCCCTCTCTTGCACCCTCCTGGACCAGGAGGGATTGATCAGGACTCTGCAGAGGGGCGCAGAACCAGTCGCCGCAAGAGGGCCAAGGTAAACATCTCTAGTAATGTTTCCTGTTCTTTGAAGAGAGAACAGGAATGATTAAGGCAGGGTTATTTATTTAGCTGAGTTGAACTGAGACAGAAAAACTTAAAGTAAAATAATTAATTGGCACTAAATAATACATTACTTTTTATTGCTCTGATACTTAAATTGGTCTGATTGCTAATCAAAATACTTAGCCTACTATATATTTTTTTTAATAAGTGGTATAGTGTTAAAAAATCCAACATCAAATCCTTAACCGATTTCTGGTAAATGTTGATATTTGAACTCACCAAAACAAACATGCCTCTACTACTCAAAAGGATCACAAACGTTTAACGGAAGTTTAGTCTAAACCTAGAATGTCAGAACCGACTGATGCCCTGGATGTTTTTTATTTATTTAACCGCCTTCAGAATGTCGGGAGGGGTAAATCGGCCTGAAACTCCTGTAATCTGAGCTTGGTTTAAGTTTAATTCATAACGTTTCTCCAGTAGTATAACACACCTATAAGCAAGCTTTATTGTTACGCTAGTTTGGCCATGACATAGAAGAGCACTGAAAAGTTTGTGTAGTCTTTCAAAATACTCCCTCTCAGAGTGTTAGATGGATAGGATTGTAAAAATTCCATCATAATCTATTATGACCCGTCATTTTAATTTTCATATTTTCATTATAAGACATTTAATAGCTTCTGTTTTCAATCACATTTAATTTCACAAACTTACAGGACAAGCATATAGGCTATGCATTTATTTATATTATGAAAAGAAAGATGAACAAAGACTGTACGTAACTTTTCAGTTTTCATATTGAACAGTTGTCGCAGACCGTGAGTAAACCCCGATCATCCCTTCCCCTCTACTACGTTATAGGGATGGGACGATACACTTAAACTCACGATACGATGCACCTCGATATGCCAGGGTCACGATACGATACGTCACGATACGATATCAAACATATGACTTGTATCCAGGCGGAGCGTCCTCAATTTCGACCTCATTTGACTCCATGGTCGGCTGTTTGGGGGCAAGGCAGTTGGTGCTAATGCTAATATTTGTTAGCTCACTGTAGACTGCAGTGTTGTTGTTGCAACATGCGCTGTCTTGACGTGATGACGTACCGCACCGTTCCCCGGATATAATTTTTTTTTTTCATTTAGTTTTACCCTGCTTGATCAGCAGATGGTGCTGCCAGCCTGCCACCATAGACTGTATGTCTGCCCCATATACATACACACACACATATAATACACTAAATTATTTATATACTACGCAAATCATGCAGCAGTGCCATCTATCTTTATTTCGCAATCCATTTTTTTCGACCTCGATGCGTTTCGTCACGTTTTGTATCGCGATATTTTGTCAAACGATATTTCGTCCGAACCCTACTACGTTACAGAACTAAATAAACATGAATGAACATTATAAATATGTTTAAAGATACTGTACAACTTACTGAAATCCGTATCATGTCTCATGTAATCGCTCAATCAGTATTGCAAACGTAACATACCTCAGAAAAGCCATTCGTTGACCATTAACTTGATAGTCGGCAAGAAAAATAACTCTAGAGAGGAGCATTTTGCAAAATATATGCACCATATTACATAGCCTATTAGCCTAATCATATTTTTTGTTTGAATGAATCTGTCAAGTTTTTATGACAGCCACCATTGAAAACAAAATCAGCTGGATTAGAAAATTAATTATGTATTTTAACTAATTTTAAGTATTTTAACTTTATTATTATAAAATGTACTTAAACTGGGTGCTCGCCTGTGTGTAATCAAACGCATCGACTTCTCATGTCAGTTTTCATTTAATTCTGGAAACTGAACTCGCGCTCTGCCCAAGTACTCCTCGCTGCAGACTGTAGCGCGGTGACGTCACGTATGTTTTACCACGCATGCGCCATATCGCCTATGACAGCACATGCGCGTTACGTGGTAACGTCACGTGTTTTTACGTCACGCGTCTTTAAAATACCGATTATTACGGTAGATCAAGTAGACCGATATCCAATATTTTGAAATGATATATAGCCCATGTCTGGTGTAAAAATTAGTGGTCGACCGATATGGGTTTTTTGATTGCCGATGCCGATATCTTAGAGAGCAGGGTGGCCGATATAAAGCCGATATTTATATATATATATATATATATATATATATATATATATACACATACACACACACACATACATATTATTTATATATATATATTAGTGCTGCACGATTAATCATATCGCAATCGTAATCGCGATGTCAAGCCTATGCGATTATATGACGCAAAATGCTGCGATTTTATGTAAAATAAACAAATTAGGGCTGTTAACGCAATTAACGCAGCATCTGTTATTCTTTGTCATCCTTTGGCTAGTGTTACATGATCCCGCTCTTATTCGTGCGAATGCTTTAAAGTTCAAACCATTAATGCGCGACAAATCAAAAGAGAGCGCGCAGTCCGACTGTGTCTCACAGAACAGAAAGACGCGCGCCCATGCGCATGCACAAACCGGAATAGTTATCTTTCCGCTTGAACGAACAATAACACACACAATTATGCCAAAATGTCGTTTGTCGAGTGTCTTCATAACATAAGAGCAGTCTTATGATGGACGTAAAGAGTTGTGAGAGAAAGAGGCGCGTGTGAGATCCGCGTCTCTACAACGGCTGCTCTTAAAGGGCCAGCAGCCAAAGCTTTCTGTCAGTAAAGTTAATCAAAGAACAAAGAAAATTACTCACTGCTCTTGACTAAAGAACTTGTGTAGCTTTAATAAGGATTAGTCTATATATAATTTATAATTTATGCAGTGCAGACTGTTTGATAACTTAAATTTCTGTATATGTCCTACATGACAGGAAGGGCACAGGTAAATAATACTTTTTTTATGGGTTTATGTGAGTATTATTAAGTTCACTTAAATTAAAAGCTGTTATATTTTTTGAAGCCTAATAAATGTTTTTGAAAAAAATTATAGCTTTCAATTGTGGAATCACTGTAATGGTGGATGGCTATAATTAATGTTTTAAATGGGGGTGGATTCATTTTTATCCAGACCTCAACGGCTTATTGATCATTATAGATGTTATCAATTATTTAGTTGTTGTTGCTAGTTTGAGTTGAGAAATACACATTTCAGAATTATCACTAATCTGTGTGTGCATTTTGCTTTAGAATCAAGCAAGTTGACTCATGAAACCATTTGTTTATTAAATCGCATATCGCAATCGCAATATTGACCTCAATAATCGCAGTATGACATTTTCCCCAAATCGTGCAGCCCTAATATTTATATATATATACAAACACACACACACTTTATATTTATATAAATCAATATTTAATAAATTTAATAAATATTTAAAAATCTTTAAAATAAACGTGCTTAGGCCCTATACTTTAGATGGCAACTTCTTGAATCTGCAATCCTATTACAGAATTTTGCACAAAGTAATTGTTTAAAAATATATGAATATGTGAATAAAAAGGAAGTAAACACAAGTAATCTGGTAATTAATCAGTAATCACTGATAATCATATTTTTTCAAATAAAGACTTTTTTTTTTTACTTTGACTTTTGATAAGGTAACGCTAATTTTACATACAGCACACAGTGAAAACGACATGAATATGACACAGTGGGCCACTGGATATAGCACAGCATATTTTTAAAATGAAGGATTTAAAGTGTTTCAATCGAGTCTCCTGTGAAGCTGATCTTCTGTTCACATTTACTCACTTCGCACGGACCGTCACTCCAGGAACACGTTTATGCAGGCTACAAATGCACACTTCACAAGATATCACAGCTGGATTCGATTAAATCTGCAAGGTTTGTGAAATTAAATGTTTATTAGATATTCAGAGATTTGTTTAAATTATGTAGATGCGCATTTGCTGAATGTTGACGGTAAATGAGAAAGTATTTTAGCCTGATTGTTTGTCTTTTCGGTTACAAATAATATAAAAGCAAACGTATTACTTTTCCACATACCATTCACTTTCTTTGACCAGTTCTGTAGCCACCGGTTCTGTCTAACAAAGTATTAGATCTGACTGACAGAGATCGTAAACTAATGAAGACGGAGAATGTGAGTGAGCGCTGTGTGATCAGGCGCTGCCGTTCTCTTCTCAGGTGCTGGTGTTCTCAGCGCCGCCCGTCAAAATAAAAGTCTGCAGCGCTGTCAAAATAAAAGTCCCGCTTCCAACACATCAGCCAATCAGAAAAACTTAACGGCCAATGCCGATATTTTAAAAAAGCCAAATATCGGCCGATATATCGGCCGTGGCGATATATCAGTCGACCACTAGTAAAAATGTACGTTAATGTCAAAATTAAGAATAACAAAGGGTTTTGACAAATACTTTGTTTAAATGATTTTAAACATATCTTTAAATTTGAGAACTGTGAATAATAACATTATTATTAATAATAATAATAATAGTCAAGTCAAGTCAAATATATTTATATAGCGCTTTTCACAATACAGATTGTATCAAAGCTGCTTCACAGTATCAATCAAAACAACTTAACAATGTTTGTTTATTACTGGAAAAAAGACATCCAAGTTTGGTAGAGCTGATCAATGGTATGATCGGTTAATTAATTTGAATATCCCCAACTGAGCAAGCCAAAGGCAACAGTGGCAAGGAACCGAAAAACTCCATCCAGTGACCTAATGGTGTCCTAACACCCCATCAGATGACCCAATGGAGAAAAAAAAACCTTGTTAGAACCCAGGCTCAGTCGGGGGCCAGTTCTCCTCTGGCGTTTATGAACTAGAGGCCGAATTTACAGTAACTGTAAGATAAAAAAAAAAAAATAAATAACTTAATAATAACTTAAAAAGTGCAGGGAGCACCCAGCAGCGTTCTGTAAACATTTTGAAAAATTAAAGACTGTATTTTTATGGTTAAATTAAATTTTAGTAATCAAAAACCATTTCTAATTAATTGAAGTCATCAAACTTATTCAATTTATTTACAGATTAACAAAAATTACATTTTTGATCACAGGAAATCACAGGGCTCTATTATATTGAGGTGTTTTGCAACTTCAGTGTAGTAATTTATTGCTACTTTAGCAAAGTCTGCTGCTTGCCAGCAGGCTAATGTCATTTCAGCAGGTAGGCTAACTCAGTGAGCAGAAAGTAGGGCCTGTTTTAAAGGTGGGGTATGTGATTTTCTTTTTTGACCATTTTTTCAAAATCACTTGAAATCCTATTCCTAACCCACTTACTGGCTGTAAATTAGAAGCACTGAAATGAAAATTAAGCAATTTAATCATCTGTGGAACGGGCAGGACTCAAACTCCAGCCAATCATTTTCAAGACCGTCTAGAATCATTGGACAGAAAATGCGTCACTCAAACGGTTGTACCATGCCCCCCACCCCCCTTGCGCGCGTGTCCCGTTCGTGCGCATACTCAAAGCTTGTGACCCAGTCACAGGAAGTGCAAGTCGCCCCGGTACAGAGAGAGAGAGAGAGCGCATCTGAGTTTTCGCTCGTGCTTGTTTGCGCGTCCATGTTTTTCGAATGGGTGGAGTCAGGGCCAGCGTTGGAGAAGAGAAGGTAGGACCTTATGAGTTGTGTATTTTCAAAATCTGCCGGCCGTTTTGCAAATCACATACCCCACCTTTAACATAAACAATAATAAAAATAAAAAAAAAACTTTCACAAACAGGTCTTTCATAACTGTTTTCAAATGTAAAGTGTGCAGTCACAGGCTGCTGTAAACCAGATTAACTTACATGTCTTACTTTAAGATTTTTCTTCAGGAAATTCAGTTGATCTACATGATCAGGATGAAGCAAACTGCGCTGTGCTAAAGCTGTGCTAAACACTCTTTCAGAGGGTACACTTGTAGCTGGGATGGAGAGGTAGCTCTTTGCCAATGCTGAAAGCAGTGGAAGATCCACTTGTTTTTTCCACCACTGCAGCACGTCACCACTCAGACCTAAAGAATCCCTCTCTCTGTACTTTAAAATTTCCTCCTTAGCTCTCTCCCTTGTGTTCTTTGTCGTCTGTGGTCTCTCAGTGTGGAAATCGCCAAACATCTGGTCCAAGGCCGTTTTCTTCTTGGGAGGAACATCATCTAGAAGCAGAACAGAAGAGAAAAGGGGATTATCAGTCAATACTATACCTCAATAACATATGCATTTTGAAATCAACATACAGTAGCCTTATAACTTTTGCAACAGTTCCTAAACTTCCTATCAGAACATAGCAAACCTGTCTCTTCCTCTCTGTGGGGGCTCCTGTCACCACCTGTTTTAGCTGCCTGGTCCTCATTCATTGTGCTCCCTGCCTGACAATAATTATTATAATCCAGAGACTGTTAGATTTCCTTAAACTAGACATAATTTAAGACAAGTAAATAAAAGTAACAAATGATAGAGAGAGAGAGAGAGAGAGAGAGAGAGAGTCTAGCTGTAGTATATTCTTACGTTTTCATCCATCTTCACCTCCTCTGCTGTTAGCTTCATGCATATCATGTCCTTGGTGTCATAGTCATCCAGGAAAGCCATGTCTTTGAAGTGTGGATCAAGGGCTGATGCATAGTGGAGGTGGTCTTGGAGATATGTGTAGCGACCGTCAAAGTCCTGCCTGAATCGTTCCTTCATCTGGGAAATTACTGGAAGATCACTATCATCTGGCTGGAAATGTCTCTTTAATTTGGCCTGGATTGGGGAGATCATTGAGATGGTGGGTTTTTTTCCTCATTGAGGAGTGTGGTTGCCACTTTCAGAGGAGACATCAATTTGATGACATCTTGGATTATTGTAATTTCTTCCTCTGTCAGGCTGGCCATACATTCACCCCTCTTTATCAAGTGTACTGTTCCATCTTGTGGAAACATCATGGATTAGCTTGTGGTTTGGCAGGTCTAACTGGGCCTGCATTTCACGTAGAACTTCAGTTGCTTTTGGGCTTCTGTGAAAAAACTTTACCACCTTCCTCACTTTGGCCAAAAGCTCCGACACCCTGCGAGGTGGAGTGAGAGGCAGTCTCTGCTGCACTCGCTGTCTCTGCTGCACTCACAGTCTCACTGTGTCTGCGCTTCAAGTGTTGTTAAATTAGTCGTACTGCCTGTATATTTTATAGCGGCACGACATATTTTACAAATTGCATGGGTTTTGTCAAGATTTCCATCTCGCTTATAAAACCCAAAGTGTTTCCAAACACTGGATTTAAAATGATTTGGTGGAAGATAGAGCTCCGAGTCCGCCATGTTAATCGGTTCTAGGTAACTTCGGTATTCACGAATATTCACATATTCATGTAGCAGCAGCAGCGGTGATGAGAGAATGCGCTTGAGCAACAGTTCAGAAAGGAGAAATCAATCTAACAGTTACATAATAAAATATTGGTCACTTTCTAAATAGTAAAACTATAGCGCATCTACTAATAATTATATGAATACATAGTTTTTTACCGATGCAGATATGTTAGAAACGATGCATCGCGATACAAATGCCAACTTGTAACCGATGCACACTTATTTAAATTGATGCATTGTTAGCTTTTATGCCGATGCACCGATGCGAATCGGTGAATCTTACCATCCCTACTACAGAGTGGTGCGTTCCGACAGAGGTACCGATAACCATAAAAATGCCTAATATCGGCGCAGATAATCGGCCAGGTCAATTTAAGATTTCCTTTAACACCTTTTTAAGAGTAAAGAAAATTTATTGAATAAATTAAAGGGAACTCAATACATTAATATGCTCTCTAAATTATAAAAAAAAATGACAATCACAATGCGTTTTATTTTAGTAAAATACAATGTTCAACTCCATTACTTTTTAATTAATTTTACCACAGATTTATTTAACAAAACTTATGTAGTACACTACATTCAGGAATGTAACTTTTACAGTGTGATCTGATACTGAGGAACAACATTTCTTTTGCAATGCATGCAACAGTCAACTACATGACTTTAAGTCTTTCTGCTCTATTTGAAGGCATCTTTCAAGCCTTAATTTGTTTTAAGGCGAATTAAGACTTTTACATATAATTTTAAGACTGGCTGAAACCCTGTCATTTTGAATTCTAACATATAGCCAAATGTTATAACCAACATATAACCAAATGTTTTATACATCATAAAACATGTCATAACTTTTTTTTAAATCTAAAACATTTATGAATACATTTATTTTTTAAATCTAAAACATTTATGCTCTATGGCATCTCTTACAATTAAAAGCCGTTAACACAAAAGCACAATTGTTAAAACAATGCTTATTGACTTACTGCCATCGAATCCATCGCCGAAAGTGATTGAAATGAACTGCGCCTGCGCACATGCCTATTATAAACAGATGATACGTCATACTTTGCGCATGCGTTGTAACACATACGTGACCGTGAATACGTGACGTCACCGCACTACAGTCTGCAGCGAGGGGTGTCTCGCTCTGCCGCCACACTGAAGCTCACTCGCCACCAACTGGACAGGGGTGGGAATTACATTTACAATAAATTACCTTATCTGTAATCTGTCAAAATGACAGACGGCCTTCAGATTTTTTCGTCACTGCTAAAAAAAACTTGGACAATGGTGTCACCTTGCTCATCTTCTAAGTGGAAATTTCTATGAAGCCGCCGTGTGTGCCACAGAGAAAACCATTGCATGCAAAATCTGAGGTAAAATGAAATTATTTTGTTTTTCTGCTCCAGATATACACTTTTCAAAAGAATATATTCATTTTAAAATGTAACATTAACATGATAGTAATATAAACGTAACCTTTGTAAATATATAAGCAAAACATTAAATGTGTTAAAAAAAAAAAAAACTAGCAGCAGAAGTTTTGTTCAATGGACTAGTCGAATTGTCTCACACATCCCTAGTTTTCATCAACAGCTCCCTACATAACACAATAGTCCAAGTAACTAATATTACAAATGTGACAAGATTAAGGAGTTATAGCAATCACTAAGGGAACCAAAAGAATTAACATATATTAGGAGTATGTTATCTCACTTTTCTGACTTTGGGAGCCGATGCTTGAGACAGGTGGTGGAGGAGGTTAAGACATTACAAGCTTATAATAATAATAATAATGCAAACAAGCTAAGATGACACAAGTATATTCAAGAAAAGACAGCATATTTTAGTTCTGTGAAACACAGCAAAACCAAAGTTACTAGGGTATCGAGAAGAAATAAAGCAACCTCTGCATCTATTTTCAGGCCCTCCCATTTTCTCTGCCATCTCTCTCTTTCTATTGTCGTTCTGTTCATTTCTGTCTTGTGCACTGAGCTCTCTCTCCTCCCCCATCGTGTGTATATGCCATAGACATAAACCCCAAAATGACATTTCTAATTGTTAACAACAAATTAACATGTTTTACTCAAAACCTGCAGGAAATTAAAAAATCTGAACAAGTTATGTTCCAAATTTTAGGTTGACATCTCAAAAAAAGATTTTGTTTTGACACAGTACCAAACTTTTGACATCCAGGCTCTATTGCTAACCAAATAAGGACTCTTACATTTTCATATATATACTGCCTTTCGAAAGTTTGGGGTCAGTAAGATTTCTAATGGATTTAAAAGAAGTCTCTTTTGCTCACCAAGGCTGCATTTATTTGATTAAAAATACAAAACAAACCCAGTAATATTGTGAAATTATTTCAATGTAAAACAGCTGTTTTCTATGTGAATATATAGTAAAGTGTAATTTATTCCTGTGACCAAAGCTGAATTTTCAGCATCATTACTTCAGTCTTCAGTGTCACATGATCTTTCAGAAATCGTTCTAATATGATGATTTGATGCTCAAGAAACATGATTATTATCAATGTTGAAAACAGTTGTGTACCCATCTTTAGGATTCTTTGATGAACAGAAAGTTAACAACAGCATTTATTCGAAATAGAATCCATTTTTTTCTAAAAAAAAAAGAAAAGAAAAAAAGATTATATGTAATTATTATAACTCTTAGCATGAAAAAAAATTGAGGTTTCTACCAATCTTTCATAATTTTTCATGTATATCACTATTTCAAAATAAAGGTCTGAACATGCCTTATGAGTCTGAAAATATTCTTGTTGCAGTTCTTTTAATTTACTGTTCTGTCATTTCTATTAAGAACCACACCAAAAATGAAAACTAGAGTTTGTAAGCTTTCAAATGATACATAGTTTGTCAATATTACTTTAAGTTTAGAGTGACCAAGATTTTATTGGTTTAAAAATATAATGGCAAACATCCCACCGGTAGGATGGTGACAGTTAAAGGGGTTAAGTAGAAACTTGATAAAACGTTACCAGACAAAAAAAAATTTAATGTTTATGTATTTTGTAATGTATCCTTTCTTTCTTCGGAGTTTGATACGCATATGAACAGATTTCCAAGTCAAGGATAACAAATAAGTGATTCAGGCGGAGGTTTTATGTGTTTCACTTGTATGTTTCACTTGTGATGTGCTTCCTCCCTTTGTTCATTTCTATTTCTTTGTTTTAAATAATGCCAAAAATTGCAATAAAAAGTGAAATTGCCATAAATTGAAAGAGAATAATGGTCCCATTTCACCCCAGGTGAAGCAGAACAAGGTTTTAATGAAGCTTTTATTGTGCCTCCTGCTGCAGGTGGAGTACAGGGAGATGGATGAGAGTCTCGCCAATCTGTCGGAGGATGAGTATTACTCGGAGGAAGAGAGGAACGCTAAAGCTGAGAAAGAACGCAAACAGGTGGTTCCTCCTCCAGCCCCACCAATAGAGGAGGAGAATGACAGCGAACCTGAGGAACCATCAGGTATGGAAAGAGGTTGGCCTAATCTATCATTTTATACCTTTTACTGAATTCTAAAAGCGCTTTAACAAACATGTCAAAATGACTCCTGTCATTTTGACATAATAGTTGTGAGTCTATGAATTTGAAATATTGTAACTTTCCAGGTGTAGAGGGGGCTGCCTTCCAGAGCCGTCTCCCACATGACCGTATGACATCACAAGAAGCTGCATGCTTTCCTGACATTATCAGTGGACCACAGCATACTCAGAAGGTGTTCTTATACATCCGGAACCGCACAGTGAGTTCACAGCTGGAAGCACAATTTTGTGACATTTGATTCAAGTTTTTTGAGGCTGATAAGCAAGAGCCAAATAGACATCATTATTATGGCAGAAACTCTTCTAGAAGTCATATTGGATAATAATACACTACTGTTCTATAGTTTGTGGTCAGTTATACATTTAAAGAAGAAATGAATACTTAATTCTCAGAAAGGAAGCATTACATTGATAAAATCTTTGCAAAAGATTTCTATTTCAAATAAACGCTGTTCTATTTATTTAATATTATCTATGTAATATTAAGCAGCACAACTGTTTTCAACACTTTTAATAATAAATGTTTCTTCAGCACCAAATCAGCAAATTGGGATATTTTGAAGGATCATGCGACCCTGAAACCTGGAGTAATGGCTGTTGAAATTTTAGCTTTGCCATCACAGGAATAAATTACAGTTTAAAATGTATTAAAATAGGAAACAGTTGTTTTAGATTGTATTGTGATCATATTTTACTATATTACTGTTTTTACTATGTTTTTGATCAAATAAACGCAGCCTTGGTGAGCAAAAATCTTACTGACCCAAACTACTGAATAGTAGTGTAGAAGATATTAAAGGTGATTCAAGTTTCCAGTCAGTTATGAAAATGTCTTCTCTCAAATGTTCAGCTTCAGCTATGGTTGGATAACCCCAAAGTTCAACTGACCTTTGAGGCCACTGTGCAACAGCTAGAAGCTCCATACAACAGTAAGTCTGTTCCACCTGACATTGCTCTGATTCCAAAATTCCAAAATTTGATGTTATTACACTTTATTGAATGTATAGACTTAAAAGGTACACTATGTAACTTTTGGCCCTCCAGCAGTTAAAAAAAAAAACTGCATGCATTTTTTGGAAGAACTTTGTTTTGGTTGTGCTTCGGCTCTGTGTGACTGTGCGGATAAATATGGTTCTTTCTCAAAACTAAAAAAAGAGAGAGATATTTATCCTACTGCTCAAAACTTACTATTTGGTTTAAGTTTAGATGGAAAGGATCTCAAACTGACTAGCTAAAGACGTCATAATTAGCTATACACAATAGACGCAGTACTTCCTTGAAAATAAATTCCAGCACAGCACAACAACCGTAATGAAATGACTCTTTACAATAAATAATGCTTTGTAATGTAAAACTTACAAATAAAAACACCATCTTCACGTCACTTTTAAAACCCCTCAGTTCTCGCCATCTTCAAAAAGCCAAAAGATTTTTGGTCGCATTCTCTTTTTGACAGCAGACTCTGCTATTCAGCGTTTTCAACCTCTCTCGATCATTGTGACAACTAACGTCTGCCACACCATACACAAGGCAAAGTAGCCGGAAAAACTTTTCTCTATTATGGATATGACGAGACCCACAAGGGTCTGGCAACCATCCAGACAGGTCTAAAATATAAACACTTATAATAGGTTTACCTTATTTAATCAGGGCAAAAAAACGTTTTGATGATGTATTGAGGATCATTTTGAACCGCAAAAGTTACATAATGTACCTTTTAATTGTATTTGTTAAATATTCTTGTGTATATTTTTAATTTGTCTGCTGGTTCTCTCTGCAGGTGATGCTGTGCTGGTGCACCGGATACACAGCTACCTGGAGAGACATGGGTTTATCAACTTTGGCGTCTACAAGAGAGTAAAGCCTCTGCCAAGTAATTGACACTTAATGTTACAACAGAGCAGAACTAGAGATATTAATGTCCAAACAAACAGGAAGACAACAGTATTTTTTCACAATTGTGTTTAATTTTTCTGGTGTAGAGACAACTCTGTATTGTTCGTATTATACTCTATGTTCTTGTAGCAAAGAAGACTGGAAAGGTGATAGTGATTGGAGGTGGGGTGTCAGGGCTGGCAGCAGCAAGACAACTGCAGAGTTTTGGGATGGATGTGACTGTTCTAGAGGCAAGAGTAAGTAAATTTGCTACGATACAGCATTTTGCACACAGCTAAGACGGGCTTTTTTCTTTTACAAACCTTGATTGTTCTTGATAGGATCGTGTAGGAGGGCGAGTGGCCACTTTCAGAAAAGGGAACTATGTAGCTGATCTGGGTGCCATGGTAGTGACTGGACTGGGTAAGAAATATCAAATACACTTCTCTCCAGGAAGTGGCACTGTTGACTATGGAAAAGAGTCATATGTTCATTCAGACTTTTTGCAACAGTTTGAAATTGAAGTGTACATCTCTTTCAGGTGGAAACCCTATGGCTGTAATCAGCAAACAGGTCAACATGGAGCTGGCCAAGATCAAACAGAAGTGTCCGCTCTATGAGGCCAATGGACAGGCTGTGAGTACTCTTGAAACACTGGCAGACACGCATCACTCTGGTTTCATACACAGTTCAGTAACATATACTCGTATGTCTGTATGTATAAGATCAGAATATCAAAGTATTAAGTAATATAGGAATATAATGTTAAAAGTGTCACAACTTTGATCATGATATTAGTAGATGTGTACAGCATCCATTACCTCAGTGTGTTCACAGTGGTATAGTGCAGTTGTTTATCAGACCAGTTAACATGTTGTTTAAATCAAATATGAAAAGTCAGTGCTCCTACCATTATCTTCTGATTGGCATCTTAACTGTGTTTAAAGTCTAGCAGTCAGACTCTTAATTAGAGGAAAAAAACATTCTAACAGTATTTTTCTCTCTCTCAATCTCTGCCCCTTCTTAACCCCTGCACATTTTCCTTTTGCTACATTCCACCTTATTCTTTTTGTTTTTCTCTCACTTGATTTCACTCCATTTTCATTTCTTAAAATGGTGATTATCCAGGGAGAGCGCTGCACAAGTGTAAGTATTTTTTGTTTATAATATCATACAACACATATAATTAGATGAATTGTTCCAGTTAATTTATTCACATACTTATAAACAACTCCCAAAACAATTACATATTCAATACAGGTTTGTCTCATTTTTATATGAACACCTGTTCAGTACAGTTTGCTACCCAAGAACATGATGGAAATGAACACGTTAAATGGCAGACATCCGGCTTTCATAATGCGTTCTGATCCTTAAAATGCATGATGTTAATTGTCTGCATTGTTTGGTGATACAACTGAATTTATGAATAATTAAGCTCTGTCTATCAGTTAAGGTCAATATAATCCCTTTGGGAAAATGAATCCCCATTAATAAAATGCTCCTATTTGTTTTTATAAATACTGTATTGTTCTATTATAAGACACTGTTTTTTTTTTTTCTTGGAAATACATCTGGAAAAAATGGGGTGGTCTTATATTCAGGGTCTAGACTTTTATATGTAAATAATTCACCCGCAACAATAGGGAGCGCCAAATATGAGTAAAAACGAGTGTTCCGCCCAGGACTGATAAACGCAAATAAATGTGATTGTTGGTACATTTTTACCAGTGTTTACCTTTCTTTCAATATACAAAATTATTAATAAGAAAAATATGCAATATGAAAACTATTTTCAAACATGAGATTTGGTCCTCAAAAAGCCTTTTTTGAAAAGGTACATCTTGAAAAGGGGGGGGGGGGTCGTCATATATTTGGAATAATATGGTATTATGTTAATTATTCTTTACAGTTTATTGATATGCACAGGGTTTTACACTTAAAAGAATAGTTAACTTAAAATTTAAAGATTAACTTGCCTCATGTTGCTCCAAATTACAATACATTTTTTTCTTCTGTAAAAGACAAAAGGACATTTTTAGATTATCATCCATATATGTTCATCTAATGGTTGTAACCCTGCTTAAGGTCCCTAAAGAGAAGGATGAGATGGTAGAGCAAGAGTTCAATCGCCTGTTAGAGGCGACATCGTATCTCAGCCACCAGCTGGACTTCAACTTTCTTAACAACAAACCTGTGTCTCTGGGACAAGCCCTAGAAGTTGTCATACAGTGAGTGAACAATGGATTTATTTGCTTGTCTAAGACCATTAAGAATTAAACCTCAGAATAAAAGCAATTCTTGTCCTTTAAAATAAGAGTCAATAGCTTGGGACTGACATGCTGCTTTTCTCTGTTCAGGCTGCAGGAAAAACATGTGAAAGATGAACAGATCGAACACTGGAAGAAGATTGTGAAGACTCAAGAGGAGCTCAGAGACCTTTTGAACAAGGTAATTAACACACAGTTACACGTCCCTCAGTTACAGCTTACTCATCACACAGTTAATTTGCTTGTTCGTGTTCTTTTTCAGATGGTGGGTACTAAGGAGAAAGTAAAAGAGCTGCATCAGCAGTATAAAGAGGCCAGTGAGGTGAAGCCACCCAGAGACATCACAGCCGAGTTCCTGGTGAAGAGCAAACACAGAGACCTCACAGCTCTCTGCAAGGTAGTAGACCAAAATCCCCACATTGACCAAACCCATATGACATCACCGCACCCTTAACATATAAACATTGTTCACACATTTAGACATGCTGATAGAAAACCACATGTCAAAGACAATCAGTTTGTTGCAAACAATTCTTGAAATCCACCGATGCTGAATGCACATTCGACAGCCAAGCATCCCTTGGGTCCTAATTAGGTCTTCTCTGGTAGCAACTCCAGACACCTCTGGATCCATCATGCTCGATCATAATATCTTTTTACTGCACAGCAGTGTTTTTCAACCATGCCAAACACCTCTGCGCTTGGTAATGGAGCATAATACCATTTCAGCCTGCTGTTTCAGTTGGGTTGTTTTAGTACATTTTCCAAACCGCAGTCTAACATTGTGGGACTCTCTTTAGCACCCACAGAGCAGAAAGTTAAATTCCTAACTCAAGCGGTCTACACTGGTGAGATTTTAGCATGTTAATTCACATAATCACTCTCAAATGTAGCTTATTTGAGGCACTTGAACCATTTATGGCTGAAACATGATTTTCCAGGCCTGCTCACTCACATTGGGGTTTAACTTCATTTTAAACTTTATAGATACTTTTAGTGCGTGACTCAGATGAAGCCTTAAACCTTGGCCTTCAGGTTTATAGTATGGAAAAATGACAACTATTTTATTCACATTTTCATATATTCAAAATCAAAACTTGAATACAGAAGGATTTTTTAATAAATCAATATACATAGGCTGATTAGTCTTCAAAGGGGCCAAATAATTGTTTTCTTCATGATATGGACTACCATTCAAAAGTTTGGGGTTGGTAAGGTTTTCTAAATGTTTTATGTTCACCAGGGCATTTTTTTAATCAAAAATACAGTAAAAACAGTAATATCACAAATGATTTCCATTTAAAATAACTTTTATATTTTAATAAAATTTAAAATGTAATTTATCTCTGTGATGGCAAAGCTGAATTTTAAACAGCCACGACTCCAGTCTTCAGTGTCACATGGTCCTTCAGAAATCATTCTGATATGCTGATTTGGTGGAGAGTAATACCATTCATTGTGCTTGTGGTCTTCATGTGATTAAAAAGACATGTTTGCAGACTATAACGGTTCTGACACACACACCCCTTTTCCACCAAAGCATTTTGAGAGCCGGTTCGGAGCCGGTGCCTGCGCGCGAACCAGTTCTTTGTGTTTCGACAGCCAAAGAACCGGTTCTCGGCCAGGAAAACTGGTTCCAAAGCGGCATCAACTCTTTGCTGGACTAGAACCGTTCTTTTACCACGTCATGCTTACGTCGGGGGCTGGGGGCGGGTTTAGATGTGTTCTAAACATCTTTTCTGACCATAATATAGGATCGCAAAGCCCGGAACATTTGCAGAAACACGATGTAGTCCGCCTTTGTAATTGTTATGCTTGAAGTTGGCGCAAGCGTTTCTATTTTTTTATTTTTTTGAAAACATTATAACTAAGCAAAGAAGAAAACAGTCACAATATAGAACAAATAAATGGAAAGGGAAAAAAAAGACACAAAACAGGGGTACATAACTAATCAGAAAAGATTACATATCAAAGGAAAAGATTAAAAGACTTACATATTTCAATTGTTTTTGAAGCCTTCTTGGTACACGAGTTAGAGATAATCCCAAAGTAATGTTGTACTTGCAGGCGTTTCTAGCTAAGACGTATGGCGACGTACACAGTGACGTAACGACGTCGTTCGCTGGGCGCTCTAGTCAGTGGAAAAACAAACAGGTTCTGAAAAGGTTCGCAAGTTGAACCAACTCCGAACCAACTTTGAACCAGCACCAGTTCCGAACCAGTTCTTTTTTGGTGGAAAAGGGGTAACAGAGAAACTGTAGCAGGATATTTTAAAGTTGTGTGATGTGGTTTAAGGGTAGACTTCTCTTTAAATAGTCCCATGCTGGTTAGCTGGGTGAATGGCTGGCCCACTCAGAGAGGGATGACTCTGCCCTCTGGGATGAAACCACTGCTGCTGCCTTCAGCCGTTCACTGAAGAGTGTACACATCCGAAAACCTCACACTTAGGTGCTTGGGAGAGAGGACAGTCTTATTTTTAACTGCTCTGGGTTCAATATAAGTTAAGAATCAACTATATAATACCAATTTTGTGGTGATTGTTTTTTTCTCCTTTTTTTGATGAATTAAATTGTGTAAAAAGCCTGCATATTAATTCCCCCATCTATATTTAAAATACATTATAAATCTGTATTATGTCAGGCATTGGCCACCCTGCTCTCTAGATATGGTATTGTCATCTGTCATTTATAAACCCACATTGGTTCAACCTCAATTTAACCTCTTCCTCTTAAGAATATGTAATCCTTTGGTATACAATAAAAAAAAAACGAATGCATAAATGTGCTGATCTGTAATCCTGCCTTTCTGCTGCAGGAGTATGACGAACTGGTGGAGATGCAGGTTAAGCTGGAGGAGAGACTACAAGAGCTGGAGGCCAACCCACCTAGGTAATCATATAAAACTCATGCATATAATCAAACACAGTGAGGCGACATACCCGTCTAACCTCCCTAATGAGCCCAAGTAATGTCATCCTGGATCTCTTCCTCAGTGATGTTTATCTGTCTTCGAGAGACCGACAGATTCTTGACTGGCACTTTGCAAACCTGGAGTTTGCCAATGCTACACCTCTGTCCACGCTCTCGCTCAAACACTGGGATCAGGTACTGCACGCCCACCTTTTCTTTCAAAACGCCTTTAATGTCTTTATAGTGTAGCTCAATGTATAATATAGCTCAACTGGTAGAAAATGGTTCTTACAATGGCAAGGCCAAGGGTTCAATTCCCAGTGAAATGCATATAAATGCTTGTAAGGAAACAAATCTTGCTTCCCTTTTCTTTCTGTGTTTGAGTAGGACGATGATTTCGAGTTCACGGGAAGTCACTTGACTGTGCGGAATGGATACTCATGCGTACCAGTGGCACTTGCAGAGGGTTTGGATATCAAACTCAACACTGCAGTGAGACAGGTCCGATACACATCCTCTGGTGAGTCAGTCAGACCAGCTCCTGCTGTTTGTGCCTGTATTTTGGTGTGCTTTTTATTGTGTAAGTTTAAACATAATTTCCTCTCCATCTCAGGTTGTGAGGTGATAGCGGTAAATACCCGCTCCACTACCCAGACGTTTATCTATAAGTGTGATGCCGTGTTGTGTACCCTTCCTTTGGGAGTGATGAAGCAGCAGCCGCCAGCCGTGCAGTTTGTGCCTCCCCTGCCGGAATGGAAGACTGCTGCCATCCAGAGAATGGGCTTTGGGAACCTCAACAAGGTGTGAATAATTCCTTTGCAGGCGGGAAGTCGTTGATGTAATGACAAAATTGCCCTGTGTCAGCATGGGACATTTTATATATGTATATCCAACTAATCCACTTTGGCTAATGCAGAGTGAAGCTGGTTAGGTCAAATCATATTTAATACGATAGATATGTGTGTGTATTTAATGAGTCCTGAACAAATTTACCCCCACACACATTGAGTGTCCAGGATGCGTCATCATCCTCCTTCACTGCACTCTCCCTCTCGTTGTTCAGCTGCAGCAGAAAAGTACTGCAGTATTATGCAATTGTCCTGCTCCATTTTTCGTTTTTTGTCACAAGGGGGCACAATGTGTTACCAGATTCATTCACATTGCTGCTATATCAGAAACAGCTGCCTGTATACACCGCAGGATGTCAGAAATGTTCACTGAAATGCTTTTTCTTTGACTATTGAAAGCAAGCTTCAGCTACTTTTTTAAGATTACATATTTTTTTCCTTATCAATTTGTATCATTCTAGTGACAAAAATAATCTCTCAGTAATGGCTTTAGGCTTTTGTGGTATTGTGCACTGTATTGAAAGTTATTTTGCTTCGTAAGCATCTGCTAAAACAAAATGTACATGTGATAAAGAAATTGCATAATGGGGGTTTTGTAGTTTATAGGGGCTTGTTGTAAGTGGTCTTGAATACATTTGCATTATGTTGATGCTGCATTAGACTGCTAATATTTTATTGGGGTTTAATTGAAGGGATAGTTCACCCAAAAATTTAAATTGTCAATTTACTCACCCTCATGTTGTTCCAAACCTGTATGAACTCAAAAGAAGATATTTTGCAGACTGTTGGTAATAGGGCTGCACGATGTGTCGTTTTAACATCGATATCGCGATGTGCACATCCACGATAGTCACATCGCAGGATGTTGCGATGTAATAGCCTTAGGGATCGTAGTTGATCCGTGATTCATGATCAGTACGGGCCAGCAGCTCCTTGGCCCTTAACGCTTGCGATTCGCGGATTAATTGCAAAGTTTAACCATCATATAGTGAAAGTTTATCATTTGCATGTGTTTTTAAGTCCTGTTTAAACATCAAGCGTAAAAAGACTGGAACTTGCGCGTTGTTTTCCGGGCAGACACAAAGATCAGTGGTCTTTCTCTTATTTCTGAGCTTGAACGAACATGAGAATTCAAAATAAAGTCAGAATGCCCTTCCTGCATTGAACGTTTTTTGGCGGCCGCCAAAGCGTATTTATGTCCCGCCAAAGCCTTATTTGACCGGTGAGTGGACTGACTGACTGCGCTTGTTAAACTGAGAGAACGAGCAGAGAGAGCGAGCCCCGGTCGCGCGCGCGCACTCTCACCGTTTTCAAACTGTCTTGCTCTCTCTCCCTCCCTCGCGCATATTAATGAATTGAGTTGACTGAATATCTTTGAGAATACACAATGGTAAAAGGTCGGAAGAACGAAATTTCACGTGAAGCATTCGGATATATTTTTTTCCTGAACTACTGGTTGTGAATTGTGCTAAAAAAAATATTCTCTGAAAAGCGTTCCACACATTCAGATAAACCACACTTTCAATAAACAAAAAAAAAAACAAAATCTATCCAGTGATGAAATGTTTTCTGTGTTGAGACCAATCTTGTGCGATGTCCTAAACTGCCGGGATAATCACACAACGTCTGCCGTGGTCCGTTAATGACACGTCCGATTCGCGAACTAATGACTCCTTTGAACCGATTCACTTTAATGAATGGTTAAAACAACTGACCTGTCCAACACTGAACTCACGAGACATAACAAATCGGTAACACTTTACAATAAGGTTCCATTTATTAAACTCTAGTTAACTACATTAGTTAACTATAATAGTTGCTATGCAGATTTACTCCATTACAAAATCACCCCAGTCATTCAGATGATTCATTCTTTCCAAAGAGAGCTAATAAAGTCATCTGGTGAAATTGTTTTCATATCGCATACAAATAAAATATCGCAATGTGATTTTTTTTCCCAATATCGTGCACCCCTAGTTGGTAACCAAAATGTTTTGGTGCCCATTGACTTCCATTGTATGGGCAAAAAAACATAAATTTTTCCAAATATCTAATATTCCACAGAAGAAACTAAGGGTGTGCTCACACTTGTAGTTTGGTCATCTTGGCCCTTTTGGTCCGGACCAAAAAATAAAATGATACATTTATGTTTAGCATTTACACGGTCATTTTTAAGACTGACAATACAAAATAAAAAGCGTTTTTTATTACGTACATTTTGTAACGGAACTTGCAGAACAGTCAAAACAATGCTGTGTGCTGGGCCGAATGCACTTGGTGTATGTGCGTACATATGATTGTATTTTTACCAACTGAGAACTTGTGAAGAGTTAATAAAATATGTAAAGGACTCAAAACAGCACCAGGAATTCCTCCGTTGCACACGCAAACAAAGATCCTGCTGCAAGGAGACTGCCTAATACAATTCGGTACAGGCATCAGAAACGCTATGTAGCTCCTATGATGAGAAAGAACAGGAATGCTTGAGAATTCTGTCCTTTTTAGGGTTGCATTGTGTGACAGCACATCCTGTTTTTGGTTAGTTAAGATGTCTTTGGTCCGTGTTGCATTCATATTTCAGCCAGAGTAAATGAGGACAGAATTGTCATTTTTGGGTGAACTATACCTTTACTGTCCTC
Organism: Gila orcuttii; assembly: GCA_026230005.1. Taxonomy (NCBI): domain Eukaryota; kingdom Metazoa; phylum Chordata; class Actinopteri; order Cypriniformes; family Leuciscidae; genus Gila; species Gila orcuttii. The sequence continues at coordinate 36,311,304 of JAPDVR010000013.1, read as the reverse complement.
CACTAACAATGGTGTGATTAAAAATACATATTCTGACTTAATCTGTGTCGTCCTTGTCCTAGGTGGTGTTGTGTTTTGATAGAGTATTCTGGGACCCCAGTGTTAACCTCTTTGGACATGTGGGAAGTACCACGGCCAGTCGAGGGGAACTGTTTCTCTTCTGGAACCTCTACAAAGGTGATTATTATTCAGTTTAAAGATGCACCAATATTAAAATTCTGGTTAACATGTTGATCATTATTTTGATGTTATGGGTGATAACCAATAAATGACTAATACAAATCTTTACTATTTAGTGGGGAATTAAAAAAAAAATTAAATGCAAGAAGTAAATTTAATCATCTCAATATTATTGAAATTATGAAAAACATATCTTGAGATCTGCTAAAGACTACATTTAACTATGGAATTGAATTTTTACTTATTACGTAATTATGTCATAAAGCTCACATTAAATCTGACCTTTTTTGCCTTCTCAGCACCCATACTGCTGGCTCTGATGGCAGGAGAGGCTGCAGGCATTATGGAGAATATTAGTGATGATGTCATTGTTGGCCGTTGTCTGGCAATCCTAAAGGGTATCTTTGGAAGCAGTGCAGTACCTCAGGTGAGCTCAGATGCGCTGGAGTAGCTTGCTTCATTTGTAGTTGCATACTGTACAACAAAAGATTGTGTGATTAACAGTTATGAGAGGAAACGTCAACCTAAATCTACTGAAAAGTTCAGTCTCAGTACACACTCACACACTCGTGGCTCATTCCCGCGGTATGGAGCATCTGGCTCTGCTCCAACGACAACAAACTGACAATGTGTTATGTGTCTGTCGTCATGGTAGCCAAAAGAGACGGTGGTAAGTCGCTGGCGGGCCGACCCCTGGGCTCGTGGGTCCTACTCGTATGTTGCAGCTGGTTCGTCGGGGAACGACTATGATCTCATGGCCCAGCCCATCACACCTGGTCCTGCCATACCTGGAGCTTCACAGGTGAGTGTCATAGTTTATTGCTCATTTCCTCTGAGATGCGTGTTACCTGAAGCAGATGTCATGCTGATTGTGTGCATTTTACAGCCGGTTCCACGTCTGTTCTTCGCGGGTGAACACACGATTAGAAACTACCCTGCTACGGTGCACGGCGCTTTGCTGAGTGGGCTGAGGGAGGCAGGAAGGATCGCTGATCAGTTCCTGGGAGCCATGTACACCATGCCACGCCAAGCCACAGCCAATCCAAACCCACAGCCCTCCCCCAGCATCCAATAAACATCTAAGCCCTGCACATGATGAACCCAGAGAGAGGAGGAGTTGGGGGTTGTCAGTAAAAGAATGTCTTGGTAGATAAAGAGCAGGAGGGTCAAGTCAGGACACTGGGTGACTCCTTAGACTGAGAATGTGTGTGTGTATTTATGGAAGAGTTTGTCTACATGTAAGAACATGCCTTTAGGGAAATCATTCACTAATCTGAGAGCTGGAGCCAGGATTTAAAGGCACCTTTCACTCAGTTCCCTCCTGTCATGCCAGCTAACTTCTGGGTCATCTCAAAGGACAGGTGGATGGTTCTCGATGAATTCCCAGGTATGTTGGAATTTACCTGGATGGTTTGCTCCCTTCTAAGGCACATATAAGGACAAGGACAAGTATTTACACTTAATGTTACTCATGTCTCAAAGTATCAGATGTTTCAAGGCTGAGCATTAACATTTCAGTTGTAAAAAACAGATAGGAGATGGACATTAATGCATTAGTTGAAATCCAACTGCCTACACAACCCTTTCCTCCTTATTTTTTCAGAATAATAAAAAATAAAAATCAAAAGCAGATATTTTGACTTTGCTATGTCCCTCACTTTGTAGCTTGAATGATTTGTTAGGAAAAACTGTCTTAGCTGGAATGCACATTAAATTGCTAATATTATGCGTTTCTGTTAAAATAGAGTATCAGTTATATAGCTTTGTATCTTTTTTGAGCAGTTGAAGTTTTTCTTAAGTTTGATTTGTTTAATTGTGGTCATTGTGATCTTTTTTTATATTTAGTTTTTTTGGTATTAAAAATAAATATGAAATCAGCTTCATGTTGTCTGTTTCTTTATACTTCTTTGTGGGTTTTATTCAGTTTAATCATTTCAATATAAAAATTGCCTTCTCAAAGAGCTGATTTGGACAGAATGCATTTTTGTTTTCCACTACTTTTTTTTTAAGATAATTATTTTTCAGGATTTCGTACATTGATGCCCCATTCAACTTTTAAAAACATGTCTTGAGAACCTCTGTTCTTTTCCATTCTTCAGTGCTGCGAACCTCTCATGAATGAACCTCTCAAGTTTACGTTCTTAGGTCTGTTTCACACAATGCGATTTTGCGTTCCACCTTTACTGTCTCGCACATGAGTTCTGTCAATTGAAAGTTAGCAGGAACTGGTAATTCTAAATGCATGTTATTGATCTTATTGTGAATGATTAATCTATGCAGGTTTCATTGTAAAAAAAATAATAATTTTGTACCTTAATGAATAACTCAATTTTCTGGTGACGTATACTAGACTACTCTAATCATTTAGCCTGCTTAAACCTGCCCCTTTGTTAAATTTGACCAAGTGCGCATTCAGATATGCCTCATCCAATCAACAACCAATCCAAGCATCCAATCCCTGCCCCCCTTTTTCTTTTCTATAATCAAATTCTCTTTGACGTACATCACAATACAAAACGATAGTAATAATCTTTTGGTACTAACATTACATTGCAATTTTTTTTTTTTTTAAATTGCCTTTTCTGTTACTCGAGATGTGGTCACAATTTCTGCTGTCCATCGATTTTCTGCAGATATGCCAGATAAAGGTTATTTCAATAGAAATCTATATGATCTGGAATTTTGCATGAGGGCCATAGATTTCCCTTCGCATAATTCGTATTGTTGGTTTAAGTTGGTCATATGGATTCAGCACATTGACCAACAGAAAGCTACTTCTGTGTGAGCTGTACTTCATTCATTGATTGACTTTTTTTGCACATTTAGCTAATGTGACCGCTATGTTTAGCGATGTGTCTTGTAAAATGCAATTATGTGTCCTTTTTTTTCCTTAATATTTCAGTAAGACACTTTCTTAAGCTGTTTAGCCCCTTGTCACATTCTTGTGTTTTCCTCCTCTTCCAGTTTTGTGACCATTTCTTTCTGTTTTTATTCTTCTTAGTTTATCCTGTCTCTTCACATGTCATGCTGCCCAGAGGCTTTCTTGGCATCTATCTCCCTCTCTCTCTGTTCTTGCTATAACCCCTCCAGGCCTCTGGCTTCAGCCCCAGTTTGTGTGGTGTGGGCCCTGGCAGCTGTACTGCATTGTGGGAATCTGAGGGACCTGAGCTGATATTGGCCCCAGCAGTTTGGTTCGTGATTAGAGCCTTGAGCAGCCTGCACTAAGATGCCGCAACCATATTCTTATTCATAACACTGCAGTTGACCAGTGGTTTTGATAATGTGAGTACATTTGGTTCGTTGACCACAGAGCCGAATTGCCCTTAAATCATGTGTATTAGATATTATGGTATTTTGTGGATACTTTTATCTTGAGCTGTTAACTGCAGGCAAATTCAAGACCAGTTCCTCTAGAGTTCCTCAAGATTTATTGACTTTCCTAGATCCACAACGTTAGCGGCTAGCAGGAAATGATGCACAAGCTGCACCGCCTCAGGACAGACTCCATGATCTGATTGCATAGACAATTTAACTTGTATTGTAACATCGTTGACGTTGCATAGTGTTCTCAAAGACACCTGGATGCCCTTAGGTATCTCTGATCAATATTTCACTGTTGGACTCGGAGTATGTCTCTTTTTGAGAGTGATTTCTGATGCACAGGCCTTGCAGTAATGGGTACACGAGCGTGTCAGAACTCAAACCTGACTCATCCTGTTCACAGGCAGACGTTACACTTAATCACCCACACAACTTCACAACGTGCTCTTCAACACAAACCCCCCCACACACCCAGAGTACCCATATATACTCATCCAATACATCAACACAGAGATAGGCTGTCTAACGTTTTTACTGCTATTATTCAACTAGTCAGTTTCATGTTGACCTTTCACTAAAATGCTTTTTAAAACTCTTCTTTGGTAATGCTGATGAATGTTCTAGACTGGAAGAAAAGGTGGGATCAAGATTGACTTCACGGTCTAGACTTTTCTCACTTATCCAGTTTGTCAAAATTTGAATGTCATTCAAATAACTGTCCAGTTAAGGCAGATCATTTTCATTCTCAGAACAGGATTAAAGCTTTAAGAGCCGTTTCAAGGACTTGATGCTGAGCGAACTCTCGGGTTTTAAAAGTTCTGTGCAGCATTCTGTCATATCTTGATTTTGATCTGTGGTGTCTTTCCATCTAAATAGTCTTGGTTACCTTTAATGAACTCATTTAAATTTCTCTGTCAGTACTACTTAACATTACCAGGCCATAAAACGCAATCCATACATTTACTTTACTATATTCACGTTCATTTTATTTAGTATAATTAAGTAAAGTTTAAGTATACGTTATCTAGTAGTATACTTGTAAGTGTACCATTTCAATACTACTTGGAACTAAATTGGCCCACTTTTGGGTGTATAAAATATACTTTTAAGTACACTTTAAGTGTTACAGTAGTAAACTTTGAGCACACAACTTAGTAAACGTGATTGACACAACACGAGTTTTTATTTTGTTAACGTGCGAAAACAAAGAAATAAAAAAACATGAAACATTTTATGTGCTTTGGCCATTCATTTACACAACAACAGTGTTTTGGGGTCCTGAAAACGCAAACGTTCAGAGGTTCGAAAATGGGTTCAGAGTACAATTTTTTTAAAACCATGCCGCCATCTTCTGTGTAATTACTTTGACTTTCATAATTATCCTAAATTGACAAACATCATAATTATCCTAAATTGACAAACATCATATGTGTAATTCAGGGCACAGTTCAGACGGAATAAAAAGATGTTGTCTCTCGCCATTGACTACCATACATATTTTTTCCGAAATAAGGTCCCATGAGCCGGAAGCGGAGGGGAGGGACTTAGGCTCTCTATTGGGTGTTTAGTCGGTGCGTATAGTGTTTCTTTACAAAGTGACATTGCCAACTGCTGGCCTGGCAGTATAATACAGCGTTTTTAATCATTTTTGTGAATCCATGTGAACTGGATCATTTTGAAAAGGTTGTCACTGCTGTACGTCTATACATCGTTGACGTGTAAACGTAGGCTGCCCTAAGATCAAAAAGTGGAATTGAAACATTTTAGAGAGCCTCCTTTCCATTTCTGTTTCCATTTTTATCGTTCCCCATGAATTTTTCCACAAAATGAAAGTGAATCCGGATATGAGCTCTTGGGCTCCAAAATAACAAAAATGTGTGTGTGTGCTATATTGACAAACCCCTTATTAGGCTAAACCTAATTATTTACTGTTGTGACTGGAGTATAGAGTTGTTCATTCAAACGGAAGTTATTTAGAGCTATCTGAAGAATATGTCCTGCCAGCTGAAACCAAAGGGGTGTGACATTCCAATGAATTATTGTTTGATTACCACTATCACAAATGCATCTATTAAATGATAGCAGAGCTTCTTGGATGAACATGCAGTTCTGTAAAGTGATTTTACACCATAACTTTATTCAGTCATGTTTATATTTTTAGTAATAAACTGCAAACAAATGAACTGAAAAAAGACAATTTAAAGCTGCAGTCCGTAGCTTTTTCCCTTTTTGTCGTCATCTCTGTTCGAAATCTGTAACTGCGGTGATTCGCGGAATTATCATCTTTACGTGTGTTGTTAATCGGGATGAAACAGCGCGGATGAACACAGTGTTTTGAGGCGAGTGCTGCTGTCAATCACCGCGCTGTGTGGATACTGTCATTCAGAATCACAGATTCACTTTTTGAAAGCTTGACCAACATAAGAATTTTCAACGGAAAATGTCTTCCGAACAAGTAAGTAACATCCATTTTTGTTCTGATCAACTAAGGGGGGAAAAGCATTCGACATGACAAGCGATCGTTAGATTTAATCAGCGCGATTTACAGCAACCGTGCAAATCATAGCCTACTTTGTTCTCAAATTGTTCATGTTAACAACATCAGCATTGCGTGACTAACGTTATTTAATGTGTTTTATGATTACCTGTGTAGTTCAGAATTCATATTCTCCATAATAGCTAAACGAGAAAGGCACAACAAAGGAAACTCCATAACTGAGTGAATTAAGAAAACGTATTGTTACACGATTGAACTATTGAAATGTCTGCAGAAAAAGCTGTCTCTTCTTCCGTTTCGAACCCCTTCGGGAGTTCACGCACCTTTCAAAAGCCCCACCGATGTGTATCCTTGTGTTCGCATGAGACGGTTTCTTTCTCTTCCCACCTTAAATCCGAAGTACGAAGTCTTTTAGGTTTTATAACTGGTCAATCTCCAGTTGACACTGATGATTGTTGTTTGGATCTTTCTGGATCCGCCATAAGTTTAATCATGTAAAGTGCTGCGAGAAAAGCTCCTCAAGCGCAGTATAGCCGGCTAGCCGAAACTCCTTCTTTATGTGTACGGGTGTGACGTAATGACGCAAAGACATGCTCGAATTTCCCGCGAAAACCCACCAGTACCACTGGAATTAAAATCATTATTACAAGCTAACCGTTTTGAATCTAGCTATGGCAAGCATATAGTTTTGAACACTGGCTGAAGATGTTTTTTTTTTAAATAATTAATTTGGATTATTTTTAACTTAAAGTTACGGACAGCAGCTTTAATAAACCAGTAGATAAACACACAAAGCCAAACCTGTTACAAACAAGTTGCTTATTTTTATTTTATTTTATTATATTACCTGGAATACATAGTCTGCAGTTCAGCCTAAAGAGATGTCTAGCTCCATGCACAATGCTAAAACATGCACACATATTGCAGTACAAAGGTGTAAGCCTGAAACAGAGTGTGTGTTCTTGCTGACACTGTGAGGCTGAATACAATGAGCATGTTCACCTGTGTCCTCACCCCAGGTTCACTCTATACCAACATCTGCTTGACAGCCATTTACAAACACTGCTTTATCAGAATAACACCATGTCTCCCTTCTTTAACTACGCAGACCATTTATATGTGCAGTGTGTTAGAGACCGTGTAAGTATGGGTGAACTTAAATTCAGTTGCTGTGTGTGGCATGTGTTAAGGCCTGAAATCTGTCTTTGGCAGCGCTTTTAATATAGCACAGGAGATGAATGAACCCTGAACGAACAGAAGGGAAACCCACAGTCTTAGCAGTTAATAAAAGATGAGAACAGTACAGAACTGAACCATTCTGAGCCCCTGGCTCAACATATCCATCTTACATTTAATAAACACTTCACCCAGAAACTTCTCTTAGAATGATAGCAAAAAGCACAAGGTGGCAACGTTTGAAAAGCTGGTTAATTAACTCTTTTAACTGAGTCTAACTTTAATAGTTTATAGAAATTATGAATAAAACATAAGATTGAAATTAAAAATAAAATTAAAAAACACTCTCCAGGAGCCCGATAAGGTACACATCTACACAATAAACGAGAAATGGGGGAAAAATCTTAACATATCTTCAACATTGCCCACTTTACAAAATTACAAGATACTTTTAAATAAAACTATCTGATTGTAGTTTGGAAAAAAGGCAGATAACAGAAGGAAAAGCTTGTCAACAAGAAATATTTACCCTTTTAATTTCATAATTTCTTTTAAGATGCCATTTGTTTCCATGTAAACTACAAAAATACCTTTGAATGATTTTTGGCACATTGTGTCAACTGAAATATATAGCACTTGGCCTTACAGAAAAAATAAAATAATAATAATGACACAAATGAAAATAAAACACTTTGCAATCTATACAAATAATGTGGACAGTCTATCTCTCAACCCAGAAAAATACAAGAGCTGTCTCACAGTAATGCTGCAGGTGAAATTATTCTGGCCAGTGCACAAAACACATATGCACAAGTACATATTTACACATCTTTGATGGCTGTACATTCACTTAATTGGGGAGTGATTAAAAAAAGAAAAGGGGAAAACAGGCAAATTAGAAAATGAAGTCTATTAAGGTTAAGGAAAGGGGTAAAAAGAGTAATTTAAGTGCTGGTTAAGTGCAGATTCTGGAGTGTGATATTTCATGACACTGACCTATTTTTGGCCGTTTAAGGCCAATGCCAGCTTATAATGCAGGCACAACATGTCAAAGCCTTCAAATGTTCTCTTATTTGCATTCAATATTACTTTATTGCTTAGAAATGGCTTTTATACAATAATTACAACTATTTTTATCAATAAGGCTTAGAAAATTGCAACTAAAAATGATTAAAAAACATCATCACCAACTGTCAGAAGCTAGACATGGTAATGCTTCCTGACTGGTGTCATAAGGTTAAGTTTGGCTAGCGAAAATGTCCATAAAAGTGATGGGAAAATCTTGATGTAGGAAGACGTATTTCATGATTTAGTTCTTTTAAACTAACAATATGTGAAACTATATAACCTTTGATCCGTTCTGAGATGTGTAACCAAATCTCGCATCGATTATTTCCACAGAGAGCAAAAGACAGAAGTGGAGTAAAGAAAATCAGAGACATGTGTTAGATGACTTCAGAGGGTGAACAGCACATTGACACATCAGTAAATGAGGTTGACAAATGAAGAAGAATTCCTTGAGAATTGTGGTTTCAGTCGGCTTCTTAAAAAAAATAAAATAAAAAAAAGAACTTTCAGAAACTCTGGACTGTCTTGTGAGCGCATAAAATCTACGTTTTCCGACAGCTGTGGTTGTGCGTTGAAGCCACAGAGCAGCCGTGAGACCTTTGCCTGGCCGGGGGGTTGGGAAGGGAGATGTAGTCTGCTGGTATTTCCAGTACAGACTCGCTATATATCATCTCATCAATCTGGGTCATGCTGCAGTTTTAGGATCATGTTTGCAAGCTTTGAGTGGGCAACAAATTTATTTTAAAGGGATTTACAATTCATAATGCCTAAAACTATTTGCAGAAGTTGGGAAACAGCTAAAACCTTCCATCTCTACAGAATCCTGGCTGACCCTCCTGGTTCTTCTTGGTACCACACACGGACACCATCCCGGTCACCCACTCTGCTTCCTCTTTCGCTTTTTATTTTTTATTTGCTGCCAGCTGGTCCCACTTCCTCCCTTAGAAGTTATAAGGCCATCAAATGCAACGCTGACCTCCGACCTGCAACCAACCCAGGGACCGTATATCAGGCCTGCTGCTGCCGCTGCTTTAGCCAGCCAATAAAATCGCTTTAGGGACCGGCAGCTTGGATTACAGCAGCCCAGGGCACTAGGGTATTCTGAGAAAGCAAGGGCATGAGATACAGGAGCCAGCGTGTTCGCTTCAGCCCAAGACCCCTGAACAGGAAGTAGAGGTGAAGTCTGGGATATTCATTTGGAAAGACAAACGTTTGTTTTTACTGTGCAGAATAAAGTAGGGCAAATTTCAGAAGTACAAAGCCAAACTGCCACCCGAAGTCAAATGAGTTATTAAAAAACTTTAATAAAACATATAAAAAATAAAACATATAAATTTTGTATGGGCAGCTTGGTGTAGAAAATGAAATGCGTTTTAAGTTGGTTGGCAATATTATTTAGCGAAATGTGGTGTTAACTTATGCAACACTTCTTGCTGTTAAGCCACATCACTCATGTGTAATCGCTCTATTTCAGAGACAACCAAGGCTGAGAACATTATTTATACATTAGAAATAATTTATTTCCAAAAAGATCTAGACTGTTTTCTTACTTTTGTAAGGCTGTTTTAATGATTTAAGTGCAATTACAAATTCATTAGAATGACTTAAATAAAAAAGATAAATTGATAGACAAACAGAAATTTCCACTTTTGTTTCAAAGACTCCATCCAGCCCAAGTCAAAGGGATGAATAACTATTCAGGACACAGAAGCACAGGAAACCAGAACAAAGCAAAACTGATCGTGATCGTGAGGTGTTGATCTTTTTAAATCTGTAATAACCGAGTGAGACGCCTGAACATCAACCCCCCCAACAACATTACACATACAGCATTAGATTAAAACAAACAGAAAAGTAAAACATCCCACATTCCAGTGACTCATGGATAATTGACCCTTTGTCATCATCGTCCGATTCAAGGTATTGGATAAGAGAGATATTTATACACAGACACTTAAGAGTAGTGTACAAGGACAAAAGGAATCAGAGCAAGAATAAGAAAATATATCGTTGGTGCACTGAACTGGAGATTAAAACCTAATAGAAACAGTACACAACATTTCAACTGCAGCAGCTCTATTCAATTATATTTCAACAAGTTCTAACCACACGAGGACAAAGTGATGTGCATTCCGATGTTTTCGATGGTAAAGCCATTTATCCAGGCAAAGGCATTCCTAACTGAAGCATTCTGGATCCTCTGTGGTGTCATGCTAACCACCCTCAAGGCTCAACAAGCTCTATGGCTGAAATAACATGAAAACACAACCCATCTAGAGGTTTATTAGACTGACTCGGACCAGCAGAATCCCAAACGCTGGTTTTCTGTGACACAAAGAGAGTTCGGATCATTGTCTTTCTGTGCAAAGTTAGCGAGAAGAGTAGAGCGGCTGTAAAGAGTCGGCTCTGAAAATCCTGTATAAATGTCCAGAATTTGGGTTAATCCCGGTTAGCTACCCAGATGGACAAGGTCACATCGAGATGAGCTCTAGCTGATCGGATTCTTTTCCAGTGGTTTGGAATCCAAAGCCAGCATCCCTTTAGAGCTACTGAGATGGGGTAAGGTCAACATGCAGATGCATTTCCCAGCTTTTCTTAAAAACGTTTAGTGTTGGTGGCCCTGTGCATTCGCTATGCTGGTTGTGAGATCATTAAATCCAGTTAAATAGAAGATGAAGGAAACAGACAAACTAGTAACAGAATAAATTGACATGATCAGATTCAATGAGCAAATTACATATGAGATCAAATAAATTTGGACAACTGGGCATATGTACATCAATGTATAATGAAGAATGTTGGGCTTAGCATGTACTCCAAGAATGTGGCTGACACTACTGGCTCCTAAGACACAAGACAAAAAATATGTATACACCTATGTGTGATCGCCTGGATAATCAATGTATTTTAGCTGTGTGCAATAATCCCAAAAAAAAAAAAAAAAAAAAAAAAACTTGTGTGATTGTAGAACTAATTGAGAAGCCACAAGCAGTGATTTGCTCCTTGTGAGAATAACACATGTAGTTCAAGACCGGTGGCATCAGAAAGCTCTGTGTGGGGTTCTCAAAATGCTGATCAATTACCCAAAGCCCCTTTCACATATTCCCAACATCAAGGCAGTCACTTGTCTGCACCTCTCCCTTGTCATGTCTGACGACTTTAATACACTACGAGGAGCAGAAGAGGATTCATCACTGTAGGATGTGACTTCCTTTCCCAAAGCGACAGCTGGAAGATGGTGAATTCATACAGGTTGATGTACGAGTATGACAAGGTTCCCAGGGGTCTTTTGGGGTCTACCTGGAAATCTGATCAGCTGATGGGTCTATTAAAGACATGGCGGAACTGAAGAGATGGGATGAGCTTCATTCCTTGCACACAGGGGCTGCTTTGAGATGTAAGAACTGAGGTAATAAAAACACACAAGGACACTTTAGGTCAGGACTCATTAACATTTGAGTAATTAGCTTCTAGCTTGCTTTAATTAAGTATAACCCAGAATCCTCTATGGTCTCTAGCTTTTGAAAAGTTTAACTGAATATGGCTATAAGAAGACACATACCTAGATGGAAATGTGGGCAATTTGGATTAATTTTCCAGATGTCGGTTTGACCACGACCGGCTTCCATCGGCTGTGCGGTTTCTGCCAGACCAAGCTCCACGGCTCCCAGGCCTATCGTACGGGTCCATGTCACCTGTGGGCTGCCTTCGCCATGAGGACGGAACAGGTTCTCCATCATCTGCTGACTGGGAAGAGAACAAACATACAACAAATGTGTTATAGTATACTAATGATTTCAATAGACTCAAATCTTTCCACTTATATAGTGCTCTTCTATTTATCCACCAAATTCTGTCATGTTCTGAAGACCTGTTACCTGTTAAAATCACATAATTGCCTGACCATGATTATTTGATCTATTATACACAATATGATTGATTAGTGAATTCTGTGGACACAAGATTCCCTTATTTGAACGGGAAAATGTGACAGGAATTAAAGCAAATGAAATTATTATATTAAAAAAAAATTCTCTCTTGATGGTGCAGTAATGCGTTAAGAGCATGTGAAGTATAAAAAACGCCATTACAGGTTGAACCTGCTTAAAGACAATAGGACGGAAAAAAATATTCTTGCATAATATTCTAATATTCATCATCATCATCATCATAATAATAATAATAATAATAATAACAATAATAACGATGACTTATTTGTGACGTTTCTACTCATTTGTGATTGTGTATTGCATATGATTAATTGTATAGAGTTTCACAAACTGACAAAGAGATTTTTTGAATAAACAAATGTACTTTATAATAATAAAGCATTTACAATACAGGACTTTTACCATGACTTTTTAACATTAATTTCCACAAATTTTGAAGTTTAAAAAAAAAAAAGTTGTAAAATTCTCTAATATTTTAAAGGTTTTCAATGTCTGTGGGAAAAGTTGTATTTCATGTACATTTGCTGGGTACCAAAAAATAATATTGTCCATTCCGACAGAAGTATAAAAATTCGTAATTTTTGTACAGACCACTTTTATAGGACACAGCAGAGGAGAGAAATTGCACAGACCGCAGAACAAATCCCAATATAGAACAGCTATTGTCTCTTTTCTTTACCATGAAGGTGGAGACTTTACACAGCCAACCAAATGGTTTATGACGTCAGTTATAAAAAGTTCCCAAATGAGGCAGCAGGATATGCCACACACTGCTGTGGAATTTCGTACGCTGCAGACAGATGCTAATTGTCCATAATAGGGCTTGAGGCCTGCTGGGATACGAGAGGTGGGTGTACAGGAAACCAGTTACGATGCATCGGCTGCCAAATGGGCAGGCGCAACCCTGCAACTTCCCGTGTCACTCAGGAAGGGGCAACGGGTGGAAACGACTAAAGCACTATCTTAAAGAAAGATGTCATGACGGAATGGGTTCCATGTAAGTCCATGTTACACGAATCTTAAAAGACATTATGAGAATAGTAGTGATTGTGCTGAAAAGGCAAACGTTTTTATATATATATATAAAAAAAAGTGTCTAAAACAGGTCAAGCATTTATGTACTCAGTACCAAGAGTAGAACATGAGGCCTGTTACAGGACATTCTGGAAAGGTTTTAATAAAAGCTAATTCAATAAATTCCACTATTTTATTACCAGTGTGTTTCATGTGATTCAAGTATGCTTTATGTAAGTCTGTAGTTATGCAAGTTGAGTTAAACTACTGCGCTTCCTTAAAAACTTTATTTTTTAAAACTAAAATGATTAGTTAGTAGTTAATTTATCAAGATATACAATAATTGGTTAAATTAAAAATACAATAAAAAGTACGAAAAAGGTAATATGGGATTTACAAGATACTTCAAGGGGAACAGCACAGAATCTGCATTGATCAAGGTCACTAATGATATATTAATATCGTTGGACTCAGGATCACATGTTGTTCTAGTTTTATTAGATCTAAGTGCTGCCTTCAATACGATTGACCATGAGATTCTTCTCAACCGTCTGGAGTGTTGGGTTGGTGTCCAGGGTACAGCCCTTCTGTGGTTTGCTTCATATTTAAACGACAGGACAGTTGCTGTGAATCTGGGAGACTTTTCTTCCACATTGGCCCCTTTAGTTTGTGGTGTTCCTCAGGGGTCGATTTTGGGACCGTAACTGTTCTCTCAGTATATTCGTCCTCTAAGCACTATTTTTCGGAAGTATAGTATTGCGTACAATTGTTACGCCGACGATCTCCAGTTTTATTTTCCTGTGAGCTTAGATAAAACTGATTCGCTGGACAAAGTACAGGAGTAAAACTGAGGTTTTGACTGTATGTTCTCCCATCTCACCTACCTTTCCTGATCATTTAGGTTCCTTGTCCTTAAAGATTGAAGATCAAGTAAAGAGTTTAGGGGTAATTATGGACTCCTCACTAAATTTTAATAAACAGATTGGTGCCGTTGTTAAAGGTAGCTTTTTTTAACCTGAGATCAATTGCTAAAGTAAAGCATTTTCTATCCAGTAAGGATTTGTAAATTGTGGTTCAATCTTTTATCTCATCAAAGACTGACTATTGTAATTCTTTATATATATTGGTCTCCCATTGACTATGCTAGTCCGCCTACAGTAAGTGCAAAAATGCAGCAGCAAGGCTTTTAACGTGGGTGAGAAAGAGAGACCATATTACCCCTGTACTGCAATCCTTACATTGACTTCCTGTTAAATTCAGGATTGATTTTAAAGTTCTCCTGTTTGTCTACAAGGCCCTATCAGGCCTTGCCCCCCAGTACATCAGTGATCTTATTATTCCCTACTCTCCTCAGGTTCTCAGGTCCTCAGATCAACAGCTTTTAAAGGTCCCTCGTTGTCATTTAAAATCAAAAGGAGATCGTGCTTTTTCCTTAGTAGGTCCCAAACCCAAACTTAAAAAAATATTTATTTTCTTTAGCTTTTTAATAAGTTATGTTCGTTTTATTGTATGATTTTAATGTCATCATTTTTGTAAAGCACTTTGGGGCAACGTCTGTTTGAAAATGTGCTATATAAATAAAGTTGCTTGCTTGCTTGAAAGAATACCTTGATTCACATTATCATTTCAATACCATGGCATACTGTATATTAAAGTACTATGGTATTACCTTCTAAAACTTAATCTATGGTATTGCCACATTACATTACTTGTACTCTTGTAAGGTTTATGCATTTTTAGGAACACTACAAATTAATAAAAATGAATAAATTATTTTTAGTGCTAATGCACTTTTTTTTCCTTTACTTATTTGGAAGTGTCACCTCATTAAGAGACATTTAACAAGATAAAAGCCCAAAGTGAAAGAACATAAAAGGGATCACAAATTCAGCCCTCAAATTTACAATGTGACTTTGTCCAGACAAGCTTTTAAAAGATTTTAAATCACACAACACAGGTGCCATTAAGCAAAGTGCTATTATATCTGTACAGCAGATAGTCACTTTCAGTACTCTACATTAGTAAGCAGCTAATGATTGCCTGCATAAGCATTATTTTCCCATTCCCTATTTAACTTCTAGATTTTTTTTTTAATAAAAAAAAAATGATAAAAAATAATAATACAGAATGAACCTGTGATCAAAATTCCTCCATAAATCACTCCAGATTTGTGTAATTTTCTAAGCACGGATGAAAAGTAATTCCAGCTCTAAACATAACATGACATCTGGCTGAACGGGATTACTTTACTTTATACAGCTCTCCTCGCAGCAGGAGTATTAATGACTTCAGCACATATATTTGACTCACATAGGCTTTGTGTCAGAGACATGAAACAGATGACCTTGATCTTCAAAGACAGTCCTGGACATGTGCCTTCATTAATTGTGGAGGAGATAAAACCTCTGCCTCTGTCAGCACAACGACACCGCATCATTGATGGACGGATTGAATCTCCTCAAATCACTGTGGTATTGATCTTGTATAAGACACAGTCTGGAAATCTGTCTGAAGGTTTAAATAAAGACACCCATGGTCAAGCTATTCCACTGTAGAGTACACAGAGATAAAAAGGAATGATGCTATATGATACGGGTCCTGAGAAATAAATAAAAATAAAGGAATCAACAATTCAATATGGCATCCATAGTTGTGATGGCAATTTTCTTCTGTTTCATTAACTCATTTTACAATTTAACTCGTAATAATCTACAAGCAACTGAAAAGCAGACCAAATTCTAAGTTTAAAGGATTTCTTCATTTAAGCATTGATCATGTTGTCTGTTGTTTGTGTGCGTCACAATCATTGTGATAACCCTGAGTGAGGTATTTATTGAGAAGATTCAGGGGGAAAAAAGAAATCACATGTGTTGCAGATAAAGCTGAATGCATGCCTGACCATGGTTGATTAGAGAAATCCTTCCTAATGGACTCCAGATTGAGTGGGAATGGATGAAGTTTGCTTTCCATCAGTTGTTGAAGCCTGTTAGACTGAGAATATGTGGGTGCTTCTTCAAATAAGGGCATTCATTTATTTTATGTACTGTAAAGATTTCATTGTTTTAGCCTCATCTCAAACCTAGACTTTCAATATACTAAAACTATGATAATTCATAAAAAATATATTACATTTTTTAAATAATAATTACCTAAACAAGTGAAACAAGAATAAATAATTTCAATATTTTTATGTAAAAAACTGCAACGCTTTACAAAAATTATGGCTAAATCAGTTGTCATTCCTAAAAAAAACAAGATTTGTCAAATTATGCAAAAAAGTTTGAAAATATTACTCAGTTGTATATTTAGAATACATAAAAATTCTATCTATGAAATTAGACTATTTTATTCTAAAAATGTTACAATTTTAATTTCCATCGCTACTGTGGTGGGAATAACACTGTAGTGGAAATGTTCATGAAATTGAGTCATTCAGAAAGAGGACTGAAAAATACTGAATTCTTCAGTAAAGAATGTGTATAGAAAAATAAACTACTGGGAGTGTGTTTAAGGCCAAAAATGCTCCATACATCCATACATATCTTTACATACATCTCTCAACATTTTCTTTTTTCCCCGTTTAAATTTCTTGGTAAAGAAGGTTTAAACGTTTATGGTACAAATCATATTCACTTCTACAGATGGAAAGATGCTTTAAAGATAAAAAGATAACAGATTAATGTTGGAGAATCCCCAACAGAGAAAAATAAGAGTGAATGTGATCACAATAGCAGTATATTAACTTACAGCTGCAATGACAGCATGAAGAACCATCTGTAGTACAAAGAAAACTAACCTTGGGTGATAGAGAGAAGGGAGTAAGACAAATGATCTGACCTCTGCTTATGCAAGTGCTAGAATTCACATGTGCATAAATCTTTCAGCTTTCTCAGATAAATGATCAGACAATTGCCATCCATCAGAACAATAGACAAAGAAAACAAACATGGCATAAAATAGAACGTGAGAAACCAGAAAGAGAGGGAGAATGAAAAAGGGGCAGTTTTTGAAGTCGTGTGCCAGGAGGGGGCCATCTCAGTGATTTAATTAGATCTTTGTGGGTAAATTTGAAGGCTGGGCTGTTTGAGATGTTTAATGAGAGGATGATGGTAATTGGTGCTCTGATAGGGGCAGCTCTATTCTCTTACTTGTATTCTCAGTAAGTGAAAAAGAGTGAAAGCTGGTGAAAAGGGTCATCTTTCCCTGTCTTGTTTTGACTGCTGGGGTGACGCCAGACTCAAATTGGTTTAGCTGTTGAGACAAAAACTGCCAGTTGACCTGACTAACAGCTTTTCTAAAAACAAAAGCATGATCTCTGACCTGTTTGTCATTAGCTTTTAACACCCTTCTCACATGTACTGTATCAATATCTAATACTACACTCATGTTACTAGTAAAAAACAGCTTTATTTATACATGTAGTGTACTACGTCATATTCATATCAAGAAAACAGAAGAGAGAGATACCTCAAGGGCCTACTTTTCTCTTTCAGCAGATGGAGAATAATCTAAAAATATTTCATGCTTACAAAATATCTGTCCACTTCACCTTCCAGATGCAGAGGATTACAAGGAAGACTTCCAAATCAAACAAAACTTTTAGAAACAATTGTGTTAAATTCCATGGCTAAGAAATATTAATCAAGATGGTGGCACGGTGGCACCAATTATGTGCACAGACTTAAAGGCTCTACTGAGATCATTAACCGGTCATGGGACAACAAGTACACAGAACTTAAAGGACAAAACAAACTACAAATAGAACAAACATACAAGATTGGATCTGAATGACCAGATATTTTGCATAAGCATATTTTATGCTCCCGTTTATCTTTATCTTAAGATTTCACTGATCTCACGGTGCTCACAGTGAAAAACAACCATTGGTGGACTGAACAAATCGCTTACAGTACACTTCTGGAATCTATATTATTAGTTATAGCCAAAAGATAAAAAGTCAGTACTCACCATGGGTTGTTTACGGCCTCTTGGTTGAAGTTGCTGGGCACTGACAGGCTCATGTGCAATAGCTCTCTCTGGTGAAGGAGTCTTCTTGGTCCTTCGACCTTGTTCAGGGATAGACGCCGCTGCATTGTTGATCCTACGCATGTATACCTCGGCTGGGCTTGGTTTACCTCCAAAGTTAGCAACAGTGCTAGTGTTTGATGGAGTGTCCAACACTGTAGTTGCCCTATATGCTCTCCAGGTGGTTGCAGCCTCGCCCTCATCCTCTGAGCCATCTTGCCTTATTGCTCGAGCAGATTCATCCACAGAAGCTGCCCCACGGCTCCTCCAAGTGCTCCTGACAGTGATGTTTCTCATTTCTGGCAAACTGTCTTCATATGAGTGGTGGTTTTGACGGTGGCTTCTCCAGCTGGTCACAGTGGTGCTGCTACTGCTGCTCTCAAACCCAGACTCAATGTCATTATTAAAGTCTGAAGCATCTGAAGACTGGAGGCTGAAGCTGCTTTGAGACAGGAGGGCTGCCTCCACGGGAGCGGTCTCAAGGTAACTGTGAGGTTCAGAGAGTTCTGCATCAGTCTCACTTTGACACAGAGTGATCTCACTCTTAGGGATGGATATTTCGTAAGGTATAGAGATGCTACCCCTATGCTCACTGCTGGGGCCGATGACAATATTACTAGTGGAAGTGTGCCTTTCCTTGGAAGGGGGCTCGCTTGACAAACTACTGCTCCGACTGCTTGTTCGAGAGGAGCTGGGATCATTGGGATAGAAGGTGATACTGCTGGTCATCTTGCTAGTCAATACTGGCTTAGTGGAGATCTTGGGCTTTCCACTGGTAGTCAAAGGCTCTGTGATTCCCCCTGACATCACTTCCTTCCTGTCAATCTCAACAATGGCTTGCTTGATAACAGCTTTTGACCGGAGGGCTTCACGAGGGCTGCATACCCTGCGGATCTCAATACCTGAGGTAGTATGCATAGTCTCTTGGGTATCCCCTTCTACCGTAAGAGGCCTGTGTTGCTCTTCACCAAAGGGGCCCTTTGAGGAACCATCAGAGTAAGATTCTTGCAGTCGTGAGTATCTGGTGTACTCTGATGATGTTCTTCCACCTTTACTTGACATCAGGGGGTCACTTTGCTCACCTGCAGATCGCCTGGAGCCAGTGGATTCTGTTTCAGAGGCTGAGGAGTGACCATCAGAACCATGATCACTCAGAACAGATGGTGATACTTGAGACTTGTAAGCAGTAAAGGATCCGTTTGCCTTGGACAGACTCAACATTGCAGAAGCATCCTGATCTAAACTCTCAGGTTCATTTAGTCCTTTCTCAGATGAAGCAATGATAGCAGCCCTGGCTGATATTAAGACTGCCGCATCAGAAGTGTTGGATTCATTATCACTTCCAGGGTACCTGGACAACTTTTCCGCTTGATTCCTCTTGCTATCACTGTCATTTAGCTTGACCGATGGCTTCCAAGGCTTTTGGTCATTAGCAGCTGGAGGATAGCGACTAAGGACTGACATTTTCTTGCTTTCACTGAGAGCACTTGATGAGCCACTTCCACATTTTTTTTCTTTCTTGCCATCTTTTGTCTCATTGTCAGAAACAGCACTGGAAGCACCAGTCTTCAAACCTTTCCTGACATGTGCTGGACTAAGAGTCCTTCGTACAGTCTTTGGGGAGCATTCTGTGGAGTGACAAAGGTCTTTGTTCCTCAGTTTAGTTTCTCGCCTCTGCTGAGGAGATGCCTCTCTGCTTTTGTACTTGGAGATGACTGGTTCGGAACCAGCAGGACTCCTATTTAGGAATTTAGGTGTCTCCTGTCTGAAGCCTCCTCGTACATTGATCTCCTCATTTTCCGCCTTGCCATTCTCCAGGGCCTTTGTAATGCTGGCAATTGCAGAGTTTCCATTACTATTGCTGCAACCATTGAGCTGCTGTTTCATCTGCTCAACCTGGTCATGGAGAGCTTGACTACGGTTCCTCTCATGCTGGTACTTTTCTATCAGTTCAGCATTCTTGGATTCCACGTTCTTTAAGTCCTCCTCCACTAACTCCATCTGCTTCAAACGATTTTTCAATCTTTCCACTTCCTGACTGAGGTCTTTTACCTTATTGTCTTCCTGTCCCTCTAAGCAATTTTTTTCATTCTCTGACTCATTTCTCAAATCTAGGTCATCTGAATGCTTTAAGTATTCAAAACTCTTCTTCCTGGCCAGTTTGCATGTAAGGCCTGTTGAGAAGTCATCCTCAATTCGAAGATCTCTAGAATCAATTCGGCTGTGGTCTGCTGTGCCAAGTTTGTTTTTCTGACGTTCAAGCTTCTCTGTCAGCTTGAGTATGATTTTCTCATCCTCTCTCTGCCTTTCCAGAAGTCGTTTGCGTTCATTCACAAATGTCTGAGTGAGACTCTTTAGTTTCTCCATCTCTGCTGTAAGGGATTTTTCTGCCCTGTCCAGTCGAGCTTCAGAGGTATCCACTTCCTTTACACGTGCTTTCAAGGCATCAAGCTCTGCTGCAAGCTTTTTGGTCAGGTTTTTCTCCTCATTAAGACTAAGGCACAACTGGGTACAGTCCGACTTGCTTTTACCAAAAGCCTCTTCAAGCTTCTCAAGTTCAGACATTCTGTGCTGAAGACGCTCAATCTCCACTTTAAGATCCTTGGTAAGTTTCTCCTCCTGATCTAGTTTCTCCCTAACGTCACGACAAAGATCCTCTGCTTTTCTGACCTCTTCATCTTTTCCTTCAATTTTGAGCAATCTCTTCCGCATTGTCTCCACATCGGCGAGCAAGGAGGAATTACTCCCCTCAGCCTGAATGATTTTGTCCTGAATGTCAAGAAGTTCATCTTCAGCTTTCTGTAGTTTTCCTCTGGCCTCTTCAAGCTCATCCAGACGTCGTCCTAAGCTCTGCAACTTGTGCCTCAGATGGCGATTTGTTGTGTCTGTCATTTTTTCTTTCTGATACTAATCTACTGTGAGGTCTTTATGATTGCTTGATAGAGGGGTACACATTTGTATGGTGGTGTTTCCTAAGTGGCTCCAGGACTCTTAACAAGAAATCGAAGAATCAAAGTTCAGGTCCCTTTGTCTTCCTTTTACCTTTAGGGGGAAGTTTTGATATTATTTTTTATTTCCGCCTTGTCTCCACTATCCCTAGTGATCCAAGTGAGTTTTGATCACCTGCAAGACAAAAAGAAACACAAAGCATGAGTGCCTAATAATTAAAGATAAAGATAGATTAATCACAAAAAATAATGAGAAATATATGTAATTCCTCAAATTGTGTTTGCTTATTGTCCTAATCTAATCCAATCATTCAATTAATTAGAAATCTGTGAAGGAAGACCTTGAAAAGAGGAAAAGGATGTCAAAGGACAAAGGAACATCCACTGTTTTGTTTGCCCTCATCCAACCTATGATCATTTCAGCATCGATTTTTGCTGCACTTTTGTTGACAGCAGCACAACTCACTGAGAGCGCGCAGCCTGTGAATGTCCGACTGTGACTCACAGAACAGAAAGACGCGCGCCCATGCGCATGCACAGACCGGAATAGTTATCTTTCTGCTTGAACGAACAATAACACACACAATTATGCCAAAATGTCGTTTGTCGAGTATCTTCATAACATAAGAGCAGTCTTATGATGGACGTAAAGAGTTGTGAGAGAATGAGGCGCGTGTGAGATCCGCGTCTCTACAACGGCTGCTCTTAAAGGGCCAGCAGCCAAAGCTTTCTGTCAGTAAAGTTAATCAAAGAACAAAGAAAATTACTCACTGCTCTTGACTAAAGAACTTGTGTAGCTTTAATAAGGATTATTAGTCTATATATAATTTATAATTTATGCAGTGCAGACTGTTTGATAACTTACATTTCTGTATATGTCCTGCATGACAGGAAGGGCACAGGTAAATAATACTTTTTTATGGGTTTATGTGAGTATTATTAAGTTCACTTAAATTAAAAGCTGTTATATTTTTTGAAGCCTAATAAATGTTTTTGAAAAAATTATAGCTTTCAATTGTGGAATCACTGTAATGGTGGATGGCTATAATTAATGTTTTAAATGGGGGTGGATTAATTTTTTCCAGACCTCAATGGCTTATTGATCATTATAGATGTTATCAATTATTTAGTTGTTGTTGCTAGTTTGAGTTGAGAAATACACATTTCAGAATTATCACTAATCTGTGTGTGCATTTTGCTTTAGAATCAAGCAAGTTGACTCATGAAACCATTTGTTTATTAAATCGCAATCGCATATCGCAATCGCAATATTGACCTCAATAATTGCAATATGACATTTTCCCCAAATCGTGCAGCCCTAATCCTGAACAAGATTTAGAACATTTTACGAGCCAAGACAGTTCTGGCCACAGCAATGCACACTATAAGTAGTCTACAAGCAGTGCCTCCTCAAATAAAAAATAAAAATGGGACGCTATGAGCTAGTGCTGTAGCGGCACGTCGATGATGTCGACGCTTCGACGTCAAAAAAACGTCAACGCCATAATTTTTGCTTCGACACTTCTTTATTTTTTGCATCGTTTCCGGCGGTACAGCTCGCCACCACACGTGGGAGACCGAAACATTGCAGAATGGAGGACGAAGACAACTAGAAGTGAATGAGCTTTCCATTAAATGAATCACACACAGTAAACAAACCCTTAACAAAAAAAACTTTGCAATTTAGACGCGCAAACTGGGTGCCGGTGCGGTGAGACGTACATGCTCGGGCAGATTCGGCTTGAAGTCATGCATCCTCGGTTGCGGCGCCGCATGCGCTGTTACAAAAGAAGCCGTGCACACAGCCAAGCGAACAGACAATGGGGTCTTGCCGGTCTTGCGCACCCAACGCGTCATTTTTTGCCACGCGCACCTTAGCGCTCGTGCGGACACGTCGAGTTTAGACAAGGCTTTACTCCATGTCAGCACGCGCTCTGATCGGTAACTGTACGTTCACACCGCCGCCGACTTGAGCTTCCAAAGCTACCGGAAGTCATTCATTTTCAATGGAAGCAGGATATTTTCAGCTGCAAGGAGCGTCAAATCCATCGGCGTCGCGTTTTGGCCGTTTTGAGGGTTTTGAGCGTCAATCAGAAAGTTGAAAGTAGCTCAACTTTATGGTAATGAGCTATGATGCGGTTCAGCGGCAAGCAGCGGCAAAAGCCAGCAACCAATCGGAATATAGACGTCCTTCGCCCTGGCTGATTCCAGAGAAACATACCATGTAAACTTTCGTTCCTACCAAAACATTAGTTCCGAGAAAATGGAGGAGAAGCTAATCATCACCGTTGCTGGGTTTCCTATCATTTATGATATCACCATATCACGTTGTTTGCATATAGATAACGGTCCTGGAGGGTGTCATGAACCCAACGTCCGACGTCTTCTCCGCAAATACAATACAGCAGCACCAAACACAACAACTTCGCGATTATCCATGATCCAGTGATACACGTTTGAGAATGAGCGCAACTTTTATTTGAAATATTTACGAACACTCGTTTCAAGCGGGAATTCATTTCAAGCAATTTGCTCACGGTAACACCGATTTGACCAATTGCACTAATACAAATAATAATGCAAATAATAATGCAAATAATACTAATAATAATAATAATAGCTAATTATTAATTTTCCCCCCCGATCAAATGTGACGATCAAATTCACGAAATTTGCGTGAATGAGGATTGGTGTTTGGACAGATATTGTGTTTTGCGGTAGTATGCCATACGGAACCGTTGCCACTGACCTGCTTTAACGACGGCAGTGGGGCTCGACAGCCTTAGTCAAACGGGTTGGCGCGTATGGTCGGGTTGCGGAGAGATTGTGAGAGATTGTGGGTAGGTCACATGTGAACTAGAAGGAAGGAGCAACCTCAGCAGCAGGAGGGATGTAAAGGTCAGTAAGCTGGGCTGAGTTGAGTGGGGGACGGAGGGGGGTGACTCTGGGATGCCAGAGTCACTGTCGAGCCCTCTTGTGGTGTCGTGGGCTAGTCGACGAAACACTGAGGACGGAAGGTGCCCACTTGAAGACCCTAGAGATGTCCCCTACTCAGCTCAATCCAGACGGTTGTCATGCTGATCCACTGGGGAGACCGCACTGTGGTTGCAGCCGTTGTGTGTGCTGACGCGCCAAATACACTGCAGCCCTTAAACACCAGACAGAAGGAGATTCACATCACCAGATGGAAAGAGGCGTAAATGGATGGAGAAGCATAGGTTACTGTAAAGCTACGTCTTAGTTGGTGCTTATCTTGGCGAAAGTCGAGTACAAATCAGCATGAAGTTTTAACATCTACTCTCGTGTAATGGAAATCATGACCAAAACGGTTATAAAAATGCTGTCATTATAAAAGGTTTCTTCAATATATTGCTTGTTTTTTCTGTTTATTACATTTAATGTTGTGACACTTCTCTTTTCCCTGCTACGTCAGAGCGGCCAAAGCGTCAACAAGCTTCCCCGTACTTTTTGACAAGCGTCCTTGGCAGGGCGGCCAGAGCTTCTTTGTCGCTCAAGTCGGCGGCGGTGTGAACGTACAGTAAAGGGGCACAGACCTCTCCCGAATCATCTCCAGCAGTAGCAGCCTCCGAAGCACCACTAACTCCGTCTACGTTTCCCTCGTATGCTGATATTAGTATTTAAACATTCTCTATGATAAAAAAATGTTTGTAAAAAATATTTTAATAACACGTTTTTGGCAGTTCTAATGACGGTGTTCAAATACATAACATTAGACTAACGTTAGCCAGCTTATAGTATCATGATTCAGTACACTAGTTAGTATTTATTTGATATACATTATGGATTTTTATTAATCGAGCAGCAGAAAAATCTTTATATTAATCGTCCAATTAGTCGTTAGATTAGTCGACTAATCGATAAAATAATCGCCCAACTAATTTAGTTAATAATCATTTACCCCAGCCCTACTATGAGCCACTGTCTCTCACTACAGCTTATAATTTTGATCTACCAATCAAAATCTCATGATGACTCAAAATTACTCTTATTAAGACAAATGCAGAATGTCTTGATAGCTGTCAGTTGTTTTGATAAAACCCCAAACCTTTTTAAATATTCCATTAAATACAATGAAAGCCCACATAGTAACAGCAGGTCCAGAGGTACTAGAGCATTTTATACAACTTAATCTAAAGTGCATTTCAATATGACCGTTCAACTGGCAGACCCACCAACATGGAGACGGGCCCAAATGAATGAGCTGCTGTGTGTGGATTGCAGGAATTCTGTTCTAATACTTTCATAATCCCATAATTTTATGGTGTGAGAGGCAGGCAGCGGTACTTCAGGATTTAGAAAGGAAACGAGTCATCCAGTAAATATACCAGCCAAGCAGGATGGAGATCCAGCACATCTAAGGCAGATTTCCATGACACATGACATTGACATTCATAATCACTCTAGCAAGATCCCTCAGTGAAGGGGCTTCTAAGGTCAGGTTTAAGTACACAATGTTTCACATTTATGTCTATCTACCAAGGATAACGATTCAACGATACATCCAAACAAACTTGCACAGAATGGATCTACAACATAGGTCTCATGGCCTGATTTCATACTGCCCCTTCAAGTGTTTAAATCCTTCTAGGCTGCAAATAATTTGCAATTTTCTGCAATGGTATCATGTATGTCTTTTAAGCAGTGTTATACAGAAGCATATTATATATTTTTTCTACATGACCTAAAAACACATTTATAGATATGCAACTGTAACCTGCGTGTTTGAATCACTCAAATACGTTTGGTTAGCTATGCTTGAAAATTGTTCTCATTATTAATCAATCAGGCCGTCTAAACAGGGAGTCCCGCATTGCAGTGATGGTTAACTCTAATACGCATCCATAGTATGGGTTAAGTTTATGACTTAACCTTTGGCTTATGATCCCATTTCTAACTATGTAATTAATGACACTGAGATCATTATAGGGGAGAATGAAAGTGTGACTGAGAGGCAGTTTTTACAGAAACCCAAGATGCTAAGGATCTAAAAGACGCACAAGATGCACATTTTGAAAATACAGAACATTTTTCAAAAATACAGAATCTTTTGTAAAAAAATTAATGAGTGTGTGAAACTGAGTGTGGGGACAAGCAAACATTTGTTGAGAAATTTAAAAACATGCGTCAAAAAAATGACACTGTCCTTTCACATTTGGAAATCTAAAGTTGGGTAATAAGACACTCACTACCCCTTGCAACCGAACAAACAGGATTTCACCAAATCAGACAATCATGAAGAAAATCACATGAAAAGAACTTTATAGAGGGTCAATAACTGGGCTCGATTTTTTCTATGCTGTGAATTCTGGTTTCTGGTTAAGTTTGCCTTACACCAGAGAGTGAGGAACAAACTAGGAGCACAACATTTTGTCTCATCGTGCAATGTCTTTAGGCAGGGCTCAACATAAAAAAAAATCCCCACTGGCCCCCAGGGCCAGTAGATCAGAGTTTTACTGGCCCCTTCTATATTTTTACTGGCCCTGAAAGAAATAGAAGGAAAAGCACTTTTCCATTAAACTGCATTTATTGTATACATTAGGATTATTTTTTCTTGTCCCCTCACAATGACAGTAAACGAATTATTACATTACATGAGTGATGAGTAATGTTAGGCTATATTTTCACTTCAAAATGGTGAAATTAGACAAAAGTATATTAGTTTGCCTGATTATTTTTGTCATTCGTTTAACATTTATGACCTAAAAAACTGTCAATGAAGAAAAAATGAAGAACGCGCTGAATCTGATTATAACAAGACTGAAGCGAACACGAATTTGTGCAGCTTACACTTAACCACACATTTTTAGGGGGACTAGGCAGAAGTTTAGGGGGGAATTTCATTACACTATTTTTAGATAACCGGCCTGCCGACGGGCTATGCATTTTGCATTTTGGTCGGCTTTTGTTGTAAATTTCCGGCAAACGAAACAGTACATGCCCTCATCGCCTTTCTCCACCCAGGTGTACTGTGTTTTCCATGACACTAGAAATTAGGACTGGGCGATATGGCCAAAAAATCATATCTCTGTATTTTTTGGTTAAATGGCGATATACGATATATATCTCGGTACTTTCTATGTTTTTCTATTTGGATAAAGAAAATCTGTATTTATTTAAAAAAATGTTATTTCACATCCTGCTCAATGATATCTGAACAATGTTGATATTGAAGGATATGGAAACAAATATAGGGAATGTAATGTAGGCTATGCAATATATTATGTGCAAAAAGGTGGTTAAAATCACATTACATTCTAACATTGTAACATTACAATCTAAAAACAAAAATAATGCTTTTGTTTTTAAAATGACTAAAGGCTAAACTAAAAATGAAAATAAAAACAAAAGCACAAACTAATTATATTAGCCTGCATTTGATTACCCCATTATAATGCTCACTTTCATAAAAACATACTTTTAGGTTTAAAATTCCACATATGGCACATTTATTGTCTCCAACAATAAATATTTAGCAATATGTATATTTTAGTCAGAATTATTGCGCTACTATTCTATTGTGCTCGTCTGTTTGGCGCGCATGCGCGGCGGCGCTCGTTCACGGAAGCTTGAATATTAGCGGAGATTCACTTGCAGAGGGCTCGTCCTCTCCTGACAGTGAAATTGACATCTGTTTGACTTTCTAACATTTACAGATGGAGAATATACCTGTGAAATGTAAGTTAAGCACTGAGGAAAGCACCACGTCTAAAACGCATTGAACAGCGCAAGTATTTATCTGTCAGTCAGCAACAGTATCTGTCAGAACATCTGACAGGGCAAGCTGCTTTAGGTCCTGTTCACATATAGCGCCTAAAAACGCGTAGAAAACGCTAGGCGCGCCGCGTTCTCCTTTTTCCAAAGCGCTAGGGCGGTTGCGCTCCGGAGGCGTCGAACGTTGCTAAGCGCAACCATCAGCTGCGCTCTCCGTTACAGCAAGGAAAACGCTTGCAGCTTTCTGAAAGTTGAGATGTTTTTATCTCGATGCGGCGCGGACGCGCTTGGAAAAAACGAGCGCGTCGCACCGCGACGACTCGCTTCCATTATGAGCGCGCCTACATTTGAAATAACGAACTTGAGCACACAAAAGACGCGATATGTGAACAGGCCCTTAAACTTGTTAACTATATCTTACCAGTTATTTTGAAGCGCTTAATATAAGCTTGTGTCACGTTTAATTAGGACAAATTGTACTATGTTCTTTCACTGCAGGAGCTCACACTGCGTACTCCCAGAGAATGTCTAATATATCCTTTTAGACGGCTTTGGTACTCCGCTATTTTTCAGATGTGCTCGTATCAAACTAATGTATCAATATAAAAGTAGCCTATTGCCTCATTCCATATCGTTTAAAAAAAATCGATATACTGTATACAAACTCGATTTACCGCCCAGCCCTACTAGGAATGTCCTCTTTCTCGTATCAGCCTCGTAGTTCTTTGACATTTTAACACGTTATAAATAACCTGAAGTAACATTGACAGTTGACACTCTTCGCGCCACTGTATATGACGTTTGCTGTTTGTTTAGTTGATGGCCAGTCACTGGCCCGGGCGGGCCAGTGACTGGCCAATCAACTAGCCCGACATACTCTTTTACTGGCCCCGGGCCATCGGGCCATTGCTTATGTCGAGCCCTGACTTTAAGGGCTCAAGCAAGAATACATGAGAAGACATTTTGCATGACAAGTACAATTTCATATGAACAAAGGAAAGTAAAACTCTTCAAATTTCTCTTAAGACAACTATAGTGGTGAGAAAGAAATGAATCAGACCCATAAGGAAAGACATAACAGAAACTGATGGCACGGTAAAATATCTGAAAGCAAAGAAAATACTTTTTCCCCCTTGCTTCTTAGCCTCTAGTCTCTCACAAACTCTCTTTCTTAAGAGCACCACACATGCAATCATGCACCATATCATTAGTCCAAGCCACGCTAAGCAATCCGTCGGCCTCACAAACATTCTCTTCCCCCGGAGGAAAGGAGGAAAAAGACTTTCCCCTACACTTGACATCAGTTTGGTTGGGCAGCCTGAAGCTTTTTATTCTTTATAAACATCCCTTAATAATCCCTCAACCCCAGAAAATATGCCAATCACAACCACCCGAGAGACAGAGGGAGGTCACGTTTTACGAACATGGCTTCCAGATGAAAAACGATTTGATCACTGCAAGGTGAGGTTTAAAGTCACACTATCCCAACTGAGACAAATACAAGAGAAAAATAGTTAATCATTGTAAAAAAAAATTATATTTCGACAAGGAATAAAATCTTTTGCAGCTAAAAATGAATAATTAATTGTATGTATATAAATTGCAGCAGTCTGTTTCTGTAGGTGTGCAGAAACAAAACACATAGAATAGTAAAATTATTTCTGTAGTAATGTGAATCTTTCTATTATGCTAAGTATCTGAAAGGAGACGGATCACGTGTGGTCCAATGTCTTCCTTTTTATGCCAGTCATTGCATAACATCATCGCTCATCATACAATTAAACTTTTAACACCAGACACCTGAAATGACTAATTCACAAGAAAAATGAATGACTCCCGGTTGCTTTGTCGCTGCACATCAGTGTTACGTGTGAACATTAATTTGTACCTAATTCTGTACTGACTGAATGATAAGGTTAAAAGTCATGCCAAGAAAGCACACTGAATTAAAAAGTGAGAGCGAGGGAAGAGAGAGAAAGAGATGATGAGAGTGTGTGTTTGGTCTTCTTCTCTGAACTCGTGCAGTTCTGGCAAAAACTGACAAGCCACAAAATAGTGGCAACCTGAAGCTTGAAGTTGCAATTTTTTACATTTTTCCATGAAAGCAAAAACCAGCCTATAATGTTCAGTTTGTTGTTTCCTGTGCAGTCATGTCATTTTCTTCTCGCTCTCTTCACCGCGTTTGGAAAAATGGCAAAGTAAGGACAGGAAGTCTGATGTTTTAGTGGGGCTGTACGTCTGAACGGCCGAGCAGACAGCAGTTCTACAAAAAGACTCTGCTGAGAAAAGAACAGCCTAGTGTTTAAAATAAAGACATGCTGAATTCAGATTTGTTTGAACTTTCACAAGAGTTAAATATTAAAAAAAGAAAACAGGACTCCTTTAAGCACCCTCGGGCAAAAGGAAAACACAAATCAATATAAGCAAACAAACCCTTTAAAATATAAACTTAGTGAATATAAGTCAGCTCAAACAGTATTTGGACATTTAAGACACACTTGAAACATATCTTAAATGTTATTGCTTTAGATAAAAATGAAGGCAAGGAAGTGGCATCTCCAAACAAGTGATGCTAGAGCTTTTCTCAAAATAACTTGAGACATTTTTCTCTGAATGTCAGAATAACCACAAGTGTGGTTCATTACATTAACTTAACATATTAAAAGGTTTACTGAAATCTGAAAACCAAAAAGTTAAAAAACATATCTTGAACAAAATATCTGTTGTTTTATCATTTCAAATCCAAGCTACTACTTTAAGGTTTGCTGAAAAATGTTGCTGTACTCTCGGTCTTTCTTTTGAAGACTACTTGGTTTTTACATTTTGTTATAAAAAGACATACATTGGTAGTGTCTTTACTTTTCATAAAATCTGCTAATGTAGACTGAAATTTGAAAGTTCAAATCATAAATATAAATTTTTGTAGTGGCGCTAATCGTCTTTCTTGTATATTTCTCAACTCTTCTCTCAAGATTCCCTGCATCTGCAGGAACAACATCACAGACACACTGTCCTTCATCTCCTGGACAACAGCGACAAATACGTTAAACAACAAACACTCAAAAAATCGTAGTTATTTACCTTGGTATTTTGAGGTTTACACCTCTCTTGAGTTACAGCAGGCAAACATTTACAAGTCAATTTTGGTTTAGTAAAGAGACAAATCCATCACGCAGGTCACTGACCCCAGCGGACACAAACAAAGCACAACTCCAGAAATGTTTTCAGCCCAATATACGCACTAAACAAACAGGAAAGAATGAAGAGAGCAAGAGAGAGATCCGCCACACGTTTGTTATAAACGCAGGTACTTGAACAGAATTTATGCTGTTATTTGAGTTTCTGTGGAGATTTCGAGAGAGGTCTAGCCTCGCTCGCTAGCTGTGTGTATGTTTGCAATTGTGTTTTGATTATGTGTGCATTTCTGAGAATACCAGTTTAGGTCCCTATAAAGCAGGGATACAAAATTTCACTGGGTATCTCAAGCGCTGCATGCTGTGTCAGTATATTTAAAGATGCAAAGCTAAACTGCAAAGCATTTGTCCTCAGGGTCAGCAGATTGAACATAGCAGACACATTACTGAAAACTGTGCATAATTGCCATTTACAATCATCCAAAGGGCTACAAAACTCTGTGTGAGTCTGTATAACACGTTTCGGTGCCATATAACAGCTGTAAGAGAAGGTCTGTCTGTTTGAAAAACATTATGACATCAGAGAGAGATTAATTGTTTCTCATTATTAGTTTTGGCAGTGCAAACAGGAAAGGAACTGAATGAAACAATGTCTGTTATATCATTAACTATTGGTTCTCAACTGATGGGTCATGAGCAAAAAACGGGCTTGTTCTGGTAAGACTATGGACAGTGAGGAAAAATGCTAATAATTAAACGCAACTATCAGACATGAACAAAACATTTTGGAATTAAAAAAAATCTCTCTCTCTCTATAATTGAGCTTTATTGGCATGACTGTGTAAAATAGCACAATATTGACAATGCAATAGACATATACGTTTTAATATTATACACAAATACATCACAATAAAAATAAACAAATAAATAAAAATACAAAAGTACAGAGAGCAGTTTAAGGGAAAAAGGGTTCAGCCCTTGTCCCACCTATGGCGGCAGGACACATACTGCGCTGCCAGGTGAATACACACTTCTTTCTCTCCCAAAATATAAGACGGTTTGTTTATGAGGCTCGCTTGTTGGAATTGAGGTAAAATCTTTGCTATGTGTGTGAAATAAGTGTCTCTGATGTTTTTATACTTGCTGCACTCGGTGAGGAAGTCTAGCTCGTCCTCTACGACACCATCAGTGCAGTGTGAACACAGTCTGAGCTCTCTCTCTCTGTCTGTCTCAGTGCAGCTCGACCCCATCAGTGCAGTGTGAACACAGTCTGAGCTCTCTGGCTCTCTCTCTCCCTCTCTCTCTGTCTCAGTGCAACTCGACCCCATCAGTGCAGTGTGAACACAGTCTGAGCTCTATGGCTCTCTCTCTCTCTGTCTCTCTGTCTCAGTGCAGCTCGACCCCATCAGTGCAGTGTGAACACAGTCTGAGCTCTATGGCTCTCTCTCTCTCTGTCTCTCTGTCTCAGTGCAGCTCGACCCCATCAGTGCAGTGTGAACAGTCTGAGCTCTATGGCTCTCTCTCTCTCTGTCTCTCTGTCTCAGTGCAGCTCGACCCCATCAGTGCAGTGTGAACAGTCTGAGCTCTCTGGCTCTCTCTCTCTCCCTCTCTCTCTGTCTCAGTGCAGCTCGACCCCATCAGTGCAGTATGAACACAGTCTGAGCTCTCTGGCTCTCTCTCTCTCCCTCTCTCTCTGTCTCAGTGCAGCTCGACCCCATCAGTGCAGTATGAACACAGTCTGAGCTCTCTGGCTCTCTCTCTCCCTGTCTCAGTGCAGCTCGACGCCATCAGTGCAGTGTGAACAGTCTGAGCTCTCTGGCTCTCTCTCTCTCCCTCTCTCTCTGTCTCAGTGCAGCTCGACCCCATCAGTGCAGTATGAACACAGTCTGAGCTCTCTGGCTCTCTCTCTCCCTGTCTCAGTGCAGCTCGACCCCATCAGTGCAGTATGAACACAGTCTGAGCTCTCTGGCTCTCTCTCTCCCTGTCTCAGTGCAGCTCGACGCCATCAGTGCAGTGTGAACAGTCTGAGCTCTCTGGCTCTCTCTCTCCCTCTCTCTCTGTCTCAGTGCAACTCGACCCCATCAGTGCAGTGTGAACAGTCTGAGCTCTCTGGCTCTCTCTCTCTCTGTCTCAGTGCAGCTCGACCCCATCAGTGCAGTGTGAACACAGTCTGAGCTCTCTCTCTCCCTGTCTCAGTGCAGCTCGACCCCATCAGTGCAGTGTGAACACAGTCTGAGCTCTCTGGCTCTCTCTCTCTCCCTCTCTCTCTGTCTCAGTGCAGCTCGACCCCATCAGTGCAGTGTGAACAGTCTGAGCTCTCTGGCTCTCTCTCTCCCTCTCTCTCTGTCTCAGTGCAACTCGACCCCATCAGTGCAGTGTGAACAGTCTGAGCTCTCTGGCTCTCTCTCTCTCTGTCTCAGTGCAGCTCGACCCCATCAGTGCAGTGTGAACACAGTCTGAGCTCTCTCTCTCCCTGTCTCAGTGCAGCTCGACCCCATCAGTGCAGTGTGAACACAGTCTGAGCTCTATGGCTGTCTCTGGCTCTCTCTCTCTCTCTCTGTCTCAGTGCAGCTCGACCCCATCAGTGCAGTGTGAACAGTCTGAGCTCTATGGCTCTCTGTCTCTCTGTCTCTCTGTCTCAGTGCAGCTCGACCCCATCAGTGCAGTGTGAACACAGTCTGAGCTCTCTGGCTCTCTCTCTCCCTGTCTCAGTGCAGCTCGACCCCATCAGTGCAGTGTGAACACAGTCTGAGCTCTCTGGCTCTCTCTCTCTCCCTCTCTCTCTGTCTCAGTGCAGCTCGACCCCATCAGTGCAGTGTGAACACAGTCTGAGCTCTATGGCTGTCTCTGGCTCTCTCTCTCTACGGTGGCCGAGAGGTGCAAAACAAATCACAATTATAAAAACAAAATAACAAGTCAGAAAACACAACGACAATTCAGAAAACAAAATAACAATTCAGAAAACACAACGACAAATCTGAAAACAAATTAACAAATCAGAAAACACAAAAACAAATCTGAAAACAAATTAACAAGTCAGAAAACACAACGACAAATCTGAAAACAAATTAACAAGTCAGAAAACACAACGACAAGTCAGACAAAACGGAAAAGGTAGGTATATGTGGCGAATGTAATACTGATCGCTGACTGGACGAGACATCTGTCAATCAAGACATGCAGAAAGTACAGCAGAGTGCGGCAGAAGAAAGATCGATTCGCGTGTGCATGTGTAAATATTAGAGCTGTCTATTTAACCGGCTAATTTAGTGAGATTATTATGGAGAACAAAACTTTTCAAATTAAAATCTTCCTACCACTATCTGGTTTGGTCAGACAAAATTATAAAAGAACTCGATCTGGTGAAGTGGGAGAGTGGCGTATTGGAAGAACAGCAGATTTAGCTTTTGACGCGAACGACCTGAGTTCGAGTCTCCCTCAAGCGACAAATTGTAATTCACAATATTAACTTCTTGTTTATTGATCTGTATAAAACCACATGTAGAAAAAACAAAAGCTCATGCAGGGGCATTGCCCCTATATTTGGAATTTTTAGGGCATTATAACTGCATTCTAATAGTGTTTATGTTTGTTTTTTGCAAAGTGAGGGACCTATTCGATAATGTCAGCTCACAGCCTCGCACATAATAAAAAAATTATCGTAGACGATACAGCTAATATTTACACATGCACACGTGAATCGATCTTTCTTCTGCCAGTATTATCTGCATGTCTTGATTGACAGATGTCTCGTCCAATCAGCGATCAGTATTCCATTCGCCACATATACCTACCTTTTCCGTTTTGTCCGACTTGTCGTTGTGTTTTCTGACTTGTTAATTTGTTTTCAGATTTGTCGTTGCGTTTTCTGACTTGTTCATTTGTTTTTAGATTTGTCGTTGTGTTTTCTGACTTGTTAATTTGTTTTCAGATTTGTCATTGTGATTTGTTTTGCACCTCTCGGCCACCGTACTCTCTCTCTGTCTCAGTGCAGCTCGACCCCATCAGTGCAGTGTGAACAGTCTGAGCTCTCTGGCTCTCTCTCTCTCTGTCTGTCTGTCTCAATGCAGCTCGACCCCATCAGTGCAGTGTGAACACAGTCTGAGCTCTCTGGCTCTCTCTCACTCTCTCTCTCTCTGTCTGTCTCAATGCAGCTCGACCCCATCAGTGCAGTGTGAACACAATCTGAGCTCTCTGGCTGTCTCTGGCTCTCTCTTTCTCTCTCTGTCTCAGTGCAGCTCGACCCCATCAGTGCAGTGTGAACACAGTCTGAGCTCTCTGTCTCTCTCTCTCTCTCTCTCTGTCTGTCTCAATGCAGCTCGACCCCATCAGTGCAGTGTGAACACAGTCTGAGCTCTCTGTCTCTCTCTCTCTCTCTCTCTCTCTGTCTGTCTCAATGCAGCTCGACCCCATCAGTGCAGTGTGAACACAGTCTGAGCTCTCTGGCTGTCTCTGGCTCTCTCTTTCTCTCTCTGTCTCAGTGCAGCTCGACCCCATCAGTGCAGTGTGAACACAGTCTGAGCTCTCTGTCTCTCTCTCTCTCTCTCTCTGTCTGTCTCAATGCAGCTCGACCCCATCAGTGCAGTGTGAACACAGTCTGAGCTCTCTGTCTCTCTCTCTCTCTCTCTCTCTCTGTCTGTCTCAATGCAGCTCGACCCCATCAGTGCAGTGTGAACACAGTCTGAGCTCTCTGGCTCTCTCTCACTCTCTCTCTCTCTCTCTCTCTCTCTCTCTGTCTGTCTCAATGCAGCTCGACCCCATCAGTGCAGTGTGAACACAGTCTGAGCTCTCTGGCTCTCTCTCACTCTCTCTCTCTCTCTCTGTCTGTCTCAATGCAGCTCGACCCCATCAGTGCAGTGTGAACACAATCTGAGCTCTCTGGCTGTCTCTGGCTCTCTCTTTCTCTCTCTGTCTCAGTGCAGCTCGACCCCATCAGTGCAGTGTGAACACAGTCTGAGCTCTCTGGCTCTCTCTCACTCTCTCTCTCTCTCTCTCTCTCTCTCTCTGTCTGTCTCAATGCAGCTCGACCCCATCAGTGCAGTGTGAACACAATCTGAGCTCTCTGGCTGTCTCTGGCTCTCTCTTTCTCTCTCTGTCTCAGTGCAGCTCGACCCCATCAGTGCAGTGTGAACACAGTCTGAGCTCTCTGTCTCTCTCTCTCTCTCTCTCTGTCTGTCTCAATGCAGCTCGACCCCATCAGTGCAGTGTGAACACAGTCTGAGCTCTCTGTCTCTCTCTCTCTCTCTCTCTGTCTGTCTCAATGCAGCTCGACCCCATCAGTGCAGTGTGAACACAGTCTGAGCTCTCTGGCTGTCTCTGGCTCTCTCTCTCTCAAATTCAAATTCAAATTCAAATGAGCTTTATTGGCATGACTTGTACAGTATTGCCAAAGCATTGGCCATTACACATGCAATGAACAAATAATCACAAACAATAAATATAATAAAATAAAAATCAATAAATAAGTCTGTAAAAAAAATAAAAATAAACAAATAAATAAATAATGCATGAATACATTTTTAACATTTAAAACACACATTTTTGTACGTTTGTACCAACATTCAAACAAGACAAGAACAATTCTGACTTTAGTTTTGTCCACTGGCTGACTCTCGTAGTTTGTGGCAGGCTGTTACATACTTTGCTGCTGTTGTGATTGAGCTAGATTTTTCTCCCAAAATATGATTTAATTTTTCTGAACTTGGTAATGCCATAAAATTTGGTTCCAACTGTTGGAATCTAGTGAAATAGTCCGATCTAATGCTGTGATAGTGATCACAGTGTATCAGGAAGTGTTCTTCTGTCTCCACCTCTCTCTGAGAGCACAGAGAACACAGTCTCTGCTCTCTCGGCTGCCATCTCTGCCTGTGCCGTCCTCTCTCTACAGCCAGACTGTGGTCACTCAGCTGTATCTGGTTAGGGTCTTTCTCACTTTATGCTCTTTCACACAGCTCAGGTATTCTGCTGGTTTATAATCTCTTTTCAGGAGTAAATAGAATTCCATCTTTTTTTGTAATTTAGTAGCATCTTTCCAATAGGTGATGTCATTTTGTTTTTGTAATTGTATAATTTGGTTGGGGCAGATAGTGCTGTGCTGGTCTGGCTGTAGTTTCAGCATCAGCTGTGAGAGTGCGCTCCGGTGCCGGTTCTGCTCCTGACACCGCAGGGCTTCAGCCTGATATGAGCTCGGCTCACTGCACTTCAGGTGCTGGTAGAACTTCACAGGTCTTTTTTGGATAGTGATCAGTAAGGGATATTGTCCTAATTCAGCTCTGCACGAGTTGTTTGGTGTCGCTCTGTTTACTTTTAGGATGCTTTTACAAATTTGGGTATGCAGAGTTTCAATTTCCTCTTTTTCCCATTTTGAAAAATCTTGGGTTTTTAGAGGCCCCCATACCTCACTGCCGTACAGAGCAATTGGTTCAATTATTGCTTTTAGGATTTTTAGCCAGGTTTGAATTGGAATTTCATGTCGAATAGTATTTTTAATCATGTAGAAGACTCTCATCGCTTTTGCTTTCAGTTCATTCACAGCCAGATTAAAGTTCCCTGTTGAACTCCGTTTTAGACCGAGATACGTGTATTCGTGGGTGTGTTGGAGGACTTGGTTTCCTGCTCTGAAGATGTATTTATTTTCCCTACACCTGGATCTATTTTGAAAAATCATTATTTTGGTTTTTGCAAGGTTAATTTTGAGAGCCCACGTTTGACTGAATGTCTCTACGATGTCGAGGAGCTGTTGTAGTCCTTCTTTAGTTTGTGACAGAATGACTAAATCATCTGCAAAGAGGAGACATTTAACTTCTGATTCAGTCAGGGTCGGGCCGGGTCTCTGGCGCTCTCTCTCTCTCTCTCTCTCTCTCTCTCTCTCTCCCTCTGTCTGTCTCAGTGCAGCTCGACCCCATCAGTGCAGTGTGAACACAGTCTGAGCTCTCTGGCTCTCTCTCTCTCTCTCTGTCTCAGTGCAGCTCGACCCCATCAGTGCAGTGTGAACACAGTCTGAGCTCTCTGGCTCTCTCTCTCTCCCTCTGTCTGTCTCAGTGCAGCTCGACCCCATCAGTGCAGTGTGAACACAGACTGAGCTCTCTGGCTCTCTCTCTCTCCCTCTGTCTGTCTCAGTGCAGCTCGACCCCATCGGTGCAGTGTGAACACAGTCTGAGCTCTCTGGCTCTCCAGCTCTGCTTGTGTCGGCCCGTCTCCAAACACAGACTGTGGTAGCTAATGCAATACCTTGTCAGGAGCTTTCTCTGACCATAATTACTAATATTGGTCAGGTATGGTGCCAATTTATAATCAGACTTTATTTTGTGGAAGTATTCTTCTTGGGTTATTTTCCCTATCTCTTTTACTTTTGAGTATCTGAACTGAATTGTTGAATTAAGTTGTTTTTCCACTAAATATTGCATGGGGTCACTCTCTGGGTGTCCTGCCCTGTATCTAAGAGCGCAGTGATAGTAACTTTCTGTCGGCATGTCTGATAGATGGAACCAGAACTTTACAGCTCTCTTCTTGATTGTGCCAATTTATTTACGCTTTATACCACTTTCTGTTTTTCTAAACTACTTGAATGAGTGAATAAATGTTAAGGTACAGTGATGATCAAATCATTCAATGAAATGGAAATGTGAGGATTTCTTTGTGCTTAGCAAACAAGTGTGACAATGACGTAAGATTTAAAGGTGAGGCTGTGATGAAGCGGGACTGTTAAGGACAGGAATTCTCTAAGCTGATCTTATCATTAAAGTCACAAACAAATCGAACAAATTTTAAGAGACCGTACTCTGCTGTTCAAAAGTTTGTTGTCTAAAATAAAAAAATAAAAAAACTTTTATTTAGCAAATATACACAAAATTGAGCAAAGGTGTCAGTAAAGAGTTACAAACAAATTCTATTTCACATGCTGATCTTTTGAACACACTTTTTTTTCCCACAACTATATATTTTAGCACGGAACCGTTTTCAATATTGATAATAATTGAGCAGCAAATCAGCACATTAGAATGATTTCTGAAGGATCATCATGTGACACTAAAGACTGGAGTAATGGCTGCTGAAAATTCAGTATTGCCATCTCTGGAATAAATTATATTTTAAAATATATTAAAAATAGAAAACATTTCATTTCGATTGTAATACTATTTCACAATGTTACTCTTTTAAAATAAATGCAGCTTTGGCAAGCATAAAACTTTCACAATCTTAAAAAACAATCCTCAAACTTTGAAACAGTTGTCTATATTCTACGTGAATTCGTGACCACTTTCACAGTTCCTGGTCTCAATCTGGATGACACAGAAATCAAGCATCTGCTCAGTTTAGGTGACCTGCTTTTGCTGCTTTGGGATTACAGCACAGCAGGAAATACTAAAGAAGAACTACCTAACTACAGTTATAAAAGACCTAGATCTCATCTACGTTGTAAGCTAGAATCCACGAGATCCACTAACATTTATGACTAAAATACCTTCTGACAGTTTACACTGCCACAAATATCATGGCAAACCACCAAGACAAAGTACAGACCAAAGAAAACCTAGCAACAAAAGTGCCACAAAATATGGCATAATAGTTTAATGCCACACATACAAGCACATGGAAAGTACGAGATCATTTTGAATAAGGGACAAGAACATGTTATGCCAACAATGCAAAATAAAACAATCCTGAGACCGTTTAGTATTCCTGAGTCAAAGATCAAAGGTTATTGTCCACAGAGAGATTTCTATAGACTGCTGATGATGGTGATGTTTTTTTATTATCTTGTTTATGTGTCTACAGCTCTACAATACTAATAACTGACTCCTCTTTACTGAAACACTCTGAAAGGATGCATTTCATTCTCATTCTTTGACATCCAGATAACCAAAAGTTCATTACTAGTGTAAAATCTGTTAACATATTCACAATGTGTGTGAGTTTTGAGGAGGAAATGGTTTGTTAGTGTGTATACGGTCTCAGAGTCCATCTGAACCCTTTGTGAGTGACTTCCTTTAAACCCGGCGCCACTGTTCCTTCCCTATTCAGCGATGAAGCTAAAGTACTGAGTTCAAGCTTTGGTGTGTCTCACTCTCTTTTATTCTTACAACACACATTTCATTTTCAGATGCAAAAATCAGTGAATAACTTTAATATCCATCACGTCAGCCATCACAACCTGCTGTGGAACAAACATTCACTCTGACTTAATGCCCATTACTTTAATTACAAGACAAGTAATACATTCAGAATGCAAAACAAGAAGAAATTTATCCATGAGTGTGAATTTACTTAGCAATACATTGGTGACAACTTTGTCTCCAGAAGTTCGAAAATGCGACAAAATT
Organism: Gila orcuttii; assembly: GCA_026230005.1. Lineage (NCBI taxonomy): Eukaryota > Metazoa > Chordata > Actinopteri > Cypriniformes > Leuciscidae > Gila > Gila orcuttii. The sequence continues at coordinate 36,270,936 of JAPDVR010000013.1, read as the reverse complement.
TCACAGCCTTATTCTGAAATATGGAGTCTGTAATGTTTTTGAGAGCTGTATTTATTTGATAAATATTCTTACAATTTAAAATGACTGTTTTCTATTTCAACATTTTAATATCTATTTTTTAATTTTTAGCATCATTACTCCAGTGTTCAGGATCACATGATCCTTCAGAAATAGGCTGTAAATAAGAAACATTTCTTATACTTATCAATGTTAAAAACAGTTGTGCTGCTTAAGATTTTTGTAAAAAACCGTGATACATTTTTTTCAGGATTCTTTGATTCTTCGAAAACAATAACAGCATTTATTTGATATAGAAATCACATTATAGATGTTTTTTTTTCTGCCACTTATGATTCCAGCCACTTCAAGTTTTTTCTAAATAAAAACAAAAAATATAACAAGGCCCTACATTTTTGACCGGTAGTGTGCATCTATATTCAATATATAATTTAGAAATATTATATCTTTGTAATATATTGTATTATATTTTATAATGCATTTATCATAAGCCTTTTATAAATGACTAAATATATGGTAAGTTCTCATTTAGATAGCCATGTATGTGTATGTTTGTAGTTTTGCTCTCCCTCATAGATGAGTAAACTCTTTGTAAGATGCTGGCCAAAGTAAACAGGTCTGCCAGAGGAATACACACATACACACTCAGACCACAGACACTCAGTGCTGCTTTGTTGTAGTTCTTTCTCCCACTTGGTACACAATATTTTAATTCAGTTTCCATGTCTCTCTCACTCTTAACAGGAATAATATTCAGAATACTAATAATAATATTATAGACCTGTAAGCAAGCACGAGAAAACTACACCATCATCATCATCTTCATCATCATCAAGTAAAGATCAAGTACAGTACATACAAACTTAATTTCTCATTATTTAAAGACATTTTGACACTTGTTTGAGTGACTTAGAGTGACATCATTTGACCCAATGGTATTTCTACTCATCACTATACAACAGTATTTGACAAAGAATGCTGTAAGTGACCAATCAGAATAGAGTATTCCAGGGAGCATTGCAAAAATAATTGGCCAAAGAGTATCATAACTGTTGACCAATGTGTCCATCTGGATAGGAACTAGAAGCCTAAAAGCAGATTATGGACGTACAGATATGAGCAAACACAGCTTAGTGTGCTAACAACAAGTGAGCTGATTGGAACAAAAAACAACCTATCAAGAACAACTACTACTAATCACATTCTGAATCCAGTTTTGAAATCTACACAAACTAACTACACTAAGACACATTAACAGAAACTTTAGAGTGAAGTTAAAGCTCACGAAACCTACCAGAGCACAAACAACCATGAACTCAGAAGCACCACACGATATATCCAAAGCTTGTTTTGCCCTCTTTCTCTCATGCTTTACAGGAGCCCATTTCCTGAGAGTGATTAGAAGGGGGGAGCTCACAGTCCAGAGAATTTTCGCTCTTTGTTGTTGTTGTTTTGTCTGCGAGCAAAGGGAAGGAATGCCCGAATTAAACACGTGGAATTTCGGGACGCCCAAGAAGTACAAGGTTCAAAAGATGGCACGAAAGACAGTATGTGTGTGCGTGAGAGAGAGAGAGCGAAGGAGCGAGAAAGAAAGAGTGCAAAAGAATTGAGGGGGGAGGGATGAGTGAGTTAATGGGTGATTTAAGAGAAGAAAAGAAAAACCTTGTAACATCTTTGGAATCCATTTTTTGTTGTCTACTGGCACAGTAGACTGGCAGCTGAATGCTTTGTATTTATGTTCGTATTTTCTGACAGGCAGGAATGTAAAATAAAACGCCTGAGTCCGACCTGAAGAACATGTTCTCTACTGTGTTATTACACACAGACACACACTCTATGCAGCATGCAAAACACTCCCAACCACCTCCCAAGGAATTAACCTGAATGTGATTTCAAATGACAAGCCGCTTTCTCAACTGGATGAGCAATTACAGAAGACTGATGAAGGTGAAGAAAAACAAAACAAAAGCTTGGGTAAATGACATGACACTCATTTTTGGAGAATGGTGCATAAAGTAAAAAACGTTGGGGTAATACAACTGTCCTGATATCATAATGAAGAAAAAAAAAACTAATTTTTCTAAATTCTTTTAAATATTTTATTTATTTTTTTTATTTTTTTATATTTCTTCAGAAAAAAAATAACCAGTGAAGAGTTTTTTGTTTAAAATATTAACATTTGAAAAACCTTTGTCCACCAAATCAAAGTAATTTCCTTAACTAACTGACATCAATAAGTCTCACAAATATCAGATAATTAGAGCTTTTTATGGTAAAGCAAGATTTAAATATCTCATGTGCTGAGATCGTTTTGCACAAGTGTCAGGCTTATAATCCATGTAAAGCGCCTGGCTGCAGAGGGGGAATGAATCAAACGAGCGAGAAAGAGAGATGCCAAGTGCAAATGTTAAATGTGAGATTTGCCTGCATCATGTCCTTATAAGGCCCGAAAAAAAGAGCCTTTTCCCTCTAAATCCATCTGGTTGGCATGACCTACAAACACAATACCAGAAGCCCAAAATTATAAAACAGCATCATTTACACTGCATTCTCCAGAGCAAGAACAACAAAAGAAAAAAAGGGATGAATATATCAAAGTGGGTGGGCATTTAATATGCTTGACCTTTGGCACCATTTTTGGTCTTGACTTTGGGGTAGAAAACAGATGGAAAGCAAACGAGCAGAAAAAAAAGAATCGCTTGAATGTGTGGTATGTTTGTGCAGCTCTCTCCAAACTACCCTCAATAATTGGGTGGACACACACTTACACACTGAAAAACACACACATACATTACTACAGCTTCTATTCAGGAACAGGAATATGTAGAATACAGTAAAAACTAGCAAAAAAAAAATAAAAGTTTCGCAATACCACAACTAGTAACACTTCCCACACACAAGTGAACGGAATTCCTGGGAAGACAATTGCCTCATCATCCTGTGACGTTACTGGACATTTGGAAACTGTCTGGGAATTCTGATATCCATCAGGAATTGGGCAGCCTCACTCTGGTAAAGAATTCCTGATTCTGTTTGTCGATGTGTGTGTGTGTGTGTGTGTGCTTTGTAGGACAAAGACTTTGTTCTGCAAAAGGCACTGATGCTGCAGCAGGAGGCCGTGTCTATATCCTATTATGGGTGGGAATGAGTCAGGTCAGAGTCATGTTGATATAGTTCCAGGCAGCACGGCTGACAGACTGACAGCTTTTGGGGCCGCGGGTAGAAACTGAAATAATAATCGTTAACTGACTGATTGCACAGTTTATGGGAGACTGATGACTGCTCTATTTGTCATATGATTAGTGTTTGACATGATGAGAACGAGCGAGTATGTCTGTACAAAATACGACTAAAATTTTGTAAGAATCGTGCAAACAAATCATTCTTTGGCCTGGTTTCATAGACAGGGCTTAGATAAAGCCAGGATTAGGCCTTAGTTCAATTAGGACATTTAAGTAGCTTTTTTAAACGTGCCTTAGAAAAAAAAAACATTACTTGCCTGCATCTTGAGACATGAAGTCTTTATTAAGACTATATTTATTGAAAATCTTGCCATTTGCCCTAACTCTCTTTGGCGGTTTCATTTGATTTCTTGAGAGAAGTGGCAATGCCGAATGGTGAATACATCGTTCTTTCGAGTCAGATATTTTCAATGAATCAGTTGATACAGTTTTTCAGAATCATAAACCATTCAAAACCAATTCTCAATGACTTAAGAATCAGACTGAGTTTTAAAGTTCAGCTCACTGGAAGGGAAGTTTATCCGACTAAAAATTTACATTTCGGTCTGTTCATTATCCAAAGCTATTGTATGACTTCAAAAGACCTCCTTACTCCTCATTCACATCCATTATTTGGAAAAGAATGGTCATAATAATAATCTAGAAACAAAAAAAACAAAAAAATCTCCATTCATGTTCACCATAAAAGAGAAGTCATACATGTTTGGAACAGGCTGATTAAATAATGACAATTCTCATTTTTGGTTGAACTCTCTCTTTAATAAGCAATAGAAAACCGTTAAAATACCATTTGAATAAATTTAGATTTTAAGCTTCCATATTACCTTTTTTGAATAACACATAGGCTAATTGCCTCCTCTCTAATTAAGACGTTAGTAATGTATTGAACTTTTAAAAGATATGTAGCGCACAAGATAATTATACGCTTTTGCGCAATAAAAGCGGATATTCAGAAAGATTAGCGGTGGGTTTCCACAGTTATAAATGACATAATGCGGTATGGAATTCAACCAACTGAACACAGGTATTAATTTTTCGGTTATAAATATCAAGAAGCAACTAATGGCAGGGAAGAGGACATAGAACACTTTTAATCAGATAGACAAGACAGACTTTGATTTAGCAACAGTGACGTCAGGCATGAAAGAAATTAATGAACTAGCTACTTTAAATGGATTGGGAATATAGTCTTAAAAAGGAAGAAAAGGAAATGATGCGTGTGTATGGGGGAGAGAAGGAGAATGATAAAGAATGAGTGCACAACAGAGGAAGAGGAATGTTGAAAATGAGATGCATTGTCATCCAGATGGTCAGACCATGAAGATGTGTTTATGAGTCAGACACAGCAAACCTCACTTAACACAAGCCAAAATCAACAACATCCCTCTTTTAGGAGCATCAGCGGTGCCAAAAGCCCCTCAGACTATTCACAATACAAACGCCTGGTCACAAGGGTCTAAACCACCAATCTATCAGACTGAAAAGAGGGAGAGAGAGTGGAAGGTCTGCTAAGTCCATACTGCTTTATACTTTAAGAGAGAACCAGAGAAAGAGAGAGAAGAGACAGAGGACCTGCAACATGTTAGCCTGTACATTCCTCTCTCTGAGAACATGTATATTTTCACTGATCACAGAGAAAAACAATCCAGCACAGAAGGGCCATGAGATCGCATGCTGAGAGAGAGAGAGAGAGAGAGAGAGAGAGAGAGAGAGAGAGAGAGAGAGAAGAAAAAAAAATCAAGAGGAGAGTCTTTAAAGCACACATAAGCATCAGACACCTCCAAGACCATCGAAGTGAACTTAACCAGAGCTTTTCCACTATATACACTAATATACACTGGGATTAGAACGTCTGAAATAAAATAAAATATAAAAATTAAATATGTATAGTTTATAAAATTAAAATATACAGTACTGTGCAAATGGCGTAGGCACGGTAGTGTTTACACACACACAAATTTTGTTTTTTTAAGCTAGTTATTTGTATCTTTTGCTGTAGTGTATCAGTAGTAAATATCAGTTTACATTTCCAAACATTCCTTTTGCCATTAATTGTAATAATCCAGTGAGATTTTTGCATTCACATGGAGTCTGACAACAGCCGGTATGATCCACACCAGAGATCTCATTGAGTCCATCTGTGATTACATGAAAAAAAAAAAAAAATGAAAAAACTGAGAAAGACTAATACCTAATGAACTGTGGCAATGTCTTCAAAACGCTTGAAGAAACCTATCTGCAAAGCTACAGTGCTGTGAAAAGTTTTAGGAACTTGTGTAAAAGTGCTGTAAAGTGAGGATGCTTTCAAAAATAATGTCATAAATAGATTTAATTAATCAATATTTGCTGTGACCACCCTTTGAGTTTAAAACAGCTTTTGTAGGTACTGGCTTAAAAAAAATGTTGGGGTGAAAATATAACATGCCAAAGACTTTTGCACAGTACTGTATTTCATAACAATAAGAGAAAATTTGAAATAAAAAAATACATTTCAGAATGTCTTAATATTTGCATCTTTTGCTTGCATACACATAACAATTTTGTATAACACAAAGATCATGTTATCTGATTTATGTTCCGGAACCATTCCATTCATTTTACATTATAAAATGTATTTGGTTTTGTATAAATCATAAAAAAATATTTATAGATTTCCACGTTTTAATCCATAATTAAGCCCAGATATATACTTCAATGGTGGCAACTCTGCTTGGAAGATTTGAAAGGGTTTCATGACTTCAGAAGGATTACACTGATGAAGGTTCTCCTCATCTATGGTGAGAGCACACCTCCCATACCACTTTTCCACTGTTTCTGGTTTGAGCATGTCTAAGGGGCCAGAACAAAGTCAATTTCTCTAGCCCAAAAATGGAGTGTGAGACAGTGAGAGTCACAACAAACTCTTACTTTAATGGCAAACACAATCACGGTTGAATCCAGCTCTGCTTACAATTAATCAAAAAGTTAATAAACTCTTAAATCAGCATGAACATGTTTCTCTGTACATGCTAACAAATGCTGAAATACTTCACAAAAGCCCTGCTGACACTCAATCAGGCGAATCAAAACAAATTGACTGAACATTGTGTCTAATGAGGTTTTTAATCAAAGAGCAACCATTGACAGATGGAAAGTCGGACGTGAGAAACAGACGTGGAGTTATTGTCCCGCTCTTGGACTGAGAGTTGATGACGGATGATGACATAACAAGGACTGACAGCAGAGCTGGAATCCAACCGCAGAGTAAAACGCCAGCCAACTTTCAGCTACGATTCTCTCCCTTTTAATCCCCCATTGCTTTCGTTTTCCTCTTTACATTCACGTTCACTCTTTCTTTCTCATTCTGTCTCTTGGTCAGAAATGTGGCTACTAGAACCTGTTTTTTGTTCAGAGGAAAGGAGAGCATCTGGAATTGAATTTCCCCATGTGTTCGGCTAACATTCTGCTTCCTGATTCAGTGTCTGCACTGATATCCCGCCACCCAATCAATCCCACCAACCATAGCACAGGATTTATGAAAGTCAGCTTCACGATGTTGATACAGGTGCCTGCACCGCCCCTCTTTCTCCCTCTCTCACATACATCCAGACGCTCTTTAACCTTTTTATCTAGTTTTGTCCCCCATTTTTCTTTGCTGCAGAGAGACAGACCTTTTTAAAGCTGATACATGATACATAAGAAATGTATCAAATGTATTCATATTGAACTACCATTCAAAATTTTTTTTTTAACTAAATTAATATTACTGTGGCGAAGGACGGCCGAAGGGCCTTGAGAGAACGGCGCGAGGCCGGTGGTGCGATTGCTAATGAGCAACACCTGGGTAGCACACCGGTCTCGCATCTCTCATGGAGGAGCGGAAGCATAAAGGGGGAGCGACGACGTTGATGATCGAGAGAGGAACAGGCCTGTATTTTAGTTGTGTTGTGCTTTGTTTTTTTATCTGTGTTTTACTTTAGCCAGCAGTCGTCCGCGAGGGGCTGCTGGCAGTTATGTTTATTTTCGGTAGCCAGCAGTCGTCCGCGAGGGGCTGCTGGCGGTATTTTGGTTTGCTTGTTTTATTTTAAATAAAGTTTGTTTGAATGTTCGCCGGTTCCTGCCTCCTTCTTCCCTGAACATTGCTACACTGGTGCCGAAACCCGGGAAGAGGGAGGAACGCACTGTCACAGAGTCCTCGCCGCTGTGGGGAATCGGTAGGAGTAGTAGGAGTAGGAGTAGGAGTAGCGGTGCCATCGAGCATGGTGCGTGAGTCGCCGCCGCTCGCCGTGGGCCGGAGCCTGCTGCCATCCGCCGGGCAGGGGAGGAGCAGGGAGCGGGGGACTCGCGGCCATGGACGCTCGAGGCGGTGCGCTGGAGTGAGTTGCCGGGAGGACGGCCGAGCTCGCTGCTGGCCGCCTGGGAGTTGGAGGGGCGGCTGCCGTCCGGGAGGGAGCGGGAGAGTCGCCGCCGCTCGCCGTGGGCCGGAGCCTGCTGCCGTCCACCAGGAAAAGGGGAGGAGCAGGGAGCGGGGGACTCCTACCGTCTGCCTAGAGCCCAAGGAGCCGTCGCCGTCCACCGGGCGCCGGAGGAGCGTCGAGCCGTCCACCGAGGGCTACCCAGCGTCACCGCCAGGAACCGTGGAGGAGATCGCCCAGCTGGTGGGGGACCAGGTGGGTACCCCCCGGCCTGTGAGGGGCGATGGGGGTATGTGGCGAAGGACGCGAGGCCGGTGGTGCGATTGCTAATGAGCAACACCTGGGTAGCACACCGGTCTCGCATCTCTCACGGAGGAGCGGAAGCATAAAGGGGGAGCGACGACGTTGATGATCGAGAGAGGAACAGGCCTGTATTTTAGTTGTGTTGTGCTTTGTTTTTGTATCTGTGTTTTACTTTAGCCAGCAGTCGTCCGCGAGGGGCTGCTGGCAGTTATGTTTATTTTCGGTAGCCAGCAGTCGTCCGCGAGGGGCTGCTGGCGGTATTTTGGTTTGTTTGTTTTATTTTAAATAAAGTATGTTTGAATGTTCGCCGGTTCCCGCCTCCTCCTTCCCTGAACATTGCTACAATTACACATTAAATTGATCAAGTGTCATCATTGCTAGTTACAATTGATATATATTTTAAATATGCTGTTCTTTTGAACTATCTATTCATATAAATAGACAAAGTTTTTCACATATCAACATATAAAGCCCTATTCAGACGGGACTAGTTTTCTAAACAACAGTTGAGTTACAATTCTAATCACCCAACGTCTGTGATTTCATGTACCGATTCGGTTGTGACTAAAATATCTGTTTAGTGTGTTTTCTAGATGTGGGTGTTACAACTGCTGTGCTTTCGTGCATCACCTATATCATAATTTAATGAATTATATAACTTTAATTTATCATAAACATCAGTTTAGAAGTGGCTGCTTAAAATAAACCCACATAAGTGAGTAGAGAAATCTAGACAAGCATCTTACCTGACCCTATTAAAATGGGCAGCCTTGGCAGTTTCCACGTTTTGGATCCATTTATTATTTATTTTATAATAAAAAATTTTGTCGGATATCATCCATATTGAAATTAAAAGAAAGCATGCGAAAGATTGGTTGGCAAATGGTAGATCAAGTAAGTCAAAAAACACATGAGGAGAAGCGTTAAGATAATAATACAATATTGGCAATCACAGACATTTTTCATTCCTCCATGAAAACTAGTCCCATACGAATAGGGCTTTAAAATTATTTTCTGAAGGATCATGTAACACTGAAGACTGGAGTAGTGGCTGCTGAAAATTCAGCTTAAAATTTCATTTTAAAATATATTATAATAGAAAATAGTTATTTTGAATTGTAATAACATTTCACAATTTTACTGGGTTTTTTTTCTGTATTTGTGATCAAATAAATGCAGCCTTGGTGAGAATAGGAGACTTCTTTCAAAAACATTAAAGAATCTTACCGACCCCAAACTTTTGAACAGTAGTGTAAGTCATGTTTTTAAACTAATTTTTACACTGCATATTTTGTATTATGTATCATATGCTTTATGTATGTATCACTATGTACATTCTGATAAAATTTATTGGATTTAGTTTTAATTATTCCTAATTCACTTTCTTTCCTTAGGGACAATATTAACAATATCTTGTTTGGGTGTGGGATATAAATAAAATAAAATGTTTTTTAAAAAAAGTATCTAATAACTTTCAGTAAAGATAAAAAAAAAAAATCAATCTATTCAGGCCTTTAGTCCTACTCAGACAGACTGACAGCTCTAAATCCAAATTACCTTGTCAATAATCGACAAGAAGTGGGATGGTCAGAATATGCACGGCAGCCATTCCAATGGAAATACAGGTCACCAGGCACATCACCAAGGGTTCTAAAAGCTTGGTCTTATCCTGTGTGTGTTGTCAGGTTAACAATGACATCAGTGATTGTTTTTGTTTTTTTATCGTTTCATTCAGCAGCAGCAGTGCTCCTCTTTCAGTGAGTTAAGAACAGTCTTGTTGCAGTGGCACGTGCTTCGTCCCAATTCGCTTACTTATTCTATGCCCTAAAAGTATGTACTGTTTTTGTGAAGAAAAAAAAACATACTTTTGAGTGTGTAGCAGAATAGTAGGCTCGCTTTGAGAGACACTACTTTGTCATAATCGTGTCTTTAACAGACAGCTCTGTCGCTTAGTTACGTGCATCCTGTCACCGTTTCAACTGCCCTGTCAATCATCTTGTCACAGTTAATATCCTCCACATTCAATTTCATTTAATTTCCGACCATTTTGGAGAGAAATGTAGTAACACGTTGATCTGCCAGTCATGGGTCTTTCATGCGGAGACTCTCCTCGTGTGTTTGCATAATGATGCATTTAAAAGTTAATGACTAAACTTATCGAATCAGTTTAGATACTGATTATTAATCACTAAAACTCTTTATATAAACCAGAGGTGTAAAGTTCAGGTTCAGAAAGTAAAAAGTCCTCCTCAGTATTTTGTTCCAATCACCTGGATTTGCTAATAAGCACAGTTTTTCAGCCAGGAGGAGATAGAACTAATTAATGAAATCAACTGGCTGAGTACATGGGTGGAATAAACAACTGGCAGGACTTTTACTTTCTGACCCCTGGACTTTACATCTCTGATATACCTCTCTACTTAACCGTCGGACTCGCACATCCGCAATGTTTGTGGTATTTTAACACATTTAATTTGTGTTTGTACAGTTCTAATCGAATCCTCGTCCAACGTGCAATTGGTTGTCGGCAATATTAGCCGGTAGAGTGTGCACAGATCTGCCCTTCGGATTCTAACTGGAAAAAGTAGACCAACCGGGTATCTTTGGAATACTCATTTCAACGTTCTACGATTTGGGACACACTAATTTAGGACAGATAGTATGCGAATTGGGAGGTAGCAATGGAGTTTAGCAGAACACCGCATCTAAACTACACAGCAAAATCTTCACTAAACTACCAACACTAAATTAGTGGGTCAGTGACATGATAGTAATTTTGTCTAATTATTTATTCAAAAATACATTAAAAACATTTAAACATGCATGTCTTAAACTCCTCTTCTAATTATGTTTTTAATTTCTGAATTAAAAAAAAAATGCTTTGCTGCGTTTCAATATTTAGAAAAAAACTTTTGACAGCCAAACCAACATGCAAGGAAAAAAACAACAAAACAAAACAGTTTATGATTGTCAGAGTGGACCACTTCAGACCTACTTGACTGTGTCAAGGTCAATAAGTCTCTTAAAAAAAATTATTTGACATTATGATTTTTGTCATAAATTTTTATTATAAATGTCATGTTGTGTGACGATTTTTAAAAATATTTTTCCTTATCTTAAGTGTCATTAAAGTACAAAACAGACCTTCAAAAATCAACCTGTAACAAGGCAACACAAAGTCAACCTCAAACAAACATACTCATTTCTGCAGCTCACATTCTATAATTCATCACAATTATAGATAATAATCATGGAAAACCACCAATACGCTCCAATCTCAACAACTATTTTTTTCTTCATCCATTCTTTAATAAGCATGGAAATGGACTGTAACGCAGTCACCCATACAGTCAAGATACAGCATTTCTTCATGAAGCGAGTTTCTAGAACAATCTATGGGATCATACAAGGGAAAGACAAGAAAGAGATCAGTATCCACATGATGAGCTGTTAAAACCCAAAGTTTCTGCTGAGACAGAAAGACTTGTTTAATGGGCAAAACTCATGCTGTTTTTCTCTAGTAAATGTTCTTTTAAGTTACTTTCAAGTCCTTAGTACATAACAGAATTCTGAGTGTTACACAAGCCTCATCCATAGCATGTCCCAGTGTGCAAAAAGTGGACCTTGAAGTGAGCTGGAATGGTTTCTAAAAAATGCTAACTATGCCCCTTTTCCACTCTCCCTCCCCAAAGATCAAGTCCAGCCCAACTTAACCATCCAACCCAGAGCATTCCTGTGTTCTCCAGCCCCTTTAACAAAACACAGTGTGAGAGGGACGTCAAACGAATTAATAACACAACTTTCCACTCAGCTGACCGAAACATCCCTTTTAAGGCAAAGCAGTTCAGATTTCTCTTTTCATTAAGTTCCAAAAATACCTCAAAAACAGAGAGAACGAGAGAAGGGAAGAGAAATCATTGCACTGCCTGGTTTGAGCTGACATCTCTTGGCTTTGATGACTATAGAAAAGAGAGAGAATGGCTTTTACAGACTTCGACAAACCTGATAAAACCCCTTGAGGCCTCAGACATAAATATATGAGCCGGTCCAGAGGATTCGGACTCACAAAAGTAATATGACACAAGATTAAAGATCCCTGCTCTTGAACCTTTTAAAATGTTTTGAATTCCCATGTTTTAGGTTCCATCTTGTCCACTTTATGTCTGACAATCTTCTTTAGGCAGTTTATTTTTCAACAGCAAACATCCAAGAGACGTAGTGGAACTTAGTACTCAATTAATCATACATAAACCAATCCAGATGGAAAAAATAATCTATTGTGACTGTGAAATAAGGAAGTCTTGTTCCATCCAGTCACACATTATTCCTAATGTTAACATTTTGTCCATTTCTCTAATAAATATTCTTCAAAATAGGGAAAACAATATTCTGAACATCTGTCCACAATGTGTCCGATTCCTAGAGGTCATTTATATTTTGTTATGCCTTAAAAGAGCTTTTGTACAACATTCTTGGAAGACGTCCTGAATATGTTATATTTCTCTAAAAAATGTTTTACAAAATAGGGGAAACAATATTCTGAACATCTGCACACAATGTGTGCCATTCCTAGAGGTAATTTCTATTTAGTTAAGCCTTAAAATAACTTTTTGTAGAACATTAGGGAAGACGTCCTACATTTGTTTAGCTTCGTCTACACACCACCGTAACAAAAAGTTGGTTCTGAGATCTTATACTGCTTTTTGTGAGGTTTTATTTTCATTCACAATATCTTTTTGACATAAAAAGGTCCACAAAACTTAGTGGGTCGTCCTAATAAAATAACTGTTCTTTTTTTTACATTGCCTTGAAGGTGTAAAAGCAGAAGCAGAGTAAGTTTTACCAGGCATGACGTTTTAACAGGAAGAGACATGCAGGGCAGAGTTTTCAGGCTTTAGGCTTGAACTACCCTTTCGAAACAGCAAAAATTCCCAACCATATGTAAACCATTACAGAACTCAGGAAAATGTTTACAATCGAGTGTCACAGTAGAAACATGTTTTCTATCAGAGATAAGGGATAAAAGGCCTCAAACCAGAGCAGACCAAACGTGTGTCAGCCTCAGTTTAACTTTCTCTACATATTTGCAGAGTTCACAGGTCACAGCCATCCTGCTTCTAATAAAAGATAGTGTAGTTCCACTGTCCCCGGATAAACCACACTAGAGACGTCTTGCATTTAGTGAGAGTAAAGACAAAGGATATGTTAAGTTATTCCTCAAAAGGGGTTGCTCTGCATATATGGTTTTACAGTATAATGCTGAATCATGACCAGGAAATGGAAGCAGCTGATACAGTTCTTTGACTGCTGTAAAAAGATAGAACTTCAAAATGACAATCAAATGCTGTTTCTATTAGCATAATATGAGGCATCCCTCTGGGCAATGTATTAGGCCCGTTCATTTTTAAACAGATTAAGGCTTTGCATGTAATTGATTACAAAAAATAAGCTTGTGTCTGTTGTGAGGATGCGTGCAGGGTGGAAAACACTTAGGTCTGTTTTAGGGTTTTGGCAAAAGCAGCGATTATTTTAAGCGCAGCTTGTCAGTGCAGTGCGGCTGATCGGTAGTAAATGCTGCTCCACCTGAACATCAGAGGGCGCTCTCGTGCAGACATGACAAATATGCCCCATCACAGAAGTAGACAACGCCCGTCATTCCAGGAAATCTCTATCGCTGTAGCTGAATAAACAGGAGATTGAAATGCTTTGATTGATTAAACATGACCAATAAACACACAACTGCCTTATTCTGTGTAAGAAGCCATGCTCTTACTGTCGTTATGAAGTGAGTTTGGAGTAATAGCATGTTATTAACTGTTGTCTTTTGTTGGACAAGAGGTTATTAAATGCTTCTCATGTTTGGAAAGCTGTTTGACGCGTGTTGCTTTTTCAAATGCACGTTATAAGGGATTCAAACTCACAGTGCTTTCTAGGGATGCAACGATACCATTTTTTCTGAATCCAGATCCCAAACATTCTGAGTATCGACCGATACCGATCCGATACCAGCGCAGTTTTTTTTTTTAAATCAAGTAGAATTTCTAGAACTCTGTGTTGAACTGATGCTCACTCTTTTGTGTATTAAACACAATCTACTTAATACAGACAACTTAATTATAAAGAAAAACAATAAATAAATAAAAATATGATCATAATCTATGACAAAAACTCTATTATAAACTAGATTACTGGATAACTCAGCAGTAAAATTTAGTCTAGAAAAATCACGAGTGCACAATAATTGTATAAAATCTGACCATTTAGTGAAAAAAAAAAAAACATTATTTAGTGGGGAACAAATAAGAGACAATAAGTGTAGCACTAAATCTGGTAAAACATTACACATTGCTCTTTGTATTGTTGTAAAATACATTCATGAAAAACAAGATGACAAAAATCAAAAAGATCAATTATTTTATAGTCTACTATAAAATGAAGACATTTTTTAAATGTAGCCTATAGCACAGCTGTTTAATGAGGCAGCAACATATGATAGATGGGACAGAACAAAAAAGGCTATTAATAATCTTTCATTGTGCAAAAGTATTATGATATAATTATGAAAGACTCCAATACAGTGCGGCACAAAGCGCTTATGCGCATCCCGAGCGCAGAATGATGCGTTTGCAGCAACACGGAGTCACAGCGCGCAGATCTTCGAGTCCGCATTGAAAAGTTCAAAGCACAAAGGAAAGACATATAGAGGGTATGCACGTGACGTCACCGTTGGCCGGAGTGACTGCGGTTACGCCCACTAAGTGGCAAAAACACTGAGCGGCAGCATTGGTTTTCAGCGTGAATGCTGCGGAAAAACACACAAAACGCGTCTAAAACGGGAAAGAGCTTTGAGACTGACTGTACAACTAGATTTGACAAGAAATATGAGGTATATTTTTACAGACTACCTAAAGCTACAGAACAGAGAAGCAAATAGATCGCTGCAATTCATAGAAACAAGTGGACTCCAGGCAGCGAAAGGTGGATTGCAGTTTTCATTTTTGTGTCAATATGCTGAATTTAGTGGTAAAATCATTCTCTATATATTGTATTGTTATATATTGCAGTGACAACTCATCAATCAAATATTTACCACTGTATATTCTGTATAATTTGACATTTTTAAATAAACACTGACAAAAAACTATACAAGTTTAGACGATATGATGATATATATAACATTGCTATAAGTGATCACCTGGATTTAGACCTGCCTATATTGTATTTATATAAAGCGTTCACAGGCAAATTTGCTGTATGTATTTCCTCGGTGTCAAAATCAGGCACATATAAATGTCAGGAAACACGATTCCTGGCTGCATGTTAATATCCATGGATCACTGGATCTTTAGTAAGTTGTAAGGAACACTATATTGAGTCCAATCTTTAGTTTAAACTGATAATCGTTTGTTTTACTTGCGTTTTCACAGTTTCCCCTATTAAATCCAGTCACGAAGCAGCTCTTCTGCCACTCAGTCCGGCTGAGGGGGACGTGTTCCGGCGGGAAAGTAACATTAATGCATTCCCTCTATTGATGCGTAGTGTATTATACAGTATCTATGCAATAGTTTATTGAGCCTTTTCTTTTAACAGTTTTAAATTTCAGTTACTGTTCACTAGAAGAACAATTATAGTGCTCTCCAGTGTTGTGATCTAACAGACACACGGTAGAAAGTAACATGATTAAGGTACAGCAATAAAGTCCAGCAAGATATTCATTTTATTCAAAACCATAGAACTTTATCTATAGATCAAGTATAATAATAGTAACATTGAATCATCTTGGAGAGAGTTTCATCGTTGACTGTCGTAACCGAACGCTGTTGAATGCTGAATGGAGAATGACTGACAGCCGCAGCGGAGGGAAGACTCTACTTAGTAATTAATATTTAAGTCATTAAATTCAAGTTCATCTCACATTATACTATACAATGGCTTCAGAACACTTATAATATAGTGCACGAATATTTATAATGCTTTTGTGGGGCTTAACAATAACACAGAATAGTATACGCACAATATCGAATTTGGATCGGCCTCGTCTGACCGATACCCGATCCGGCCAATAATGGCAGTATCGGAGCCGATCCGATACCCCTAGTGCTTTCAGATGGAGCAGCGTTTACAGAGCCGTAGCCTACATCAATGACAACCTGCGCATACAAAATAATCGCAGCCTTTGCGATTTCAAAATTGCGATAAGTCATCTTGATTTAAGTGTGATTACATGGAAATTACGATTAATCGCGCAGCCCTAGTCTGTTTCTGAACGTAGGCACATGCAGCGCAAAAGCAAAGTGTAACTGAAAGAGCAGCTACTGTGATTCTATTCAGGAAAAAGTTATCAAGAGTTGGTCAATGAAAAGTTAGGGGGTGTACCGAAATACTGACCACCAAAACAGAAAAAGAAACAAGTTATTTTAAAATCAGATAACAGAAACACAGATAAAAAAGCAGCATTCACGTGACATGATCTTGGTTTAATTGATCTTGGCTTGAGCACCTGTCCTTTTTATTCCTGGAGAGAAAGTGCCCTTTTTTCTGGGGTGCTTTTTTTTTATTTTTGCAAAATAATATATATTCCTGTTTGCGCACAGCTTCCCTGTCAAACAAATATATTTATAGTATATCTAAATATCAGGTCAGGAGTTCTGAAGCGCTCCCCCTTCAGAACCTTTTTTATTGAACCTGTGATACTTTCAGGATCAGGATTCATTGATGAATAAAAAGTTAAATAGAACAACATTAAATTAAAATAGAAATTCTTTTATAAGTCTTAATTGTCACTTTTTATATCAATTTAGCACATCCTTGCTGAATAAAAGTATTAATTTATTTTATAAAAAAAAAAGAAAATGACTGACCCCAAACTTTTGAACAGTAGTGTATATTGGTACAAAGTATTTCTATTTTAAGATGCTGTTCTTTTTTTAACTAAGAATCCTGAAAAAAATATTCAAATTTAAATAGTAATATTTCACAATATTACTGTTTTTTTCTGTATTTTAGATCAAATAAATGCAGCCTTTGTGAGCATAAAAGGCTTCTTTAAAAAAAAACTAGTGCTGGGCAACGATTCAAATTTTTAATCGCGATTAATCGCATGCGATTAATCGCGATTAATCGCATTGTTATGCGCAAAATTGAATAATGACTTCTAAAGTAGTGTATTGCGCACTTTTGATTTAAATGTACTGCTATATACACAAAAGTGCAATAACTTTAAACAAATAAGGTGCTTTTATACCAGCAGTATTCCCTTTACACAGTAATCTCAAATCTCAACTTAAACATTAATGTAATCATATCAAATATTTAAACAAAGCTATTTGCCACTGCCAGGGCATTACCTTTTATCTAGTTTTAGCTTAGGTTTGGTCATGCCATGGTTTCCCACGTAAGATTACATTAAACAGAGTAAAAAAAACAATTTATATTTTATACTCACGCTGTTGCTGTGTAGCGCGCGTACACTTCGGCGTACCCTGACGTGCACCTCTCCAAAAATGTAACGTCAATTCTACGCGTACCGCAAGCGCTGTGATTGCGACAACCGCTCCCCGGGTTTCACATGCTCCCTCTGCATGTGTAATAGCACGTAAACGCGGACAACGACGCAGAGATATAAATGAAAACCAACGCGTAGTCTATAGCGTATTGTCTTCGGCGTAAGTCCGACGAAGTATAAATCAGCCAAGAGTGAGGTGAAGTGGTCGAGCACAAGGTGCAGCGACAAGCGGGTGCGCTCCTGTGAAACTGTTGCGGTCATGCTCGCCTCACGCACGCGCCCGCTCGTTGCCGAAGTTGAATTGTCTATAACTTTTTATAAAGGACGCGCAGCACAAATCATTAGAAGAGAGACTGATCCTCGGCTCGCTGTTAGTGAGTTTCCAGAATCTAAATAGTTATTATCTAGGTTTTATAGGTAGGCTACTATCCATAGAGCGCTTGTCATTCACTCGCGGAGCGCAACCCTTTAACTGTTCACCAGAGAGAACCTGCCTCTCTCCACTGCTTGTTTGGGTGGGTTATTTGCTGGCTGACCAACATCCCACCCCTCCTGTGATCATGGTTTGACTGTAGGCCTATGTGTATTCAGAGCCAGTGAGCAACGGACTTTCAAAATAATAATAATAAAAAAAAACTGCGTTAACGTGCGATAAAAAAATTGTCGGCATTAATTAATAAATGCGTTAACGCGATAACGCGTTAACTTGCCCAGCCCTAAAAAAAACATAAAAAATAGTAGTATATACTTATAATACTAATATACTGTATATATATATATATGCATATGCCCCTTTTTTACATTTGAGCCCCTGCCCCTGAGGAACTCTCTGCACGTCCCTGCTACTAACTAGCATTACATCAAAGTGCAGTCCTAAATGCCACCCTAAGCCCTTGCGACTGCAAGGGCTTAGGGTGGCATTTAGGACAGGGACAGCCCAAGTACACAATTTTTGAGTGTTGCTGTCCTCTATAGAGAATTAACAAATATAGGTTATGGCAGATGTTCAAGATAAAGGAAAATCTGATGTAAATTCTTCTTGCTGCATTACAATCAGATTACAGTAAACAAGTACTGTGAAGGCAATGGCTAAAAAAAAAAAATCTTTCATCTGTCTGTCAGATCTTTGACAGATGGGTTCATTCACTGTTTATTCAATAATACTAACTCTGTGCTTCTTTATAGTACTGTGTGTAGACAGCAACGTGGCTAAAACGTCAGCTAAAACTAGAGTTCATGCATCAGTGAGAAACTCTGCAGAGGGAGGAAGGGCACGGACTCTCTCCCTGCCCATGCCTGAACCTCTACGCTGGAAATCAGGTCAGTGTTGGACCCAAAAGTCTCTGCTTGTGTTTCCATGTGGAGGGTATAAATATAGGCAGTGCAGCACAGAATTAAAAAACCAACAGCCTCATGGTAAATGAAGAGGAAATCCAGGATCACTGGATATGACTTTTGGTAAGAGACAACAGGGTTTTTTCTGGGTCAAAAAATGTCTTAGGTAGTGGTGGACGAACACAGTCATCCACACACACAGTACAAAGTACCCTACCAATGTGAACTGCGAGCCCAGTACTGAAAATAAATCCAAAATAAATGCAGAAACAGTTTGTAATAGGGATGCACGATATATCGACCACATAACGATATCGGCCGATAAATGGTGTTTTTAGATGTTATCGTTATCGGTCCGATAAGAAAATTGGGCCGATATATCAAAGCCGATAGATAATAGATTATTTACTTCAGTTGAGAGACGCGCGCTGTTCGCCATGATGGTTCTGAATGATTGGGATTCACTTTGAAAAGGAAGATACAGTTCAGTGCAACATGTGCAGCACAAATCTGTCACATAGGCTTCATAACATTATAATAAAAACACGCCTGTAAAAGTATGTTGTGAATTCTTGTTCGCCAGTGTTTCAGCGTGTTAAAGAGCGCGTTGAGGTGGAAAGAGCGCATCTATGAAGTTAAGCCTTCATGACAAGCACAGTCAAGTTCTCTTGAGCATTCGCAGCATTCTGTGCCATTGTAAGTTGTAATATGTTTATGTTGTGTATATATATATGATTAATCTAATATAGGATGCGTTTGGTTGAGTTAATGAACGATGCAGTAGCGCTTCATTGTACCGGTGATCATCTTTATCTTTAGCGTGCGCAGCTCAAACAGCAATGCACATTTATTACTATAATTGGGACTGTCATATACATGCCATTATAATGAGAACACTATTGTAATAAAACGTTGTGAATTCTGTTTAGTTGCCGTTTCAGCGCGTTGTTGTGGGAATAGCGCGTCCAGAACAGGGATATTACACATTATGACCAGCACAAGTTCGATTGTGCATTCACATCATTTTGCGCAGATAAGTCGTAATATAAAGTTGATGTAATATAAATATCTGATTAATCTCACATATGATGCGTTTCGTGGATTTAAACACCCTGCTAGAAAAGTTCTTCAGTTTCCCGGTGCTCGTTCTCTTCAGCTCCAGCGCGCGCAGATTAAACAACAATGCAAAACATTAAAAGCTATGATTGGGACTGTCATACAATTATAATTGTATTCACTATTGTAATACATTTGTAAATTCTTTGGGTTTGCATTCTTCAGCAACCGTTGAGTTGATTAACCTTCTAGCAAAGCGATTCGGTTTAACGTTCGTTCTCTGCAGCTATAATATAATTAAATTATAATTAAACCTTATTATAAAGTGTTACCATTTTTTAATAAAGAAAGTTGTCCATATGAGTGTAAAATTAATTTTAAAAGTTAAGGAATCTTACACTGGTTCAAACTAGGCTATACTGTATTGTATATGTTTGATTTATGTTAAAAGTGTTTGAGACAAGGCTTTTAATGGTGAGCATTTTGTTATACAGGCTATCAAAGTATATAATTTTTTTTATTTAGATTTATCGGCCAATATATCGGTTATCGGCTTTCAAATGTAAAGAATTATCGGTATCGGCCAAAATGTTCATATCGGTGCATCCCTAGTTTGTAATATTAAATTCATTAAATAAATCAAAAATCACTGTCAAGACAGATCATAAGACATTAAGAGAGTGCTCTTAAAGTCCCCCTATAGTCAATAATTGTATCCCTTAAAACACATTTTTGATTACCAATCACATATTTAAATGTTTTATCCTGTGAAAAAAGTTATTAATTTCTTAAAATAGCTTGAATGTAACTCTTCACTCTTGCGTCATTTAGCGGATCCGTGAATGTGCAAATTAGCCCTGCCTCCACTCACTCACACCAGCACAGAGACTCACTCGGTCAACTGTAGTAAACGCTGCACAATGGCAAGTGAAAATACTGGTTTAATTCAGCCATATATGTTTGAAGAAGAAGTAGAAAAGTGAATTATACAGGCTCGTATGCAAGTCGGTGTATCAGAATGGTATACAAGTCGGTGTATCAGAATGGTATACAAGTCGGGGTATGAGAATGGAAAGAAATAAAGGCATATAGTTTATCATAACATTGCAATACATACATAATTCACCTGCTATATTGCTAAATGTATATGATTTTTCATATCAACAGAAAAATATAAGGAGATAACCTGGCTTGTCTTGAGACTCCTGCTTCAGAGCATAGTAGCTAATGATATCCTAAAGCCCGCCCGCACATTTACCGATTGGTTACAACTAGCCAAGGTAATTTGTGACATAAGAAAGAAACACCAGTGAATTCAAACCTTGTTTTTAAAACTGTCTTTTTTTCACTGCAGTTTTAAGGAAAGAATACTCGGCAATGGTGTTGACTTATGAATATGCACATGGTTTGTCTTAAAGCATATTAAAAACACCACATAGTCATAGGACCTATATAACAACATTAAAAACTTGATTTTCACCACAAGATATTTAAGGAACCTTAATGTCCATATAAAAATGCATCAATGTTGCTTCCTTTTATATAGCCAACACAAATCAAGTGATGTGTAGTGATTGACTTAGACTAAAGGTGGGAAAAAATATGTAGAGGACTCTTAGCCCACTGTAGCACACTAGACTTTACAAGAAAGGAGAGAAGGAAATCAGGACAGTGTTTGAATTCCCCATCTCCACCCAACACAAACATGCACAGAAGCTAATGAACTTAAATATAATCACTTCTGTGCAGCGGCAGAGTGCTGCAGCTGTGTCCGGTGTGCCGTCCCGGATACTGAGGGAACATTACACCATCACAGAGCATGTGGGCTGCTGTGTGTGCATCACTCTGGTTCAGCTGAGCTATTTCGGGAGACCTTAGAGATGTTTCAAACACACTCCCACTCTCGCACCCACACTCCTCAACAGTGTGTCACAGAGGAGGGGGGAGGTCGAGAAAAAAACAAGGTCAAAGGTCGATGAGGTATCATTTGCTGATTGATTCATTTGAGATGCACATTACTACAAGGTGTTGAACAGTGATCGGTCTCAGCTGACCACTTGTAAATGGGGTCACCAACACTGTACCTAATTCCAGGTGTAAAATACACACCTAATGGTTAACACACACTAAAACTTCTGTATTCTGTACTGTACATATGCTCAAATGTAAACATGGGCGTGTTTGTGCGCAGGTAAGAGAGAGAAAGGGTGGGGCGTTTTTGAGGAGAAAAGACATTTGACATCATTTACAGATGAATGTGAGTGCTTAGAGCTGGGGAATCTGATGAGCTCTTCTTACAAATATTTTCTATGATGTAAAACATCACAGGAGGAGCAGGTCTGAGCAAATCCAAGCAATCCCAGACACAGTGCAGTACTTAGGATATCAACTCTTGCTGTGTACCTCTTTGTTACTTAACTCCTGTAAGCTCTTCCATGCAAATAGTGGTCAACTGACATGTTTTTTTTAATAGCCAATGCCTATAACAAAGCTGGCCAATGAACAATTTAATAATGCAATTTAATGACTGCAAATAAAATATATGCCAAATTGCATCATGCCATTGAACATCTATTTAAGACAAAATGTATTCAAAATTAAAAAAACTTTTCTGTCTGACACTAGAAAGAATGATTGCGAATGTTCATCTGGGACACAGCAGGCCACACAAATAATAAATTCAAATATGTGACAACATCAACTCGACATGTTGAAACATCTTTTCTTTTTTCTTTTTAAATCTACAGGCACTGCTTACTTTAAGATGTATTAAGATCCATCTCGGGTAATACGATTAATACCAACCTCTCAAATGGACAGAAAGATTAATGTGCGGTCACATAATAGTGAAGTTTTGACAAAATATCACGGACAAAAAATGTCTACTGTCTATTGTCAATAGTGTAGTAATGTGTGAAGCACAGTGTTACAGTGTCTGGTTTGTGTTCCCTTGTTTGTCACTAGAGGTCCTCGTTATTAGGGGTGTGCTAAAAAATCGATACAGCAATACATCGCGATTTTTATATTCAGGATATACTACATCGATTTCCAGCTAAAAAAAAATCGATGTTACAAAAAAAATCACGTTTTGAACTACAACCTCCGTCTTGCAGATGTCGCAGTACGGCGGCTTTAGTTTTCCCCAACTTGCTGGCTGCCACCATAGAGCGCCACTTTCGGTAGTGAAAGCTGGAAGCGGCATGGCAGACTCAGCCGACAAAATTACTTCGGCCCCTTCACAATATAAAGTCGATGTGTGGGTGCACTTCGGTTTTAAAACAAACCGAGCATGGACTTGCAGACATCCCAAGTCTCCCGGAAGTTACGGGAGTCTCCCTCATATTGATAGCGGCTCCCTGATGCCCGCAAATTAGTTAAAAACTCCCGGAATCTAGTGCGAGCGAGAAAGAGCGCGTATGCGAGACAGAAGAGACTGAGCTCCAAACGGCTCCAAACCGTATAGCGCACGCACGGCGGAGAGGGAGAGAGCGAGAGACCTTGCGTGCATGTGTGTGCGTGTGAAGTGCATGTAAGACAGCGCATGAAAGACAGAGAGCATCCTGATTGGCCTTTTTTGGTAAGTCAACCAATGCACTTTATTTTAATGTTTTCAATATCAGTGTGTCCATTGTTAAAAGTGCAAGTCTATTTTGTTATGGCAGCTAAACAATAAAATGGAAAGGAAATTTTTTATTTTTTGTATTATTTTAGGTCATTTATCAATGTGATCCGATGTAAGACTACTCAGATGGCACATCGTAACTTGTATTTTATTTTTACATTTTTAGTTAACTGTGTGGAATATCGCAATATTTATCGTATCGTGATGTATCGTGATGTAATCGTATCGTGATCCATGTATCGTGATGCGTATCGTGAAGTCCTTGCCAATACCCACCCCTACTCGTTATCACGGTGTCCTTCACTATTGACTTCATTTCCCAGCATTCTGTCTGTCACTGTCACTCATCAGTTCATTGCACTCAGCTGTTCCCCGTCATCATTGTTCCCAGCTGTTCATTGTTAGTCTTGTTAAATCTGTGTATATATTCCCTGTCTGTGTTAGTATGTGTACGGATTCGTTGTTAGATGTCACCACTTCCTTGGTCGGTTTTCTTGTTGGTTTGTGTTTTGTTTTCATGTTTAGTTTGATTATTTGGATTTTGACCCCTGCCTGGAAGACTATGATTTGGATTACCCTTATATTAATAAACTGCTGCAAATTGGATCTTCTGTCCCGTGTGTGTCGTGACACACAGCTCACACAAAAGAAACTATCAAACCAAGCAGCTATCCGTTGGTCAAAACAGTGAATTTGTGTGAACAACTTGAACACAATGTGAAATCTGTGTGGGGAAATCACACAAAATTCCTAAATCACTTGCATTCCAATTAAAATGACTGGATATTCCTTTCAAAAATTAACTGAACAATGGTAAATGTGATAACATGCATTTTCAACTACCTCACAAAACATTTTGGACCACGTTTACACCTGAATTTAGCACACTTGGGATCAGATGGCCCAAAATAGATCCTGTTAAAACACAAAGTAAATATTTGTAAAATGTCTGTGTTTTTTTTTGTCCATACATTGAAAGTCAGTGGGGTCCAAAACAACTTGGGCACCACTGACTTTCTCTGTATAGACAAAAACAGTTCTTCAAAATATCTTTTTACACATAAAACCAGTTGTAAACAGTCATGCAAGAAGCACTCTCGATTTGAGTCCTTTGGTACTGTGTGAAGATCAGTCCTCAATCAGGACAGCTGGACTGGTTCAGTGTGTGTTTGTGTGTGTGTGGGAGGAGCTGCTGTAATCTTCTTGTGTTCACACTTTAACACCTCTTCCTCAAGCTGTATGTCTGTCAGCAAGCTTTCCCCACTCCCTGACAGCACAAAACTAAAGAGACACTCAGCTGTGCACCAGATTTGGTCATCCTTCCTAAACACCTCATATTTCACAGTTTGCAGGAACACAGAGAATTAATGAAAGAGTTAAGTCATTTTTTTCAAGATTGTGTATACTATTTCACTATAAAAATGTCAATTTTCAAGATAAACAGCTGGTTGTTAATGTCAGTGGCAGTGCTGGGATGGGAATTTGTTTACAGGCTGTCAAAAGCTAATCCACTGATGACGTTTAACGACCATACCATTTGGTAAATCTGGTAAAATACACAACAAATTTCACTTCCTTTTAATTTGAGGAGAAGTGTCAACTCAAAGCCTCATTCTCACAGAGAAAGAAGAATAATGATGTCATGTAAAGTACCAAACTGTCCTGAGATTTTGCAGTCATAGCTGAGATTTTGCAATCGAATGAAGACATACTGACAAAACGGTGTCAGTATTTATAAGTTCACTTGAGCAAGAAAGAAAGAGAGAAAAAGTGAGGGAACAAGAGGAGTGAACCACAGTATTTAATTTATAACCTCAAACTAGTAATTTAGCCTCTCCATAATCCCTGGGTCTGGTGCTATGTCTGGTGATTACTCTTATTGGACACCGATAACCATCACAAGCGTTTCGATGTATGCTTCCTCCAAGTGGAAAAGCAATCAGTAGACTGGCAAAACCAGAAGCAGGACCTCCTCATAAAGAACAGCACACCGGTATTTGTAGTTTGATCATTGGGCAAACTGTCTTCTAACTTTCTCTTGAGTGAGAACTGCCCCTGCCTTCACCCTCTCATGAACACACACCCATCCTGTTTCAGCTGACAAAGTTCACATGTACTGTTGTATAACCAAAAATAATAGCTCATCATAAAACAACCTTTGCCCTTCTAAGGTGAGAGACAAGTGAAATCGTACAGCAGGTAAAGAAACACAAGAGATAGACAGAGATAAGCTACAATAGAAACAGACAAAGAACAACACAAGAGTGTCGGCCGGCATTTGGCAGAAAGAGAATACATCCGGCTCTAGAATGCAGTCCAGATTTCCAGCTGAACATACATTAATACAGTGGCTCTCAGCTGGGGGTTTTTCTGATGTTACAAAACAAACACAGTACCATTCTTAATGCTTAATGTTGTCTGGGTCAATATTTTCTTTGACCTTATGTCAAAAACCACTAGAACAATGTTGTATATTTTACTGACTTTACATTATGCTTGATGTTTCCAATAATGTATAAATCCAGAGAAATCAGCCATTTTAACCAGTAAAACTGTCTGTGTCATTGCGTTGCCTGTCAATGACGTCATATATCCGCATTACCTTCGATTGCCGGTTTTACTTCTGTGGAAACCAAACACCAAAGATGATTTAATATATTATGTGTTTTATTAGGCTGGTGAGCAACTGTTTGGACACCTTTATTGACAGAAATCTAATCATTGTTATATACTAGCTCAACACGGTTAGTCTTATTGTTTGAATCTTTTGTTTTCTTGATTTACCACAAGTAGGCCGAATATGTTTGTACTAGGGCTGCACGATATTGGAAAAAAACTGACATTGTGATATTTTGTTTTTCTGCAATATTACAATATAAAGACAGTTTCACTAGATGACTAGCTCGATTTGGAAAGAATTAATCATTCTAGAATGATTGACGTGATTTTGTAGGGGAGTGAATCTGCATAGAAAATAATTACACAAATTGCATTAGATAAATACAATAGAACAAAGATACAAATTAAAATATAACAGATACAAATTAAATATACAGTGCTTTGTTTTTTCAGTCAAGTCTAACAGTATTCAGGTACAGAAATTGAACAATCAAATGTAAAATAACACTGCATAGTGTAACACTGCAATTAATCTTTGTTAAAGATACAAAAGTGATTTTCTCTTTGTGTATTTTGATTAACATTAAAAACAGACTGCATCGGGTATATTAGGCTGCTGTCACTTTAAGAGCTAATGCATGGATCCAATATAATGATCTGTTTTCTTTCTCAGTTGTTTAGGTTCACGTAAGCCATATGTGATTATTTACAAGGACACTCGCTGAGACGGGTATTTTCACATTGTTTTGCGTGTATGTGTCCATTTAAGCACAAATAGAGGAAGAAGAGATCGGAATTTGGTGTAAGCTTGCTGTCTGTGCTGCTCTGTGTGTGCGCACAGAAAACAGCCCATGAGTTCTCTTTTGTGTCTTCTTGAGCACTAATGGCTTTAAATTGCTTAAATGTTTAAACTGACAGGATCTAAAAACACATGCAAATGATAACCTTTCACTCTATGATGGTTAAACTTTGCACTTAATCCAAGAATCATGTGCATTTCGAACTGTGATGCCGGGTCCATATGAATCACAGATCAACTATGATCCCTATACTTCATATCGCACATGTGACTTTTCACAGATGCGCACATGATATCGATGCGAAAGCAATTTATCATGCAGCCCTAGTTTGTGCCATGCCTCAGAGACACTATTTTGTCAAGCAGTTTACATAGCATAATCAGAAAGAGCTTTATTTGTAGCAACAGTAATCAAGCATTTTCTCGAACATACCATATATTTTAAAATAATTGCATGCCATTTAGCAACACAAGTCATCCATTGTTACGGCAACGGACTGTCGTTGAGTGAGTCATTAAATCGTTCATTCAACGAACACGTTCAAAAACGCTTATTCATTAAAAGATATATGTAATGAAACAAGATGTTAATTATTTTTAACTTTGAGCTCCACTTTTCAAGGCTCAGCTGACCAGCAATGCATCGCACGGGTAACGCTGAAGCTGATGCTTCTCTTAATAGAGACCAATGGCATTGATTCAATGCGTGACTCGCTGACTTTTTTTCCCGTGGCTTCCTCGCGCTGTTGATGCTGACCAGCACTGCCTCTAACGCCATTCAGGGTAAATACCCTTAAACGTTAAAAGGGTGATATGACAAATATTTCGCGTTCCTTGGACACGGCAACCTTTTCACGAATATATATGACTTGACCTCAAAGACAGATGCAGGTAAACGCATGCGCTCATTCGATCCCTCTCATTCACTGTCTGTTTAGGGTTGAGTGCAAATCCACGAAGTTTCTGTACAAATCACCATGATAAACAGTCTTGTTATCATTATTAACTTATTTAACATGCAATACACATGGCACAAAGTTCAAAGCAAGAAGGGTATAGCCTTATGAAAAAAAAAACATGTGAATATCACGGTTGCTGCGGTTACTTGCATTCCTCTGCGGTTGGCCTGTCAGTAGCGCGGTACTACAATATTGCGGTTATCGCGACAGCCCTATCTCATACCAGCCACAGAACTAACGCACAGAGTAACTTTAACATAACTTTCAACACTCAAATATATTGTAGTAAGATTGCTTTGACCAAGTTAAAAAGCGCTGTGTTAACCAACTATTTTAATTAGTCAAATAAAGTGACGTGTATAAGTAATTCGGCACTTGTGGCCATTTCATTAGAATGAAATAAAATAATGTGAATATAAGTGATCAAACGCAACTGTAACAAAGTTAAAGTTCAGGGAAGAAGGGGGCGGACATTAACCGTAACTTTAATCGTCAAATAAACAACAAAACGAAAGGAGTGCCAGCAGCTGACAGCACCATTTAAGCATAATAAAAACAGCAATGTAAAATGTCCCAGGCTCTCTGTCCCCCCCTGCTTCATACCACAGTAACGTTAATAAAACTTTAATACATTAACTCATCCATGAACATAATTTCTGCCCAATACCATCGGATTGCTTTCCACCAGCTGAGGACGTGAAGACAACAACTCCAATGATTTCACGCTCATTCACGGCGTCATCAAGCTACGCCTTGGTTTTTGTTTTGAATAAGCAACCTCTAGCAGCCAAACTTACATATTGTGCCTTTAACAAAAATATTCTATTTAAAATAAATGTTTCTAGAAAACTATTAGAAGCAGTGGATATTAAATATATAATAAAAAACCCAGCCCTGAGGACCACTGCTCAAGAAACTGTACATAAGTGAAACTAGGTACAGCACAATCTTAAATTCAAACAACATTAAACTACTTTCAACTGCATTTTTAAAAGCTTTAACTCCAGACAATACAGAATCTCACCTTGGCAATCCCTTTGAATTCCATACAGAAACCAACACCTATACCGTCTCTCTTTCTTCTCTAGTCAGTCTCTGAACACATCTCAAACTAAAGATCAAAGCAACTCACGGGAAAGTGTAAATATTTGATCTTGACTCCATAAAATTCCAGGGTATTCAAGACAGTCTAAGTCTAAAGCTAAAAGAAGTCTAGTAAAAGTTAAGTGCCAGTACTGTAGCGGTATTTAGTTAAATGAGCTAGTTTATGTTCATACTAAACACAAATAGACAAGTGTTCTAGAGTCACTATGACAGGCGCTGCTTCTCAGGCCTTACTGAAAATCCGTCAGTGCTCTGCATTTGAGTCTGGGACAGGTCATGGCAGGTCCTCTCTGTGCTAATCTTCCCTCTATCTGCTTTATGGGCCCCACCTGCCTAATGTAATGGAGCTTGTATGGGGGTTGCAGTTCTCTCTGTGCTTAGTGTTTCATTTCCCTACCCCCCCCATCACCACTGCAGCTTACCTGACAAATGCATACTCGTGTGTGTATATGTGTTAGCAGTGTTTTGTTCATAAACAAATCATTGTTTTTAATGAGTCTTTCAATTAAATGCTTTTTCACAAACCGACTCATTTTTTTTCATTCACTTTAGTCTCTCTCTCGACTGCTTTCTTGCCTTTAAAGATGAAATATAGTGCATAGTACAGTAGTTGAACAAACATCATTGGTTAGATCTATTGAATGAAGACATTCCCCTTCACTGCAAGAGTTATTAGTTGTGTCCCAAATAATTAACTATGTACTTTTGTGTCTAGTTAAGTGTGTGAAGTATCCATGCAAATGTAGTCATGCAAAGAAAATGGACTCTATCATAACA
Source organism: Gila orcuttii (assembly GCA_026230005.1). Lineage (NCBI taxonomy): Eukaryota > Metazoa > Chordata > Actinopteri > Cypriniformes > Leuciscidae > Gila > Gila orcuttii. The sequence continues at coordinate 36,241,203 of JAPDVR010000013.1, read as the reverse complement.
GTATAATTTTAATGATCTCATATGTTGACATTATGCCGGTGAATTGCAGAGCTGGTGCAAACATATCCACATTGCTATGATCAGATGCTTTCTTAACTACTGTTTTTTCACCGCTGTCATTTTTGTTGTGTTGAGAGGAAAGCGCACATTGACAGCACATATACATTCATCTAAACATCGCTCTCAGCGTGGGAATTCTACCCAAATGTGCCACACAAGTCCTGAAAAGTGAAGCCAAAATGTTTCGATCACCCCCAGGAGGCTGGACCCAGTATAAGTCATAAACATGTCTCAAAAATGTCTTACCATTATTTTTTTTAAATTATTTTTCTGTATTTACATGTTCAAAATAAAGATATCAATCAATCAATCAATCAATCTAATGGGACGTGAGACAAACTATACAATCAAATTACACTTCAAATAAATTTCGTCCAAATATGGTTTCTGTCATTTTAGGTAATTATGATGTTGAACTTCAAATGTTTTTTTTTTTTTTTTTTTTATATATATAAATTTGGTTTAAGTTAGTTATTTGATGCTATAAAACCGAGAGTGTGATGTCATGATTGACAGCTGAGATTGACACACATTTAAGTATTAAAGTATGATTTTGCTACTGTTTCATAAATACTGCGTATTCATCCATTCTGCTTATCTGGCATACTTTTTGCGTCCTATGTAGGTATGCAGGGACTCAGTTCTCGCCACCTACCGGCGTAACGATGTAACCTGCAAAAAGAGTCACTCAACATCAGAACAAACCTTGTTGGTGTATTCAAAGGCTCGAATCACTGAGATGAATAAAATGTATGTCTATAATCTCAGACATGTACACAGTCAACACACCAATGCACACACTGCCAAAACACATGAGCTAGCCTCAATATTCCTGACCTCTACCAAAGTCCCTTTAGATAAAGTCTTTGCCTCTACTCGAGTCAAAAATAAACAGATTTTTAGGCCAAGGCAAAAACAGGACTTTCCACTATGTCTAAATATGAGCCATGTAAGGTTAAGTTTCTACTTAATGACATCAAAAGCGTTTAATTGTGACTGTCATCGTGTGTGAACGCAACTCGCATCTCTAATAACGGCTGTCAACATTAATAGCAACAGCTTGAAATACATTTTCTAGGCTATTCCTGTACGTGCCGACAGTAGTGCAGGTCGAGACACACACTGCGTCAAAAAAGCTACACGTTACGATACAGAAATTCAAATTTAACACGGTATATCTGACAAGCGCGTTCAATGTTAAGAGGGAAACAGGAATAAAATCAAATTATTTAAACTCTAACAGACCCAAGTTCTTAAACTCTGCGTTATTGTTCTTCAAGAAAGCGACTTTTCCTGTTTGGAAACAATATTCTAGAATACGTCGGGTGTAACGTTACGTGGCGAGGAATTTAAATCGATTTGACATTTCAATGCTCGCGCACAACAAACTAAGTGCAAATAGAGCGTACATGTTGTAAATGTAAACTTTATTTCGCTACATAGTGCGATGCTGCTGACGTAGAACATCACAATCATACTGAGGGAATCTCTGTTTCAACCTCCTAAAATCAGAACACACCCCATTACGTTTCAGTTGTCCCTCGACTACTAAACATCCGTCGTTTGGAAAGTCCCAGTTAAGTTTACAACCACATCGCTACGAGGCTGTTTCCTACATCAGCCACAAAATAGCTTTACTAAAATCACCGCAGTCCGGCGTATCGAGCTCCTCCGCTGCAGCGAACAGGAGGGGGAGGAGGGTGGCAAAGTTGCCGCAGTTAGGAGCTGTGTCTGGGGGCAAGTTTCGACCATTCAGCTCCCCTTCCACTAAACTAGCTTAATGGCCCCGCTTCGGATTTCTCTTACCTTGAGCACCAGGAGAAGAGTAGTGAGTTTTTTTCGGAGGTAGCTCTCTGGAAGGGCAAACTACTCAGTCGCGTTTGACTTTTTGAGGATGAATAGATCAGCTCTCAGCAGGGTCCTCGCTAGTTCCTTCACTCTCACCCCCTCCCTTGCGCCGCAAGATCAAACCATCACATTCCTTCGACATCCAAACAATGAAAAAGGTGGGTTTTCCTTTGCCAAGAAAGACCCACCCCTAGAACGACTACACCGCCTGTGACCGCAGAAAGAACGCCCTGCCCGGGTAATAAGGTCCCGCCTTCCCCGAGCGAAGAGTGAAAAAGTGGATCAGTCGAGAGCTCTAGAGGAAACTTGAGGAATAACGGAAACCCAGTTCACAAGCTGGACTTTATTTTTATTTTTATTTTAGCACTAATCAATACAGGTGTTAGGCTACAACATTTAAGAACAAAAAAAATAAAAATAAAAAATTATATATATATATACACACACACACACACATTCACGTCACACCTTATGTCAAGGAGAATATTATATATATATATATATATATATATATATATATATATATATATATATATATATATATATATATATAGCCTATATAATATTCTCCGTATTGACAGAATGTGTGACGTCACTGCAAAGGTGAGCACTGCAGTGTTCATTCCACTGTCAGCCAATGTCGCAGTAAAAAAAAACACAAAACCCCCCACACATTTAACCAATTCCTTATACAATGCAAATAGTTAATATGCTTCAAAATGTTTTAAATGGTATTTAATTCCAATTTTAATGATATTTAATACAGTTTAATTGTATTAATAATTGCATCATAACAGAAATATATTAACATTACCACCCACAAATAGTATAACAAATAAAACAATAATATTATTATATTTTAGCCTTGTATTGTTTTATTCAAAGTCATATCTTGATTATTATTTTTTTTGTGTAAAAAATTGTTTTTGTTTTTTATGTATTGTGCTTGCAAAGCAAATAACTTGACCTGTTACCCAAAGGCAACAGTGCAGAAAAAAATTTAACATATTTCCTAACCCTTTAAACACTTAATAGTGGTCAGGAATAGTGCACAAAAAAAAAAAAAAAAAAAAAAAAAAAAAACACCAGTCCAGTAGAAAGCTGACTTTTACAAGGGTTTCCAAAGTGGAATCTGAACCAGCATTTGATTGCTGGTGTACAGCCTCAAACCGCAAGCAACCACCAAAATCACAAACCCTTATATTTTTAGCAACTACACTGTTTCACCAAACTTTGATTGCATTCTTTTTACTCTTCATTAGAGTAATTTCAAAGCAATGCATAGTGGTTTCTCATTAGAAAACCAACGCTCTCGCTACACTTGTTTGATGTTGAGAAGAGAGATGGCGTGAATGTTATTTTCAAAGGAGAATTCAGGACAAACATTTATAACCACTCTACATGCACACAATCCTGTTTTAGGTCCAAAAAGAAAGGAAAGCATTTAATTCTGAAAGCAACAAGTATTAGTGCGGTGGCCAAGTTTTATTCTTGTGCTGCAATTTACTATTTAAGCACTCAGTGAACTAGGCATACATTTATTATTATAACAACATGAAAAGTGTATGAAAAAGTCAAATCTGCCCACCATGGTAAGACAAACACTGCAGTCATGTGTATTTTGTTGCTTTCAACATATTAAAATAAGATAAGAGCAATCAATGAACCAGACACACTTTATCACAGTCCAAGCTTCATATATGCTCTGTTGAGGATGGATGGTAATTAAAATTACTCTTTCTCCAGTGGCAGTGATCCTAAGAAATGAAATGCTATAAACAGCCTACTGGCCTCAGAGTGGCTGAAGTCTAACCAACCAATAGTTACACCTGCCATAGTCAAGGATAATCTTCACCATATGCTTTTGACTTGCCTGGTTTAGGAATCTTGCGCTGTATTATATTATCCTATTTATGTATTTGCCATATAACAGTATTTTTTTATCATTTAACTTTGCCTATTTCAAATTTACACTGTACTGGATTATCTAGTTAACTGTCTCTTACTGCATGTTGCAAACATCAAACATTAGGTTAAGAGGGTTACTTTGCCATATAGGACATGAGTCAAAATCTGGAAATTATGTAACAAAATCATGTAAAAATGAATAATATTTTATTGGAAAATTGAACAACATTTTATCTACCTTCGATAATTGCCTTAGTCCTTTGAACAACTGAGAAGATATATTTAAAAATTTTATAAAAATCACCAGGGTTGTGGACTCGAGTCGCATGACTTGGACTTGACTTGGACTCGAGTCCCAAATTTGATGACTTGCGACTCGACTTGACATAATCAAAGATGACTTGCGACTCGACTTAGACTTAGACAACAATGACTCGCGACTTGACTCGGACTTGAGCCCTGTGACTTGGAAAGACTTGACCTACCTTCTAAAACCACAGATCAGAGTTGTAATAATCACTGTAGTATAGCACTGTATCATTGACGCACAGACCCGTCGCTATGGGCGGGCCATAGGGGGCGGGCCCAACCCAAAAATGCTTGTGCCCCCCCACTTGAGGCACAGATCATTTAATTTTAATATTATCATAGTTGCTAATTTTGTGTTGCATTCTTTATCATTAAAACGTTAAAAATATAAAGAAACAATGGTGTGATTTTGTTTGATTGGTGGGAATCTACACTGCAACAGCCTATCACGGCCTTACTAAAAATAACGTTAGGCTACGTACGTGACGTTCAACTAAGCCGCTCAACAGTTACCGCGCATTTTTGAAAGCTGTTTCAAAACGAGGTTTCCCCGGCTTACTCGCTTCAGTTCCTTCCGAGTGGAAGGATACTTCGATGAGGAGGTTCTGCTCGGAGAAACGCCTCCCGCTGTACTGACAGGATGGAGAGTGGACAGCGCTGCCTCCACTCAAAGTAGGCTACCGGTAGATTCAAAGTCCTGTGCGAGTGTATGTGCGTGCGTGTGTGTGTCTCATGGCAATGCATATCTCTCAATATTTGAGAGATGCTGCTGGTGTTACATCTAATATGTTGTATAGTCAAGTGTTTTATGGATATTCATAACATTGCTTCTATGTAATGTGGTGTAACGTTAGGCTATAGGCGACCTGGTCATATTGCTGTTGGTTATATGTTTAAAGTGATGATTAGGTGCTGCGCGACTAGAATCGATTATTATAAATATACGTACTGTATATTACTACGTACCCCTTAGGACTTTGGTCTGGCGACGGGTCTGTTGACGCATGATCACAGCGCTGATTAGCGCTGCTTTCGCACGTTTGGCACTGAGTCAGAGAGCGCGTGATAGAGTGCGTTCAGCAGCGCTTGTCAGTTGTCATTTATCACACGTTCAGACAGTTTTCAACCAAATAATGTTTTTTTTCTTTTCTTTTTCAGGCATTTAAATAGGCTACACAAGTACAAGCGAATCATTTATAATTTGAGAAAAAGCAAACAAACTGATGTCTAAGTTAGCGGAAATAAATAGGCGACTAAACTCTAAACCTTTCAAATATAATTTTGAGACATGTTTTTTTTTTCCACAACAAACGCACATTTTAGCCTATAGGTAACTATAAAGTCTTCTCCTTGTTCACCAGCCACTCACTTTCATGTCTTTCGGGAGAAATGGATGGATTTATGTTTTGTAGGCTAAATGACAGGCACGTAGCCCCAAAAAGTGTCACGTGACGCTTGATACGTCGCCGTGGAAATAGGAATGTTCTACTGTCGCGTTAACAAAATAATTTAACCAGGGACTCAATATTTTAAACTTAATGTGTAGCAAATCACGATTAATTTTCCCAATGAAAAGTTACTTTTATTTTTAAATCTGCATTGCCACATTCTCTCTCACACACATACAAAATGTGTAGCAGTTATTTCTATTAAAGGGGTCATGAACTAGCTTTTTAAAAAATGTTATATTGTTGTCTGAGGTCAACTTATGACGTTCGCTTGGTTTTTACATTCAAAAACATCAAAATGAATAAGTAATAGGCTATTTTCTACCCTAGTTTTGAGCCTAGCTCAAAAACGCTCGGTTTTTATGGGCGTCTCGCATTGAAGACTTGGAAGTAAACGCCCACTGCTGTGAGTGGATAACAGTTTTGCATATTATAAGGAGTTTCAACTCACTCGTCAGTAGTAACGATTAGACTGATACACATGTACACATAATTATTAGATATCAAACGATCTGTAACAATGCCATACTAGCCTATCAGATTATTATTATTTTTTAAATAAAAATTTTACTCACATAAGTGTGTTGCACCATTCCTGTCGGATCCAATATAGAAGGCACAGCACCGTTTTCTAATCTTAATCGGTCTGCAAATCCAGTCTCGACCTGTGTCTTGTTTACAAAACAATCCTCAGTGAAATGAAGCGGAAAAAAAAGAAACAATGTTTTACCCACATCAGCTGGAACGTCATTAAAAATAAAGTTTAACCAAGCATTCCTATTGGAATCCAGAGGAAGCTTATGCAGCGACTGTCTTCTTCCACAACCAGGCACTGCACAATATTTTGTAAATGTCATGTTTATTGCTCGGTAGCTCAATCCTGTTTGTCATCACGAGGTAGGCCCATGTTATTTAACTATGCGTGTAATGCGCGAATCGGTGGGCGGGGCTAAAGTAGCCGTGTTGAAGTAGGCGTTGATCTTCTTCAGCGGGGGTGGTGTTTTATCCTCTTTGACGTCATAGTTCCCCACTTTGAAAAACGAGTCGTTTGCTGAGCCTGGTGTCAATAAAAGCATTTATCCGACTAACAAGGACGTTTTCAGTTCTGAAATTTACAGGATATTCTTATAATATGATGACCTCTTAGATGTCAAAAGCTCAAGGAAAATTTGATTTCTCAGTTCATCACCCCTTTAAATGATTTTGCCTTTGTTACTGGGTTACCAATAAAATATTTTTTTTTCACTGCCTTTTCCTTTTTTTGTCACACGCAAGAAAAATCCCTAAATTGAACTGAAATAGATGGGTGCCCTTAGTGAAAATCTTATCGCAATAAATATGAAATTAAACAAGTCATGAACATATTTTAAAAGCCTTCCTGATATAAATTATATACATAAAATTTTTCTATAGTAATTAACACTGAGACACTAATTTGTGCGAAAAGCACTAATGACTTGTTTAAGACTTGAAGCTTAAACTCGAGGACTTGCAACTTGACTTGGACTTGCCTGTCTTGACTCGGGACTTGACTTGGGACTTGTCTGTCTTGACTTGGGACTTGACTTGGGACTTGAATGCAAAGACTCGAGACTTACTTGCAAAACAATGACTTGGTCCCACCTCTGAAAATCACCTGTCAAGTTTATAATATACATGACATCAGCATATAAGAGTCAAATTGGAAGACCACAGGGACTCATCTCAAGATCACTCATTTAACAGTTCATCTATGAAATAAAAGATCAGTCATGAAAATAAAATTATTGACAATATTCAAATCAGGAATGTCAGAATCAGAATGTGTAGTTTGTGCATAAAAAATGTCCGTCAAAACCAACACGTTAAACGATGTTCACTAACCAGCCAAAGTTTTTCATTTAGATTGGCGTTTTTTGTCTTTAGTATGCATTGTGAAGTATTTTACTCAGTTCCCTGATCATTCCGATTCAATTTCAGTGATTGAAGAACAAATTTATACTCACGTCACGTGCTTTATGTATTTTGCACGTTATCGTCTCTGACAGATAGCATGTTGAAGCCACTCAGGCTGCCATTTTCTCCCTCTTCTCAGAAAGCAATGATGGATTCAAAACATATAGTTGTGTGAGTTTTCCCGGAAACACGTGTACTCGCTGGATCTCTGCTTATTTTTTGACAGACATCGATTTTGTGATATTCAAATGATGTGGATTTGAAAACAGATGGATCGTAAGGTAATAATTATTTATTTCTTAGCCAAGTTTGAAGTTTTCAGTGAAGAGATTGATGCCCATGATTGTGATATTTCTATGTTTTTAGTTCTAATATTCCAACCGACAAACAATCAATCAATCCTCTTTGCGTCGTCTGGTGCTTGAGGCGACTGCAAGGGAACTCCATTTTGTTCTGTTGGTTGCTGTTGCGGGAGTGGTCTGCAGGGTGAGGCCTCTGGTCTTGAGTTCTCGCTCCACGGTTTGACGCCAGGTCTCTTTGGGTCTGCCCCGTTTCCTTTTTCCCTGTGGAGTCCATCTCAGTGCCACCCTTAGTAGTGAGTCAGGGGGCATTGTGCAGACGTGGCCAAGCCATCTCCATCGACATGTTGCAATGGTCTAAGCGATGGTGTTTGTGCTCGTTCTATGCCGGAGTTCCTCGTTTGAGATCATATTAGGCCAGAAGATCCTCATGATCCGTCGCAGGCACTTAGTTTGGAAAACTTCTAGCTTGCGTTCGATGGTAGCAGTGGTCTTCCAGCACTCTGGGAGGAAGGACAAAAGGATGCTCAACACGTTGCTCTTAAAGATACGGATCTTCGTGTGGATGCTGAGGTTTGTTGTCCTCCAGATGGGCTGTAGCATTGCGAAAGCCTGGTTGGCCTTGCTGATTCTTGTGGTGATTTTCCTTGTGCATTCTCCATCTGTGGCGACCCTGCTGCCCAGGTACATGAACTTGTCCAATGCAAAGGCTGGTCATTGATGTTGATTGGGTCGCCCACTCTTGTATTCTTCCTCAGCACTTGAGTCTTCCCCGTTTTGACTCAAAGACCTATAGTGCTTGCTCTCTGTTCCAACTGTGTGTCTTGTGTTGGATATCCTGGTATCTTCTTGCCAGCAATCCGATGTCATCGGCATAATCCAGGTCATCCAGCATTGAGGTCAGCGTCCACTGTATTCCTTGTCTCCTGCCTTCTGTGGTGCGGCATATGATCCAGTCGATGGCCAGTGAGAAGAGGATTGGCGAGAGGATACAGCCTTGCTTCACTCCGGTTTTCACCTCGAATGGTTCAGTGAGCTGATTGTTGTGTATGAATCTACACTCAAAATTCTCGTACAGGGATTTGATGACGTTGACAAGTTTCTGGGGGATGCCATAATGTCTTAGGATCTTCCAAAGGGAGGCTCGGTGCAGGCAGTCGAAGGCTTTTTTAAAAATCCACAAAGACCACATAAAGGAGTCCATTCCACTCATGGGACTGCTCTAGAATCTGCCTCAGGGTGAAGATGTGGTCGATGCATGACTTGCCCTTCCTAAAGCCTGCCTGTTCCTGGTGTAGGATGTCGTTCACAGCTGCTGTGATGCGCTAGAGAATGATGTGACTAAAGATCTTACTGGTAAGGGGTAGTAAGGTGATTCCTCGCCAGTTGCAGTTCCCCAAATCTCCTTTCTTGGGAATTTTGACGATGATTCCGGTTTTCCAGTCATTCAGTGCTTCTTCACTATCCAAGATATTTTGGATAATCTGACAAAGAAGCTGCGGGGTCTCTATGTCTTCTGCCATTAGCATTTCGGGACACACTCCATCATCGCCAGGTGCCTTCCCATTCTTCAGCTTGTGGATGGCCTGCTTGACCTCCTCAACTGTGATGAGGAGTTGATGTAAAGGTCCTCTTCTTCTCCAGGAATGTCAGCGGGTACTGGTGGGTCTGGACGGTTCATGATGGACTCAAAGTGTTGCTTCCATCTCTTCATCTTCTCCTTCTCTACTGTAACATGCATTCCATTTTTATCTCTCACTAGAAGGTCATGGTGCTGTCCGTAATCGCCCTTCAGCTTCTTGATGTTCTGGTACATCATCTTCATGTCTTTCTGCTCTACCGCTGTCTCCGCCTCCTCCGCCAGCCTCTCTATGTATTCTCTCCTATCTCTCCTTGCCAATGTCTTCACCTCCTTGTCTTTTCCTCTAAACTCCTTTGAAAATTCTCTCTTTCAGTCTTGGTGATTTGGAGTCCAACAATCACTTCTTAATCTGCCTTCTCTCTTCTATGCAATTCCACATCTCTTCTGATATCCACTCTGTCTTCTTACTATTTCTCAAGCCTAGGACTTATTCTCCTGCGTCCTTCATTGCTCTGTTGAAATTTCCGATGGTTAGCACTAGGGATGCTAACCGATGACCGTTTGACCGATGGTTGACCGTCTCAACGTTAACCGATCAAAGTTGTCGGTAGTCGGTTAAAAAAGAAAAAAGTGAACTCTAAATTAGGCTATTATAGACAGTGGACTAAACGCTACTACAGTTAGCCATCTCATTCCAAGTTATTTTTGTGTTAAGTGAACAAATCCCTCACACTCAATTCTTCATAACTCGCCTGTTTGTACTTAATAAACCAATAAAAACATTTGGCGCGAGGTCACAGCGTTTGGGTTCGCGCGCTCACAAGGTTTGCGAAAAGTAAAGGCTACAGGCTAAAACACTCGAGGTTAGCAGGGCAGACGACAGGATGAAGCGTGCAAAGAAAAGTAGTGTGTGGGACCATTTAACCAAAAAGAATGACACAGTAAGTTGCAACTTGTGTGATACAGTGCTTACAGTAGTAATACTGTAGAAATACATTACATCTACATTTCAGTGGTAACAGATAAGGTGATGATGATCATCATCTTTCTTTATTATTGTTACCACTACCTCAAACTAAAGCGGCGTCTCTTCGGAGCTGTCATTTTCTTAAATGAGCCGCGGCAATGTTTCAAATGAGCTTCTAACGCTAGACTAACGCCTTTATTTTCAACGCGATCACCTTGTACCCAAACCATTTCAAAACTAAGGAGCCATTTGTCCTCCGATTACATACAAGCGATACAAGCTCCTCGGCGCCGCGTTTGCTGGACTCATGTTTCGCGCTGTTGGGGATTTAAAAAAGTGATGTGAGTGGAAGCGCGGCGCCGGGGCAGTGTGTGTGTTTGTGTGTGTGTGTGAGAGCAGAGTTGCGAAATTGCAGGCGCGGCTCGAAATGGCTGTTATTTCAAAAAGCGTGGCATATTTTAAACTAATCGGTTAACCGGTTTCAACCGGCTAATGAGGCTCGGTGGTCGGTCAAGAAAATTTTTAGTTTTCGCCATCCCTAGTTAGCACTGTCTCGTCTTCTAGAACACTAAACCTATTCCTTAGGGCTAACCTAAACTCTTCCTTCACTTTTGGGTCTTTCAACTTGGCCACATCGAAGCGATGATTCCTGGAGTGCCCTATCCTAGCTTTCCTAAGCTTCAAAGTCACCTTGGCCACCAAAAGACTATGGTCGCTGCTGATGTCTATGTGTTGTATCACTCGTATATCCTGCAGGGAGTGTCTCCATCCACTGTTGATGATAATATGGTCGCTCTGATTGTGTGTTTTGCCATCCGGTGACATCCATTTGAGTTTGTGGATATCCTTGTGCTCGAACAGGGTCCCTCCTATGACCAAGTCATTCTCTTCACAGAGGTTGGCCAGTCTCTCTCCATTGTCGGTCATCACCCCTATCCATGGTGCCCCATGGTCTCTTTCTGTCTTTATTGTCACAGTTGACCATAAACGTTTAAATCGCCAAGCAGCATCAGCACATCATGTCGAGGGGAGTCTTCTAAAACGGATTGAAGAGCATCGTAGAAGGTGTCCTTGTCCTTTTTCTCTGCGCCATCTATTGGTGCATAGGCCACAACTACAGATAGCTTGGCGTACTTGGAGTTCAGCCTGACGTACAGCAGGTGCTCGTTCACGGGTTTCCACTGTAGAATGGTTTTTGCCTTGTTCTTGCTGATAATGGTGGCGACTCCCTCCCGGTCATTTCCCTTCCTTCCGGACCAGATGATGACCTCTCCAGTGTTCAACTTCTGTTTGCCGGCACCAGTCCATTGGGCTTCTGTCACACCCATAAGGGTCAGGTTGTAGCGGTTCAGTGCGCACACTGCTTGTTCCAGCTTTCCAGTTTGGTAGAGCGTTCGCACGTTCCAGCATCCAATTCTTATCCATGTTTTCGGCTTAAGGAGATCCGCTATCGGGAAGGAGACGTCCTTGTGGCTTTGGTCTCTATCCATCATAAAGCCAGTTTCCTGGTCTGCTTCGCTCTGGATGTCGTTTGTTCCCTTTTTGTTGTTTCCGTAACAAGAGTTGTTTTTAACGGGGTGGGGTTGCTAACCCCACGCCCCAACCCTCTTCCTTTTTCAGCCATGCTTGGGACTGTCCTTGGCGGACGTTATGAAGCGATGACAATACTTTTTGTATTTATTAAAAAAATTATACAAAAAGTATTCTCGTCACTTCATAATATTAAGGTTGAACCACTGTAGTCACATGGACTATTTTAACAATGTTTTTACTACCTTTCTGGCCCTTGAAAGTTACAATGAAGTTGCTGTCAATGGAGAGACAGAAAGCTCTCAGATTTCATCAAAAATATCTTCATTTGTGTTCAATTTCACGTTTATTGTCATTGTCGTCCAGAGAACAACAACGAAATTGTGTTCGGAGCATACAACAACCGTACATGGTGTATTAAAGTGCACTAACAAATAAATACTAAATACCCCCTGTGTAAACATGGCACATCAACAGTACATAGTTGTTAAGACAAAGAACCAGTGACATTCACTCTTGAAAGCAGCAAGAGGCTTTACAAAACAACTTAAAAGACATCCAGAACAGAGAGTATGGTCAGAGTTGGATACAGATGTAGTTCATGCAACAATGCAAAGTCCAGTTCACAGTTATTACACAATGAGGTATGGTTTACTGTCCATGGGAGGGAGGGGGTGAGGAGAGGGGGGAAAGGGCATCATTAAGCAGCCTCACTGCATAAGGGTACAGGCTGTTAGCCAGTCTGGCTTTACTGGCACCAATAGACCTGTACCTTCTCCCTGAGGGCAGAAGGTGGAACAGATGATGGGCCGGGTGATGCCGGTCCCGCAGGATGCTATGCACTCTCTTCAGGCAGCGGGTATCATAGATGGTACTAATCTCTGGGAGAGTGGTCCCAATGATTTTACCCGCTGTATTTACCACTCGTTGGAGTGCCTGCTGATGGGCCTTAGTGCAGCTGGAATACCACACCAAGAAGCCATATGTCAGAACACTGCTGATGGCACAGGTGTAAAAGTTGACCATCAGCTGTTTTAGAATCATGGCGCTCCTCAGTTGCCTCAGGTAGTAGAGGCGTTGCTGGGCCTTCCCTATTACTGAGGTGATGTTGGTTCCCCAGGACAGGTCCTCGGTCACAGATACTCCCAAGAATTTGAAATATGGCACCCTCTCTACCACCTCATTGCCAATATAGAGAGGAAAGTGATTGGGTCTGCTTTTGCGGAAGTCCACAATAATCTCCTTAGTCTTTTTGATGTTCAAAGACAGGTTATTATTGACACACCATGACGCTAGATGTTGCACTTCAGTCCCGTAATCCGCCTCATTGTTGTTGTTAATGAGTCCGAGCACTGTTGTGTCGTCGGCAAATTTAACAATGAGAAGCAGAGCAGTCATGTGTAAATAGAGTGTAGAGCAAGGGGCTAAGCACACACTCTTGGGGGGCCCAGGTGTTGATTGATAGGGTGGAGGACAAGTGCTTGCCTACTCTAACACTCTGTGTTCGATTTGTCAGAAAGTCCACAATCCAATTGCACAGTGAGTTGTTGAAGCCAAGGTGGTGCAGTTTGGCTCGGAGTTTAAACGGCCGGATTGTATTAAAGGCCGAGCTAAAGTCGACAAAGAGGAGTCTCGCGTAGGTGTTCTTGTGCTCGAGATGTTCTAATAGCCTGTGGAGCACGATGGCGATGGCGTCCTCAGTCGACCGATTCCGTCTGTATGCAAATTGGTGTGGATCAAGTGATAATGGTATTGCGCTTTTAATGTGAGTGGTGACCAGCCTCTCAAGACACTTGGCAGGAATGGAGGTGAGTGCCACCGGTCTATAGTCATTTAGATAAGTGGCATTTGACTGCTTGGGGACTGGGACTATTGTGGCTGCCTTAAAGCAGGCAGGGACCCATGAAGTGGACAGCGATGTATTGTAAATGACAGTAAAAACGTCAGTTAGCTCCGCAGCACAGTCTCTCAGCACTCGGCCCAGCACACCGTCCGGTCCGGCTGCCTTCCTGGTGTTGATGCCGCAGAGGACCCGTCTTACCTCATGAGTGCTCAGGGCTGGGGCAGGATCAGTGGAGGGAAGGGGGGGCGACACAGGATCTGTGTTGTCCCTGTCATAACGGGCATAAAAGAAGTTAAAATCCTCAGCCAGGATGGAATCAGATGAGGGAGATGTTGATTTGCTCTTATAATTCATGATGGCCCTAATGCCCTCCCATACCTGCCTGGGGTTTGCAGAGTTATTAAAACAGGCTTCAATACGCCTCCAGTGTTGTTGTTTGGCAGTATTGATTCCTTTCCTTAATGCAGCCCTGGCTCTGCTGTATAAATCATGGTCCCTAGAACCCAGCGCTCTATTCCTAGCTCGGATCAGTTGTTCAACTCCGTGTGTAATCCAAGGTTTCCTATTGAGATACACACGGAAATGTTTCCAAGACGTAACATTGTCCACACAGAAGTTAATGTAACTCAGGACAGTGGTGGTATATTCATCCAATGACTCACGAGTATCCGTGCCCTGCCCCTTGAAAACATCCCATTCTGTGTGGTGGAAACAATCCCGTAACATAGGGATGGCGTCCTCTGGCCACATTCTCACAGTCTTGGTTGTCATCCCAGCGCTCTTGATCTTGGGTGTATACCGTGAGTGTAGCAGCAGGGAGAGATGGTCTGACAGACCCAGGTGGGGGTAGGCCTGGGCCCTGTATGCTTCTGCTACATTAGTATACACCTGGTCCAGCGTTTTATCTCCCCTAGTAGCACATTTCACATTGCGATGTAATTTGTGAACAGTTTTTAAGTCAGCATGGTTAAAATCCCCAGCGGCGACAAAAACACTGTCCGGGTGTGCTACCAAGCTGTTATTTATGCTGTTGTAAACCTGTGCAAGCGCTAGCTTAGCATTAGCGTCCGGTGGAATGTAAACGGCACAGATGTAAACAGTAGTGAATTCCCTCGGGAGATGAAATGGCCTGCACTTCAGCAGCATAAGTTCCACCTCCGGACTGCACAGTCTGTTCATGACGGTGACATTTGTGCACCAAGAATTGTTAATATAGATACGAAGTCCCCCGCCGATCTTCTTACCAGAGTCCGCGGTCCTGTCGGCTCGGTAGGTGGTGCATCCCGCTAGCTCGATAGCCGCGTCCGGAGTGGTGCTGTTCAGCCAGGTTTCAGTGAAAATCATGCAGCAACACTTGTAAATAGTCCTCTTTGCTGCTATATGTAACCGGATCTCATCCATCTTGCTACGGATCGACCGGGCGTTTGAGAGAAAGATTGTAGGAAGCGGTGGTTTGAACGGATTAGCCTTCAGCCTGGTCCATACGCCAGCCCGCTTGCCCCTCTTCTGCCGCCGCTCACAGCGCCTCCTTCGTCGGCCTGCTCCTGCGGGGAGCCCGGTAGGTGGTCTGGTGATCTCAAGAGGAATAAAGTGCTCGGCTAACAGGTGGTGTACTCCAGTACTCAGGTTCAAGAGTTCAGAGCGGCTGCACTGAAGTGCCGCTGTACTGAAAATGTGCAACGTACACAGTACCACCAAAAAAGTGAAAAAACCATGCCCATTGTAGGAGCTCCTGGCCGCTGCGACTGTGCGCGCCGCCATATCCACAACATTCCGAAGATGAACGAAGGTCTTATGGGTTTGGAACAACATGAGGGTGAGTAATTAATGACAGAATTTTCATTTTTGGGTGAACTAACCCTTTAAATAAATTACCTGTTTCTCAGAGACTGACATAGTCTATTTGGCTTGTCAAAAATGTTACATTCAACTGTCGCAAATTTGTTGACTTTTGAAAATCAAGATAATTTTTTACCAGTCTCTTATAATAAAAATATTTTATTTAAACCTGTGAAAATGCAGATCCTGTTGCAAGTAATAGTGAAAAAAAGTGGCTAAGTGGCTTTCAGATCTCTCTCACTCCACAAGCTGTCATCGGTTAAATCAAAACAAAGTCCTTCACTCTTCAACTATTTTTGAATAAGGCCATTGCATGTCACAGCAGGAGAGACTGTAGGTGGGGAGAAAATCCCAAGTTCTAACTGTTTGGTGAATGGTGTGCTAAATATGTGGGAAAATTTGCTCTTACATACACTGTAAAAAACAATTTGTTGAGTCAACCTGAAAAACTTTGTTACCCCGCTGCCTTAAATTTTTTTTGTCAACTTGACAATATATCTTTTGTTGAAGTAACTTCCCATTAGAGTGAAATTAACCATAATTTCCTAGTCCAGTCAACACAAGTCAAGTTATGTCAACTGGAAAAATATTTTAACTTGAATTTAAAATAAAGATAACACATTTTGCCTTGCATTAATTTATTTAATGATAGACAACTCTTTCATTCACATTTAAGTTGAACAAGTAATTTCCTGTCAACAGATCAACTGAAATCACTTTTTTTTGTATTGATTTGTAAGCAAGACTAAAGGCACTCATCTATTTAAAGGAAAATGAGTGTACTGTACTACAGGTCCTTCTCAAAAAATTAGCATATTGTGATAAAGTTAATTATTTTCCATAATGTAATGATAAAAATTTAACTTTCATATATTTTAGATTCATTGCACACCAACTGAAATATTTCAGGTCTTTTATTGTTTTAATACTGATGATTTTGGCATACAGCTCATGAAAACCCAAAATTCCTATCTCAAAAAATTAGCATATCATGAAAAGGTTCTCTAAACGAGCTATTAACCTAATCATCTGAATCAACTAATTAACTCTAAACACCTGCAAAAGATTCCTGAGGCTTTTAAAAACTCCCAGCCTGTTTCATTACTCAAAACCGCAATCATGGGTAAGACTGCCGACCTGACTGCTGTCCAGAAGGCCATCATTGACACCCTCTAGCAAGAGGGTAAGACTCAGAAAGAAATTTCTGAACAAATAGGCTGTTCCCAGAGTGCTGTATCAAGGCACCTCAGTGGGAAGTCTGTGGGAAGGAAAAAGTGTGACAAAAAACACTGCACAACGAGAAGAGGTGACCGGACCCTGAGGAAGATTGTGGAGAAGGACCGATTCCAGACCTTGGGGGACCTGCGGAAGCAGTGGACTGAGTCTGGAGTAGAAACATCCAGAGCCAACAGTGCACAGGCGTGTGCAGGAAATGGGCTACAGGTGCCGCATACCCCAGGTCAAGCCACTTTTGAACCAGAAACGGCGGCAGAAGCGCCTGACCTGGGCTACAGAGAAGCAGCACTGGAGTACCCACAGTCAGTGATGGTCTGGGGTGCCATGTCAGCTGCTGGTGTTGGTCCACTGTGTTTTATCAAGGGCAGGGTCAATGCAGCTAGCTATCAGGAGATTTTGGAGCACTTCATGCTTCCATCTGGTGAAAAGCTTTATGGAGATGAAGATTTCATTTTTCAGCACGACCTGGCACCTGCTCACAGTGCCAAAACCACTGGTAAATGGTTTACTGACCATGGTATTATTGTGCTCAATTGGCCTGCCAACTCTCCTGACCTGAACCCCATAGAGAATCTGTGGGATATTGTGAAGAGAAAGTTGAGAGACGCAAGACCCAACACTCTGGATGAGCTTAAGGCCGCTATCGAAGCATCCTGGGCCTCCATAACACCTCAGCAGTGCCACAGGCTGATTGCCTCCATGCCACGCCGCAATTTCTTTCTGTGTCTTACCCTCTTGCTTGAGGGTGTCAATGATGGCCTTCTGGACAGCAGTCAGGTCGGCAGTCTTACCCATGATTGCGGTTTTGAGTAATGAAACAGGCTAGGAGTTTTTAAAAGCCTCAGGAATCTTTTGCAGGTGTTTAGAGTTAATTAGTTGATTCAGATGATTAGGTTAATAGCTTGTTTAGAGAACCTTTTCATGATATGCTAATTTTTTGAGATAGGAATTTTGGGTTTTCATGAGCTGTATGCCAAAATCACCAGTATTAAAACAATAAAAGACCTGAAATATTTCAGTTGGTGTGCAATGAATCTAAAATATATGAAAGTTTAATTTTTATCATTACATTATGGAAAATAATGAACTTTATCACAATATGCTAATTTTTTGAGAAGGACCTGTATAAGAGAACAAATCATGGCACAATTCATGAGAAAGTTCCTAAATCAACTTTCTGCAAAAAGTGACTACGCCTTTTAAAGAAACATCATGACAAATGTTAAATACTACATTTCAATTCATTAAAACTACATTTCAATTCATTAAAACAGATGTAATAAAAGCATAAAGGTCTGATTCTACATAGCATAGCTCAAATAAGACAGAAGTTTAAACATTGAATATTAACCTTGCAAATTTCATAAAATTTTCATAAAACAAGAAACAAAGATTGAAGAGGAAATTGCACATTACTGTATAGAAAATTGAGACGGGAAACATTAATGGGTTAGTTCACCCCAAAATGTAAATTCTGTCAGTAATTACTCACCCTTATGTTGTTCCAACCCCGTAAGACTTTCGTTCATCGTTGGAACACAACTTAAGATATTTTTTATTAAATCTGAGAGCTGGATCACTCCTCCATAGGCTTCTGTAGCCACTGTAGTCACTTGGACTATTTTAACAATGTCTTTAATAACGTTTCTGGGCCAGCAAGTTTCAATCCCATGAAAGCCAATGGAGGAGTGATCCAGCTCTCAGATTTAATAAAAAATATCTTAAGTTGTGTTCCAACGATGAACGAAAGTCTTACGGGGTTGGAACAACATTAAGGTGAGTAATTACTGACAGAATTTACATTTTGGGGTGTATCCCTTTTACATTTGTGTTCATGAGATGTGTAAACATGCATAGTCGAAGTCAGAACATGACAGACTTTAAACGTGCACTCTAAAAAGTAGCAAAAGGGACAAAAAAGCCTAAATCTCCTTCAAACGTCTACTTTTTGCGCAAGAGCTTGTTGTGAAGCCCATGAACACGTGATGAACAGCTGCTCCCACCAATGTTCATAACAAGTTTTTGCAGAGCTTCAAAGGTGTATTTCATTGTCTTGGGGTAGTCGATGTTGACAACATAAAGAAGACCCATCAGGAAATATAAAACCAAAGCTATTTGCCACTGCCAGGGCATTCATATTTTATCTAGCTTGTTTATATATATATATATATATATATATATATAAAACTTTTTCTGAACAGATACCAGCAGAAACATTTTTCTTTTATCAAACTGTCTGTGTCCAGTAGGAAGTGTCCCTGTTAGAGTGAGGTGAAGTGGTCGAGCACAAAAAAAAGTTCACAGCTGGGTTTTCATTGTGGAGGCCAGGGGACTTTTTAGTCTGTGAAGTCAACTTCACAGACTAAAAAGTGGTTAAACTAAACTACAGACTATTTTTAGTGGTTAAAAATAACTTCGGTTCTATCAACTCTGCCGTCAGGAAGATATTTTATATGAAAATGTCCATGTTAAGGGGGTCGCACACCGGACGAGAAGCGCAGTGCCGCTTCTTTAAAATTCGAGCACATTATTTTCATACAGCGTACACACACCGGCAGGGCCATTCAGCGACTGTCTGAAGCGCCCAGCTGTTCAAAAATCCTGCTGCGCCATTTACATAGTTTTATATTAAATTTACATAGTTTTATATTAAATTTACATTATATTTGTCTCAAAATCGCTAGTAAACAATGGGGCGGTAGCCGACTTACACGACCATTCAAACGTGATGACGAGTATACAAAAAAACATGTTTCTTTGAACTTGATTTGAATCGGATCAGCTGATTATCCCTGCTGTGTAAAACGTGAATCGCGATTCGTTTAACATCAACCGACTTGAATCATCAAATATTTTAATCTATTTTCAACCGGTTTGCGAATGAATCGTGACATCCCTACAGTAGTATTAAAATACATTTCTGTATTAGAGACCATTTTCAAAGAGCACAATTAACCTCTTTTACAAGTATTGGCTGTCTTTATAAACACACCTCACAAGACTTAAAAAAACTGTCTCACGAAGGAAGTGGGGCAATCCAAGATGGACAGCAGTTCGCTTGTTCTGGTTTGAGTCCTGAAATGTCAGTATGCACACAACACACAAGAAATATATTCATATGTTGTATTATGTGGGTTCAAACAAAACATTTCACAAAACCCTTATTGGTTTACAAGAAATACTTACAACAGCATCAAGCCATTGGAGGATTTTATGAAGCTGTACACTGTCATGGTCCATGTTTTTGTAAAGCTCCATAAACCTGGGGAGAAGTTCATCTAAGCCCCCATAGAATGAACTCATAAGGTCAGCAGACAAGAGACGGCTAAATTCAGCAACAATCTAAAAGCATAACATAAAAAAAGACCATGTGACTCAAATTAATATTCTTTTATTCATTACTAATTCTTATATGATTATAGTAGTTTAATTAACTGTCTTCTAAACCAATATTACAGGATTTGGGTGAGACAGACCAAAAAGATGATGCAAAAGGAGTAACATACTCTGTTTCTCATTCAAAACCAACCAGATCACGTCGAGTGATTAATGATAGATATAAATATAAGTGCTGTTAAGATGCATCCAATTTCTTTCAGTTTAACGCATTACAAATATTTTATGCAATTAATGCAGCATGAACAATTGTATTCTTAATATCGAAAGCATTTAGTGTTTGAAAATGCCTCTAAATACCTGTCTTTCCGTGAATAACGCTGGCCATCTGGTTGGAACATCACTCACTAGTGGCTCTTTATCAATGATCTCTTTTCTCCTTAGAGCATATACCACTAGGGTGAAGGTGATTTCACCAAGTACAACATGTTCCTGGATCACCAAAATCAGATTTGAGGGACAAGTTTACAGTTTTATCAAGTTTAGGCTTACAACAAGGGCTTATGCACAATTCTTATTCGCCTATCATTTCTCTCTGGTTTTAGGGGTAGGGTAAGGATAGGGTTATCACAAAATATTCGTAAAGAAATGTTGCTCCAGGATCAACAAAATATGTTGATCCAGGAACATATCTTACTTGGCAAAAGCATGGTGACCACCATAATAGACAATGACTTGAACCCCCCCCAACCCCCGCCACATAATTTAAGTTATTCCCTTTCACAAAATAATATACACAATTAGTATGTTATATGCTTTGCTTGCAAGGTGGAATTACTTTGGTGGGGAAAAGAAAAGTATAGGCTATGGAGATCACAAACTCAATATTGATTTGTTCTGTCGTTGCCTCACCATAGGATCTCGAGGCCCTTACTTGTGAGATCACAACAAGTTAATATGACGTTCCCAACAATTAAATATTTTGTAGAAGCGACATATTATCACGTTCCCACAAGTTAATATTTCGTGCCAACGACATGGACTGAAGATGTCCCCTCCCGGTCACTGCAGTTGAATCCCATAAAATCTGTTCAGTGGGTGATAAATCATTAAAAGAACAGCCTCAAACGTGTGAAATGCATGCTTTAAAACAGCATGGCATGATGGGACATGCCCAGGTATCAGTGTGTCACAACACAAGAGAGAGAGGTCTTGACTGCTGGCATATTTTTCACTCTCTCCCACATTCAAATGTCAACTTGCAGATATAAGGAGAAGAGATTTTTTATTGAGTGAAATACAAGCTGTTTTATCTTAAGTGCTGAGCTGTGAATCATCCATAATATACCTGGACATTCAGAGGAGCCTCTAGGCGTATTGAAACTCTCAGCCAAACAATATCTAGAGTCAGAACTAAGACGCCTCACCATCATGTCTCTCTCACTATTTTTTACGGCACAGTCCTGAGACATAAGCAAACCGTGTGTTGTTATGTCATCTCATCGCAAGGGGTGTTTGTGTGGAGTAAAAGGCTCAACAGAATGTGCTTCAGCTTTTTCTGGAATGTGGCTCCGTCTATCTCCATAATATCGCATGATGCCTTTGGGCTGCAGGCCAACATTCCCCAAAGAGCACCTTGGTGAATTTGCTCCATCGCTTTTCTAGATTCCATCAGCAGGACCTGCCCTCTGTAAGAAATGATTGAAGTTTTAAGAATTGCAATGAAAATGATGGTGTGTTGCCCAGACAGAGTGCATTTTAAAAGTATTCACTCATTAATGTGGTTTCTCAGTTATGTGGAAATAATTTTATTACCAATAACATAATTGTGAGTGTGATACAGCTAAATAAACAAGAAGCTAATTCTGAGTACATAAACTTACTGAATCAACATTGAACTGACTTGAGCTGAATATTGCCGTTTGTAGAGCTGTGCAAACCTAGGTTGAACTTGTTTCATAATTGATGAACTTTGCGCTGACAAAGTTATTGAACTGAATTTAAAACAACATTTGAGCTGAATAATGATGCTATTGTTTTTTGTAGAGCTCCTTTACTGAAATTGAATTTGTTTCATAATTGATGAGTTTTACAACATTTAAACTGTTTTTTTCCTGTTTATTAATGTGAAGTTGCTTTAAAACAATCTGTATTATAAAGCTCTATATAAATAAATGAGAGTTAATCTGTTGTCAGGGTTATGTTCTGTTTTTTTTTTTTGTGTGTGTGTGTGTGTGTTCAGTTTCTGTTTGCCTGTTTTTCTTTGACCCAGTTTTCCCATGGTTCATGGTTCATCTATGTCACCTGTCCTTTGTTAATGATCTTTCTAGCTCCTTTGTTTTCAATTGTTGTTAAGCCCTCAGTTCCTGTCAGTTCTTTGTCCTGGAGTGTTTAACATCAATGTGTATGTGGTTGTGTTTCCTCCGAGTTATTCTCCTTGTTTTAATTCTTGGATTAAAGATCTACTTTGAGGATCTCCTTCATCGTGTGCTTCATGTCAGCCACCCACCGTGACAGCTGTACCCTATTATAAAGCACTACATAAATAAATGAGAGTTTTCTTGACTTGATATTTTAGACACACTATTGTAAGTTACTTCCGCGATCAAAAATAGTTCCAAACAAAGCCACAGCAAAATTTATGTTATGCGTCTCAAAACAACATGCAGTTGTGGTTTAGTTCCAGAATTAATCTGTATTTTTGAGCGAATTGGTTCAATGCATGATTCAGAGATTCATAACGAGAGTCGCCACCTTCTAGTGATGTAGTCTGCTGTTGGACTGTATCAGGACAGACAGATAGATGGACGGACGGATGGATGGATGGATGGATGGATGGTTTACTCCAGCAGCATGTTTCTCATCTCTGTTGCAGGCACTATCATAACAAACAGTAGTTTGGTTAGAGACTATCATTAACCTTAATCCAGAATTTAGCTTGTGGCTCCATCGGGGCTAGGGCTTGTGTGCATGTTGCTAAAGTTAATAAAAATAAAGTTGCATTGCATGAGGAAACTTACATCAACCGTAAAAACAAGTATTTTTACTTGTGTAAAAATACTTTCTCTTTTTCAAATTTATGACCTTTGTCTTTTAACAAGAAAGGAAAGTGGCATAATTTTGAGATATTTGTTTCTATTTTTTATTATTTTCTTTTCTTACTCTATCCTCTGCAGAATGGGATCGTTCTTGACTGTCTCTGACTGATGTGAGCACTGTGAGAGAACATATAAAAGGAATTGTTGTAGCCTATATACCTGCCTGAAGGGGGAGTGACTGCTCTGTCTGATTTTCTGTTTTTGCATTGCCATAGCTAAACATTCTATACTAATATTTGTTGTTTTACTAAATGTTTTACTTGAATTGTAAATATGGATAAATATATAATTCTCATTAGGGAAGCTGTAAATTGAGTGCTAGTACTTTTGTTGTAATATTTTATTTTTATGTTCACAGTTAGTTTGGTGATTTCCAAACTAGTTTGGTGAGCTTCACCCATATGGGGTCCTAACTGGGAATTACAGATCATACAGAATTAGCTTTTTTTTGTTGTTGAGATTTTTTTTTATATATATTTGTGGAATCAATACAGAAGTAAATGAATAAGAGACAATATTCTTGATAACTTGGTGCCCCCATGTGGCCACTATGAAATCTGTAGATTGAAGAGAGAGAGAGAGAGAGAGAGAGAGAGAGAGAGAGAGAGAGAGAGAGAGAGAGAGAGAGAAAGAGAGAAAGAGAGAGAGATATTATTAGGTGGAAAATGCATGATTGCATGCTTCTACTTTTTATATACACTTTAACAGGCACTTCAACAATTTGTTAGAGCACATTTTGAGTTAATACATCATGTCAAAATGTTCTTAATGTGGTACACAAAAAAAGTGTAGTTATGTAATTTCAAGTATAAAAATACCTAGACCATTGTATGTACTTAAAGTGATTTATAAATAGAATCATTTATAAATAGTAAACTCTAAGTATGATGTTAGGTTCACTTAAAGTAACTTACAAATATACTTGCATTATAAAACTACTAAACTATAGTTTACACTTCAAAGTGTTCTTCCATAAACAGAAAAATGTGTTTCAAGTATTCAACTAGTAAACTACTTTTTGAGTAGGGAGGTGGGTGCCAACTTTTGTTAACAGTTTTCTCCTGGTTTTGGTTTAGTTAGGGAGATAGGGAAGTTCCCTGTTTATATATATATTTTTCCTTTGTTGAGCGTAAGTTAGTTTTTCTTTAACCATACAAAAGAATCAGATTTTGTTTGTTGTTTTAGCTTAACCTCCTCCTGAGACTAAATGACTAATTCTGTTTGTTCTTTATTTCTTACAAAAATAAAAGACTAAATTTTATTTGACCAGATTAAGTGTCTTGGTTGTAGTGCTGGGGTTGGAGACGGGAAACCTCCTTGCCTCTCTCAAATTATTTAACCTTGTTCGTCGTTCCTAAAACCCCTTGACTGGGGAGTGACGTAACAATTGGGGGCTCGTCCCACTGTAAATTGTGTAGATTGTTGTGATCAAAAATCTTGAAATTTGGTAATTTCTTTTCTTCCTTATTATTTCCATAACTGTTTGACTGTTTTCGACTATGGGTGAGGAGGGAAGTATGGTGGAGCGGAAAAATGGAATTCGATTTAATATTGTTTACCCTTTCTCCTTCCACTGAGTTTTTCAATCGTTGTAGAAAGGGAGATCTGCTTTTGATTGCAGGCTTCTTTTAATGTCGATATTCCAAAAGAGTCTACAAAGCAAGTCTTGTGAAGGCTGGTATTTTGCCAGGACATTCAGAGGGCAGTGCTGAGGAACACCTGAGGCTACAGTTGAGACAGTAACCAAATGGTTCTTCTCAACAATGGGACAGAAAGCCCACAAGATCCTTTGTTAATGTTAACTTAAATAATTAGACAACATGATAAAAAAGCAAGAATGTGAGGCTCAGATGATCAGGCTTCATGTTGTTGAGGCTGAGGCAGACCGAGACATTAAATTGCACAGATTGGACCTGGAGGATCAGCGGCTAGAAAAAAAAAGCCTGTGCCAATGTCTCGATCTAAAAAAAAAACCTCTACTTCATCGTCTTTGTCTGTATCTGGTCTTGCCTTCTCTGACGACTCTGATCACAGATCCTCAAAGTATTACTTCGATTCCAGTTAATTAATCAAACTTGTACCACCGTTTAGAGAAGCAGAAGTCGACACTGATTTTGCAGCTTTCGAGCGTGTAGCGGGTAAGCTAAACTGGCCTAAAGACATTTTATATGGGCTTTCTTGTTGCAGTGTAGTTTTAATGGTAAGGCACAAGAGATTTGCTCTGCCTTACCATTAGAACAATCTCTTGACTATGACTTGGTGAAGTCCACAGTTTTATGTGCGTATGAGTTGGTCCCTGAGGCTAGCCGCCAAAAGTTTCATCCACAGTCAAACAGGCGTATGTGGAGAGAGAAAATTACTCTTTTTGAGAAGGTTGAAAGTTTTGAGCAACTTCAGGAATTACTCTTGTTGGAAGACTTTAAAAAAGGGTCGTGGTCCGTTTAAACAAACAGAGAGTCACTTTGCTTGCCGATATGGCAGTTTTGTCTGAGTTTGTGCTGATGGACACCAAAATGTGGACACCAAAATGTTTTCTGTTTAGATTGTCGAACTCTTGTTTCTACCCCTTCTGCTGTAGGTTTCTGTGATGGAAGTTTTCTCGCACTTGATTAGAAGTGGCACTCACTCAAATTCCGGTCGCAAATCTTCCACGCGTACCCGTGACAGGCGTGTTTGTTTTTATTGCTTGGACCCTGAAAGCAGAAAAAGTCTCGTACAGTCTCTGCCTAAAGGGAATGATGCTGAAGTGGCATCTTTTCAAACTCTTCTCCTGTTAGGTTTTATATCCTTGTCCGAGTCTGATTGAGACCTGTCTCGATTGTAAGAGATACAGGATCAGCTCAATCATTTATATTGCGGAGTATCCTGCCAATCGCCACTAACTCCTATGCTGGCACTGATGTGTTGGTATGCGGCATTGGCTGCGTTTACACTTGACATTAACATGCGATCACCATGATCCGATCAAGCAGATCGGATCATAAGCCAGTCAGAACATGGTGCGTTTACACCTGTTCACATCAAGTGGCTTCTGTATCTGGATAACAGATCGGGTCTCGCATTCCCGCAAGTAAAAAAAAAAAAAGGATGGCTCCGGAGCAAAGTCGACCTGAACTTGTGGGTTTTCTTTTAAAAACAGTTTTCAGTCAGGGTACACCGTCCACCTGTGAATGCAGACAGGATGGCTGGATTGCGTTTACATTACACTGAGATCCGATCACAATTCGTCCTCGACTACCTCCAAACCTGGACACGCTGATCGGATAACATTCCGATCAGAAACGCGTTTACACTTGTCTTTTCAATGTGTATGTGGGCAACATCCGGATACAGGTTGCATGTTAATGCCAAGTGTAAACGCATCCATTGAGATGCATGGCTTGTGTTAATGTCCTCTTTCATTGTGTTTACATTTACATTTAATCATCAGACACTTTTATTCAAAGCAACTTGCAAATGTTAATTTGAAGTTCGACCTTGTTAAATGATTAATACGTACACAGTTGCCTTGTTGGTGTTGACCTTGTCTTGGGAAACAACCTCGTAGGTGGTGAAGTCTTTCCACCTTATTTCGTTGTACACAACATTAGTGTTGGTGAGCAGTCTGACATTATAGTCAGTGTCCTGAGTTTCCTCCTGGCATAATGATGCACTCACAGTCACAGGAACTTCGGGATGTTTTTGATCTCTTTGAGGAGTCTATGCTTCCAGTGACTTTCCCTGTGGAGGATGAGCTGTCTGTTGAGTCTGAAGTTTGTTTTAGGACAGTGATGGTGCTAGCGCTCTCTTTAGAAGTCAACTGGGAACTGTCTAAAGCACAAGAATCTGAATGTTATCAGTGTGACCTTTTTATGATGTATGAGTCCTAAATACAAATGTGTATGTTTACATCTGGTGGGTTGTAAACTTTAATGGTTGGGGTGTTACATTGCAGGACGTATTGTTTTTTTTCCCCCTTGTGTGTTATGTTTGGGGATGTGTTTAAGGTCATTGCATTGCTGTATTTGTTGTGTTTGTCATCTTTTCTATCATATTCCTCCATGCCTTCAGCCAACAGGTATTAACGACTGCCACCTGATCCCAATTACCTTGTTGGTTTCCCTACTGGTTGTGATTGGCAGATGAATGGAAGGAAGTGGAATAAAGCTTCAGTGCTCATGGAGACTGAATTGAGCACCATAGCTGTGTCCCAATTCAGTGGCTGCATCCTTTGAAGGCCGTGTCCTTCGAAGTGCGCGGCCGACGTGGCCTTCGAAAGACACACGAGACTTGTTTAAAGGGGAAAGTATAGCTGATTACGTCACTGCGGCACGACGAAGGCCGTCCCAAATTCGAAGGTCCTTCAAAGGCTCCTTAAAAATGTGGCCTATAAATGTGTCCTTCTTTTCCCGTGAATGTAGGATACATCAGAAGGATCCTTGCAGCCTTGCATACCCCAGGATTTATTGCGCACCGGAGATGAAATTGCCAGATTACACTTTTAAATGTAAGTATTGGGTTTCAATTTAATTTATAAATCTAATGTATCTAATGATAAAAATGAAAATAATAATAATAAAAAAAATACAATAAAGGTTCAAATGTTTACATATGTTACCAATATGTAATTTTACATAGGCTAGTTTATACTCTTTAGATTTTTTTATGTACATAAATTTACCATGGTGAACATTTTTTAGATAGGTTTTCAACCCCGTTTTGTTTTTAGGCAGTTCTAAATATATATTTATAAATATATAACTTATATAAAGTTTTATATATAAAGTCCAGTACAAATGTTACTGCCGCTCCTCTCAACAGCTGTCACCAGTTATTTGAACGGCAACAAAACCAGACCGTCCCTTTGAACAACTCCCGAGACACAGCTACCAACAATTTGTTAGTGACAATACATTTTGTTTCATTTTCCAAATAACCAGTGGTGGAATGTAACGACAGACATTTACTCTTGATTAACGTATAATTTTGAAGTACTTTAGATTGTTATTCAACTCCACTTCATCTTTATTGTACTTTTTATGAAAAACTGACTTTTTACACATGGATATTAGATTATGATATTAGATATTGTTTAAAAATATATAAACAGTGTATATAGAAACACTAAAAATATGCCTTATATATCAGGTATAGGGAATGTTTGGTCCTGTCATCCAGAGTTTAGCACATAGGACAGTTTTGCATGTTAAAATATTTTATGGTTTGATTTTTGATGTGGGTTAATTTCTTTTATTCTTCCCTCTTTCTGAGAACATTTCAGTGACTGGCAGCCCACGACTGAGACAGCCCTGCAAACCTTGGTGGACAGTGGAAATATGCACTGATCCCAGATGATGTCCCGCTGACAGAGGCCTTACCAGGGTATAACTTATCTTGTAAATAGTTGTAAAAAAGTAGGCTACGGTAACTAAAAATGTACAGAACAATTTATTTTGTATCAAATGTACAAATTAATTGAAATGACAAATAAATGTACAGAATAATTTCTTTATTATATTTAAAAGTTATGTAAAGCCTGTCGGGCCAGGATCCCCTTATGACACCTAGCCCCACGCCTGCTACCACTCCGCAGGTATCCATTCCTGTAGAGCTGCCCAGAACGGCAGCTCTTTTCTGGAGTGAGCAGCTCGATGTGTGCAAACCTCTGCCCAGTCTGCTCAGATTTCAAGGAAGAGGGGCAATCGGACTTTCTTCTCACTGATGAAGAGGAAGACTTCGAGGACTCTCCATTCCTCCCCCCTGCGACACCCGGCACAACTCCTTGCTGTGGCGGGATCCACGGAAGAGGCGGGCGGGGCACCATCCACGCCGCTTCTCAGTGTTGATCTGCAAGATGTATGCAAACGCGCTGCAGAGAAACTAAATATTCCATGGCTGACCGTGGTAGCAGAGACTGCAAAGTCTCGCTATGAGGGTAAGAGGCTGCCGAGTGCGAAACGGGCAGCACTACAGCTCTTTCCTGTTTTCCCAGAGCTCGTGGAGGAGGTCGCGGTTACGTGGAAGGACAAGCCGTTTACCAGCAAGATGCCTGTGCAGGGTGGCTCCGCTCTCAATGTGGAGGGAACGGAGAAGGAAGGCCTTCTCCGAATGCCCCCCATAGAGCCATTAGTTGCCATGCACTTGCAACCAACTTGCGGCTGCAAATCCGACGTTGCCATCTAAAGATGACCGTTTCCAGTCGAGGATGATGGAACGTGCTTATAAAGCAGTCGCGCTCTCTGTCAGAGCTATGAACGCGATCTCTCTGGTGACCGCATACCAAGCGGAGCTGCAGGACGAAGCGTCTACCATGCCAGGTCAGACACACTGGGAATAGATCTGTGTTGTCACAGATCTCTCTCTGCATCTTCAGAGATGCGTGGTTCAAGCTGCTGGGAAAGCCATGGCCACAATGGTTATCCAAGAGAGAGGACGATGGCTTAATCTGGCTATTCTCTCTGACAGGGAAAAAGAAGCCATCCTAGACTCACCAGTCGTTGCAGAGGGCATTTTTGGCTCAGCTCTGACACTGATGCAAAAGAGATGCGAAGAGAAAAAGAGGGATGATGAGGCCTTGCAACTCTGTATGCCGAGAAAGATACAGACTGCACCACCTTCCGCCACCCCGAGAGACCTCGCACAAGCTACCCACCCCCCAACTTTCGCATTCCTACACGGCAGAGACCTAACGTGTATGCAGCGGGTCAGAGCGGAGTATAGGAACAGAGAACTGCCTGGACTAGGAAGAACTGTCCGCTTGCAGCAGCTCAGACATTCCAGCCAGCTCCTCAACTTCATCCTCATCCCCATCTTCAGGAAACGAGGCGGAAGAAGAAGACAGTTTGACAGGGTAGGAAGTCAACAGCCCCTCAAGTTTGCTAGCTCCCGACCCTCAGTCATTCAGGGTTCGACAAGTCACGAGTTACACTGTTCCCAGATGTTCTGTGGGGAAAACAGAGCCCGGTTGGGCCAGGGGAAGCAGAGCGGTGAAAGGGAAAAGACACGGTGCAGTGGTGCATATTCACCCACTAGTCACAAGCACTTTTCATGTTAAAATTCAATAAGGTTTTCACTGTACCCCCAGAGAATGTTGCAAAACATAATGCCCCCAAAAATGTTGCAAAACATATTCACAGAACACATTATAACATCATCAATATCACATCACGTTATTGCGACTGGTTGGTGACAGCTCAGTCAGAGCGAGAAATGAGAGATCACACAATCATGTTTCTGGAACATATACAGAAACTGGACTTCAAATTAAACACCGAGTGTTTTGATTCCCGCACAGTCTATAACATATCTGGGGCTGTCACTGGATCAGTGACCTTCAGAGCGCGACTGTCAGAGGACAGGGTAGAAAAATTCACCCGATGCCTGGCCGAATTTCAGAGGGGGAAAGATTTCTCTTTCTGCACATGCCTCAGGTTATTTGGACTGATGGCCTTAGCCCTAATAGTTATTCCCTTAGGCAGACTGTTTATGAGAGAATTTCAGCGCTGGGTAGCATGAGATTTTTCATCCTCACCCAGAACGCTTGCACACTCAACAAGAGGAATGTCAACTTCGTGGACTCTCTTTAAAGGAGTCATGATACAGGATATTTGTGAAACCGCATACATTTGCAAGGTTTTATGAACTGGATGTTACCGCTCAAACTTTAACACATGCAGTATTGAGCTTTGGAGTTTGAGTCATGACTCATGACTCGTCCAGCCCTAGAGGCGGTGCTGTGGTTGGCAGGAGACTTCGAGGCAGGCTATCTGGCAATACGGGAGTTAGGGTATCCCATAGTGAGACACCGAAACATATGCTTGAAAGAGAACAATAGGTTACTTGCGTAACCCCAGTTTTCTGATAGCATTAAGTGAGGTGTCTCACCAGATCACCCTCCTTGCTGTGTGAAGCGATGAAGAGGTGTGCTTGTTTTGAATGTCGTAATGACGTTGTGTTGCTCCTCTTATACTGAGGGGTGGGGTAGCCACTCCCAGACACTACATCATGTCTGCCAGCCAGTTGGGGCTGGCGTAATGTAATAGGGCTTCTGAGGAATACGTGGAAGGGGTGTATCCCATAGTGAGACACCTCACTTAATGCTATCAGAGAACCGGGGGTTAACGCAAGTAACCTATTGTTCCTCGTTCTATCCTTTGCGGATAAAAATGTTTACTCGCGGCAACAACTTAAAAGCAGGCCAATTCCGCGGGAAAACTTCGGACTTGGCAACACTGATGGTAGGCCGCATTAGAAGGAGCCTTCGACTTGGGACAGCCTTTGTCACGCCGCTGTGACGCAATTGGCCTTCAAATGCGGCCTTCGGAAAATGCAGCCCCTGAATTGGGACACGGCCGTTGTGTTGAGGGGCTTCCTTCCTTCCATCCATTATTGACAGCAATATCAACATTGAAAACTTAATTTGTTGTTTGAATATAGGATTGGTGTGCTGTGTGCCATCTAACATTGAATTGAAAGAAACTTACTCTATTGTAGCCTACTAAATGACTACTTTTTGAGTAGGGAGGTGCATGATGCCAACTTTTGTTTAACAGGTTTCTCCTGTTTTTGGTTTTGTCGGGGAGATAGGAAAGTTCCATGTTTATTTATTTTTTCCTTTGTTGACAGTTCATTTTTCTTTAACCATTACGTTCTGTTAAAAATCTAGGTGTTATTTTCGATTCCTCTCCTTTCAGGCTCATATTAATTCTATCATGCGTCGCATTGCCCAGCTCCATCCCTTCATCACTGTCAAAGATACTGAAACTGTCATCCATGCATTTTGTCTAATAACGTCTTGATTACTGCAATGCCCTTTCAGTGGTTTTCCAGATTACAATGCATTCAAAACTCTGCTGCTAGAATAATTACCCATACAAAGCGTTCTGCTCATATCACCCCAATTTTGCATGATCTCCAATGGCTTCCAGTGGCTTATTGTATTAAATACAAAATTCTCCTGCTCACTTTTAAATGTTTGCACGGCTTGGCTCCCCCCTACCTTCGTAACCTGCTCCTCCCCTACAACCCGACTCGCTCACTGAGTTCATCTGACTCTGGCCTTCTTGTTGTCCCTCGGGATCGCCTCTCTCGCAATGGGGGGCAGATCATTCATTTTTGCACCTGAACTGTGGAATTCTCTCCCCGATCACTCTTTTGTGTTAATAACATTTCTTAATTCAAATCATTACTCAAAACTCACTTATTTTCTGAATGTTATCATTCTTAAAGGAGCCGTATGTAAGATTGTGGCCAAAACTGGTACCGCAATCACTTTCAAATTATTGTAGAGCGGTGTATCCCCTCCCCCTCCTCCCTGACTCGAGGTTGCCAGATAGGCTGCAGGATCCAGCAGGAACGTAGGCTGCTACAAGAAGCTTTTTCTGTTAATTATGTTTATGCTTCAAATGAGAGATGATTTGCAAAGTAATTATATATCGCAAAAATGTACTAATGGCGATTAGCCAAATATAATCGTAAAGATGTATGCTCGTATGTGACAGTATATTGTTAGAACAGTAGCTGTTAGTCTAACTTGTAACGGTAGGTATCTGTCATTAACGTAAGTACAAGCAAAAGCCTCTGTCACTGTGTGTAACCGATATCAAAGATACAGCTATTCATTTAGCTGAAGCTATAAGTGAAAGCGACCAGCTGTATTTTTTAACTTATCCTCTAGTACACGTCCATAACTCTAAAATATGTGATGTGAAAGATTACATGTCATTCTTTTATTTTTGGCTGTAGAACTTGCATGATAAACAATAATGGGCGTGCTAATGTTGTTTTCCTCAGCGTCTCAGCATAATGACAGAGAAACGGGCTCTGATAATGCATTGCTAACGTTAGCAATGACGACTCGCCGTTTTTAATTCGATGACCCACCTCCTCCATATGAGCTAACGTAACGTTACTTTGTACGAACATGCATAACTTTGTTCGACTGTCATGAATATTTGAAATGTCCATTTACATCAAGTACAACATAGATGAATCTTACCTTACCTTACCATTTTCAGCCGTCTCCATCTTTCAAAGGCATCTCCTATACAGATCCTTGTTTTATTTCCTTGCTCCGTGACTTTGTCACGAAGTATTTCGGATTCATAACAAGTTTTTTTTGGTTTCGCAACGTTAGACATTTTTTTATCCGATTCCGACACATTTGTAGCTGCAGCTGTGGTAACTAAGGCAGAGCTGGCAATCCGGATGCCGCAACACTACTGACTTCGTGATTGGTAGATAGGTGGAGGGTGGCGCATCAGACATGACACACAACATGACAACATAAACATCAGTTGAGGGCTGCAACTTCATTTTTTAAAGCCGTAGTAACTAGACGAGCAGCACTTGTAACTAGCAAGATGACTGGAAGCTGGAGAGTAGAAATGGCAGAGCAGAATGAGACCTCAGAATACTAGCAGTAGCCAGACAGGAACTTGTAAGTACTCCAGCAACGCACTCAGGGATCTCAGGCTCAGCACCAGGCTTCCTCCAAAGCCAAGAGTGTAAGCAGTCAGGGACACTCTGCTAGCAGGACTGGAACTAGAGACACAGAAGACAAGACAGACAGGAACGATGGCAGAACTAAAGCACAAAATACTTCTACAAATAAAACACTGTAGACTTTAGTCACAAGAAACAAACTATGTAGTACAACATCTAACGAACTGGCAACACATGAGGGAAAGAGCACACACATAAAGGGAGTTAACAAGAGTAACAGGTGAGAACACTTAGACAAGGAACAGGTGAACACACGTAAACGAGGACTGAAACAAGGGAGCAGAGAACATGAGGAACAGGTGACAACACTGAGACAAACGAGGACTCAACTAGACAAGAGGGCGTGGTACAGGGAAACAAGGAGGCAGGAACAGAGGAGCACATGGCCAACACAAACACAACCATATGTTCAAGCACAACACAAACATAGAGACATGAAACAAAGACAACACAGACAAAGCTGCCAGAGCAAGACCCTGACAGATATTAGTATACTTACTACATAAAATATACCTAAAAATATACTTGAAATTTACTAATGTATATATTTAATAAAATTAACTTGAAGTACACTTATTTTTTGGTTTTGTGAATTTTTCAAAGGCAAGCATATTTTTTATTTAAATTAGTTCTAGAAAGTTTCAGAAAAATAGATTGAATCAACTTTTTTTTTAAACATTTGATGTTTATTGCAAGTTAGTCTAATTGTGTAAGATTGCTCTTTTCACTCAATTCTGGTATACTATATATATATATATATACACTCACCTAAAGGATTATTAGGAACACCTGTTCAATTTCTCATTAATGCAATTATCTAATCAACCAATCACATGGCAGTTGCTTCAATGCATTTAGGGGTGTGGTCCTGGTCAAGACAATCTCCTGAACTCCAAACTGAATGTCAGAATGGGAAAGAAAGGTGATTTAAGCAATTTTGAGCGTGGCATGGTTGTTGGTGCCAGACGGGCCGGTCTGAGTATTTCACAATCTGCTCAGTTACTGGGATTTTCACGCACAACCATTTCTAGGGTTTACAAAGAATGGTGTGAAAAGGGAAAAACATCCAGTATGCGGCAGTCCTGTGGGCGAAAATGCCTTGTTGATGCTAGAGGTCAGAGGAGAATGGGCCGACTGATTCAAGCTGATAGAAGAGTAACTTTGACTGAAATAACCACTCGTTACAACCAAGGTATGCAGCAAAGCATTTGTGAAGCCACAACACGCACAGCCTTGAGGCGGATGGGCTACAACAGCAGAAGACCCCACCGGGTACCACTCATCTCCACTACAAATAGGAAAAAGAGGCTACAATTTGCAAGAGCTCACCAAAATTGGACAGTTGAAGACTGGAAAAATGTTGCCTGGTCTGATGAGTCTCGATTTCTGTTGAGACATTCAGATGGTAGAGTCAGAATTTGGCATAAACAGAATGAGAACATGGATCCATCATGCCTTGTTACCACTGTGCAGGCTGGTGGTGGTGGTGTAATGGTGTGGGGGATGTTTTCTTGGCACACTTTAGGCCCCTTAGTGCCAATTGGGCATTGTTTAAATGCCACGGCCTACCTGAGCATTGTTTCTGACCATGTCCATCCCTTTATGGCCACCATGTACCCATCCTCTGATAGCTACTTCCAGCAGGATAATGCACCATGTCACAAAGCTTGAATCATTTCAAATTGGTTTCTTGAACATAACAATGAGTTCACTGTACTAAAATGGCCCCACAGTCACCAGATCTCAACCCAATAGAGCATCTTTGGGATGTGGTGGAACGGGAGCTTCGTGCCCTGGATGTGCATCCCACAAATCTCCATCAACTGCAAGATGCTATCCTATTAATATGGGCCAACATTTCTAAAGAATGCTTTCAGCACCTTGTTGAATCAATGCCACGTATAATTAAGGCAGTTCTGAAGGCGAAAGGGGGTCAAACACAGTATTAGTATGGTGTTCCTAATAATCCTTTAGATGAGTGTATATATATATATATATATATGAGTGCTTTTATGGATTTTTATACTTAATTTTGCCTAATCATTCAGGAGTCTGATTTCTCTTACATGAAGATTTATAACATTTAAGAAATCACCTCTCCTAAATGCATAAATATAAATGTTTCTTCATTAAACATCAAATGGCCTGGAAAAGTAATTCAGGGTCAATGAATCAATGCAGGAAAAAGAAAAGAAAATAAAGGGTCAACCATTGTCTCAACCAGTTGGTATTGCCAGGCTAATGATAAAAAAAAAAGTTTCTTTTTGCCCCAAGGAACGAAAAAAAAAAATTGAACTGTAGTTGTATTTTCAAATGTATTGTTTAGAACTCTAATGACATCACTGTAAGAGACAAAAGGTTTGAAAAAAAGTAAGTGTTTGAATGAACAAACCACTAATGATGCATTACATAGATGGTAATTTCACATGGCTCTATGTCAAGCATTAAGAACCCATTAGTGGTCTAATTATCAATATCCATCCTCTTTCTTTGTACTCATTTGAAAATGTTCTGCCTTCCAAATTAGTCATTAGGGAGATTTCTTTCCATCAGCAAACTCCATTTGAAACAGTGAACTCTAATAGAAAAGACTCAGCAGACCAATTTTTCACATATTTCATGTGGTGAAGTCATGAAGACACTTCATGTTTTGACTTGACACCCTGCATGTCAAGACTTGCCCGTGATGTACAGGACTTCCCCAAATATGAACATGAACTGAAATTATATTTGAGTTCGCATCAGCAGATTGCATATTCGTTTTTCAAAAAAGAGGGTTCATCTCTGCTGTAGATATTATCTACAATATCCACTACAAGTTATTGCCATAGATAATTACGTATTGCATAAAGAGTAAATACAACCAAAACATTTTTCCTCCTATTCATCTGTTATGTTT
Organism: Gila orcuttii; assembly: GCA_026230005.1. NCBI lineage: Eukaryota > Metazoa > Chordata > Actinopteri > Cypriniformes > Leuciscidae > Gila > Gila orcuttii. Next base: position 36,204,584 of record JAPDVR010000013.1, on the reverse strand, counting down.
TTAATATGTTACGATTTCCTGATTGGTCTAGGGGAGGAAATCAACAGCAAAAATGGACGGTGGTGAAATGAATGTGCAACAACATTCCTTCATTGCTGGGTAACCATATTCTTTCCCACATCCTCTCATTCTCTTTATTGTTCCCCAGACTTTCTCCACAGGTGTTGTCCTCCCAACTGAGTCGCAGAATCAGTTCCATTATTTTTTTTTACTTCTCCTAACTGTTTGCCTCACTATTGCCTGTAATCTCATATACTCAATTAGATTTAGAAAATTATGTATCTTTTTCAGATATTTAAAAACTCCATTTCTTTTCCTTATTGCCTCACCACACTCCTTTGTCCACCATGGTACAATTTTATTTAACTTACAAGATTTGTATTTTGGAATAGTTGCTGCCTGTATTATGACATTACTTATCTCTATACTTAGTTCCTCAACATTTCGATAATTTCTACCCCACTTTAACCTGCTCCCACTGATTTCTCTAAACTTCTCCCAGTCAGCTTCTTCCAACTTCCATCTCCCTTCCCTCATTACCTTTTCTACAATCAATTCCGTCTCTGTATGAATTATTATAGGACAATGATCACTGCCCATAGTACTTTCTTTCCTTACTTCCCATCTACATTTCTTAGCTATTGCTACTGTAGCTAGCGTAATATCTATTGTAGACTCTGTTCCCTTTGCTATGTCCATCCTTGTACCATTTCCATCATTTAAACAAACTAGTTCTTTCTCTTCCATAAATTCCAACACAGCTCTTCTTCTTCTTCTTCTTCTATTAGAGTTTTTTGGCAGTTGGCACACAATGAAATGGTGCATTACTGCCGCTAACTGGTATGGAGTGTGGAACTGAAGGACTATTACTTACTTTTATTACAAAGAAAAGAAAAAAAATTAAATCCTCTCAATCATATTAATTATTCTAAAATAATGAAAAACAATTCCATAACAGTTTTCTTTAGAATTTTTCCTAAGAATTTCTACTAAATCAAAACGTATCCTTACCTTTTTCAAATTTTGGATAATTTCCCTCCTTTTTCCCTCATATTTTTTACAGTGTATCATGACGTGTTCTATTGTCTCTTGTTGTTCACAGTATTCACATCTGCCGGTGTTATGTTTACCTATTTTAAATAAAGTGCTGTTTAGTCCTGTATGTCCAAATCTAAGTCTAGATATAATTGTCTCATCTCTCCTTTTCCTTCCTGTACATCTCATTTCCCCCACTTTCCTCTGAATTTTGTAAAACCATCGTCCTTTTCTCTCTTCTTCCCATTGCTTTTGCCACCTTTTCTTCAAACTCTGTTTAATAATGCTCTTCATTTCCATCTTACTGATGTTAACTTCTACATCGATGTCTTCTCTTTTTGTGGCCTCCTTTGCAGCCTTATCTGCCTTTTCGTTTCCTTTAATTCCAATATGTGCTGGTACCCACACAAATATAACTGTAATACCCATCATTTGAATTCTATATAATGCTTGATGAATTTCTATCAATATATCGGCTCTACTATCTGAATAACTGCTCTGTAAACTGACTAATGATGATGCAGAATCTGAACAAATAATAGTTCTCAATGGTCTTACTTCCTCTATCCACTGTATTGCTAACAGAATTGCTAACATTTCTCCTGTATATACTGATACATTATCACTTATCCTCTTCACTGTTGAAATATGAAACTCTGGAACAAAAAAAAAGCTACTCCTACCCTGTTATCTAAACTCTTTGATGCATCTGTGTAAATCTCAATATAACTATAATAATTATCAATATATTCCTGTACAGTATACGAGTCAAAAATTAACCCCATGTCTTTGTTCTTCTTTCCTAATAATACTAGATCTACTTTTACTTCTGGTAATATCCAAGGTGGTGGTACTGTTGGACTGATTTTTAAGTCTGTTCATTTTAACTCTGTTGCTTTTTGTATAACTGTCCACCCAAAGCTTTTTGTCTCCCTCTTCTCCTTTTCCCAACAAGATTTTAAAGTGATTTGTGCTGGGTGATCTTCATTATGGCCCTTTATATTAACCCAATAATTCAGAGATAGCTGTATTCGTCTCAACTCGAGTGGCATTTCTCCCATTTCCACCTGCAGTGCTGGTGTTGGAGTTGTTTTAAATGCCCCTGTACATAATCTCAAAACCTGAAACTGAATGGTTTTTAATCTTTTAAGAGATGTGCTTGATGCCGATCCATACACCACACATCCATAATCTAATACTGATCTAATTAATCCACAATGAATTACCTTCAGTGCTGTTCTGTCAGCTCCCCAATCACTTCCCACCAAACACCTCATAAGATTTAACACCTTCCTACATTTTTCAATTACTTTCTGGATATGTACATTCCATGTTATTCCCTCATCAAACCATATCCCCAAAAATTTAAAGCACTTCACTCTTTCCAATTCTTGATTATATAACTTTAGTTTTACCTCAGTACATATTCTTTTCTTTGTAAATAACATTATCTTTGTCTTATCTACTGAAAACTTAAACCCCCATTTATATGACCACTCTTCTATTTTCGTAATAGCTTCCTTTAGCTTTTTAATAATACATTTCAGATTTCTTCCCCTCTTCCAAATCGCCCCATCATCCGCAAAAAGTGAAAATCCCATTCTCTATTTCCCTGTACACATCATTTATTAATATGGAGAACAATAAAGGACTTCTTATACTCCCTTGAGGTGTTCTGTTTTCAACAATATATTTCCTTGAATAACTCTCCCCTATTCTAACTTGTATCAATCTTCCTTGTAAAAAGTCCTTAATCCATCTATACATTCTTCCTTTGATACCTAATTTACATATTCTAATTAACAAACCTTCTCTCCACATCACATCGTAGGCCTTCTCTATGTCAAAGAAGACAGCCACTACACTTTCTTTGTTTATTTGTGCTTTTCTAATTTCATGCTCTGAACATACAGCTGGAGCCATTGTATTTCTTCCTTTCCTAAAGCCACTTTGATATTTGGCTATATCCAACACAGCTCTGATGATGGTTGCAGTTTAAATACTCTCCTTCCCCTCCCAGCATCCAATCACAGCAGGGCATTGATTATTGGCATCAGGTGAAAACTATTTCTCCTACGAAGAGAGACAGGGAGAGAGAGAGAAACAGAGCACAGCTTGGGCACACACAAACAAAACCTTACGGCTCTGGATGTAAAAAATACTTTTTATTTAGCTGTAAAAAAAAACAGTTGCTACCTTAAAGTTTTAAGTACAATCAACTTGGATGTTTAGGTAATTTCAACTTAAATTACATTAAACTGACTTAAATAAATTAGTTGAATCTTGTATAACTTATCACAAAATGGCTAACTCATCAAAATGTTGTCATAACTCATTGAGCATATACTTTTTTACAGAGTGCTCTTCCAGTCTTCATAGCAGCTTTAAATGTCATGCTCTGGTTAAGATGATCTTTACAGATAGGCTACTAAGGAAATGGCTGTTTATTCATGGCTGGATATATCATATTCATTTGCTTAATTCAACAGTCAACAGATAGTAAATTAAACTCCATAGTTTCTCTTTCCAAGAGTAAAAAAAAAACACATAATAGGCTACATCCAGATCTTCAGATAAACCCTGAGTTACCAGCTGGAGTCAACACTTCCTGTGTGCTTAGCATTCTATACTAAACAATAGAGTGGGATATGAGGAGTCTCTAATTGCTTGTGGCATGAATTCAAAATAATAAGGGTGGGTCTCAAGCAGCTCCTGTACCCTCAGCATTGTAAAAACGTGTTTTGCAGTCCCTCCTGCTCACAGGACATGGAAAAACATTTCTGGCAGTTCCTGATGATAATCCAAAAGCACTTCAAATTAGGCCTGGGAATTGATTTAAAAAAATAATTAATTAATCACACAGTTTGCTGTGATTAATTCCAATTAATCGCATTTTCCCCCAAGCTTGTAATCATCAATATTTAAATGTAGAATCACCTAATTAAATTAACCAACACAAAGGAAGTATATTTTAAATAATATTTTAATGGCATCTTGTGAACTGTAAACAGACTCTCCTCAGAACCAACAGAGTAGTTGTTCCCATCAAATAAAATGTGTGCAGCAACATTATAAAGAAAATGTAAATTGAATATTAAAACTATCAAGGTCATCAAAAAGTCTAGATTAGTTTGGAACTTAAGCCAATTGGCCAAAATAAATAATTTCTTTATATGCTCCAACAATATAAAAATATGCAATATGAATAACAAAAGGAGAATGTTTAATTTTTTTCACACAAAGATTTTGCCTACTTTTTTTTTTACTCGAGGCCCACAGAGAAGGAAATTAATAGTTGAAATAAAGTCGTTATTTTTGTTTTTGTTTTGCGCACAAAAAGTATTCTCGTCGTTTGATAAACTTAAGATTGAGCCACTGTAGTCACTTGGACTATTTTAACGATATCTTTAATAACTTTTCGGGGCTGGCAAGTTTCAATCCCTGAAGAAGCCTATGGAGGAGTGATCCAGCTCTCAGATTTAATCAAAAATATCTTAATTCGTGTTCCGAAGATGAACGAAGGTCTTACGGGGTTGGAACAACATGAGGGTGAGTAAATACTGACAGAATTTTCATTTTTGGGTGAACTAACCCTTTAAAGCTGTCTGTAGCTGTCTCTTTGTCGCCATCTCTGCTTGAAATCTGCAATTGCAGTTATTCACGGAATTATCAACTTTATGTGGGTTGTGCCTCGGCACGGCACAGCGCGGATGAAACCAAAGTTTTGAGGAGAATGTGTGGCTGTCAGTCACCACGCCGGTGTGGATCCTGTCATTTGGAATCACAAATTCTACTTTTTGGAAATTTGACCAACATAAGAATTTTCACTGGAAAATATCCTCTTAAGTAACATCCACTTTTGTTCTGACCAACTAAGGGAAAAGAAGCATTGCAGTAAATCGTGCTGATTAAATTTAACGATCGCTTATCATATCACGTCAAACAGTAAAAAATTATACTTTGTTCTCAAATTGTTAATGTTAACAACATCAGCATTAAGTGACTACATTTAATGCTCTTCCGATATGTATCCTTGTTTTCGCATGGGCCCGGTTGCAGTCTCATTTTTTCTGTAGCCACTCCGAAGTCCGAAGTCTTTTGCATTTTACAACGGGTGAATCTCCAGTTGTCACTGGTGATTGTCGTTTGAACCTTTCTGGAACCGCCATCAAATTGATTTAATTATATCAAGTGCTTTGAGAAAAGGCTATAAATCTCCACCTCCAACATCCTCACACACAACATAGCCTACTAACCGAGACACCTTCTTTATCTGTAGCTACAAGGGGGTAATCCATCAGCCGGAAACTGAAGCCTCGCGGGAGCCGCCATTGTAGCAGAACTTCACCTGCTGTTAGCATTCAATTGACTCCCATTCATTTTGGTGTCACTTTGACAGCGAATAACTTTACATCTGAGGCGTCCAAAGACTTAATTTGTCCATTATTTATTTCTAAAGAAACACGACAATGTATAAAAGGCTCCATTACTTTGTATCTTACATTATGGCCCCGTAGAAGCCGTTTTTGTAAAAATAGGCTAACGATTGCGTCATAACAATTGGGTGGTGATGGCGCAGTGGATAAGACACATGCCTTTGGTGTGAGAGACCCGGGTTCGAATCCACTGTGAGACACCATTGTGTCCCTGAGCAAGACACTTAACCCCTAATTGCTCCAGAGGCGTGCGACCTTTGAAATATAGCAATTGTAAGTCGCTTTGGATAAAAGTGTCAGCTAAATGTAAAATGTAAATAACCATGCGACTTTCTGTTGCACAATAGAGACATTACTGTATAGACAGGAGGAGAAGCTCGCAAGCAATCTTTTACTATGAGGCAATCGGGGGGACATAGAAGCATAAAGTCAAGGGAGAACCCCATAGATAGAGAGTCCATAAAAGCAACGGGACAAAATATTTCAACAACATATTTGAGGAATTAGGTGATTCAGATTTGTCTTGGCACAGCTACTAGAAGATTTACAACTGTCAGACTGTCGTCAAGCTCAGTTTGAGCCTGCGCAGTCGCTCAGCCATCAGGCAGGAAGTGCAATAATCGGGCTTCAGTCTTCTCCGTTGAAATCAATGGGGTCGCTGTGTCCATTTCTTTTACTGTCTATAGCTACAGATGTGACGCCATGACGCAAAGACATGCGGGAATTTCCCGCGGAAATCCACCACTACCACTGGAATTAAAAACATTATTAGAATCTTACCGTTTAGAATCGAGCTAAGGCCAGCAGATAGTTTTGAACACTGGCTGGTTATGTACTTGCTCAAAAATTTATTTTGGATAATTTTTAACCCAAAAAAGTTACGGACTGCAGCTACTTTACTGAAAAACAATGTTTCATAGAACTCTTCACCAACTGGCTAACGTTAAATAAAAATATCCGTTGAACTGAGTTACATTAGGCTTCATGTCATGTACGTCGGTTATCATTTAGCCTACTGTTTATTTGCGAGTGTTGTGAAGAAATAGAATAGCATCCACTGTTAAAGGCTTCAGGCTCATTGTTTTTTTTTCTTTTTTTTTTTTTTTGGTAATTAAATCAAAGCTCTTCCAAAATGCAGATTTTCCCGAAGAATTGGGAACTAGTAACTCCCCACGCTCCAACTTCTTCCTGATGCTCTGCATGGTCAACTGTCACCTGTATGCTAATGCATTGCATGTGTGTCGCGTTACTCGCATAATTGCATATTGCATAGGCGATGTATTTATAATTTTATCCATGTAACAATATTTCATACAGTAGCCTGCGCTCTGCGCATATATAATGGGCACAATGAAAGGAGAGAAGCTAAATGAGCCCGAGTCCGACCCAAGCCCGATCTGTAAAAAAAAGTAAAAAAAAGAAAATAGCCCGCATGAACTCAGCGGGACCCGACGGGCTTCCAGACCTCTATCTAACATATAGATGTGGCAAATTAGCAATAAACAAAATCAGGTCAGACAACCATGACATCACATGCCTTTGTGGAAGCGAATACAATATATGTACTAAATGAGGGCCAGTCATTAAGGTCATTATTACGGTTCATTGTATAGCCTATGTGTAATAGTTAATTCCCTGTTGTTATGTGTTGTTATCGGGTCCTATTGTTAGGTATTGATACGATCACTGTATAGACATATTTCCAGTGTTAATGTCATACGGAATACAGATTGTCTTTATTTGCATGTTTTATCAGTGTATATTTATACTTTATTGTTGTTTCTCTTTCTAGAACCACACTTAATTAGGCTACTGTTCAAGTTTGAAATGAGTGTTCTATGAGTGGTTTGTGCATCTGCCCTCCTAAACGGACATCACTTATTGTTCTGATCGGACAATCTTTGGTGGTTGCCACTGGGTATGAATTAGCCCTAAGAGTTTAATAAATCTTTACAATATATACATAAATTCATATGAAAGTCGAAAAAGTTGATTTTTCCAAATAATTTCTAATGCACACAGGGCTGAATCATTGTCCTGCGAGGCCTAGGTCACGCAGTTTTGGGAGGACCTTGTCATCCCTAGTGGCAGACTACTCTTTAGTATTTTGATAAGCATATGTAACCCCTCTTCACCCGGGTCCCACTCGACCCGCTCCTAACGGGCCTCGAACCCGGGTCTCCGGCGTGAGAGTCAGGCGCTCTAACAAGGAGGCTAAACGCCTATTGAGATCAGAGGAGTGAGGTTTACTCCCACAGCAACTACTAGCTGGCCTCCGTTACACATACATGAGAAAACTACAAATAGTAGTTCAAATACAGTGAGACAAATTATCAGTTTAGAGGACTCTTGTGTCAGACAAGCATGACATCACATATTTGTAGACATGGATAGTATATTGAAGGCTATATGCAGTAAGGCGAGTAAACAGGTCATTAAGTGTGGCTGGCACTGCGGCATCACACAGCAAATTTCCATTGTTTCCTGAATGAGGAAATGGCAATGTGTCACCCACTCTGTTTCCTTTCTTCCTTCCTGTCATAATGTTGCAATATGTTTTTAAAACCCTTCCGATACATAATCTGCAACAATAAATAATATTAGAATGTTTACTTTAAAAGAGAAGGAAACTTTACACACACAAAATATAGCCTATATAAAGTCCTGGGCCTGGGAAGTGAAAAGAGTAGATTTTTCCAATCAATTTGGCCACTTATAATTGATTATAAGTCCTGCGAGGCCTGAAGTCATGCATTTTTGGAGGACCTTCCCGTCCCTAGTGGCAGTGCACTTCTCTTGCATTTTGATAAGCAAATATGAGAAGACTTTACACAGTGTGCTAAATGATCCTGCTGAAATTATCCTGGACTCTTGCATCCAGTTCATACAGTATGTGCATTGGCCCTGGTTTTCCAGGTTTGGCTGAACAATCTGAAGCTTTGAAGGTTCCTGGCAGAGGCAGGGACGTGCAGAGCGTTCCAAAGGGGCAGGAGCTCAAATGTAAAAAATGGGCATGTATGGGGCTAAAGGCAAACCCTAAGAAAAATTAGCTTTTCATTACTCCCATAGTGTATGATTGCAGAAAAAAATACATGTTTTTATTGAACATTTATCGAGCAACAGATTTTGTGTGAAAACAAATGATAAAAGTGGCTAGTTTGTTTAAAAATCTTATGAATGTATGAGGTGGCAACGTGAGCCTTTTACCAAGGTTGGCCTTTTACCCCACACACAGGTTAAAAGGCTCAACAGCATGGGGCAAAAGGCCCCGATAATACAAATACTTTACTTTGTACTCAAAAATAATGTTTAAATAATGTCTTTAATAATGTTTTAACAAGTTAATACTTGTTCAAAACAATCACTTTAGCAAAGTTTGCACTATTTTTGGTTTATTTAAAAAAATAAAAGAATTCACTTTGGTTCAATGAATATACTGTCATTAAAATGCTCATTTTAAAAATACAGAAACAAAATTATTTTACAAGTAAAGATTCTGAATACATTGAGATCCCATAATAATTTAATAAAGTTTTACAGTAGTAACAAATAAATGTGGTATTTTATTAGGCTGTATGATATGGTTAAAATCATATTTTAAATATAATGGTTTCATTATAAATATGTTGATTGCAAGGGCGTAGGTTTGGTTTTGAGATTGGTGGGGACATTCCCAGAAGCTGAGGAATCAGGAAATTAATAGGATAATATTAAGGTTTTTAGTCTATATTGACCTTAACAATACGTTAATGAATTCTGTAATGTTTTGGTAACTATTAAAGACAAGAAGGGAGTTAAACAGAGACTTAACTTTACTCCGTGCATAGTGCAATGCAATAATGCAGTTACGGTCTTGTTCCTTGCTTTTTGAAGAAGCCAAACACATGTCTGCATCTGTCATTAAAGGGATAGTTAACTCAAAAATGAAAACTTTCCCACTAGTTGTTTCAAACCCTTATGAATTTCCTTCTACTGAACACAAAGGAAGATATTTTGAAGAATGTTGGTAACCACACAGTTGATGGACCCCATTGACTTCCACAGTAAGAAAAAAAATACTATATGGAAGTCAATGGGGCCCATCAACTGTCTGTCTAGTTACCAACATTCTTCAAAATAACTTCTTTTGTGGTCAGCAGAAGAAAGAAACTGGTTTGGAACAACTTAATGATGATAGAATTTTCATTTTTTAAGGAAAATATCCCAGTAACAGAAATTAACTGGCATATGTTTCACATCATTACTGTCCAGTTTGTCCTGTTGGACATGACACACCGCAACTTGTGCCATTGTTCTGAGCCATGTTTTCAGTTTCCTAAGAGCAATGAAACTTATTTCAGCCTCAGCTGATGAGACTGGGATGACAAGGGTTTCAACTTGATCAAACAGACCTCTCATTTCAACAAGCAATTTTGTGTTTTCATGTTTAATGTGGACTTTCCATAGTCATAATGATTTTTATACTGTACAAACTGTGTATTCTATCCCCCTACATTAACCCTATCACAGATACCTTTCTGCATTTTCTAAAAACGTCACTTAGTATGATTTATAAGCTGTTTTCAACATTTTTTCTTTGTCCCTACAAAAATGGCAATATACAAAAATCTTTTCCTTGTGGGTATTTTCTTTTCTTTTTTTTTTCTTTTTTGGAAAACGGCTTATAAATCATTAAGTGATGTTTTTACTAGGTTTCAGTGCTCTTTGCGCGCACACACTAACGATTATGTTTGCCACTTATCCCACGATTGTCATACATTATATTGTAAAAACTGAACTGTCCCCGAATCATTATTTGACGCAATTTGTCCCGTATTTTTGTGCACAGAACTGTAGATCAGGGGTTCCCAAACTTTTTCATTCTAGGACCCACCTAGACAAGTATAATCAATCTCAAGACCCACCATAAAATGTTTAAATGGAAATATGGGGAAAAAAAACACATCTTCATTTAGTAGTAGAGAACAGTTTTTATTTTCCTATTAATTTAATTTATTTTCATATGAATGAAATATATAATTGATTGCAATACCAAAAGGCTTGAAAGAAATACAGAAAGTTATAACCATTCAGATGTCAAAACAGCAGCTTAATGGTTATGTTAAGGTTATGAGAGGAATAGCTGAGTACTTCTGATAAACAAAAACATGTACAAATCTCAAGAACTGAAATATTGTGTTTAATAACTACTTAAAGCTTAAGAGTAATTTATTAGTGTGAAGGGTGTGCCTGCTTCTTTGAACACAACACATAGAATTTTCGTTTCATGCTATGCACTGGCCAACCTTTCTAAGCTTAAAAGACATTGAGGGACTTCCTCACCGTCTGGACCTCAGCAGGCAATATAAAACCAAGATCAAGGTAGGACAGGTCATATTTTTTGCGTGGCTCCTTTTTAGATTTAGTTGTTTCTGACGACTTCTCACAGCTCTGCGATGCTGTATTTGTACTGATGTAGACACGTGACAGTTCAACGCAAATGAATCAGACGATTTATTCAGTGAGTCATTCAATGAATGCTATGTTGATTCAGACGTCTGATTCGTCTGTGTGTGTGTGTGTGTGTGTGTGTGTGTGTGTGTGTGTGTGTGTGTGTGTGTGTATGTGTGTGTGTGTGTGTGTGTGTGTGTGTGTGTGTGTGTGTGTGTTTTAAAAGACTTGTGTTTTTATTCTTTAAAAGAATCGTCACTTAAGAGTCGTTTGGTCATTAATCGGACTGGTTTTGTTTCACTCATTGTAACGTAAATTTAGCTGCAACTAAGTGCCTTTGTGCAACCCACCTTTTCTCACTGTGTGACCCAGAAGTGGGTCGCGACCCACAGTTTGAAAACCACTGCTGTAGATTACTCCCTAGTTTACCGCATCTAGGTTTCCTTCGAAGGAGCTTTGCCGCTTCGCACAACCAAATGTAGCTACAGCCTCTCACAAGTTAGAAAGAAAACACAAAGCCAACCAGTTTAGCAATGTATGTTTAGCAATGTAAAGCACCAGCCAACCAGTTTAGCAATGTAAAGCACCAGTGTTTTTTTTGTGGTGCGCGTAGGCTACTCGCGCACCACGTAGGCTACTCGCATGATACGCTGGCGCACGTTGGCTGCCGCTTCTCCGTCCTGCTTTTTTTTTTAATGTTTTATCTTAATTACTTTTAAATAGTAATAATTTTATTACTACAAGTTCACTTTATCTTCTTAGACACTTCAGAACTGGAAATCACAACGGTAAATGCATGAATGAATAATAACAAGAAGCAGACAGTCTGTCCAGGAAATTTCACGCAAGGCAAACACCAGAGCAAGCAACAAGAGCGCGATTCAACTACGACCATCGACCAGATGAACAACACTCTGATCGCGAGGAAAAAGACATACTTACTTGCTGGAATCGGACTGGAACTGTGACGCCCGGCATCTGAGTGTGAGCAAGCGCTAACGTTGGCTCTGTGCTAGCGCACCGCGCCTGAATCATGCCACCGCTCTGCTCCGCTGCTGACTTCTGCCCACTCAACAACCATCGCTGTCTGGACTGCATTAACTCCTTCCGAGAAACTGGACTACGTCGCCGTCCTCCACACAGAGGCTCTGGTCGTATGTTCAATTACAACTTTTCAACCCCAAGCTCTATTCCATCCATCTGGTCAAATTCGCGCACTGCAACTACCTCACTACGTCATCACAACAAACAACATGTGCACCTATCCAATCTCCGCTCCCTTCCTCGGTCCTCTCAACCCATCATAAAGCAACATCACCTGAAACTGGCCTTGCTCAATACCCGCTCACTCAACAATAAAAGTCTAGTTTTAAATGAATTCATAACTGACAATAACCTGGATTTCCTTTGTATCACTGAAACTTGGCACAAACCTCTGGACTATTTCTCACTCAACGAAACCACACCCACAGGATATACTTATATGGACAAACCTCGACCTGAGGGCCGGGGAGGTGGTGTCGCTGTTGTGTACAGAAACTATATTAAAACATCCAACATATCCATCCCTGCTGCTCAGTCTTTTGAACACATCACTTTCAAACTCGCTGGTCCCACTCCTCTGGTCACTGCTATAATCTACCGCCCTCCCAAACCAAATCCTTCCTTTCTCTCTGAGTTTTCTGACTTTTTAACTCAGTTATCTGCCATCTCACCTTCTGTTCTGCTTTTGGGAGATTTCAACATTCACATCGACACTAACTGTAAATCTGCTACTGAATTCCTGGAACTGCTACAATGCTTCAATTTCACTCAACATGTCAACTTTCCTACCCACAGCCGTGGTCACATCCTGGATCTGGTCTGCTCGACGGGTCTCACCATACCTCACCTCTCCAGCTCTAACCTTAACATCTCTGACCATATGGCAATCACCATGAACATTGATCTCCCTATTTTGACCAAGAACAAACGCACAATCTCCTTCAGAAATCTTAAATCCATCTCCACTCCTGCCCTTTCAGCCTCTCTTGTCAGCAAATTATCCTCTTCCCCCCCACCGCTGACTGACAACCCCTCCGACCTCACCAACTATTACAATGAAACACTCTCCTCCTGTCTCGATAAACTGGCTCCCATCAAAACTAAAACTGTCTCATTCACTCACTCTGCTCCCTGGTACACTCCGGATCTGCACAAAATGAAATCCCGTAAGCGTCAGCTTGAAAGACTCCTTCGGAAAACTGGTTTAACTGTTCATCTACAAGCCTACACTGATCACCTTCAGCAGTATAAGGAAGCTCTCAACACTACCCGGTCCACTTATTACTTGCACCTCATACACTCTGGTTCCACTAACCCCAAGGCTCTCTTCTCCACAGTAAATAAACTTCTCAAACCCAGTGACAATATCACCAACTCATTCACAACTGATAAATGCAACTCTTTTCTTTCTTGTTTTCAGACTAAAATTGACACCATTTACAACAATCTGTCCTCTTCTTCTGTCATCACTATCTGCCCTCCCACTCCGTCATTTGTCCCTCCCCCCTTCACCTCTCAGTCCCTGTCTCAGTTTTCCCCTGTGTCGCCAGGGGAGCTGTCCAAAACTGTATCAGGAATGAAATCATCTACATGTGTCCTGGACCCCATTCCATCCAACTTCATCAAGGACTGTCTACCGGCTATCTCCACACTCATCGCAGATATCATTAACTCCTCTCTCAGCTCTGGCTCAATCCCCCCTTCACTCAAACTAGCCGCTGTCACCCCCATCCTCAAAAAACCCGGACTCAACCCCAACATCATGTCAAACTTTCGGCCCATCTCGAATCTCCCCTTTCTGTCTAAAATACTAGAACGCACTGTCGCCAAACAACTTAAAACCCACCTCTGCTCAAATGACCTTTATGAACCATTTCAATCTGGTTTCCGATCACATCACAGCACTGAAACAGCTCTCCTCAAAGTCACTAACGACATCCTCCTCTCTGCAGATGCTGGTCATCTCACCATCCTCATCCTCCTTGATCTAACTGCGGCTTTTGACACTATCAACCACACCATTCTTCTCTCCCGCCTTGAATCTTCCCTCAATATCACCGGCACTGCCCTCTCCTGGCTTCAATCATATCTCACTGACAGACAACAATTCATCTACATAAACAACTGCACCTCTTCGACTGCTCCGACGCCCCAAGGCGTCCCCCAGGGTTCGGTGCTTGGTCCTCTCCTCTTCATAATATACCTGCTTCCCCTTGGCAACATCATTCGCCACCATGGTCTCAACTTTCACTGCTATGCCGATGATGTTCAGCTCTATATCTCCACTAAATCCATCACCTCTGCCACCCACTCCACTATCAACAACTGCCTCACTGACATTAAATCCTGGATGAACACTAATTTCCTTCAACTCAACTGCAAAAAAACAGACATGATCATCATCGGTCCCAAACCCATCACTAAAACCATTCACAGTTTCTCCCTCACTGTTGACACCTCCACCCTGTCTCCATCCCCTCACAGTCGCAACCTTGGAGTCATCTTTGACAATAACCTCTCCTTTGAACACCACATTAAACAACTCACCAGAACTGCCTTCTTTCACCTCAAAAATATTGCCCGACTACGTCCATCACTCTCTTTCTCCGCTGCAGAAACCCTCATCCACGCCTTCATCACCTCCAGAATTGACTACTGCAATAGCATCTTGTACGGCATAACCTCCAAAACCTTAAACAAACTCCAATACATCCAGAACTCTGCTGCTCGTCTGCTTACCCACACCCGCACCCGTGACCACATCACCCCTGTCCTCAGGAACCTCCACTGGCTCCCGGTCCCACAACGAATTCAATTCAAAATCCTCCTCCTCACACACAAAGCCCTCCATAACCAGGCCCCTGCCTACCTCAGTGACCTGCTCCACTGCCACAACCCATCTCGCAGCCTCCGCTCATCTGATGCCAACCTCCTGACTCCACCTCCCAGGACCAAGCACCGAACCTGGGGTGACAGAGCCTTCTCTGTTGCTGCCCCCTCCCTCTGGAACTCTCTCCCCAAACAAATCCGTGACTGCACTGACCTTCCAACATTCAAATCACTGACAAAAACTCACCTTTTTAAAATTGCTTTTAATGTTTAGCTTATTACAGTGTGTTTCCTTTTTGTGTGTATTTATCTGATATTGTTCTTGCTGCTTTTGTGATTTTCTTTTTTTCTTTTTCTATGTAAAGTGTCTTTGAGTACTCAGAAAAGCGCTTGTCAAATAAAATGTATTATTATTATTATTATTATGTTAAGCAGGCGGGACCTAGATATATTAACCGTTTATGTTCCAGGATTTGCGCATTTTTCTCAGAACTCTCTTGTAAGAGATTTTAATCTAAATGAGATGTTTCCTGGTTAAATAAAATAAGAAATACATAAAACCCACAAGACCCAACCAGGCAACAGTGGTTATATATAAATTAAAATTAATTTTTGATCGAAATTATTGCTAGGGACAAATCAGTGTCACTGGATATTGGTAGGGACATGTCCCTAGCGTCCCTACTAAATTCTACGCCCCTGGTTGATTGTCTCTATGGTGGACACCCAATTTTATCCATCTGAATCTGATTCTAACCATATCATGTCAACAAATGTAAAAGTCAGCCAGTTATTTCTTATCATTGTGCATTTAGCCCCAAAAGCAGGGGCACCTTTTACCCCATACCAAACTTTTACATAAATATTCTTCTGTTAATGAAAAACTGTTGCTTTATTTTCCTTGAACAAAATAAGACCGTAAAATCCGATCCGTTTCACATTTTCAAATTCAATTTCAGCTTGTTTTTGTAGGCCTAGCTACCAAATGGAGGGGGCGGTGTCAGAATGAGAGTCTGTCAGTCAAGTCTGAAGCAAGAGACACATCTACGACATCTTATACTTTAAAGCAGCACCAAGTAACTTTTCCTCTGCGGTCGCCCTACAGGTTGGAAGCGGAATTGTCCATTACCGCTGTCGTAAATAATTTAGCCTACTGCAGCCTACTGTCTCACGCGCACGCACATGCTCTCTGTTTATCCAGCACCGGCTTTGGAATCAACAATGGCCACAGACAAGGTAGAGAATGATACATGATTTTATGAAAGTATGATGTATTGTGACATCACAAACGAACAATTGTAGCAATTGTAACTCTTGCCATAAAGCAAGTCAAATTAGTAGTTTTCTTATGTCTCATTAGAACTACAGAAACGCGACCCGATCTGGCAATCTTAGATAGCGTGGATATATCAGATAAAGGACCGCAAAGCTGTGGCATAAGTGCCTTTCACCATGTCACGACTTGATGAACCACTGAAACGATTTTGGAAACATTATTTTAAGGTAAAAAAATCTTACTTAGTGGTGCTTTAAAGGGACATTGTGTAGGAATTTCTCCCATCTAGCGGTGAAATTGTATTTTGCATTCAAACGAATTGTGCTCTCCAGCGCCTGCTTTTTCAAATGTGTGTTGCATCTACGGTAGCTGTTATGTACCAAAAAGCTATGACAGGATGTCTTCTAATAGCACTTCGTCGAGTTTTCCTTCGGGTGAACAGGTTTGTTATTTCAAACAAACTGCAACTTACCACAATGAACAAACGAATGTTACAGTATGAATTACTGACTGACTTGCCGGGGCAGTGACAAACGCCTCTCACTGCTCTGCTCTGCTCCTCCGTTTCTGCTGCTTTCAGTTATGTGACACTGGCTCTGAACGAAAATGCGCTGTGGAAACGCGTTGGCCTACTACTTTTTGACCCTCTCTGCTATTATAGTTTTTCAAGATGGCGGACATGGAAGCCTCCGTGGACCTACCGTCACATGTATATAAAGATAATAAATTCTTCGTTTACGAGGATAAGTCAGATAATTGGCAGAGGTATTTGTACACCATTGAGGACATATTTATAAATAAAAATATTGATTTTAGATAATAAAATACCTAAAAAACTACACATAGTCCCTTTAAAATAAACGGCAATTTTCCGACTTTTCAGCTCTTTGTTACTGTTTTGTACACGTTGTCATATTAATTATTTCAAATGCATTCTGTTTTATTGACCACAATATTATTGATGATAACTGTTGAGGGGCATTTTTGATTAATTTGGAAAAAAGCACCGAATGTCATTCCTGCACGTGCCTTCGTTCTACTTAATTAGTTGACGTAAACAAGATCAACCAAATGGACACAATGTCAACCAAAACTGGGTAAGAAGTTAAATATTAGTTCAAACTTTTCTTCAAAGTTTTCATAGGTCTGCGCGTTTCTTTCCGACTTCAACATCTTATCTCATAAATAGGATATGGCTCTGTGGATATGACTTTCATTATCATAAATAGTGATATCCTTCATTACAAAGTTCTTTGGAAAGCAGTTGAGGAAAATAGGAAGCGACCGCGAGAGGTGTGACTTCATGTTATAGCTGCCGATCTGCAGGCGTGAACTCGGAGAGAGCAGCGTGCGAGCATCACATTCACCGGGAATAGCCAAGGTAGTGCCTAACTAAGGTAGGTTAAGCGATAAATGTAGTTTTGTGCTCATTTAGAAGCTGTTTATATTGAGAGCGAGCAACGCGCAACGCGACAACATAACGCAAAAGACATGTAGCCTAAGACATCTATATGATAGATTGGCATCACGCGCAGTAATAGGCTACTTTATACCTTTATACTTCATCTTCTGCTTAACCAAACTAAGATCAGATACAAAACAAAAATATTATCGTTTTACTTATAAGGCATGTAAAACTCAAGTTTCGAGTTTGTTGGTGTTTAAATAGCTATCGATAATGTCCAATAAAGGACTCTGAATCTTGCGAAACATGTCTGTTAATGTTGTAAGAAGACAAAAATCCCGACGATATGACGAGGACTTTTGACACATGTAATGTTGGAAAAGCCCCCTTTATATTTTATAGGCTATGCAATAAAAATGCATCATTGCACAAGAATTAACTGAATGAACAATGTATTATGTAGCAAACGAACAATGTATTATTAGTGTAACGCAATTATTGCATAATGTAAGTAATAGTAGCCTATGTGTTGTGCTGGGTTAGTTGTCACAGGCGTGACATCTATGAATTCTTTCCCACAAACTAAAATGACAATATAATCTCATTTTTGTAGCTGTTTTGTAAATTAGTGAACAATAGAAACACACTAGCATATATTTAGGGCAAATGTTTACTTTATAATGTTATCCAGTTTTCTTAGGAGACACTGTCACTTATGTTTTAAATGTATATTTTATTTGCATTATTTATTTATTTTTACACTTTTTCATAACTGTTTTACTGTTGCTGAAAAGCATATAAGGCTTTTTAATGGAAAGTTACACTGTGACAGTTTACCCCATATAGTGTGAAAACAGCATGCTTTGTGGCACAACAGCATGTCCCCTTTTTGTTACAAATGGTAACATGTTCAGTGAACTTCCTGGGTGAAAATGGCAGACAAGTTCTCTAAAGTTTTGTAGCCAAAACTCTTAAGGTCTACTGTCTATGTTTTTGTCTACATTATATTTAAGAATAATAAACTTAATAACTGAAACAACTAAGAATAATGCCTGAAAAGTACCTGACTTTAATCTGACTGTAAGTCCTGTGAAAAACAGATTTTGATGTAATATGTGCTCTTGTGGTTTTCAGAAAATGAAGCTTCACCAATTCATTTCCTGCTTTCAGCAAGAGATTGCAGATAAATACACAGTGATGAGAAAGAACCCCCTAATGCTTTAGCTTCCAGAACATTATGATAATGATGATAATGAAATAACACTTTTGATACAATGGATGTTTTCAACTCACAGTGTGCAAGATAAAATAGGCATTACCACTCTTAATGCCGCTCTCACACATTTCTAGTTCATTCAAAACACATAAAAGTAAATGTGTCATTTTCACCTATCCCAATAATATGCACGCAGACAACTCTAAAGCCTGAAGTATACTTTGGGTTTTACACGTACGTTAGGCTAAACATACAGTGTGATGTAAATATCAGCATTGCATGCATACTGTGGGATCCACAACTATTGTTTAAAAGAGAAAATTTGTCATAAGTAACTTCTGGAAAAACTACAGACACTGGACAAGGATGAGACCAATGGTAGTGGACAAAAAAACAACAACAATGTCTAGAGCAGGGGTGTCCAACTTGAGGGTCACTGTCCAGCACAGTTTAGCTTCATCCCTAATTAAACACACCTGAATCAGCAAATAAAGGTCTTCAGGATTTCTAGAAACTTCCAGGCAGGTGTTTTGGAGCTGTTTGGAGCGGAGTTCGACACATGAGGTCCTAAAATAAGCTTTTCTAAAAAGGGGAAAAAAAGTCTTAGATGACACGGCATTCTAAAAATATGGTGCTCCAGTTATTTTGAAAGATGAAAATGTAAATATAATGGTTCTGTGACAATATCAAAACATTGTGCAACCAATGCGTGAGTTTGGGGTATTATCAGTTTGGCCATGGTTGAGGTGTTTGGGAAACCTGTCAGAAATGTGGTTTCAATGTGGTGGAAAAATGACATGCTTCACACCTTTAATGCAACACTTACCATTAATTAACTATGAAGTCTTAAGTGTTTGATGAATATAATCGAACCATAACATCATAAATACAGAGGGGGATAGCTCCTTCCCAATATCCAGAGCAGTTGTCAACCAATATACAGTAGTTCTTTAGACCACTTTGAAGGATATTCGAAGGAATCAAAATGTAATTGTATGCTGTCTTATCTCTCTGTTTTTTTCTTAGATACACAGAAGATGACGACTGGAAATAACAGCTTTGAGAATCAAACAGACAAATTCATTGACTCAGAGTTTCGGTACACTCTCTTTCCTACATTCTATGGCATTGTTTTTGTCTTGGGGTTGCTGGCCAACTGCTATGCTCTTTATGTGCTGCACTATATGCGGGAGTCTAAAGCTATGAATGAAATTCGTATCTACATGACCAACCTGACTGTTGCAGACCTGATGTTCGTGTCCGCTCTACCGTTCTGGATTGGCTACTACGTGGATAACGGTGACTGGAAGTACTCAGATGCCCTCTGTCGTATCACAGGCACCTTTTTCTTCATTAACACGTACTGCTCTATTCTCTTCCTTACTGCCATCAGCATTAACCGTTACTGGGCTGTTACTAGGCCCCTGGTAGCCGCCTCTTCTGACTGCTGGAGACGTGGAGCAATTGTCTCAGCGGTCATCTGGGTCGTCACTCTTGTGGCATCGGTTAAATACCTCACTGAACCGGGAATCCAGATCAATAAGATTAAGAATGGGAACATTTCTCGCTGTTTCGAGGGTTATCAAAATATGAATAATACCTCAGGTATATATGCTGTGGCCGTTACCCACTTCATCATTATTGGTTTGTTCTTTCTTGTTTTCACAATGGTGATTGTCTGCAACATCTTTATCGCTCGAGCTCTTCTGTCTCAACCCATCAGTCAGCCTCAAGCCAGCACGGGAAAACGTCCAGGCGGTACCAAGCGCAGAGCTTTGAGGTTGTTGTGTGCTGTCGTGGGCGTCTTTGTGATCTGTTTCCTGCCCCATCATGTGGTGCAGGGTCCCTGGACATTGTCCGTGCTTTACCTGACTGATTGGAGCATGGAGACTCGCCAAAGCTTAAACGATGCTCACCAGATCACCCTCATGCTTATGGGGATCAACTGCCTCCTGGACCCACTGGTGTATTGCTTCGCCACCACAAAGTTCCGCAAGTAC
Source organism: Gila orcuttii (assembly GCA_026230005.1). NCBI lineage: Eukaryota > Metazoa > Chordata > Actinopteri > Cypriniformes > Leuciscidae > Gila > Gila orcuttii. Next base: position 36,183,913 of record JAPDVR010000013.1, on the reverse strand, counting down.
ATCCAGGGTCATTTCACAAAGGTCAAGAATAACAAACACTGCTCACGCAACACATTAAGCACCGCAATGTCCCTGAAGAGCAGACATCAGAGCGAATTTTGAACGCTGCCGAAGAGCAGAACACATATGCTGATATTTGGTTAGTCTTATTTCGAATTGTTCATATTTGAGCAGAATTTAATTTCAATTCAAAATTAGGTTCTGTTTTGGATTCTTAAAGGGTTTCTCCCAAAAATTTAAATTCTGCTATCATTTACTCGTTCCGAACCTGTATGACTTACTTTCTTCTGTGGAACACAAAATAAGACATTTTGAAATATGCCTCATTGTTTTGAAAGTCAGTGGAATCCAGTGTTGTTTTGTTGAAACACTGTTTAAAAAAATAAAGTAATGTAGCTGGGTAAATAATAACAGAATTTTCATTTTTGTGCAAACTATCCCTTTAATGAATTTAAAGGATTGGCATTTGAAATTAGTTGTTCATCTTTCAATTGCTCCCACTTCCGGGCAACTTTTTAAAACAATAGATTATGTCAAGCATGATTATTCAACGTGTACTGATAAATGCTTTATACACTGAAACATTAAGCTTTTAACAGGGTTAAAAGTTTTTTTACGGGGTTGGAACAACATGAGGGTGAGTAAATACTGACAGAATTTTCATTTTTGGGTGAACTAACCCTTTAAATTGTGATTCATATAGTCTCTTAAAGAGAAAATCCACCCCAAAATGAAAAGTTTAATCCATTTACTTACCCTGATGTCATTCCAAACTTTTATGACTTTATTTTTTTCTGAGGAACACAAAAGAAGAGATTTTGAAAGACAGTGGCATTTAAGCAACACTGGACCCCATTGACTGAAACACACTCAAAATATCTTCTTTAATGTTCCACAGAAAAAAAGAAAGTCATGCAGGCTTGTAACAACATGAGGGTGAGTAAATGATGACGAAACGATGACTAATGCCTCCACTTGTGTAGGTGAAACTGACCTATATATATGTGTGTCTTTCAAAGAATTCTTATTCATGTTATCATATAAGGAGGCAGTCTTATGTAGAATGAAGAAGACAAATGAGTAAAGAGGATGCTGGTGGTTAATCTTACCATATTTAGAGGTGATAAGAATAGAAGATAGCCTTTTTGTTTTGTTTTTTAGTTGACATGATTTGTGTTTCTTTCACACAAACAGTCTTTACTGGTGTTTAGAAATCATGTGTGAATGGGACCTATTCAAAAATACCGTAATCAGTTCTGGCATTTTTTTGGTTGGCCTATGAGAAATTACCGGTATGATGCTGTGTGTGAACTAAGAATATGATTGCCGGTATGAGCATGTATGAGGGCAGGATGTGCTGGCGTGAGAGAAATCTGCTTTGGGGCAACTATAAAGCTCTTTTGAACAGTTTACAGTAAGCTCCGCTGCTTTTAATTGTTTTTCTATGTAAACGTGCTAGACGGACATCTGACCATTTGCTCCGTGCTTCGAGCCTCGTGCTTGAGACCCTGCCTTCATTTCCCTTCATCAGCGCTGTGACTCTGCAGAACTTTCTTTGTGCTAACTGCAGTACTATAGGCCCTATAGTAACTAGTTTTTACTATTTAATTTTACAGTAATTTACCGGGTTTGATGTCTTGAAAGGGGCTAATGCTGATGAAAGAAGCTATCTGTTTCCTGTGATACCAAAGTTTCAGTGTCCATTTTGTAAAGGAAGAAGTTGTGGTGCTGCTAAACAGTCTAGATTATTTGTAATATGGATTGCACAAAAAGGTGGTCAATTTGTGTCTGATGCCACTATGACAACAAATACGGCCTTACTTTCTGTGAAGTACAGTAGATCTATGAGGAGCAGTCCTGTGGGTTAGGTTTTGTGCCACAATGGAAATCTTAATATTCTTTTGCAATGCTTTGTTTTCCAGAATGGGAACACACACCCTAGAAATGTGCACTTAAACTATTAAAAATTACCAATAAACGTATTGTTCTATAGCCTACATTAAGCGATTTTAGACAATGTTACATTTAACAAAATTTGTTAACATTAGAGTTCAGTAGTATATTCCTGAATTAACATTAACCTAGACTAATCAATACTTAAAAAAAAAAAAAAATCATTGTTTATGATTCCTAATGCATTAACTAATGTTTAACAATTAGCCTACCTTTTGTTCTATAAGAAAATGACTGTATGAAATAATGAAACAATTTGTTTTCACAAAAGAAGTTTAGTGTTTGTGTGTGTATATATATATATGTAAACGTATTGTATTGCAAAAACAGACTTTTATGAAAATATGTGTTTAAATTTCCAGTAATGTCTTGCCATTATTTATTGTGTAGGCTATATGAGCTGAGTTTTATGTTGGGATTATATACATTTATTTAATGCTCAGTGATGTTCAACATCGTTTCCTTGTGGTATTAACACATTTTAAAATAGCGCAATGCTTGACATCTGCTTCCGAAGAATCTTTCTTAATAATAAACTTCTGCATTAAGCAGGAAGTTTCGCAAGAAAGAGTAATGTAGGCTACACTCCCAGAAATAGTTCATCCAAAAATTAAAGTTCTCATTTATCTTACCTTTGTTGCAAACCAATATGACTTTCTTCTGTGAGACATGAAGGAGATGTTTTTCAGAAAGTTATAGGGAACTGTATATAGTTATAGTTCTAGTGAGTGAAGGACAGTTGTGAAAGACTCTTGGTTCCACATTCTAACAACTGCAGATCCTACTCAAGTACTGCAACTGTTGTTATATTTATTCAACATGATCATTGATGTTTGCACTTGATGATGTTTGCATGTTGTAAATGCTTAATCTGTGCTGAAAAGGCAAAATAAAATTAATAAACCGTGTTTTTGCTCTTCTGTGTATTCTCTACAAAAAAAAGACTCGTTTTTAAAGACATTTATGATTATATATTCATTCATTGGTATTCTGCTTATTACGTCTCTAAGAAAAAAAACAAAAAACCAATATGGGTGTTTCTCAATACTCAGTTTGATGCTTCCTCTTTTCCTCGCTCCTCCGCGCTCAACCTTTGACCTGGAAACAAAGTTAGCTATCTCATATTTCAACAGATCATCTTGCTTTATTATAATTTATTATGAATTTGTTTAAATGTATGGTTATTTATGAAATTCATAATAAATAATAATAAAGCTAGATACCATGTTGCCTTTCAACAACAAGAGAGATCCATTAAGGTTGAACTCTTCATCAGTGCCTATGCTCAAGAGAGTAGGGTAGTGGGGTAAAAAGGTGTTTGGTCAGTTCTTCATTTAATGGATGAAGAAAGGAGTCTGTTAACTTTTAGTGGCTTTATACTAAATATAATTTAAAATGTGAATGTAAACAATTTGAGTGCTTTAAATGCCATTCCAAAAAGTATTTTTTATAACAGTAGTACAAATTAAAACTTCTGTCAACATGCTAGATGGATCTTGTGAACTTCCATACCTTCTCTTCAATGGTAATAAATAAGAATTCATTCTTGTTTCAATTTCTTTATTATATCCAACAATTCTATATCATAACAGTAGTTTGCAGGCTTATGATAAGCCATTTGTAAAAAAAAACAAAAAAACTCTGCGAATACAGTAGGCCTATATTATAGCTTTCCTGTGGCTCCTAAAGCAAAGGAAACTCATTTTAAACTATTTAATGGTATATACCCCGCCTGGTGAGGTTTTAAGACACCGGTTCAATTTTGAAGAAAATGCTTGTATTCTCTGTCAAGTTGACATAGAGACAACTGATCATCTTTTCTTTTCTTGTGTGTTCTGAAATAGTTTCTGGGAAAATCTTATTGGTTGGAGACAAAGATTTATTCACTGCCCACTTTTGCTAGGAAACATATTATGTTTGGAATGTTGTTGGATGATTAAAAAAAATAAATTTCTCATTAATGTAGTGTTGATTCAGGGCTAAGTTTTCATTCATAAACGCAAATATATGAAGACGAAAACTTATCTTATCGAAACCTTTTCTGTATTCAAACGAGCCTTTATTTGTTACAACTTTCCATCATTGGAATGTATGAAAATGAAAAAGGCCCAGAAATGTGTTGGAATAATAAGAGACTTATTAGAAGAAGAATAAAGAGACCCCTCTTTCCACCCCAAACATTTCTTCATGTACATTTCTTCTATTATTGTTTATTTATTTAACTGATATGTGCCTTGCTAAATAGGCCTACTTGTTTATTAGTATTTATCAATGCCATTGTAGGTGTATATATTTTGATATTTTGTTCTTGGTGTTTAGTTAAAAAAAGGTGTATCATATGCTGAAGTCTTTCGAGAAACCTGACGCACATACAAATTCTCCTTTCTCTTTACATGTCGTAATCATTTTAATTTATGCCTTTCCTTTGCAGTTTTTTAAAAAAAACACACATCATTCATCAGGGCATCTTGATTTATTATTATTTATTATTAATTTCTTAAATAACCAAAGTAGAGATGCGAGGAAAGGAAACTGAGATGCACAAATAAGAAATAAGAAGCACCCACAGATTTGAGCAGTCACGCGTGCCTGTGTTCAGGTTCCCATCAATATTGCCTGCATCAGCGCCCCCCAGCGTTAAATTAATATATTAATCAGAATAGTGATACCACTGCATTGGGTTAGTCTTTAGCCAGAATTTTACTTATTAGCACAATTACTACTGAAACAGAATACCTTAACTCCTACCCAATTACATTTCCAAGGACAAAATTATATTATTTACTTACCTATTTAATTTAGATATTAAAAGTACAAAGTAGCCTACATTATTTGAAGGTCATCATAACTAAAATGATAGTTCAATCACAAATTAATTATGTTCTGTGAAACATATAATATACTTTGAAAAATGTCTGAAAGTCAGTGGAGTCCAATGTTTGTTAAGACCTTACTGACTTTCATTGTATGTCACTGTAAACAAATGATGAAAGTATAAATTGTTGGGTGAACTAATTAACCCTTAAAGTGCTATGGAATCTGTGGCCTGTATTGATTAACAGAGAACATTTTGAGATACAATTTAAAAAAGAACAAAACAAATTGTAATAATATTAATGAAAGATAACTTTTTTTTTCTTTCCTTTTTTTACTTTTTACTTTTTTTTTCTTTTTTTTTTACATTTTAAAGTAAAGCTGTAAACTATATTAACATCAAATGAATCAGTTTCCTTCCCTTCTGAGGGACATTCTCATTAAATGCTTAAACTGTTCCTTAATTAGGAGAAATTTTCCACAAATTACTAGTTAATGAAAATGTCACAATAAATTAGTCTGTGGACATTTTCTTGATGCCCCCAGTGAGCTAATTTTATTTTACACCCTATATAAATTTGGAATGTATTGATTATTGTGTGTGTGTGTGTGTGTGTGTGTGTGTGTGTGTGTGTGTGTGTGTGTGTGTGTGTGTGTGTGTGTGTGTGTGTGTGTGTGTGTGTGTGTGTGTGTGTGTGTGTGTTCAGACTCCTTGGAGAGCAAGTTTGAAAAAGAATAATGTATATAACATCATATAAGCTCTGTTTAAAACAAAGCTGTTAGAAACATGAGATTGTAGCAAGGCATGTAAACATTTCTAAAACATTTACAATGCAATGAAAGTCTTAATAATAAAACTAAAATAGTTTAAAGGGATAGTTCACCCAAAAATGAAAATTCCGTCATAAATTACTCACCCTCATGTCGTTCCAAACCCAAAATCAACACTTTGAAGGTCCAGAAAGGTAGGAAAACATTGTTAAAATAGTCCATGTGACTACAGTGGTTCATCCTTCTTTTTATGCAGCGACAAGAATATTGTGCGCCAAAAAAACAAAATGACGACTTTATTCAACAATTTCTTCTCGTCCTTATCAGTCTCCGACGCGCGTTCACAAGAGCACCACTCTAAATAGCTGTCAATGGAGCCCCTCCTGAGCCATTGGATTTCATCAAAAATATCTTAATTTGTGTTCCGAAGATGAACGAAGGTCTTACAGGTTTAGAACGACATGAGGGTGAATAATTTATGACAGAATTTCATTTTTGGGTGAACTAATCCTTTAACATATGTGGGTTTTACAATTCTCTCCCCATCAGCAGAGGGAGCCCTCACCCAACTTATAGGACTCTGAAACACTCATCTAGTTCAATTGTCCTCAACTGTTAGCAATTATTCTCATATATTTTCACACAAAAGAGCTGCATGTGGAACAATGGAATAGTGTACTTACCAATGTTATGCATGTTATTACAATTTTCTAACTAATTGTTTTATTTAGGATTTTTCTAGCAATAAACATACACATTAAAAATACATTATTTACTTAAATTATTTACTCACATGTGGCATGAAATTAAAATACACCCTATCTAAATGCAGGTTATATATCTAATTGTGAACAAACATCTGTGCATGTTTCTTTTTTTCTTTAAAATATAAAATATAATAATATAATATATAATAATTTAAAATATAATAATTAGTAAAACAATTATTAGAAATTTATTACAATTTAACTACAAAAGTATTACAATTTCAAATAACTGTTTTCTTTTTTTAATAAAATATAATTTATTCCTGATGGCAAAGTATTTTCAGCAGCCCTTTTACATTATGTTGGTGTTTGGGTTTAATTTTCAAATACTTTTAGATTGTTATCATTATTTCTATATTACTTCATTTTTTTATTTTTTTTTTGTAATGGTGATTGGTTCACAGCTGTTTTATATTTCGTTTTAATTGTCTTGTGTATTTAAAAGGCCTTCTATTCTCTCAGTTCTTTGTCTTGTGTTGGTTGTGGTTTACACTCTTTCCTTTATTTCTTGGTTTGGATGCCACTTTTTTGTTTATTGAAGTAATGCTGCAACTAGATTCGCTACACCTCTCCTCTTCGGCATGTTCAGCGTAACATTACAGTCATATGATTATTCAGAAATCATTCTAATATGCTGATTTGCTGTTTTCCTTTCATCAAAGTCTTGGTTACGTGTAACCCTAGTTCCCTGAAGAGGGAATGAGAAGCTGCGTCGAAACGCTGTGGGAACGCCTCTTCGTGATTGCGTCATGAAGCACGTATGAAACCAGTCCAATGGCGTGACGGAATGCCATGTGACGTCATCGACCAGGAAACTATAAAGCACACCTGAACCAAACAGCTTAGGCTTCTGATAGGCTGAAGCAAGTTGATCACGGGAGTATGGCAGGGTGACGCAGCGTCTCATTCCCTCTTTAGGGAACTAGGGTTACATGCGTAACCAAGACGTTCCCTTTCAAGGGAAAAAGGTGGAGGCTCACTGGCCGACTCATAAGCAAATGAGATGGCCTCGACCACCCACTTGCTCATCCTCTGCTTAGATGCTGGGCACCCCTTTGTGGGTTCCCCAAAGCAAACGAACAATGTTCAGACTTTCTCCATAGTTCTGTGTACGTAAGCATAAGGCCCTAACTGGGCAGAGCAGATAAAGATTATCTAGGTCTGATGTCCAGAGGAGGACAGAAGGCCTGCAGTAAGTCTTACAGTATAAGTAGGAACCTTAGGAACGTAACCTGGTCTTAGGGTGAAGAATAACCCTTTACCATACCAGGAGCAAATTCCATGCACGAAGGAGATACCGAAAGTGTTCGAATGTCTCTAATTCTCTTGAGAGATGAAATAGCGAGGAGAAAGACCGTCTTTAGAGATATATTTTCTCAGAACTTCCTCAATGGGCTCGAATGGAGGTAGGGAGAGGCCTTCTAGTACAACAGCTAAGTCCCATGTTGGCACCCTCGTGCGGTCTGCTGGCCTCAGCCTCAAAGTGCCACAAAGGAAACAAGTTATTAGTGGGTGTCTCCCCAAAGATACTCCACTCCAAGGGACGTGGTAAGCAGCTAGTGCCGCAATGTACACCCTCATTATGAAGGGGGATAACCCTGCGGAGAAGCGCTCCTGCAGGAACTCAAGCACTGCACCCACTGGGCAGTTAACCGGGTCCAACTGGTGCTCTCCACACCAGGAAGTGAAAGGTCTCCACTTCAAGGCATACAGTTTCCTTGTGGATGGAGCTCTGGAGTGGAGAATGTTCTCAACAATCTCGGTTGAGAGACCAGAACTTATGAGCTTATGAGAGGCCAAGCCCACAGTTTCCACAGTTCTGGACGGAGGTGCAGGATTGACCCATTCGCCTGAAAGTGTAGGTCACTCCTGATCGGAATCTCCAGAGGAGAGCCGTCGAGGAAAGACACTAGGTTACTCAGGCTGGCCAGAACGGGGCTACTAGCAGTATACTGACCCCATCTTGTCGAACCCTTTCCAGAACTCCTGGGAGCAGAACAATTGGGGAAAATGCGTCCCAGAGGGGCTGAATGGCTGAGTGAGAACCACAGTGGACAATGCGTGGTCTCTTGGGATGCGAACAGGTCGGCCTCGGCTCGACCAAAGTTCTCCCCGGGCCTCAGCCCCTGCCTCGACAGGATGTCTGCCCCCTGATTTAAGTACCCTGGGATATATATCACTCCCAACAAAAGTAGCTTCCCCTGGGCCCACAGGAGGATCTGCTGAGCCAGCTTGTATAAGGGGCGCGATCGCAGACCCTCCTGATGGTCTAAATAGGAGACCACAGATGTGTTGTCTGACCGAACAAGCACATGATAGCCCCTCAGGTCTGGGAGGAAGTGTTTCAGAGCCTGGAACACCGCCAACATTTCTAGACAGTTGATATACCCCAAGAGATGATTGTTCTGCCACAGACCTTGGGCTGGGGGACCACTCATGATCGCCCCCCAACCCGTGAGGGAAGCATCCGTCGTTAGCGTGGCACGACGACAAGGAGCTCCCAGCATGGGCCCTTGGGACAGGAACCAAGGTTCTTTCCTCATGACTAAGGCACAAAGCCATCGCCGCGTGACCTTGATCATGCGGAGCAAGTTTCCCCTCAGGGAGAACCCCTTGGTTCTGAGCAACCACTGCAATGATTTCATCTACAACAGGCCACAAGGTATAACATTGGACGCTGCTGCCATCAGACTTAACAGTTTTTGAAACTGCTTTACAGTGGCTGGCCTATGAAAGGAAGAACACTATATTGGTATGCTTCACCCCCGAAAGCAAACCTCAGGAACTTCCTGTGTTGTGGAAGGATGGATATGTGGAAGTATGCGTCCTTTAGATCTAACGTGACAAATCAGTCCTCGGACCTGATTTGTGACACGACTTGCTTAAGAGCAAGTATCTTTTTTTGTTGAGCTTCCCTACCGCGCAGATCTAAAATTCCCCCTTCCGAAAATTCCCAGATCTTAATTTCTTTATTACAGATCCCAAACTTTGGTAGTTGTAAAAAAAAGAAGAAATTTCTCACAAAATGTTTCTATTTTTAATATATACTGTATAAGGTCAGATAGAATACAAAACTGAGACTGATGTGTATAGATTGACTGACATGTATGAATATTAAATGAGTATGAATATTAAATATATTCCTTTTTAATATAAATGATTTAACCACATTATAATAATAATAATAATACATTTTATTTATAGGCGCCTTTCATGGCATTCAATGACACCTTACAAAATCCATAAAATAATCACATTAAACAATAAAACCAGTACAGCAACAAACATTAAATCACATAAAAGCCTGCCTAAACAGATAAGTTTTAAGACGAGATTTAAAGACCAAAAGACTAGAACTGTTGTGAACTTCTACAGGAAAAATAAAGTTGGGTGTCATCGGCATAACAATGAAAATGAATATTATATTTCCTAAAGATGATGCCAATTGGTAAAAGATAAATAATAAACAAAAGAGGTCCTAAAACAGAACCCTGGGGAACACCAGTGACAACATAGGTGGGTTTTGATTTAAACTGTTTAAGTTGTACAAATTGAATGCGGTCCGTGAGATAGGAACGAAACCAGCTTAAAGCCATACCAGTAATTCCAATGGATTCCAGCCTGCTCAAGAGTATAGAGAATGTGAAATGGTATCAAATGCTGCACTAAGATCACGAAGTATAAGTATTGATAAAAGACCAGCATCAGCAGCTAGTAATAGATCATTAGAAATCTTTACAAGTGCAGTTTCAACACTGTGATGAGAATGAAACCCTGATTGAAACTGCTCATATAAACTATTACAAGAAAGATGTTCACGGAGCTGGATAGCAAAAAATTTTTCTAGGATTTTTTACAGAAACGGGAGATTCGAAATGAGACGAAAATTATCAAGATTCTTTGAGTCTGTTCCAGGTTTATTAAGAATAGGTATTATAACAGCGGTTTTAAGTGCAGTAGGCACAGTACCAGAAAGAAGTGAAGTATGCATGACATCAGTGATTAAAGAGGAAAGAAATGGTAAACCAGCTTTAACCAAGTGAGTCGGTAATGGGTCAGTTGACACGTGACAGATTTAGATTTTTGTACATGAAACAAATGTACAATGAAACAAATTTCATCAACTGTTAGAATTTTAAAAGTAGAAAAAGTTGAAAATTTAGATAACGGAGATGGCACGAAGCTAGAATGAATTATGTTGCAATCAGGGTTTGGTGAAACCAATTGCTGGTGAATATGTTCAACTTTCTTATTAAAAAAGAGCATGAATGCTTCACACAATTCTGTTGAGTCTACTGTATATGCCAGTTAGATCAATCAGGTGGCTTTAAAATAGTGTTAACCACAGAGAAAAGAGATTTTGTGTTTCCCACACCAGATCCATTTAAACCAGCATAATAATCGGATTTCGCTGTGGAAAGTGCAGGCTTATAAACGTGCATGTGGTCAGCATACAAATCTTTATGAACTACAAGTCCAGTCTTGGAATATAATCATTCTAATCGATAACCCCCTGACTCTTAGCTGACGAAGTTCTGATGTAAACCAGGGTGCAGAGTTGACAAACGAAACAGTCCTGGTTTTCAGTGGAGCACAAACATCAAGGATCATTTGAAGATTGTCATTGTAATGCTGGACTAAATCATCAAGATTCCATGAATAGTCTTTGTAGGGAAGTGTGGACCAACATTCTCCAAGAATTGAGGCATCAATGTTCTTAATATTACGAAATGTAGTAGTACGACTCAAATTAGGCTTAAACACAGATAAAATGACATTGAAAGACACCAGCAAGTGGTAAGACAGTGATAAGTCAGTAGTAGAGCAATGACCAGGAATCACACCTGAACAGCAGACCAAATAATTTAAGCCATTAAAGCCAGTAAAATAAAAAGTATGAAATCAACTTGCATAATAAACATAAAGTAATAATGCAGAAATTCATCTTCCTGCAGATATTGAGAACAGTAAAACAGTGAGAATATGAAACGAGGCAGGCAAGAAAAAGGAAAGCGCAGAAAGAAAGCAAGACAAATTAATTCGTCCCTCCGAACAGTTGAACTGAAAGTGCTTTTACTAAAAGACTTATTACAGCAATCAATTTACTTTTGTTTCCTTTGTCCCTCGGAAACCAATTAGTAAATTTAATTTCACTCAGATTTACTAAGGTTTTACTTAGAGCGGGAATGTAGCATAGAGGAAACTAAAGAAGACTATTGATCTGATGCTAATAGGAAAATCTACACGAATGGGGCGGATGTGTTGGGGTAAGACAAAGACAGAGAATAATGAAAAACCCAAGTTTTGTTGTTCAAAGTAAATGTTTGATTTCCCACTGGGAGAGATAACAAAGTAATCGCATTACGCATTCACTTTGTGCGCAGCTCAGCGGTTCACTCATAAGGCCTGTTGTTGTCTTTAATAGTTATAATTCTAATGAATAATCATGGCCACTTTGCTGGTGGTTGTCTGCATTTGTGCTGTCATTGAACATCCATCCTGAAACAAGTGGCGCTCACTGCAGAGCCAAATGACATCCAGCTCCACCTCTCTGGACGTCATGGGTGGAGTTATGGGTAGGGTTAGGATGTGATTGGATATTCTAGCTCCACCCATTACATTACATTCAGAGAGGGGGAGCTGGACTTCACACTCTGCAGACTCTCTCCTGAAATGAATCCTGCTGGGACAAATCCACCACTAGGTGGCAGCAGCAGGCAGCAAATAACACACGTCTGTCTGACTCAGGCTATTGGTATTGCTGAGGCTGTGCAGGTCATGACATCATAATGACACGGTAGAGGCTGCACAGATTGACAGTGGCATCCCAGAATGCCAAAAGAGTTTCACTGGTAGTTCCTCTGACAGAGTCAACATTCGTTCAGTCAGTCTGAGGACTATTGTTTGTTACAGCCGTAACAAGAGGTCATGATGGCGCAGTTAAACGGCCTGTCAGAACCTCGCATGCTGCAGTGTCTGGGTCGGCTTCTGCCTCCGCCGCCAGACACGTCCGTTCCCCGCAAATAACAACTGCATGTCTCCGTTCACCCCCCCACCCACTCCCTCGCACCTGCCATGGTCGTTCACTTAGTATGAGATGAGATGCCATTCATGTGTTTGATGGCGCTGCTTGTGTGGATTCCTCCCCTGAGGCAGAGGAATGCCGCTGTTTATCATGAACGGGGGTTTTGCAGTCTCATCATCCATTTTGTGGGAAGCTGGCGCACATGGGGGAAATTGGATGTCAACTGTGTTTGTCACATTAATGGGAAACATGTGTGATTGTGACAGACAGGAGCTTGCTGTGGCGCTTCACTGCTTTCCTCAGAGCCCTCCAGAGAGAGATATAGATAGAGAGAGAGAGAGAGAGAGAAAGACTGGAGGATGGGGGATCATGAGAGAGAGAGAGAGAGAGAGACAGAGAGAGAGAGAGAGAGAGAGAGAGAGAGAGAGATGGGAAAGAAAGAAAGAGTAACATTTCTAGAGATCAGAAGTAGAGAGAGGGAGGAAGAGATTTAAAGAAAGCGAAAAAAAGATTTAGTCTGAAGTTCCACATGCATCATATGGCATTTTTCCTGTTCTGAAGAAAATAACTTATGAACTCTATTTTCAAAGGAATAAAACCAAGGATGTATGGATAAAGCCATTTTAGCTTTCTCCAGGTATTGTAGGAAAAAGCAATATGGTACAGTGAGAACATTTACTGTATAAGCAGCAAACTCTGTTCTAGCATAAAACCTCATGGCCGTGTCATACTTCATCACACCTTTTGATAACACAGTGGATAGATATTGCACATATTATTCTAATATAATTCTAATTTGGCATTTATTATGCATTATATTATAATAGTAACTACACAACAACAATAATCACAACATATATATAAGAAATAAAAATAACAATCGTATTTTACTAAAGGCTAAAATACTATTCTGAATCACTGAATTCAGGGGTCCTGTGTCTGAATGGAGGTGTCAGAGAACTTCGGTTCACGAGACACAGTCCAGTGACCTCCTACCCTTCAATAGGGAGGAGTTATTCTAATACCTTCTACTTCTGATGGCTTCCAGTGTCCCTCCGACCCCTCATTGTTGTGGAGTTATCATTATTTGTACCATTGTGAACCCTTTTTTATGAGAGTGCACTTGTTGATATATTAAGTGGCTTCATTTTAGTAAGTGCAGGGGAAGCATTTTGTCTGTCAGTGTAAACAGCTGTGATGTGCTGTGTTGGGGTCGGTAATATTATTATAATTGTTGTTTTTATTATTGTCATTTATAATATTATTATTACTATAACGAACTGCTACATGTTAATGGTAGTCAATAGAGGAAGATGGTTTTTGCATCTGGGTGGTGTAATTACAACATCTACCAGTAGGGGCTAACTTGACCATGCTAACCAGGCAAACCTTGACCTCTTGACTAAAACACTGAAATTTATTTTAGATTGCTCATCTTTCCTCTTCCCCATTTTTTTCTTTCTTTCCATTGCTCATTGATACCCAGAGGTAATTAGGCAATTAAGGGCTAATTGAAAAGCTTTGTAGTGAGAGCTGAGGGCTTAGAGATCCCTTAGCAAATACACTGAATCACCTTAACAAGGAAAAAGAAACACACACACACTGACAGAAGAGCACGTGCTCACAGTTTAAGAAAACAAAAAGTCATAAACCAAACCAACACCGCAAAAATAAGGTAAACAGAAGAACCAGATGACAAAGATGTATTAATGATGCTAGCTGACAGTAAACATGCAGAGGCTGCCAATGCCTGATAGAGAACATGCTGACTCTCCTGATGCAACTCATGTAAAATATATTCTATCTGAACCAGTTTCAGACTCCAACACTATAAAAAGCTTTTAAAATTACATTCAGCTGAGCGCAGTGCACCACAGGACACCAGGCTTCTGAGACAGAAGTTCCTTTGGAGTAAAAGACAGTATTTTATAGTGGAAAGTCACTGTAAAAAAATAAGGATTTTTGGGAGGATTCTGAAGCATTTGTTCAGGAAGAATTATGCGTGTAAAGCGAGACAGAACAAACTCTATTAATTTAGAAAACAAAAAAGACAAGGAGAAGGTATAAGGAAATAAATATTTCTCTGGGTTGTGCAAGGCTTAAGATTGAAGCTTTTAGGGTGGAGGTCAGGGGATCAAGAGATTCAAGGGTTCTGTTTCCTATTTCCAGAGGTATAAAGTTGCAGATTAAAGGTGCTTGCTTTCTTTGTCCAAGATTTGTACATTTCTGAGTGATTCCAAATGGTGGTTTTACTTGGAACGATGTCAAAAATCCTCTTTACTTTTCTCTAGGCTGTTCCCATTTACAGTCTTTGGCAGTTTCCGTAAATGTTCCTCAATGTTCCTCAAAGGGCCTTCCTTCTGATCCCTGGTGTTTACAAAGGGCACCAGAAAGGTTACCATCTTTTTATCACCTCATTCTGCTGTTTTCTGTGCTGATGGGGAAACTTTACACTTGTCTAACCTACTTGACAAGAAAAATAAATCAAAATGGATGGGCTCACAGTCACACAAACGCATAAACATGCTGCCACCTTAGCAGGTAGAACCACTAACATATATAGGCATCTGAACTGCTCTTGCCGCCAGGCTGTGTAAAGTGGGTGTAAATAATCACTATTCCTAATTTAAAGGCGTTTAAGATGCATTAGCTCCCCTTTAATTACTTAAAAACTCAATTACAAGAATACACTGAAGTGCAGGCCTCAGCTGCAGGGCTTAAGCCATAGACAAAAGAACTGAATGGATGGTGAGCTTGTAGAGAAGAAAAGGAGTACTGCATTGCTGGGTGGAGGTGTAGAACAAGGGCATCACTTTGTTTTTAAAGTGTTGGGGACAGTGGCGCTAGGACAAGTTTGGAAATGGATGGTGGACTGAGGTACGCATAGGTGCTGGGAGTTACAGATGCGCTTGTTAGGACACAAATGCTTTAATATTATTTGGTTTATGCTTTTATAATATATGCCCTATATATATACATATATTTTTATATTTCGGTCCCAGAACGCGATTTCCATTAAAATGCAATTTTTTGAATTTAGGTCTACCTTTTTAACAAATTTGCCCCATAAGTCTTTAGTACATATTTATTGGTAAATATTTCCTTCTTTTGTCTTTGAAGTACATTTAAAGTGTACTGTTGAAAGTACTGAATTGCATGAATGGTTAACTAAAAAATACTTTATGTTGTTTCTATTAAAACTTGTTTATCATGTATTGAAATAATTTTGTATTTACATATTTTATTGTTAAAGTAGCAATTTGAGACATTTTTTAATATAATAAATTGAAATGCAATATCAAATAACATATTACAATCAGAATGTACTTGTGCTGTAGTATGTTTGTCAACATCAAAATAGGTGTACTTTAAAACAAAACAAAAGATTATTAAAACAATCATTTTAAATTTAAAACTATTGCAGAGTAATGCTTAATTTGACTATAACAAAGCACACTTAAGTGTGTTAAAAAACAAGTAAAATCTTCATTGATCTGGAAATCCATTAAACCAACCCTCCCCTAAAATATAAATAATAATATTATGAATAGAAATAAAATGCCATAGTATTTAAACAACTATTTCAGTTGCACACTTATTGGGTATTTCATCCAACATAAAACTAACTTACTTTACACAGTAATTTGAAATTCTTGTTGATCAATCCAAGTGCTCAACTGTACTTCTGACATTTTATTTAAAAACTTACTGAATACTGTGGCCCTGGGATTATATACGTCAATGAGTGAGTGCATGAACTAAAATATCAATAATCAGTTTTGCTTTGTGTATAAGGAAATTCTGTGTTCTAATCCACCTTAAAGTTAAATTTAAAACCGTAAAAATTGCAATTATATGTCAATAGGCGTAGCTGTGAATGCTTTTATTTGCATTTTGTTTTTGTGATTTCAGTGGAACAAATAGCAAGCTGATGACAACCACAACAAATATAACATTAAAAATTACAAAATTATAGCAACTGGAGATGCTTCCTCTATAGATACATCTCTCCTGTGAGCTTTGTCATAAAGTGGTGACGTAAAAATTGGCTAAAGTGGTCAATGACGCCTACAGTATGATGATCAAATTCTCAGTTGTACAACAGCATACATGAATACTTCATTTGTAGACGGTAAAAATACATCTCATTTAGCATCTCTGGGAATTTGTTGATGTAACTAGTGTGAAAATAGAATTAAAATTGAGTTAGAGAGAAGGAGAGAGATAGAAAGCAGAGGATCTTTGGAGATTTGCTGGATGGAGGGGAAAGCAGATGGTCCAGCAGAACTGTTCCTACCTGGTGGTGGGTGTGGGTGGATCAGTGTATGTGTATGTGTGTTCTCATCCGTGTGTGTTTACATGGGTCAACAGGGTTACGCCAACTCTGTCTCTGTTCTGGGCCAGATGGTACCAGAGAGGAGGGTAGACCCCCGCCACTATGTAAATAGGCCAACAGAGAGATTGACCAAAAGGTATATAAAATGTCAGGTAAACACTGTCTTCTTTAAAATAAATTCCTCTGAGAGAATCTGATATGTGACTACAGAATTAAAACCACATAATGCTAGAGTAAACAAATACACATAAAAGCATATGATAACCCATTGCAACACTCTTATGTGGGGTTCTAAATGAACAGATCAGGTTGAATGGGCACAGTAGCATCACTATACTTCGAGAGGAGGATTTAAGACAGCAATTTCACTACAACTTTAGCAGGAAGAAAAGTAGTGTATTGGTAGAGTTTTTAAACATACAATCAATAGAAATAATAGGGAATAAATCAGGAATTAATTGGGGGGGGGGGGGGGGGATCAAAGGATGCAGAGAACTTATCACTCATTCACATTCACTTTTCACTTTTAGAAATTTTCGCTATTGATTCGTGCTACCTATCTGTTTTAATAGGAGGAAGCACAATCTGAACGAGTAGCACAAATTGTCAGAACACCGGCTGGGCCGGATCGGCATGGAATGAAACGGTTAAGCAATGAGAACGGTTTGGCCTGGCTGTGGAAAAGACACTAACGTTTTTGAAGTTTGTGATTCCAGTTTAAATACAGGTAAATAAATGTACCTATGATGCTTTAATAAGTGTGCGAATGTACAAAATTTTTGTACAAAAATGCATTGTCTCAGTCAACTAATGGTGAGACCAGAGGTCTCATTAGACTGCCGCATTGTCCGTCATTTTGATGGACAGCATTTTCATTTTTATTCACAAACATACAGGACACGCATATAGGCTAGATTATACATTTATTCATTTATGAAGAGGAAGTTGAACAGAGTCTGTGCGTTACTTTTCAGGTTTCATCATGAATTTTTGTCCAATAAATCACACTGAGCTTTGTGCTTTGTTACATTTGACATGAAACAAAAGTCTCAGTTTTCAAATTCGGTCCATTTTATTACAAAATTCTAAAAATAAATACCATCATGGCGCTCTTTAATGTGGCGCGAGAGATCACTGTAGCGGCTCAGTTCAAGCAAAGCAAAGTGCGAGTGAATGCATTCATCCCTTCCTATTTACTACGTTAGCCTAGAGAACAAAATAAACATGAATGAACATCAGAAAATATGTTTAAAGATACAGTCCAACTTACTGAAATGTGTATCATGTCAAATTTAATCCCTCAATCAGTGTTTCAACTTTCAACCACAGAAAGATGTCAATAAAACAACTTGTAAACAATGTCATATAACTCAGAAAAGCCATTAATTGACCATTAACTTGATAGTCAGCATAGCGCACTCGCCAACAAGTGGACAGGGGTGAGAATTAAAGGTACTAGTTACAATAGATCACTAAAATAGAACATTTTTGGTTAACGTGAATTCTGGGTGAGGCTGACCACGTAAAGCAATAGTAGGTAACTTAATTTAAAAGCACATACAGGTACTTTGTGTACAAAAGTACATACAGGTACTTTGTGTAAAAAAGTAACAATCTATTTTTAAAAACACATGCATGCATACATAAAATTCTCCTCCCGCACTTTCAAAATAAAGCCGATATAGACGAATGCAGAGAGATTTTCTTCTTCTCTTCAGGAGCTGCTTTAGATGATTAATCATGAGCAACAGTAAGAGAGGAATTAGCATTTTCCCTGCTGCAGGAACTGCTCACTTAATTACAGCTTCACTGCCACTTCACTGGCCCCCTCTCTCCTAAACACACAGCTTCTGTCACACTCTCTTTTTTTGTTTCTTTCCATCATTTCATTTCATCTGTTTCTCGCTCCCCCTCTCTCTGTCTCAATCAGGATTCTATTGTGTGCTCAGAGTATTTGGTACTCTGAACCAGGCACAGGCTTGTCAGTCTAGATTTGCTTTCATCATCAGCTTCTACTGTGTTTAAGTGGCTCGCAATTACTCCCTGCCTCTCTTTCTGTCTATTTTCTCTCTTTCTTTCCCTTGCACACCTGTAATCCATTTTATCATACAGGATTTCACCATAAATGCAATGCTTAAAACTTAATTTGAATGATTCTTGTATTGAATATTAAAATCCTATTGTCAATTTTTATGCCTAATATCTATCAGTGGCTGCGGGCTAAACCCCCTGCCCTTTTTAATAAAAAAATGAATCATAATGAACCCTCTCAACAATGATCAACAGTAACATTGTGGTCAATAAAGCAAAATGCATTTGAATTATAATTAAAAAGACGTGTACAGAACAGTGAAATCGCTCAAAAGTCTGAACATTCCTGTATATTTTAAAATATATTGTCAGACAGTCTGAAACATTGTTGCCATAAAGCGTTGTTACAGTTTTGCTGGCATTCTGACTGCTGCTTGCTGACCACTATTTACTCTTTTTTTTCTTTGATTGTATTTATTCTGCTCACTGTAAAAATTAAATACAAGGAGTTTATGTCAGTAGTTGCATATTCATAACTGTGACCAGACAGTCTATTTACAAAAGCGATTGAGAACCACAAACCATATGGCTCTCTCATATGTATCAATGCCCGTTTGTCATGTACACCAACTAACCATGATGTGGCACAAAATGCCCCAGAATGGTATTGTCCGATAATTACATTTTACAGGCTTCTTTACACAGATGAGTTAAGGCCTGCTCAAAATTCTGAGTAAAGAAATAATGCTGCATAAAAGACAGACCAAATTATGCCAGGTCTGACCCACCTCAGCCTCTAGTATCAAAGTATACAGTTAAAATTGCAGTTTAAATGCATTTATGCCACATCTGAGCAGCATTAAACAGTATGTGTAAAGACACCTAAATGCCAGCTCAGAAGCGGTTCTGTGCCACCTTTGCAGTCTAAATTTGGCATAAGACTCGATCTGTGTTCTGACTATTTAAGTAGTCGTTTAATTTTGGTTCTATTTAATTGGTTAAGATGCATCATGTGACTTACTGTAGGTTAGAGGTCGTGGTGGCCATCTTAGTTTTCACTTCACAACAGCAATATTGCAGCAGCAGATGTCTCTCTGATAAAAGATATATTCTTCTGTTATTTCATGCCAAACAGGCCATCATCTGTAAGTTTGTTTATTTAATATCACCTATGTTAAAAAGGAGTATTAATGGGATTTAAGAAAACATTTGTTGTAATTCTTTCATATATTAACACTAGATTGTTTTCTTTCTTAAAATGTACTTTTATTCATACTTAATATTTAATGTACATTTTGTGTTCGTATTGTAGTTTTACAAAACTTATGTTGTGGGACTGAAGATTTCAAAGTAAAACACAGAAACTTCTTTGGTTTCGACTCTTTCTTCAACCCTCATCCTGATTAACTATCTGTTGAGGTGCAACCTACTTGCATCAGGGACAGAATAATCAGTAGTCACAAAATTTGGTCATGAACCAATCCCAATATGATTACATAAAACACATAATGACGTCAAACTTTAACGCCACAGTCATGTCATAACCAGTGAAAAATTTGCAATTTGCCGTTAATGTTCAAGAGAAATATCACATGGAGGGACATTGGAAAAAGGATTTAATACAACAAACCTGATTCGCTGCCTCTGTTATCTCTCTCATGTGCTCATGGTGTCTGAGGCGGGGCACACACAAACACGCACACACACACACACACACACAAACACGCACACACATACACGAATACACAGAGAGAGAGAGAGCAGAAACTGATTGTGTGTGATTACCTGTATCTGACAATCTTCAGGTCAATTCATATATTCTTGAAAAAATCAGTTTGCCATCAGTTGTCAGAAGATGAAAGCGATATCTTTGTCGTAGTATCCTTTCAGCGTTTAAGGGGATTTTCCATGACTGGTATCAGCACTGTTCAATGCATTGAATCAATACCATTGATCTCTGAAATGAAACATCATCTTCAGCGTTTCCCAGGTGAAGCGTTGCTTGTCGATTGAGCCTTGTGCTGTGGTGCTCAAAGTTAAATTAATTTCAGTACCTTGTTTCATTCTTAAATGAATCAGTGTTTTTAAGCGTATTAGTTGAATGAACAGTTTAATGATGACTCGCTCATAAAGACAGTTCCTCGCTGCACCTGCTGGCCTAACAATGTAACTGGACTGACTGACAGCCTGCAATTATGTTCTGTTTTAAAGTCTTGTAAGCTCTTTAATCAGCCAAAGTATCCAAATATGGATAGTGTTTTGGATAAGCTCTGTTTTTAAAGGCCCATTCAAATGTTCATTGTAAAATTAATATTTGATGTGCTTAATTATTTGATTCTCAAACAAAACAACAATATAAAACAATACTGTAAGTAATATAACCAAGGTAACATCTGGGGTATTACTTTATCTGAAAGAAAAAAAGGTTATCAGTGGCAGTCAACAGAGAGCTTACATATCACATACATGAAGTTTGAATAATCAGTATTGGCATATCATGATGACAAGAAATTGGTAGTCGGTATCGGCTGCAAAAATTCTGATTAGAGCATCCCTATCAGTGCCTGAGCACAAGGTCCCTGTGTTCGCATAACTGATCTCGAGAGTGTACTAGTATGAGCCAGTCGTCGAGATAGTTGAGGATGCGAACGCCCTGTTCTCTCATGGGAACAAGAGCCCCCTCTGTGACTTTCGTGAAGACACAGGGAGACAGGGACAGCCCGAAGGGCAGGACCTTGTACTGATATGCTCGACCCTCGAACGCAAAGCGCAGAAACGGCCTGTGTCGAGGGAGAATCGGGACATGAAAGTACGCGTCCTTCAGGTCGATCGCTGCAAACCAATCTCGGAGACGGATGCATTCGAAAAAGCCTCTCTGCGTGAGCATTTTGAACAGTAGCTTGTGGAGTCTCCGATTCAAACTCGCAGGTCCAGGATCGGTCGTAACCCACCGCCTTTCTTGGGTACAATGAAGTAGGGATTGTAGTGCCCTGACCTCATATCGGCTGGAGGGACCGGCTCTATCGCGTCCTTCGCCAGTAGGACTGCGATCTTTTCTTGCAATACATGGGCATCGACTCCTCTCACTGTAGTGGAGTGGATGGCCCGAAACTTGGGGGGACGCTGGGCGAACTGAATCGCATAGCCGAGCCTGATGGTCCAAATAAGTCAGCGAGACAGACTGAGGAGCGCTAACTAGGCTCGCAGAGACCGAACAAGCGGGACCATAGGGACCGTAGACGTACCCACATTGGGGCAGCGAGGTGGAACGCAGGGACGCGGCTCGGGAGGCGCCCCGTAGCAGGGTCTGAGTGTGCTGTGCAAGGAGGTGCAGGAGGCGCAGGAGGAGGCTTGGTTGCGTTCTTGAACTGCATGCTGCTGCCCGCTGGCAATAGAAGAGGCGGATTAGAGTGATGAGGATTCTCTCCCCCCACTGCTCTCCGGGGCCCTCTTCGGACCCAAAGATGGAAGAAACTGCTCTTTTATTGAACATTTTGGTACTGCTGGTTTTGATGCCAGCGGCAGAACACAAACAAAAGGAAACGTAAGATTTGCCACCCGGCCCTCTTCCGGGGGGAGGGAGTAGTGCAGTGACCATCTCCCAAAGAGCAGTCCAATCCATCTGCAGGGGCGGGGTGTCCTGCCTGCGACTGGCTCCCCGGCACAGCTTGGAAGGAGGCTGCTGCTGCACGGGAGCGAGGGCAGACGCAGGAGAATGCCCCCAGCAATGAGCAGAAGGAGGGGCCGCAGGCGATGGGGTGGAGGCAGCAGCTGACCGCCGAAGTGTGTGCTTAATTGCCTCAGTCTGC
The DNA here is from genome assembly GCA_026230005.1 of Gila orcuttii. Classification (NCBI taxonomy): domain Eukaryota; kingdom Metazoa; phylum Chordata; class Actinopteri; order Cypriniformes; family Leuciscidae; genus Gila; species Gila orcuttii. The sequence continues at coordinate 36,161,407 of JAPDVR010000013.1, read as the reverse complement.
TTGTGAACAGCCAAGAACTGCTGGGACACAGGGGAGTTAAGGAACCTGACTTTGTCGGTCTCCCTCATGTCAGCCAGACACAGCCAGAGATGGACCACCAAAGAGGACATCGCACGACCCACCGACCGCGCGCTCCCCTTCGTCGCACAAAGCGCGAGGTCCATCGTGGCACAAAGTTCCTGAAGAACTTGGGGATCATGACCATCCTTGTGTAGGTCCTTCAGTGCCTTGGCCTGATGGATCTGCAACAACACCATAGCGTTTATGGCAGAGGCGGCTTCCCCACAGACATTGTAAGCCTTGCCGGTTAACTCCGATGAGTACTTACAGGCCCGGGACGAGAGACAAGTGGAGTTAGGGCACAGCTGCATTGCAACGGCCCTCATCACTGGAGGGATGCGCGCGCACCCGTTAGCCGCCCCGCCATCAAGGAGAGTTAGATCACAGCAGAGGCGCAGGGACTCTGCCCCTTTGCAGGAACGAGAGTCTCGACCGTAGCTCCGAGATGGTCATTCTCCCACAATGGGTACATGACTCATCCACGAATGATGCCTCAGCATGTTCAATGCCCAGACATGCAATGCAGCGCTCGTGACCATCCCGCGATCCCAGGTAACGACCGTATCCAGAAACACACAGGTAGAGTGACATCTTTAAAAAGACGCGCTCCACCTGTGTAAGCTCTTTTAGGGGACTGCTCTCTTGGTACTGAAGCATGCAGGGGAATGGTTGCAGCAAACATGGACAGAAATGTGCACCTGTCGTGCGCTCTCTCTCTCGCTGGTGATCTTACCAGACGGAAGAACGGCCTTTCAGCGCTCTCACGGCGCACCTTACCAGCTGTGAAAACAGCCCTTTAGTTTTTGCTCAGTTTAGCCCTCTGGGGTCGGCGGTCACGCCGGCGTGACCAGCTCGCTTTTTTTTATCAATGCAAAAGAGACTCAAAATACTCTGTTGATTTGATCTTAAATATAAGTGTTATACATCATTTGATCCTGTTAAGTGTCTATTTTTTGTGTATACTCACAATAAAAACAAAGTGTTGTGCTTTTTGTCAAATAAAGAAAAATAAACATGATGCGAGTTTTGCCTTCTCTCGGTCAGTGAAGTCTATTCTGAAACGCGTCCGAAAATGAATTGTAACTCAGCGAATACTTGTCACGCAGGCAAGAGAGATTTTTATTTATGAAGCTTGAACTCTCTTCTTTTAAATGAAGTAATTTATATAAAAAACTAATATTCTCAGTTCATGTAATCTGTATGAAAAGAGAGAGATGTCAGTCTTTTTCTTTTCAGCTCATTATAGCTTATTAAGTGTTAATGTGACCACGCCCATGGAGAGCGCGCGCTATTCAAACGCAAACGATCTGAGGCAAGCCATGCAAACATGCCAACGCCCACATCAGCTGGATAAAACACATCAAGTATAATAAGAATCTTGTACTTTACGTCGTCTTGCTACGCTGTGAGGAATAATACTATCGTAATAATCCTGGAAAAGTTACCTCAGAAGTGGTAGTTTCAATTCGAGGAGCAACAGATCCAGCTGATGAAGTAAGTTATTTATTCTTAAAGGAGAACTCCGGGCAATTTTTAAGTTAATCTTGATCGTTACACCTTTGTGAGTAATGTCTATAGAAAAAAAAAAAAACTAACCGGATTGGTGGTTGCAACACGGAGCTGTTCCCGCAAATGCCCAGAGCTCCCACTCAGCTAAAACGGCAGTTATGGGGGCATATACATAAAGAGTGTCTTTGTGCCTCATAACAGACACAAAATACAATTAAAATGTCTGTCCAACATGAACAGGCCCCTTACATGTGAACAAGATGCGTTGAGCAACTTAGCCATTGTTTAAATTCACCTAAATAGTGTTTTAGACGGCTAGCTGTAGTCTCACGCTGAAGTCCCGTGGGAACTCAGTTGTAGCCGGAAAAAGGTAAATACCAGTGTGCAGGTGGGAGTATATTATATATATAAATATAATTGAAGACATAGAAGCTAGTGAAATAATTAAAGTTTTGCAAATAAGACTCACCCACCCATATTGCCTATCCAAACAAAAAGTGTCTTACAAAATTTTAATCAATGTATTGTTTTGTGTAAATGATTAGGCAGGATGATTTTCAGATCATTTTGAAGCAAAAACTCAAGGTGACAACATCCATTAGGCAAAAGTCTTGTGGACACATATTTAGTATGTGTTTTGTGGCCTTATTTCAGATTTAGTTTTTTCAATAACCATGCATAAACAATATTCTCTCAAAAATACAAACATGTACATACATGTTGCTCACATATTATGGTAGCCCTGTTTGTGCTAAATAGAGTGTAATGACAACTTTGCCATTAATATGTTTATAAGCAACTGAAAAAAGCTCAAATGTCAGGGCATGTCAAAACATCTCAAGGACCCCAAAAACACCTTAGACCCCAGAGGGTAGAGAGAGAGAGAGAGAGGGGTAGAGAGAGAGAGAGAGAGAGAGAGAGAGAGAGAGAGAGAGCGAGAGACCCCATTGCCGCGCTGTATCGACCGCACCAGCCCCGAGAGATCCTCCTGTTCACAACTTGTCGGTTTACACTCTTTTTTGTAGATAATAGCATCGAAGTGCTCGGCTCCGAAGCAAAAAACTGAAGTGCAATCGCACCTGCTGCTCATTATATACCCGCGCTGAGTGGCTGAACAGCTGATGCAAATAATTGCATGCCAATGTGCATTGGCTCGTTTAGTTTCACTTGAAGTAGATTGGCCTCTCTACCGAGATTTCTATTTGTCGGTCTTGTCGTGGCGTGACTGAAGAGGAACTACATAGCCACTGTCTGTTTTCATTTCTTTAACAAAGGTGAAATAGCTGAAAGAGAAATAAAGATGAGTGTCATTCTTAACAGTCTGAATGGACAGAAGAATGTGCATTTGTGGAGTGATCTGGATCTGCGGTTTGTCTCATTTTACAGAAGAATTGGTTCATTTAAAAATTGGATGTGAATTTACTAAAAAGCACTCTGCAAAACTATGCAGCAGAAGTCACACTGATGGTAAGTAGTGTTCATTTTATTCTTATGTACTGGATATTGATATCATAGTTGGTTAAAGTCCAAGTGCCATCTACAGGCTTATAATATGAGGTAGGCTGTTAGGTCAAGGACATGCAAAATGGAGATGCAAAACAGCCTACTTATTACATACCCTTACTAGCCACTTTGTTCAACTCCTTGTTAACACAAATACGCATCTAATCAGCCAATGCATTTAGGCATGTAGACATGGTCAAGATGATCTGTTGAAGTTCAAACTGAGCATCAGAATGGGGAAGAAAGATGATTTAAGTGACTTTGAATGTGTTATGGTTTTTGGTGCCAGACAGGCTGGTCTGAGTATTTCAGAAACTGCTGATCTACTGGGATTTTCACGCACAACCATCTCAAGGGTTTACAGAGAATGGTCTGAAAAAGAGAAATATCCAGTGAGCGGCAGTTCTGTGGGTGAAAATGCTGTGTTGATGCCAGAAGTCAGAGGAGAATGGCCAGACTGGTTCAAGCTGATAAAAAGTCAACAGAAACTAAAATAACCATTCGTTACAACTGAGGTATGCAAAAGAACATCTCTGAACACACAACATGTCGAACCTTGAAGCAGATGGGCTATAGCAACAGAAGACCACACCGGTGCCACTCCTGTCAGCTAAGAGCAGGAAACTGAGGCTACAATTCACGACTCACCAAAATTGGACCAGAGAAGGTTGGAAAAAACTTTGCGTGGTCTGATGAGTCTCGAATACTGCTGTGACATTCAGATGGTAGGGTCAGAATTTGGCATAAACAACATGAAAGCATGGATCCATCCTGCTTTGTAGCCTATCATTGGTTCAGGCTGGTTGTGTAATGGTGTGGGGAATATTTTCTTGGCACACTTTGGGCTTTAGTATCAATTGAGAATCTTTTAAAGGCCACAGCCTACCTGAGTATTGTTGCTGACCATGTCCATCTCTTTATGCCCATCTTCTGAAGGCTACTTCCAGCAGGATAACCAACGCTATCTCACGACCAATTAGTACGAATTCGTACAACCTCACTCGTAGGTTTAGGGGTAGGTCATGTTTACGAATTCATACGAATCGGAGAACTTGTAAAATATGTACGATTTAGCAAAAATCGTACGAATTCGTACGAGTGAGGTCGTATGAATTTGTACGAATTAGCCACCTCGTAAATTTGTACGAAGTGCCGTGAGATCGGGTTGGGATAACACATGTAACAAAGCTCAAATCACCTCAAACTGGTTTCTTGAACATGACAATGAGTACCTTTGGAAAGTGGTGGAAAGGGAGATTCACTGACAAATCTGCAGCAACTGCACGATGCTTTTTTATGGTCAATATGGACCAAAATCTCTAAGAAATGTTTTCAGCATCTTGTTGAATCTATGCCACGAAGAATTAATGCAGTTCTGAAGGCAAAAGGGGGTCCAACCCGATACTATCTAGGTAAAGAGGCTGGTGAGTGCACATACAGTCAGAATTATAGTGCCCCTTTTTACATTTGAGCCTCTGCCTCCGATGAACTCTCTGCACATCCCTGCCATGCACTTTACAAAAACAACAAAATATCCAGACTAAACTGGCAGGCCAAGTCTGACAGAGACAAACAGCCTCAAAGCCAGTCTAAATTACCACCATCTGAAGTTAGTCCTAACATACTTGATCAGTTCATAAACTTAAAAGACTAAATGCAAAGGTCAGTTCACAGGTCTAAGGCCCCATTCACACTACTACGTTTTAGTTTAGAAACTGAGACCTTTTGCTACGTTTGCACCTCCCGTCCAGACTACAACGGCAAAAACGAAGACCTAAAATGAAGAAGTTTAGAAACGCTGCCGACCCCGTTTTGCGTTTTGAATCTCTGGAGGGCGTTTTAGTGAAGACGGGTCAAAACGGAAGACTTTAGAAACGATGACGCAGAGGCTCACGCTCGGCTCTCTGATTGGGTGTCATACAACGGAGGAAAACATACAACCAGAACCAGCGCATGGTGGGATAATTTTATCAATGAAGTTGTGGTTTCTGAGGAATGGTGCGAAAACTTTCGAGTGTCCAGATCGGCACTTATGAACCTCAGCGAAATCTGAGGAATAGTCTACCTGATTCCTGTTTACACCGGCATGCGCACGCCCAGTGTAGGTGAATGGTCACGTGATCTGCGTTTTCAGTCGTTTTAATGTGGATGGAGATCAATTCTAATACGCAGCTAAAACGCTGGTGTGGATGGGGCCTAAGACACAACACAAAACATGACACATTCCATCTGACCCTTTTCTGTAGACCTCCAGTTATTTTCACACCTGTCCACTGCCTTTTCTCAGAGTGATAAGTTCAGAACACCTTGACCTTTTAATAGAGACCAAATACACTGTAGGATCTTTCTATAACTGCACAAACGCTCTATGCTCTCTGTATGGTTTGATATTCATGAGATAGCTCAGAATAACCCTCCAGACAGATAATTGGAATTTTAATTATGCATGATATTAACCTTGAAACAAAAAACAATGCTATTCTATTACCCTGATGTTGTCTGTCTTACAGTGATTCCATGAACCATTTCATTCAGAATTGACTCAGTCTGTTGAAATGGCTTCAGCTGCAGGCAAAGCATGCTGCAGGACACTTTTATGAGACAGTCATTTTGCAGATTAATTCTCTTTATAGCACATATTTTACAGAACAAAGAGAAAAACAAGAAAACAACACAAGAAAAGGGTAGGAAAAAACAGAGAATCAAGAATGAGAAATTGCAGATAGGCAGGGAGGTGGTAGCATCCCCCATGCTGAGAGAAAAAAAACTCCATTAGGCCTTCATTATTCAACTAAATAATGACTTAAATTGTTCCATTATAATATGACAAAAAAAATCAGTCACAAAATTGACATTTCAGCAAAATTATGGAATAATTTGCTACGTTACCATTTCAAATCTTGAGAGATAAACATAGTTAAATTAAGCACTGCGCCATGAGAGAACCTACCATCATGAGACTGATAATACCAGCTTGTTATCTTGAACTATAAAGTCCTGGGAAAAATGAACAGATTTCCATATCTCAGTTCAATCTTCTGGCTATATTATAAGATTTTTTTTAGTGATGTATAATAGCAAGAATAATGATAACTTGGAGTCAGTTCAGTGAGTCAGATGTTGCTTCATAACAGCTCTGGGGAATACTGTTCATCGAATCCTTCGTCAGACTGATTTAAACCAGTGACTTGTCCTTTTGTTGCATTGCATGTGTTTCTTTGAACCATCAAAACAAACCTTCTCATAGCAGTCATTTGTTCTGGATTTTTTGTAAGAGTTTTTTTTTTAATTGTGAATCGGACTACAGTGGTCACGCTGTATGTTGTTGATTCATTCAAAAGAATCAGCTCATTAGAATTATTTAGCTCGTAAATCAGTCTACACGGTTGCGTTATATGTTTGCTGAATAGGCCTATAGTCTTTACTGAGAAAAGCTCAATAAAGATATGCTTATTGCTATAATCGTGTGGTCCAAGGTCGTTTGATTACATTACATTCAGACTGCACAAACATTGACAACTCAAATAAAAGATTTCTTTTGCCATGGTGCTGATTCAAGTTGCAGCAAAAGCAAACATGAAATACACAACATATTCTTCTAATTTACTTCCTTCACTACTGAGGTAACTACTAACGTATCTCTAAACATTATTATATGTGGCTTTATAAATGCCAATATTGCAAAACATTTTGAACATGTTTTCTGCCACACTCTGCTTACACTGGAATTGTGAATGCTGTGTCCTCGTAAAACAAGTGCCGAAAAAATTACGTTCAGCTTTCTTGTGTGGTGAGAAACAGCCTTACTCAAAATTGACAATCAGAAGGCAAAAAGTGAATAGAAGAATATCGCTCTTTATTTTCCCAGCATGCACTTATGTGCTGACTGAAGGCAATATGTTACACCCTGTACTTTTTTTTCTTCCATCCATCTCTTCTTCGAAGGAGGCTGAAGTCAAGTATGCTCTGTCTCTTTCTGCATGAATTGCATCAGTTTGATCAAAAGATCAGTTTGAACTATCCAGAGAGGAGAGCAGTGATCAACACACATCCTCTCTCACACACTCACTTAAATCACCCCAATAATGCCATATCCGTATTTCATTTCACTGTCTCTATTATGTGTCTCTAGCTTTCAAAACTGTCTTTTCCTAACAGCAGCAGGACAATGCCAGCACAGGACAGTGTCACAAGAAATAGCCTTGAATCTCGATTTTGTTTTATTTATGTATTTTTTATTTATGGGGGGTTTGGGTGTAGGTTTGTAAGCACAGAAATATTTAATTTTAATTGAGTATTTAATGCTTTTTAAAGTATATAAGTAAATAAATGCATTTACAAAATCATAGAACAACATGACACAAATGTATATATATATTTTTTTTTAAGTGTATTAGTTTAAGTGTCCCAGGGGATAGTCCTGTTAGCAAAGTTACATTTGGTGCAGCTTTTGGGAGCATGTAATTATTATATTCATAAGTCATCATAATAACATAAGTGGTGTTTGTTTAAACCGTATAATCTAGCCAATAATGTTTGCCAGTGTTATTTAACTTAAAGGACAATTTCGGCCAAAAATGAACCTAGGGCTAAATAACACATGGGTACCGAGTCGACCGTTCTCTGGGATGCGTTTTCATGGTAATCGAATGTACCCAGTACACTTCGCGTATACAAGCAGGAGCCATCTTTGGAAAACAGTCTCGACCAGTCGAACCACGAACGCCGTGTTACGTGAGCTAAACTGTGACTATCGACCTTCGACTGGTCGAGACTGTTTTCCAAAGATGGCTCCTGCATGTACACGCGAAGTGTACTTTCTTTATAAAGTATCTTCTTATTAAACTGTCTGTACACTTACAAAGTTCTCAATGCTTCGGTTTGCAGGTAGGGACCCTCATTTATGCTACTGTATTAGTGTGGGGCTATTTTGAGCCTTGTTAGTGGTATTAATTAGCGATTTTTATTTTTACTTATTCTATGCCCCATACACTGCATTATAAGATAATCTGTGGTTAAACTAAAACTAACGTTAAAACTGGATACATTCGATCATCATGAAAACGCATCCCAGAGAACGGTCGACTCGTACCCATGTGTTATTTACCCCTAGGTTAATTTTTGGCCGGAATTGTCCTTTAACTGTCACCGTCCCATAAGAGGGACGTTTGCCATTATATATTTAAAACAGTAATATCTTAGTAAAAACCTAAAGTAATATTGACAAACTAAATATCATTTGAAAGCTTACAAATGATGGCTGTTTGGTGGCTGTTTTCTAAAATAAATTACAGAGGAGCAGTAATTTATCAATTTGCAACAAGAATATTTCATATTCATTAGGATTGTTTAGGCGTTTATTTTGAAATAGGGGGGTGTTAGCTGGTGAAAACAGGACTGATGTGATTGTCCTCTGCTAATTATCACTTTGTTGTGTGTAAACCCGAGATGAAACATAAGAGCTGTGCTTAAATGGTGTGGTTTGATCTACACATAAAAAGGCTTCAAATAAGTAATTCTTTCACTAACTCATGTGAAGTATATTGATGCTGAAGGTTTCAACAAACAAACACTGAACAAAAAGTTTGAATAGAATGCCGTAACTAAATCTTTTGCAATTTCTGTGCTGTATGCATCTTCCTGGAATTTAGCGATCCCAATCCTATCTGTAGGCCTACATGAAATTACATATGTCCTACATTAATAATTGGGTTTCACTTTATTTGGATGGTCCCTTTAACACATTCAGTTGACTATAAGTAACGTTGCACCTACATGTCTACTAACTCTCACTAGAGTGTTAGTAGAGTATTAGTAGACTGGTAGGGTTAGGGATAGAATAAGTTGACATGTAGTTGCAAAGTTACTTATAGTCAGTAGAGTGTCTGTTGGAGGATCATCACAATAAAGAGTTGGCAGATATTAAGCAGACAGTCTACTAATACTCTAATGAGAGTTAGTTGACATGTAGTTGCAAAGTTACTTATAGTCAACATAATGTTCAAAAGGGACCATCAAAATAAAGTGTTACCAATAATTGTAACTTAACCATAATTTAGAAAACTAAAACTAAATTAATTAATTTCCCATTTAATAAAATCTATCCTTTTTTTAGCAGAATAACTTAACTAAATAAAATAAAACTAAAGCAAAATACCTTTTTAGCGATGTTCAATAGCTTTCAGGTACAGAAACGGAAACGTTCAATACAGAGACATTCGAAAACCAGCCCACCCTGATAAATATTCACTGCACTAAAAAGTGTCCAAACTAGCCTCCTCTATTCTATATTTCGTTGAGCGATGGATTGGACCATTTTATGGCTGACAGGATTGAACAAAGAATGTCTTGTCTCTCTTTATGGCATTTTAGTGCAATCAGACATGTACTGAATACGCTCTTTTGTTTCATAAGTGTGCTGTTAAGATGTGTGGACGCATTTTCCAAGACAGAGAGTGTTCTCCCTTCAAATGTTGCCAGTATGTCAAAGGAAACTGGCTTTTCCTTCAGGTCACCTGCTTTGAGGAAAGATGTCGCTGACTTGGGATGAAACATTTCATTTAAAGCCAACACAGTGTCCAGTGACACATGACCAAAGCTTTCTCAGGAACAATATCTGACTTTGACCCTCCATCGCCAGGGCATCCATCTTGTGGGTCAGAGATTTTGCACAGAAAGGGTCAAATTCGACTATTCTTTTAGAGGATGCTTGGGACATTTCATTCGGGAGTTTCCAGCTGGGAGCTCCAGTTACAGACATGCCTGTCGTCACTGCCTGTATGTCAAAATGAAAGATATTTTTCCATTTTTAAACCTGAGTCTCTTTCTCTCTTGATCATTCCCTGACCACCTGATCTTGGACGGCCAGTCAAGTTGCCTCTCTTTCCATCTGCCCTAGCAGTCCCTCGCTTTCCAGGCAATGACAGGCGCTGTTGCTGTAGTGATGGATGACTGTGTGTCGAGTGGCAGAGTTGGGAGGTCTTAGGTGATACCACCTGTCTACGAAATAAAGTGAGAACGTAAGAGAGAAAAAGAGAGAGGGCATCTTTCTCTGTTTGACTGACAGTCTATTGTTTTTGCTCCTCCTTTCTTCCCATCATTGCATTACTCTGTATTTTTTCCATATAAATTTAAACTAAGCATACTATACATAAATACAATCCCCAGCATTTACAGATGAAACTCAAAAAATTATAATATTGTGCAAAAGTTATAATTTTGATGATTATGGCTTACAGCTTATGAAAACCCCAAATTCAAAATCTCAGAAAATTAGAATATTACATGAAATCAATTAAAAAAAAGGATTTTAAATACAGAAATGTCGGCCCTCTGAAAAGTATAATCATGCATATATGTATATAGTTATATATACTAAATATATTAGTATCACCTTTTAATTTGAATTACTGAAATACATGAACTGTTGCACGGTATTCTAATTTTTCAAGTTTCACCTGATATATTAAACATTTTAGGTAAATGTTTAAATTTACAGGATCCTTGTCTTATAAAAAAATATTAAAATGTATTACAACATTTATTATATTGGTAACACTTTACAATAAGGTCTCATTTGTTAACAATAGTTAATGTATTAGCTAACATGAACTAACAATGAGTAATATATTTGTTACAGTATATATTAATCTTTGTTAATGTTAGTTAATAAAAATCCAGCTGTTTATTGTTTGTTCATGTTAGTTCACAGTGCATTAACTAATGTTAACAAATACAACATCTGATTTCCATAATGTATTAGTAAATGTTGAAATTAACATTAACTAAGATCAATGAATTTTGTAGAAGTATTGTTTATTCTTATTTCATGTTAATTAAAGTAGTTAAGTAATGTTAACTTATATAACTTATAATAATAATAATAATAATAATAATAATTAGGGATGCACCTGTGGTGGAGATTTTAAACTGAATAATAAATTAACCATGTTTTTAACATCTAACCATAAAGATATGAATTATACTAACATCTAGTGATAAGTTCTAACACTTCCTTTGGTCCTATGTCTGAAGATGACTAAAACTTCCATTCCTGATTCTAACAATAAATCTAAATTTGAACTTCCTTTTTCTCTTAGCCATCAGATGATGTCTAACCTCCTAAACATTTGACTTAATATAACTTTGGTAAAAGGACTATATATTTGGACTAACCGTTATATTGTGAAATGATTGATTACAATATTAACCCCTCACAATGTTTTTGATGATACAGGATATTTTGCTGATGTTACTAAAAAAGGGTAATGAAAGGGGGGACTTGCAGAGCGTGATATGTTAGTCATGATGATTCTGTTTTGAGATGTCTGGGTTTGAGAACTCGTGGTGATGTATCATGTTACATTATAAAAACTGTTGTATCCGTGTTTACTGGTGGGATTCTCAATGGGATTTGTCTGAGATCCACCGGCCTTGCTTCTTCTAGGGAGATTCTCTGAGAACTGCTCGAGAACTCTCCTGGCTGTGATTAAAGCATTTAAAGGACATTTGCTGAGGCCTGTCTGTTATTTTCTGTTGCGCAACAGGTTAGACTAGGGAACCAAGTAAGTAAGTTAGAGTTTAGAGAACTCGGCCAGTTGTCAACGGGAAACGCAAGAGCTGGAGTATAAAGGTTTTTGGGTGTCGACGGTAGACGCCCCAGATATTAAGTGTCGATTTGGAGACGCTTGGGTGTCGATGTGTAGACGCCCCGGATATTTATTAAGTGTCGACGTGTAGACGCTTGGGTGATTAACTGGGCACCCCAAATAAATAACAGGTGAAATAATTAGATTCCAGGTACGCAGTCCGATACCGATACTCCCATTTTTGGTACTGGCCGTTACCGAAAACCACCTGTATTTTAACTGCATTTCTCATTTTTATATGTGTTAGAAGATAAACAAAAATAATATAAATCATATTTGTTGGCTTAATTTGTTCATCAAATATCTATTTCCTTCAGTTATTTTCATGCTTAATTAAGCCTGCTAAAATGCATTATGAGCTTCTGTTACTTTCACTGTTCATTCTATTGCTCTATCATATTTTATTTTTCATTTAATAGCACAGCACATATTTAGAGCAGCTCCAGAAGGGCTCAGTGCTGAGGATTGGGTCAATGCACAAATGTTTAGACACCAGTGAAATATCAATTATTTATTCCAATTTTGATACTACAACAAAAACTACCAGCCTAATTAATATGAATTTAAAACATTATTAAAGACAAGCAGTCAGTACTAAAAAATAAGAACAAATAATCGAACACATATATAGCACAAATAGTACAAATAAATACAATAGAACATTGAAAGGCTACAAATACAGATATTAAGACAGAAAAAGTACCAACACATATCACCCCACGTGCTGAGAGAGAAGCTCCCCATGCTGAAAATCTCATGAGTTTCCATCATTCTCAAAGAGCAGTTCTTTGACAGAAGCACACAATCCAACAGAAAACTCTCCTCTCATTGCAACAGAATGCACTTTGACACTGCAATACACAACAGAAGATCTCACCATCTTCTAATCACCTGTGTTGCAGTTCAACACACTGTAGTCACAAATAAGGGCATTCCGAGATAAACTAAACCAGTAAATCTTCTTCATCGACAATATATTGACATTCACAACTGCTGTTAATGCAAGTATGATAAAGAACAGGAGAGACCATAGCATCAATAGCTGTTAGATCTTCAAAAGCGTAAAATATGGATTTCTATGGACGATAATGGCATTGACTAAAGAATGTCTGAATCTGTATTAAATGCTACAGTCCATGTGACAACCTAATTAATCAGGGTTATACTTAGTGTAGTGAACATGATGTGTAACAAAGTGATTTCTTTTTAGAGACATCTTACTTTATATGTACTTGCCACCTTGGCAGATGTTTTCTCCTGATATGGTTGTTCTGTAAGATTTTGTGACACACTAAAATACAAAATCATACCTCAAACACCCTTATGCAATCTAACATCTCACACTCTCAAAACAAAGTGACTATACTGTAGGTGACTAACTGTTTTCCTCCTATATAGTTAGCTGTTTACTCACAGAATCTGAACTGAATTGGAATCTCATAAGTAACTGACTTTACTTCCCAGCAAGCAATTTTGAGTTTAAAAGATGTCTAGTCATCCTAACACAGCCCTGACATCTAGGCTAATACAAAGAACAATTTGGGCTGTCATTGAAAATTTAATCGAAGTATAAACCATAGCTCAATAATAGATTAGTCATCAATTAGATAAGTCAAAAATGAAACCAAACACCTTGTAATCACTGTTGACTTTGCTTACATAATGGAATATTATACATCTCGCAAGTAATGTTGTCAAAAACTACATGTAACCAAATTCAAGGTTATTTTGGCTAGAAGTGTGTTACTCATAGCCGGACTATATCGGGTCTGTTAACCGGGACGGAGAAATGACGGCTATTGCTTGCTGGGTTTAGACACCCTTTGTAGACAGCAACTTTATTAGCCTTTATCACACTGTGTAGATCTTTATCAGCCAGGTGTAAAATAAATGACACATGACTACTTTTTAGAGCAACTATACTGCCTAACATTTGAGACACTGTCACATCAGGATTATGATGCCTAAAAATGCTGTCTTAAGGCACCCACACACTACAATATAACTGGGCTGATATTGGGTCCATTTCTCCCCTTTTGACAATCCTAGGTAAAGTCCTGATTATGTTGATGGTTCTACAGATTATCTGTATATGTGATGTGTGTTAAGAGTGATTGAATCTCTTTTTGAATCTTTTTGTAAAAAGCAGTCCAAACACTATAATCTGCATTTCTTCCTTCCCGTTCTCCGCCATGTTTGTTTACTCCAAAGTCATGTTTGACCGTGAGAGATATTGCGAGATTTCCCATGTTCACAGTCAGGACTCTGGTTGTTTGTGAATGGAATCTGTTATTGTGTGGTGTGCTGTCTTGATCACATTGCTGCACTCCACACACTAGAGTTTAAAAACGGTTAAATCTATGATTTCTTATCATCATGTTTGTGGTCTTAAAAATCTTTATAAAAATCTGATTTTAAAAATCTTTTATTAGATTTGAGACAAGCCTTTATTAGATTTGAGACAAAGCACTGGCCAATACCTAACACAACCTCAAACAGACTGATACTTCACAGACTCTCATTCATACTGATACCTCACAGACACTTCCAAAGACACTTCTGTCATCTCACAGGCCCTCATTCATATTGTTTTCTCACACAACCTCATAACCTCAAAGACCTTCATTCAGAATGACATGGGCCATAAAGAGACCAGCATGCGTCTACTTACGTGAGTTTAAACTTCCTGCCTGCAACTTTGCAGCCAAGTTCACAAAAGCGAGGAGTGTTTAATAATAATGGTCAAAACGAGAGCATGATACTGGGTCAGCAGACACATTTTATATCAATTACAGCCAAACACACAGCACAACTAGACGGAAAATGGTGAGCTTAATAAAAGGTGAAAATACATTAAACATTTCAGTAATTATGACTTAACACACGTCTGGTTGGGGCTGGCGCTGACAAATAATCCACTTTATCTTGATTGAGCTAATCTAGCCTCACATAAATCATGTGATGCAGATATTCTGGATGGACCACTAAAAGTGCTGTTGTTTTATTGGAATGCTCTGTCTGTCCCTCTCATTTGTCTCGGAGAGCAGTGGGAAACGTCAGCCCGAGGCACGGCCCAATCGATCAGGGCTCCACTTCACCTGATTGGTGGCTGCGGAGGATGGGGCGAACCGATCGCCATGGCGATAGTACTGGCAGGCAGTGGGCGGTGACACAGACCTTCATTAGCCCGTTGCCATGGGAGACTGTTGGGTTTCTGGGCTGGATTTGGAGGAGAGAAAAGGAAGGAATCATAAAAAGATAAGATGTAAATAAAATTCTCATAAAGGGATAAAAACACCAGATTTAACTTAAAGCTCATACATGATTTGAGAGTGATGCCACATGATGACTTAAATAGAACGCTCAAATTTGTTCTTATGCACATGCTCTGATCAAAACCATCCAAGCGGGAGAGCACATATATTTAAATGGATCCTAATGAGAAGGAGATTTTCTTACTGTTTCTGGAGTGTTTGGTTTAAATAACATTTGCTGTCTGTTGTGGGCTTTGATGAGCTGTGAAAGTGTGTTAATTTGTATCTCTCCTGCACCTGCACGGCGAGTAAGTAGAAGTGTGTTTCTCCATGTGGGTGTTTGTGTTGTGAGTAGTTGCTTACCAGTGACTCTTATTGATAAGGAATGAATGGCAGTAATTAGGATAGGAAGGATAGCTAATTGCACGCGGGGGTTCAGGGTAAACTCTGTGTGTGAATGGCCTCTTGAGCGAGTGAACATTCCCAGCCTGTAGAAAGTGGAATGCACAAATATATTAATTAACAAGCGCTTGTTTCAACAGCCTTTTCTATGTGCCAACCTATTATGTGGTTCCTCATCATTTTAACCTTCGTTTATAAAAGGCACTTCCAGTTAATGATGGACACTGACAGGAAAACAATAGTAGCAAATATATGACAAGCAAAGCAGCTTTTGTTTTGAAAATAGTGTCAAGTGTGCATTGTAAGTGATGGCACGGCATTGCTAAGGGGAAAAGTACATCTGTTTCTTTCATGATAATTACCCTCACTCGAGGGAGAAAAGACTTTAAAATAAAAATAAAAAAATCTGGGAAAGAAAAATAAACAAATGCATCAATGTTAACTATTCTTGTATTTCATGTCTGGATAAATCCTATGATAGCAAGTACATTTATGAAAACTCCATCAAAGAGTTTGCAGACACATATTCAACTACTAAATGACTAAACTAAGCCACCTAAAAAGACCAGTAGAAACCAGCATATGTTTTGTTTGTGGGTCCTGGATAATCTAGTCTTGCAGGGGCAAATGTTTAACTGGCATCCATGTTGTAGCTCATTCTGGCTGAGAAGCACTTTCTAGAGACTATGGAAGCTTGTTTCCATCATTGAATAAAAATAAAAAAGACTTTTTATTTTTTTATTAAAAAAAATTCTAGCAATTGCAAGTTTACATCTCGCAAATCTGACTTTTTTTTATATAATTGCCAGTTATAATGCCAGAATTATAGTCAAAATTGTTATAAACTCGATACAAACTCGAAATTTTGAGAAAAAAGGTCAGTCTTTTTCCTCAGAATTGGACTTCTTAACTCTCAATTGCGAGTTTGTATCTCACAATACTGAGGAAAGAAGTGAGAATTGCAAAATATAAACTTGCAATTGCGAAAAAAAAAAGTCAGAATTACGAGTTTACAGTAGCCTATATCCCACAATTCTGACTTTATAACTCACAATTGTGAGTTTATATCACACAATTGTGAGATAAAAAGCCGCACTTATCTTATTTTTTTCTTAAATTCCATGGCGAAGAATACAAGCTTCCAACAGAAACCACTTGAATGGCATGTAACTTAGATCTAAATCAATCTTTTCAAACTTTTTGAACAGTTACAGACATAAGAAATCAGAAGATTTAAAAAAAAAAATGTCTGTCCATGCAAAATTAATAGATCCTGATATCTGTTAGTTTTCCAACAGAACGAATATAATGTAGTTTACTTGTTGCTAAGTGCCTAAAGCAAAATTCAGATAAAAAAAAAAAAGTGTGAATCCCCGATGACTAAATTATCTCAGAGGTCATGGTTTAAACAAAGACTCACGGGTTAAACAAAGACTCACGTCCTTAGTAAATCCTCTGCCCTCTTAGATTTAGTCTTATCACTAGTTCACATTTCTATCTACTTAAGAGGCCAGCAGAGCTTATGTGTGCGTGCTGTCACACTCTTTCTCTAATGGGAGATTTAGGCTGTGTGTGCAAATGTGCAGATACATATTCATTTCTGATCCATCTGCAAAACTTGCAGGCCTCTGCTGTAATCATTAGTGTATTCCAGCTGGACCCTGCCAGGAAGAGATGATCACACTCTGGAAATGTCAGCTCTAATGACCTACAACACACATAACAGTGATGTAACATTTCTCCTTATGGTCAGTGTTTACATGGTGCTAGTTGAAGATTTCAGGTCTGAATGTTGCAGGTCTGATTTCGGCCAAAAACAAAAGGGGTTTACTGATGCTGAGCTAAAGACATGTTTATACACAGCTGACCAAGTACCTTTGTTTGTTTATTACATAGAGGTAAAATACATAAGAGGAAATTATTTAATGATTCCGGTTCCATTAACGATTCTTTAAGTCTCTAATAAATACAAAACATAATTTTATTATTATTATTATTATTTTATTTTATTTTTATTATAAAATACCACTGATAATGAACAACCAGTCAATAGGTTCACTGATTTTAGTCTCACGGTTAGTAGCTGTATGTGCTTGATTCACACAAAAAAAAGAAAAAGAAAAGAATCAACTCATTAGAATCATTCATTCAGGAATCAGACTACACAAGCAGAACAGTTTCATTTTGATCCACTAAAAGGAAACAACTCATCAGAGGAATTCGTTCAGAAAATTGACTATACTAGTTGAGCTGTGTGCGTAATTTAAAGCTACAATATGCAAGTTCCCTTTCGTTGTCACTCCGAGTTACGTCGGATGACGACGAATGGGGTTTCGCCTAGAAAGCCTATCAACTTCGAGTATTACAAAACAAGCCAATGGCAAGGAAATAACATGGGTCTGCGGAATTTGCATGACATAACTCCGCCCCACCTCGTGGGTATAAAAGGAGGAAGTCCGCAACAGCAGTTTTTGTTTTCGTCTCGGAGCCAAGTTTATTCTTCTCTCCACAAGCCATCTCTGAATTGTCAGCTTCACGAACGAGTGCCTCGAGTGTTGGTGTGACGGCGATCTACGGCGAGAGCGTGCTTCCTGTTGATCTGCTGCAGTGATCTACCAGTCGGCGCGTTTCTCCCCGGGTGCTTTAACACTTGAGTTTTCTCACTAAAAGAGCTTACACACGGCACGTCTTTTTAAAGATGCCTCGGCCGTGTACTTCTGGTTGCGGCGGATTGGTATCGGACTCTGATGGGCACGAGCGTTGCATAGTATGTTTGGGCATTGATCATGCTAGAGCAGCGCTCGTGGATGACTCATGTTCTCTCTGTGGGAACATGACCATCGCGTCATTACGGTCGAGACTCGGTGAACTCGCAAGAGTGAGAGTCCCCTCATCCACCCCCCGTCCTGCGGCTGGTGGCCGGGGTGACCTGAGGGTGACGGTCTGGAACAAGGCGCCGACTATGTGTCCGCGACCTCAGCCCCCCTCTTCAATGACGGTGCCCGCTAGCGAGCGGCCGATTCCCGCGGGTCTACCCTCTGGTGGCCCGCGTGTTTCGGTTGAAGCTACAGAGGATGATGCCATGTCTGTTGCAGCATCACAAGGTGGGTTTGATTCTTCCTGAAGTGAGGGCTCGTCACAGCTGCCACCTTCCAGTGTGCATACGGCTGTGCTCGAGTCTGATCCGGAGATGACGGCCATGCTTTCCCGGGCAGCCGCGAGCATCGGGCTTGAGTGGAGGCCTCCACCCTGTCCTGAGCGCTCGCGACTGGACGATTGTTTTTTGGGTAAGGCCGCCGACCCTCGTCCTCGGCAAACCCCAATACCTTTCTTCCCGGACGTGCATGATGAGATCTCGAAGTCCTGGAGGACCCCGTTGTCTTCTCGGGACCGCTCGTTGATCTCATCCGCCTTTCCTCCCCTCGATGATGCAGCCGCCCGTGGGTACACTGGGCTCCCCCCGGTTGAACGCTCTGTTGCCATGCAACTATGTCCTCAGAGTGCTTCTTCTCGTGGCGAGCCTAAGCACCCATCCAAAGCCTGTAGATTTTCGTCGACCCTGGTGGCGAAGTCTTACAGAGCGGCAGGACAGGTGGCTGCGTCACTGCATGCTATGGCCACTCTGCAGGTCTACCAGGCCCAGATGCTTAGAGACATGCACGAGGGTAGGACAGACCCAGGGCTCTTTGATGAGCTGCGCACCGCTACCGACCTCGCTCTACGGGCGACGAAGGTTACCGCTCGCTCCCTGGGTCTGGTGATGTCCACAGCTGTGGTCCAGGAGAGACACCTGTGGCTGAACCTGGATGACATGCGGGACGCGGAGCGGACCCGTCTGCTTAACGCCCCCTTGTCCCAGGCCGGCCTCTTCGGCAGTGCGGTTGAAGACTTCGCCCAACAGTTTTCAACCGCCCAGAAACAGACCGAGGCCATCAAACACATTCTGCCCCGCTGGCCAGCTGCTGCCTCCACCCAGCCGGCCAGGCAGACGCCTCATCCTGTTTCCCGCCGAGGGCGCCCTCCTGCGGCTCCCGCCCCTCCCGCCCGGCCCACGCAGCAGCCTCCACCCGGGGCCGGTCGCGGAGGAAGCCGTAAGAAGGCGCCACAGCCCTCTCCCGCCCCGCCCCGCCCCCCGCGAAACGCTGGGCCAAGCTGCGCTCCTGAGACGGGCTGCTCAGGGAAGATGGTCGTTTTTCAGGAGATGGTAGCAGGACCACTCCTTCCCCCGGTGGAGGGCCGGGGGAGAATCTTTTGTTCTCCGCTCCCCGCTGCTCACCCTCGGGTGGGCAGCACCCTAAAGTGGTTAAAGACAGAAACGACCCTCTCTTCCCTGAGCCCACAGAGTTCTCGGGCGACACAGAGCGCCGCCCACAAGCCGTGCTCTCCTCGCCCCCCTCTTTTCCAGAGGCGGTTGACACGGCGTGCCGTCCACGGACCGCTTTGCCCCTGTCCCCCTCTGTCGCCAGACCCCTGGCAGAGCAGGCCCCCGCGGGACGATCAGCCTGGTCCTCCCCTGGCCCCCTCTGCCAGGGCGCGGTTGCTAACTGTGCCCCCACACCGGGCCGCTATGCCGTCCACGTCTGGGCCAGTTACTCCGCTTCGCTGCCCCTCCGGGGGGACGCCTGTCGTCCGCATGATCCCACTGGTTCAGTTCCTGGGAGCCTGGTTAGAGCTTCCCCGTCTGTCCCGCTGGATCGCGCGCACCATCAGGCTCGGCTATGCGATTCAGTTCGCACGGTCTCCTCCCCGCTTCAGGGGAGTCCGCTCCTCTTTGGTCGGTGGCAATGCCCCCATCATGAGAGCAGAGATTGCCACCCTGCTGGCGAAGGGTGCAATCGAGACTGTCCCTCCAGCCGAGATAAAGTCAGGCTTCTACAGCCCCTACTTCATTGTCCCTAAGAAAACCGGTGGGTTACGGCCAATCCTGGACTTGCGTGTCCTGAACCGCTCCTTTCACAGGCTGCCGTTCAAGATGCTCACCGCCAAACGCGTTTTCGAATGCGCTCGGCCCCAGGATTGGTTTGCAGCGATCGACCTGAAGGACGCCTACTTTCATGTCTCCATTCTTCCTCGACACAGACCGTTCCTTCGGTTTGCTTTCGAGGGGCAGGCATACTAGTACGCGGTCCTCCCTTTCGGGCTGGCCCTGTTTCCTCGCATCTTCACGAAGGTCGTCGAGGCTGCCCTTGTTCCCCTTCGGGAGCACTGGGTTCGCATCCTGAGTTATATCGACGACTGGCTGATCCTAGCTCACTCTCGAGATCAGGTTTGCGAACACAGGGACCTAGTGCTCCGGCACCTAGCTCGTCTGGGCCTTCGGGTAAACTGGGAGAAGAGCAAACTTTGCCCCGTGCAGAGGATCTCTTCTCTCGGTATGGACATCGACTCGGTCGCCATGTCCGCGCAGCTTACGAGCGAGCGCACGCAGTCACTGCTGACTTGCCTGAGACAATTCGAGGGCAAGAGTGCGGTTCCACTGAAACTTTTTCAGAGGCTCCTGGGGCATATGGCATCTGCAGCCGCGGTCACGCCGCTCGGATTGCTTCATATGAGACCGCTTCAGCTTTGGCTTCGCGACCGAGTCCCGAGGTGGGCATGGCTTCAAGGCACGCTCCGAGTACCAGTTACTCCGACCTGCCGTCAGTTCTTCACCCCGTGGTCGAACCTCAGTTTTCTCAGGGCGGGTGTCCCCCTGGTACGAGCTTCCCGGCATGTTGTTGTCTCGACAGATGCCTCCACCACGGGCTGGGGCACCATGTGCAATGGACATGCTGCTGCGGGCTCCTGGACAGGACCCCAGCGGCTTTGGCATGTCAATTGCCTTGAGTTGTTGGCAGCACAGATAGATCTGTTTGCCTCTCACGACTCGACACACTGCGCCCTGTATTTTTCCCTGACCGAGGGCACGCTCGGCACGGATGCACTGGTGCACAGCTGGCCGCCGGGCCGCAAATATGCGTTTCCCCCAGTGAGCCTTCTTGCGCAGACCTTGCGCAAGGTCAGGGAGGATGAGGAGCAGGTCATTCTGGTCGCGCCGTATTGGCCCAACCGGACCTGGTTCCCCGAACTTGTACTCCTCGCGACAGCACCTCCCTGGCCCATTCCTCTGAGGAAGGACCTTCTTTCTCAGGGACGGGGCACCCTGTGGCACCCTCGCCCCGATCTCTGGAGCCTCCACGTGTGGCTCCTGGACGGCTCGAGGTAGGTTTGAGTACCCTTCCACCAGCGGTGGCGGCTACCATCACTTCCGCTAGAGCGTCGTCCACGAGACACGCCTACGCGTTGAAGTGGAACCTCTTCGTCGACTGGTGCTCTTCTCACCTAGAAGACCCCCGGAAATGCTCGATCAGCGTTGTGCTTTCCTTCCTTCAGCAAGAGTTGGAGCGAAGGCTGTCTCCCTCCAGCCTTAAGGTCTATGTTGCCGCCATTGCCGCACACCATTGCCTGGTCGAAGGTAAGTCGGTAGGGAAGCACGACCTGGTCATCAGGTTCCTGAGAGGAGCGAGGAGACTAAATCCTCCTCGCCCTCCTCTCGTTCCCTCTTGGGACCCCTCAGTGGTTCTAACTGCCCTGAAGAGTGCTCCCTTTGAGCCCCTGCAATCAGTCGAGCTTAAGTTCCTGTCAATGAAGACAGCGCTCCTGGTTGCACTGGCCTCCATCAAGAGGGTAGGGGACCTGCACGCATTCTCCGTCGACGAAGCGTGCCTGGAATTCAGGCCGGCCTTCTCTCACGTGATCCTGAGACCCCGGCCCGGATATGTGCCCAAGGTTCCTACCACTCCCTTTCGGGACCAGATGGCGAACCTGCAAGCGCTGCCTCCGGAGGAGGCAGACCCAGCCTTGGCACTGCTCTGTCCAGTACGCGCTCTTCGCGCCTATGTAGACAGGACGCAGTGTTTCAGGACCTCAGACCAGCTCTTTGTCTGTTATGGTGGGAAGCTGAAGGGAAAGGCTCTCTCCAAGCAAAGGTTGTCTCACTGGATAGTGGACGCCATTGCTTTGGCATACCAGCTGCATGGTCGACCGTGCCCCCTTGGTGTGACGGCCCACTCCACCCGGAGTGTGGCATCCTCTTGGGCTCTAGCGCATGGCGCCTCGCTAACAGACATCTGCAGAGCTGCAGGCTGGGCGACACCTAACACATTCGCCAGATTCTATAATCTCCGAGTGGAGCCTGTGTCCTCTCATGTACTCGCTTCAACTAGCTAGTACCGGACCCGCTCAGGTGTCTTCGCTTGCTCGCCATTCCACTCCACGGACTGGATACGTGCGATTTCTCCTCAGGTGAGCTTCCCCGTAAGCCCTGAGCTCCTTCAGCACTCCTGACGTCGGCGCCAGTGTCTCTTGCCTGCGCGTCGGCTAGGTGCCTCCCGTGTGCATGGTCCCTCCCCTGAGCAACCCCCACATGTGTATTTCCACTGTAAGCCTCTCTGAGCATGTGTCTTTCCCTTGGCAAGCCACCTTGCCACCCCTGGGGTTGAAATATTCCACCTGCGGCTGGACACCCCAGTGTTCCCCATATGCATCCTTTGGGTCATATGTATATTCTCTAAGTCCCCCCCTCTCTGGGCTGGCATTAATTGCATACTTCCCCTAGCTTGGGATATGCTTCCCAGTGTCCCTTGGTATTCCTGTGTTAAATGGAGTCCTTCATCCAGTCTATGACAGGGATCTCGATTTACGCAGGGCACTGGAAGACAGCTGAGAAGGTGGCGTGATTAGACTGGTAACCCCATTCGTCGTCATCCGACGTAACTCGGAGTGACAACGAAAGGGAACGTCTACGGTTACGTATGTAACCCTCGTTCCCTGAGTAGGGAACGGAGACGATACGTCTGCCTGCCACTTTCCGCTGTACCGCGGGGATCGCCTGAGCTCAGTCTTGGCTCCTCAGCGAAGAAACATAAACTGCTGTTGCGGACTTCCTCCTTTTATACCCACGAGGTGGGGCGGAGTTACGTCATGCAAATTCCGCAGACCCATGGTATTTCCTTGCCATTGCCTCGTTTTGTAATACTCAAAGTTGATAGGCTTTCTAGGCGAAACCCCATTCGTCGTCATCCGACGTAACGTCTCCGTTCCCAGGGAACGAGGGTTACATACGTAACCGTAGACGATTTTTGTAATAAAATATCCAAAAATCACTTGCACAGTGTGATATATTTCCTGCAGTTGTGTACTTACAATATCCCAAAAGTCCACAAAGATTTTTAATTTCAGAGAAATTCCAATTTTAAATAATGGCCCGTCCCGGAAAAAAATGTCGCTTGTCAATGACGCAATATCCGCGCTATCCTCGGTTTCCGCAATATCACATGGACAAATGCGGAAGTGGTGGTTATAGCTGTTGTGTACATCATGGATCACGATTACACTTTGGCGTGTATTGAAACTCCAAAAAAATGTAAGCGTCGATATGGGGAGACACACAGAATTTCTGACAACCAGAGGAATAAAACAAGGATAAATATCGGCGTGGCGTTTTCGAGATGGAGAGAGCTTTGCAACGAACTTGGGCTTGACAGAGACTCTGCTCTCGCGTGTGTATTAATAGACAGGTAAGCAAATCGTCTCGGTCACGTATGTAACCCTCTTTCCCTGAGTAGGGAACGGAGACGTTACGTCGGATGATGACGAATGGGGTCTCGCTTAGAAAGCCTATCAACTTCGAGTATTACAAAACAAGCCAATGGCAAAGAAATGCCATGGGTCTGCGGGAATTTGCATAGCGTATCTCCGCCCTACCTCGTGGGTATAAAAGGAAGACGCTGGCAACATGCAGATATGTTTCTTCGCTGAGGAGCCAAGACTGAGCTCAGGCGATCTCCGCGGTGCAGCAGAAAGTGGCAGGCAGACGTAACGTCTCCGTTCCCTACTCAGGGAACGAGGGTTACATACGTAACCGAGACGTTCCCTTTCGTTGTCACTCCGAGTTACGTCGGATGACGACGAATGGGGTTACCAGTCTAATCACGCCACCTTCTCAGCTGTCTTCCAGTGCCCTGCGTAAATCTGAGATCCCTGTCGTGAGACTGGCACGGACGAAGGACTCCTATTTAGCACAGGAATACACTGGGGAGCATATCCCATAAGTTTAGAGGAAATATGCAATTACTGCCAACCCAGGGGGGGGGGGGACTTAGAGAATACACATATGACCCGGAGGGATGCATATGGAGAACACTGGGGTGTCCAGCCGCAGGTGGAATATTTCAACCCCAGGGGTGGCAAGGTGGCTTGCCAAGGGAAAGACACATGCTCAGAGAGGCTTACAGTGGAAATACACATGTGGGGGTCGCTCAGAGGAGGGACCATGCACACGGGAGGCACCTAGCCGACGCGCAGGCAATAGACACTGGCGCCGACGTCAGGAGTGCTGGAGGAACTCAGGGCTTTCAGGGAAGCTCACCTGAGGAGAATATCGCACGTATCCAGTCCGTGGAGTGGAATGGCGAGCAAGCAAAGACACCTGAGCGGGTCCAGTACTAGCTGGTTGAAGCGAGTACATGAGAGGACACTGGCTCCACTCTGAGATTATAGAATCTGCCTGCAGCTCTACAGATGTCTGTTAGCGAGGCGCCATGCGCTAGAGCCCAAGAGGACGCCACACTCCGGGTGGAGTGGGCCGTCACACCAAGGGGGCACGGTCGACCTTGCTGCTGGTATGCCAAAGCAATGGCGTCCACTATCCAGTGAGACAACCTTTGCTTGGAGAGAGCCTTTCCCTTCAGCTTCCCACCATAACACACAAAGAGCTGGTCTGAGGTCCTGAAACACTGCGTTCTGTCTACATAGGTGCGGAGAGCACGTACTGGACAGAGCAGTGCCAAGGCTGGGTCTGCCTCCTCCAGGGGCAGCGCTTGCAAGTTCACCACCTGGTCCCGGAAGGGAGTGGTAGGAACCTTGGGCACATATCCGAGCCGGGGTCTCAGGATCACGTGAGAGTAGGCCGGCCCGAATTCCAGGCACGCTTCGTCAACGGAGAATGCGGGCAGGTCCCCTACCCTCTTGATGGAGGCCAATGCAACCAGGAGCGCTGTCATCATAGACAGGAACTTAAGCTCGAGTGATTGCAGAGGTTCAAGGGGAGCACTCTGCAGGGCAGTTATAACCACTGAGAGGTCCCAAGAGGGAACCAGAGGAGGGCGAGGAGGATTCAGTCTCCTCGCTCCTTTCAGGAAACTGACGATCAGGTCGTGCTTCCCAACAGACTTACCTTCGACCGGGTCGTGGTGTGCGGCAATAGCGGCAACATAGACTTTCAGGGTGGAGGGAGACAGCCTTCTCTCCAACCCTTCTTGAAGGAAGGAAAGCACGACACTGATCGAACATCTTCGGGGGTCTTCTCGGTGAGAAGAGCACCAGTTGACGAAGAGGTTCCACTTCAACGCATAGACGTGTCTCGTGGACGACGCTCTAGCGGAAGTGATGGTAGCCACCATCGCTGGTGGTAGGGTACTCAAACCTACCTCGTCCCGTCCAGGAGCCACACGTGGAGGTTCCAAAGATCGGGACGAGGGTGCCATAGGGTGCCCCGTCCCTGAGAAAGAAGGTCTTTCCTCAGAGGAATCGGTCAAGGAGGTGCTGTCATGAGGAGTACGAGTTCGGAGAACCAGGTCCGGGTGGGCCAGTATGGCGCGACCAGAATGACCTGCTCCTCGTCCTCCCTGACCTTGCGCAGGGTCTGCGCAAGAAGGCTCATTGGGGGAAACGCATATTTGCGGCCCCGCGGCCAGCTGTGTGCCAGTGCATCCGTGCCGAGCGTGCCCTCGGTCAAGGAATAGTACAGGGCGCAATGGGTCGAGTAGTGAGAGGCAAACAGATCTATCTGTGCGTCCCCGAACTGGTCCCAAATCAGCTGAACCGATTGGGGATGGAGTCGCCAATCTCCCGGGAGGGGCTGAAGCCGTGAGAGCTCGTCGGCTGCACAGTTCAGGGCTCCGGGGATATAAATGGCAGATGACCTCAGATGCTTCTGACTCCATATGAGGAGGTGGGGGGCGAGTTGCGACATACGGCGGGAGCGTAGACCACCTTGACGGTTGATGTACGCTACAGTGGCGTTATTGTCTGACCGGACTAGTACGTGTTGATTCTTGAGCACGGCACGGAAGCGGCGCAGAGCAACACGTACAGCCAGCAACTCGAGGCAATTGACATGCCAAAGGCGCTGGGGTCTTGTCCAGCCCGTGGTGGAGGCATCTGTCGTTACAACAACATGCCGGGAAGCTCGTTCCAGGGGCACTCCGGCCCGTAGAAAACTGAGGTTCGACCACGGGGTGAAGGTCTGACGGCAGGTCGGAGTAACTGGTACTCGGAGGGTGCCGTTTTGCCATGCTCACCTCGGGGCTCGGTCTGGAAACCAAAGCCATAGCGGCCCGGTGTGGGGGCACAGTCATTGACTGTGGGAGGGGCGGGAGCCGCAGGAGGGCGCCCTCGGCGGCGAACAGACTGAGTATTCTGCCCGGTCGGCTGGGTGGAGGCAGCAGCGGGCCGTCGGGGCAAAATGTGCTTAATAGCCTCAGTCTGTTTCTGCGCGGTCGAGAACTGTTGGGCAAAATCCTCGACCGCAACGCAGAAAAGGCCGGCCTGTGATATGGGGGTGTCGAGCAGCCGGGACCGCTCGGCATCCCGCATATCAGCCAAAGATGTCTCTCCTGGACCACCGCAGTGGACATCACCAAACCCAGGGAGCGTGCGGTCACCTTCGTCGCTCGGAGAGCAAGGTCGGTGGCGGTGCCCAGCTCATTGAAGAGCCCTGGGTCCGTCCTACCCTCGTGCATGTCCCTGAGCATCTGGGCCTGGTAGACCTGCAGAGTGGCCATGGCATGCAGAGAGGCAGCTGCCTGTCCCACCGCTCTGTAGGATTTCGCCACTAACGTAGATGAAAACCTACAGGCTTTGGATGGGTGCTTAGGCTCGCCGCGAGAAGAAGCACTCTGAGGACACAGTTGCATCGCAACAGAGCGTTCAACCGGGGGGAGCCCAGTGTACCCACGGGCAGCTGCCCCATTGAGGGGAGGAAAGGCGGATGAAACCAACGAGCGGTCGCGGGAAAACATGGGAGTCTTCCAGAACTTCGAGATTTCATCATGCACATCCGGGAAGAAAGGTATTGAAAAACCCAAAAACCAATCATCCAGCCGCGAGCGCTCGGGACAGGGTGGAGGGGTCCACTCTAAACCAATGCTCGCGGCCACCCGGGAAAGCATGGCCGTCATCTCTGGATCAGACTGAGCAACAGCCGTATTCACACCCGAAGGAGGCAGCTGTGACGAGTCGTCACTTCCAGACGAATCAGACCCGCCTTGTGATGCTGCGATCGACATCACGTCTTCCTCTGGAGCGCCAAAGGAAACCCGCGGGACATCAAAAGATGGTCCGGTGAGAATCCCCTGAACACCCGCGGGTTGCAACACAGAAGAAGGTGCTGTGGGGCACGGACGGAGAGTCTGCGCTTTGTTCCACACAGTCACCCTCAGATCACCCTGGCCACCAGCCGAAGTAGAGCCTCTCGTGGAGGCGCTAGATCTGGGTGTGGATGAGGGGACTCTCTCTCGTGAGAGATCATTGAGTCTCGATCTTAGTGTTGCGATGGTCATATTCCCACAGAGAGAACATGAGTCATCCACGAGCGCTGTTCTAGCGTGATCAATGCCCAAACACACCAGACAGCGCTCGTGCCCATCAGAGTCAGACACGAATCGACCGCAACCAGAAGTGCATGGGCGAGGCATCTTTAAAAAGACATGCCGCGTGCAAGCTCTTTTGTGAGAGAAACTCAAGTGTTGAAGCGCCCGCGGAGAACAGACTCACTGGCAAACCACGCACAGATAAGCAGGAAAGTGTGCACTCGCCGGGAGATCGCCGTCACACCAACACCAGAGAGTTTGCTCGTCTCGAAGAAGCTGACAAAATGAGAGATGGCTTAGGGAGTGAAGAATTAACTTGGCTCCGAAGCGAAAACATATCTGCATGTTGCCAGCGTCTTCCTTTTATACCCACGAGGTAGGGCGGAGATACGCTATGCAAATTCCGCTGACCCATGGCATTTCTTTGCCATTGGCTCATTTTGTAATACTCGAAGTTGATAGGCTTTCTAAGCGAAACCGCATTCGTCATCATCCGACGTAACTCGGAGTGACAACGAAAGGGAACTATGTATTTTGTTGTACAAGTAACAAAACACGTGTCAATAATAGCACTTATAAACAATGTGAGATACATATATGACGTGACAGATCATAATGCATATGTTGATTCACCTCAAAAACTATCAAGTGATCGTTATGCTGATGAAATTTCACAGTTATATTGCTCTTTGTACTTCGGTAATGCTTTTTTTCACGTGTGGTGACCAAGATTATGGCAGTGCAATTAAATATAATAGGCTGTGTGTTAAAAAATATTTAGCCATTACTTGCAAATACTGTGCGTTCATTCAAATTTACTTTTACTACGATTGTTTTGAACACATTAAACAACCTGGCATTAACCATAAACACGTAAAACTGCGTAGCATTAACCCACCAAATCATTTGACAAATAGCTGTAACAGGATAATATAGCATCACATTTCGCGTTCATTGCATTTAATTCATTATGATGGCATAAAATAGTGCGATCACACGTAGAGGTAATACAAAAATTAATAAATTACCTCATCCGTGATGATTCGTTAATTCAATACATCTCTGGATGGTGAGAACGACATCACCCATCGTTCCACTCTCCTTCATAGCGTCATCAAGATTCGCCTTTATTATTGTTTGTAAACTGCGCCCCTTTGCCGCAAAAAATCTTACATATTGTATCTTTAATAAAAAAAGATCCAC
Organism: Gila orcuttii; assembly: GCA_026230005.1. NCBI lineage: Eukaryota > Metazoa > Chordata > Actinopteri > Cypriniformes > Leuciscidae > Gila > Gila orcuttii. Next base: position 36,132,196 of record JAPDVR010000013.1, on the reverse strand, counting down.
CTCATCAGATTCGTTCCGGAATCATCATCTGTTTCACCACACAAAATGGTTTTCCATCAACTAACACTGTATAAGTGGTGTTGGAAACTCAAAGTATTTTAGTACAGTGTTCCATCCGCATCGGCGGAAGAGTGCAAGTGTGAGAACCACTAACATAACCGATCCATAATTACATCAGAATTCTTTATATATCACCAAACATGTCAACGTTTTCAGGTTTATTAAAGCTGTACTGATGCTGTGCTACACTAAAATACAGGGGTTGACCATGAAGGTATCAGAAACCGTAAATGCTCTCTTCCCTGGGAATTGTGACATAAGGAGTCAATTTCAGATAATGTAGCTGCTGGATGATTTTGAGTTGTCATCATTGGGCTGCAGGCCATTGCATTTGCATAGCGTTGTGTGTTTGTGTGTGTGTGAGTGTGAGCGAGTGTGTTTCCCACTGCACTCATCTCACACTGGAATCACAACACCGTGACCTTCTCACTGCATATATTACACTGCTGCAGAGACAGCGAGAGAATATGGAGGAGGGAGAGAGGGAGGGAAGGAACCGAAATTGAAATCTGTTTTTATCACTAGGCTCTTAAATTAAGGATTCCACAGACAGCTTGTTAGCTTCATTGTCTTGACGCTCTCTTTTTCCGGAACAATTACGGAGGACAATACCTTCCTAGACTGGGCGGCTGCCAGTGGGATGGGAGCTTTTTCTTTTTTTCTTTTAGTGATTTCTACTGTTGGTGTTGCCACACAAATCCAGCAGAACAAAGCAGCTGTACTGAGGTGCCAGCTGATTCTCCCAGAACCCTCCAGTAGCACCTCAATGCAGTACATGAGATCCACGGGGAGGAGTCGGATCAAGATCCATGGGGTGGAGATGGGTAGGATTAGGGTTGGGTTTAGGGATTAGGGGTGGGTTTAGGGATCAGGGGGCGGAGTTGGGTAGGTTTAGGTGTATGTAAGGTGGGAGGAGTCGGATCTGGATCCGACTCCTCCCCGTGGATTTCATGTTACGCAGTGAGAACCATCTCGAACCCTCTGCGGTCCCTGCAACACCCAGACAGCCCTCCACTGTACAAACAACTGCTGTAAACAACTGCTAATCAATCAATCAAAATCAATGACTCTGTGCTGCTTGAAACAGGACGATGACATTATCAGGAATAATACAATGATGATACAAAGACTCAGCCGTGAATGTTTTTCCACACAATTAAGAGAGATAAGCTCTGACGTCAGTTCAAGACTGAATCATATCCTTTATTCAATCTGGAATCATTTAGAACAATTTTTAGAATTAATTCATTAACATTATCTGAGTTTATGAGTGAGTTGCTGAGATAAATCAGATTTTCTGGTGTTGTGTTTTTACCCCCAGTGCATTACCTCACATTCTTTCTTGTTCTTTTTTTCAGTCAAAGTCTTTATTACGCCAAAATTGCTTTCTCTTCGGACACAAATTGAAATTGAACCGAGTCAATGGACAGGTCACAGAAGCACAAACATTTTGAGAACAGACTGAAAATTAAACAACTGTTTCTTCTTCGAGATCGAACAATACCTCTTTCAATGTATTGTTTTCGGCCAGATGTTAGTTAAGTTATATGTATGATATTTATTTTTAGAATGATGGTTTTTAATTTTTGGATAAAATAAGGTCTGTATTTAAGAACATGAAAGTCTCTCTAAATATTGCTTGACAACACAATTTACATATTAGAACTGAAATATAAATTTTACATAAAAAAGTTGCTACAAAAAGACAACTACTGAACCACAAGGATGTGTTTACATACTTGAATAAGACAACTGACATAATCCTTACACAACCAATGATTTAGAAAAAAAACTTCTATGGTAAATTAACCTCTTGTGTTGGTCTACAAAAAGACAAAGATTGAACATTTTTCTTTCATTTCAAGTCACCATTTCATTGAATAGTGTTCCTGTTGGTTAATCTGCTATACAGTGCTACATTCATGCATGCAATTTTAGCTATATTTTTGTGAAAACTACACGCAGTATACTTGCAACTGATTAACTTCAATAAAATGATAAAGTTCACTTATTGCGAAGACCACATTAGGTAGCTGCAATTTCTTGATTATCAAACATGGCTCCCTGGTTGATCTTACTGTTTTCCCATCCATCATTTTCAGAGCAGGGAAAGAGAAAGAAAGAAAAAAAAAACAAGAGGAAGAACTGGAGTAATGGGATGCAGTCAACCATCTAAATCAAATGTCTACCTTTGCTGTGTAATGTGAGGTGACAGGTGCCATCTCCTCCCATCTCTTATTCTCTGTGGGTGTTTATGTGCGCACACACCGGCCTTCATTTTCATTATGTATTGGCAAAATGTCATCCCCAAAACTTTAAAAGCTACAACTTCAACAGAGCGACACAGTCAGCATACAAAGCTATTGAGCACTTTAAGAAATTGTGGTAGGTTGGAACTTCTTAATGGCTCCATAAAGTAGAGTTCTGGGGTGCATGAGTCACTATATCACCGTAGTTTAGCCTCCACTCCCCACGGGGGAAACAATTGCAAAACAAATGGGGCTCAGACAAAGTCATATTTTATGGCCAGCGTAAAAGTGCCCTAAAGCTGCACCAACAGCAAGATGCTGCCAATGTCAGGGAATGCGCTTTCTCAAGGATAAAGCCTTTCCTTGCCTCACCTCGCTTCCTCCCGCGCCAATAATTCCTGCCTCGATCCAGCATGCAACAGACGGTAGAAGAGTCATTAGTCATTTTTAGTTTCTTACTCATACACCGTTGGACACGGCCGAGGTTTAGAGGGGATCAAAGATGACAGCAAGGTGTGTGTGTGTGTGTGTGTGTGTGTGTGTGTGTGTGTGTGTGTGTGTGTGTGTGTGTGTGTGTGTGTCTGACATAAATGTAGGCTGGTTTTTGAATGAGCTGAAAACAAGAAACAACAGCAGATGTTCAATATCAAAGAGAGTAAATTAATGACCATAATTCTTATGGCTCCCAGCCATTTAGTTAAAAATGTCTAGGAATTGTAAAACACTTTAAATAAGTGTCATTTAAACCAGGATTTTTTCTTTGAAGTTTGGCATTTAAAAAATGATTTATATTATTAATTATTTTGCCCAATTTAAAATGTAACCTCAGAAGAAGAAGAAAAAACACGAATAAATAAATATAAATGTCCATTGTAGAATGTAGATGAAATGTATAAAATGTAGATTTAGAATAAAATATAGATTTTTAGGCACTTGAAAAACCATGTACAAAGCATTTCATACTGTATGTCATATTATACTAAACGTGTATTATGTTATTATGCCCTTTATATTGAGTTTCTTGACTATTTAAAATCTTTTTCATGGCTGAAAAGTCAAGGGATATGTTTGTAATATTTAAGAATGTGTGAGAAAATTAGATGTAGCCCATTCAGGCCAACACTTTACACTTTAAAATGATCAGCATGTCCACCACCAGCCCAATAATATCAGGCGTTTGTATGCAGAAGCAGATATCAGTTGCTGTTCTGGGGTGGTTGTCCAATATGTCACAGCACAGAGTGGATGGGCTCTTGTCATTATTAAACTGGAATATTTTGCACATTGATAAAAGGTTCTGGCCTGACTTTAGCTATTGAGCTTTTGTGAGAAAAATGACTGCAATATCCGCCCTGCTGTTGTATCGAGACAATATCCTACAATAGTCCATTCATTAGAGAAATTTCACATTTCTGGCGTGTCTAATCAGGCCTTCCTCTTTTACGCGGACAAAAGGCTGTCGTTCTGGAGGTCTCCCAAATGCAACTGGGGTTGAACAAAAGACCTCTCAGCTCTGATATGAACGATTTCATTGTTCCCAGTGCAATCAGTCATCTTTGTGACAGCTCATTAGGAGATGGACAGGAAGTTGCCATATTTGGCAGGCAGCATGCTTATCTCCTTGACTTTTAATAAGACATTTATCTGAACGAACTTTGAGTTTTCAGGGGAATGTTGGAGTCTTTTGTTTTTCCCGTTTTTACTGTGCTAACTTCACAGGACGGTGGGCAATTGAGCTGAAATATAGTTGTATGTTGAGGAGTTCTCAATCTCATATTACCATCACAGATGGTTAGAATCCCATGCAACAACAGGATTTACGCATTGCTACAGTACAAACAAGACTCTTTCTCTGTGTTGATGCAATAAATATAAGCAGGGGTGCACATAACTTTTTCAGTGAGTTACTCGGGTGAGTACCAGGAGATGGTGTTTGGTACTCACCCCATGTATCGTGGTGTTAATAAGTGCATTCCTCCTCACTGTCCTCCTCATCAGTGTAGAAGCTGTCAATCATGACGTCACATTCCCGTTTTTATAGCTTATAACTAACTAAAGACCAAACTTATTTATTTTTTTTAAAAAACGAGCACTTAAATTTACATCAGCGTGAAAAAAAAAATACAGAAAACATCTTTGGAAAAAAATTATTTGAAGTGTAATTTGATTGTTTAGTTTCCATCGCGTTCTTTCAGCCGGTATGCGATTTGTCAGTCAAAAATAGTCGATCTCCGAATGCAACTAAACAGGGAGGAGAGTAAAGATGGAAAGCTCCTAAAGCTTAGTTCCATGTACATTCACGGATAATTTGTTGTTTTTTCGTAAGTGAAAAACAATATAGACCTTGTATTTGAAAAAGCATCCTCGTATAAGAAACAATACTAAAATTCAGAGTCAGTTCATTCGCATTCGGAGATCGACAATTTTTGACTGACAAAATGCCAGCGGACACAGCACAGTGAGTTGATCAAAATCTTTCTTTTTAGTAATCTCTGTGTCCACAAACAATGTTCTCAATGATCGAGTTCATGTGTAGAGCCCCTGGTGATACTTTGAGCAAAGTTTCACGTTGTGTCGAGCCTTCTTAGTGTTTTAAAAATAGCGATTTTTGATGCTATCATATACGTGCCCCTAGCTCTCCCATTCAAAAGGCAATTTGACCGAAAACAAAAATACGGTCAAACTTTAAAGTGGTGTTTCCATTCTAATTATGCTTTTAAATTAAAGTTTTCCTCGAGTAGATTAACAAAAATACCCTAGGTCAGTGACGTGCGGTCTGGGTAGGCAAACTAGGCACTGCCTACCCTGCCAAAATTCAAAAATAAAAATGTTTATTAAATAATAAACTTGTATTTGTATTTTTACTGTTTATTCTTGTGATTTATATTTGCAATATGGGTGTTATTCCAATTGTTTAGACGTTACGATGACAAATGTAGCAGTTACGCATAATCAAATAAAAAACAAATGGTAGAATAAGCAGTGCTTTTACCGTCCATTCATTGCAGACAAGCGAAAAACCCACGTTGCGCATGCGCACTTCGGTCCTGTATTCTTTAACTGCTGTGCCTTTGGACGTAAATATGCTATGCCCGTACCCATCTACGTTACATATCAGACATGGACCAATTAAAATCGAGATATTTGCGTAGCTAACGTCATTACACCACAGCTAGCCTACCTTATCCCCGCCAAATTTAAAGTCAAAATGACAGCACCGGCCGTGATCACAGAGTTAAGACATTTTTCCAAGCTCGATTTTAATTCAAAATCTGAGTTAATAGCAAGAGAGAGGACACGCCAGCCTTAGATGGACTAGTGCAGCAACTGAAGGCCCCTAAAGACAAGTTTTACAAAGTTGTGATCGACGTCTTTACAAAGAAAGAGCGGCGGATGGATTTTATGTACAAATAATCTACCGATTGGTGAGTCAAAAAATATTTTGGGCTTAATATTGAATTGATAAATGTGGTTGAATTAATGCAAGCCATTTGCCTTCATATTCAATTGAGCAGTGTGTGATTCTACTTTTGCTGACAGTCATAATTGGCCGCTGTGCAAAAATTAAGGATTAAGAATGGTTGTATTCTGATGCTTGAGTGGACATTAACTACCGGTGTTTGCCTGTGCCGCGCTTCTGTTGTGTGTGTGCGTGCGTGTATGTATGTGTGTGTGTGTGTGTGTGTGTGTGTGTGTGCGAGAGAGAGAGACTGTGAGAGAGAGAGTACATGATATACATCCTGATTTGTACATTTCTTGTTATGCTGCGCTTGTGCGTAACGTGTACTGTTATTATTATTAGCCTAAACAATAAATCAGGTAATCTGGCTTTCATAACTCAGTGCCTAGCCTCTTTAAGACATCACCGCACGTCACTGCCCTAGGTTGCATTTTGGCGACAGTTACCCTTTAAGTACGCAAAGGCGCGTAGTAACACAAGTGGCATTACGCATTTCTGATTTTTGTGGCGCATGCGTACCTGCGTACCAGTTATGTGCACCCCTGAATATAAGAATATATTTCTCAACAAAAGCAAAATGATTTATGAAGCTTTTCTGTTTTGTTCACTTGTTCCCAGATAAGAACAAGATTGTCCTTTTGAATCTGCACCTAAAGTGATTTTCTTCAGAATCATTTCACCTGTCTCACTGGAATGGAGCAGAATAGGACCACATCTGAAGAAATCCCAGCGTGTTTCAGATCTCAGTAATCCTTTGTGGACTGGGAAGAGCTGCATGGAAGAGCAAAGATGTGGCCTTCATGTTAAATAGATGAAACTTGTAAAACTTCAGGGACAAATATGTGACTGAAAATGTAACTTGGTTAAGAAAGAGTTAGTGAGAGAAGGGGGAGAGAAAAAGAGAGGGAGGAGAGAGACTCAATTTCATGGAAGCATTGAATCTTACACTCTTTGTGAAGAGGAAATTCTAGTTACCACATGCTGATTTAAAGTTCAAACAGCAATAGCGCTCAGCCAGGCACAATGAAGTTACTGGATGGATGAAAATAAACTTGTGTAGCCTATATGGTTTAATATAATTTAGGGAGTGTGGCATTTTAACACAAAACTAAGATCTACAGCAAGGTCAGTGAAAATAGCTGGCTTGCAGAAACCTCAAAAAGTTGTTTTTTCAATGACACATTTGAGAATATAAAGCGTAAAAATATTAATATATATATAAAATGTAAATAAAAATCTAAAATTGTATAGTTACATTATAATTATTGTAAATGATTAGTTATATTAATTACAATCATTAGAATTTATAAAATTACAAGAAAACAATACAAATGTTCTGTTCTCACTACAGAATATAAATGAAGCATTTTTAGTATTGCATCAAAGGGACTTCTCTCATACTCAGGTATGATACACAATCTGTAAAATATGCCTGAGAAATGGTAAAGCGAGACTTTAAAAAATACATTTATTTTAAATGAGAAGCAAAGACAGAATGGGGAAAAACAATTTTGCTGGAGGGCCATTTTCTTGGCTTCCTATGAAAAGGTCAGATGGTTGGTTCATGTATTAAAATGTGTCTACTGATAATTGGTTTTTTATCATTCATTAAAATTTACAATGCTCCAAGGCACAAAACTATTACTGAAAACATTTTGCCGAAGTCCAAGGCCTTTCTGGGGAGAACATTTTGTCTACTCCTTTCCTTCTCTCCTCCACACCCATCCCTCTCTCCTTCATTATTGAGTATGTAATTAAGTTACCTCAGTCCTTTTCCTGCCTCTATCACGTTCCCTTTATTCTACCTTCTCTCTTTCTCTATCATCATACCGGCTTTCAGGTTTTGTGCGTTTGGTTGGCCACTTGCCCTTTTTAGCTGGACTAGAATGAAGGTACTTTTGTTGCTGTAAATAAATTAGTGGTATTGGCGGAAGAGCAGATCTCTGACATCCACATTTGTACCCCTAAAATAATACATATAGAACACAAAACTGTCTTTCTTTCATTCGTTCATTCTCTCTCCAACTTTCATCTGACAAAAGTGTGATATTAAGGTTCATCCTGTCACCTTTACATTTTTTTGCTTGGATTAAGTGTTGGCTAATATTTAAGCCTATATATAAGCCTGTTCACATCAGTCTGTGTCCTGTAGTATATCTGTATGTGTGTGTGATTTGACGAGTTGCAGCTGCCTGACTTTGGCTGAAGACTCAATGAGGCAGGAACAATTCCAGGGGAATTGTGGGTAATTGTGAAGCATCTGGTCTAGGGTGCTGGATCTGTGTGTGTGTGTGTGTGTGTGTGTGTGTGTGTGTGTGTGTGTGTGTGTGTGTGTGCGTGCGTGTGTGTGTGTGTGTGTGTGCGTGCGTGTGAGTGTGTGTGTGTGTGTGTGTGTGTGTGTGTGTGTGTGTGTGTGAAACAGAGAATGAATCTGGGCCTCCTGTGAATATAGCTAAGAGAGGAAATATGAAGGTTTTTGTGAGTTTGTGCAAATGATTATATTTGATTAAGCACTACCATGCATTTACGTGTGTGCATGTGGATATGTATATCCTATTTTTGAACATTCTAAATATGTTGGCTTTTGTATCAATCAATCTCGCTGTGATCAGTAAAATCAGAAAAGTAGATTGAAGACGTGGAAGATTCTTGATTCAAATGAAAGACCTTGATTCTCTACATCAGACATAAAATAAATGACAATGGTGAGTACATTGAATGATTAGATAATTTCTCACCAGCCATGATTTTAAAAAGTTAATCTTTACATTATTCTTTCTTTACATTATTATTTTTGATTAAAATAAATCACTCATGAATAGCAGTGTTAAAATCATTCAAATTAACAAATATTATTTAATCTATGAGAAAAGACAAATATTAAAAAAGTGCATTATTCTTTAATCAAAAACAAAAAAAACTATCATAAATTTAAAATAAAATAATTTAATATACACATGCAACCCTCCTGTCTTATGATTTAATCCATGCATTAGGTTGCAGTTACTAATAAAATTACCAGCCAAATAGCTTTTAGTTCCTCACCAAATCCAATTTTTACACATTTACATAGTTTGGCAGGTATTATATTTGGACCCTGATCACCCACATGTGAAAACAGACACACACACACAAGCTCAAAGCATATTTAATTTTGCCCATCTCTCGGCTCATATCTGAATTCCTCACACAGCATTGAGGAGCACAGAGACTGAAGAATAGAGACGTCGGTCTGTGTAGGGTTGGAGAGGACACTTAATTCGCACACACACACACACACACACACACACACGCCTAGTGTCTCCTGTCTAATGTTAGTGACCGGTTAAAGGACCTCTTCAAGAATAGAATACCATTATGACATTTGGTCCGTCTTATTCAAAAGGGACTTAAAATGACTTGACTTTTTCATATTGGAGCATCAAAAAGTCTAATTCTTTTAGCAAATCACTTCAAAAATAAACTATTCATCAGTTCAGGTTTAGAGTCCCATTGAAGGCATTTGGCATCTCTGATTCTTTTTAGCGAATCACTTTTAAAATAAATGATTCATCAATTTGAGTCTAGAGTCCCTGTAAGGCATTTGGCATCTCTTTCATAGCAAAATAAACACTGCTGTTCATCAGTGGTTATGTTTACTAGGTTTAATTGTATTTAACTTGCATTTAGTATTTTTGCATTTATTATATTGCAACCTAACTACAATTATATCAAAATGTTTGTTTTTTTTAAACCCTCATGGTTTATTAGCTACCTACTTTTTAAAGACTATCTTGCTTAATTACTGTAAAACTACTTAATACTTAATCACTTTTACAAGTGTAGACAGCATCACTGATTATAATGGCTTCTATTTGCTTTTGTCATGTCATGTTGTTAAAAGATACGGTTACAGTAAAGTTTCTTCTCCAACACTGATCAAATAGGCCTATGAGTGAGCAAACACTGAATCCCAAGATCACCGCCGACCTAGTTAAAAGGTCTGAATGTCTGTTAAACGGATGTGAGATTCCTCAGTTAGACAGTAGAAACTATAGCACCAGGATTTTAAAAGACTTGCGGGTCTGCAATTCAATAATTCAGTCTTAAAATGCCTTACTGCCTTACCACATGGATCTGATTTCCTGTGCTAAAATAAGAGTACAAACCCAATAACAGATGCACAGGGAGAGAGAGACATGTAAAACCAAAGGGTGGAACTAGCATGTGGATGAAATTACACCTCTGGCAGATGTATTATAAAAACAAATTAAAAAGTACAACTAGCTGTGTACATTGAATTTAAACCTCCAGTGTCAAAGTACGAACACATGGCTGATAGATCATTCAAATCACTGCAGATTTACGGTTTTGAGAGACTCAACTATGTGACCAAATATGGATAGATAGGGGGATATGCAGTGGTTTAGCAGTGGATCAATCAATATTCTGCTGCATAATCGATGTGTCAGCACAGATTGAGCCTGTCCCAATGAATTAGAAACACTAGAATGAGCACATGATTTACAAATATCTAAGCAACATGTTTAAAACATATCTAAAAGCAATTATATTCATAGATAGAGTCATCTGTCAGATGCATTAAATATACATATGTACATGCATACATAGATACTATACTGATGAAAAGTCTGTTTTTAGTAAGATGTTTTTATGTTGTTGAAAAAAAGTCGATTATGCTCACCAAGGCTGTATTTATTTTGATCAGAAAACTGTAAAAACAGTCATATTGAGAAATATTGTTAATATATTGTTATTTTAAATGAACTGTTTTCCATTTTAAAATATTTTATAATGTAATTTTATCATATGATGCAAAGCTGAATTGTTAGCATCATTACTCCAGTCTTTAGTGTCACATGATCCTTCATTCTAATATGCCGTTCCCTTTCAGTCGTTCACGTTCGACGTAGTCGACGTGTCGACTGATTGGAATCACGCCAGGGAGCCAGTCATCTTCGAGTACTATTGAAACGAGCCAATGGAATTGGCGTGTATGCTTTGCATCACACACTACATCCCCACAGCGCGGGTATAAATACGGAAGTGGATGCACGCACTAGTGGCTTTTCACTGAGGGGCCGAGCATGACTCGGAGTCAGCGGTGGTCCAGCAATACGCTTATTTCACGCAGCCGTTATTTTGAAATCGAAAGCGAGGCTCCGGTGGGAAGAAAACCGGAAGTGTCGCCTTTAATCATAGAGAGTCGCGAATGCGATGGTGTATTGTTGTGTTTAATGTAGAAATTAGTTATTCTAAAAATGTACATACATTTCTTTCATACTTTAGACTATATAGAGTGAAATTCATTTATAATTTTTTTTTTTCAGAAAGTAAAAAAAGAAGCAGGAACAAACTATATCTACATATCCTATATTGAATATTAACATCCAATAGTGTAAATCGCGGCAGCAGCTTCAGGTTGGTAGTCCAAGGCATTGTTGTGTATCTTTACTTCCGGGTTTCTTCCCACCGGAGCCTCGCTTTCGATTTCAAAATAACGGCTGCGTGAAATAAGCGTATAGTGGCGACGGGACTACATCTCCATTCCCTCCATCAGGGAATGAGGGTTACATACGTGACCGAGACGTTCCCTTTCAGTCGCTTGACTGAACATTGATAATATATAGAAATGTTTCCTGAGCACCAAATCGTCTTGGTTACGTTTGTAACCCTCGTTCCCTGAAGGAGGGAATACTTCGTACATTTATTCATAAATAAAAACAGTAAATAATGAGGTTGCGATTTGCATGATTTATTCATTGTATGGTGGATGATAGGAAACAAAGTCCAGCGAGATTCATCAAATTCTTCTCTACACTAGCTACACTAATGTAACTTATAATAGTATAGGCCGATTAATAAGAGAGTGTCTTAAACTTAAACTCAAAGATAAACTTTGATAAACCCAAAAATACACTTTGATGAATTTATATTTCAGCTATCAGGACAGATTTCATGGGAAATTGCATACAATTATCATTCACCGGTGCATTTCACGTCTAATCCATACACAGAGAAAAGTAGCTCCAGCTATGGGTAGCATAAAGCTGAAAGATTGTCGTCACAAAATTGACCAAAAAAAAAAAAAAACCTTTGTCCATCCACACTGATGACATTTTCTGCATCCATGTCAATACCGGTGCCTTGAAAGACATTCACCCATGCAGAGGAGCAGAGCTGAAGCACGGCCAAAACAGGTTTCCTTTGCAGGACACATTTCTATTTTTAACTGCTAGAGAGCCAAAAGTTAGAGAGTGTAGCTTTAAGAAGGTAAACAGTTTCCATTGACATGAAAATTATGGTGCAGTGCAGTGCATTGAGTTTACGCCATATCTACCCAGAGAAGAACAAATGTAGTGTTGCTACTGTATAACAATGCTTAAAGAGAAGTTCACATTCTTTTTTTTTTTTTTTGTCACACCTGCAATGTGTGTATGTAGAGCAGGGTATAAAACCTTACAATCCAGACACTCAAGCAATACACCAAAATATTGTCAAAATACTTCCTGAGAGTTATTACTCCAACCGAGGGAAGGAGACGAAATTTTCAGAAAGGTGTGCAGATGTCTTGCACTTTTCGCAGTGCACTTGATTTAGTTTGGTTCTTGTTTATATCATTTCCATTGTGCTTATGAAAAACAGTGTGAGGAAGAAAATGTATCCCCATCTGCTCTTCAAATTGAGGTCTTTTGTACTTTTCACACAGTTTTTTCCTCTTTCATCAACTTCACCAACCACAGACTTCAGACTTCCTTTTGCTGCTCTCTCTCTCTCTCATTGCAGATGGCAAAGGCACTGCAATTCATTATTCAGATTCGACTTCATCATTTATAATGGAGGGTGATGCATTTCAAAATGCCTCTCTAAGTCGTGACTAGTGAAACCAGTCTAAAATATGAAGCCCAGCCAGGCCTGAAGGCTGCAGAAACTCAAGTCAACACATGGTTGGTTTTAACTGGTTTTACACCCATTTTTAAAATAAATGAGTGGGGTTTATTTGCAGTTTGTCTCAAGGAAATAAATGCCACCCTCTCTAGTTTTCTCCTCAGGAGAGTTTGTTTGCCTCTATAAATGTGTAGGAACCCTCTGTTGAGGTTGACTGGCTGGGTGGATCTCTCAGCAGTGTGAGGGGAATGAGAAACCATGTGATGCTCAAAAGCATTGAATTTAATTGTCAGAATGCAAGTGATTCAGAAGCAAAATCAGAGACATCATCCTTCATGGAGAAGACAATCCCATAATGCCAAAAAATCCTAAATAGTGGATTTAAACATAATAATATTCACACACATTTCCATGTATAAGTACCATATACATACATTCATACTAAGGGTGTGTAACCAGGTTAAGATTATTTTGGTTTGGTTCGCATATGAACCAAATGAATTAGATTCTCCAGTTTAAACCTAAGATTGCAGGGACAGTCTTATTTATATCGATATACTTTAATGGTGCAAATTCTCAAAATTGTGAATAGACGCAGCTGTTGCCAGATAAGTGCACAATCCAAGTTGTCTGAAATATTAGATGTGCTTTAAACTTAATCATAAGCCTACATCGCAAGCCAAGACTTCAGATCCCTACAGTCAGATGCGTGTGTTCTTTAATGCGTTTTCATCAGCATATAGCTTACCTCATATGCTTGTATATGCTCACCTGTGAATGTTACAAAAGCATGCAAGTTTGTTTGTTCAGTAAACCACAGTTTAATAAAAAATAAAACAGGGTTAGTTTTTTTCATTTGCTGTACCGAAAACGTACCAAACCTTGACTTTAAAACTAAGGTATGGAACGGAACCATAATTTTTGTGTACCGTTACATCCCTAATAAATACTTATAAGAGTAAAAATAGAATGCACAAACGACTTTGTTTGTGTGTGTGTGTATATATATATATCATGGCTGTATCATGGCATTCATTACTGAAAAATATAAACCTGCAAGATAATATATAAATAAACAGACAATATTAAAATATTGAATAATCAATAATATTATTTTAACATAAATATAAATAATAATTAAATAATAAATAATGTTGTAATTAATAACTTTTAACCAATTTTTGTTTTGTTTATTATGCTATTACAGTATCAAGCTGTAGCTTAGCAACATGCTAATATCAAACTTTTTGTACAAAGCAACATTTCTGCCTACTTTATGTAGCCTATAGCATCCGGCACTTATGTGCTTCCATGAACATTAGGCAGCTGCCTAAGTAGACAGTATGCAGCAAGGTTGCTCCCAGTTTTGGAACAGAACTATAGACATAGCTCTACGGAGGTGTTTGGTGACCTTGGGCGGAACTGCTGCTCATTGGGATGCCGAGTCAAAAAGAGCCACTCAGTGTCATGACTCCCACTAAGCAATTCTGCAAAGAAAGAGGAACAAGTGACTTAATGTTCATGCCCATCCTCTGTCTGTCTGTTTGTGTGTGTGTGTGTGTGTGTGTGTGTGTGTGTGTGTGTGTGTGTGTGTGTGTGTGTGTGTGTGTGTGTGTGTGTGTGTGTGTGTGTGTGTGTGTGTGTGTGTGTGTGTGTGTGTGTGTGTGTGTGTGTGTGTGTGTGTGTGTTTGTGTTTGTGTTTGTGTGTTTGTGTTTGTGTGCTGGCAACCCAGCAACCGTGTGCCAACAGGAGACGGATACACATTACACAATTCATGTAATCATAAAGCCATGAAGACAACACAAGTACATGCAGGCTAATAATCACAAATCAACACACATGTAAAACACACACTAACAAAAAAATCCTTTAAGCATTTGAAGAAAAAGTGAAAGAGAGAGTTTGAAATGAAGATAGCATGAAATGGAGATAGCATGTGTGTGTGTGTGTGTGTGTGTGTGTGTGTGTGTGTGAGAGAGAGAGAGAGCGAGAGAGAGAGAGAGAGAGAGAGAGAGAGAGAGAGAGAGAGAGAGAGAGAGAGAGAGAAAGAAAAAGAGAGAAGGCAAAGAGAGAAAAAGCATGGTGACGCATACGCCTCTGAAATAGACTGGAAATGACATTTTGCAAAGCGCTTCCCGCTATGAGAGCAATTTTCCCAATGATTTAACCTCAACCGGCATTTATTTTGGTGAACTGTGAGCTTAAGAACAGCTTGCTGAATGAAAAAGCCACTCTCAAAAGAAGAGGAGATTTGCCCTTAAAATAAGTGGGGTGAAATGCACAATATTTTTTTTTCTTTTTTAGGGGATATGAAAAGTTCACATTAGCATTAACAGTCTTTTTAATTTTAGCCAGGCTTTGCGTCAGCATGACATTGTCATGATGTTCTTTGTATGTTTTGAGTGATTCTTTGATTATCTGTTCTTTCTGCAGAAGAGAGGCCAGATTGGACGGACAGCAAGTGGCATGATTCCCTACACAGATGCTAAATTCATTACTTTATGCCAGCCTGAACACACCATCTTGCTCAAAATAAATACACCTCTGATGTAAGACAGGATAAAACTTGATTCTTCTGAACTTGAGGTTAATCATTCTTAGAGAATTATTTTAGCGAACACATCTGTGGGACCTCAGTCTGGGAAGAATAAAGTGGTGTCTCTGCTTTCACTGCAGGAACCGCCCCCCCCGACCCCCCCCCCCCCACCCCCAGCTTAAACAACTTAAACTCATTTTACTGGAGTTAGTTATATAACTCTTTCATTACATATTATACTATATTAAACTGGTCTAAGGTGTTTTTAGCTGGTTGGAAAGCTGCAAACCAGACCAGCTAACTCCAGTAAAATGAGTTTAAGTTGTTTAAGCTGTTTTTATTTTATATATATATATATATATATATATATATATATATATATATATATATATATATATATATATATATATATATAAAATAAAAACAGCTTAAACAACTTTAGCTTAAACAACTAAAAACACCTTAGAACTGGAGTTAGCTGTTTAAGCTGTTTTTATTTTATATATATATATATATATATATATATATCAGGGTTTCCGTTGTCCGTTAATTACCGGACATTGGCCGGTAAAAAAATTAAATGTCCGACTAAATTAAATCTCTCCGGTCAAATTGTCCGATTAAAATTGCCTAATAATCCCGCCTCCCTAACACAATCTGAACTTGAGAATAAGCCTAAAATGTATAAAGCAAAAATACACCGATCTTTGGCTATGTTATAAATATAAAGGAACAGGCTCTACTGTTTGAAAGTTATGAAACATCGCATGCTGTATTTCAAATAAAGCGCACGCCTAAAACGGCTGTAATATAGGCCTAAACAACGAACGATTGAGTGAGACGTTTCAAATATGGCCAGGTCCAGGCAGACTAACCTTAAAAGCTTTTTTCAGAGGCCAGACAATGGTGAATCAGGAACATTATATAGCCTATAGATCAGTGGTTCTATCAGTGGTTCTAATTCGCGCACTCGTACAGTTTTTTTTCTCTCTCATCAAAACTGAATAGCCTATGTTCCTCAGTGGTTACAGTCTATATCAAGCAGGGACACGTTTGTGTGCATTTTATTTTGTGATTTCACCGGAATAATTAGAGTCTCCGCAACGGCGATAGATTCGAGTGAAGATAGCGCAACTCGCGCAGCGCGTCGTCCATGCAACTGATAGCAGCGGACACGAGCGCTCAGCTTGATTTAAAAAACAACAGATTTTAGCGCTAGATCTCTTATTTAATAGCGAACTAAATGAATGATCTGCTAGTTAACTGGAGATGTTTTATTTATTTGTATTAGGTACGGCCGTACCTCAATGTTTCAAAAAGTGAATGTGTGTGAATTTGTGAAACCATAAAAAAAAAACAATTGGCGTTGATTGACGCCAATCGGACGTTCATGTTTTTTTTTTCGTCTATTTGAAACTCTTTCATAACATATTATACTATTGTAAACTGGTCTAAGGTGTTTTTTTAGCTGGTTATGGTTATAAAAAGGTTATGGCTAAAAATGCCAGACATAACCTCTCCAGAAAAATGGCAAAACATGATTTTAGGCATAGCTACATTAAACCGTCTGGAGATGAAATACTTGGACAGATGATTACCACCTGAGAGAGAAAAACAAAAGAGATAAAGAGGAAGGGAGGGCAAAAGTGGAACGGGGGTTAAACAGAGAGTGACTCAGTCAGTAAGATTGTCAAAATGTGCAAAAATGTCTCACGGAGGAACGGAAGCATAAAAGGAGGAGCGACGCCTGTGAAGATCGAGAGAGGAACAGGCCTGATTTTACGTTGTGTTTTATTTCTGTTTTGTGTAGATAAAACAAATACAAAAACAAAAGTATCCGCCAGCAGTTTTTGTATTTGTTTTATTTGCTAATTAAAATAGTTTGAATGTTCGCCGGTTCCCGCCTCCTTCTTCCCTGAATCTTTAACATTATCACAAAGACAGTTTAATGCTCTGTTCCACAATGCAATGTGCTCATCTTGACCTTCTGTTTCCAGAGTGACGAGATTATAGTTGATCTCTTTTTTTAAAGTGATCAGACTGCCAATCGTTAAGACATTTTAAGACACCAAACTGAAATGCAAAATAACTATTTCTTTCCAAGATGACAACTGAATTTCACTCACATCCAACATGATCATATCATGTGACAAGGAAGCCTACTGTTTCAAAGGATTGTACTGAAATAATGCCTTTAAGAAAATCACACAGTAAACAATGTATACACAGTATTTAGCATATAGTAGTTTTCCAATAATATAGTAAAATAATTTAGTATATCCACCTAAATTTTTTAAATCCAGAAGTAAACTATTTCCTGTGAATGTGTGAGACTTCTGACTTCATTGGCATATAACTGGAACAATAACAAAGTGCAGTGTCAGTAAATTATTTGCACTAGTGTGTTTATGATTATGATACTAAACTAATGTAATATAACAACAACTATATGCAGCATTCTCCATTATAAGCTAATTGTCTGTATGCATGGCATGCCAAGATGATCTATTATTGACCTACATAATGTATCCCACAATGCATGCACTCAACATGTCATGTGACAAATGAACAAGAAGTAATATCAGCCACAATTTTTGTCATTTCTTATTGTTATTTGATGAGGCAACCAAGAGTTGAGGCCAATTTCAGAAATAAGTAGACATGACTTCTAACTACATATAATGAGGTCATGTGCCAACAATGTAACATACTGCAGTTTGAAAAGCTGCATAATTCATTCTGATTTACAGCTATTTAAAAAAATAATAGTAGCAGGTGGTATGTACTACACAGTATACACTAAGAAGTAGGTTGTTATTTCATTTCGAACAAAGAATGAAAGTTCACCTGGTTTTGAGTTTGAAAGTGTTTGTTGTAAATGTCAGATGCCGTACACAAGCCTTTAAAAGAGAGATTCTTCTCCCGTGTTCCTCATGCTGTTCTTTGTCTAATTTTTCTATACTTACAGACAAATGGGGTAAGATAAAGAAGAGGCGAAGAGGTGTAGAAATGACCAATTGAATCATACCAAAGAAAGAAATAAAGGATTGCAGAAGATGATATTTCTATCGACCGCAACACATATTCTCCCTGCGGTTGAGACTGTTAATCTCAGGGGCTGTGATATTGCCTCTTGGTGAGTGGTGTTGTGTGTGCCTGTCAGACATGTCCAGACACCATGTAAGCTCTTGATATTGTTATTGTTCTCTCAGACATGGACATGGATTTTCAATTTCTCTCTCACTCTCACACTTTCGGGGGCACACACCCAAATCACAAGATAAGAATTTAGTTTCTTTTTGATAGAAAAACCCAACTGGGATCAGATAAAAGTAAAAAGACGTGTGGCTCTTTTATGTGAAAAACACATTAGAGAGAGAAAGAGAGAGGCAGACAGAAGGGAAGAAGCATGGGGTAAGTGCATGGCATGTGACGGATGTGCCCCCTCCGAGTGGACGGTCTGGCTGCATCCCAGGATTCCTTCCTGTTCCTGTTTGTTGGCTAAAGTGAGGACCGTCAGTACTGCCAGAGGCATGCTGGGTAACACTGACACATAGCAGCCAGCCCAAGTCTCTCGGAGAGGAGGGAAGTGGAAAACGCAGGATGAATGCAAGGGAGGGAAAGGAGATTAGAGGATGGGAGAGTTGAAGAGAGGCAGAACCCCTCCCGGTGCTCGCATATGCGAGAGCAGAATAATCTCCAAGTGGAGAGCGGAGGAATGCCGGTCGAAGGAAATGTCTAGGTGTGAGAGAAGAGAGGGAGAGATGAAAGCAGAGAGGGAATGGACAGAAGGGAGCGAGATGGAGGCGGCGTGCCGAGAGAGACACATGGTGTGTAGTGTGTGTGTTCTGTTCTCTTTCAGTAACACACAGCAGGGTCATCTACCCATGACCAGCACCATTGTGATAGTCTGTGCAAAGAGGATTTATGTCTTGAACTAACACACTATGTGTTTGGTATGTACCAGCGTGTAGCGAAGCTTGTTTGGAAGCTATTCGAGTTTTATTTAAAGAGGTTAGTTCATCAAAAAATGAAAACTCTGTTGCGTGACTTTCTTTCCTTATGTAGAACGCAAACAGAAATATTTTTAAGAATGAATGGGTGCTAGAGATTACAAGCTTAAAAAAAATACACCAAAGAACCAAAATATAGTATCATAAAAGTTGTCATAGGCATACGTTGTCATATGCCGGACATCACATGAACAAACAGGAAAACAGGACTCATCGCATCTGCTAGTCAGAGAAATTCCTTACAAAAAAAAAAATAGCATTTAAATGTTTAAAGGGTTAGTTCACCCAAAAATGAAAATTCTGTCAGTAATTACTCACCCTCATGTTGTTCCAACCCTGTAAAACTTTTGTTCATCTTCGCAACACAAAATAAGATATTTTTTATTAAATCTGAGAGCTGTCTCACTCCTCCATAGGCTTCCATGTAATTGAAACTTTCCGGCCCAGAAAAGTTAGCAAAAACATTGTTAAAATAGTCCAAGTGACTACAGTGGCTCAACCATAAGTTTATCAAGCGACGAGAATACTTTTTGTGCACAAAAAAACCCCCAAAATTGCGACTTTATTCAACTATTCATTTTCTTCTCTGTGGGCCTCTGAGTGAGTTTACGTAATGTAACAGCGCAGCGCTTCTGTGTTGAACGTCAGAATGTAGGCTCACCGACGCTGGTCATGTGTGTGATGGTTTAGGTTAGTAAATAGTCCAGTAAATATGAAATGATGTAAATTTGTACATTTTAATGTGTTTGAAAAAACAAAAGCCTTCCAGAGACAGTAATACAATGTTGAATGACTCACTGAGAGATAATTCAAATAATAATTAATGTATTCGTCAGGAGCTGATTAGACATGCAATGTTGCAATGTTGATAAAACGCTTCACAAAAATGAAATGATTTCTGTAAATCCAGTGATCAAATGCTGTGGGTCTCAGTTTGATCGGCACATGACTAGTGGCTGGTCTGTGTGAGCAATTCCACAAACCTGGAAGAACCTCTGAATGTACAGTATACAAGCAGTACATTTTATAGAAAGGAAAACGTCTCGGTTACGTATGTAACCCTCGTTCCCTGAGTAGGGAACGGAGACGTTACGTCGGATGACGGAGAATGGGGGTTTCGCTTAGAAAGCCTATCGACTTCGAGTATTACAAAACGAGCCAATGGCAAAGAAATGCCATGGGTCTGCGGAATTTGCATAGCGTATCTCCGCCCCACCGCGTGGGTATAAAAGGAGAGACGCCAGCAAAGGCAGATCATGTCTTCGCTGAGGAGTCGAGACTGAACTCAGGCGTCTACCCAGCGGTACAGCGGAGGTGGCAGGGAGACGTAACATCTCCGTTCCCTACTCAGGGAACGAGGGTTACATACGTAAGAGGAAGAGAGTGTTGCTTCCCAAGTGGAGTGGGCTGTCACACCAAGGGGGCACGGTCGGCCTTGCAGTTGGTAAGCCAAAGCAATGGCGTCCACTATCCAGTGAGACAAACTCTGCTTTGAGAGAGCCTTTCCCTTCAGTCTCCCACCATAACAGACAAAGAGCTGGTCTGAGGTCCTGAAACACTGCGTCCTGTCTACGTAAGCACGGAGAGCGCGTACTGGACAGAGCAGTGCCAAGGCTGGGTCTGCCTCCTCCGGGGGCAGCGCTTGCAGATTCACCACCTGGTCCCGGAAGGGAGTGGTGGGAACCTTAGGCATATATCCAGGCCGGGGTCTCAGGATCACGTGAGAGTGACCCGGCCCGAATTCCAGGCACGCTTCGTCAACGGAGAATGCGTGCAGGTCCCCTACCCTCTTGATGGAGGCCAATGCAACCAGGAGCGCTGTCTTCATAGACAGGTAACTTAAGCTCAACTGAGTGCAGAGGCTCAAAGGAGCCCTCTGCAGGGCATTTAACACCACTGAGAGGTCCCAAGAGGGAACGAGAGGGGGGCGAGGAGGATTCAGTCTCCTCGCTCCTCTCAGGAACCTGACGATCAGGTCGTGCTTCCCCAGAGACTTACCTTCAACTGCTTCGTGATATGCGGCGATAGCGGCCACATACACCTTCAGGGTGGAGGGAGACAGCCTTCGCTCCAACCCATCTTGCAGGAAGGAAAGCACGACACTGATCGAGCATCTCCTTGGGTCTTCTCGGCGAGAAGAACACCAGTTGACGAAGAGGTTGCACTTCAACGCATAGACATGTCTCGTGGACGATGCTCTAGCGGAAGTGATGGTAGCCGCCACCGCAGGTGGCAGGGTACTCAAACCTGCCTCGTCCCGTCCAGGAGCCACACGTGGAGCCTCCAAAGATCGGGTCGAGGGTGCCAGAGGGTGCCCCGTCTCTGAGAAAGGAGATCCTTCCTCAGAGGAATTGGCCAAGGAGGTGCTGTCGCGAGGAGGGCCAGTACGGCGCAACCAGAATGACCTGCTCCTCGTCCTCCTTGATCTTGCACAAGGTCCGTGCGAGAAGGCTCACTTGGGGAAACGCATATTTGCGTAGGCCCCGCGGCCAGCTGTGCGCCAGTGCATCTGTGCCGAGGGTGCCCTCGGTCAGGGAATAATACAGGGCGCAATGGGATGAGTCGTGGGAGGCAAACAGATCTATCTGAGCATCCGAACTGGTCCCAAATCAGCTGGACCGACTGGGGATGGAGTCGCCATTCGCCGGAGATGGGCCGAAACCGTGACAGCTCATTGGCTGCAAAGTTCCGATCTCCCGGAATGTAGATAGCACGAAGGGACCTCAGGTGCTTCTGACTCCATAAGAGGGGGTGGCTTGCGAGTTGCGACATACGGCGGGAGCGTAGACCACCCTGACGGTTGATGTACGCTACAGTGGCGGTATTGTCTGAACGGACTAGTACGTGTTGACCCCTGAGCAACGTGCGAAAACGGTGCAGGGCAAGGCGTACTGCCAGCAACTCGAGGCAACTGACATGCAGAAGGCTCTGGGGTCCTGTCCAGGAGCCCACGGCAGCATGCCCGTTGCACATGGCACCCCAGCCCGTGGAAGAGGCATCTGTGGAGACAACAACATGCCTGGAAACTCGTTCTAGGGGAACTCCGGCCCGTAGAAAACTGAGGTTCCTCCACGGGGTGAAGGTCAGACGGCAGGTCGGAGTCACTGGGACTCGGAGCGTGCCATGATGCCATGCCCACCTCGGGACTCGATCGCGAAGCCACAGCTGAAGCGGTCTCATATGAAGCAATCCGAGCGGCGTTGCCGCGGCTGCAGATGCCATATGCCCCAGGAGCCTCTGAAACAGTTTCAGTGGGACCGCACTCTTGCCCTCGAACTGTCGAAGACAAGTCAGCAGTGAGTGTGCGCGCTCACTCGTGAGCTGCGCGGACATAGCGACCGAGTCGATCTCCATACCGAGAAAAGAGATCCTCTGCACGGGGCAGAGTTTGCTCTTCTCCCAGTTGACCCGAAGGCCCAGACGGGCTAGGTGCCGGAGCACTAGGTCTCTGTGTTCGCAAACCTGATCCCGAGAGTGAGCTAATATTAGCCAGTCGTCGAGATAATTCAGGATGCGAACCCCGTGTTCGCGTAGGGGAACAAGGGCTACCTCGACGACCTTCGTAAAGACACGAGGAGACAGAGCCAACCCGAATGGGAGAACCGTGTACTGGTATGCCTGCCCCTCGAAAGCAAACCGGAGAAACGGTCTGTGTCAAGGTAAAATGGAGACATGAAAGTAGGCGTCCTTCAGGTCTATCGCTGCAAACCAATCCTGTGGCCGTACGCATTCGAAAATGCGTTTGGCTGTGAGCATCTTGAACGGCAGCCTGTGAAGGGAGCGGTTCAAGACGTGCAGATCCAGGATCGGCCGTAACCCACCGGTCTTCTTGGGGACAATGAAGTACGGGCTGTAAAACCCTGACTTTATCTCGGCTGGAGGGACAGTCTCGATTGCACCCTTCGCCAGCAGGGTGGCAACCTCCGCTCTCATGATGGGGACATTGCTGCCGACCACAGTGAAGCGAACTCCCCTGAAGCGGGGGGGAGACCGTGCGAACTGAATCGCATAGCCGAGCCTGATAGCGCGGGCGACCCAGCGGGACAGGTTGGGAAGCTCTAACCAAGCTCCCAGAAACTGAACAAGCGGGGACATGCGAACCACAGGCGTCCCCCCGGAGGGGCAGCAAAGCGGAGTGACTGGCCCAGGCGAGGGTGGCATAGCGGCCCGGTGCGGGGGAATGGTCAAACTCCGCACCCTGACAGAGGAGACCAGACAAGGACCAGCGTTCCACGGGGGTCTGCTCTGCCCGGGGTCTGGTGACAAAGGGGGACGAGAGTGGTGAGGTCCGGAGACGGCACGCACTGTCATCCGCGCCCTCTGGGACAGAGGGGGACAGGAGTGGCGAGGCCCAGGGGCGGCGCACACTGCGGTCCGAGAGCTCTGTGACAAAGAGGGACGAGAGCGGCGAGGCCGGGGGCGTCGCGCACTGTCATCCGGCCTCTGTGTGCTCAGAGACGGGAGAGTCAGTTCCTTCTGGAATAAGGATTCTTCCCCGGCCCTCCACCGGGGAAAGGAGTGGCCTGCTACCAGCTCCTGGAAAGAACTGAGTCCCACCTCCGAGTAGCCCGTCTCAAGAGCGCCGCTTAACCTGGCATATAGCGGGGGGCGTGGCTGGAGAGGGCAGTGGCGTCCCCCTGCTCCTTCGGCGGTGGGCAGACTGAGGGACCTGAGCGGACGGCAGGGCCGTCGGGACAGATTAAGCCTCAGTCTGCTCATGGGCGGTCGAGAACTGTAGTACAGCCCTCAACTGCACCGCCGAAAGGCCGACCTGGGATATGAGGGTGTCGAGCAGAGGGGTCCGCCGGACAACCTACACATCGGGCAGGTCAAGCAAGAGGATTGAATGGTGGACATCACCTGACCCAGGGAGCGCGCGGCCACTTTCGTCGCTCGGTGAGCAAGGTCAGTGGCGGCGCGCAGCTCGATGAAGAGCCCTGGGTCAGTCCTACCTTCATGCATGTCCATGAGCACCTGGGCCAGGTAGACCAGCGGAATGGCCATGGCATGCAGTGAGGCGCCTGCCTGCCCTGGGAGCTACAGGATTTCGCCACAAGTGTAGACGAAAAACTACAGGTCACGGACGGGTGCTTAGGATTGCGCCGAGAAGAAGCACTCTGAGGACACATAGCATCGAAACAGAGCGTTCAGCCGGGGGAACCCCAGTGTACCCATGGGCAGCGGCCCCAACGAAGGAAGGAAAGGCGGATGAGATCAGCGAGCGGTCCTGAGAAGACGATGGGGTCTTCTAGGACTACGAGATCTCATCATGCACGTCCGGGAAGAAAGGTATGGGGGTTTGCCGTGGACGGAGTCGGCGACCTTACCCAAAACCAATCGTCCCGGGAAAGCATGGCCGACATCTCCGGATCAGACTCAGGCACGGCCGTATGCACACCAGAGGGTGGCAGCTGTGACGAGTCGTCACTTCCAGGAGAATCAAACCCACCTTGTGAAGCTGCTACAAACATAGTATCATCCTCTGTAGCTTCAAATGAAACACACGGGCCACCAGAGGGTAGACCCGTGGGAATCACCTGTTCACTAGCGGGCACCGTCATTTGAGGAGGGGGGCTGGGGCGTGGACACAGAGTCGGCGCCTTGTTCCAGACCGTAACCCTCCGGTCACCCTGGCCACCAGCCGAAGAACGGCTCACTCTTGTGAGTTCACCGAGTCTCGACCTTAATGACGCGATGGTCATGTTCCCACAGAGAGAACATGAGTCATCCACGAGCGCTGCTCAAGCGTGATCAAAAAAAAAATAATAATAATTTTTTTTTTCAACCATACCAGACAACGCTCGTGCCCATCAGAGTACGATACCAAGCTGCCGCAACCATTCGTTTTTTTTTTTTTTTTTTTTTTAAATGCACGGGCGAGCTCTTTTATGAGAGGAGAAAAAAACTCTGCGATGTTGAAGCGAGCAGGGAGAAACACACTCACTGGCAGATCACTGCACAGATCAGCAGGCAATGTGAACTCGCTGCAGATCGCCGTCACACCAACACCGTAGAATGGCTCGTCTCGTAGAGTGAAATCAGGAATGGCTGTGGAGTGAATAGATACTCTTGGCTCCGAAGCGAAAACATGATCTGCCTTTGCTGGCGTCTCTCCTTTTATACCCACGCGGTGGGGCGGAGATACGCTATGCAAATTCCGCAGACCCATGGCATTTCTTTGCCATTGGCTCGTTTTGTAATACTCGAAGTCGATAGGCTTTCTAAGCGAAACCCCCATTCTCCGTCATCCGACGTAACTCGGAGTGACTACGAAAGGGAATGTCAAATATAACAAATTACTGCCATTCTGAGAATAACATGCTCATGTAATCAATAGAAAAGTAATTGTAGTCTGATTACGAGTATTTTAAAATGTAATATAATCTATTTACAAGTACTTAATTTTTGGAGTCTGATTACTTAATCAAGATTACATGTAATCTGTTACTACCCAGCATATAATCCTTAAAAATCTTTTCTTTTTGTGTCAAACAGGTTTGGAAAACACTGACAAAACAAACAAATCTTTTTTAAATCTCTTCTTCTGATGTGGCCAAGTAAAAAAAAAAAGAAAATTCTGTCTATAGCAACAGTAACAGAGACAGGGGATTTTCAAACTGTCCCCTTATGTGGGTGCGACTCTTCTGTCCTAAATGACCTTCAATTTATGACACAATAAACCACATGAAACTCTTGTTTTAGCTGGGCGGTTAAGGCAGGGGGGGATTGTGGTAGTTCTGAATAAAAAAGTGCTCATTTCAGACATCTTGTTTTCTCATCATGTGAGTCCAGACAGCATGTATCGTTCATGGCGCTCTGGAGAGCCTGATTCACAGAACGTGCTTTGGAGACAATATCCACATTTGTTTTATAAGAGGAGAGCTGCCTTTAAAACACGGCGCTGTGACAAAAGGCACAGCATGAACAGAGTTGAGAAACAGAGTTGATTCGGTTAAATCTGTTTAAGGTTTCAAAAAAATAAATTAAAACAGAAATACAAGCCTATTCATGTTTATGTTTAAGTTTCAAGTTGTCTGGAGCAATCAGCATTGCTATGGCAACCCCATCCAGCCCACTGTTCACGGATCATAAACTCAATTTTGTACTGTTTCCACATTTTGTTCAGGTAGAGTCTGTTCAGCACTCTTGTGGAATTTGTGTCCTTATTATTTAGACTGCGGTGCCTTTAGGAAAATCTGTCAGGAAATTTAGCACCATTTCGACAGGCAAATTTCATAAGCTTCTCACTTTTTATTTCTCAGAAAACATTCACATCCAAATAAAAACTAAAATCAGTTTGATATGATTCATTTGTTTTATTACACCACTCTCTGTAATACTTAAATTATGTTTTTTCAATCACAGTATTCAGCAATCATGTTGAAGCTAACTTTCTTTCATCTGTGGAACACAAAAGGAGAAGTTTTGAATAAAGTTCATGCTGCTCTTTTCGATACAAAATAAGATAGCAACCAGGTACTGTCAATCTCTAAAAAGAATAATAAACACAGTAAAAGCAAACCACAATCAATTTTTTATGAAGCTATAGGATATCTTTATACGTAACACTATGTCCTGATTTAACTTCCAAATGGTGAGAAGAAGACTTCAGTTCACTGTGATTATTGTGGACAATGATGGCGTTTAGTGACTCTACTCCTGACATCACAATCAATATCTCAGAGACCTACATACAATAGAGACAATTGAGAAGGTTGAAGGGAAAATGAGAAAGAGAGAATCCATAATAAATGGTTGTCTATAGGGGTTTTACTGGGTAATATTCGGCCAACGCTATTGACTGATTTCGCCCCATTGAGAGGAGCACAATACCAGAAGTGTCAGCTGCTCTATGCTCTGACAACAGCCCAGACCTGCAGTTTCAACTCTGACAGAGGAAATATAGATTAATAAAAATAAAATCCGTCTTTGACAGCCGCTCCCATCTCACCCAGTCAGGGCTTTTAATAAAGCAGCACTGCAGGAATCCATGCTAAGCAGAATGAGGTGAACATGTTTGTATAGTGTACAACAGGGCTAAAGGATGCCTAAGGGAAAAGTCTCTTTGGACTTCCCCCAAAACATTGAACCAGGACAGGACAGAACCTTCCTAGAACGCTATGAGCTGCAAAATTTTGAGGTAATTTAATTAAAAGGAATAATAAAGAGGAATTTGAACATTTTATTTTGAATATGTCATTTTAAATGTTACGCAGCAACACATTTGCGGTAAAAGACCCCAAAAAATAATGAAAATATTGTATTGAGACAGAAGACTTTTCATAATTGTTTATTTAGTTCAGCTCAAACTGAATAAATCCAGTTTCTTTCAAAATATTACATAAAAATTGTATAATATCAAGACTTCAATTTTGCCATATCACAATTGCATTATATACAAAATGTTATGTTGTTTCAACCCATGTTTGGGTCAAATATGGACGAACCCAACAGTAGTTGAAATGTTTCGATTACAATTTTAATTCCAGCAGTTGGGATTGTCCATATTTGACCCAAACATGAGTTTAAACAACCCAGCATTTTTTTTAAGAGTGTGTGAAGCCAATATGTAAGTAATAAGGTAGCGTACGAGAGGCTGTGCTGTATCGTGAATAAGTCTCGGCTAGGGCGTTGTTTGGCACGATGCGAAGCGGACTTACCACACAATACAAATATTAAAGCAAAAAAAAAGATTTATCAATGCAACTTTCATGAACAAAAATCACTAAAAGCATGGGAAAAAATAGTCCCTGACCGTGAACAGCAATAGAAGCTACATTATTTCACCATTAGCTGGCGGCAAAGTCTTTTTGAGTGGGTCAGTCAGTAGAGGAGACTTTTATATTGAAAGGACTGAGACTTTTATATTGAAAGGACTGAAACTTGTGAACACGGAAAAGCAAGACGCAACTGACAAATGAGTAGCGTGTCAGGGCACGGGAAAACCCCTTAAAGGGATAGTTCACCCAAAAATGAAAATTCTGTCAGTATTTACTCACCCTCATGTTGTTCCAACCCCGTAAGACCTTTGTTCATCTTTGGAACATGAATTAAGATATTTTTGATGAAATCTGAGAGCTGGATCACTCCTCCGTAGGCTTCAGGGATTGAAACTTGCCAGCCCAGAAAAGTTATTAAAGACATCGTTAAAATAGTCCAAGTGACTACAGTGACTCAATCTTAAGTTTATCAAGCGACGAGAATACTTTTTGTGCGCAAAAACAAACAAAAATAACGACTTTATTTCAACTATTCATTTCCTTCTCTGTGGGCCTCGACTCAGTTCACTAGTATAATAGTGTAAGCTTCTGTTGTTGTACGTCACACGCATCACCCACATGACCAGCGTCGGCCAATAGTGAGCCTACGTGTGACGTAGCACTACGCAATCACACTACATTAACTGACTAGAGGCCCACCGAGAAGGAAATTAATAGTTGAAATAAAGTTGTTATTTTTGTTTGTTTTTGCGCACAAAAAGTATTCTTGTCGCTTGATAAACTTAAGATTGAGCCACTGTAGTCACTTGGACTATTTTAACGATCTCTTTAATAACTTTTCGGGGCTGGCAAGTTTCAATCCCTGAAGAAGCCTATGGAGGAGTGATCCAGCTCTCAGATTTCATCAAAAATATCTTAATTCGTGTTCCGAAGATGAACGAAGGTCTTAAGGGGTTGGAACAACATGAGGGTGAGTAAATACTGACAGAATTTTCATTTTTGGGTGAACTAACCCTTTAATGTATCATTATGTCATTTCTTGTCTTGGCCCTCCAAGAGTACATCTTTAAAAAGTTATCAATTACAAATGTTCTGAACATATTCAGCTCTTCTAAATCAGATATCTTTTGGTGCTTTTCGGTGATTTGTAAAAAGAAGTGGAAGAGCAGAGGTGCTGTGTGTGTACATATTTTTTCCGCCCTTTCCAAGTATCAACAAGGACGTATTTGCGTTCAGCTTGTTCACCTGCTCAATCTCGTACCTCAGTCGCTCTCGTGCTACAGTGGTATCGTTGTCAGTTGACAAGAACATCACCGGATCGGATGATCTGGGTATGTATTATTGCTTGTGTCCATATATAACCTATAAGTTACTAATTTGACTTTGTTGTCGATTGATTAGATGATCGATTTTGATTGATTTTCCACTATGGCAGGATGTTTAAGCTGCATTAACATTACTTGTATTTGCTAGCTATATAATAATAAGATAGCTAAGTTAGCTACTACTAGCCACCCTTAAAACTTTGCTGTATGAATCGTTGTATGATGTATGAGTCGTTTTCAAGGTTTTGGCAACTTATAAATTAATTTCTTTTGAATGATTGTGACGGGGTTTTTATGTAAAGGTGTTTCAGACGGCTTGGATCCGCGGGGTTGCTCTGCGCTACCTCATATATTTACCGACAGGCAGACAAACGCTCCGCGAGTCAACGCCAGGAGCCGGTTGCACCAGTTGTAAATTACAACTTAGCCTAGTTTTGACGTAAATGGGAATTAAGTTACAACTTACGAAGTACTAAATATTTTTACGTTGCACCATTAAACTTAGTGTAAATGTAACTCTACGTTCCAACTAAATATTTACGGCAGCCTCCGATCAGGAGTAACGGTTGGAATAAAATATCAGACAGACTAAACTGCATCAATAAGCTCCTTTTACCTGACAGACTTAAATTCTTTAGACATATATGATAATGCTGACATTTATACTCGCTTACATTTTAAGAGAGAGAACATTATGTGAAAAGATAACTTTGTTATCGGCTCTTTAACACCAACCCTTCCTAAACAGCGCCGCTGTGTGCATCGGTCCATGTTGTGCATGTCAAATATCAGCCATAATCCATAAACGTACTAACGTACTCTTATGTTTTTTGTATCAATATTTATTTATTGATCCTTATTTCATTTCAAATACAGTTTGTGAATGTTATTTACATATAAAAACACTTATGTTATTCATGATCAAGTATCGTATTTAATGGAAACGATACTCGGTTACTAACGTAACCTCGGTTCTCTCTAGAGAGGGAACGAGTATTGCTTAAGTTTAGCTTACGCTACGGGAAAGATTCATCTTCTCGAGATACTGAAGCCAAAAATTATCCTTAATTTTGTATACCTTGTCAACGCAGTGCAGCAGCTAGCAGACCTAGAGCAGGCCATCTTGCGTGCTCATTGGCTGCCCTGCGGGCAACTGCTGCAGCCTACCAGTGAGCCCGGCGTGACGTCACGCCCAATGAAGGGCGCCCGCGCCTTCATAGCGTCACAGCCCGCCAGAATGGGCGTGGCTTAGCCTATAAAGGAAGGGGGCTGTAGGCTGCTTCCCTGGTTTTTGTCGACTGAAGCGAAGTCGCTCGTGGCGCGAGCACGGCCGGTTACGCAATACTCGTTCCCTCTTCCGAGGTTACGTTAGAGAGAACCGAGGTTACGTTAGTAACCGAGTATCGTTCTCTTACGAGAGGTTCTCTCGTATTGCGTAAGTTTAGCTTACGCTACGGGAACACTTTGTCAACGCCGTGCGCGCCAAGCATCCACATGAGACCCCGATCTTTCTAGGGGGGGAACCCCATAAGTGGAAAGAATAAGGTGGCCGGCCACGCGGGCCATCACTTGTACATAAGCACACATAGGGAATACAGAGCAGCGCGGGCGCGGGGTCTGTATAGGCACATGGCATAATCCCATTTAGTGTAGCTCAACCAGGAGGGCTGGGTCATGTGAGAGTGATCTGAGCAGGAGATCTGGGCAGAATACACCTCTCGTTCAGACTGACAGCAGTTTAGCCTGCAAGGCGGGAACTTCTAGGTTATAAAACCTGACAAAGGTAGACGGGGAGCTCCAGCCCGCCGCTATGCATATGTCATGGATAGAAATCCCGCTGGACCATGCCCACGAAGAGGCCACGCCTCTTGCAGACCCTTTGACGCATAAGCGGCCGCTATAGCGTCTACTATCCATCTGGACAGGCTCTGTTTCGAGGAGGCGAAACCCTTGGTGCGCCCACCAAACGAAACAAAAAGCTGTTCCGAGCGCCTGAAGGAGGCGGTGCGCGTAATGTAAAACCTCAGCGCTCTGACGGGGCAGAGGAGGTTCACATCACTTTCACTGTCAGATGCTGGGAGAGCAGACAATGAAATAACTTGCGCTCTGAATGGAGTGCCCATCACTTTAGGGACATAGCCATGTCTAGGTCTGAGGATGACTTTAGAGTCATTTGGTCCGAACTCAAGACACGACGCGCTGACAGACAGCGCATGCAGATCCCCTACGCGTTTTACTGATGACAGTGCAGTCAGAAAAAACGTTTTCAGTGATAGATATTTCAACCCCACGGAGTCTAGTGGTTCAAAAGGAAAAGCTTTCAGGGCCTCGAGGACCAATGAAAGATCCCACATAGGAACCGACGGGGGGCGCGGCGGATTCATCCTTCTAGCTCCTCTAAGGAAGCGGATGACCAACTCATGTTTTCCCAGTGACTGGCCGTGCGTTGATTCTGCAAACGCTGCCACGGCCGCCATATATACTTTGAGCGTGGAAGGGGACCTTCCCTTATCCAACAGCTCTTGTAGGAAAGTGAGCAGATGCGCCACCCCGCATGTCCGCGGGTCCAGACCTCTGTCGGTGCACCATCCAGAGAACACCGACCATTTAGACGCGTAGAGCCTTCTCGTGGAAGGGGCTCTAGACTGCGTGATCGTGTTCATCACTCCTTCTGGCAGGGTAACGAGTACCCGTTGATCAGCCATGCATGCAGCGACCAGCGCTCTGGATGGGGATGTCAGATCGTGCCGCGAGCCTGAGAAAGGAGATCTGCCCTCACCGGAATCGGTCACGGAGCTGTAAGTGACAGCCGTGCTAGTTCCGGGAACCAAATCTGATTCTCCCAACGCGGGGCTATGAGGAGCACCGAGTGGCGCGTTTCCCTGATTCTCTTGATCACCTGTGGTAACAGAGAGACCGGAGGGAAAGCATATAGCGGGAGGCTGGGCCAAACCTGGGCCCTTCGAGAAGAACATTGGGCATTGAGCGTTGTCTTTTGACACAAATAGGTCGACTTCCGCTCTGCCGAATAGGCGCTACAGTTTCTGGACCGTCTGGGGGTGCAAGGACCATTCCCCTGGGGGAACATTGTCTCTGGACAGTCTGTCTGGGCCGTCGTTCAGATGGCCAGGCACATGCGCCGCCCTCAGCGAGCGCAGGTGCATCTGAGACCAAATAAGGAGGCGTTCCGTCAGATTGCAGAGATTTCTGGATCTGACACCGCCCTGACGGTTTATGTAGGATACCACAGATGTGTTGTCCGAGCTGACAAGAACATGCTGGTCCTGTATGAACGGGAGGAAGCACTTCAGTGCGTTCTCGACCGCCATCATTTCCAGACAGTTTATGTGAAACTCTTTCTCCCAGTCTGACCACTGGCCAAAGGCCGGTCTGCCCTCGAACAGCGCGCCCCAACCTGAGTTGGACGCGTCTGTTGAGATGACTTTTCGGTAAGAGATGGTTCCCATCGCTACTCCCTGCTGGGACCAGTTGGCCGCTAACCAGGGCTGCAGAGCCGCTATGCAGGCCTGAGTCACTCTGATCTGAAGCACAGCCATAGAGTGTAAAGCAGACGCGGCCTGGCCGGAGGCAGCATAAGCGCGGCCGACCAAGGCGGACGTGGCTCTACAGGCTTTAGACGGGAGGGCTGACCGTGACCGCCATTTCGCGGAGGGCGGACAAAGGTGCCCTGCGACCGCCTCTTCCACCGGTGGAATAGCCGTGTACCCTTTCTCGGCGGCGCCGTCCACTCGGGAGAGCGACGCGGAGGCCGGTGACTGTAGTCAAGAAGAGAACGGAGTACTCCACGACTTCGTCTGCTCCACATGAAGTTCCGGCAGGAATGGAACGGGCCTCGTTGCTGAAGCTAAGCGGCGGCGATTTTGAAGGAAGCATCTGTCGAGCCTGTTCGGCGCGGGTTACTCTGGCGGCGACCACTCGAGCCCGAGGCGGTCAACGGCCTGAGTTAGCAGGCGCATTAGCTCAGCGTCAGCTCCAGCGCGGGTACGGGTGGATTCCTGGATCGACGAGGCGGCGGAATGAAGCGACCATTCCTCGCTGTCCGATGCCAGGATAGAGCAGCAGTCCCTCGTGGCGTGTCCCTCGGCCTCATCCTCCGAAGCGACGGCAGTGAGGCTCGTGAGCGCCAGCTGCGCGTCGGAGCGGAGAGGCGGGGAGGGCGAAAGCGAGGCTCGAGGGAGATTCTCCGGCGAGCGTGGCTGTCTAAGGGAACGGCGCTTCTTCCTGCGCGGTCCCACAGAGGGCGGAGTGACTGCTGCGGAGTTTAGAGCTTCGAGTCGAGCCCGCAGGGTCGCCAACGGAAGCTCCTCACAGAGCTCGCAGCCCCCGGAAGCGAGGGCGAGCTCAGCGTGTTCCAGGCCCAGGCAGAGAGCGCAGATCAGGTGGCGGTCTCCGGCGCTGAGCGGGGCTCTACACGAGCCGCAGGAAGTGCGAGGCATCTTGAAAAAGACGCTCGCTGCTCTTTTAGAAAATGTACGATCTAAATAGCAAGGCAAAAGGATACGTCGCCGGATAGCGTAGCTTGCACGGATGGCTGAAGGTGGCGAAGACGGCCGGCTTCCTCAGTGCTGTCCAAAGCTGGCTGTTCGCTGTTCGACGGCGGCGGTGGCTTCTCTCAAATCCAGCAATGCGAAGAGCTCGCTGAAGAGACAAAAATCAGGGAAGCAGCCTACAGCCCCTTTCCTTTATAGGCTAAGCCACGCCCATTCTGGCGGGCTGTGACGCTATGAAGGCGCGGGCGCCCTTCATTGGGCGTGACGTCACGCCGGGCTCACTGGTAGGCTGCAGCAGTTGCCCGCAGGGCAGCCAATGAGCACGCAAGATAGCCTGCTCTAGGTCTGCTAGCTGCTGCACTGCGTTGACAAGGTATACAAAAATTAAGGATAATTTTTGGCTTCAGTATCTCGAGAAGATGAATCTTTCCCGTAGCGTAAGCTAAACTGACGCAATACGAGAGAACCTCTCGTAAGAGAACTTATTTTTACTGTTAGTAACGTGAGGCAAAAGTTGTTAGAATGAAGGATAAACTGAAATTCACGGCAATTCAACACAACTTCTGCTCACGTATTTGAAGGCTGCTACTGGTTCATCGAGGCTAAACGTCATATTATGCGACTACGCATTACTTTATAAATAATACACTAAATAAATAAATAAATAATAATAATTGCGACTTTTTATCTCACAATTCTACTTTTTTTCTCACAACTGCGAGTTTACATCTCGCAATTCTAACTTTATTTCTCACAATTGCGAGATATAAAGTCAGAATTGCATGAAATAAAGTTGCAATTGCGTGTTATAACGTCAGAATTGCGAGATATAAAGTCAGAATTGCGTGATATAAAGTCGCAATTGCGAGTTATAAAGTCAGAATTGTGAGATATAAAGTCAGAATTGCGTGATATAAAGTCGCAATTGCGTGTAATAAAGTCAGAATTGCGAGATATAAAGTCAGAATTGCGTGATATAAAGTCACAATTGCATGTTATAAAGTCAGAATTGTGAGATATAAAGTCGCAATTGAGTGTTATAAAGTCAGAATTGCGAGAGAGAAATAAGAATAAGAGATATTTTTTCTTGCAATTCCGACTTTATATCACGCAATTCTTACTTTATAACACATAATTGCGAGTTTATATCTCACAATTCTGACTTTATAACACGCAATTGCGACTTTATATCAAGCAATTCTGACTTTATAACACACAATTGCGACTTTATATCTCACAATTCTGACTTTATAACATGCAATTGCGACTTTATGTCACGCAATTCTGACTTTATATCACGCAATTCTGACTTTATATCTCGCAATTCTGACGTTATAACACGCAATTGCGACTTTATTTCACGCAATTCTGACTTTATATCTCGCAATTCTGAGAAATAAAGTCAGAATTGTGAGATAAAAAGTCACAATTACCTTTTTTTATTTTTCATTCTGTGGCGGAAACAAACTTCCATAGTTATGTGTCATACTCATGACATAATAAGTTGGATGTTGCACATTAAGCAGTTTAAGTTTGGTAAAAAAAAATTAAAAAGATATATTTTATTTTTTTAATTCAAATAAGTTGTTGTCATGTGTCATAAAAAGTTGGATGTTGCACATTTAGCAGTATAGGTTTGGTAAAAAGATTATTTTTTAAAATTCAAATAAGTTATTGTCATTGTTGTTGCTATAATTATTATTACTACTATTATTATAGAATGGTGTTGATGGCGCAGCGGATTAGACACTTGGCTTTGATTTCCACTGCGACACATCCACCAAATAAGTTGTCATTTGTCATACTGTACAAAAAAAGTTGCATGTTGCACATCTAGCTGTAAAATGTATTTTTTTGTTCAAATAAGTTGTTATGGGTCCTGTTTTACTATCCATATAGATCCGCCACCAGTTTGATAGGTGTGTGTGGGGGGGTCTCAGTATATTTTCCTACTTTTTTGTCCTTAGCCAATCACATGCCTGTTGGATGGAGAAGGAACTGAACGGTAGGAGGAAAGTGGACACATTTTGAAGGGGCAATAGTGGCCCCAAAGAAGAACAAGAAAACACCAAAGAAGAACAAGAAAACAAGACTAACATCCGACTGCATTATGATATAAAGACAGTAAACCAATCCACAAAATAACCACAGAAATAACCATCATGTGTGCTAACACTGATTTTAATTTTGAAAATTGCATCTGTTTAATGGATATGTTAGTGTAGGTGTTTCACTCTTGATGGCAGCAGTGGAATCTCTTAACACGGAATGAGATTAAATTGTTTTTAATGATGAATGCATCATTGTGTGTTCAATGAGGTTAAACGTAAATATTGCAAGACATCTAGTGTCATTCAATGATGTTTGTGACAGTTGCTGGTGGCAAATTTATGAACAATTTTACATTGTGTATTAATACATCTTAATACATTAATACATCTTTATTCTAATCTAGAACATGTTTGATTTAGTTTACACCAAAGTGTTAATTAATACATTAATTAACAAGCATGTACTAACGTGTAGTTAAGATGGTATATTCATGCAGTAATTCATATGACTCATGTCGTAGTTAAGGTTAGTTCTTCATTAGTACATGTCTTAACTCATCATTAGTTCATAGTAAAGTAATTAATAATTCAGGAATTAGTACATGATTATTCATGTCCTGTTATTGTAAAGTGTTACTATATATGTATATATATATATATACACACACACACACACAAGAAAAGTAAAGAAAACATTAACCCTGCTTTCCTTTACACATGTTTGAGGAGGAAGGACTGCTGCTGTGTGTAGATGTTACAACTGGAAGGTGATTAATCTTCTCCCTGCATGTTTGGCTTCATAGATGCAGCTGGTCATACATTCATCAGACTCACTCACAACAAAAGTTAAGCACTAGCGAGACAAACATACACATTGCACACACACGGTCTGTGGCACAACTCTTTTAAATTAGCAGTAGACATGGCACACATGTCTTGCATATGACATAGCAATGACTGCCAACTCACACAAAACATCAGATTCCATAACTGTCATATGATATGACATGACATGTCCAACAGAATCTCTATCTCCTCCCACAGATGTTATCAATATCCAGGAATGTCACTGTGAGGGTCACATGGAAACCTTCCTCACCAATGTTAGTAATTTCCTGCTGTCTGACAGGCTTCTGATGCTGATGGCTGAGCCAAATCGACCACAGAGCAGAACATCATGACACTACATCTGCTGTGACCGCAGCTCCAGTACTGGACTAAACACTCATCCTGTTACCCGGGGTTACAGTTTACCATTGCACTCCTAATTTTAACCCCCTCCCTTCCTCCTTTCCTTTCCACACAATGTCTGGAGTCCAGACGTTCAACAACTGCTGCTAAGAACAAAGATGAGGAAGTACAAGCTCAGTTCTCCACAGCTTGGCTTCATGCATACAACCTGTTCTGTTTATTGCCATGATTATAAATGTGCAATTAAAAAATCATGTGTGAATAAAAATAAATCAGAAAAGAATGTCATATCAAATAGAGTAGTGGTTCTTCAACATTGCAGTCACCACAAACCATGTTTATCCCTGTTGCTAGTGAACCTGTATTTAATGTAGTCTAGGTCAAATACTTAACATGGTTTTGTTCATGGGTTTGGAGTATGAGGGCATGCACACCAACGGTCATCAGATGAATTTGTACACAATAGTACAATAGACTTGTAGTACAACCCTTTTTTGTGTGTGTTTTTGTGAACCAGTGTTGTCATTGTTAACTAAAGCTAAATTATTTAAATAGTTTTGATTAATTGAAATCCATTAGTTTCTAATAATTGAAAGCTGAAATGAAAATAAAATCATGAAAGTTATATAAACAAACTAATATAAATGACAAATGAAAATAACAAAATTAATACTTAAACTAAACAAACTAAAAAAACATTATTTATAAACAATATTTATAAATATAGAAATTTTTTTTATTATTATTTGTATTTGTATTTTTTTAGTTGAGCTCTCCTAATTGGTTAAATCTTTTAGTTGTGCTGTGAGGAGAAATTCATTTGAAAAAACATAATTAGCAATATAATAGCTTAAAATATCTGTTTCTCAAAAAACAAACAAACAAAAAACTTATATGTTGAATGCACTGTAAGTCACTTGGCAAAAAGGTGATGCTAAATGTAAAATCTGAATTTCAGAGAACAAGCCAGAAAAAAAGTGCCAATCAATGAGCTGCTGTATAGCCCAACATTTCTAGTGTCACACTAAAAATTCATTTTGCACCTTTCACAGACACAAACTGAGAACCACTTTATTAATGGTTGCTTGGCAACAACCAATCTAGTGGCAGCTCTAAAGCGGACAGAGGTCATTTGGGTGGCATCCTGTTTGGCAGTGGGTAATTGGGGCAAATCACTGAAGGCACAAAACACACACAACCTTGTGACCTTATGGTCCTTTGAGTCATGATTGTAACCAAAGTCAAAACAGCCATATGTGCACAAAGGAAGAGTTTGTTTATGCATGAGCGCTGTGTGACTAAAAGCTGAAATACAAATAAAGACATGATTGAAAATAAGGATTTTAGTTGGGCAAAGATAAAAGTCTTCTGTGAGCCTGGGGCGTTACAGGCCACTAGAATGAGGAGGCTGAATGGAGGAGGCTGATAGTCAAAGAGAAAGGCTGCAGAAATGAAAATGTCAAAATTCTTGACAGAAAAGTAAGTGAGACAAAGTGTTTTAGTGTGTGTGTGAGTTAGAGAGAGAAAGTGTAAATGTATAAAGGAGTCAGAGGTACAATGAATAAGACAAGCTGAGAGAAAAACTGAATTGAGAGAAATTCTCCCAAGGGTAGAAATTGTAGCCCCTCATGACAACCATGAGGCAACCGTAATGTAGTCTGAAGCGTACTCGTACACACACACACACACACACACACACATACACAGAGAGAAAGACAGAGAGAGAGAGAGAGAGAGAGAGAGAGAGAGAGGGAGAGAGATCTAAGTGCTCTTCCCCTTCCTTAAAATATCCCCAACAGATTTTTGCTAGAAGAAAGTTTTTACACCACATGCCTCTGAAAAACATGCTTATAAAGTATGCACTAAACTCGTTTAAAATGTGAACATTGAGCAAAAACATTGATGACACACCTGATTTTTGTCCAATCAAATCTCCCAATTAGCAAGGAGCATGGGTGTGAAATTACAAAAGCCCACTGCTTATTTTTAAGTCCTTCGAGGAGTGGCACCCAAATTTCCTGTTTCAACAGGAAATTTTCAGGTCTTCACACGACAGGAAACTGCATTTGTCAAGCCATTTCAAGAGATAAAACATGCAGTGCATTCAAGGTAATGTTCACGAGTCCACACTCACAAATAATCAGATAAATGGGATCCAGAAAAAAACTGTCGAGGATCATTCATATGAACGTGCT
This sequence comes from Gila orcuttii, assembly GCA_026230005.1. Lineage (NCBI taxonomy): Eukaryota > Metazoa > Chordata > Actinopteri > Cypriniformes > Leuciscidae > Gila > Gila orcuttii. The sequence continues at coordinate 36,092,996 of JAPDVR010000013.1, read as the reverse complement.
TTTCCCAAACTTTGTTAATAAAACACTACTAAGAGAGCATTTGACACTTTTGCTACTGATTCTAACAAGGACAACTCACATTGTTTCAATGATTCATGTGAAATGATGATTTTCTATTCTCCGCCCCCTATTTTTAACTGGCATTTCCATGAACAGTGTAATTTTCAATCAAAGGTAAACAAAATTTGGTAAACATTGATTAGATTTTATTTTTATTTGGAATGGAATAAATTACAACATCACAAAGCATTTTACTTGCCAGTTTTCTTTAAAGCTGCAGTCCGTAACTTTTGGCGCTCTAGTGGTTAAAAAACAGAACTGCATGCGTCTTGGAGAAGAACATTGTAGCCGGAGCTACTTCTCTGTTATGTCTATGACAAGTCACGCAGGTACTGCCCTACTCTATACCACTCCAAAATATAAAATAAATACCAAATAAATACCAAATAAATAAATAAATAATCAAATAAATACCAAAATATATGATGTCATTCACGCTGCACGTCAATCACTCCAGCACTCAACACCCACTGCTTTTTCCGCTGCCTCTGCTAGTCCCATGGCCCGACCTGCAACATTCACCGGATTGCAGCAGATTCCTGTTACAGTGCTCCCTATACTTCGAGATGCAGTCTCACCAGTTCGCCACCGCACCAGAGTAGCCTTTGTAATTTCACTGCTTTCTGGACTCGCGCTACAGTGAGCTCAATCACTGTGGCAATCCAACGCCCCAATCATCACTTCACTATCTGCTTTCTTCAACCACGTTAAACTCTCTAGTTTCGCACTCTAGCTGCCGCTAGCGGCTGGAATGAGACTGCACTTCTCACCGCCTTTCGTCAGGGACTCAACGCTGATATCCGTCAACTGATGGCCGTGTATGACAAAGCAATGGGGATTGAAAACTTAATCCAAAAAAACATCAGTTTCTCAATGTCTCACCGCCTGTTCTCTCTCAAATCCTGCTGCATATCCTCCACCCACTGCATCAGTCGCCCAGCACCTGAACACATGCATGTGGACTACTATCACCTGACACACGCGAAGCGTCAGCGAAGAATTCTCAATCAACTGTGTTTGCATTGCGGGAGAGAAGGACATGTCATCACCACCTGTCCAGTTCGACCACCACGTCCAGTGGTGAGTACTATTCAACCTTCACCTCAAATAAATTATTTGTCTCGTACTACTGTACATGTCCAAACCCCCTGCTTTGTGTCTCAGCGCAAGCCCTCATCGACTCGGTTACCGCGGGGAACTTCATCTCCACCCAACTTCTCCAAAAACAATGTCAGCAAGAAACACTGCTCTCAGGATTTGAGAATCCACACCATCCAAGGAAAACCGCTGGGTTGTGGTCGAATTGGACACTTCTCTCCCACACTGACGCTCTGCATCGGATGCCTGCATACCTAGGTGATCACGTTCATGGTGCTGGAAAGATCCACCGCTGACCTCATCCTGGGACGCCCATGGATGTCCCAACCACGTATTAACTGGAACACCGGGGAAGTATTACAATGGAGAGATGCCTGCTTTCGATCCGGTCTCTCGTCTACCCAGAAATCTTCAAAATCCAATTCTCTCTCATCCACCACTCCGGAACCACCAGCGCTCTCCATCAACTCTACCACCGTAGAGAGTCCTGAAGTGGATCACAAGGTGGAAATTCCTCCAGAATACCGGGCGTTCCAGGATGTCGTCAGTAAGCGGTTGGTAACTCAACTTCCACCACATCGGCCATGGGACTGTGCAATCGACCTGCTACCTGGGGCCACTCTGCTGTTGTCAAACCATCGACATCCCCTGCCTCTTCAAGCTTCTTCTTTGTTGCCAAAAAGGATGGAGGCTTGAGGCCGTGCATCGACTACCGTCACCTCAACTCTCAAACAATCAAGTACAGCTATCCACTTCCTCTGATCCCAGCAGCTCAGGAACAGCTACTGGGAGCTAACTCACCTGCTGTCTTCCAGGGCTATATGAATGAGGTGTTCCGGGAATCCCTTCAATGATTCGTCGTGGTCTACATAGACCACATCCTCATCTACTCCTGGAACCTGGCCGAACACCGCCTCCACGTGACGCAGGTCCTTGAGAAGCTCCATCATCACCATCTCTACCTCAAGCTGGAGAAATGCGAGTTCCATACCACCTCCGTCCACTTCCTGGGGTATGTCATCGACCAACATGACATCCAGATTGACCAAAGGAAGGTGGATACCATCCAGAACTGGCCTCAACCCACTACCATCAAAGAACTCCAGCGCTTTCTTGGATTTGCAAACTTCTACAGATGATTTATCCACAACTATAGCCTTCTCAGTTCACCTCTGACCTCTACACCCCAAGTCTCTGTCCTTAACACTCTGAGGTCGGCTATCGCGCCGGCGCGATAGTCTCGCTTTTTTTCTTATCAGTGCAAAAGAAACTCAAATAACTCCGTCGATTTTTCGAAGTGTTAAAACGGTTAAATTTCTTCTTTTTTTGTGTACACTAATAATAAAAACAAAAAGTTGTGTTTTTCGTAAAATAAAGAAAAAAAACATGATGCACGTTCTGTCTTCTCTCTCAATGTGAAGTTCATTCTGAAACGCGACAGAAAAATTATCTGTAACTTAGCCAATACTTGCCACCCACACATGAAAGTAATGTCTTTACAAAGTTTGAAGTCTCCTTTTTTAAATGAAGTAAATCATATCAAAAACAAATATTCTCGGTTTAAGAAATCCGTATGAAAGCAACGACATGTACAGTTTCTCCAGCCCGAGCTCATTAACTTTAATTTGACCACACCCCCACGCGCGCAGCTGTTATCATTCAAATGATCCATGTGAAGGAACGCAGAGCTGTTAACGCCCTCATCAGCTCTAAACAAAGAATCAGGGACAGCGACTCCAGTATTTCTCTACTTTTCATCAGTTTGGAAGACTGTTTGTGCTGTGGATTTACCTTGGATTTATCTAAGAAGGACACATTTTTATTATGAGTACAATTTTTAAGGTAAGAGACATAAAAAGTTTTTTATTGTTGCATAAACTTTACATTGTAGCTACTAAACTCAAACTGGTGCAGCCTAAAATGTTATGAAATGAGATACAAGTAGGCCTATGCTAGTATGAGTGTTTATTCTAATATGGTAAATATATTTTCATGTTTAGACCTGTGTTTACTGTTAAATTCTGTGTTTGTGGATATCTGCTCAAACGTAGATGTATAATGTAACAACAATGTTTCATAGTTTGGAGCGGCTCGATCTCTGCACGCGCTGAGTTTGGGTCTGAGTGTTTGAAAAGCAAAACACGCCACACATTAGGCTTCACGACAAACTCATCTCATTTCATAACGAATAGAAATATTTGAAGTAACATATGATAAACAATATATGTTTGTCTAGTGTAGTGTTACTGAAAAGTGTTCATTTTTAACGATTTATAGGCTGCCTGCTATCTAGGCTATTGTTATTATTTTATGCAGCCCTACACATGCCTATATACAAGGCACAACAAACTACGTGTTCCAATTTATATTTACAAAATACATATACATATATACACTGCCGTTCAAAAGTTTGGGGTCCGTAAGATTTTTAATGTTTTTAAAAGAAGTCACTTATGATTAGATTATTTTTCAGATAAATGCTGTTCTTTTGAACTTTCTATTTATCAAAGAATCCTGAAATAAAAATGTAAATAACTGTTTTCAACATTGATGATAATGAAAAATGTTTCTTGAGCATCAAATCATCATATTATACTGATTTCTGAAGGATCATGTGACACTGAAGACTGGAGTAATGATCACAGGAATAAATTACACTTTACTATATATTTACATAGAAAACGTCTCGGGTTATGACTATAACCCTTGTTCCCTGAGAAGGGAACGAGACACTGCGTTGAGAATCGACACTTTGGGGACGCTCCCTTAGCGTGCGCCTCTGAAGTAAGAATTAAACTAATCCAATCCTGATTGGTGTTGCGTCGTGACGTAACATGTGACGGCATAACCGGATGCATAAAAGTGACGCTGACACACACACACATAAGCTCCGCGATGAAGCAAGACGCTCTAAGGCCTCGAGGGGCGTGGCAGGATGACGCAGTGTCTCGTTCCCTTCTCAGGGAACAAGGGTTATAGTCATAACCCGAGACGTTCCCTTTCGAGGGAACTCAACACTGCGTCGAGAATCGACACTTTGGGGAACGAATGCCCACTAGGCCACGCACCGAAAACAGGCCTGCCCCGGAGTGAAACTGATTCAGGCACTCAGCTAGGACGAAAGCACGTGTGCACCAAGCGTACTAGGGAGGTGCAGACTATAGAACCTAACAAAAGTGTGTGGGGTAGCCCAACCGGCTGCCTCACAGATCTCCTTTATGGGAACTCCCGAAAGGAGGGCCCTAGAGGATGCCATGCCTCTGTTAGAATGAGCCCTAACGGCCAAAGGTGAAGGGAAATTCCGCACCTTGTAGGCCTACCTATGGTTTGTATAGTCGGGAGCCCCTAATAGGTGATCCAAAACACACTACAGTAGGTCCGATCTCCTCCAAGAAGAGGACCTCTCAAGATAATACTCAGAACTCTGACTGGCAGAGCAAGGAACCTCTCCTTTTCTGCCGACACATGAGGTGGAGGAAGAAATACTTGCAGGACCATGGACCTAGCCATGATAAATTGCACTTAAGGCACATAGCTGGGTCTCGGATGCAGGATGGCCTTAACTCCGCCGGGGGCACACCCCAAGCAAGCTGGCGATAATGCTAGGGCTTGGTGATCTCCCAGTCTCTTTAAAGAAATAGCTAAGAGAAAGGCTATCTTGAACGTGAGGTCCTAGGCAAAGCCGACTGGAGGTATTCGAAGGGAGCCAAGGGATAGCCCTTCGAGAACCACCACCAGGTCCCAGGAAGGAAACCTGGACCTGACTGTCGGTCTCATCCTCCAATACCATGGAGAAATAGTATGACCAGTTGGTGCCTCCCTAAAGGCCCAACATTTAGTGGTGCATGGAACGCCGCAATGGCAGCCACGTACACCCTACGTGTGGATGGGGAGAGATTTGCAGAGAAACGATCTTGAAGAAACTCCAGAACTGAAGCCATTGGGCAGTTAACTGGGTCTAACTCAAGTTCTCTACACCAAGTAGAAAAATATTCCACTTGAGGCCATATAATCTCCTAGTAGACGGAGCCCTAGAGATAAGTATGGTTTCGACCACCCCAGATGATAGACCAGCATCTAGGTACTGAGCCCCCTCAGAGGCCAGACCCACAATTTCCACAGCTCTGGATGAGGATGGAATATAGTGCCCTCCGCCTGAGACAACAGACCCCTCCTCAGAGGAATCTGCCATGGCGGAGCTATCAGGAGTGAAATTAAGTCTGAAAACCATTCTCGGGCTGGCCAAAACAGGGCTATCAGATGAAGACTGATGCCCTCCTGACGGACCCTCTCCAGGACTCCCGGGAGCAGAGCGATCGGGGGAAAAAGCGTACAGGCGAAGCCTCGGCCAGGCCTGTACCATGGCATCCAACCCCAGCGGGGCTGGATGAGTGAGGGAGAACCAAAGTGGACAGTGGGATGGACGTCCCTCGAGACGCAAACAGATCCACTTCCACTGGTCCAAACCTCTGCCATATGAACTCCACCACCTCTGGATGGAGTCTCCATTCCCCGGGCCTCAGCCCCTGCCTCGACAGGATGTCTGCTCCCTGATTCAGAACCCCCGGGACATATATTGCTCTTATAGATAATATTTTCCCTTGGGGCCATAAAATGATCTGATACGCCAATCTGGATAGAGGGCACGATCTGAGTGTTCTTTGTCGGTTTAGATAAGCTACCATTGAGACGTGGTAACCTTTGATGTCTGTGAGGAAGCTCCTCAGAGCCCTGAACACAGCCAACATCTCTAGGCAATTTATATGCCAAGAATGATGATGGTCCTGCCACAGACCCCTGGCAAAGCGGCCGTCCGAGACCGCGCCCCAGCCAGCGAGGGAAGCGTCTGTCGAAACAGTTTCCCGGCGACATGACGCCCCTACCACTAGCCCTTGGGACAAGAACCAAGGTTTCTTCCATATTAATAGGGAACGAAGGCATCTGCGCGTAACCTTTATTATATGGAACGGATTCCCCTTGGGGAAAAAACCCTTGGCTTTGAGCCACCACTGAAGGGGCCTCATGTGAAACAGGCCCAAAGTAATTATGTTGGATGCCGCTGTTATGAGGCCCAGCAGTCTTTGAAATTGCTTTACAGTGATGGCCTGGCCTAGCTTTATCCCGGACACCATGGCCAGGATGGATTCGATACGAGCGGGAGACATACGTGCCCGCATCGTAACCGTATTCTATACCACGCCCAGAAGAGTAGTCTTCTGAGCTGGGTCCAACACATTTTTCTTAGTGTTGAGCCTCAACCCCCGGTTCTGAATGTGGCCAAGGACGACATCTCGATGCCGAACTGCCATTTCTCGAGACTGGGCCAATATGAGCCAATCGTCGATGTAATTCAGTATACGGATGCCCTGAAGCCTCAGTGGACCCAGAGCCGCATCCATACACTTTGTGAACGTGCGGGGAGAGAGTGCTAGGCCGAACGGAAGAACCCGATATTGGTATGCTTCGCCCCCGAAAGCAACCTCAGGAACCTCCTGTGACATGGAAGGATGGAGACATGAAATAAGCGTCTTTTAGATCCATCGTGACAAACCAGTCCTCGGATCTGATATGGCTCACGATAATGGGAATAGTAAGCATTTTGAACCTGAATCTCCTCAAAGAACGATTCAAAAGCCCTCAGAAGTCCCACAATTAGGACCTCTACGCCTGAAGGACGGCCCTCAGGTCACCCTTCTGGCTGGAGAACTTCGGTTGAGAGTGCTTCCTCTGTTTGCCAAACTCCCGCAGGAGGGGCTCTAGAGGAAACGCTCTCTTTTTTTTTTTTTTTTTTTCTTTCGCTTCCTGAAACCTGTCAACGACTGTAGTGACAGCGTTGGAAAACAGGCCAGAAGGAGATAGCGGAGCGGCCAACAGGAAATATTTGCCTCACTTAGATCTTTAAGAAGATCGGCCTGGTACGCCTGCAAAATCGTCATAGAGTGCAGGCACGCACCAGCCTGACCTTTTCTAAATATTTTACCAAAGGAACCAGGCTCTCGAGCCTGGCTTCGGGTATTAATCGGGATTCGTTCTCGACCCCCTGAAGCGGGTTTCCGGCAGGGCTGGACCGAAAATGGTTCTCGATTGGCGAACGCGAATGCTGCCTGGCCGCAAAAATTGGGGCGGACAGTGCAGCCTGCGTTCGCTGGAAACCGATGTGTCCCGAAACGTTTTTAACGGCGGAAGAGCAACATCGATTTCCTGCACCATATAAGCCCAGCCAACCAGTGCAGAGGTGTCCCTGCACGGTTTGTTGGGCAGCGCCGGGGCTTAAAGTGAAGATGCTGGAACAGGAGAAAGATAGATCGCTAAAGCTTCCTCCATCTGCGGCATCTTGCCATAACCCGACTCTCTCGCACCCACCACATTCGAATAAACATATAATGAAGGAGGTGAGATACGTATAGAGTATCCTTTTTCCCAGGATCTACACATATATATTCATATTTTTATAAAGATCTGGGAAAAACAGTAAGCCCCGGCTCTGAGGTTGTGACTGGTGCTGCAGGAATCTCTCGTCTAGTTCATTTTGACGGGGATCATCCTGCTTATTTTGTGGCCAGCTCATATATTTTATATATATATATATTTATTTATATATTTATTTAGTCTGGCCACAGCACGCATCACAACCTCCACGAGCTCTACATAAGCAGAAACATAAGCCGGCGAGTGTGACTCATGTTGCTCGTTCCCGATGCTGAGCACATCTACTTCCTTATAAACAGATAGCTCCAGTACTGGGCACTCGTCACGGGCAGAAGAAGCCGCATCGCGGGCTTCTGCGTCGTGAACGAGTGTCATAGAATCTGCGGATGATGAGAGAAAAGGTGCCTCAGCAGTCTCGTTCTCATCCGCGAGATCCTTCTGCGATCTCCACGATCTAAGCCGTCGCGCCGCCTCAATGGACGCGGGACCCGAACCGCGGGGATCGCGAGCCTGGCCATCATCAGGAAATAATAAAGCCAAGCGGGAGCGCAGCACTCTAATAGGAAGTGCTTCACAGTGTGCACAGGCAGCCCTCTCGAGAGCTGACAGTGCGTGCTGCGCCCCTAAACAATACACACACACACAGCTGATGCGTGTCCCCACCCGTGGCATATATATTATCTTGGGCAGGGGTGCACACACTTAGTGTATTGTTCACTCGCCATAATACAGAGCTTTGCACAGACAAACAACACCAAATAAGACAGACAGTTTCACAGAGAGCGCTTGCTGAAGAGCTAAAGCTGATGTGTGTGTGTGTCAGCGTCACTTTTATGCATCCGGTTATGCCGTCACATGTTACGTCACGACGCAACACCAATCAGGATTGGATTTGTTTCATTCTTACTTCAGAGGTGTCGATTCTCAACGCAGTGTTGAGTTTCCTCGAAAGGGAACAGCTGATTAACATTGAAATATTATTTAATAATATTACTGAGTTTGTTTTGTATTTTTACTCAAATAAATGCAGCCTTTGTGAGCATACGTGACTTCTTTTAAAAACATTAAAAATCATACATATATATTGTGTGTGTTTGTGTGTGTGTGTGTGTGTGTGTGTGTGTGAGTGAAAAATCTAAAATGTATTCCCAGAATCGTGCAGACCTATAGTTTGTCTTGATATCAACATGTTGACAGGTGTTTATTTATTTATTTTTTAGAAAGGGACCAGATGCCACTGGATGAGTCCTGCTGACTTCAACATTCACATGAGTCTCTGTACATGAACATGGTAAAATGAAAAGTCAAACACCTTGGACATGACAGGTATGTAGGCTACTATGTTTCAGGAATGGCACAAAGGTGTGTGAATGTTTAAGTCTTTGTCTTTACATCAGTGTGTTTACTAATGTGCTTTTTGTCCTTTGTTGTGTATCTTTGGATTATGTTGTGTTGTAAATAAATCCAGACAATCTAAAAGCCATTCTTTTTTTAATTTCTCCTCATTCTTTGTGCAAGGCTACTCATGATGATAGGGCCTGATAGCCCCTAATAGGGCCATTAGGGGAGGGTCTTTGTCTTTCTCAGGTGTAAAATGCATTCATATTAATGAGAGATCCATGCCCCTTCGCATAAAGCTTTCTCACACAAAACACGTCATACAAATTTTAAATCAATATATTGTCTTATCTAAATGAGTATGCAGGATGATTTTCACATAGTTTTGGAGCAAATATTCTAGGCTACGTGATACAATTTTCAAAAGTCTTGTGAAGAAATAATCACTATGGGTTTTATGACCTTATTTCAGTAACATTTGTTTTTTGTTTTTTCACAAACCACGCATAAACATTATTATCTTAAAAATACAAACATGTACATGCATGTTGCTCACATATTACGGTAGCCCCATTTGTGCTATATAGAGTGAATTTACACCTTTGCCATTAACATGTTTATAAATAACTGAAAAAAGCACAAATGTCAGAGCATGTCAGAACACCTCCAGGACCCAGAAAACACCTTAGACCTCAGAGGGTTAACCCCGGCAGCATCAGAAGATTTCCAATAACTCAAAATGGCCATCCAAACCGCTCCGATCCTAGTCCACCTGAATCCAGATCTCCCGTTCATCGTCGAGGTAGACGCCTCGTCTACCGGAGTCGGAGTGGTCCTCTCTCAGCGGCAGGGTGATCCTTCTAAATTCCATCCATGTGCCTTCTATTCTAAGAAGCTTTCCCCGGCAGAGCAGAACTACGACATTGGGAATCGAGAGTTGCTCGCCATCAAGCTAGCTCTAGAAGAGTGGAGACACTGGCAGGAGGGAGCACATCACAAATTCGAGGTCATCACAGACCATTAAAACCTCGAGTACCTGCGAGAAGCTAAGAGACTGAACCCACGTCAAGCCCGGTGGGCTTTGTTCTTCACCAGGTTTCATTTCACCGTCTCATATCGACCTGAGGAAAAGAACACTAAAGCGGATGCCTTATCACGTCTTCATCAACCTGTTCCTGATGATTCTTCTCCTGAAACTATCCTCCCTCCAGCCATGATCGTCAGTCCTATAAGATGGGCCATCGATGAAAAAATTGCCCAAGCCACTCGCTCCAACCCTGCTCCGCCGGGAGGTCCAGAAGGACTCCTCTACGTTCCACCCACCTTTCGTCTGCCCCTTCTGGACTCAGCTCATACATCTCCGGGCTCTCGACATGCAGGTAGCCAACGTACCCTCTCGCTCCTACGTCAGCGCTACTGGTGGCCCACCATGACTCAAGATATCTCCCGGTACATCAAGGGATGCTCAGTCTGTGCCGTTACCAATACTCCTCGGAAACTCCCTGAAGGAAAGCTGGTTCCTCTGCCAATTCAATATCGTCCATGGTCACATCTGGGCATCGACTTTATGACGGACCTACCATCTTCAAACAACTACACCTGTGTATTTCTCATCGTGGATTCCTTCTCAAAGGCCTGTAAGTTGATTCCCCTCAAGGGATTGCCAACTGCCTTCGAAGCGGCTGAAGCATTGTTCCAGAAAGTTTTCCGTCATTTCGGCATCCCCGAAGACATAGTATCGGACCGGGGTCCTCAATTCATCTCTCGAGTCTAGCAAGCATTCTTCAAACTCCTCGGAGTATCCGTTAGCCTCTCCTCTGGTTACCATCCTCAAACTAACGGCCAGACTGAGCGGAAGATCCAGGAAATCGGGAGATACCTGAGGTCCTACTGTCACCAGAACCAGGACAGCTTGAGCCAATTCCTCTCGTGGGCTGAATACGCCGAGAACTCCCTACGACAATCCACCACAGGGCTCACCCCTTTACAATGCATTCTGGGATACCAGCCACCCCTGTTCCCTTGGTCGTGTGAGCCCTCTGAGGTTCCAGCTGTCAACCCCTGGTTCGAGCAGAGCGAGAGGGTATGGTACTCAGCTCATGTGCATCTACAAAGGAGCATTTACAAAGGAGATTTAAAGGCTCATTTATCTTTTAAACAGAAAAAGGAAACAAACACAACAGAGTGATACAGAACATAAAAATATTTAACTGAGCCTTTAAATCTCCTTTGTAAATGCTTGACAAGGCATAAATAGTCCTCACTTTAGATGAGATCACACAAAAAAAACACACTAAGTAACTATTACTATATGTCTGAATAATAATATGTATGAATGTACATTTAAATAGTTTATTAATCATTTACTCACATTTTCTAAGTGATCTTATGAACCACTGACAACTCCTAAATAACTGGTTTGTAAATAATGCAATACTTCATTTAGAAATGATAAATTGATCATTAATAAAGTATGAAAATACAAATATTAAACACTTTCTAGATATGCTTTTAAAACAAGAATAAACCATTTATAGCTGTATTTATAAACTGTTTATTAATGTTTATTAATGTCTATTAATGCTTTATAAATGATGAATTAACTGTTTACTAATGCTTAACTAATGATTAATAGCATGCAGTTATTATAAAGTGTTACCTAAATCTTTAGCTCAATGACCTGAATCGGTATGTTTATTAAATGGTGCTATATTAGTAACATTAATTTACATTGGAACAAATGTTATACGTTTTTGGGAATGATGACAATGAAAAACAAAATAGCAACAAAATAGCACTTGTATTCTTTTAGTGTACCATTTGTCATTAAAGGGACAATGTGTAGTTTTTTAGGTATTTTATTATCTAAAATCAATATTTTTATTCATAAATATCTCCTCAATGGTGTACAAATATCTCTGCCAATTATCTGACTTATCCTCGTAAACGAAGAATTTATTATCTTTATATACATGTGACGGGTAGGTCCACGGAGGCTTCCATGTCGTTCCGCCATCTTGAAAAACTATAATAGCAGAGAGGGTCAAAAAGTACTAGGCCAATGCGTTTCCACAACGCGTTTTCATTCAGAGCCAGCGTCACATAACTGAAAGCGGCAGAAACGGAGGAGCAGAGCAGTGAGAGGCGCTTGTCACTGCCCTGGCAAGTTTAAAAGGCTGCATTGCATTGTTATTATTCATACTGTAACATTCATTTGTTCGTTGTGTTAAGTTGCAGTTTGTTTGAAATAACAAACCTATTCACCCGAAGGAAAACGCGACAAAGTGCTGTTAGAAGACATCCTGTCATAGATATTTGGTACATACTGTAACAGCTACCGTAGATGCAACACGCATTTGAAAAAGCGAGGCGCTGGAGAGCACAATTCGTTTGAATGCAAAATACAATTTCACCACTAGATGGGAGAAATTCCTACACAATGTCCCTTTAAGTGACCTGACAACAACTTTGTACCATATTTTTGATATAATTTCCATAAAATTGTATTAAAAACTATCCAAACACACAGATACTCCTTAGAATTGTATAAGACAATAACAAAAGCTTGTTTGAGAAAATGATGGTGCAAAGACACATCACATTTGTAAGGTGGGGCTTAGCAAAGAGTTATTTGTTTGCTGAATCAAGCCAGGTTCATAGCAGTGTGTCGGGCAGTTCAGTACAGTTGGTCAGTGCAGTTCAGTGTCTCTTTAGTCCTGAGATTAGAGTGCAGAGCCACTCCTGTTTTTACAGACTGCAGACCAGCCGTCCGCAGCCTCAGGAGTTCGGTAATTAAAGCAGGATAGAACGCTATCAAGAAAAGCAGCTTATCTTCAATACAGCCAACCATGCAGGCAGGCAGAGCTTCATGTAGACACTCAGACACTCAGAAACACACATATGCCCTGCATCTATAATCCCACCGAATACATCAGAAACCCTGGGACGAAGTAGGGAAGTATTTTCAAGATTTGCCAAATTTCTAGAAAAAAAAGTCCTCTCGGTGTGCCTGTGTGTGTGTGTGTTCGAGACTCAACTTCTCCACTGGATAAATGTAGCTGTCTTTATGAAACAGATCCAGGCATCTCTTAGCAGATGTATGGATTAATGCTACATGCGATGCGCCGCACAACAATTTCCCTTCTTAATGTGGTATCAAATGAGTCTCTCAAGCCATGCTCTGATTTATCCACCACCACAAAATCAAGCAAAACCCCTTCAGTACACCATGCATTACAGGCCCAGTTTGGTTGCTTTAATGAGCTGTAATCTCTAAGCCTTCAATTCATGCTTGAACCTGAAATAACTTTAATTCTGCTCAGAGGGGAATGTTGTCCTTTAAAATGTGACACCGCTAACACTGTCTGCAGCCTGAGCGCGCCGGATTTATGCTCTGATTAATGAGAACGTCTTTAAATGGGGTTAGATCAGGTTCTCTCCGCATCCTTGTCTAACAAATCATGAACATTCTCTTTCTCCCTCTCTCCCTCTCCATTGGGGGTATTAAATTTCCCCAAGTCGAGACTTAGAGGCTCCAGGGATCAATGCGAGCTGCCTGTCCAATTTATTGAAAGTGAATGGCAATTAATTATGTTCTCCTAATGAGCAGGCCACCGTGTTAGGGTTGCGTTAAAACTGTGAAATATGATGTGTTTTCTTAGCTATGTGTCATCACACCCGCTGTTGCCCTCTCTGTGTTCAGGTAGGTGAGAACGTAGAAGAGGTGGGTGGCATGCACAGATGAGAGAGAACCCCATTCTCATGGCCACCTATAACAGATTATGCAGTGCTGTACAGCAGTGGTTCAAATTTTAAATGTACATTATTATTATTTATTTATTTTACAATTTTACTATTATTTTTACTATTTTTGATCAAACAAATGCAGCCTTTGAGAGCATAAAATACTTCTTTGTAAAAACATTAAAAAAAAATCTTACTGATCCTAAACTCTTAGTCCCTGGGCCCACTCTCCACTCAACAGAGCCTACTTTAAACATCAAGAGCAAGTTGGCTAAAACAAGAAAACAAAAAATTAGGAAACATGTTTTAGGTAGGCTTACATTATAAAAAGCTACTGGGGGCCCTGATATTCAGCTTCCATTAGCTATCTAAGGCTTTTGAGGCCCCTAGGCATTGGCCCCACTAACCCAGTCAATCCAGCCCTTAGAGTAGCTTTCAGTGCTCTCACATATGCACATATTCCTGACTAATCGCTTAGGGTTAGGGTTAGGGTGACCATTGTAAATCCATTCTTTCTTCGCGTCAGAAGTAGTGAGAGTCCTTGGAGTACATCAGAAATAAAAAGGGCATCGGTTTACTGTCGAACATTTGTCAGTTACTGTCGAACATTTTGTCATTCACCCCATCCAGTGTAGACAGCATCACTGATTATTTGCTTTTGTCATGTCGCATCACGCTGCTCGCGTCTGGTGTAGACACGGTGTAATTCTTCATAAGACACAAGTCACCATCAATGCTGTTCACTTCTGATTGTCCTTGCCAGCTCACATGTTACCATAAACCCCACTGACCTTTGAATGAGCAGAGTTCTCGCGTTCTTGTAGAAGTTATGCTCTTCCTAAGAGAATTCAGCAGTTGAGCTGGAGAAAAGAAAAAGTAAAATTTCATCGATCACGTGTGAAGGGCATAGGTGTGTGCGTGTGTGTAAAGCTGAACAGTTTGCTCTTTAAGTGTGTGCTGCACTGATGCATTAACATAAAGCTAAAGGAGAAAGAAATTGCAGGTCTCTGGCAGGCTGCTGTCTAAATTGGGTAAAATTATAGCATAGATTCCTATCCTGTGCATCTGCTGTCCTGGTAATTACAGAGTGCCGCTTTCATTGCGAGAGGAAAATAAAAAAGTCTGTTCTGATGACGCTGCTGTGATTGCTGCCATTTACTGCATTTGTTCAGATCACTACAGAGTTTTTTCCCCACCTCTCCCTCTCAATTCGCAGACTAGGAAAGGATTGACTGAAGATGGTTCATGTGCTGTTTAAAGTGCATTTCTTGTTGCAGCGATGGTGATGGTCAAGTCAAGTCAAGTCAAATATATTTATATAGCGCTTTTCACAATACAGATTGTATCAAAGCTGCTTCACAGTATCAATCAAAACAACTTAACAATGTTTGTTTATTACTGGAAAAAAGACATCCAAGTTTGGTAGAGCTGATCAATGGTATGATTGGTTAATTAATTTGAATATCCCCAACTGAGCAAGCCAAAGGCAACAGTGGCAAGGAACCGAAAAACTCCATCCAGTGACCTAATGGTGTCCTAACACCCCATCAGATGACCCAATGGAGAAAAAAAAACCTTGGGAGAACCCAGGCTTAGTCAGGGGCCAGTTCTCCTCTGGCGTTTATGAACTAGAGGCCGAATTTACAGTAACTGTAAGATAAAAAATTTATATGAATGCCTGGCTAAATAGATGCGTCTTCAGTCTAGTTTTAAACTGGGAGAGCGAGTCTGAGCTACGAACAATATCAGGAAGGCTATTCCAGAGCTTCGGAGCTAAATGTGAAAATGCTCTGCCTCCTTTGGTGGATCTGGATATCCTAGGAATGACCAGAAGCCTCGAATCTAGTGATCTTAAAGAACGCGATGGATTGTAAGGCGATAGAAGATCCGTTAAATAGAGTGGAGCTAAACCATTTAGAGCTTTATAAGTCAAAAGCAATACCTTGTATTTAATACAGAACTTTATAGGTAACCCATGAAGTGATGATAAAATCGGTGTTATATGATCATATTTTCTTGATCTAGTAAGAACTCTAGCGGCTGCATTTTGGACTAACTGTAGCTTGTTTATTGAAGATGCAGGACAACCAGCTAATAAAGCATTACAGTAATCTAGTCTCGAGGTCATGAATGCATGAACTAACTTTTCTGCATCAGAGACTGATAGCATATTACGTAGCTTAGCAATGTTTCTAAGGTGGAAAAAGGCAGTTTTTGTAACATATTAAATATGCTTTTCAAAAGACAGGTTGCAGTCTAATATAACACCCAGGTCTTTTACTGTAGCGGATAAAGTAACAGGGCATCCTACTATGTTAAAGTCGTGCTGTGAAAGGTTTTGTGGACGGTTAGAACCGATAAGTATTACCTCTGTCTTGTCTGGATTTAATAAAAGAAAATTACGCGTCATCCAATCTTTTATATCTTTAACACAATCTGTCAATTTGGATAATTTAGCGTATTCATCTGGCCGTGATGAAATATATATTTGAGTGTCATCAGCATAACAATGGAAACTAATTCCATGTTTCCTTAGAATATTACCAAGTGGCAGCATATATATTGAGAATAATAAAGGGCCTAACACAGATCCCTGCGGCACTCCATAGTTTGCCGAAGTTATAATCGATTTTTCTCCATTTAAGTAGACGAAATGGTAGCGGTCAGATAAGTATGACCTGAACCAGCTTAATGCTTGTCCTTGAACACCAGTGTAATTTTGTAGTCGATCTAAGAGTATTGTGTGATCTATAGTATCGAACGCAGCACTAAGATCAAGTAAAACTAGTACTGCGATACAGCCTTGGTCCGAAGCTAAAAGTAAATCATTTGTGATTCTAACAAGCGCAGTTTCAGTGCTATGATGTGGCCTGAATCCAGACTGAAACTTTTCATAGATGTCGTTTTCTTGCAAGAAAGAGCCGAGTTGAGCGGACACAACTTTTTCTAATATTTTTGACATAAATGGAAGATTCGAAATGGGTCTGTAATTTGCTAGGTTTTTTGGATCTAATTGTGGTTTCTTAATAAGAGGTTTTATAACTGCCAGCTTGAACGTTCTTGGAACATGACCTAAAGATAAAGATGAGTTAATAATATTGAGAAGAGGCTCTTCTACTATAGGTAACACTTCTTTCAGTAGTTCAGTTGGTATAGGATCTAATAAACATGTTGTTGTTTTAGATGAAGTGATACGTTTATTTAACTCTTTTTGTTCTATGGTTGTAAAGCATTGTAATTGTTCTTGTGGGGTGATAATTGCGGCCGAATTATAAGGCGCGAGCAAGGATTGAACGTTTACAATTTTGATTCTGATGCTTTCAATTTTCTCGGTGAAGAAGTTCATGAAATCATTACTACTAAACTGTAACAAGGTATTTTGTTCAGACGACGTCTGTTTATTTGTTAGTCTAGCCACGGTATTAAATAAAAACCTTGGATTATTTCGGTTGTTTTCTATTAATTTGCTGAGGTGCTCAGCCCTGGCCGTTTTAAGTGCCTTTTTATAAAGTGACATACTGTCTTTCCACGCGATTCTAAAGACCTCTAAATTAGTTTTTTTCCATTTACGCTCTAAATTACGGGTTTCTCTCTTTAAAACATACGTAGTATTATTGTACCATGGTGCTATACTTTTTTCTCTGACCTTTTTTAATCTAATGGGTGCAACAATATCCAATGTTCTAGAGAGAATGGTTCTCATAGTGCTAGTTAGCTCGTCTAATTCATCTGTTTGTTTGGGTTCAGGCAGCAGCTGAGACAGATCAGATAAGCTATTTGAGAAATGATCCATGGTGGATGGACGAATTGTTCTACCTGGTCGATAACGTGGCGCAGCATGACATATTACAGCAGTGCGTAATATGCAAGTTACCAAGTAGTGGTCAGTGACATCATCACTTTGTGGAATGATATCTATATCGGTTGGATCGGTTCCATATGATATAATTAAATCGAGTGTATGATTAAGACGATGAGTTGGACCGGTGACGTTTTGCTTGACCCCGAAGGAGTTTAATAAATCTGTAAACGCAGCCCCTAACGCATCATTTAAATTATCTACGTGTATGTTAAAATCTCCAACAATTAATGCTTTATCGACGTTGACCAAAAGATCTGATAGAAAGTCAGCAAACTCTTTTAGGAAATTGGCGTAAGGCCCTGGAGGTCTATATACGGTAGCCAATGCTAGAGATAATAGGGATTTTTTTCTTACATCTAAGAGTGTAACATTTAGCACTTCAAACGAATTAAACCTATGACGAGTTTTCTGAGTAACATTAAGGATATCTCTGTAGATTGTTGCAACACCGCCACCACGACCGATCAGACGGGGCTCATGCTTATAACAGTATCCTGGCGGAGTAGACTCATTTAGACCGAAATAATCATTTGGTTTAAGCCAGGTTTCAGTAAGGCACAGAACATCAAAATTATTATCTGTGACCATTTCATTTACAATAACCGCCTTAGGTGTGAGCGATCTAATGTTTAGAAGACCTAGCTTTAGAAATTGTTTTTGTTCACTAATAACGAGATTTTTTGTTTTAATAACAATTCGATTTTTTCTAGATCAAGCAGTAGATTTATTATTTGATCTTAGTAAACGAGGAATAGACACAGTTTCTATGCAATGTTCTACACTAGTATTAATATAAATTAAATTGGTGCAGTAGAGACTGTGATTTGGATTTTTGGTTACTAGTCAAATGGTATTTAACATCTTGGAGATGTTATCCGACAGAAGATCTGCCCTGATTCTACTTGGGTGTAAGCCATCAGCGCGGAAGAGCCTTGGTCGCTCCCAAAACAGATTCCAATTTTTTACAAAAACTTTATTTACTGAACTTTCCATGTCCTCGTCGGAACGTAGGAAGCGGTCCAGACACAATAATTGATGTTTCAGGTGATGTGCTGCGTACCGTATCGATAAGGCTCCTGAAGTCTTTGTTCAGAACCTCCGTCTGTCGCAGCCTAATGTCGTTAGCTCCCGCGTGCAGCACAACAGCTCCGACGCGCTCGTCACCGTTCAAAATCTCAGTTACCCGCGCAGTGATATCGAGAACACGAGCACCAGGAAAGCAGTGACTGTGCACCTTACTTTTACCTAACGTAGCGTGGACGTGTCGGACGGTGGAATCGCCGATGATCACAGCATCGCGTTCCGTTTCGCGAAAAGGGGCGAAGCGGTTCTGAGTGGAGATCTCGAAAACCGGGAGGGGCGAAAAGATTCTTGTCCTGGATCGCGGCTTCCGCGGAACCACCCAGGCTTCGTGGTGGTGTGTTGGAGCCGGAGTGAATGAAATCATGGCTGATCGTGACCTGGACGCTCGGGACCAATGCTGAGAAACGCACGGAGTAGACGAGGTCAGCGTCAGCGGGTTACTAACGTTAATCACTGATCCGTGTGCATCAGCGCGTGATGTTTCAAGAGCTAAACGCAGGTCTCTCAGCTCAGCTTGTCTCTCTAGAAGGTCACGGATCTGCTTTTCTACAGCTTCTAATTCAGACTGCACCGCGGGCAATTCAGATTTGTTCTCATCTGCACCAAAAGGTAGATAACATACACCTGATATATTCGCCATTTTAACAGATGGACAGTAAGTTAGCAATGATGCAACCAGTGATGCTATTAATATTTATACTAATTTATGACTCAAGTCTTGGGTAAAAAACGTCTTTTTAGTGGTAAGGGTGTAATGTAGACGCACGATAGATGGGAAAACAAACAAACTCACAGCAGGCAACGAGGCTGACAAAAGCGGTCGATCGCAGGGCGAACAGCAGTGAAGCGGTGTCTCGCTCTACGACCAACAACCAATGTTCAAACCGTATTTGCGCAAACAAACAAACGCAAACAAACAAACTCACAGCGGGCAACGAGGCTGACAAAAGCAGTCGATCGCAGGGCGAACAGCAGTGAAGCGGTGTCTCGCTCTACGACCAACAACCAATGTTCCAACCGTATTTGCGGTTCCAGCCGTATAATGGCTTGAGACGCGTCTGGCCAACAGTCCGAGTTGTAATTGTGAGTTAAATGATGGTTCAGAACAGAATAAAGAGAGAAATACGGAAAAACAGAAGGAAATACGAAGCTAATACGAGGCTTAGACAGCCACGACGCCAACAAACTCACAGCTCACGGCAGGCAGCGAGGCGGACAAACAAAATGGTAAGAGATTTTCAAGGAGGTGGACCTCAGAAATTCCAGCAAAAGACAGTTAAAATGCCTCTGATGTGAAATGAACTCGCAACAAAAGTGACATCGGGTGAGAACTGGGACAAGACACACATCAGCCAGACAGACAATAGAAAGGAGATTACAATCCGATGTGGATTTGACAGCTGTGAATAGGACATTTCTTTTCATGTTTTGTGTCAGTGTGGACGTATTTAAGGGAAAGGATTGAAGACACCAGCAGATGTAAGCAGTTTCATTCTGCAGAGCCGAAGGTGTTTTTACTGTCATCATATTTTTTTCAGAAGGCAGAAATGAGGATGAACAAGAATATGTGGCCTATTTACAGATGATTTAAATCAGATTCATTTTCGGCTATTTAACACGTTTCAACTTTCTTATTATTTCATGTTATTTCAAAGGAATCTTACAAATGCTAGAGCATTTTATTTGAAAAGATACGTAATGTGTTGTGCGTTGCGATTGCTGTCTGATTATAGTCAGCAATAGTAATAATAGAATAATCCGTTAATAAAATCCTTGTTGATGCGACACAAACAAAATGGTTTCTCCATTAGAGTGTGCCAATGCTAAAGAGCTGGGAGCTACTTTTCCTTCATCTTACTGACAGAATCTTTTCAAACAAGACAAAAATGTTGCTGTTTGCTCTAGTCATATCAACTTGCCTGAGGGTCTGCACATTGGTCCAAAATTCCTTTATTTCTTACAAAAAGAGTGTGTTTTTAGAGAGGCTTTTCATGCAGTAACCTCTCAAGAAAGCTCTGAGACTCTTGGACTGTGAAGAATGTCTGTCAAAGTGTGTGCACTGAATGAAAGCTGTATTGTATAGCTGTTGAATAGACCATTTCTCTGTGGTCCTCTACTTGTCCGAGCACATCATATCCACTCTAATTCCAAATACTGTTTGTTTCCTTCTCTTCAATTTCCATTCAGTGACATTAAAATTAGATAATTGTGAAGAAGAATAGGGATGAAGAATTCACATACACCTAAACATGACCATTCAAATCTCTTGGGTCAAGAGGTATACTTTTACAGATGTAGTTATACAGATAGACGTAAAACAGATGTACTTGTAAATTGAGACAAAATGGTTAAACTATTGGCCTGACATGATGTGATTGTTATTTGTTTAATCATTGATCTGAAATTGACAGTTTGAAACACGCCGAGTGGGCCATGTGCAGTTTTATGAAACACTACTTAAGAGCTTATCCCTGTGTTTATCTTTGTTTGTTGAACAGTCATGTTTATAAGCAGGAATTTTATAGGTAGCATTAAGTAGTTAGTGCATGATTACGTTTACATGAAGTTGCAGCAGCAAAGGTTAGTTCACCACTGCTTCTAGGTCAAATTCAACCAAATTAAATATGCTCCTTCTTTTACCCTCACTAGCACAGAACTGCAATTTAAGTTGATTACAAAAGGATAAATAAGTTGTACTAATGTGAGATTTTAACCCAGGCATTTCATGAGTAAGAATTCTACCTCTGGTAGATGATTTTATTGGACTAAATACACTTTACTGAAGCAAAATCCTGTATATTAATTTTACACAAATGTTTATCAACCCAAGGTCACCTTAAAAAAAAAACTATATTTGACCCAAACAACCCAGCATTTTTTAGAGCGAATTAATTAAAATAATTGATTTTATTGCTATTTCATTAATACAGTTAATCAAATGTTTAATCTCATTTGTTTTCCTAATTTGACATAAAATGGTTCTGTTTTGTGAGATTTATCTAACCGTATTTGACGCATTTGGAAGGATTCAGTTGCTTTATATAGACTACCTACACCTACATCTACACCTACCCATTTCAATTAAATAATTTCACTAAATGTGTGTGTATATATACAGGTCCTTCTAAAAAAATTAGCATATTGTGATAAAGTTAATTAAAGAATCCTGAGGCGGCCATCATTGACACCCTCAAGCAAGAGGGTAAGACAGAAAGAAATTTCTGAACAAATAGGCTGTTCCCAGAGTGCTGTATCAAGGCACCTCAGTGGGAAGTCTGTGGGAAGGAAAAAGTGTGGCAAAAAACGCTGCACAACGAGAAGAGGTGACCGGACCCTGAGGAAGATTATGGAGAAGGACCGATTCCAGACCTTGGGGGACCTGCGGAAGCAGTGGACTGAGTCTGGAGTAGAAACATCCAGAGCCACCGTGCACAGGCGTGTGCAGGAAATGGGCTACAGGTGCCGCATTCCCCAGGTCAAGCCACTTTTGAACCAGAAACAGCGGCAGAAGCGCCTGACCTGGGCTACAGAGAAGCAGCACTGGACTGTTGCTCAGTTTTGCATGTAATTCGGAAATCAAGGTGCCAGAGTCTGGAGGAAGACTGGGGAGAAGGAAATGCCAAAATGCCTGAAGTCCAGTGTCAAGTACCCACAGTCAGTGATGGTCTGGGGTGCCATGTCAGCTGCTGGTGTTGGTCCACTGTGTTTTATCAAGGGCAGGGTCAATGCAGCTAGCTATCAGGAGATTTTGGAGCACTTCATGCTTCCATCTGCTGAAAAGCTTTATGGAGATGAAGATTTCATTTTTCAGCACGACCTGGCACCTGCTCACAGTGCCAAAACCACTGGTAAATGGTTTACTGACCATGGTATTACTGTGCTCAATTGGCCTGCCAACTCTTCCGACCTGAACCCCATAGAGAATCTGTGGGATATTGTGAAGAGAAAGTTGAGAGACGCAAGACCCAACACTCTGGATGAGCTTAAGGCCGCTATCGAAGCATCCTGGGCCTCCATAACACCTCAGCAGTGCCACAGGCTGATTGCCTCCATGCCACGCCGCATTGAAGCAGTCATTTCTGCAAAAGGATTCCCGACCAAGTATTGACTATTGAGTGCATAACTGAACATAATAATATTTGAAGGATTACTTTTTTTTTTTGTATTAAAAACACTTCTTTTATTAGTGGGATGAAATATGCTAATTTTTTGAGACAGGAATTTTGGGTTTTCATGAGCTGTATGCCAAAATCATCAGTATTAAAACAATAAAAGACCTGAAATATTTCAGTTGGTGTGCAATGAATCTAAAATATATGAAAGTTTAATTTTTATCATTACATTATGGAAAATAATGAACTTTATCACAATATGCAAATTTTTTGAGATGGACCTGTATATATATATTAGTAAAATGTATTATAAACAAAAAAATTAGCAAGTGTTAATGTAACCCCTCTGGTTCGCACTGCTCCGAGCGGGATTCGAAACGGTGTTTTTTTTTTTGCATCAGTCGCTAGTGTGCCTCTTGAAGCCAGGGGAGTGAGGTTTACTCACACACTCTTACTAGCTGCCCTCTACTACATTAACACTATTTTACATTTTAGATGCGGTCAATAAATACACAATCCATTCGTTTCTACGCATGTCCAAATTTTACAAAAATAGAAAATGTTATTATTTAAAAAGTATACATTTAAATACTTAAATGAAATAATAATAATGATAACTAGAAGCTTAACTAAATTCCTCACATCAATGAAAGCACTATAAATGCTTCAGAGGAAAGTCAACAACAATGTAAGAAGCATTAAGCCTCATCCTGTAAGCAAACACAAAGCAGAAATGAGTTAAACAGTCGGCAAGGTCAAACGTCTCTGGCAAAGAGTGGATCTCTCCATTCATCTCCTGTCCTCTCTCTCCCTCTGCTCTCCTGCACAATCAAGTGGTGTTTACCAAAGACATTTCATCATGTCATCAACTTTACTTGTCGTCTGAGGTTTTGATGATGGATGTCGGCAAGTTGGAAAATGTGATGAGCAGATTATTAATTGACTATTGATTGAGGACAAAGTTTTCCCTCTTGAATGTGAAATCAACTGCTCTGAGAGTTGCTATCCTTCGCTGACATAAATCATTTTTAAACAGGACAAGGCCATGATTCATTCTTAACTGCACTCGCACGCTGTCACTAGACCTAGCAGAGGAGGTCCTGAGGAGCTGGATCATTTTTTGTGCCCAGTGCAGATGGCATAGCTGACTCAGAACGAGTGAGAGGAGTAAACACGCACACACACACACCTCGAGATGACCTTCAGATGGGCATTACCACACTCCACAGTAATGTCTGACAGACAGGTAATAGGAGACACACATTTCTGACAGACAGGAAGTGGGAGAAGAAATACATAAATAGACACACACACACAGAGAAACACCACTGCACGCCTCAGCACCTACTTGGCTGACAGAGAGTGGCGTCAGCAGTGGTCCTCGTGTCAAACTCTGTAAGCTGCAGTCTGACACACACACACACACACACACACACACACACACACACACACACACACACACACACACACACACACACACACACACACACACACACACACACACACACACACACACCAGCTCCCTTCCCGCCAAGGTGCCAGGGCCAGACCTTCACCATGTTTGATTTTGTTTGTGTGTTTTCGTCTTTCATACCAACAAAGCTTGAAATAAATATGTATTCAAAAGGGTAGCTGTGTCCCAGTGCTGTCAGGAACCTGTCATGTCCTCCGGCTGAGTCTGACATGCACACAAACACACTCACGGTCATACCTTGTGGATTTTTGAGCCTCAGATGTGGGAATGAGAAAGGGGAGAATTTCCTAATAAATTTAATGAATCACAATATCTTTTGTGATCAATTCAAAATGGGAACCTGAGGATAAAAACTCCATTGGGCACTACAGCTTTTAATAGTGTAACAGACACGGATGGAAAATCGTGGCAAGAAAAGTTCGTAAATTAGAGGAAATGTTTATTTACTGATTATCTTCTGAAAATTCACCCTGTCTATTTTATAAATGCATGTTTTTGATCTTATGATCCATACGTGTTTCATTTTTTAAATTAGTTTTTAATTCTATTAATTTTTAATCAAACTGTCATAACTCAACCCTTTCTTACAATCAACAGCAAGTTCACACTCAGATCTGCCTCCATACAATCAACAACCGATTCATTGAACCATTTATTGATGGATGTCCATCACAATGCAGAAGAAAGCATCTGTCACTACTTCCGTTACATTGTGACTTTTAAAATTACATGTCAGCATCATTGATGCCAAAAATGGCATTGATTTTCTGTGTGTAGCAACCATCTGCAAAGCACCATTTTGAACACAGATGTAGGATAGAAGGACAAGGTTTCAGTGAATTACGACTTGCAGTAAATTTTAGTCACCAAATGTATGGCTTCAAAAGACTTAAAATATAAAGCATGATAGAATCTGCTACATTTTCTTTGCATTTTCTAGTGCTAATTTTGGGGAGACATTTGTGGAATGGATTTCAGTTCTAATTTCAGTTCAATTTTAGTTCACCCAAAAATGAAAATACTGCCATCAGTTACTCACCCTCCTCCTGTTGTTGCCAAAATTGTTTGACTTTATTTCTTCAGTGAAACAAAAATATAGGTGTTTTTGATTTGTTTTGTTTTTTCGGTCAGTGAATACAATGGTACTCAATGGGCTCAAATGTTGTTAGGTTACCAACATCCTTTAAAATATTATTTTGCCATACATGTTTGAAGCAAAATGAGGGTGAGTAAATTTAATATACCTGCCTAATATACCTGCTGCTCTTTGTGTCAATAAAGTTAATCAAACAAAAGAGAAAATAATAACTTAATAACTTTTGACTGAATAACTTTTGTAGCCTTTATCAAAATACTGCATATCTTCACCGTATGAATTGTATCAATTGCTTATACAATTTCTGTACTATTTCTGTTAAATAGGCTACATCTATTGTACCTAAAAAGCTTAATTTTATTTTTTGTTAGGTTGTATTTGTCTTAATTGTTTTTAATTTGCTTCTTTGTTCTTATTTTTAATTTCAAAAATAAAATAAAATATATATATATTGTTATCGTGAAACAAAATGTATCATTTATCATATCATGGTCATATCACCCACCCCTATGCAGATCTATTTTGTGACAAAATTATGACAATTAAATAAAAAACCTACATTTGTGTTAATAACAAAACAGAATATAAATTTTCTGGTGAACTATTGCTTTAAAGAACAATTACAACTTCTATTTTAGCATTTCCGCATCCACAAGTAAAACAATGACTGCATCAGAGACTGTTTGTCTATCAATATTTAATTAAGCATATTTCAGTCTTTACCAGTCCATAACTCTACTTAATTATTAAGATGAATCAGAGAGGACCGGGTATATTTTAGTACACACAACACTGGAGCGCTGGTTGTTTTTTCTTTCAGCTGAGACCAAAACTCATTTCCTCCTCCTCAGAGTGAGCGTCACTGACTCTTTCCTCCAGACTGGTGTCATGACACTGTATTGATCATGTTCCACCCACTCTGCTTTTCTATTCCCACTTTTCATTAATATTTTTGCAGAAACAATCTGCTTCTTTTCTTCTCACTTCTCTCCCTCTCGATCTCTTCACCTGTTCCATTGATATTTCTCACTGGTACGATTTTCTTTTTCTACATTCTCTCTCTTTCCTGGAGCCTGAGGGCACTGGCAGCAATTAGCTGGAGTTCTGTTGTTCTGGGTGAAAGCTGCCCTCACAGGCAAACAGATTTTCTCAAGACACTAGAAAACGAAAAAAGCCAAAGTGGAAAAACACACCAGCACTCACAGATGGAAATATGCTACATAATGTAAGGTTGATGATGGTTGTTCCTAAGTGCATAAACATATGTGTGTGTTTGAGACTGCAGTCACTGAGTGCATCTTGGATCTGGATGATTCAACTCTGTGAAGTAAACAAAAAATGGATATACCGTGAAAAATGAGATTCCCCTTTGGTGCTGTACTGGCAGGAAACCAGTGTTGAATTCCAGTGTCCCGTTAACAAGCTCAGTGTCAACACCGGTCAGCAGTATGAATGGTAGTACTATGGATCATGTGCTGATAGTGAATAGAAAAAAAATCGAATTTCGATCATGGAGGACAGTCATTTGCCAATTATTTATGAAATCTAGTATAGTCGTAGGAAAAAGTACAATACTGTTTAAACGTTTGGGATCAGTACGATTTTTTTAAAGGCCCCCTTGAAAGGCACAGCATTATTCAATGTTTTGACAATTTCAGCTGAAACAGGAAGACAGGGCTGGATATATCGAGCAGCTACCCCCTTTTTTTAGAACAGCCAATAGCGTTTAGTTTATAACACAGCCCGGCCAGAGCTGTTGAACTTGGTAAAGACGCAGTGTCCTCCTAATCTCTAACCGTTTCTCATCCTAATCTCTTCCATATCGCTTTAAAATATAGCATTCTGTGCAGAATTCAAATGGGTCCGATATATTTTCTGGTATGATCTGCTCTGTGCTATAGTGTCTCTGGACCGGAGCAGACTGTGTGTGTGCTGTGGCGGTTTGCGTGACACTAACGTGAAACCAGACTTCATTTGCCCCATGGAAGTCATATTTACACTGTCTGAATCATTCCCTATCCCCTATATGGTGTACTATGTGCCATTCACCATGTAGAAAAAAGTAATTGTGTGAACAAGTGACCGATTTCAGCTGCAGCTTCAGCGTCTATTTATAATGTAGGGGCGGGGCTTCAGATTCTACAAAGCATTTGATTGGACATCAAATCCAATAAGAAGCTATGAATGCTTATATCTTCTGAATGCGAATTGTGTCTTTGTTTTGGAGCACACTAGCTTATAGATAACAGTAAGGCTAACATATTCATACTAAAAGCAACAAAACTTAAATTTTGATTTCATGGCAGTTTTTTTATACTCACCAAGGCTGCATTTATTTGACCAAAAATACATTTAAAAATGTCTGCAGTTTTATGTAATTGAATGTAATCTATATGGCAAAGCTGAATTTTCAACAGCCATTCCACTCCAGTCTTCAGTGATAAAGTTCAGCACTGTTGCTTCTGTCCCTAAGAGTGTGTGTCCTGCAAACATGACTGCAAGAGCACAGCACAGAATGCTCAATGAATGCCAAGTGAAACTCAACTGAAGTCAGGTGAAGCAACAAGACAACAAACAAAGCACAGAAGTAATTCAATAACAGAACGATTCAGATGCTTCGGCATGACATTGAGAAAGCAATTCAGGTTAGACCTCGCCAGAATATTGACAGCAATGAAAGAGGAATGGTGCAAAATTTCCCCATTCCACTCCGGTCTTCAGTGTTGGTGCTCAAGTATAATTTTGATCTTTTTTTTCCAGGATATTTTAATGGATATAAAGTTCAAAAGAACAGCATTTATTTGAAATAGAAATCTTTTGTAACACTTAAATGTATTTACCGTCACTTTTGATTAGTGTAATGCATCCTTGCCAAATAAAAGTATTAATTTCATTACAAAACTCTTACTTGTATTTAAAAAAAAAAGAAAAAGTTTTACACCAACAGTTCCTTTATATTCAACAGAGCATATGCTGCCCAGGGCTGCACTTCTCAAAAGCATTGAAAGCCTAAGTAGATCATTGCCACCAATGGTCTCTACAATCAACTTAGCTCACAATGCTTTTGAGAAACGCAGCACAGATAATTAATTGTATACTGAGAGATAATTCAGTGCTGTCCAAAATGTGGCTGACACATCAGGATTTGGTCAGAGTGATAGATGATTGAAGTCCAGTCATCAGCACATTTGCATTTAAAGACATTAATAATCAGCAAAAGTTTGAGCAGTTCATTCTCTGACTCTGAGTGACTAAAACACAACGCCACTCTGGGGAACATTAGCAGAATCTGTTTCCATACTGACAAATACTGACTCTCTTCTTCACACATAGCTCAGTTTTTGAGCAATTAGGCCTATGTCTTTCACTTTTTATCACTCCTGTCAGCTGCTTTGTTATACAGGTCTCAGCATTACAGCATGCAGTGTATGTTGCACTAATGCAACATGTCGCAGCACAAAGCAGTAAGGCTCTGTATGAAGATCGAGGACTGAAACGAAATTCAAAAAAATGATAATATAATTTTCTAGCAGTTTCAATGGTGTGCAGTGAGTTTTTATGGAAGCGTGCTTGTGTGGCATGAAATAACATGGCATTTCAGCTCGACTGACAAATTTTATTAAGAGTCTTTATATCTGGGGCCTTAAGCTGCCCTGATCAGCATAATCCCTGTCCAAACAACAGATAATGAATCTGCCTCTGAAACAGCAGGCGGCTGCAGGAAAACCCACTGCTGATCTGTAGAAGATGAGCACAAATTATTGGATTTAAACCAGCAGGAGAATTTCTAATGGGTTTGTGGTAAGACTCCCAATGTTCATCAAAAGTGTCCTCTAGTTCAGGACAGACAGAGAGAAGATTTTCATTTCACTGACACACATAGATATGCACTAACACAAGTGATTTATAGGTCACGAATAGGCCAAACACAACCAAAGACTGACTTGAAATAGCATTGCGGTTTAAAAGTGGCAGAGAAAAGACTCGTCTACATTAAAATCTCTCTCTAGGATTAGGAAAACAATAGGGTAATACAACCAAATGCAAATCGTACCGCCTAATGTTTCCAAGTACACTTTTGACAGATTTCTTGTAACAATTTAATATTGCTTATGATATCTCTACATGAAATATGGTTATTTCTTCTCCTCAAATGCACAATCTGTCCTCTGTTATGCAGGGAAGCTTTCCCTGGTCTTTCTGGCTGACACACACAGCTCAATTCAAATCACTGCAGTCTGCTTTGGCCCAAACTGATCCAGTCAAACATGACACGGGCCATTGCAGCAACAGAGTAGTATGAATGAGGACAGCAGTTCATCTCTCTCTCTCTCCCTCTCTCTTTCCATCTCTTGGCATGCTCTGGTGGATCGCTTTTGAGATTAAGAAATGAATGCTTGTTGATGTAGAGATAGAGAGAGAGAGAGGCTGTCTTTCTGATGTCTCTAAACATTTGCGATTTTGCGTGCATTTTTTTTTAAACATAGTTTCAAATGTAATTTCTGATTAGAGGTTCCAATGGACGTGTCTGCCCATCTTTTGCAGCGCATGACACAGCGTTTTAAAAACGTAGCCCGTAAAAAGTTAAATGAATTTCCACTTTTAAAAAAACACGCCTCTATAACTTGCATTTCTTCCACACAATTCCGTTCACAAACTATTCGGTTATTAACGAGAGTAACAACCGCATTTTATAACCGAAAAATTTAACTGACTCCCTTAAATTTTCAAAATTCACTAACACATTTTCGGTAAACATGCGGTGTATGAACAGAAGCGTAAAGGAAAACTACTTTGTCTCAAGAATGTTTCATGTTTGGTTTCCTGTGTGGTTTTGGTAACTCACAGAGACGGACATAAATGCTGTGTGTAATCCGAAGATTTTAGATCTAGCTGTCTTCCACAGGAGATGCTCCTGAGTTTTGTAGCCCTGAAACTATTATTTTTAAATGCTGATAACTGGTTAAAATTGTATTATTCTGTTTCTAATCATTATTCATGAAACAAACAAAAAGTTGCTTACATGCTATAGTGGCAACACATCAGGTGCATTTGAAATGCCATCCCTTCAAACCATGTGGTAATAGACACATAGACAACTCTACTGTCTGAGTAGGTAGACTACATTTGAATTCTTACTTGTATATAGCATATGAGTAAAGGTAGTATGAATGAAATACGGACGTACTACACTCACCATGTTGCGCCTCCCTTTGCCTCATGGGATATATGCGCACTTCAGAATCTCGCCAGAAGTAGTTGGTCGTCCGGGTACTTTTCACCTATTGTTTTTCGAAAACTATAGATTCAGACATAGCCTACTACTCTGCAGGCGTATTATTTTTCGCATACTATAGTAAGGAAGTATTCGATTTCAAATGCAGCATAAAAGTACTCTGTCAAAAGTAAACTTATTTTTAATGCAAGAACTGGCGCTGCCATTTTTAACTTAGGCTTCATATCAGCCACTAGTTATTTTAGCTGTATAAAAATAATCTGTTATGCTGCTTGTTATTAGAAATGGGTATTTGTTATTCATATTATTAATATCTTATTATTTTAAATTTGAATCACAAACACATTGGTTCGTAGCATAAATATAATTTACTGCACTTAACTATAGCAGCTAATGAATCATGTTGAAAAATAAGGTTGATAAGTGCACAAAGTTTAGTACATAATTTTGGACACAACTCTAATAACCTACTGACTCCACTGACCGTGACAGATTCTGTACCTGGAAGGATATGATGTGATAAGATTTGTCTAGAAAAACATCATAATTATTCTTTCAATTTTGTCAAATTAGTTGCGTTAAGTGCTGAGTCTATGCGTGTGTTTAATGATGTAGCTGACCATAGAACAGTGCAGTCTCAGCTTGTCTTCTGACCATCAAATCCAGAATCTACTCCATTATTACTGCCATGCGGTGCTGCTGTCTCAGCTCCTCATTAAGCTGATTGATATGAGGATGCAGGCGAAGGTTATTCTGTGCACAATAAAATGACCATGACCATTTTATTTCTGTATTTTAGCATTTACGTGGAGCTTTGAATGTGGAGGCCTGCGGAGTGACAGCTGAAATAGAAAAACAAACAGAGTCAGTCTGAGTCCTCAGGCTAAAATGACTCAATGCACCCGCTGCTTTTATACTGTTTCACAGAGCCATTAAAACCTGCAGGTCTACTGGAGCAGGACTCAAAGGGAGAGGAAAGATGGAAAGAGACAAAGACAGAAAGAAAAGAAAAGAGGGTTGGCAGGAAGAATAGGGGAAGAAAGGGAGAGGGGAAGAGAGAAAGAGAAAATCTGCCGCGTCCGACAAGAACCGACATGTACAAACCCCTCAGTGACTTCAGTGCTTGACTGGAATAACCCTTACCTTCAGCACACAGCCATGATAGGACTCTTACTCTCTCTCTCTCTTTCTCTCTCTACGCACACACACACCGTGCCTCGGACCGGACTGGGTCAGACTCTCGGATAGAGTCTCTCCTGTACATTCTGACTCAGTTTGTTGAAGGTAGACGGGTATTTCACTGCACGTTTCAAAAGGTCAAGTGGAAAACAAAGGCAGTAGTATTCACAGATGCTGCACTGTAGTTATGTAATAATGCAGTCAAATGAAGTCATAGAACAACATTTCTTGAACCAACTAAATTATGACATTAGAACTCTGTTATACCTACACATCATGACGTAATTTTATGATTATTCTGACATGATGTGAGCTCCATAATATTAATGCTTGTTCAGACCAAGGACGATAACTAAAACAACAGCTATATTGGCGTTCACAACAAGATCATAATGTTCTGTTTATTATAAGCAGTGCATTTATGTCGCCTGTCACTTTAGATGCTTGTGGTCTTTTAAGTCCTGTGGATTCTTATTGGATGTCAATGTTTTTAATTGTTCATCAGCCTGAAAAAAAAAAATCTGAAAGTGATCAAAACAATATTGTTCTTATATGTTGTTATAGCTGTGGTGTGGACTTCCTTATTCTCATAGAATTAGAATGATTATTAAAATGTTAAAGTTATAGTTATTGGCATTATATATAATTATCATCCTTGGAGTTAAATGGCCTTTAACTAGACTTAACTCAAATAAAATACATGTTTCATTGTTCCAAAATCAATTAAATTGAAAATGGCCACAAAATTAGTTGAGTTGTAGTTTTGAATCATCACGACATACCTTGATACCAATAACCTAATTGCAATAACAATAGACTGTGCAAAGAAATGTAACACAGTTAAACATTTTTAAATGATACCAGTAAGCACATTATCTTTGGAACCCATAAAATATAAACAAATAAATAAAATGAAAGTAGTAAAGAAAAACTTTCTGAAAACTACTACTAAAAGCAACTCTGATTCCTTCTGCAGTAATTAGTATTGGTCATTATGATTTCACAATGTCCCCTACAATCAATTTAAATTGTGATGTCACAAAGTCCTCCTGAAATCAAATCAAGTGGGGAAAAATCCTTTATCTGTGTAATTATTTCCTAATCATCTTTCCTCACTTTCTCAGTGCTTTCTATCACGAGGAGGATGTGAGGCATACATTTGATGATTAGCTGGATGCCTTTCGTGCTGTTTGCTTTGTGTAGGTCACGGCTCACCTGTGGAGAGTAGCATGTAATCTGGACCGAAGCACTACAGTGATTCTGGCTGAGAAATAGATGTGCCTGTCACATCGAATTAAATTTTCGAAGAGCTGGCCTGGACCTTGATGAAAAGAGAGGCTTCTCTACACCAGAAAACAGAAAGAGAGGGAGGGAGGTGGAGTAGCCTACTGGAAAAAGAATGAAGCAAAAAGACAAGGTATGAAGGACAAACACACA
This sequence comes from Gila orcuttii, assembly GCA_026230005.1. Taxonomy (NCBI): domain Eukaryota; kingdom Metazoa; phylum Chordata; class Actinopteri; order Cypriniformes; family Leuciscidae; genus Gila; species Gila orcuttii. Next base: position 36,059,849 of record JAPDVR010000013.1, on the reverse strand, counting down.
GCATATCAACAGGTTAAACAACAGTCTCACAGTCTGCCTCATAAATGCCATTAGTAGTGTTTTATCTGACTCGACAGCACACTAAATGCAGAGATGTCCCTCTGGAGTAATTGGGCGGTCAGATGAATGTCTTTGCTCAAGGGCACAGTGGCGATAGCGGATCTGTGTAACTCTCAGTTCATAGGTCAATGTCATCTTGCTTTAAAACCATGAGCTTGTGATTGTCAAGGCTTTTTCAAAACTAACCTAAAAAAGGTTCCAAAAGTTTTTTTTTTTTTTTTTTGTAATAGAAGAACCATTTGGGGTTTTTCTACTGTATCTCTAAAATGACAAATTTAGTGAAAAGAATATATTGATAATCTGACGAACCTTTCCACTAGGCCTATGAAAAACATTTTGTGCAAAGAAAAGGTTCACTTGATGATAAAGGTTCTTTCATGGAGTGAGGCAACATGAGATTTCAATCCAGTCGGAAAAATATATGTGCGTGTGCATATATGGTTTCGTCATCATCTGTAATAAAATCACGCGTACCTGTGTTTTCTACATATCTCAACTAACACAGCACAAGCCATGAATGCCGACTCTCAAAGAAAATTACTCTATACTGAACCGGTTCATTTGAATGAGTCAGTGGAATAGAATCACGAAATAGCATCGTACCCGTTCATTAGTTAGTTTTAGCTAACTTTAGATATATAATTGTGAGTGTGGCAAGCAGTTTTTGAGATTCAAGATTCCTCCATTCAAGTAGATGGACTTGGGCTGCGTCCAAAATCGCATACTCTCTTGAGTAGGTACTTATTTTGAATAATTACTTCACGACAGCTAAAAAAGTATGTTCCATATAGTATGAATGTGTGAAATATGAATGTAATTTGGACATACTACATCCGCCATGCTGTCATTATCATGTGACCTACCAGCGTCAGTTGCGTCACTTCACTGCGTTTCACAAATCCTCTACCGTGGCCTCATGGGATAGTAAAGTGTCCATCGTATGCACACTTCAGAATCTTGCCAGAAGTTGTAGGTCATCCGGGTGCTTTTTGCCTACTCTTTTATGAGTACTGTGAATTCAACATACATCTTTCGACACATACTGTTTTTCGCCTAATATACAGTAGGGATGTATGCGATTTCGGATGCAGCCTTGATCTTGAATGCACGAAAAAGCTGCCAGGTGTTGCAAATATGGCTGGCGAGTGAATAGACTTTCCTATAAAGAAACTTTGTCGTTAGACTACGGAGTTTTTCATTTGTGTCCGATTCTAAACTAATCGGGAACCATTACTGTGATGCTGCCTATTCTGTTTACTCACTTGTTGTTCATTTGACAATGTGTTAAATTGACATTAATTAAAGGCACATTAAGTAAGTTTTTTTGCATTAAAATATTCAAAAATATATAGCACAATGTTATATAATTTGTTTAATTGTGTACTTATATTATCCCAAATATTTCCAACAATGTTTAAATCCAGAGAAATTCACAGTTTTGACCAGCGTAACGGAGTATGATTGTTTTGACCAAGTAAAACAGCTCTGCGTTACTCCACAATTTTATTTAATCAAATAAAATAACCTGTATGAGTAGTAATACAGCACTCGCGGCTATTTTCATTAGAATGAGATAAAATAATGTAAATTTAGGTGATCAAATGTAACTGTAAAATGTTAAACTGCAAATGTTAAATGAGGCAGTAGCCAACTAGCCTGACTACGTCAGACTTCCTACTTCCGCTAATTTCATTTCGCTCCTGTAGTCAGTCTGAGACAGCAGCCTATCTTTCAGTTTTCCACCGGCCTGAAAACAGCCGGGCCAATCAACGAACAGAGGGCGGGCTGAGAGCCGTGACGTAGACGCTAAGCGCCGAGTTTAAGATTAGGTCAGGGAAATCGAAAACGACCGAGGATATGGAGACGCGAATGCAATTCGCTCTGTTGTGGAGTATATTCCCGGCATTAGCAAACTGAAGCCCGAACAAGAAGAGTGTGTATTAAACATTTTGAACGGAGGTGATGTTGTGGCCCAACTCCCTTTGGGAAAAGTTTAATTTATCAACTATTACCGATCGTCAGCGAGAAACTGGGGAGCCTTTTGACAGGTCAGTGTCTCCTTTCTTTTCCAGGTCTTAAATACCGTAAAACTTCAAATAATAACCCGGGCTTTTATTTCCCCAAATTGTCGAACTGCACCGGCTTGTACTTGAGACAGGCGTCTATATGAGACAGGCCTTTAGAATTTAGTGTTGTTCATTGAGATGTGGTTCCTAGAGTCTCTAATCTCTAAAAATCTCCAAATGCTCCACGTGAAACCGCGGTCTTCCGACCTTTTACTATCTTGTCGATTGATTTTGATGAATATGCGCGAGGGAGAGAGAGCAAGACAGCGCTCGTGTTGTCTAAAGACGTGAGAGTGCGCGCGCGCGGCCGGGGCTCTCTCTCTCTCTCTCTGCTCGTTTGTGCCGTCAAGCGCAGCAGTCATTCTATTACATCACTCACCGATCAAAAAAGTCGTTTACAGCCATGTTCACTCCGGTATTTCGCTTGCATCATCAAGTGTTTACAGTGGAAGTTCGATGCATGATGGCTGTGTCGGCGCATAACATACGTCATAAATAAACTTATCTGATTGGCTTACGGGTAACCAATGATTTTAAACGTCAGTACGCGCCCCCTAGCGAGAGAGAAAACATTTCTCTATTATGCTATTCCAGACTCTGTGTACGAAGCAAAGTGAAGTAGCAGAGTCTGGTATTACCAGGCTAGTGCCCAACTACGGCATATAAGCATAATATAAAACAGCAACGTAAAATGTCCCAGGCCTGGTTCTCTCTCGCCCTTCACTGCCGTCATTCTTTCTTATATTTTTCTGGAACTCGAGGCCGGTGTGTCGTAGTCTGCTTCACACCAGAGTAACGTTAATAAAACATTAAAACATTAGCTCATCCATGCTCATGATTTTTGCCTTGAGTCCCATCGGATTGCTTTCCATCGGCTGTGGAGGTGAAGACGGGAAATCCCACGCTCACTCACCATCAAACTACGCCTTTGTTGTTTTGAATAAACACTGTGCCTTCAACTGACAGAAATATTCTTACAAAACAAATTGGATATTTCTGTATCACAAATGCAAGTAGTATTACTAGAGTGCATGACAGAATCAATTTGGAGTAAATGTATTCTTAATACAACTAGAAAAAAGCCCTAGTTTATCTTTATATGGACCAGCAGCATGATTTGATAAAAAGAAGTAACATTTATGAGTTATCAGTTGCAATTAGTTTTATTTGAAGATTTTAAATGTTATTTAAATGGAGCTCTTTTGGAGATTTTGGTCTTTCCCATTCAAGTAGATAGGCTACTTACATAGAAAATAGCTGCCTGGGAACTTACGCATGAGTGCTACATTTTTAAGATGCCATTTCACTCCATCTAGCAGCTTTTTTTTTTCTTTTTTTTTTTAAACACAAGAGCGTGTCTTTTTGAACATCTAAGACCTTGTCTGCCCTCTAGGAACACTTTCTCTCCAGATCTCTCTGTACAGAAGCATCTTTGACAAGAGAGATTAATCTAAGATAGAGGAGTATGGAGTTTAATGTTTACACCCACCAAACAGATTAATTAGAGGAATAGAGGAAGCACACAGTCAGGGACAAAATGCTCATTTATCATGAAGGGAAATGATGGAGAGCGAGCGAGATGGAGGAAGAGAGAGAGGCGCAGATGTTAATGCGCAGTCCGTCTGCTTTACAGAGAGGAAGTCGACGTAGTGTGAATTGTGGCAAATCATATTACAGGCTTCTCAACCTCTGAAAACTAACACCATTCGGACACAGAAAAATAATATCCAGTTATGACAGTTTGTAATTCACTTCTTCCCTGTGAGAAAAATTTGGCTTTGGACTTTGAAACCTCCCACAACAGCTTCTGTCAATCATTCAGTCATACTCTTCACAGACTGCTTCAAGAAGTCAATGTTAGCAAACAAGTCGCAATAGTCAGCGAGTAACCTATATGAAAATGCTATATGAGCAGTAAGTTGGGTTTTTTTGTCAATATTTTGATTAATATGCACGAAATGATCAATTCTGTGTGTATGTAGGCTTATGGGTAGCTAATAGAAAGGCCTCTGATGAATGAGTCAATTCTGTTTAAATTCCCTGTAATTTTATACTGGTTATTAAAGCAAAATGAAGTGGAACCAGAACATGGAGAAAATGTATTAAACAAAAATGAAAGAAAAATGAAAATGCCCCAAACCTGCGACTTTCTCTCTTCAGTAGAACATAAAATAAGATATTTAAAAGAATGTTGGTAAACAAATGGTTTTCGGTGACCATTGACATGAGGGTTAGTAATTGATGACAGAATTAAATTTTGAATCCAGCCCATGGCCTAGAGAGAAACAAATGTAACAGACCATATATGGTCAATGTTATTTTAGTATTATTTATATACTGATTTATATACGGACTTATTCATGTATTTTTTTCCATTGTTTCATTTGAACGTGTTTTTGTTTTTTTAGCTTTAATTTATATTTCAGTTTTAGCCTTAGCAATTTTAATTACTTAAACTTTTTATTTCAGTTTTGCTGCCAAGGCAAAATGTCTCATTTTAGGTTTTAATAGTTTCAGTTGATATCTACACCGTGTCAGATCACTGACAATAATTATCATTAATTCTCCAATAACCCCCCAGATCAATCTATTTAGAATATTTTGACCATTCCGATTCTGACAGACCATTATGAGGTGATCTTTGCATTAATGAAAACGGAGCAGCAGCAAAAGCAAAAAGTATGTTCTGTCTCTCAATAAACAGGATTTGGAATGGTAGAAAGTTCTTACACACCAGCTGGTCATTGAGACCTGAAGCACAAGACACTATTCATCAACCTCCACGAGATGCCAGAAACACATAGAACAGAGCATCTCTCTCCTTCACAAACAGAAATACACACACCACACACAGCTGTGTCCTGATGAATGCTTCTGATTTATTCTGCAGGAACTGGGGACATTTGTTACTTGCGACACCTCCCTCTCTTCCTCTCTGGTTCTTGCTTTGATAAAGCTGCCAGCTGCTCTAGTTACAAACACTCTTTTGATCTCTCGACTTCTGCTGGCCAAAACGGACTTCCGTCTTTACAAAAAAAAAAACCTCTCACCCAGAGCAAGAGACAATGGTGGGCCAGAGCAGAGCCTATATAAGCCAATGGATTGAGAGACTTAGTTTGAGTAAGAAAGAGAGTTTAAAATCCATTCTAAACTTGACTTAATAATCTAAAGACCCCTTTTGAATCATTCATGTGCCGTTACAGTAGGTCAGATCAGTGTGAAGCAAGGTTAAATTCTCTAGGGAGATATATTACATGAGGTGAATGAACCCAAAAGGTGCAAGTGTGTCATGTGAACAAAAACTTAAATGTCTGACATCTTATCAGTATATATAGAATATAATAAGGCAGCTCCTTTTTAGCAGCAAACCCACCTGATGGGTTTGGTGCCCACAGTTAAATATACAGCTGGATCTTTAATGTTGTGGGCCTATTTTTTGTTCAGATACACGGTATCATGGATTCTGTCAAATATCAACAGATTAAAAAAAATAAAAACTAGACTGCCTCTGCTAGAAATCGTATAATGGGCCGTGGTTGGATCTTCCATCAGGACAATGATCCAAAACAAACATCAAAAACACCACAAAAATGGGTCACTGAGCACAAAATTAAGGTTCTGCCATGGCCACCCCTGTCCCCAGACCTGACAGAAGACTAAAGAGGAGAGTACAGTATATCAACATGGAGCTGGGAATCTGAAGAGATTCTGCATGGAGGATTGCTGATCCTCTTGTCCGAACACATCAGGCATTATAGGAGAAGACTCAGGGCTGTTATCTTGGCAAAAGTGTATTAGACAAAACATTTCATGCGATTTCACCCCATTTTCAATTGTTTGACTTCAATGAATGGTTGGATTTTTTTTTTTTTAAATAAAGGTCAAAAAGATTAACAATGCAGATTTGCACAGGCTTCTTTGTTCATATTTATCAAGGCAAGGGTGCCAGTAATCCTGACCAGGACTGTAGATCATATTTAGATTGCATGTTAGAGTCTGCATCAAGTTCACAGTAAGCACAGATAACATCCATCTGTTTCTGCCCTACAGGTCAGACTTCACAGAATCTGCTGCATTACACGGTACAGCAAATAAACCTGTGACATTTAAACTGGCTGCCGTTTCTTTAATTGAATGTAACTTACCTGAGCACAAGGCTACAAACTCAAAACTACAGTGAGCTTGCTCTGATGTCCTCAGTGAAGAAAGGTCTAAATAAAACAGTCTCATCTTACGAGCAACCAAACTGTGCCATACGGGAAACAGACCTTTATTTCACATTTTACATGAAAAACAGTTTGTCTTCGGTTTTATCTCATACGGGTTTTATACACAATGTAAAAACTATATGAAGTTATGAAAATTTGATGATACACTTTGATATACTCGGTGTTCAGATTTCTGAACAATACATTATAATTATTAATTCAATATATTAAATGTATATTATACACACACGTTAGCAAAATGGACAAAAGTATTACTGAATAGCATATCAGAAATAAATATCTGAGAAACCATTTTGAAAAACCAGAATATCAAACAAACTGGAAAGTTTGGTGGGACATTTCAGCAAAACATTCTCTTTAAAAACAAAAGCATACACTCTTGCACTGAAGGGTTTTTTTATTTATAAGGTTTTACTGCTAACAGGCCATTGAGAAACGTGCTACAGCACAGAAATCTCCACACAGAAACTCTCGTATATGCTCCTATAAACTACAAATATCATCATTCAGTTTGTCTTAAAGTACAGGTGCATCAAAATCAGATGAATTATTTAAATAACTGTGTAATTAACCAATTAGAAGCTGGTGATTGTGACCTGTGAGGAAAAATTCCCAGAGGGCTTTTTTTTTTTTTTGCTTGAGAAACCTTCCCTTTATTAATAGTAAGGCTTTGTTGATTGCTCTTCAAAACGAAGATTAATACAAATTCATTAAGTAAACATATAAAGCATGTTTTCCATTCTGAAGCTTCACTCAGTGGGATAAAAATGGTCTAAAACACTATTTATTTGTGCAGCTGCAATGCATATCAAATAAGTAAAAAATTTAGGACGAGGACAAAAAACAATCACATTAGTACATATTGTGCTTGGTTGTTTACAAAACATTTTTGCCAATAGAAAATACTGTATAAATAATAAAAAATATATATTTCACTTATCCTAAATATCTTTCAGTGAGGACACTGCCTTTAGTCTCTATGGCAACAAGACCCAAAAGCAGTTCCTACAAGGGTTAGTACTTTTGTCCGCTTAGGTGTGAAAGCAAACAGCCGGCAGCCCCTCCAGACACAAGCTCACGCCGCCTCTGCAGGTCAAACGCCCTTCCAAAAACTCCATATGAAGTCTGATGGCTGAATGAAGGATCAGGATGTCGAAATCATTTGCACTGACATGGGAGCATTATAAATCACTCTAAAACAATACATTCCACAAGCAGCAGTAAATGCACTGATTCCTGAGGCTCGCCAGGTTATTACTGGACGTTTACTTTTTCAAAAGAAAAAATAGTTCAGAGCCTACAAAACCAAATACTTCCAGTTATTGTCAGGTTTTGTAACAGTTATTTTGTCAGGTTAACTTTACATAGAACTAAATGCATAGATCCCAATTACATCCAGTTCTATTGAAAGCAGCGTTTTTTTCCAAACAAAACAAAAAAGGAAACACCAGAAGCACCAATAAACTGAGTGAACAGTGAGGCAGACAAGCTTGGGAAGATTTCTACAGCGACAAAGATGAGAGTGCAGGAGCGGAGTGAAGGACGGACTGCCTCGTGCACATTTACCTGTTAGACTGCGTGAAAGTGAGTGTGTGTGAACTGTAAATGTGTATGGACCTCTGAAAAATGCATTTGTTTGAGTGAGCGAGCGGGTGAGTGAGTGAGTGAGAGAGTGGTGTGTGCATATATGTGAGAAACTGTGAGGGTGTTCACACACCAGATTTAATCGTGTTAGTCCGTGAACCAGACCAAGGTAGTAGATTCATTAAACTGGTTAAAAAAAGAACACAACACAAAATAATATCAGCAAGTTAGTAAAATTCTTACTAAGAATGTTTTATTAAAATAAATGCCAAGGAGGTTAATAAGAAAAAAATAACAGCATACACCATAAAAACTAAATGCAAGCATGTAAAAATACCTATGACAAGAGGAACTAATAAGTTTCCAATGAGTTAAACAAGCTAAAGAATCAGCAAGAAAACAAAATAACTGTAGGAAAAGGCAACGCTCCCAATGAGAGAGACATATCTGAGTAGAGTGGGCCGAGAGGGAGGGCAGAGAAGAAGAGAGGACATGAAAAAACAAACAAAAAAAACGTGTAGTGGGTTTCATCACAAAAGGAGATCAGAAAAAAATGACTTGTACATAGAAAATGAAGTTAGAAAAATACATTAGAAACCTGTAACAATGGCTGTAATTTACATTATTACACATGTAGTAGGCAGGCGGAAGAGAACAAGAGATTTCTCCATACACCTGATGGACTAACCCAAGTCCAAAACATTAACAGCACGAAGTAACATGGCAGAGGGGATTCGTTTAATACTGTCCATTTCTCTGTAGTCATCTCTGCTCCTCTCTAATATTGCATTTCATTATTTTAATGTTTAAAAAAACATGTATCTAACACTGAGAAGAGAAAAAAAAAGACATTGACCTTTTTTGTGTAACAAAAGTGAAGAACAAGACTAAACCAGAGCCTGCCAGGGTTACAGGACACAAAGTTGAGCGTGATCTTATTCAATCTGACGAACACCTCCGGTTGTTTCAACGATTGAAAACTGCTCGGGGGAGATTCGGTCTTTAGATTGTGATTTGATACTGTGGCTCTTGTGACAGTTTGGCACGAATGCGGTAGCAGACGGATATCCTTGTGACCTTCTCCCAAATATTTTTAATAAATTGCTATATTTTCTCTCCCCCTGCATGATTTCTTTTTCTCAAATCAGTGCACTGTAAAGCTACATATTTCAGTTGTGGAACACCAAAACGGACATTCCCAAATTGAGCTAAATTCTTCTTTCCCTCTGCCCTTCTCTCTCCTGGTCTTAGAAAAAAAAAAAAAGTACTTCCTTGGCATAAAAATAATTATGTTTTGGCAAACACGATTGCGAAAAAAAGTTGAGGCAATGATTGAAAGTTTTCAGTTTGCAAGTCTTGAAACAAGAGGAGGTATCAGGTGAAGTCCAATTAAATGATTTCTTTTAGAAATCTCCCTTCTAAAACACCTGGCAGACTTCAACATCATGATTGGCAGTTGTTCTCGACAAAAATCACAGTAACCAAATACATAGACAGCATTGCTGATTTTGTCCTCATAATATAAGAATAATAATGCAATAAAATAAAGAGAAAAATAAAACACTGTTCAAATGGGGATTAAAGGGAAAACAACCAGACTTCAACTTAATTTTGGGAAGACGAATCATGGCACATAGTTAGCTGGTCAAATGACTGCTATTCCTTTGCATAGAATAGATTCAGTGGCACAACACTGCAACAGCCTTGTGGTTTAACTCTTGGGGTGCTTCCTCTTCACAAACCCTCCCTCGCTCTGCGCTCTCCTAGTTGGTGCTGGATATTATTGAACAGAATGTAACACTCGGAAAAAGAAACGACCGTCGGTAAGGCACTTATCTCTCTAACTGTACTCTTCTCCTCTCACATCATGCAATTCCTTCAACATTCCAAGGTTTGACTATTTTGGTCTGCTTTCCCTCCCCCTCTGGCCAATAGCATCCAAAGTCACACAACATTTCTTTACCACCTACGCTGTACTATTCTACAAACGTTTATATATATATAGATTTTTTTTGTATTACGTTTCAGATTTTGTAACTGCAAGGTAAGTATAAAAAGCTAAAATTGCCAAAAATATATATTTCTCCAGCACCCTGTAAAAGTATTTAATTTTGATCTTTCTGTATTTTAATATGCAATGACATATCTACATTTGTATACATTATATATATATATATATATCATGTATGTATAAAGCAATTCGAACAGGCAGACATGGCTTTCACATCCTATTTTTTTTTTTAAGGGGGTGTATAGAAATGAGAGAGTGGGCTCAGTAGCGGGGGATGTGCAGGACACATTGTGGATGGGCTATCTGATACGGGCATTTGAAACTAATCGAAATAACTCAGTTGCTTCTCATTCGTGAATTTAAGTTAATAAGGGTATTAACAAGAACACTTGCATTTTATTTCAGCTCAGCTGACTAATTTTTGGAAGGTGGGAGGTTTTTTTTCTTTAGAATAAATCAGCAGAAACAAAAGAAAGAAAATTGTGTACATACAGCAGTGAGGTAATGCCCTCCCCCGTTCTATCTACCTCATTCATCTTCCTTAGTGTTTTTTTTGTACATCCTCAAGGAAATTAGCGTCTTGTGGTACAATTCATCACCATTTCATCCATTTTTGATTCATCATTATAACATACAGATACAGGCATGTCATCAAACCTTTTCAAACCCTAGACTAGCATGACAGAACCCTTGGCGGTTAGATACTATATATATATATATATATATATATATATATATATATATATATATATGAAATTCATTAAATGGAAACCCTTTGGCTAAATGCGCACACGTAATACTTTGTCGTTTTTTTTTTTCTTTTCTTTTATCGCACAGCTCATTTAAAGAAAGATTTGTAGAAAGTTCAGGCACTGTATATGTAGGGAGGGGTTGAGAGTTTTTGGGATGGCATAGTTCGGTAAACTGATTCCGGTTCATATCCCAGCTGTCCAACCCTGAATATCCTAGATTTAAAGACTCCAAAAACACTTCACCCCAATCTATCCTGCTATTGCCCTGCCTGACTCTGCCTACTGCCTCCTACTGAGCTGGCACAGATACTGCAATGAGCAGCACGTATAAATCTGCAAGTATAGCCAAACGCTAATAAGATACATGAAAACATAAGAAATAAAATAGGGAGAAGTAACAGAACAAAGAAATCAAAACAAGCTTTTTGCAATCTGTCATTGTAGCCATGCTCTAAGTCAGCTGGACAGGCACACCCAGAATGTGTCAGCACAGTAAAACTAATCAAATGAAAAACAAAGGATTACATCAGAGAAGGACAGGAAATACACAAGTTGGTGTGAGTGCAGATTTCTTTCCTTCTTTTTCTTTTGCTGATTCATAGTGAGAGTTTAAAATGGGTGGGGTAGCGTATAGACATAATCTGGATCCTGAAGCCCCGTTTAGCGTTATAACTGATAAAACTGGGGTCATCATCTTTTTTTTAAATTTTTTTACTGGAGCTTTGTGAGTATAAATGCATTTAAGGGCTGAATTAGCAGAAGACGCTTCTTTATTGCTTTTAAACTTCAGTGCAGATTTTTGGGTAACGCAACATCACTGTTAACATCCACCCAGTCATTTGAGGTTTAAAAAGAAAAAGAAAGAAATAATAAAAAAAAAAAACATAAAATAATTAAGTATCATAGTTGTTATCGCTACACAACGTGTTGGTATGGAGGGTTGTTGTGTTTTATGTTGGTTTGTGTTAGGATCACTGCTCGGACAGGTGCCTCTCTCTCTGCGTCCACCAGGCTAGCAAAAGGCAATTACCAGTTAATCTGATCAGCAGGCAGGCTTGGGCGGCTCATCATTGGGTGAAGAGTTCAGAGTTCAGAGGTCATTTGTTAGTTGCCGGTGGCGGCTAGGTGGTTAGGAACAAAAACAAAAAGAAAAAAAAAAAGGTAGAAAAGATATTAGTTAGCAAGAAGAGACCGGAATGACATCATTTTAACAGCAAAATGAATGCAATCTTTGTTTAACCCCAAAATCCATGGCCAAGAGACAAACATAGGCTAAACCTCGTTATGATCATGACACACTAACGTCATGATCAGAGTTCAATTAGAACGTATTACATGTAATTATAGCGCTAAAATGCCCCATGTTCCCACAAACAAAGCAGAGAGGTATAACGTAGACAGACGAGAAACACATACAAAATAAAAAAAAAAACTAGTAACATTTTAGTGTCGAGTCGAAATGCGTGTTACGAACAGTGTAATTAGTTGTGAGGGGGAATCAGAGAGCTAGTGCTACGTTACGCAAATAAACAGATAAAGGTCGCAAAATATCACTGGATTTTTCTCTTTATTTTCAGTAAACGTATACACAGGATTCAAAAATACATCTGCTATAAAAATACTCAAAAAATAGTACCTTTAGTAAAAACTAAAAGATAACTGGGTGTGGAGTACATTTTACACTTAAAGAGATGAACAAATAAAATTCGATGAGATTAACCTGAGACATAAAACAAAAGTGAGGCAATAACTTAAGCACTTAGACAATGGCTTTGCTGGCAACGGAAACTTATTACAGTACCTTCTTTAAAACGATTTAAACAAATCAGAAAAACAAAGCAACACAAAACAAAGAATAAAATCTATTTTTTGGATCTAGATGTAGTTAAGGAACGCACTGATATATAAAACTTAAACAAATGGCATTTAATTCAGTTACAGTCATGTTTCCATAAACCTGAGTGTTTCCAGAGGCATTTCATATGTAAACACATTTCCACAGTAAAGATACGCAGTGTATATAAACGTATACGATCCCCCGTTCAGAGATAATGCAATACAAAGAATAAAAAAGGTAAAAGTATCTTTTCTAACTAACCTCTGTCTGCGGTCACTATCCTTTGGTAAGGATGGACCCGTGAATCATGTCTCCGCACTTTAGTAGCCATTGCACCTAGATTACAACAGGTCCATAAGGTTAGAAATGTTTCAGCCCAGAAGAAAAACAGACATGTAAAGCCTGTGGAGCACAGCTAGACCATGCAACCAGCCTCAAACACTGCAGCAGAACTGTACAAACCAGAGAAATACAGAGTATTTTTACCTTTTATTTAAGAGATCCATTCAAAAAGAGGCTCAATTTGAGCAGGCTAGCTGTGAAACAGACTTTACATGAATTCTCATCTATATGTAAATTGTTTCTACATAGAATACATATTCACAATATCAACACATTGGGTAGACAATTCATAAAACAATACAAGTGTAATAAATGCATACCAAAAAAACCCAGAATTTAATAAATGTATAACCTACAACTTAAAATTACATAGTAATTGGTTTAACTCGTAAGATTTGAGACGGGCGGGCAATGGGGGGGAGAAAAACGAGGTGTGTTTTATTAAAAAAAAAAAATTATTACAGTGGAAGCAGCGTCATTTGATAGCAAATTGTAATCAAGTTTTGACACCCTGTGATTACTGTGTGACAGCACCTGGTTTTCTACATTTCAGCAAACCGGCTAAAATACAAACTCTCTGCTCACAAGACTACATATGTAAAAAGACAAGATGACCAATGAAAAACAAAATAGACGGAAAATTCTAAGCACGTTGATTATAAAATTAATTAATTTACACTATCTCCTTGTTCAATCTCAAAGGTAATGCACAGAACAAATCGATCTGAAACAACTGTTGATAGAGTAGTAATTGCTTCCATGGTGATGGTCTTTTCAACACCAAAAGCAAAATTCTCTATAAATTGTGAAAAAGTGAAAATGCATTCTCACACATGAATGAAGTTGTTTTACTCTACGTGATATGTTTCTTGCTCTCTATAGTCATTCAATAAAATGTATATATATTTTAATTGTGCTTGAAATGGAATACCAGATAGATGTGGAGCTGGCAGTTGTTAATATGGTTGGTATCAGACTCAAAAGAACAAAATATAAACAGTGGTAACAGACAAAATGTACTTATTTCTAAGTTCTACCATTTCGGTAACAGACAAAATGTACTTATTTCTAAGTTCTACCATTTCTAATAGTACACCTCAGTTATTATTATACTGTGATATATTCCTATATCAATGCACAAAACGGAATAAAGCTTGCATTTTCACTCGTATTATCGATCATATCAGCTTTTAGAATGCAACCCAACTGATAAAACAAAATTCACTTAATGCAGTGTGACGATTAACAGGTTATTTAGTTATAAATTGAAAGGGTTGATGGGTTGTATTGTGCATTAAAGCAAGGGAATTTTGTACAATCAGATGCGTTGATGTAACATTAAATTGCATGCCAAGAGTGAAACAAATCAAAACTGTGGCACAGACCTTGAGACAGATTGGTGAAGGAAGCTTTTTCAGTCTTATGATTATTGAGTGAGACCAGGAGAGGAATGACTCTGTCTGATCTGAATCTATTCACTGACTAGCCAAAGATTTAAAAAACTACAATAGGAAACTCTAGACTTATGTTTCCCCCATTTCTTTTTTTGGGGGGAAATCTTTATTATTGATTTAAGCATTAGTAATCCTGTATGACTCTGTGGATCTCAATGAGGTATGATGACTACCAACGTTAACGTTGCACTAACGTTTCCCTCGAACTGTGTGTATACGCCCACATGCTATGCTGCAACAGCAGATGTACAGCAAATCACTTCTGATTGCACAGAAGCACAGCGAGTGAGCGAGTTAAAAGGAGAGGTGGGGGGGGGGGTGGAGAGAGAGCGAGAGAGAGAGAGAGAGAGAGAGAGAGAGAGAGAGAGAGAGAGAGAGAGAGAGAGAGAGGGGAGTCTGGGTGTAGTTTGATGTTGGATCGATACTATAAGTAAATAATAGGCTGCTAAGCTTGTAAGTGTTTAAGTTTAAAAGTGGAAACCCCGGCACTGTCAGAACAACAGAAGACCCACATGTGCCAACTGTACAACATCCAGTAAACTGAACTCAGAAAGCCCTCCATCGGATCAAAGACTAAAACAAACTGAAGCTTTTCAAGGGTAACATTCAGCTGCTGGCACACGTGACTTCATCATGCTATTGATTGTCATGTCCACTTAAAAAATTGATTTTTTAATGTTTACATTGCTTTGATGCAAAGTGTCGAGTCTGTAAAAGAGGTTGTGATGTTGTAGTTATCTATCTATCTTCTTTGCGAGTGCTTGCAGAAGCCCCTCGCTAGACAGGGGAGTATGGGTAATTCTCTCTGAATAGGGTCGAGCACTCAAGTTCACAAGGGTAAAAATAAGACAATTGGATACAGTGAGAATAGTGGAAGAATTTAATGAACATCCCCAACGGGACTCTAGGCTCTTTCTCTCTCTCTGCCGCTCAGCACCGGTACCAAGGCCTGCTACAGCAGGGAAGAGAGAAATGATTTCAAAAGCCAGGAGAAATCCAAGGGGATCCACCAGTAGCCTGCCTGACAAAGCCTCAGGCAAGAAAAAGAGAGACGAAAAAAAAGATGTGTGCAAGCAAGCATGTCGCCACTGTCTGCGTTAGTGAGTGTGTGCGTGTGTCCTGAGAAAAGACTTCTTGCGCAGCAGCAAAAATAAATAACTACATACATACAAACAATTTGGACAGATGAACACACCTCATTTTAGACACATTTAAGTGGTCCCTTTCCCAGCCCGTCTCAGTGGCATAAAATATTTATTTTTGTGCCTAGGAAGCTATGTCTTTAAATCACCTGAATTACCCAGCCCGCTAGCATGAGCTAGTCATTACATATTTACCTTTGAGTGAGTCCTGAACGGGGCCGGGAGACGCCCCATCGAACATGCCCCCGTAAAACACCCCAGCAAAGCCCTCTTGCGGGACACCAAAGGGTGAAGTGCCAAGCCCCCACGCCCGCTTACCTAGGACTCCGCTGTGCTCGATGGGATATTCCAGCAGAGACGTGGGTGCCAAGGCATAAGGGTAATCATAGGGCGTGGTGTAGATAATGCCCCCGTCAGGCGTGGGGGGCACCAATGTAGGGGTGCCGTTGGGTAGCACGGTGGCCATCTGAGTGGGCCGAATGATGTTCATAATGGGGGTCCCTGCCGGAGTGGGGGGCCTGAGGGCAGACTGGGGGAGGACCTGACCCGCAGGGGATGCGATCAAACGCTGGCCTTGAGCAGCCGCTGCCGCTGCTGCAAGAGAGAACGCAAGGGTGGCTGCCGTAAACGAAAGAGTGAAAGACAGAAAGAGTGAAAAGAGAAAGAGACAGGATGACACAGAGAGAAAAGTAATGGGAGAGATAGAGCCGTAGGAGGAGGTTTGGTGTGTGAACGTGTGTAAAATTTTCAGAGCAGAAAGGGGAAAAATAGAAATGGACAGAAGGCACAAAAACAGATGTGAGAAAAGCACAGGCAGGGAAAGGAAAACAGAAGTACATGAAAAGAGGAGAAAAGAGGAAAAAAAGAGGGTGGGGGGGGGGGGGATAAAGGAAAATTAGTCCATGCGATGGTCAATGAACAACAACAAAAAGTCACATTCTAAAGCAAACTAAAACAAACCCCACAACCAAAATCATTACAGAAAATTAAATCAAAACTAAAACACAAGGAGAAACTGATGATTGATCATAACAGGGCAAAACGATCATCAAAACACAGGCACTAAATACACAACAGAGTAACTGATTTAAAGCAGCAGATCTGAACTTACTGTCCTGTGTGGCATGCAGAGGAAGCACCACTTCATGAGCTAAAACATGATGTTATTTCTTAGGGTTGTAACTCTACAGTGGACTTTCTAGAATTGATTCAACTAACTTGCCATAAGCTTTCCCACATGAATCAAAACCTCCACATGCCACTGGGACATTTAGTGCAGATGTTGAGAGGAAATAACAACAACAGGGCTGAAAATTAAAATGCTTGTAAGCATTCTGCACTGAAGCCAAACAGATTCAAACAGCGGTGCTTCTTCCAAAGAAATGTCCCTGTCATATATATACAAATATATTTTATAATATATATATATATATATATAAACAATCATGCAAATGTTACTTTCGAGAGCAGTATATACAAGCCCAAATTTCTCTATGTCAATGTGGATATGCATTGCAGTAATGGATATGTATGACATGGGCGGAGTTGTATGCAAATACCTTTGAGCAATAATACAAATTTATGACTTGAAGACAACCTAAAAATCACAATCATGCAGCAAAATGATTCTGTACGCTACACCAAGATTACACAGGCTGTGATTGCATTTGGAACAGCTTTGAAAGGAAGTGGGAGAAAGAGATAGGGAGGAAGAGAAAGAGGGAGAGAGAGAGAGAGAGACAGGGAGGGAGGGATAAAGAGAGACAGAAATACTAGACTGTGGGCAGATGATTAGATGTTTTCATGAGGAGTCTGCAGTGGTAAGGATTCTTTCTAGAATTAACACGAGCATCTTGTCTGAAAAACTCTAAAGTGCTCTGCTTTTTTAATTTCTCATTTATGGTCAGAATAAGACAGCACAAAAAAGTCTTCTATATGTCACTGCATGTGTGTGTGTGTTCATTTAAACATGGATTAAGGATGGATATAAGAGATGGATTATGGCTAACACATACGGGTGTGATTTTGCATGTGTTAGCATTTAAACAAGTGTCTTTAATCACTGTGAACACAATCACAGCTGAACTCATATCATTTCTTAATAGTTGTCTTTTGGGTGTGCAGATGTTTAACTCATTTTATTCAGGAGTGTGTGTTTATACAAAGCTCCTAAGTGTCTAAGCTGTTGGTGTAAGTGTCTCTCCTTACGCGTTTTTATGTTGGTGTCTCTGTACGTTCCGTTCAGAATGGCCAGCTCCATCAGCTGCATCTTCTTTAGATTATCTTCTCCTTCCGCCTAAGAAAAGAAACAGACCCTTATTACTCACACAATCAATCACCAACTAGCATTAATGCAAAATCAAGTTGGAATTTAAATTGAGTGAATATATAACCAAAGTGAAAATGATTAATAAAAAGTAAATAATAACTAATATATAACTATAAAATTATATATATGCAAAATTCCTAGAATCTAAATGAACAATTCTTAAAAAAAAACTAACTAACTAACTAACTAACTAACTAACTAACTAACTAACTAACTAACTAACTAACTAACGGTGGGTAGTAACGAAGTACATTTACTTCGTTACATTTACTTGAGTATTTTTTTGGAAAAATTGTACTTTTAAGAGTAGATTTAAATGTGGGTACTTTTACTTTAACTCGAGTACATTTCTAATGAAAAAACTGTACTTTTACTTCGTTACGTCGGGTGACGTTCCTCTCATTACTTTAATTTAATGCAATACATGTTGGTAAAAGCGTAGTTTATTCCAAGTACGTTGTATCTTTTTTATGGGCACGAGCGATGCTCAATTTACAAATGAATCACTCTTTTGAGTCGATTCTGTTGAAAGACTTCATCAAACAAGTAGGCAGATCTGTCTAAATCGGTTCGCAAATCATTTTGAATGATCTGTTCAGTTTCCTGCACGCACTGAATCGTCTGAAGCGCTTTCAATTCACACTCGACTCGGAGTCGTAACAGGAAGATTTAAGAACGTCAAGAGCGTTGATGAAGTGGCCGTGGACCTACAGTCTAGTGAAAGCAAATCTGCAAATACATCATATTTTTGCCAGCGATGAATATCTTTATTAGCTGAACATCTTCGTATGCTGTCTGTGAAAGACTCATTTCAATCAGGTAATACATTTTACAACCAAACAGATTATTACGCCACGATAGCACTACTACAAAGTATGACATTATCCGTCTTTTGGTCTGGACATATACATTAATTTATAGGCTACATTAAATAAGCTACCATTGTCCACAGTTTATGAAATGAACACCGGCTATCCCGCGGTAATGTGTGTGTATTGTGCAGTGACGTGCAAACTCGACTTGAAAAATGTCAACCAGTTTTAAACATGCTTGCAGAAAAATACATTTGATTACATTTTGGAGAACAGACAGAAGAAGATCCGCCGATGTGCATTTGAATGTAAAACTCTGCAGAGTCACTTTATTTCGACATTGTCTAATAATCCAATATATGATCCGATGTAACAAGTAACTAACTACTTGAGTAGTTTTTTCATTGGATACTTTTTACTATTAAGTAACTATTAAGATTATTACTTTTAGTAAATATTTCTATAAGTACTTGTACTTTTAATTGAGTACAGTTTTTGGATACTCTACCCACCTCTGTAACTAACTAACTAAGGAGTAGAACGCAGTAAACACATCTACTCTCAAATGGGAACTAAAAGTCTAGTGCTTCTAGACAGGGAAGGATGTCTCAGGGAAGGATCTCTCAACACAGAGCTACTAAAATCCCCAAAAAAGGCAAAGGGACTCGTATTTCCAACAGCAGAGAAGAAGAGGTAGGGAGGGAGGGGAGAGAGAGAGAGAGAGAGAGAGAGAGAGAGAGAGAGAGAGAGAGAGAGAGAGAGAGAGAGAGAGAGAGAGAGAGAGAGAGGAGCAACCAGCTGAATTCAGATCTACATATCAAGCTACAGACACACTGGAGGACTGGGATACCTTTAACTTTTCATGGTGTTTCAGAGTTAACTTAGGAGAGCACACATCAAAGGCCAAACTACTTTGACAGACACCATATTTGAGTGGTATTGTGAGAATTGCCCTTAAGAGACTTTGACTGCATAAATAACACTACTCTAGATTAGTCAAAGTCTACACATCCACATGACTCAAAGCTGAGAAAGTAATTTCCTCAATCAGAGAGAAAAATAAAAACTGCACTGAAGCTACGGAATGCCCCCGCATGAATGACTCACCCATTCCTATGCACTTCAGTAATTCAATAGACACAAAAACATTCTCTTATAGAAAGCGAAGTTATTGTTTGAACCCTTCACAACCGAGGAGCTCATGGATAGCCATTGAAGATGCATCTATGCGCTTGTTACAATAACGCCACTCATGTGAAGGCGGAACAAAGAAAACAGACTCAGGTTAATCCAACAGAGCGCAGAAAAGAAAGGAAAAACCTTAATTTGTCCACTTGACTACTTCTGAGCCTGACAAAACACAGTGATAAAATACTGATAAAAACAGTGTTCAGCGCCGTCCTTCACACATTTCACCTAGGATTAGTCCTGTAAATTTTGTGAGACCAGATCAAATCCTCTACCACTAGCCTATCATACACAGTGAAAATGAACAGACATGCACACATTGAAAGTTTCCAATGACCGAACAGCATTCCTGTCACACACCCTTCCTCCGCCCTACAAATGATGTCTGTTCGCTCTTACACTGGCTAGCAGATCTCAGTTTTGGCACAGCTGCTCTAATACTGTCTGAACTGACAAAGAGTCTGCCATTCAACAAAAGCAAAGATCTGCTCCGGGGTGTCCTGTTCAAGCATACACACTGGTCCTCAGCCAATGACGGTGAACCACCACTACAGAGCCACACTGATAGATACGATAAGCGCCAAAAGTGTGTCATTTAGTTACACTCATGGCATTCTAGAATTTCCACAAAAAACAGAAGTTAATAGGCAGAATATAAAGGCTACTCTTTTTCCATTCAATGTGAATGGACGATCACAATTTTTCTGTTTGAAGCTGACTTTAATGAGAAACCATTGCTATATAATCTATTATAATGGGGGGGGGGAGTGGGGGGAGGGAAACATAACTAAAAATAATTCACACAAGGTAAAAAAAAAAAAAAGAAAAAAACCTCTTCGTATTACAACAGATTAAAGCAATAGGTCAGTGCAAGGAGGGAAATCAGGGTCTGGGGCAGCCGGGCCTATTTATCCCTCTAAGAGGGGTGAGGAAGAGGATAAACAGTCAAAAAAGCCCCAAAACACCATAAACAATCACGCTCTTATTTCTGCTGAAGCAGGACTTTGTGTTGTTGGCTCAGCTCTAAATCCAAATAACAACATCTCAGTGTTGACCGTAAAAGCAGATGGAGTCGATTTTCTCTCGTCCCACAAACTAAGACTTTGTTTCAGGCTCATTCTGCAGCGTATTTAATGAGGCTGCAGTGCCTCTGGTCAGTAAGAGTAACTCCCCACAGGTCTGCGATGACAGGGGTTAGTGGAGCAGAGACTTCCTTCAAGGGCCGATGACGCTGCTCCTCAGAGTCACTGTAGAGTGGACATTTCTGTTTGAGGTCAGGTCAGATTTTTTCCTTCATTCTTTTTTATAACATCCTCTTTTTCAGAATCTTCCTCTCGAGATATAGGCATTCACAGGATGTTTGTAAAAAATAAAATAAAATAAATTATTGCAGGTGAGAGAGGGGAGGAGGAAGTAAAATAAAGAAAGTGTGCGTTCCAGAGAGCTGTGTCATCAGATGGGGGGAGGCTCTGGGGAGACATCCCTCTGATTTAAGCAACAAAAGCTGACACAGAGAACGTTTCCACACACACTCTGGGTGTGAGACATCTGGGTAGGCCGCTCAATAATCCTGCTCTATCCACAGGAATCAGATTCAATCAATGGGGTCTATTTGTAAGGGCAGCGGAGTGAAGCGGCTCTCATTGGCCGTGGGGAGGACAGGGAACGATAGACTGTGAAAGCAGAGCTTGTGAGCACATCAATTTTACTACACGCATAGAACTACAGCATTTCCTCTATCGTTTACAGCCATTTCTGAGGCCATTTGCTTTTTCAGTCTGAGATGGTAGATCTGTGGTGTCCACCAGCAAGTGCTTATATCCAACAGAAAATCTTGCATGCTTAAATTATATTGGAATGAAACATTACATATACAGAGCCAAGTCAGGTTTTTACGAGTGTTTCCTTTCAAGTTGCAATACAATTCAAGATCATCTTTTACTAAAACACAGACCACCAGTTAAGAAAAGTGGAACACTCAGAGAAACATTTAAGAGTGTTGACAAAAAAATAAAAAAAGAGAGTAAGCTCTATAATTTTTCTAGGATTATTAGCATTACCTTTGTCACTTCCAGCACTACCAAAGTTCCCTTTAATACAAAAATATCTTTCAACTCCACCCTTACCATCAAATATCCAACAATCTACATGATTCAGACAGTTTTATCCACCTCAGAAATAATTTCAAAAATCCTGACTGTGCTGTGAAAGCTTCCGCATGAACTTCAGCAGTCACCCAGTCAGTGAAGAGAGATTACTGTGCATGACAAGCAGTTACACCACCCTTCTGCTGTCAACTGCATGGAGGTAATGCCCTGCACACGCTCAGACTGTTAGCTTCAGTGGAAATAAACCTAAGCTTAAGACATTTTCAGAGTAAACTACTAATGTTTTCATTTATTTCATTTGTT
This sequence comes from Gila orcuttii, assembly GCA_026230005.1. Taxonomy (NCBI): domain Eukaryota; kingdom Metazoa; phylum Chordata; class Actinopteri; order Cypriniformes; family Leuciscidae; genus Gila; species Gila orcuttii. Next base: position 36,037,632 of record JAPDVR010000013.1, on the reverse strand, counting down.
AATGGAACAGAGGGCTTAAAGTTGGGTAGAGTAAAGTACAGATGTGTTCCTCGTTTGTAATGGTAATTAAAATGGACTTCATTGGGAACTTTCACTGAAAAGCTAAAAATCAATATCCTAAATGTACAGTGACAAAAAGTAAAATATATATAAATGCCTTTACTTTTATTCAGTGATCAATAATGCCTTATTAAAAAAATATCACTACTCAAGATCAGGAATTCAGATCCACCCATAAAAACAATGGATGGTGATTAAAATGAAGGGATTGAACACATCAAACAAGCATTCTCACAGTGAACCTAATTGTATTACACATAGTCAGTTAAATCTCTAGGCTGAAAATGCAAAAGGTTGCAAGTTTGATCTCTGAGCAGTCTTCCCCTAAAGCAAGACGCACAATGTGTGTCATATACATTGCTTTGAATATAAACGTCTATGAAATGACCACCATATGAAATATAGACCAGGTTGGAGCGTGATAGCTGTATTTAAAATGCTGCACAGATGTTTACATGCACTGGACAAAGGCACCCATACGGGATTACACTGGATTTCGCCAAAGAGGGCTGTGAGGAAAGAGATCAGAGTGAGCGAACAAACAAAATAAAACACAACAGAAGATGAGGAGGGAGGGGTGCAAAAACAGAGGGAACATTAAAGTGATCCATGATTTCCATTGGTGCAACACATTGTAAAACCTTCAGCTGACTCGCCCTCTTCTCTCTCTCGCTTTCTAATTTTCCCTCCCCTCTTCCTATTTCTCTCGCTGCCAGACGATGTTTTGTTCTGCTCCTATGATCCTTTAATGCCACCCAATCGAGCCGAGAATATCTTGAAAGGATTTGGGAAGGCTGATCTGGAGGTTTAAATACTGCCGGATTTGCATCAGATTCTGAGATTTGAGAGTCAAAGCTGATCCGCGTGCTTTGTGCTGCCTGGGCTGTCAGCTCTGGACTGTGACCCAACCTTGCCCGCTGTACAACCCCCCTTAACCTTGTGTTCATCGGGGGCAAATGGAAAGAATGAATCAGCGGAGGAAAAAAGGCCTGAATAAATAAATCTGCAAATCCCAATAAAAGCAGCACTCTTATGACAGCCCCTTGAACATGCAGTGTGGACTGATGGATCATATTGAGGCTAATTTGAAAACAGTGCTTCCCCGACGGCCCAGAAGAGGTTACTTCACAGTCAAGGATAGCAGCTGCAAAGCGAATACACAAAATTAAAAGTGTTGGCCAGCGCAGTCAAGGTCTCTACTGTGAAAGCCAAACTGCTCTGTGGGTCAGGGCCAATATATTAGCAAGCAGAAGGCACAGAGCCTAATATACCAATGCATGCTGCGTGAAAAGATGTTTTGCTCGAGCAAAATTGGAAAACATATTGCATTTGAATAACTGAATCCACACACAATCTTGATGACGTGTTCTGATGACTTCAGGAGACACTGTGTAATGGTAATGGGAGATAACAAACAGAGTAATGGAGACATATTGGGCCAAACTGCAACCAAAAGCTTCTGGAGTAGGTCAGGATGAACAAATAATAAAAATCTAAAACCAGACAGGCTACTTGTCCTGTGGCCAAAGATAGGAGGGACAAAAATGCTCAACATGCAACCAAATTTTGGTATTGTCTACAACTGCTAAAGTATGCCCCAACACAATCCTATTCACCCCCCGAAAACAGTGCGAGAAGATGAAAGGAATCATTCCTGGCTCTCTCTCCGTGACATTGGTTTGAGAGGATTCTCTAGATGCCAGGACTGATCCTACTGGTCCCTGGCCTCTTCTGACTCTGAATAAGCAGATAATTAGCCCAGACACCATGTAACAAGGGTGGGAGTGCAGAAAGTCAAAGGGGGCACAAAAACATCCCTGTAACTAGGCTAGAGTCCAAACACTGGCGTTTCAGTCTGCAGCTATTCTCCCCAAAGTAAAAGGATTAGTAGCTTGTTCAAAGGAAATGCAGTTGGACTGATATCCACAGGGGGTCTTTTATGGGAACCAGAAGAGATTACAGCCAACTGTTTTCAGAAGAGTGAGGGGCTGGACTAACCTCAAGAGGTGGGCTGCAAACTAAGAGGTTTATGTTATTTATCCAGATAGCTTGTTACAGGAAGGAGAGCTTGGGGATGGACTCCAACTTTTCAAAGTCACAAGCTGACTTTGGGCCTCTTTCTGGAACAAGTTATGGTTGCAACCAATACCCATACAGATTCTTTGTCCAGGGCCGTCTTAAGTTGTCATCTCAGCAACCAACTCAATAAAATGCATATGTCGTCAAACCTACAGTCCGTTATTGCTGAAAAATCATATTTCACTGTCAGAGGTCTGTCACACTGTATGGAAATGAAGACTATGACTGAACAAAAGGTAAGGGAAAAAGGGTTGAGATGCCAGCATTAGGCTAATTAGGGATGCACCAATAATAAAATAAAATGTTACTTCTGACACTAATAAGCTGATCATTTTATTTCACAATATTCCTGATAACCGATAAAAGGTTGATATTAATATATCTATTTTGTATTAAAACTGCTGTAGAAACCTTTGCATCACCATTCAAAAGGGGTTGTACAAAAATGTGACCCGTCACAGAAACCAGGGACACAAGTCGGCAGCACAACTTTCGAGCAAAATGAGAAAGAATAGTTTTTTTTTCAAAATTGGTGAATTTCATTTTTTTTTACAGAATCTGTTAGTTGAAATCAAGAAGAAGCCTCTCCATGTTTGAGATAGCAGTATTGGTATATTTAAAAGCTTACATTTTGAGGTTGAAATCGGCTTGTTTTCGGAGATTCTAGAACGCAGTAGGGGCGTGGCGTGTTATTGTCTGTGTGTATTTCCATACTGAATATGGCGCTTTTGTCCCCGCCCTCCAAGTGAACCGCATGGCTACTTATGCTGTGCTCTGGTAGGCTCTATCTGATATCAAAATTCAATGAAGATGGACGCCGCAAAGATTGTCGCAGACGAGCTGAACTGTGGCAGTTACACCGAAAATGTTTTCGCCGCTCGGGAAACTGAACCGGAGGTATGGGCGCGGCGCGCGCGCCCTCGGTGTTGAATATGGCGGCTCGGCTCGCTGACAGCGGTGGCTGGCTGTTTCATATGTGACGTCTCGATTGCTTTGAATGGGGAAAGTTTTGTGAACTGAACAGACTTAATGGACTGGCAACAATCTCCATAGAACATGAACTGGCACAGAGAATCGAAATAGAGGATGCAGTTAAGACCTTTGCTGCGATGAAGGCGATGAAGGCCTGCCGTGCGCGTTTCTGAAACGTAAGTTAAGCTTAATTTGCTCTTTAGTCGTTATTTAAGATGCTGAACCTGCTGATGATATAATGTGCTTGCGGACATTTCATTTGTGTGTGTATAGTATACGCACATAAGAAAGTGGTGTAAAGAGATTTGCAACAGTAATTTGAGGAGGTAAAATGTGATTATTTGGAAAATTCCTGTCATGACTGCTTAAAGAAAAATGCCAGCAGGCATTTGCCTCCTGCATAAACTTTAATATTGTTGACATTTTGGGCACACGCGCGTTGCGCACTATTTGCGTTATATGTAGGCCTATGGCTTATTGGTCTTTGTGTGTTGTTGCTGGTTTTGCGTTATATGTATGGCATATTGGTCTTTGTGTGTTGTTGCTGGTTTTGCGTTATATGTATATGGCATATTGGTCTTTGTGTGTTGTTGCTGGTTTTGCGTTATATGTAGGCTATATGGCATATTGGTCTTTGTGTGTTGTTGCTGGTACGTTGCAAATAGAGGGGCATCACAATTGTTTTCCGCCTAGAGCTGCTGCAGAAGTGCACTCATTCTAAGTGCAAAAAAAAGCTGTAAAGCACAGGGGGAGCTTTACAGGGGGTATGGCTTATCTAAATGAGATGTAAATGAGCCCTATTGTCACTCCTAGCAGCAGAGAGAGGTGAGAACTGCACAATCTTTCGAGGTCGTTTTCTCATCTTTGAGCTTTTTTAAGTGCCTACCTTCAAATGGCCACAACTTCGCCAAATATTATCAGATTTCCACATGTTACACATCGTTGGAAAGCTTGGAGACTACACTTTCAGAATCTATGAATAACTCAAAATGCCCCAGAACCGACTTGTGTCCCTAGTATCCGTGACTGGTCACAAATGTTCATTTATCAGCATTCCTTCCTTTGCTCAATATTTTGTCTCTTTGGCCTATTGTTGATTTTTTTTTTTCGGGGGAGGTACAGCAAATTTTTGGATGGCATAAGTGCAGGCTAAAGGACTAGGTCATGCTAGCTGAAGCCGAGTTGTTTGGTTCATGATGCAAATCGACTGAACTTTTTCTTTTAATCTAAATTTCCTGCTTAACTAAACCTGGGAGAACATTGAAAACTGTAGCACCACTTCTATCCCAGCTAAATTATGCTGTTGCACACTGCTATGCAGCACAGTGTACTTTGAAATGCATAGTTAGCCGATAACTGGGAGGCCCTCAGGGTCACTGTTGGAGCACTTTACAGGGACATAGCAGTCTGTGAAGAGTGGGCAATTGAAATCCCAGAGAGAACAACAACTTAACGAGACTGCATGTTCACTAGCCAAGATAAGTGGCATTAACCCAAAAGCACAAAATGACGCCTGTCTTTGTAAATTATGCATCAGTATCATAAAAAGACGCTCTAATAGAACAGTCAAAAAACAGTTAAATAAAACGCTCCCTACAGCATCAGTTTATCATTTCCACTTCAGAAAGGCGATTAACATTAGACTATTTTTCAACCAGAAAACCACTCAGCAGCAGACGAGAGCATCTAAAATAATGTGATGTGAAATGTTATTTTTTTAGACCTTAAACGCCAGTATTCTTTCTATGCAACTACTGTCTCATTTGTAGTGACACTTGTTAAGCCAGGAAAATCACTTTAAAGCTGAAAATTAAAAGACAAATCCCATTGCACTGTGTGAAGTGGTTCACTTCGCACATCGCTGCTTGAATTTGTGCCTTTAAAATGGCAGGTGCTCAGGTGAAAATAGGCACACAGTAAATCCCAGTCTATTCTGGGTCTGCTGTTTCCATTCTGTTCAGTGAGTCTGACGAACTGCCAGTCCAACGGAGCGTTTGAAAATGCTGCCAGCAAAGGACGGATTAGCATACAGACCCCAAGAGAAGCATTTTACTGATGCGGTTCTGGTGGTCAGTAAGCCCAGGGTGCAAACCATGGCTCCAACCAAGAAGACCACGACACATAGAAGAGGACAGCTACTTTAGGGAAGAAGATAAAGAGGGAGCGCATACTATAAAGCAGGACTAGCACAGAAGGATAACAATCTCAACCTCTTGGGCCGGAAATGGTCCACACTGCCAGGATCAGCTACATTATCGACACCATCAGATATAGTGTAAAAACAAAAAAAATATTGCCAGCGCTCCATGGAAAAAAGGCTCTCGGGAATGTCTCATTTGGCCATATTCTTAAAATAACTCAGGAGTAACACATGGTCAGTTATAAGAGGACACTGTAGTTTGCTTCAATACCTAAGGCAAAGTGTACACTAAAAATAAAATTAAAATCTGGCCAAAGCAGATTAGGATACTGATATCATATAGTGTGATATTTTCAGATAATGGCCAGTAAAACAGTAAAATAAATAATTAACACTACAAGTGAATTTAGAAAAATAGAGAAAAATAAAACAAGAAAAATAATAATAAATAAATAAAAATAAACATTTGTTTTGAGATTTGGTAAAGATGACATTTTACAGTTTTAAATCCAATTATTAGTGTTTTAAAAGGTTAACTTTAAGTGATTGTTAGATGACCCAACTGCAATCTGAATGTGAAAATTTGCTAAATTAGCATACACAATTACATATCCAATATCGGTCAATATATATATCCAATATTGACCAACACAATTTTGATTAATACGATAAAATATAATTTCTAATAACAATGAAATGAAACAAACAATGAAATAACTATTTGTGAATCCCTAATAAAAGTATTCTACCCTTCTAAAATTCTCTGCATATGCAAAATACAACACTGAGCTTTAAGCATGTCTACAGTATCAAGTCCCTTGACCCTTTGTTCTGCTTGTAACAACACTTATGCAAGGAGGAGCAACGAGCACTGATGTCGCTCCAGCTATCTACAAGTCACGTCACAGAGGCGGCGCACAGGGCTTTTACAAGCTCACGGCTGAGGATGTTCCCATTACCCATGATCCTACGCTCTAGACCCTGCAGCTGGGGCTTGAGTCTGATCAGATGCGACACATGCTCTGAAAACAGGGACACAAGAGCACTCTCGGATGGGTTGCACTGACCTGCAGGGCAACTTGCACGCATTTCGGGAGGCTGTCGTCACAGGTGGTTGCATTCACTATGATTTTTTTCTGTCTTTTGTCCTCCAAGATCTTCAATGATCTCGGCCAAGGAAACTCAAGCCGTATTGAATCCAGTACAGTATGGTTACGTTCCAGCCATTCTTAAGTAAAAAATGCAGATGCATGCTTAAAGCGACAGTTCTCTCCAAAAAATTGGACCCCACTGACAAAGTCATACAGGTTTGGAACAACAAGTAAATAAGGAAATTATCTTTTTTTTAGGGTTAACTATCCTTTACATTACATGGAATCAGCACACCACTGGCATTACTAGATGCTCAAAACAGAGCAAAAATAAATAAATAAATTTTAAACCAAAAATGATCAGTAACTGGACATGCATTCTCACCACACATGCCAAAACCATGGCAAGCAGCCAGATTGCATTTTGTACTGGGTTGTCACATGGGTCTGATTGGAGGTGAGAGTGATTATGCATGCTCAAGAAAAAGGTGTTTATTGATCACGAAGGGCTGGCTGCCCAGAACAGTTGTCGTGTCAGGCAGCGTACCACAAGATACGCAGCCCGCGAGCTGACGGCAAGAATTTGGCTGACGAGGACGTTACGCCCCACAGAACACGGCACCTGTCGTATATTCTACACCATCTGTCTCTCCCTCGCCTTTCCTCTGAGCCTAAGAGTGAGTGAGAGGTCTATAACCAGGTGTATGGTGTGAAATTAACTGCGTTCCTGAATTGGGAAAAGATTACAAATGCAAAGCACCCATGACAACTCACAGAGGCTTGAAACCTCTCTAGATCAGGACTCATTGTGCTTGGCAGAGGCACTGAATGCTATGGTTATTGGAGTACACGGGATGAAAGATGTGCCAAGAGACGTGTGTTCGAGAGAAAGAGTGTGTGTGTGAGAAAGAAAGAGACAAGAGAAGGGAACAGGGCTCTAGGCTACAGTGCAAACACTGCTAACCGAGTCACTTTGTTACAGGCAAGGACGAGCCCATTCACAGAACGATGCTGGGAGCGTTGTGTGAGCAAAGCTCCCCATTCCTCTTCTCTCTCACCTCCCTCCCCCTTCCTTTGTGGCTTTTTAAGATATTGGAAGCATCATGGAGGACACAGGGAGCAGCAAGTTGGTTCTCTAGTCGATTTCTGCCTACAAGCGCAAGCAGAGTTGAAACAAACTGTTAAAAAAGGAAAGCTATAAGAAAGGAAAGAATAAAGGAAAGGGCCAGACTGTTGGGCTACATTTACTATACACACCTACGTAAAGTTTCAAAGCCACTGAGCTCTGGAGGCAAAACTGTTACTACAGATGTCAATCTAGCAGGAAGTTCCTCCCGGACAAACACAAAGTGTTTCTACATGTTCTTTATAGCCAGGGGCATCCATAAAAGAAACTATTAGTAAACACATTCACTTAGACGTATTTGAGAATTAGAATATCAGAGTATTAGAGAATTTAAACTTGCGTGTGAAAGGGTTCAACTTTAAATTTTTGCTCACTCCTGTTGACCCAGCACGCTGACACTAAAATAACCCAGAAAAATATTTCGACACACCACTTTAATTAGCTGAGGTAAAGGGAATGGACACATAGTGGCCTAGATTCTTAATGAGATGTCATAGGTGTGAGCTTCTATTTCCCATCATTCCCTGGTGCACCAATACCAACTGGGATCAGACATGCTAAAGAACGGTTCTGTGTATATAGCGCACAGTTTGCAGCGAGGGGCTATTTAGGGTGAATGTTGGGACAGCAGGATTAACACTGACCTTAAATACCAACACAGCTATTGTCAATGATAAGTGACTTTCTGCTGTCTGTTAGACAGATTCTCTCTCAAACACACACCTTGAGGGGAAATGAGCAATGTCACCTTGTAGCACAGAATCTCTCATGGTAACTGACACATTGCATCTTCTAAAAAGCTAAATCCACAACACCCATCACAGGTGGCTGTTCTCCTGGGTTTAGCACCCCTAACGAGAAAACCGATTTGTCAGGATTTTAACACATTTGAGAGGCTAATTACTTCGTAGGAAGGAATCATACTGTTTTATTCTCTCCGATCATCTCCAAATGGGCTGAAGTATAAACTAGTAAATTAAATTAACAGGGATCTGATATGTAGAAGTGTCCCTGGACTCCAACGCATCTCTGTTTGTAGCATCTGCTCGTCATCGAATCTGCTCGAAATTAGAGCTGCTTTGTAAACGCAGTTGCTATAATCCGTGCAGCTTTGCAAACTGGTAAAGTAAGTATCCAAGTCTGCAAATTTAGAGACAAACGATTACAGGACAAATTGGCATAAAGGAAAGGGTGATGTTGCTTAATCTTGTTGGATACAAGTACATTAAAATGTACACACACGATAAGATCTACTCATACAACCAACACATTTAAATGAAAATTAGCAAATGCAATTTGAGAGAAGATCACCGATTCATTTTTAATTAATGCCTTTCTCAGTTCCTTGTGGATTTAGTAACAATCCACAACAGTCCGCACATTCTAACAGTTAAGTCATATTTAATGCATGACCATAACAAGGATGTGCAAACTGTATTTTTACAATTGATTTGAATTGATCTTAAAGAAACTTTGAATAATTATAATAGACGTGTTTGATAGGGACGTGCACATAGGATGTGAACTTGTGTTCATAAATGGTTGTACAGAGAATAATGTAAAGGAACAAAACACACAAGAAAACATGATTCTAAAGATGCAACTTAACTGAGGGTTTTACACCTTACAAGCTACAGCTATCAGTGTGAAGACATGCATTTTGTGAGTCAGATTATGTTTGTACATGTGTGCTGATTGAGTGCTGATGTGTGCAATGCAACGTTTACTGAGCAGAGATGTTCCAATGATGATGATACATCAAATGCGTACAGTTGGCATGTTCTTTACAAGGAATGTTTCAACTGATGCAAATGTACCACTATGTATACACCGAGGGATAGTTTCTTAATGTGGAAAGTGGATTGTACCATGTGTAAGCATGAGGTATACATTCCATTTTAAACATAAGCAACATGTTTTTCTACCTTACAAGGAAGTTGTAAGTCCCAGAGTGGTGTATATAAGCTCAATCCTTACTGTACTGACTCAGAGAAACAAAGGCATGAGCGGGTCAGTGAGGAGAAACCCAGAGAAACCATTTACAGCTGGCATGATGGGGTGAAGGGATAGAGAAATGGGGAACAGAGAAATCTGGAATGAAGACCACCTGTCATGTAGCCTTATTCTTCTACGCCGGTTTCTCTCTGTCTGACACATGTACAGTGGTGTGAATAAGTTATTACCCCCATGCTAAAGTTGCCTAAAAAGAGGAATAAAAAATCATCTTTTGGAAATTGATCTTAATGCCTTAATTAGAAAAATGAGGAAAAATCCAACCTTTAAGGACACCAATTTTCTTTGTGTATGAATAATGTATCATAAATAAATAAATGTTCTTCCATAAAATACAGGGTGCATAAGTCAGGCCCCCCCTATGTTAAATTCCCATAGAGTCAGGCAGATTTTTATTTTTAAAGGCCAGTTATTTCATGGATCCAGGATAATATGCATCCTGATAAAGTTCACTTGGCCTTTGGAATTAAAATATCCCACATCATCACATTCCCTTCACCATACCTAGAGATTGGCATGGGGTACTTTCCATAAGATCATCTTTCAATGCAAATCAAACCAGCTATTAGGCTAACTGAAATAACACCATGCCAATCTCTAGGTATGGTGAAGGGAATATTTTAATTCCAAAGGCCAAGGGAATTTTATCAGGATGCATATTATCCTGGATCCATGAAATAACTGGCCTTTAAAAATAAAAATCTGCCTGACTCTATGGGAATTTAACATAGGGGGGGCCTGACTTATGCACCCTGTATTTTAAGGAAGAACATTTATTTATTTATGATACATTATTCATACACAAAGAAAATTGGTGTCCTTAAAGGTTGGATTTTTCCTCATTTTTCTAATTAAGGCATTAAGATCAATTTCCAAAAGATGATTTTTTATTCCTCTTTTTAGGCAACTTTAGCATGGGGGTAATAACTTATTCACACCACTGTATATTAAATAATAAATAGAGATCTCTTGGCAAAAGTAACTGGTGTCTGGTTCCGTGAATCAAATAATAATGGGGAAAAAGGCTTAATTCCAAGTCTACAAGCGTTTAATCGGTGTCCATACTCCATAGACATGCATTTGTCTCCACCGTCCTCAATTTCTGTTTAGCAGTAAGGTACTAGCATCACTTAGCTTGCAGAGAGTGATTTGTTCCACATTTCTCACAACATCATAAATTTGAACTGTCATCTTAAAAAGAATCATCAGCCCTCCTATTCCTTATGCTCTCACATGAACCGCTTGTCTTCTAAAGTTACTGATCATTTCCTGAGCTGTAAATTTACAAAACCGGATAAAACTGAATTTGTGAAGCGCTAAATCTTAATTTTATGCTCCAAGTCAAACTCAAAAAGATTTGGATTTGTAGACCTATGTTTCCCTGAGTGTTTCATAGGTCAGAGTTTTACAAGTCAATGTGTGTGTCAGTACTTTCATGAACAAAGACGGGGTGTGAGAAATTGAGAGGGACAGAAAAACTGTTTGACCAGCATCTGGTAACCCTTTCAACCTATATGATTGCTGATGCACCTAGATTTGCAAGCATAATTAGATAACAAAAAGAAACTCTACACTGCATCACAAGCTGCTTTTGATGCAACAGTCATAGATATTTCAATAAATAAATGATAGAAATAAGTGCACACATAAGAGTTAGAGATATTCAAGTTCTGACTAATAACCACTAAATTACATTCTTTTTAAAAATATCGAACACAAAAGACATTCTAAAATAAATACTAAAATAAAAAGAATGAAACAAAACACTAAATTACCATTAAATAATTTAAAATGTTGATATTACCAATATTAAAAACAACAACAAAAAAAGGGACATTAACTGATAACTGATGTGGATAAGTGGGAAGTAGGCTGGTGGGTATCTGAATGACAGCAGAAAGGCTGTGTGTGATGCTATGGGTAAGTGAAAAGACGAGTGAGACTGGAGCGGAAGAACTGTGGGAAGCGATCCGTATATAAAAGTGTGGCACGATCCTTATCTTTTTCCTTCCTTTACGTTCCTGCCTTAATCCTCTCACTCGCTACTACCTTCATTACCAGCCCACCTTCGACTCAAATCTCTCTTTGTGTCTCTCCCTTCCTCTGTCTCTCGCTGGGAGTTGAAAAGTTCACAGGGCCTTTGAGCCGAATCTCTCAATCACCCCCCTTCTAACCCTGGCCTCTGAGGCTGTGTGTGCGCATACCCGCCGTTCATGCACTCTCTGAGTCTGACGATCATTCAAATGCTGTGAGGAACTGATTCTTTAAGCAAGGCTGAAAATTTCAATTTGGGTTTCTGCGAGCGGGAACCGTTCGGCTGTGGCAACTCTTCAGGGCTCAAGCCAGGATTACAAATTCATGTGGTAATGTGCTAGCTGCCTCTCAAGGTAGGTAAAAATCAATATAGCAGATGTTTATAAAGCAGAAAGCCTCTCTATGAGAGCTCAGAAATGCTACTGCCCCCATTATCTCTGCTCTAACCAATCAAATCATTTCCAAAATGACAAAACGAAGGGAGTCGAGGGGAAACAGACTGACCCAGTATGTTTTATGATGTATTTAATAAGACAATTTCATGCCTCTAAATGAGCCAAAGATATCCTCTTCATTAAGACTGCATGGGCTGAGATGGACGGCTTGTCATTTAATCCAGTTTAGCTTGGCATGATAAAGGGCAATAGTCAATCTGCCACACAGAGAACCAGCAGAAAAAGCATGTTTAAGAAGAACTTTATCTGTATGGACTGACAGATCAGCCAAAAAATTTAAATTCTGCCATCATTTGCTTACCTTCATTACATGATCACATGGTCGTGACTACTTAAGTCACGGTCATAATGCAGCAGGAAGTGTGTCACTTACAAAGACTTTGAAATCATCAAGTTACATTTACACAAACTGCTTCAAACTTGTTTTCAACTTCAAGACACGGTTGATATAAAATTGCAAAAAGTATTATTGATATTGTAAATAGTGTTGTCATAGTAACATCAAATTTTAATACTCATTTTGAGTATTTTTGAGGCTTTAAGAATTCATTAAAATTTAGCACACACATTCATACAAAGGATATTTAGAATAATGGTTCAAATGTTTGTTCACACAATTTAAGTCAGTGGGGCTCAAAACACTACTGAACCGCATTGACTCACATTATATGGTCCAGAAAAAAAGTCCTACATGTATAGAACAACATGAGGGTGAGTAGTAATGACATTTCACAGTTTTGGTTAGACTACCCCTTTAAAAAAATTTAAGATGAACAAATACAAATAATTTACAGTATGTTAGATCTATGCTGTGAAAATCTGTTCTAAAAAAAAGATATTAGTTTTGTATAAAATACCAAGAGTGTTGTGTAACATTGAATGAAATACAGGAGCAGAGCAAATACAGTCCTCCAGAGACCCTGAGCATGGTTTGTGTGTGTGTTTATGGCAAAAGAGGGATATACACAGTGAAGATGACTTTGATCTCAGGGGTTCATAGGGTCGGTGCGAAAATTTGGAGAGCATGTAGCCATTTACTCATATCCCACCCACACACAGTACAGAATGACTCACACACACTCAGCCAGTCGTGTTTGTTTGTTTTCTTCCCGATTAGCGTGTGTGTGTGTACTCATGTGCATGTGTGTGGAAGGTTTAAGGCCTCCCTGCTCAAATGGAACAAAAGAGATATAAGCATAAAGGAGGAAAAAAAAAATCCCCAAACAAAGGGCGAAATGTGGGGTTTCCGGCCAAGAGATAGATGGAAAAAAAACCTGCAAAAAGAAACAGGAGACAGCGAGTGCCTGAGAGCAGTCAGAGAACATCTAGGACTCTGTGTCCTGCTCTGAAATGAAGTGAGAAGCACATGGCTGGGTGGAACGGCACATGGCTTCTGGCCGTGTTTCAGCGGGTCAAAGCCTTTCCACCATGTTGCCTGATAGGGAACAGGCTCTTGCAGCTGTCCAGCCATTCTGTTCACTGCAGGCAAAACAGCCTGGAGCCAGAGACCCTGGCTTAAGCGCTCCCACCCCCTGCGGCAACCGTTGGAGGAGCGGAGAATAGAAAGGTGGAATGGGGCGGAAATATGTGGGAAGCAGGTTGCAGAGAGCCATTTGTTCTCTGTTGGGAGCCTGAGATAAAAATATCAAATCTAGCAGAAGACTGAAGCCAGGGTCAAGGGTGGGATTAAAATCCACCCATTATGCACAAAGGCGTCACACCCAGAACAGGAAGCAGGATAGAGCATTTTGCTAGATTCAACACTGTTGCCTTACATCAAATCACAAGCCTTGGGCAGGTCTGTGGAGATGATCTCAGAGGTCAAAACATTGGTAACATATCACTTCACTACCACAAGTATGATCGGGAAGTATAAACACGTGTTTGCAACTTACTGCAGGCACCAATAGCTTCTTGACCTCTTCGACCGCTCTTCTCATCTTGATCTCGGCACGAGTCTGTGTGTCCTCCACTGTGATCAGCACATGCAGCTCTTCATTTAGGTGCTCCCAGTTCGGCTTCCCTCTGTTCTGCTCCTCCTGAGAAACAGAGAGAGAGAGAGAGAGAGAGAGAGAGAGAGAGAGAGAGAGAGAGAGAGAGAGAGAAAGAGAGAAAGAGAGAAAGAGAGAAAGAGAGAAAGAGAGAGAGAGAGAGAGAGAGAGAGAGAGAGAGAGAGAGAGGTTAGCAGCAGTGATGACAGGACTTTTTTTTTTTTTACAGGACATCAAACTTTGAGTCAGTGTGAGAGTGACACTTTCTTGCCATAGATGACCGCCCGCAATCTAATGCAGCCTCACAGCGAATTAAAGACTGCTGTTCTTCAAACAGCAGCTATTACCCCAGAGCACATTAACACGAGCTGGGAATCTGAGTAGAATATTTACCACCACCACATTCACAATTAGTCAGTTAGCTGCCACATGCAATTTCACCAGAAAAATGACTGTAAAAATTAAACAATTCTGGTACCTAGTAGTCTTTCTACTAATTTTTAGTGTGGTCATAATGTTGTTCAGAACACACTAAGTTTTGTGAGCAGCAATAAAAAAAAAACATATTAAAAAGTCCATAGTAAAATTTATATTTGTTGTGCTTATTTGATTTGCAATTAAAACAATATATATAATTATTATAAATTACATTTGTGATATTACTTATCTGGAAAAAAGAGCTTAATTATTACTTAAATAAAGCTTGAATGATCACGATCAATCCGTAATAGTCATCAGCTGCAAAAACTCTGATCGAAGCATCCCTATAGAATATTATTTAAAATATCTGTATATCAGCCTAATTCAGTCTCTAAAAAGTTGCAGGTTATACATAAAAAGCTACATTTTTTTTGATCAGTGCAAGTCCATTGCACACTGATCTAAGTGGAGACCAAAAATATTTCAATTTTAAGCAGAACAGGCAAAACAATGAGGCTCTTAGAGCACAATTCTCTCGGTGATCATTTAAAATGGTCTGCAGTTGGTGTGCATGACCGTTTGATTGGCCTGGGTTAACAGCTGCCTCAAAAGAAAGCCATTATGCTACAGTAGAGCTGTCTGAACAGTTGGAGGTGCTAAACCGTTTAAAAAAAAATCTTTAGGCTCTTGAGGGTGAGCCTATTGGTGGGCCTATTTCAAAGCCAACAATTACCCACCACCCAAGCTTTCAACACCTCAAGAGCCTGACTGTTCAGTTCATACCAGTTGCACTGTTTTTGAACCTGGTCAAAATGATAAGCCCTCTTTGAAGGATTTTTTTTAAAGAAATTGGGTAATATAGGACACCAAGGTATGGTATACATTTCAATCTTCATATCAAGCAAATCTATAGTAACATTACTGTAACATAGCAAAAACATATTTAAATAAATAAAATAAAAATATCCACTTTAAAGAAGTTAAAAAGTTGGATGGAGCAATGCTAAAAACATTTTATTTCAAAAGCATATCCACTTCCCATTGCACACCTCTTATGCATGAAACGATCAGTAATACAAAGACAGAATTCCAAGGGAAGTCGTTTAAAGACCACTTGACCGGCCCTAAACGGCTCCTGTTCACATTGATTACAAGTACATTGTCGGCATCTGTCCCTCCCCCAATGTTTCCAATGATGCTTTCAGATCATTGCTCAGTCAGACACCTCAATTAGCATGCCCGCTTCACAAACGACCATGGAGTGGTGGATCTCAGCGGGGAGGAGAAGGGTCCACCTGACACGCTTACTAATACACCGACTGAGACCCAGTCGAGTGCCTATGACACCGCTTTCCCAGGCACTGCCATGGATACTGTTGCTATGGCAATGATCAATGTACAATATACTGTGAATGTGTGCATTAGGGCTATCACAATATAATATTTTTACTACACAATTATCATGGCCAAAAGAATTCATGATAAATATATTATTGTGATATTACATTAATGTGGGATAAATAAATAAATAAATATATATATATATATATATATATATATATATAAATATATAAGTGATGCACCGAAATGAAAATTCTGGGCCGAAACCAAAACTTTAGGATGCACTTGGCCGAAAACCGAAACTGAAGCCGAAAATGGCTTCTTTTAAAAACGTATAATAATATAATATATATATATATATATATATATATATATATATATATATATATATATAGTACAAAACCTAAAATATTTTTAACAATAAATATAAATAATAATACCAAATAATATTATTCTTCAAGTTTTATGTCCCATCAAATAAAATAGTTTTTTAACAGTTGTGCAAAAAGATCCACAATTCTCTGAATAACTGCACACAAAATCACAGAATGGCAGTGGGCCTCTATTCTGCTGCTGCATGTAAACAATTTTTTACTTACATTTTAAATTGCTGTGCAAAACAACAGTGCAAAAACAGCACTAGAACTTAATCCAAACTCAAACTGTAAACAACATGTAAGCCTATTAGGGGTGGGGGAAAAAAATCGATTCTTAGGCCCTGTCCCAAATGGCACACTCTGGACTTGTGGACTTCCTCAGAAGCCACACTTCGGTGACGTCATGTAGTGCAGACCTATAGGGCCCTTAGCGCGAGTCCGCGAGGGCGCATTGAGAGGTATTTTTGGGACAGACTCGATCGTCACGCCGGAAACAGGAAGAAGGTCTCAGCTCAGACGTCGAAGCTGAATAAACTTAAAGGTAATCTCATCAGTCCCTTTATTAGAAAAATATCACAAATATCATTAAAAAAAATGACAGTCTTTAGCATCGAGAACAGGATTTATTTTATTTTCCCAAATCTTATGTCCATGTGAACTACACAGCCTGCTTTTACAGTTCTATAATATATGCCACCTGGGCATTAGAATAGATGTCATGGTTATGTAAATGATCAATACAGTTGTACATAATACATAATGTTCAATTTTAACACAAAATTAAAATGTAAATGAGTTTAAGAAAAATGTATAGGTTTTAATATTCATACTACGTTTATATGACTCAGTAAAGCCATGACATTCGGTTCTATTTATGTAATGAATCATAATGCGATCGTATTATTTAACACTCTATTATTATGTTTGATATATCAACCACTGGTCGATAATGTTTGTATAAACTGTAAGTAACAACTGGTAAAATGTACGCCTATATCATAAAGCCATGTTAACAGTCTGTGAGCGAAATCTCCTCCCATCCGTTTTCTGATTGGCATTTCGCAAGGATTCCTGGGTAATTAAAGTGCATGGAGCCTGCATCTATGCGGGCTTCGCGGAAGACCGCTTCAAGGGTACAAAGGGGGCGCTGCTGAGCACACTTCAGAGCGTTAAAATGCTAAATGGGACGGCCTACGGACTCGTAGACTCGGCGAGCACGCGCAAAGTCCACGAGACCGAAAGTCCGCATGAGGTGCGCCATTTGGGACAGGGCCTTAGATGCATCGCGATGCGGACGTGGACGATTCTGAATCTGCACGCGCGCTACACGGTTTGGAGCACGAGCTCTTGCTCGCTCGCTCTCGCTCTTCCGGGAGATTTGAACTAATTTGCGGGCATCAGGGAGCCGCTATCAATATGCGGCAGGCATCCCTATCTTTGATAGGCAGAAGCGTGATAACAGCTTGACCTTGAGTGAAACCTAAGCGCTTGCGCACGGATGGGAGGGGCGGGTGACATGAATTTTCGGTTTACGTTTTCGGCTGTTTTTTTTATTTTGGCCCGAAACCAATAATGACATTTTCAGCCGAACATTTTCGGCGGCCGAAATTTCAGTGCACCCCTAATATATATACATACATGTATGTATAGCTGCGAGCAGTAATTATTGAGGTTCAAGCGGTTTAAGGCCTTTATGACATGGGTGCTGATGGGGTCTAGGCTGACTCAAAATGTGGAGATGACACCATAACTAACACACACACACACGTTAAAGAATAATACTTAATACACTCTTAGCATGCTTACATGCAAATTTTGATGTAGATACAGATATTTGAAATAAATTATAGGTATTAAAACCCTTAGTGCAAGTCTCCTCTTTATAACAACGTTTTCAGGTTTCACATTAATTATGTGGCACAGTTGTGAACTGATGCTTCAATAGAAATGAAGAGATGAAATCTGACAAAATGGCAGATATTTGAAATAAATGGTTAGTAACAAAATGCTTCCTCCTAGTCTCCTAGTGATTTTCACATACATATTGTTGAAGATATAGATATTTGA
This sequence comes from Gila orcuttii, assembly GCA_026230005.1. NCBI lineage: Eukaryota > Metazoa > Chordata > Actinopteri > Cypriniformes > Leuciscidae > Gila > Gila orcuttii. The sequence continues at coordinate 36,019,466 of JAPDVR010000013.1, read as the reverse complement.
AATAAATGATAGGTGAGAAAATGCTTATTCCAGGTTTCACTTTTTAAACATAATTTTCAGGTCTCATTGTAATCATGTGATATTGCAAAAACATAACTCAAATGAATAAATGAAGTAAACCTTGACTAAATGTGATTTGCAAAGTTTAAATATGACTTCAAATGAAAAAAAAAAAAAACTTGAAAATAACTAGAGGTTGACTGATAGTGGATTTTACCGATACCGATAACTAGGTTTGACCGTACTTGCCGATAATCGATTAATCAACCGATATTTTTTCAAATGGACACTGGATAAAAAACAAACATAACACTCCAAGTAAAACAGTGCTGAACTGAAATGTGCTAAATTAAATGTATATATATAAATATGAATATTTTAAAATGAGAAGTTCTACAGAACGAATTCTACAGAAAATAATTTAAACATTAAAATATTACAGGTCAAATGTGTGTTTTTTAGCTATAACCTAGAACGTAAATTTCACAACACTCTGAAAGTCCCATAGCTTTCATGAACTAAATGCATTAGCCTATGCAATATAGATTTTTACAGCATGTATTAATATCTGAGCAATACAATTGTACCTTGATCATTCATGTTAGTTCATAGGACATTAAGGTTAACGGATAAAATAAAAATTAAAACTCAATTTAAAATGTATTACTAAATGTTAAAATGAACAAACTAACGATGAACAATACTTCTACAACATTTATTAACCTTAGTTAATGCTAAAAATGTAATCTTATTGTAAAGTGTTACCATTCCATATACATCCAAAGAGTCATGCTTAAAGATGGCCATCCTTAAATATATGCAAAGGTCAGAGCATTAAAATTACATATATGTAGGCCTATATTACATGTATAGTCTCTCACTTTATTTGCTTCTATTTTAGAACACTTGATGATTATCCAATCGAAATAACACTGTATTGTAGCGATAAAAAACGAACTGAAATCAAATGCGTTTCTGATTTGTTTATGCTTCTGTCAGCTACATGAACATACCAATGTTGAGAAAGCAATCAAGTCACTAGCTTCATATATGCAACTTCACCGGCTAATGAATGCATGAAAGTGACTAGCTGGATATAAACTAATGGAAATAGATGGTAACAATTGCAACATTAAACATTTGGGTCAGGTTTGCGTGCGTTTTTGCCACATTGTTTTAATCGCTTAAGGTAGCCACTACTAATGTTATGGCGCTTTTCCACTGCATGGTACGGTACGGTTCGGTACGGCACGCCTTGGTGCTTTTCCACTGCATGGTACGGTACGGCTCGCTTTAAATGGTACCACCTCTGTTGAGGTTCCAAGCGTACCGTACCGATACTAAAATGTGACGTGAAAACACTGCAGATCACTGATTGGTCAGACAGAATCGTCACTACCAGCGTCATTGTATTTGCGAGACATCAAACCCGCTGGATTTAAATAGCCAGTAACAGCCACCGCTGTAGCACCGGTTTTAAAATTACTTGCTTGAAGAAAAAACACTTCCAAAAAAGAAATGGCTGAATCGTGGTCAGTGGACGAGAAGTGTGCAGACGTTCCTCTTGTTGGTTGCCGAGGAGCGGATAAACTATAACGATCAGTCATAATCCCACCCACTTTGAAGCGGTACTAACTGCAGTGAAAAAGCAAACGAGCTAAAGCGTACCGAGCCGTGCCGAGTCGTACCACGCAGTGGAAAAGCGAAGCGAGCTGAACCGTACTGAGCCGTACCATGCAGTGGAAAAGCGCCATTAGTCCTCTCAGCCTCAACAGCAAACATACTGCTGTTCTTTCTCTGCTAATGCAGCATCTAGTCAACAAATTAATTACTTTATAATGATATGGCAATATGGACTGTAGTGTTCTATATTCAAACCGTTTTGCTGTGGGTGTTATAAACGCGCATTTGAAGTGTCAGTGCTCTCTGTGCTGTGTGTGCTCTCACGCAGCCTCACGTGTTACAATAAACACGCGGTGCCAGTGATAGTTTATATTTGGCCTCTAAAGGCCGCTCTCGCTCTGTATAATGCCAGAAGTCACTTCTCAGTGCTCTCATACTGTGTAATGACAGAACACTCTTTTCAGCCGCTCCAGCAATGGACGCAACCCGGAAAAACTATCGTTATGGATTTTTGCCGATAATGATAGTTCCACCAATCAACTATCGGTACCGATATATCGGCAAAACCAAAGAATCGGTCGACCTCTAAAAAGAAATATATTAGTGAGCAGAATGAGCCAATGAGAGGTCCTCTGTTGCCATCTGGTGCTTATGGCAATTTCAGGGAATTTATAATAGGAATATAGCATTTTTCACTTTTTAACTGTTGTAGAGGCACCTTTTGTCCGATCTCCAATAAATTTTGCATGCTTGTTTAGAGTCATATGTCACATATGCTTCTTTTCAAGATGCATAAATTAAACCTTTTTGATAATTATTGACCTAGAGAGTCCAGAGAATTGTACTGCATTGGTTTTATTCAGATTGAGCGAATAACCTAGGACTAGTTCGCGATAGTAAGTATTTTTACTAGTGGTCAATCGGTATATCGCCAAGGCCGATATATATGCCGATTTTTTTGATTGGCCGATGTGTAGGACTTTTATTTTGACGGCACTTCAGACTTTTATTTTGATGGGCAGCGCTGAGAACACCAGCACCAGAGAAGAGAATGGCAGCGCCTGATCACACAGCGCTCTCACATTCTCCGTCTTCATTAGTTTACTATCTCAGTCAGTTATATCTAATAATTTGTTAGACAGAACTGGTAAATAAAGTAAATGGTATGCGAAAAAGTAAAGCGTTGCTTTTATATTATTTGTAACAGAAAACGCAAACAATCAGGCTAAAATACTTTATCATTAACCAACTATATCAACATTTTGCAAATGCGCATCTACATCATTTAACCAAATCTCTAAATATCTAATAAACATTTAACTTCACAAACCTTGCAGATTTAATCGAATCCAGCTGTGATATCTTGTGAAGTGTGCATTTGTAGCCTGCATAAATGTGTTAGTGCGAGTGACGATCGGTCCGTGCAAAGTGAGTGAATGCGAACAGAATATCAGCTTCACAGGAGACGCGATGGAAAAACTTTAAATCCTTAATTTTAAATAATGCTGTGCTATATCCAGTTTCCCACTGTGTCATATTCATATCGTTTTCACTGTGTGCTGTCTGTAAAATTAGCGTTAACTTATCTTTATTTGAAAAAATATGATTGCCAGTGCCCACGAAATTTTCAAATTACTGAGTGCCGTTACGGTTTACTTCCTTTTTATTCACATATTCAGTGTTTCCCCTAGGATTTTTTTTCAGGGGGGGGGGGGGGGGGGGGACTGCTAGTGTTGCGGAGCGGGCGTGTTACGGATACGTGGTGTATTTGTTTTTTATTATTAATTGAAATCATGTACTATGAATCATTAAACTTATACAACATTTTTTTTTAATATATATATATATATATATGGAAAAAAAATTCACACTAATTCTGTGTTGTGTTTTTTCTGGTAATAAAATGAAGACATAAAACACAAATTTTAGCATTTATCATCAATTTTAATCATATGAAATTAAATACACTTTTTGTCAAATAACTGGCTGCACAATGAGCTTTAGCCTAACTGCTCAAATTAAAACATGGATTATTCCTTAAAAATTTCAGTTTTGATGATAATTTATTTGGATTAGTGTTAGTGTATTATTACATTGGGATATATCTAAATTCTAATGTACAACAGTAATATATTTCTGTCAAGTTAAACCGAACTTTTATTTTGACGGGTTGCCGTGAAGACCTTTTGAGGTTCTGTGTGTTTGTCATGATGATAGTTTTTCTCAAATGAAGCGGTGAAATGATCACGAAGTGACTTTCAGAGTGGATCTAGAGCCTGGAGAGGAAGTTCATGCATTTGTGTCTTCATATAGGCCAAATAACAGCGCAAGCGTCACACGTGCTTCAGTGTGTGTGTGGTAAACTAAACTGCGCGTTGGGGCACCATTCATTCACACAGAACATGCAGGATTCGTATTTAAATAGTCTTTGTGTTTTAATATTCACACACACTAGTCTACATCGCGATTTGATTTCAAGTGTACTGAACTGCTTTCTATTTTTTCCTCAAATTTACAAATTCCGTGAAATTCCGCGTTTTACACTAAATTCCTTTTTTATGACTGTATTTCGTCAGCATTTTAGGGGGGGCGGGGGGTCGTTTTGCGGGGGCGGGCCGCCCCCCCAAAACAATGGTAGGGGAAACACTGCATATTCATATATTTTGATACAATTACTTTATTTGTGAATAATACTGTAATAGGTTTGCAGATTCAAGAAGTTACCATCTAAAGTATAAGCATGTTTATTTTAAGGATTTGTTTTCTAATTTATTAAATATTGATTAAAAGAAAGATAGATAGATAGATAGATAGATAGATAGATAGATAGATAGATAGATAGAGGCTTTATATTGCCACCCTGCTCTCTAAGATATCGGCCACCAAAAAAACGGCTAAATATCGGTCGACCACTAATTTTTCATAATCGCGAATATCCAATGACTGATTTGATTTACAGCAGTGGTTCTTGGGGCAAAGTGGTTCAGTATGAGGAGATCAGTCAAATTGTATAATTGTGTGGATGTTTGAAACACCACGTGATTACAGAGGCATAAAACTTATTAGCGCCACCTAGTGGACGATTTCTTTCAAAATTCTTAGACATCTAGGGCCATGAGTCGAACATGCCAACCGAGTTTCGTTCCGATCAGCCTCCGTTAATCTTGTCTAATTGGTGCTCAAACTTAATTGGCCGATGGCGGCCATGTTTTTTGAGATAGGCCAATGTCATCATAGACAAACATGGCTCAATGGACCAAAACACTACATGCAAATTGTCAAGTCAATAGGACTAACGGTTGCGTAGTTATAGCTGTTTTCATGTTTTTTTCCGTGTTATCGCGGCGATTGGGCACTTAGTGGCACTATTTCTTCACTGTGACCAAAGATTGAGCTCATACACGTGTACTGAGTTTGGTGAAAATATCTCATTCCATTCAAGAGTTGTAGCCCTTTTAGTAAAAGTGGCCCCGCCCACATTGAACGGTTTGGCACCCCTTAGCGGCCGTGAATTGAAATTAGTACTCTTAAAAGCAAAAGTTACTGCACTATTCTCAAAGTGAACACAAAATACTTTGAGATCCATGCATGGAGATAACCCTTCAGCTCGGAGCAGAGCAAAGGCATGGACTGTAGACACCCACCCACCCCGGCCCATCAGGGAGCAAGGTCAATACCTTGTCCTCTAAAGGTGGGTGAGGGGCGGGTAGCGCAGGGCAAGTAGAACAACCCAAAGTCTCTGAAGAGGGCAACGATTCTGTTTACCGACATACGAAACCAGTGGAGGGGCGACACACAAACTAAGAGACACATGGCGATGACAGACCTATAAAAGTACAAGAATGAATCCAGAAGCAGCTCGTCAGGAGATGCGAGTGGGTTTGTGAACCTTTAGCATGTGCATATGGTCCGAACTGTCACTCTTGACTGTATGTGCATCAAAGACAAGAGAGCAAAATAAACCATGCAAAGTTTTCACCCTGCAAAGGCACTGGTTCGATTCCACTTACAGTTGGTCGGCCTGGCTGGAAATAATCCCAGGACCCTATAAATACTGTTCATATCAACCAGAGCAGAACTCAAGCTACAGTCTTGAACAGCTGTCCCGGGAGTAGTTTACAGGCACCTGTTTAACAGGAGTGGAAAATTGACTGGAAAAAAGCTCAAACTACCAACATGGGCAGGAGAGTGGTTCAAGGAAGATCTTTTGAATGAACAAAGAAGATTCTAACATTGTTCACATTAATTTTCTTGGCACAAGCCGTTAGCAAAACTAACAAGATATTATTAAGAAATGGTTCTTCAAACAAATGCACACACTAAAAGAAAATGCCAAAAGCCAAGTTTTTTTGGGCAAATAAAAGGTTAAATAATTTTGGCCAAATGTTAATTATTAGAGTTTCGCAAGTGTTTCCATTGAACTTTATCGCATTAATGTAAATTCTTTAAATGTCACAAAACTTCGAAAACTTCTAAAAAAAAAAGTTGTCACGAAAAGAAAATTTCACCACATTATTTTCTAAATGCATCTTATTTTTAATCACCTTGTAATTTTTAATCAAAAGTTCTCTGATCATTTAGTTCGCATTAACCCCACAGATCTACCTCAATACAATCAACGTTGGTTGAACTACATCTTTTTTTGATAAACCGTTTAACAGATCTTTAAGTCATAATATGAAAGAAGAAAAAAAAAATGCTACTTTTGCGACTGTCACAATATTGCGACTTTAAGGAACTTATTTCCTATTATAAATGTGTGCTGTGATTCAAGTGTAAAAAAAGAAAGGAGACTCAAATTAAACGAAGTTCAAAGAGTAAAAACTAAAAAGAGGAAGGACAGAGGAGAAAAAAAGCTTTAGAGAGACTATTTTGTTTCTCTGGAGAGGTTCTGTGATGCTCCGGTGAGGGTGGCCGTCTGTTACACTTGACCTATGCTGTGGTTTCTGAGAGTCCTCAATTCGAACAGCGTTTGATCAGAGGACAAGGCTACACAGAGGGACAGGTTATTATCCAGAGTTTGTCTGTCCTGTCCTCACCCATTACATCTGCTTGAGCTCAGCTTCAGTACGCACACACAACAAGCATGAGGACGTAGTGTCTCTTGAGGCTGTGTGAACTGGTGTGTACGCAGTTCTTGAGAGGGTAAATGGGGTTAAACCACCTTTGGGGAGCTGCTAAATAAAATGTCAGTCTGATTTAAGGTTAACGAAGCATTTTCTCCTGAGACTTCAGGTGATCCATCCCTTTACTTTTCAGAGCAAACATTAAACACATCACTAACAAACTCCTCATTGCACTGTCGCATCCCCACAAATGACTTGGAACCAAACCTTGTGTTATGAGAAAGACTCCCACTGCACCTCTTCTCTGAATAAGTCACTCCTTTCTCTTTCCATCCATTTCTCTACATCTCCATTGCTATTCTCTGTCCCTAGAGGCAGCAGCACTTAAATTATTGAGAGCACAAAAACAGCTTTTCTAATGGACACTAAATAAACAACCCCCTCAGCCCAGACTCGTCTCCCTCTCAAGTCTCTCTCTTTAGATAGGTCCAACTATACTCACAATTGTCAGTTCCGGTGTACGTGTCTCTCGTTCACTACTGAAACATTAAAGTATGAAAACATACATAGGACAATACCTGAAAAATGGCGATGTTAGATCAGTTTAGAACAGTATTTTTCTCTTCACCATCAAGGTTTATTTGACAAATATCACTGTCTGTTCTAACTATCTGCCCAGGTTCGATCCACTGATTAGCCGCGTTTCCAGTGCCGGGCCAGGGCTAACAGCGAGCCGAGCCGAGCCAGTGGCTTCGGGCCTCAAGCACCGGGCTTGCGTTTCCACTGCCGGGCCAGTAGCCCCGCAGCGCTGCCCTAAACCCCGCCCTTAACACGCCTTCCTGGATCAAACGTCATACAACCCAACCCATTTCAGCGGGTATTATGAATTTATTTATTTTTTAAGTTAGGAAGATAGCATGTATATTAACTCACGGCCGTGGCTGCAATAGTGTCCCGACTTGTCTCGCGAGTCGCCACTAACAGAAGGACGGTGACCCAGCACACCGTCCATCAAGTCGAACCATGGAAAGTTCCTTCTCTGAGCTTTGCTTTGTCCATTGTGCGTTTTAATCGCCTTGTACTATACTGCGCCCGCAACTTTTTTTATTTTTTCCTGAACTTGAAGCGTTGCTCGCTGAATGCTTAGCTTAGAAAGTTCAGCATCGATGTATTTTATAACGTCCTCCTTTCTTCACCAGCCGTCAAATTGACGTTGTACCCTTTCTTCTGCCCAAATGCTCAGAAGAGCTTTGGTATCTTTGACAGACCAGTACAGGCGATTCTCCATTTCGAGCAGCGATTATTTTGTGCGATATAAAAAAGTGAAATGTACATCTTGCTTCAGATCATAACTTTCCATAACACCGATAAACTCCGCCTTTTACCTTGACCACGCCTCTAGCCCGAGCTGGCCTGCTTTGGCCCAAGGTATTCGACGGGCCAGAAATCCTGGCCGTTGGCCCTGAGTAAGCCCCGCTCAAGCACCGGAAGTGACAGTGGAAACATGACTGGCCCTGGCACGCACTAGCACGGCTCGGCCCTGGCCCGGCAGTGGAAACGCGGCTACTGTTGATTCTATAGAGGCATATCTAAATGAGAGCTTGCAGTTGACTGCAAGGAAGGGATGATTGGAGGAGATTCACAGGTACCCCAGCCAAGAATCAATACTTTGGTGGAAAAGGATATGACAGAGTCAGTCAGGAGACTATTCTGAGAAACTCTGTAAGGAAGCAGGAGATCTCAATCTCTGTGTTGATTAGTCATCTAGACAACAGCATTCAGCAGGGCAATTGAAGACATAACCACTACAGAAATACTATAATATAGGAAATATAATTTCTTTCTAGGATTAAACCTTTTCTGCATCAAGGCCTTTAGTTCACACATGGCTTCTCCAGAGGGGAGCACAGCTGGGGCCCAGGTGTGTGTGTGGTAATGCTAATGCACAGTGATGGGGATTTCCTGATAAAACGGCTCCACGGGGACGCTGACAGAGATACAAAGAGAAAGACTAGACCAGACAAATGTTGCTGATTCCTGGCAAAAAGGTCTCTGTGGGTTGTTCAAGACTTTAGAATTAAATCAGCTCAGTTGCTTACTACAGAATCAGCCCTTTCTTCTGATTTTTCAGCATGTAGTGCTGAGCAGATACACGTACAAATGTCATTTCGCCCAACCCCTTGAGAAAGTCTCCGCTAGAGCTGACAGGGCAGTACTGTTATGTCTCTGTGCAACATAACACCTGAAGCCATAATTTTCCATCATTCAGGCTTTAGCTCTTCCTCTGCTGATCACACAGTGGGTCTCTTCTGAGACTGTAGGGGAAGATCTGGGTCCTACTTTCTAGTGCATCTACTATGTGCTTTTGTTCTCTCTGACACCCACACCACAGCCAGGCCTGAAATAGAACTTGGCCTCAGCCGGAGTGCTGCGAGCTAACTATGAGTGTGTGCTGGAGAGAGAAAAAAAGACATTGAACAGAACAAATGAGCGAATTGGCTCATTAAGGACAAACTGGTTCCAAATGGCAAACGTCAGCAGAATGCTGTCTGTGAAGGAGGAAGAGGTGGTTGAGGAAGCTCCGAATTGTGACTAAGTGGTCATATTTGTCCATGCTTGTTCAACATGTCTTATTGGTGTCAATTTTGTCATGCTGGGGCCCCACCTTTTTGATTATGTGGTGCCATTTTTTCTCAGAATGAACCATGCAGCATGGAAAATGGCCCAATGGACAGTGCAGATCAGAACATGCAACAGGCAAATTTGAACAGTGCTGGTTGCTGCTGTGGGAACCACCTTGAAGCATGAGTCGATTCATTTAAATTAGGGCACAGTACTATTTAAATGGGCCTAGTATAAATTAGGTGTTAGTTAACTTTTTACAGATGTTCTTATTGATAATATGAGTAAATGTACAGCTGTATCTCATCTCAAAATCAAATGTTTCTGTGTATCTCACCTTCTTTCTGTCTCTCATGGAGCTCCTCCCTCTCACCATGATCTTGCAGCCAGTCTCTGCCTCCAGTTGCTTTGCCGTGAGTCCACGAGGGCCAAGTATTCTCCCGACAAAATTATACTGGAAAAACAAGAGTAAGATAGAGAGGGATTACAATGCATTCAGAAACTTAGAACATATTTTTTTATAAAACGATGTTGCACATACACACTGCTGCTTCAGAAACTTAGAACATATTTTTTTATAAAACGATGTTGCACATACACATTGCTGCTTAAGTCACTAAGATGAGGTTCACACTTTAACGAAGTAGTTAATCTATAAATACATTTGTCAGCATTTAATCACCTTTCGGTAGTTTCGAAGTTGTGACTAAGACTGTCATTCTGTCTAATTTTGTCATACAGGTTAGGAACGGGGTTAGCAGCCCTGACCACACACAAACACACAAACACAGCAGAATAATCAGAACAGCAGTGGTATTAAGAATCACAGAAAGTTGTATGTACTGGAACGATAATTCAATTAGCTGCACAATAAAATCCTCAGAATCCTCCATCTGACACTGTGAGCATAGTGTGCAATTATGTATTTCAAGAAATAAACAAAAAAGGCTTCTCTCTCCCACACTAATAATTAAATTAGCTCCAATGTAGCTTTTTGACCAGCAAACGTCAAGACACTAATTTGTGGGGACATTCAAAAAAAAAAAAAAAAAAAACCACAATAACAAAAAAAAAAAAAAAAAAAAAAAACTGACGTGAATACCTCAACTGACCAGGCGGCTAATCACTCTTCCCCTGGCAGCCGCTTATGAGCTACGGCCTCAGCGAATCAGGAAGACAGATAGAAAAACGAGAGCTTGAAAACATCTTCTAGCTCATGTTTGCCAAACAGAATGCTAAGCAGCGCTGTAAAGCCTCTTTCTTGCTTTTCCACCTTCCTGATCTTCATTTTTTTATGTCCTTCATAATTCTCTCTTTCAGTTATCGTGCTCGGAGGCATGGAAAAGGGAAAAGCTGGCAGTATGTAATGTAAATAAGAAATGAAACAACGGGAGAGAATTAAAGTAGGGGAGGGGTCTTATCGTGGCCCTTGTCCCTGACGCTGTGCTTCAGGGCTTTGTATAAGAGCACGCTTTATTTACCTCAGTAATCCTACCAGCTTTACAGCGCCTCTCTGACAGCACAGCTCCAACTTAAAATAATAAAATAAAATCCACTTTTTTCAAATCTCTATCAGTTCACTTCTCTGACTCAGGGTAAAGAGTGTCAGTCGTCCTGTACGAGATTAATCCTGTCCTGTACGAATACAGGCCACATACACACTGCAACTTAATTCGGTTGTCGCTCCTCTTCTGAGTACTTAATCCAGTTCTGCACGCAGACGGTTTGGTTTTTTTTAGTTTATGAGAGTTAAAACCATATTCTTTATCCCTCCTAAAAAAGTTCAGGTAGTGGCAACCAAATAAATAAAATAAACATTTGCAGTGTGCGTTCAGAACTGAAATAAACAACTTGTATTCATTTAAAATGTAAAAGAACTTGTGTTCACCAAGGCTGCATTTATTTAACCTAAAATACAGTAAAAATAGTAATATTGTGAAAAATTACTACAATTTAAAATAAATGCTTTCTATTTTAATATCTTTTAAAAATATAATTTATTCCTGTGATGGCAAAGCTGAACTTTTCTGGAGCCATTAACATTCTTTAGTATCACATGATCCTTTAGAAATCATTCTAATATGTCGATTTGGTGCTCAATAAATCAGGCATGTGATTGGCTAAGGACAAAAAAGCAGGAAAATATACTGAGACGACCCCCCCAACCCCGCAATTTTTTCCGCAAAGTGAGAGCAAATGTTCAGTCAAAGTCAAATATAGTCTTCACTGTATAAATTGTACATTGATTCTTATTAAAGCTACTATTAAAGTTCTCAGTCAAGAGCAGTGAGTGATTTCCTCTGTGTTTTGTTGTTTTATTAACATTAAATAGATAGTTATCCCAAAAAATAATTGTCATCATTTACTCTCTCAAGCTGTTTTAAACCTGAATAAGTTTCTTTCTTCTGTTGAAGTTATTTGGAAGAATGTGGGTAGCCAAACAGTTGATGTACCCCAGTGATTTCCATAGTATATTTTTCCCTATGGAAGTCAATGGGGACCAGCAACTGTCTGGTTACCCACATTTTTCAAAATATCTTTTTGTGTTCAGCACAAGAAATAAATTAATACAGGTTTGGAACAACATTACAGTGAATAAATGATGACAGAATTTCTTTTTTTTTGGGTGAACTATCCCCTTTAAGGACAAGCGGCTGCATGTTTACTATTAGGGCTACTGTCTCTTTAAGACCTGTACTCGACGCGTCTATACACGCATTTGACAAGCAGATTTATCTCCATATCTTTCTGAACTTCTTGAAGTTCATAAGCCCTCTAGATCATTAAGATCTCCTGAGAATGGAATTGTGCTGTCTGTACCACGCACAAAATACAAGCAACGGGGTGATAGGGCCTTTGCAGTAGCTGCCCCAAAGCTATGGAATACGCTACCACTTTATATTAGGTCCGCTCCGACTATAGGCTTTTTTAAAAACCTTTTGAAATTTCACCTATTCCATATGTCCTATTTAGGTGTAGAGGGATGAGCTCTTGTGCATATAAGTTTTACTATGTGATTTTAGTGTGGTGTTGTTTTTGTTTTATTCTGTATATTTTTTTATTTCATATTTTAGAATTTTTTTGTACAGCACTTTGGTACAACTAACCGTTGTTGGAATAGTGCTTTATAAATAAATAAATAAATAAAAGATTTCTCTCAATTTTCTCGGTTTGCTTTCAGTTTAGACATAACCAACTTTCCTTATGTAAACCTTGTGTGTATTTGAGAGTATTAGCGAAATAAGACTCGAAAGATAACTTAGTCCAGTAATCAGGCGCTGTTAGACAGGCTTTTAGTGCATGTGTGCGTCGGGTGTTCGAGCTCAGTAAAGCGCATGTTAGAACAGCGCATCAGCAGTGAATGACATCTTTAACCGGCAAGGCTTTAAAGCATATGCAAATAATTAACTTTTGTGAATTCACTGAACTGATGTGTCCCGTTCCTCTGCGTTAATATTTGATGTGAGTATTTGTCGCGTTGTATGCACAACAATGCAAGATATACATATTTCTACAAAAGCAGTCAGCAGCTTGCTTGGAGCAAGGATCATAGCGCAAATTTGAACTATTTCGATATATGCGATATGGTCTAATTCCATATCACTAGGCCTGTCACGATAACAAATTTTGCTGGACGATAAATTGTCCAAGAAATTATTGCGATAAACGATAATATTGATAATAAACGATAATATTGTCGTTCTGAGACCATTTTAATCTAAAATAATGATAATGGCATAATAATGCAGGTACACCTTTTAAAAAAATCAATGAACTTTTATTTTTAAAGACTATTTAACACTGAAAACGGAAAACATTTTAAATATCCGCAATAAATGAACAAAACAACCAAAAACAATAAAAGCAATGGACTCTCATTCTCTGTTAACAAAAAATACACTTACCAATGTGTGACTTACGTTCACACTGAGAATCATATGCATCATGTACTGTGTCTCTCATATGAGTAGGCCTATGTGCGCTAGTTTGTGTGTGCTCGCGTCTCATATGAGTATGTGCGCGGAGAGTTTGTGTGTGTGTGTGTGTGTGCTCGCGTCTCATTGAGTTTGTGCGCGAGTTTGTGTGTGTGTGCTCGCGGCTCATACGAGTATGTGCGCGGAGAGTTTGTGTATGCGCGCGCGCGTCTCATATGAGTATGTGCGTGAATCTCGTGTGTGTAGAGTTTGCGTGTATGTGCGTGAGTGACTTTAGGTGTGTCTTTGTGTATTTCTCATATGTATTTGTTTGAGCATTCAGCAGTATACATGTATGTTTGACTACTTAGTATTTGTGTATGCAAGTGTTTCATATATGTGTGCGAGAATGAAGTTTGATTTAAGCCCTAGACGGCACCTCATTTGAGGGAGAGAGAGCGCGCGCGAGAGAGGGACGAGCGAGAGGTAGTGCTGCGCGAATGCGCTACGGCGCTCTGCAATCAAAAACAATAATAATAATTAAAAAAAAAACATTCGAAAATCAATGTGTGGCGGTCAGCGTTGATATTGTGGCGGGCCGCCACAAATAAATGAACGTATGGGAAACCCTGCCATGTGACTGACAAGCGCCGCGGCACACAAAAGACCTTGCAACTGACAAGAGGGTTCACCGAGAGTTGTCATCCAGTCTCTTTGGGCGAGAGAGAGAGACGAGGAAAACAAACAAGCATGCAAATGGAAATTATCGCGGCCGGAAAAATGATCGAGCTCATTTTTTTTATCGTGCAATTAATTGATTTATTGAATATCGCGACAGGCCTACATATCACATTTAAAAATATATCGATATATCGCCCAGCCCAACTGGTGGCCTAACAGCGATGTTCTTGTCAACTGACAACGATACCACTGTAGCGCGAGAGCGACTGAGGTACGAGATTGAGCAGGTGAACAAGCTGAACGCAAATATGTCCTTGTTGATACTTGGAAAGGAAGGAAAAAATCTGTACGCACGTCAGCCTGTTATGTCCTCATATCCTCTCCTTTTCACTCCGACAGCTCTTGACACCCCCCCATTCACGTTTAGTTTCGGTTAATGGAAACACCGTCATTTCGCAATAGTTTTTTGTCGACAATTAGAAAGACATAATATATATACATAAATACATAAAATATATTTTATATATATATATATATAAAAAAAAATATTCGCAAAAGTTTTGCGCAAATCTGTAATGGAAACGCACCTACTGTCACTACTGATAAATTTAATTCTTCCTCCCTGCTGTAAGAAAAAACTAAGAAAAATTATGTTATAATCCCAAACTTTTGAATGGTAGTGTATATCTGCATTATGAGAGGCTTTGCCTGCTTGTTGTGTGGAATTTACCTGCTCTGGTCATGTGAAAATGTTTAAACGGCTTGTGTAGAGAAAACATTAACACCTCTTACACTGAACACTAAATTTCATTCACAAAAGTAGGCTAGCCCATGGGATTAAATAGGTTTCAAAGAACAAAAACAAACAAAAATTTGGACAACTTGTCACCAGTTGCTACTGTTAGCTTGGTAATGTAACCACTAACACAGGTTAAACTTTTGATAGGTTTCTTTTTACAAGCCATAGATTCCAAAATGTCAACCAATAGGAGTGATTCATATATGCCATACAGGATTCAATACCCACAATTAATCACAGCAGTCACTCCTACAATTTTGCATTGTGCATTATAAATCAACAGAAAGAGAACTCAAAAGACTGACTCACGATTAGTCAAACTAAAAAAACAGACGGCATGACCTGCCTAAATAAATAGGAAAACAATGCTGTTTCTCTCTAACGGCTTATTGTTCCAACACAGATGACACGACGTAATCCGACAGCTCCGACTGTGTAGGTGGATCAGATACGCTGGAGTTCTTCACATACATTCCAAATGCTCTCTCATGAGACGCTGAGCAGGATACACGTGCAAAACGGTGTACTAAAGCAGCAGTGCTGCACACCACATCACATCATCTTCATGAGACAGCCAGAAGTGACAATGCCTTAGGTGAACATGTGCGCTGGCTGTCCGTCACCATCACGCAACTGTAAACAAACGAGATGGTGATAAAACAGCAGCAAAAATACATATGCAACACCACCGCAAACAGAACAATGTCAGGATGATCAGATGTCGTCAGAAGTTCATCAATCCCTCTCTTCCACAGGAGCGCACCTGCACAATCCCTCTCTCCATGCAGATGAGAGAGGATTCTCCACTGTGTGTATGCGTGTTGATGTTGATTGGACATGGCAGAGAGCAGCGGCCTGGTGCGGTGGGGGAAATTGCTCACTTTGAATACTGGAACCAGACAGTAATTACAGCCTGGAGGAGATGCCACCATTTTACTTCCTGTAGAGGGAGGAAGGGAGGCACGAGGGCAATGATGGAGGAGAAAGAGAGAAATACTATCGTTTTAAGACGACTGGATGAGAAAATGTTTTGACTTTATGGTGGCATATCGTGTTTGTGAGAGTCTGAGAGGGGCAGAGATAAACCACAAAAAAGCCTGGAAAATTCCACCCTACCACCACACAAACATCTGACATAAAAACAGGGCTCTGTGTGTGTGAGTCACAGATCTGCTCATTTAGTGATCTCACCAACAAGGAAAATCAAATAAAATCTAGACACAAGACAGAATAACAATTTGACCGCTGCAGTTATTTATACAAGTTGAAATAACTCACAGCAACCAATCCACATATGATCGCTCAATTCAAACTAATATTTTATTTCAGACAGACGAGGGGAAGACATTTGGAAAAAAAAAAAAGTTAATTGTCACACTCAGAACTTAAAACTGCCTAATGAGCGAGACATCGACGAATACTTTAACATCATCGCATAAGCCCCTCCCACAGGCATTCAGTCGCTTAATGGCTGACACTTGCATACACCGGATGACACCGTCACATATAAAGCAAATAGAAACCATAATAATCACTGAGGTTGTCTACACTGGATGCAGTACACAGACGCCCATTCACTTTAAGCGCTTGAGTCTGCCAACAAGAGAAAAAAATGGAAGAGTAAGTATAATAGTAAAGGAACGTTTGTTTTGTCGCGTCCTGTTTAACCCGCTTGTTTGGGTCTCCTTACAGACTCCAGAGGGATAACAGCGTAAAAAAAAAACAAGTGGATGGTTGATTTTTAATGGCGTCCTGGACCATGTCAGGGGGATTATGTTTGTTCAGAGAATTTGACTGCAGATTGTTTTGTAAACGAGGCACCATGTAAAAGAGTTTGCAAAGAATTTTTTGTTGATAAATGAAGCAATGAGCTGTATTGGATCTGAGAGCAGCTGCATCTCAAACAAAACTAAACGATTTCATAATGTTTTGTCTGTAAATGACTGTTTTACATGGATAATATTTTTAAAACACTCACATGCAATAATGAGTGGGCGTTGATACAATGTCCTATGCAATGACGTTAGCAATGAGTGGCCGTTTACTGACAAGCCTTAAAGGAGCCGCCCCTTAAAAACAGATCATTTCAGATAGAGGGTCAGAATGAGGGTTGAAAATAATTGTTTTTCCACATATAACCTATGTTTGGAGGGTTTTTTGTGCAAAAGTTAACCTCAAGGGAGGGAGATATTAAAATTATAAATAAATCTGTCATAACCCCTCTAAATATTAATAATAAATGAATAGAGCGTAATTACTTGTAATTAGGGCTGCAACAACTAATCGATATAATCGATAATAATCGATTATGAAAATCGTTGTCAACGAATGTCATTATCGATTAGTTGCTCTGCTTACGTCACGGGGAGCATTTACTGGTGATTGGTTGAAACAGGCCTATCATGATGCGGCACACACGCACAAGGTCTCTCTCCCTGTGCCGGTCTGTCGTGCGCGCGCTACACAGTTTGGACTTTGGAGCACTCTCTTCTGTCTCGCATGCGCTCTCTTGCTTGCACGCTCTAGATTCCAGGAGTTTGAACTAATTTGCGGGCATCAGGGAGCCGCTATCAATATGCGGGTGACTCCCGGAACTTCCGGGAGACTTGGGATGTCTGTATTTTGTCTCGGGCATCAGGTTGTGCAATCATTTCGCTCGCAACATAAGTGATGGATTAAAATAGCGCTACGCAGAAATAGGCTAAATTAAAACGGTGTTTAGAAAGTGAAGCACTAAATATAAAGGCAGTTATTAACAGCAGCAGTAAAAGATTGTTTTTTAGTCACTGTAGTCAGTGGTTTTCAGCGAATGCTTGTGCACTAATGCATCATTTTCTTGTCCTTTTAATCAAGCCTGTTTGCTGCGTCTCCATTCCGTTCTCTTTTTATAGCATTTGTCTTCTATTAAGTTTTAATTGTTTTACAAACGCGATCTACTGCGGCTCTACTACGTTCACACGCTTTTTTTTCAGTCTTTCTATATTTATTTTAGCAATTTATCCTTATAATTAATTGAATCTTAAATAAAAATTAAATGCATTATGTACTTTACATGTTTTTGGTTTCTATCTTCACATCTGAACATGTCTGTGTAAATTAGTTTTTAACAAAAATTATGTTAAAACAATGTTGTATATAATTTAGATTTTTTTGTTTTTCATGGTTGTCAACTTGCCATCAGCAATTATCATTAAAAACAATGCAAATATTGATATTAGTAAAACTCAATGTGTGGCTTTTGTACACTTTTACACATAAATACCATGATTAAGGGTTTTATTTAGTTGTAATAAACAAAAAATCAAATTGAAATTTTATCCGATTAATCGAAAAAATAATCGTCCGATTAATCGATTATGAAAATAATCGTTAGTTGCAGCCCTACTTGTAATTAATAATCCCCATCAAATTAGACTAATTATAATTATAAAATAATATTGGCTAACCAGTGTCTTTTAACATAATGATGATGATGATAATAATAAACAAAAACAACAGTGTTTTGTTTTTATTATGCTAAAAAAAACAGATTAGCCAATATTTGTATTAATAATAATAATAATAATAATCACTAATTAGCCATTATTATTATTATTACAACAACATATTGTTAAAACTTTAATACCCACCATCATATCAGACATAACAAATTGGAATGATTCTGAATGATTTTGAATGATTTGATGAACAGGGGTCCTAATAGAGGGTAAAGAGAATCAATGCCTTTCGTGAATCGCGCGCAGGAGTGTGTGCGCAAGGCTGTCAGTGTTAAGCTGTAGGTATGTATAACAGAACAGCCTAAATGTGAGAGCAAGCGGAGAGTTGAGCAGTTCAGGGACGCAGCCAAGAGACCTGACAGAGACAAACGAGCAGCAACGATAACGCAACATTATACCTCCTACACACCCGCTCCCTTCTCTCACCTCGCTGTCCTCCATCACAATCACTCCACCCTGCTCCTAAGGTCACGACTCTTCATTGTTGAACATTTAGCACATACTGGTAACAGCATAACCAAGAACACACATATGTCCTTCTGAAATTTGCTGAGAAAAATAATAATGACGTGGAGGAAGAGAGGAAAATGGGAATATCAGAAAGTCTGTCACTCATCTGAGATGGAAAAAGAGTGGTGAGAGGGAGGGACAGATAAGAAACTGTAATATTAATATATGTGAAGGTCAAGGTTTAAAAGCTCAAGTGCTGAAGATCAGAGGGGCATTCAGAATAAAATGTGCACCTGCGATCAGTTTGTCTAGTTTAACCGTAGGCTGTGCCTCGTCTGGAGTCTGTTTCTAAATTAGGCTGAGTCTTTTAATAGGGTGCATTCAGACACTCTCTCAGTTTCTCCACAGCCAATCAAAATGCAGCAGTCAGCATTCATGCCAATTCAGACTGCACCTGTCGAC
The DNA here is from genome assembly GCA_026230005.1 of Gila orcuttii. NCBI lineage: Eukaryota > Metazoa > Chordata > Actinopteri > Cypriniformes > Leuciscidae > Gila > Gila orcuttii. Next base: position 36,000,352 of record JAPDVR010000013.1, on the reverse strand, counting down.
ATTTATTCAAATCAATCAGTAGATGTTGACATTACAAATCAACACACAAGGCCATAAGGTCAAACAACGTAGCAAATAAGATGCATAGTCTTAGAAGTTAAGCTCCATGCTGACCACTCATAAACATTTCATCTTAAAAGTTCAAAAGGAAAAAAGACCAATGTTTCTACTATAAAATTGAACAGACAGTTAATACCCCAAGGTGATTTGACCCCCACACACACAAACTGAGGGGCTACAGAGACATTAAAATCAGCACGAAATGGAAATGCATCCTTTTTTCAAAATTCATATTATAATCCATGCATGTTTCAATTCTTTTTTTATTTAAAAAAGTGCAATAATGTCTTAACTAGATCCTATGAAGTGACAGATTTCTCTTTATTGATATATGTCAGGCTTTTTAAATAATTTTGTCCACATAAACCGCATCTCTTTCTTTCAGCCCAAATTCAAATCTGCCTCAATCCAATAGCACAAACAATTATTTTATAATCGGTTTCACTCAAATTTAGGCCTGTCACGATAACAAATTATGCTGGACGATAAATTGTCCAAGAAATTATTGCGATAAACGATAATATTGATAATAAACGATAATATTGTCGTTCTGAGACCATTTTCATCTAAAATAATGATAATGGCATAATAATGCAGGTACACCTTTTCAAAGATCAATAAACTTTTATTTCTAAAGACTATTTAAATGAACAAAACAACCAAAAACAATAAAAGCAATGAACTCTGTCTCTGTTAACAAAAAATGCACTTACCAATGTGTGACTTCTGTTCACACTGAGAATCATATCATGTACTGTGTGAACATTAGTCTCATATGAGTATGTGTGTGCGCTCGCGTCTCATATAAATATGTGCGCGCCTGCGCGGAGAGTTTGTGTGTGTTCCGTCTCATTGAGTTTGTGCGTGTGTGTGTGTGTGTGTGTGTGTGTGTGCGCGCGCTCGCGTCTCATATGAGTATGTGCGTGGAGAGTTTGTGTGTGTTCCGTCTCATTGCGTTTGTGCGCGAGTTTGTGTGTGTGTGTGTGTGCGCGCTCGCGTCTCATATGAGTATGTGCGTGGAGAGTTTGTGTGTGTTCCGTCTCATTGCGTTTGTGTGTGTGTGTGTGCGCGCGCTCGCGTCTCATATGAGTATGTGCGTGGAGTTTGTGTGTGTTCCGTCTCATTGAGTTTGTGCGCGAGTTTGTGTGTGTGTGTGTGTGTGCGCTCGCGTCTCATTTGAGTATGTGCGTGGAGAGTTTGTGTGTGTTCAGTCTCATTGCGTTTGTGTGTGTGTGTGTGTGTGCGCGCTCGCGTCTCATATGAGTATGTGCGTGGAGAGTTTGTGTGTGTTCCGTCTCATTGCGTTTGTGCGCGAGTTTGTGTGTGTGTGTGTGTGTGTGTGTGCGCGCGCTCGCGTCTCATATGAGTATGTGCGTGGAGAGTTTGTGCGCGCGTCTCATATGTGCGTGGAGAGTTTGTGTGTGCGTGCATCTCGTGTGTGTAGAGTTCGCGTGTATGTGCGTGAGCGACCTTAGGTGTGTCGTTGTGCATTTCACATGTATTTGTTTGAGCATTCAGCAGTATACATGTATGTTGGACTACTTAATATATGTGTATGCAAGTGTTTCATATATGTGTGCGTGAATGAAGTTTGATTTAAGCCCTAGACAGCGCCTCATATGAGGGTGAGAGAGCGCGCGTGAGAGAGAGAGGGACGAGCAGCGCTCTGCAATCAAATACGATTGTAAATAGGCAAAGTAAAAAAAAAACAATAATTAAAAAAAACATTCGAAAATCAATGTGTGGCGGTCAGCGTTGATATTGTCATCCAGTCTCTTTGGTAGAGAGAGAGAGAGAGAGAGAGAGAGAGAGAGAGAGAGAGAGAGAGAGAGAGAGACACGAGGAAAACAAAAAAGCATGCAAATGGAAATTATCGCGGCCGGAAAAATTATCGAGCTCATTTTTTTATCGTGCGATTAATTGATTTATTGATTATCGCGACAGGCCTACTCAAATGTATATCACAATACATGTAAGAAAAGATGTCACTACATCAGTTACATCGTGCAAGGCTCTGTTGTTTATAGGGTATCAATACAAATTTGTTGATTTGATTTGTTTTCAGCATAATTTACAGCATTAGTCCCTCAGCTAATGTTGTAAATCACACAGGGACATTCTAACTTGGTGCATTACAAAAATATGAATTAAAAAAAATGACAAGGACCAAACCATGCAGCTGAGTAAGTTAGTTCAGCAGAACTCAGAAAATCAGCCGTATTTGCTTACATCAATTTATCAGCTGAGGGCAGACGGAAATAAAAAAAAGTAAGGAAAGTGCAGTACTGCATTAAACGTACTAGTAGAGATTCTGATCAGTTGTGGACAGCACAAGAGAAAGAGGAGAGAGAGCTCATGTGTAGAGCGGAGCAAGAGTGCTGAAAACAGCTAATCCAGCGCGTTGGAAAAGAAATTCTGAGGTAATGCATCCAACTGTGGCCTCCCAGTGGAGTGATACAAGACACGTTCTTCACACACACACACACACACACACACACACACACACACACACACACACACACCGAAATAATAATCTGCTTGCCACAGTGTAAGCACATCTGTCACCATTGTGAAGAAAAGCATCAGAAAACAGTCTTCTCTCTCACCACATCACTTCTGTATTCTGCTCTGTCCTCCGTTTTTCAGTTCGTTCTGTAAACAAGTGTCGACACAACGTCACCTCTGCCGCACCTCCCTCCTCCTCTGCAGCTTTACACATCCTCTATTCAGCACTTCATTTCTTACCTTAGTCATCCCTGTATACCACCTCACTCTCTTACTCTCCGCATCACATTTAGTTCAATCCTCTAAAGGGGAGAAGGAAAACATTACAAGCCATGATCATTCTGCTGCGGTCTCTGCAGTGTCTGCTTGGTTTCTGTATTATTTCATCATAGAAATGATCTCAAAAGTTTCAGTATATCATTCAATTAATCTATATGCGATATATCTAAAAGAGAAACTGAGTGTAAGAGAGTGAGGGGGAGAGAGAGAAGCAAAGATAACCTATTGGACGCCCTTGCTAATTACTAATTAACCTGTGTTAAGCAAGCGTGTGTGGTGTGGCAGCGCTGAGAAACAGTTTAATCTCCATTGGCAGCTGTGGATCTGAGTCTGGTTAGGAATCAAGATAGTTTTTTTTTTCAGAACTTTTGAAAAAAATAAAAAAACAGAACTGACATTTATGACTATTACATCTAGCTGGAGTTGTGAGCTTGCAGTCTGAATTTAATGTGATGATAATACAAAGACAATAAATGCACAACATATCTCACAAATTAGCTGTCCTCGCTGACTGCCCACAACAAACACAGTGTAGTCCGATTCACAAACAAATGACTTTTTTCCATGAATTGTTCAAACTAATAAGGCTGGAATACACTACTTGACTTTTGTACCAAATGGTACATGTGCTGAATTTATAAGTGACAACAGAAAAAAACTGAAAACCATACACTAAACAACTGAGGATCACACACTACCAGAAAAGTTGTACGAACAAATTCACGCAGAAACATGCACCTTGTTGCTAGAAGACTAATGATGATGTGTGTTCTAATAATAATGTGTGTTCTAAAATCAGCTAAAAATAGTTTGACATGCCCTAAAGCTAAACAAAATAGGCTAATAGTCTGTATGTCATACACTACGCGATTGTCAGTAAAATCTATCAACTCTGCCCAAAATCTGGACTGATTGTCAAAATTAAAAACACTAAAATAATGAAACTATTCCATTTTATTCCAAATGAATTGTAGCCAGTAATGATTTTTGCCAGACACACAATATCATCATCATATGGGACGGTTTTATGGATACTGCACACAAAAAATTAGGGATGCACCGATACCATTTTTTTCAGAATCGATCGGATACCAAAAATTCTGAGTATCGACCGATACCAGTGCAGTTTTTTTTTAAATCAAATAGAATTTCTATAACTCTGTGTGTTGAACTGATAATCATTATTTTGTGTGTTAAACACAATCTACTTAATAGACAACTTCATTATAAAGAAAAACAAATAAAAAAAATATATGATCATCTATGACAAAAATGCTATTATAAACTAGATTAGTGGATAATTCAGCAGTAAAATTTAGTCTAGAAAAATCATGAGTGCACAATTGTATAAAATCTGAACATTTAGTCAAAAAAACATTTAGTGGGGAACAGAGACAATAAGTGTAACACTAAATCTGGTAAAACGTTAAACATTGCTCTTTGTATTGTAAAATACATTCAAGAAAAACAAGATAACAAAAATCAAAAAGATTAATTATTTTATATATAGCCTAGGTTACTATAAAATTGAAACATGTTTTAAATGTATAGCACAGCCGTTTAATGAGGCAGCAACATATGATAGATGGGACAGAACAAGAAAGGCTATTAATAATCTTTCATTGCGTCACTGTATTATGATACGAAAGGCTGCAATACAGTGCGGCACAAAGCGCTTATGCGCATCCCGAGCGCAGAATGATGCACTTGAAGCAACACGGAGCGCGCAGATCTTCGAGTCCGCATTGAAAAGTTCAAAGCACAAAGGAAAGACATATTGATGCATAGTGTATTATACAGTATCTATCTATGCAATAGTTTATTGAGCCTTTTCTTTTTACAGTTTTAAATTCCAGTTACTGTGCGCGTGAACAATTATAGTGCTCTGACTCTACTCCAGTGTTGTGATCTAACAGACACATGGTAGAAAGTAACATGATTAAGTTACAGCAATAAAGTCCAGCAAGAAAGTTGTTTTATGCGAAACCATAGACCTTTATCTTTATCTTTATCTGATCAAGTATAATAATAGTAACATTGAATCATCTTGGAGAGGGTTTCATTGTGTTGACTGTCTTAACCGAACGCGACGCACTGTTTGAACCACTGATCTATATAATGACTGGATAGCTCATGACGTTCTAAACTGCCATCAGGCAGTGAAGCCACCGGAAGTGTTCGAGCGGCCATCTTACGATTCCCTACCAGCAGAGGGCTCCAACGGCCATTATACAGATTTTGGTAGCTTCGACGGTACTTTTAAGGTGACCCGCTGAGCAGCATAACAAGTGTAAAACGACGTTCACAAAAGGACGTAGAAAAACTGCCACAGGTTGTAATTCAAGCCCTATAAGTAGTTATTTATATGCAAAATTGTTGCTATGCCCGTGTTGTTTTCTCCGAGGCAAGAGTAACGGTAATGCTGCTGCTTCTTTAACAAGCAACGATAAAACAGTCAACAGTAGCCTATAAGAAACATCAGAGCAGGAATAATCACAATTAAGTGTCCAATAGCGACACCATTTAACAGCTTCAAAAGAGCTTTGTGCAGAGTCTGTTTACCGTTACATTAACCCATACAATTTGTATTATGCATTTCCTGAACATGTACTTGCTAAAACACTTTATATGAACAAACTACTAATGTATAAAACGCAATCGGTCTTCCGACCTCGTTGAAGGCGGTGAGAGAGTGCGCACGCGCGGCCGGGGCTCTCTTTCTCTGCTCGTTATTATGCGCCCTGTCCACTGATCTAAATAATTAGTTGTTACGTAGGGCTGTCGCGGTGAAGGAATTTCCCTTGCGGTAATTTTGAGTGGCCCAATAGCGCGATATGCGGTTTTACCGCCATTTATTTATTTATATTTATTTGTTACTATATAAATACGTGTTATGATGTGGTCAGCATACACAAAAACAATGTAAACAATGTAACCAAAACTAAACAGCATCTCTGCGCATTGAAAGACTGTCACTCAGCGCGCAGTTGTTACGCCAACGGACTGTCTTTGAGTGAGTCATTAAACCGTTCATTCAACGAAAACGTTCAAAAAAGCTGATTCCTTAAATGATAGATGTAATGAAACAAGGTGTTAATTATTTTTTAACTTTGAGCTCCACTTTTCAAGGCTCAGCTGGCCAGCAATGCTTCACTTTTGGGCAAAGCTGAAGCAATGCTTCACTTAGAGACCAATGGCATTGATTCAATGCGTGACTCGCTGCTTTCCCCCAACGGCTTCCTCGCGCTGTATAATGCTGAACGGCGCTGACGCCATTCATGGTAAATACCCTTACACGTTAAAAGGATGATAGCCTACGACAAATATTTTCACGAATATACATGACTTGACTTCAAAGACAGACGCAGGTAATCACACGCGCTCAGTCGATCACATTCACTGTCTGTTTAGGCTTAAGTCCTAATCCACGAATCCTCTGTACAAATCACCATGATAAACAGTCCTGTTATCATTATTAACTTATTTAACATGCAATACACATGGTACGAACTACGAAGGGTGGCCTTATGAAAAAAGAAAACGCGGTTTGCGGTTACTTGCATTCCTCTGCGGTTGGCCTATCAGTAGCGCGGTAATGCAATATTGCGGTTATCGCGACAGCCCTATTGTTACGACGACTTTGTTCCCTCATTTTAATAAATCGTGGACACGTTGAACTAATTCCCTACCTCGCTTTGATTTAACGAATTACAACGTGGCCACAATATAGTAAAACGAGGGAACAAATTAGTATAACGTGCTGAGGTATTATTAATTTGTGGCCACTAAACAATATTCACCTGAATATCCACCAATTCACAAAAATATAGGTCTTTAGCATTCACTATATAATTAATAGTATCAAACTGTTTTTCTTACCTGTGAAGATAGCTCTTCAGTGAAGGCCGACTAGTGTTCTCATACAGCTTTTTTATTACTTTTACAAAGAAATTGCCGTTTTTTAATAAGCTGGAAAAATTTCCGACTATAAACAAATACCCATTTAAATGCTTAGGATGTTTGCGTTGTGAGAATGTACAGGGATACTTTAGATTTAAAAACTGTGTCTCGTTAGGCAATGTTTTTTCAGTCAAATCATAAAATTTCCTATTGATTCAATAGAACGCGTGAGCTCAAAGGGAATACCAATATGGCGGCGCGGTGGCTTCACTGTTTATGACGTCATGAGCTATCCAGTCATTCTATATAGATCAGTGGGTTGAACGCTGAATGAAGAATGATTGACAGCCGCAGCGCAGGGAAAAGTTTATGCGATCTTGAATTTAATGACTTAAATGTTCATTTCTATCTCACCTTATACTATAATGGCTTCAGAACACTTATAATATAGTGCACGAAAACTTTATGGTGCTTTATAATGTTTTTGTGCCTTTTGTGGGGCTAAACAATAACACAGAATAGTATACGCACAATATCGGATTTGGATCGGCCTCGTCTGACCGATACCCGATCCGGCAAAAAAGGCAGTATCGGAGCCAATACCGATACTGAGTATTGGATCGGTGCATCCCTACAAAAAATGGCATTATCTGGCAGAAAAAAAATTCAATCTGATATGGTTTTTGCACAAACAAATGTGAGGCTATAGCAGAGTGACAGATAAGAGTTTTCTTGGAGATTTATGTTGAGTTTTACAAACAAATGATCTATATAGGATCTGTTGAGTATCACTCCTTAATGCCAGGCCACACTAAAAGATTTTTTAAATGTGAGAGACCAAAAACAGATTTAACTGTTTGTTCCTCTAGTGTGTGGAGTGCAGCGATGCGATCAAGAGAGCACACCACACACTATCAGATTCCATTCACAAACAACCAGAGTCCTGACTTTGAATGCGGGAAATCTAGCAAAATCTCTCGTATCAAATGTGACTTTTATCCCAAATCATACTTCTGTGTCAAACTCACGTCGTAGCTACGTCGTAGGCTGTGTGAAGCACGCGTACCCTACTACGTACCTTGACGTGCACCTCTCCAAAAATTTAACAATCCGGCAATTCTACGCGAACTGCAAGCACTGTGATTGGTCTGCTAGAACCCCTCCCACCGGGTTTCGCATGCTTTCCCTTTCGTGTGTATAAACTTTGTAGAATACACGCAGTATACATAAACAGAATATTTATATATATATATACATACATATATATATATATATATATATATATATATAAACATATTTTGCAATGATCACTCAAATGTGGTGATCAAACACTTGTGTGACAAAGATATGTAATGGAGGCAGGGTGAATGATAGAATGAGAATGATACATTTGAGCTGTTACCAAACTAGTTTGCATTGCATGTTCTATTCTATATTATATTCTAAATACTGATGCATAATCTTCACAAATGACTTTGTCTTTTAATTTAGTCACGTTATATAAAAAATAACTTTTATCAATAAATATATTAAAAGTGTCACTGGCAAAACCTTATTATCTTCTATTATTAGTCTTAATTCCTCTAGTCTCTACCAGTGGAGGAAGAACTCAGATCTTTTTACTGAAGTAAAATACCATAATGAAAACATGTTTAATTACATTTGTACAGTACTTTTATACTATTTTAAAGTAGTCAGCAAAATGTACTAAACGTGAAACTAGACTACTCTTTATGCAAAATGGCCCTATATAAAGTGTTATAATTGCATAAATTATTGCTTGATGTTGTAACTTAGCGTTATATGCAGAATGAGCTTTAACACTGTGTCTACACCGGACGTGGCCGCTGTTGCTCACGTCGCAACAGCTGTTTACCCTAGACGCGAAAAAGCGCCCGTTACAAAGTAGAACGAGGCATCAGTTTACTGTCGGAGATTTGTCGCTCGCGCCACGCCACATCCACTGTAGACCACTTCGCTGATTATAATGGGTTCAACTGTCTTTTGTCGCATCGCACCACTAGCGTCCGGTGTCTTGTTCAGGCAGCAGCAGACAAGCGTTGTCTTAACGGTAAGTTGCTAACTAGTTACCAGTGCGCTGGCATGAGTCTGTTGAATGGTGATTTAACGCTACATTGTCACCTGGTGAAACGCAATGCTTTAAAGTAAATAAACAATGTCCCCTCACATAAAATACTCACAACGAGCTTATCATACTCGTTTTCTAAATTAGCTAGCTAGCCATGTTTCATACCTTGTCAGTGGAGTGGAAGCTAATGTGTGTGCATCTTACACACTGTCTGAAGTAGAGACCTCCTTTTACTGAAGTGAAAGGGTTGACTGGTGTCACTAGTGACATGGGTCGCCATTAGCAAATAATGGAGCGCGCTCTACTGGACAAACTACGTAGTTACACAATTTACAAGCATTTTATCCGCATTATATGTTCCGTAAAAAAGAAAATTCAAATCGGCGTCATATCTGCATCAGACACGCTAATACTGATATATCTGCAACAGGCTCATATCGGCCGATAAAATCGGTAGGGCTCTAGTGTATGGACTGGTTTTTACAGAAAATTTGCAGGAAAAAAAGTAAAATGTTTAGATTAAGTCATGGAGACTGTGTGAACATTAGGGCTGTCAAAATTGCTCAAAAATGAAGTTCGAATATTCCCTCTAAAAAACACTATTCGAACTATTCGAATATCTCGTTGCGCATTTTTTCAATGACGCGCATTACGTCAATAACAGGACAAATTAATACAAAGATACATAACTACTTGTAAAGGTAGTTTATTTAAATTTAAAATTATTTAACAATGTATTACCTACACAAAAACAAGTAAAACAACTAATGGCAAAGACCGCAGACCTCACTCTCGCTTGCAATATCTAATCAGTCAGTACAGTACACTAATGTTTCTGTTTAACGGTAAATAAAATGAGGCACACAATTCCGAGAAATGTGACAACGAACTTTTACCCTGAGGTTCATAAAAAAAATAAAGTGCTATTACAAACGAAAAAGGCTACTTACATGATTGGTGCTTGTATTAAAAAAAGGAAGAAAAAAAAAAACTTGCATAGTTTGCATTTATCTCGCGGCTCCACAATTTTACCATCCACCGACCAAAATCCGGAGTACTTCCAGACATGGCTTTTTAGATTTTGGGGGGTTAAAATCAGTTTCTCTGCTGTGGTCGAGTTGGGCTCTGCACTTTCTGCCATCTTCCATGTAAATCAACTTTCAGCAGTGACGCTGTGCCAGTGCGACTCCCGTGACCTGTTCCTGATCCTTCAGGCAGCGCGCGCGCGCCTCTGCTAACGCGTTTTTTCCCATAGACATAATAAATACATAGACGCCCTATACGCTTATTTCACGCAGCCGTTATTTTAAAATCGAAAGCGAGGCTGCGGTGGGAAGAACCCCGGAAGTACAGATAAACAACAATGCCTTGGACTACCAACCTGAAGCTGCTGCCGCGATTTACACTATTGGATGTTAATATCCAATATAGGATATGTAGATATAGTTCATTCCTGCTTCTTTTTTTACTTTCTGGAAAAAAAAAATATAAATGAATTTCACTGTATATAGTATAAAGTATGAAAGAAATGTATGTACATTTTTAGAATAACTAATTTCTACATTAAACACAACAATACGCCATTGCATTCGCGACTCTCCTATGATTTAAGGCGACACTTCCGGTTTTCTTCCCACCGGAGCCTCGCTTTCGATTTCAAAATAACGGCTGCGTGAAATAAGCGTATTGGCCGCTGGAGCGTACGTCAACGGCGCCGCCATATTTCGGAGGGCAACTTTCCCATACCTCTCATACCGGGAATTGAGAAGAATGCCTATTTCGTGTGCTGCTTGCGGCTGTACAAATCGCCCCACAATTGAAAACAGGTCTCGGGGAATTACCTTTCACAAACAAGACTGAACATTTTTTTCAGGTTTTATTTTGTCATTATATAATTTGTAATAGTAACGTACACCACGTACAAACCACTGAAATCGGTTGATAAATGTAAACGTTATTATTGTTTTTATCCAGGAAAACCGCAGCTCACTCGTTTACTTGCATTTGATTACAGCGCAGTCTTGCCCTCAGCAAAATGGCGGACTCGTTGACGTATCGCAGCAACGTTCCAAAGTGGCCAATAGGGCGTCTATGTATTTATTATGTCTATGTTTTTCCCCCCACATTCGAATATTAATTTTCACCTTCGAATTTCTGTTTTTTAAACCTATTCGAATATATATTCGAATTTAGAATATTTGTTGACAGCCCAAGTGAACATGGACTTTACACGTTACAGAGCGAGCTGGAGGTGAGTCTTCCGTCAGCTCACTTTCTGATTAGGTATTTTTTGGTTTCATGTGATAATCTCCAGAGTTTGCGCACGTTTAACATTCGATTTGAGATTGGGGCGGCAAGCATCACACCACAGGAAAATCTGATAAGATAATCTGTAGAACCATCAAGATAATCGGGACTTTACCTAGGATTGTTGGAAGGGGAGAAATCGGTCCAAAATCACCCGAATATCTTGTGTATGGCAGGTTTTACACAATTATACACACCAAAAGAAATGCACTCTCAAACTCCAAATTATCTCATCCAACAACACATAAAAGTCCCAAAACAACAGTCCACCAGTCCAAACCTTGACTATCTGGTCCAAATTAGACTTCTATTCTCCACTCTTCTACATCCCTCACTCTCCTTCTCTATACGCGTGTGTGTATGTAATAATTTGGAGGGCAGAAAATCCAATCTGAAAGATTATGACACAAGTCCTTTGAGAGCAAAGTAATTACTCTCTCTAAAGAGAATGAGAGATGGATGGATATGAGTATGAGAATATGAGATAGAGAGAGAGAGAGAGAGAGAACGAGAGAGAGAGAGAGAGAACGAGAGAGAGAGAGAACGATAGAGAGAGAGGCCCATGTGTGTAGAGAGAGACAGCCCGTTATCCCTAATATAAATCATCTTTTTTCATCTAGTTACCTCTCTTTCTCTTGTTTAATCCTTTCTAAACACCAGGAGAAAAATCAATCTTTGTAAGCTCCAAGCATTTAGTTCTGACACACAATAACAAAATATAAGCAAACAAAAGCCACATGAGCACAGTGGTGGTGTGGTAAACAGGTGGTTTAACAGATGACTAGAGTTACTAAAAGCTGCAGTTCCATTAACATGTAATCATTTAGCAGACACTTTTATCCAAAGCGACTTACAAATGAGGAAAAGCATAAGCGACTTATCATTCGAGAGTCAGCAATATTGGTAGTACCGCAATATTGAATATAAAGAGCAAGTGCAGACAACTATTACAAAACAGAGCAGAAGTGTAACTTTGGTTCATTTTTAATTAAATTGTTTATTAAATACTAAATGCAAACAATTTACAACTATAACAAAATATCCAGATAAGGAACAACAGGTGAATACTATTGCTATTATTTACAGGAAGTGCCTTATCGACGTGGATCTTGATTTGAGAAGAACCAGAGGATGAAACCTGTCACTTTTTACTTTGCCTGTCAGTCCTGCCCTCTTTCTTTCTGAGCCAAATGTAATTTGTGTCTGAATTAACACAAGCATGCTGAACAGGGCAAAGGAGGCAGAGACGGTGTAATCTCTCCCTCTCTCACTCAAGAGTCAGCCCACTGCACTGGACACACACAATTTCATATGCATCCCTGTTGGCTTCTAGTCCACCTGCTAAGACTGTCTGCAGAGGCCCCCAATTACAGTCTCTGAAATTCATCAGCCTTACACAGTGGTTTAAAACCCTGCAAGTTGCCTATAGACTTGTGTTGTCACGGTACCAAAATTTCAGTGTTTGGTACCAATACCAGTGAAAATCCACGGTTCTCTGTACCAAAGCTTAATTTAGATTAAATTTACATATATTTAAGTGTATATCATCATTACAAAGATGGAAACTGTAGTATTAAAAACACTTTACAATAAGATTCCATTTGTTAACATTAGATAAAAATGACCTAACAATAAACAATAGTTAGGCTATATACACTGTAGCATATATTCTCCTTGGGGTTAATTTAAAAATTTACTAATACATTTTTAAAATCAAAAGTTTTATCTGCACAATGAATGAAGTGAACAAACATGAACAATCAATTGTTTGTATTAAATAACATTCACAAACATTAACTAATGTTGTAAAATTATATTGTTCACTCAATGTGTTGATATTAGATAATGCATTAAGTAATTTTAATGAATGGTATCTTATTGTAGTGTTACCAAACTATACAGGCGATAAAACAGGTTTTATTTGACTTAACTGTACTTTTATTTAATCCAAAACTGCGTTCATATTTAGTCTAATTTTAAAAGGGCTTTTTAAACCTGCTAAGAGTTATCCAGGCAAGAATAAGCCTAGAACTGCTTTTCTGACGGACTGATATTAATGACATAGATAGGGATGCACCGATACTGATACCAGTACTCGGGTGTCAGTCCGATACTGTGCTCATGTACTCGTAAAAACTACCCGATACAACCACACATACCACTTTAGGGGCCGTTCACATATTACGTTTTTTGCGCGTGCGAAATTCGGTATTTCAAATGTAGGCTATGCTGCGGCGAGATGAAGATCTCATCTCAACAGGTCATGTGACAAAAACCAACCGATCAGCTTCTGCATTTCCGTAACAACATCGAAAGCTCGGCCGAACAGCTAGGCCTGTCGCGATAATCAATAAATCAATTAATCGCACGATAAAAAAAATGAGCTCGATAATTTTTCCAGCCGCTATAATTTCCATTTGCATGCTTGTTTTGTTTTCCTCGTCTCTCTCTCTCTCTCACTACCAAAGAGACTGGATGACAATATCAACGCTGACCGCCACACATTGATTTTCGAATGTTTTTTTAATGTTTTTTTCACTGAGCCTATTTACAATCGTATTTGATTGCAGAGCGCGGTAGCGCGTCCCTCTCTCTCTCTCTCTCACGCGCGCACTCTCTCACCCTCATATGAGGCGCCGTCTAGGGCTTAAATCAAACTTCATTCACGCACACATATATGAAACACTTGCATACACATATATTAAGTAGTCAAACATACATGCTGAATGCTCAAACAAATACATATGAAATGCACAACGATACACCTAAAGTCGCTCACGCACGTACACGCAAACTCTACACAGACGAGATGCGCGCACACACAAACTCTCCATGCACATAGCCTACTCATATGAGACACGCGTGCGCACAAAAACTCTCCACGCACATATGAGACACGCGCGCACACACACAAACTCGCGCACACTCATATGAGACGCGCGCGCACAAACTTTCCACGCACATACTCATATGAGACGCGAGCGTGCACACACCAACTCGGCACAAACTCAATAAGACGGAGCACACACAAACTAGAGCACATACTCATATGAGACGCAAGCTCACACAGTACATGATGCATATGATTCTCAGGGTGAACAGAAGTCACACATTGGTAAGTGCATTTTTTGTTAACAGAGACAGAGTTCATTGCTTTTATTGTTTTTGGTTGTTTTGTTCATTTAAATAGTCTTTAGAAATAAAAGTTTATTGATCTTTGAAAAGGTGCACCTGCAATATTATGCCATTATCATTATTTTAGATGAAAATGGTCTCAGAACGACAATATTATCCTTTATTATCAATATTATCGCAATAATTTCTTGGACAATTTATCGTCCAGCAAAATTTGTTATCGTGACAGGCCTACGAACAGCGGATCATAGCTGCACTGGGCGGCTTTTTATTTCTCATCTCCATAAATATATCTAGTAGTAAAGCTAATGCAAGGGCTAGAAATCATTAATTCTTTGCTGATACTTCCTCGTCGTCATGGACAGTACAGCACTGCTTTCTTGCATGCGCAAAAAAAAAAAAACACGTGTCAGTGTTTTTATGAAGATGACGCAACTGTGCACCTTTCGGATTAACCCTGTACTTCGGTACCACCGGTACTTAAGAAAAGCTGGTACCGTAAAGGTTTTTTAGCAATTTTTAGTAAGTACCCCCTGAAGTACCGGGTCTTTTGACAACACTACTATAAACAGTGTTTTTGAGACCTAAACTGTGACAGGACCATGCCGCTTTTCCGACAATTGTAGAACGTTTTCCTCTCCCGAGTTCTGCAGAACTGACATTAAAAAAAAAATTCAGAATGAGCAGCCCCGCTATAATTTTTTAAACTGCACTTCTGAGAGCACGCAGAAAATATGAAACATCTGCATGTACAAATGGCAATTAAGAACCAACGTCAGGGAAATGAAAAGGCGCGCATCTACAGAAAAGCATAAGTGGCAAATGAGGGGTCTGTGTGTAGGCGGGCCTCCTCTGATGAATCTGTAAGCTTTTCAGAAACAGCTCGATGTCATTTGCGAGGCTCAATTGGAGTCCTTTGGCTTCAAAAGTCCCAGTAATAACCTGCAAATTAAAACTGGGGGCTTAAGTATGATCTCCAACCTACCAAACCTTAATATGGCCACACATAAAAAAGAGCTTCCCATCCCCCAATAAGCCCATCAGTCAGGGAAGAAAATAACTATGAAAAACCTTCAATAACAATCCCAGCATTAGACAGGAGACCCATCCGTTCTCAGTTCAAGGATGACTCTATTAATAGCTTGTTGCTTCGGAGAGCTGATTGCAGCAGAACAGCCGCGTCTCTGCCGTTAAGCGAGCGAGAACTCAGAGGTGACCACTTCCTGAATCTCAGAAGAGATCAGATGGTTCAACCACACACATATGGCCTGATTAATGCCGTTGTGCACCCATGAGAGAATTTAGCTGGAAATGAACTGCCGGATTTCAGCACAATTGATGTGTGCTTATGCAGATGTGTCTGTGTCCACTCATACAGGTGTTTGTATGGCATGTGAATGAAATTACAATGTAACCAGCTAAAATAATCAGAATTATTCACAGAGCCCTGTGGCCACATACACTACACCACAGACATACATATTCATAACAGTGTGTTTGGCCTGCAACACACACACACACCGCAATGTTACAGCAGAAAGCAGTTTGTAGACGACAGGTGAAGTAATAGGATTTTGTCCAAGGAGAGAGGGAGCTAAACGTCTTGCTGAAACTCACTGGCAGCACAAGAGGAAAGACAAAGATAGAGCGAGAGAGGGGGAGGAAAACTGTCACTTCCATATAGACCTGGTCTGTCAGCCACCTTTTTTCCTCCCAGACATACCAGTCAGTCTATTCCATCAGGAGAGAGACTGTTACTGTATATAGTAGACAGATGGTTATAAACAGGGCTACTAGTACGTTTAGAGATGTTTTGAAGGTCATGGCTTGACCCCGATGTTTGATATAAGGTTAGATTCTTTAGATTGGCCGCACAACTGAGCGCAAGCTCACAGATACACACTTGTAAACCAACAGTCACGTTCACATGACAAGCTATTTTTATGAAATGGACATTCTGTGCTAAAGACAAAGGAACCAAGACCTAATTACCCATAAGTATGTGTTAGAATCCTGTTGAGAATACTACACACACACACATATATATATATATAAGAGAAAGAGAAAAAGAGAGAGAGAGAGAGAGAGAGAGAGAGAGAGAGAGAGAGAGAGAGAGAGAGAGAGAGAGAGAGAATTTTTCTACACTGTGTTGTAATTCTATTTCTGAGAATTAGTTATTCCATTTTTTTTTCTTGTATTTTCCATTTACTCAATGGTCCTTTCTATGGCTCCTTTATTTTTATTTATTTTTGTTTTATTCCTTTGTCCTTCAGAATTATGGAAATGTGAAAATATTTCATATTTATAAATCACACACAAATTTGTTTCACTATGGGGCAAGAGAGTCGGACTTGTAACCCGAAGGTTGCCGGTTTGATTCTCAATACCAACAAGAAACAACTGAGGTGCCCTTGAGCAAGGCTGCCCACTGCTCAGTGTGTGTGTGTTCTCACTACTCACTGCCCTAACTTGGATGGGTTAAATGCAGAGGACAAATTCCAAGTTTGGGTTACCATACTTGGCCTTCACGTCCCTTCACTTCACTATATTAGTGACGACATTGCTTAGACTTAAATTGATTTTATATCAGGTCAATGATATTTTCTATCACCTAAGTCAACCCCTACCCCTAAACCTACCCATCACATGTGCAAAACACTAGGTTTAAATAAAAACATGTTTTGGCTAATTAAGAAGCCTTTTTGTGAGGACCAGTTTGACTAGTCAGTTGTCACAAGATTTCCCTATATAAGTGAGGACATTTGGCCATCACAAGTATAGCCAAACCTGGAGAGACACACACACAAAATACCAGGACAGGGTCAGTTTACTCTAAAAGCAGAGTCTGTTTTCTGTTTATTCTCAAAGCAGTAAAGCACGAACGGACGTTTAGTCTGGAATGAGGGGTCTGACCTAGGCAAATAGCGCACTTTTACCTCTCTAGTCCAAAAGACTTCATTTTTAAATAACCTTTTACAATATAAGTGCTAGAATCATTAATTGAGCTCAAAATGTAAAGCAAGCTCCCTTTCTTCCTGAACTGTAACTAGATCAAGTGTCAAACCGTTTAATATACAGCAAGTTTACATTATAAAACACCAATAAAATTCTTTCCATCCAACTGAGAGGAAACTGAGAAAGCATTATTTAAATATCAACACCTTCAAATTACCAATCATGGACACTTTATTCTCAATCAAGCTGCAGATTGGATGACCGAGCCAACTCTCCTGTCTGAAAGAGCAAATCAGAGAGACTGTGACTGAAGTGCATGCTAGCATTGCTCCGCTCAATAAACTAATAACGGCTATAATTATTCTTCCTTTTCCTGCGTGGTTAGAACATTCGGGTGAAAACGTCTATGTTTGTGTTTTGAAACAATGACTCATGCTAACCACCAGGGGGAAGAATAATGAGGCGAGACTTGCAGGGAACACAGTGAGAGAAACAGTTTTGAGGGGATTCTAATGTACACTGATGTGTGTGTGTGTCCTCCCACTTGCGTTGCTCGAAACACACAAACAGTTACTCTATATTTTCCATGGCATGATGGAGCTTAGGTGTTCATTCTATACTGGTCAGCCGTGTTTCCCAGTAGCTGTTCCAGCTATTCTGAGACGGAAGGTCAAAAGAACACACTCCTAAGGTAGGGACACACCAAACCGACACCAAAGACTTAGTGCTGATGAAAGCCAACTGTGTTGTCGCCTCATGTCACCTGCGTCGGGGAAGAAAAGTCTGCTTGAACACACCGACAGGACTACAGCCAACTGTCAGCTAGCACGCGCGTTCTGCGCCTGCATGTAAAGGAAATAACAATTTAAGCAGATATATTTGTCTATTTTCGTCATTCCAAAAGGGAAAGCAAAACTAAGACTGCAGGTACACAAACCATAAAGCAGCACTTGCTTACCGTTTTTAATATCGATCATGCTGATCCCGTTCTTTATCCCATTCCGCTCATGTTATTATGAAAATATTTGCTTTTAACACCATGGTGTTTTTTTATTTAGCAAGGATGCGTTAAATTGATTAATAGCAACAGTAAAGACATTTATAATGTTACAAAAGATTTTTGTAACTTTTAATTCAATGAATCCTGAAAAAAAAGTATAAATGACTTTCATAAAATTATTAAGCAGTTATGTTTTCAACATTGATATTAGAATGATTTCTGAAGTATCGTGTGACACTGAAGACTGGAGTAATTGTTCAAAATTCAGATTTGACATGATATAAGGATAAAAAGAAAAAAATATTTTAAATTATATAATATTTCACAATATTACTATTTTACTTTATTTTTTATCAAATAAATGCAGCCTTGGTAAGTGGCAAGACACTTCTTCCAACCACCAAAACCAGCACCCCACTCAAATTTGTCAAACAATTCCTAACAATAACTAAAGGTCGACCAATATATCGGCCGATATATGTTTTTTGTTTTTTTTAATATTGGCCGATAAGTTTTTCTGTTTGGCCGATGTGGTGGATGCGGGACTTTTATTTTTACGGGGCTGAGAATGTATAAAGTACATATATTATATATATCGGCCACCCTGCTCCCTAAGATATTGGCATCGGCCAATTTATACACAAAGCTTTCCGGGTGAAAGGAGGTGAATATATTTCTCAAGTAAAGCAGCAATTCATTACACAAAGTGCTTAAAAGTAAAAGCCAATTTAAAAAAGTAACATTCTGCACAAAATAAAGATAAGCAGAGCAGTAGTCTCCATCATAATTAACTCGGCTTCAAACTCTGAGAAACCTGGGGTTACGTGTGTGTGTGTGGGGGGGGGGGGTCCGCTGGGACGGATGGGGTGGCCTTTATCTGGCCGTCAGAGGGAAAACGGATTTCATGCTCTGCTGACGCCCCTTTTCTCTCTTCCCCTCTCCCTTGTCCACCTAGCAGAAGAATTAGGCAGCAAAATTGCTCCCTGTGTGACACGACCACCGATGTGTGTGTGTTTGTGTCTGAGAATATGAGAGAAATGTCAAACAAGACCATCTAAACGTCAAGCTACATTATGTGCGCTGGTGGTAACACTTCTCTTAAACTTCTCAAACGCACAAAACAAGCTAAAAAGATCCTACTCTACTACTGGAGCATGGCCTGTGGCATTCCGGCACCATTCCCAGCTCCCTACAGGGGACTGCTACTGGAAAAACTACTATTGCTGAACTAGCTTATGACAGGGAGTCCTTATTTACTCCCAAACGTCATGTTTTCACCAGGAGTAAACCTTCTCACTTATAGATTTCATCAGTCACTGTAACTGTCAATCACCCATCACTATAGCAACAATCAATCACTGTGCTTGATTCTAAAAGGATGGGTAACATCTAGAGTTGTCAAAAAATACAGACTTCGGTACTGAAATTGTGACGATACCAGCATTTCCCTCTAGCATTTTGAGTGCTGTTGAACAGATTCTTAAACACCTCTGATTGGCCATTGTGAGGAAACGCTCAACATATGTCTGTGATTGGCAACAATGATCAATTCTTCAAAAACATGTTGCCGAAACATCTTTACCGAGCGCTGACACAGATACACACGAGAGCGTTTAAAAGCAGACGTCTATCAACAGATCAACGGATAAATGGATCAAACGCTCCGTGTGTATCCAAGTAAGCGCTCGATGAAAAGCGTCAAAGACAACATGTTTTTGAAGAGCTGATCATTGTTGCCAATCAGAGACATATATGTTGAGCATGTCAGCACAACGGCCAATCAGAGGTGTTTTTAAGAATCTTTTCAACAGCGCTCAAAATGCTAGAGGGAAATGCTGGTATCGTCACATTTTTTAAATTTCAGTACCGACTTGGTACCAAAGTCGATACTTTTGACTCTAGTAACATCATTTGACAGAAAAATGTACAACATAAGTGAGACTCACATCCGGGTACTCTTTGACCGGTACAAAGAGTTTCTCCTGCAGATGTACGATGGCTCCCACTGGCTCGGGTAACTCCAGTGGGTGCTTGACCACCAGACCGTTCACTGTGTCGTTATACATGTCTTTCCTCACTCTGGTTATCTCTGCAGGTAGACAAAAAAAAGACAAACAGATCAGAAACTGCTGAATGAGAGAGGACAAAAAAAGACAAAAAGGCATTAAATGCAACACTCCCTTCATTAACATGAGATTCCAGCGCATATCCTCCTAAATTCAGTTGCCAAATTTCATGGAAAAATTTACAAATTTTAAATTTCACAGTAACAGGAACTCACATGCACATATTGAGATCTTTTAAACAGAGACTCTTTCAAAGCTGCCAGCCCCAGATGAGGTTAAACTGCTGCTGCCAAAACATGATTAAGCTCAGGATGGCCATTCCTGTCACTCACACACGACCTCCCCTCATGATCATTCCCTTCATCACACACAGAGGCTGTGTTTTAAAAACTAGTGAGCTAAATAAGCTGATAGTTAGGGCTTGAATTCCAGATGGTGAAGCAAACACACCTGCTGGATATAGAATTAAAAAGCTAACAAAAAAATCTGATACCTGGAAAAGAGATGGAATGATTGTGACCTTTTGAAATGGATTGAGTATCAGACATGTAAATACAATACTAGGGGTGTAACAATATATCGTGCCACAATATATCGCAATACAAAAATGCAACAATAGTGGATAGTGACAATATGTATCGTGGATAGTTCACCCCCCCCAAAAAAATTTACTGTGAGAAAATAATTCAAGTTTTCAGAGTTTTAGTGTCAGTACTACATTAAACTACTATATATAATGTTGATTATAATGTATAATAATGCAATGGGGGAATATTTATGGGTCCTGATAATACCAAATGTTACCTGACCGGTAAAAAGTGTCCAACATTATCTAGTCAGTGAAAAAGTGCAAGAATATTCTAAAATAGTTCTGTATTTTCAGCTTCAGAATCATGAATATTTTTATTCTGGTGTCACCATTGTCCTTGGGTTAAAAGCACAGAGTTCAAGCCTATTCATTTACACACACAATGTAATATCAAAGTTAGCATTTTAATCAACAGTACATTTTTTGTTAACCTTTTATCATATGTCTTGGAGTATCGCAATAATATCGTATCGTGAGTTCAGTATCGTGATATGTATCGAATCGTGACATGAGGGTATCGTTACACCCCTATACAATACTAGGTTTAGTCATGGTTGTTCAAAAACATAAAATGAGCTGTGCGCTATATTCCTTGCGTTTTGAAGTTATATGATAGCCTTGATTGATGAGTATGCAGAAATTCAAGTCTGCTGCTCTCAAATGTCATTCCCCACTCTACAAACTACAGTTCAAAAGTTTGGGGGCCTTTTTAATATGCTCAACAAGGCTGCATTAAAAAAAAAAAACACTAAAATACAGTAATATTGTAAAATATAATAATTTAAAATAACCGTATTTCTATTCTAATTTAACTCTTCAGTCATCAGCGTCACATGATCCTTCAAAGATGATTCTAATATGATGATTTGGTGCTCAAGAAACATTTCTTATTAACAATAACGCTGAAAACAGTTGTGCTGCTGAATATTTGTTTGTGGAAACAGTGATACATTTTTAGGATTCAGGACAGGTTTGAAAGATCAACATTTATTTGAAATATAATTTTTTTGTAAAAATGTAAAAGTCTCTGTTACTTTTGATCAATGTAATGCATCCTTGCTGAATAAAAGTTAATTTCTCTCAAAAGAAAAGAAAATAAGCATTTGGTCACAATTAGGGTAGACAATTAAATACCTACAATTGAAATTATTAAAATGCCAAAAGCCTCAAATATAGTCTGCATGTGTTGTCATGTTTGTTACTACACATAGTTCAGCACTGACACACTTTGTCAGCTGTCTCAAAGCAATATCATGAAAAAAAGTGGGATCACAGCATCAGTAGTGCTTACACACACATTGACAAGATTGTTCAACAACTAGGAAAGATCCATAAAATCCAGCAAATTGGATTTAATAAAAAACAATTGGAAACTCACTGAAATTCTCATTGGTTGATAGTCTACCTAAGATTGTTTTAAAAGTTGTGGTCACATTTCTACCGATGCAAATCCTTGCATTTTTACCTCTATGGCAGTCCTTATTGAATTGAATGGATTTGCAGCATTCTCTGATAAAGTGCAAACGAGTGTGTGTAGGTGCCTTGAAGGTGACTGTGGAGAACTGACATGAGGCCTATAACACTGAAACTGTGTGTGTTTGTGTGTTTCATGGGGCCCCAGAATCCTGGAAGGGGGTTGAAGGGTGACGCAACACCCAGATCAGAACAACAGCAGCTCATGGGCCATGTAAGGGTGAAACCTTTAACACAACAATCTTGCCTCACACATGCAATGAGTCCCAGAGGAGGTGACACAACCGCTGCAAGTATATTAGTCACATTTACAGAATTCAGTCCATCTTTCTCTCTCGACCCGAGAGCAACCTCATATTCCTCCACCCTTCTCTTTTTCCATCCCTCGGTCTCACCCTGTGTCTCTCCCTCCACCTTTCTCACACTAGAGAAGCAAGGATTTATCTCTGGTTCTCTTGAGTAAAAGTGCTGCATGTTTAATATTCTTGGACTGCAAGAGTAGGTTAGAGTAAAAGCAGGAATTAAAAAATTTAAATATCCTCGACTGAACTAGAAATGTGCCATGAACAAGAACGTGTTCATTTAAATCTTCTCCCAGGCTCACACAGTATACATCCCTGACCATGGGACCTTTCAATAGACATTAGATATAAACAGTGTAAATGATAATCTAAAGTGTACAGTACTTAATTTGTCACATTTTATTTTTGGCTGTCTCTGTCTTACACACATATACACACACACTCAAACCTCTTCTAAAAGCACTCTTTTAGTGTGCACTTAAAAAAAAGCCAATGAAAAATAGAAACTAAAGTGTTTCTGTCCTTTGGCTGAACGAGAGAGGCACAGTGAAATGCCACATTACCATAAAGTAGCAGCAAGAGAGCGAGCGAGCGATAGAGCACATGCCATTATAACAGGCACAAACTCTGAGGTGAGTCCTAATTTCAATGTCCAGGACGCTGGTAGCCTAATGGTTAAGTACCTTGTTTGCCAGCACAAAGGTCACAGTTTAAACTCAACTAAGGGGTGAGGTAGGAATGTGGAGAAGTGCTGAGATCAGATCCGGGTCTATTAAGCAGGACACTGCTTACCCACAATCACTCAGTGTTCAAGCTGCTGGTCTGGGGGTGCAATAGTTTACTTATTTGATTATTACTTTACTCGTTTATTTGTTTATTTTAGTGATCACAAAACTCACGATTCCAATCACATTACAGTTTTTGAGTCACAGACCGGACTGGCAAGAAAGGGTTTTTTCGGCGTAACTTTGTTTTCCATTTATTACTTAAAGGGCACATTAAGTACTGCGATACCACAGCAAAAACTTCTTGCCTATCTAATAAAGTTCAAACATTATTAAAGGCAAGTGAACAGTCAGTAAAAAATTAAGAACAAATATACTGATTACAAGCATAGATAAATACAATACAACAAACTTAAAGTTACAAATGAAGGTAGGTCTAGGCCTAATTGTAGTATTCATTTCAGGTACCTTAATGTAATAATTACATGTAAAATAACTAGGGGTGTTAACAGTACAAAAGTTGAGTCTTGTTGGGTCTCTAGTCAGTTAACGTAGTGTGATAGCGTAGAGCTACATCACACGTAGGCTCACTATTGGCCGACGCTGGTCATGTGTGTGATGCGTGTGACGTACAACAACAGAAGAACTGCACTTTATCAGTAGTGAACTGACTCGAGGCCCACAGAGAAGGAAATAAATAGTTGAAATAAAGTCGTTATTTATTTATTTTTTGCACACAAAAAGTATTCTCGTCGTTTGATAAACTTAAGATTGAGTCACTGTAGTCACTTGGACTATTTTAACGATATCTTTAATAACTTTTAGGGGCTGGCAAGCTTCAATCCCTTAAGAAACCTATGGAGGAGTGATCCAGCTCTCAGATTTAATCAAAAATATCATAATTCGTGTTCCGAAGATGAACGAAGGTCTTACGAGGTTGGAACAACATGAGGGTGAGTAAATACTGACAGAATTTTCATTTTTGGGTTAACTATCCCTTTAAAGCTTTTATTCTTAAACACACAAGGCACGTCCACTTTAATAAAAAAAAGTCGACAATTCCTTCCGTGATATTATTTTTGAGTTTGGATGATAGAGGAGGCTTAACATCCAGCGTGGTACCCCCATTAGCAATTAGTGCTTTCCACCTGATGAAATTAACGCGGCAAAAAAAAATCGACCAATCAGAATTTTGGTCGAGCCAGAACGCATCGACCAATAAATCGACTAGTCGACTGGGAGATTACAGCCCTATTGCATAGAAATATTTCACCCAAAAGGCGAGCCTGTGGGTATCACAAATGCAATTTGCAAACTTGCATGAGAGTTATGCCGTTGAAGGAGTCTCAAACCACAGTCAATTATTCACTGAAAGTGGAAGCAAAAACTGACTGAGCTTTTGGCATCTAACTATTAATTCTCTCACAGACAAGAGCTGAATCTACCTTAATGCTGATAACGGTATATCAATTATCTTCATTTATTGGCTTAATATTTTTATTGTGAGAATGATGATTAAATGATCGTGAAAAAATTAGAATCATATTTCTTGTTAAACTAACGGTGTTTGAAGCTGCTTTTGATTTTCATCGATGACTGATTTTTATGCTGTGTTATATTAGGCCTATATCATTTTAGTAATATTATTAATATTAAGAATAATTTGTAGTTGTATTGTTTTGTAAATATGCTATGGAAACAAAACACTGACGAACAACAATGGAGTTTTTGCCTTGGCTCAAACAGATTAAGAATGGTGACAATTTGTGAATAGATCATCTTGCAATTGAATTTTACAACTAAAGTCTTTAGTGTCATATGATCCTTCTGAAATCATATGCTGATTTGGTGCATAGGATTCAAATAATTTCTTATTAGTGATAAACAGTAAGGCTGGGGTAAACGATTATTAATTAAACGATTAGTCTGGCGATTATTTTATCGATTAGTTGGCCAATCTAACGACTAATTGAACGAATATATTTTGTAACATGGAAATTGCAGAGTGCACATTCAATGCACAACTTTTTTTTTTATCTGGTTCTCACAGAGTATCTACACTGTAAAATGTTTGGTACTCAAATGAGCCCTATCACAATTATGTGGCTCTCATTATAATGTTTTCAGTGCTAATAAAAAAAAAAAGTTTTGTTGACCTGGGGGGGGGGGGGGGGGGGGGTTGGTTGGGGGGGGGGGGTTGTCAGGTTTACATGCACTTCATAAGGCACACATGCACATTTGCACACACGCAAGGTCTCTCGCTCTCTCCCTCTCTCTGCCGCGCGCTATGTCAACTCCATTTGGCAAAGCGCGCAAATAACGACACCTTTACGTTTGGGACTAAATTTGAAGTATTCCCATACCTTCGATGATTTGGTGCGAGCTGTTTTTTTAGGACTTTTTTTTTTTTTTGGGGCTTTTTGCATGGCTTTGTTGGGAATTCTGTGAAGAGGTTGCGGTTTCGTCCTCCATTCTGCAATGTTTCGGTCTCCCACGTGTGTGTGGCAAGCTGTACCGCCGGGAATGGTGCAAAAAAAAATAAAAAATAAAAAAATAATAAAATAAATAAATAAATAAATAGAGGAAGCATCAACGTCATGACACGCCGCTACAAGCCTAATAAACAGTAATATTTCTGTGGAAGCCATGATAAAAAAAAGATTCAGAAGTAGTTGATGAATAGAAAGTTCATTTTAAAAAAAATCATTTTTATTTACAAATTCATTGTAAATAATGTTAAAAAAAATGTAAACTGTCACTTTTGATAAATTGAATGCATCCTTGTTAACAAATAAAAAAAAAACCTTTTGAACAGTAGCGTATGAAGGGCAACACAGGGTGAAAGTGGTAAGAAACGTGAAGTAGGAGAACTGTATGTGGCAAGAACAAAAGAGAACATTCGCTGATCTAACACTGCACAATATTAGAAAGCAAGGAGGAGAGACAGGCTTTAAAAAACAAAACAATCCTCATCATAACTGGTGAGAAGGTAAACAATGTTAAACATTCCGAGACCATAAGATGGAGGAATATCAGAACAGAACCCTCATGTAATTTCAAACTACTTACTCCAGATAAACAAGATATTTTGAAAAAAAAAAAGACAAAAACATTTGATTTTTTTTGCTTTACATTTTCAACTTTCTTTACAGTGTGATGTTGCTGTTTGAGCATGAAAAATGTCAAACCACTAAGTCCACTCCAAAAGGGAGTTATCAGTAAGCACTTTCTGAACTCCCCGAAACGCCTCGAGTTTTCTTCTGGGAACGTAAACGCCACAATTTTCCTCATTTAAATATGGACTCTCTAATAATATGAAGAAAGGGAGAATGAAGCAGAGCGAACAGCAAGAGTTTAAAGAAACAGTGATTTCACTGGAACTTTAGAAGATGCTATACAAAAGGATGGAGAGTGCTCAAAGCTCTTTAAGATTAAAATAAAAGAGAGAGGTGCTTGAGATGAAAGTCTGCTGATGTACAAGTTTTTCCACTTTGAAGCAATGCACTTTAGCTATCATAAAGCACAGCTAGCCTCTGCAGCCACATGATTCCTGCTTAATGCATTTGCAGCTTTATTCAACCTGCAAACGACTATCTCAACAGACAATATAATTCTGCACTTAAAACTTTCAGACAGTGAAACAAGAGGATTCTTTTGGGGGGAAAAGAAAACAGTATGCTTGAGATAGGGCCTTCAGTCTTATCAAAAGTCCACACCTTTTTTTTAAGTGTAAAATCCTTTGCAATTCAATACATTTCACTGCTGACGGCCAGCAACTAAAACTTCTTTCAGAAATGTTTGCTTCATGCATGAATTCTATGAACTCAGCACTGCATTTCATGTTTTGGAGATGAGAATATTTTCCCGCAGCATTAATAGGGCTCTTCCAGAGAAATATGCTGCGGAGTTTAAACGATATGCAACAGCTTGTCAAAAACAGGTGATGGGAGCTTGTTTGCGCACCTACAACATGCAAGAGATTCTGAATTTCCTTGAAGCAGTCCAAGTTTCCCATGTCATGAATAAAGAATTAAACGCTTGATAGGGCAAAAACATCATTAGGAAATATGCTATACAAAGCAATTTGGACAGTAAATAAGAATATAAAGAATAATAATATAAAAATAATATAGTATATAAACTACAAGGTTCTCTGTGTCCATTCCTACAAGGAAATAACTGGAGAGAGAAAAAACATGATAGAATAGAGTAATATCCATTCTAATCTTAGCGGGGGCAAGAGTAGTAGTATATAAAAGGTAAACTACTAATCAAATATTACCAGCATTGACTGGTCTCGGGGTAATTAACTGATTTTTTGAGGGGGTTTGTTTTATTGCAGCTTCTTTCCTTTAAATGACGAGAGGCTAGGGCTGTGCGATATAACTAAAAAAAAATGATCACGGTAATGTTTGAGTTTTGAAGTGCTGGAAAAAGATGTGACATACTTAAAAGCATTTTACTATTCCTGCCAAACTTCCATGGTTACAGTTAGTGTTACTGCATTAAATCCATGGTGAATGTTGCTGATCTGTGGACTTAAAGCCTATAACTAGTTCATTCATGGCACAATGTTTCTCCTGGTTTCCACGTCAGCGCTGTTTGATCCATTAATAACGGAAAAATTTGAATGTTTCTCACTAGATCTCGCAGCGATGTTATTACTTCTGTGGCAAATTCAAATGCTTTTACTGGATCTCTTGGCGCAGTGTAGTAACAGTGTCGCTTGATCAAGATCGGCTCGCGCTGCACAGACATTGGTCCAAACTGAGCGTGAAGCACAAAATAATGAGTAGCGCAGTTTCGTTCCGCTTTCATTACGTTTGCCATTTTATGTTGAGCAACGTTGTAGTGGTCGAGCCATCTTTAACTTCGCAGTCCACTTACGGTCGAATGGAACGCACCTTCAGTCAACATGACGTGGAGATGTGTGAACTAAGATCTAAGGCGATGCGCGCATTTTAATGAAAATATCGAGAGCTATATTGAACATTTTTTATATCGTTACCAAAATTGGTGTACCGTCGATAAATACCGATACTGTTTTATCGCCCAGCCCTACTAGAGGCCTAAAGTAAAAACTACTCAGAGAATCATATTTTCGCAGAGACTGTCCTCGTAAATATTAGAGCTGAATTTCATGAATAAACATTCATTATTTTGAGCAGTGCCTCAGCTCCCTGTCAGGAGACAAAAAAAGAAAACAGGAATTTAGCTTTTGAGAAAGAGGAAGGGAGAGGTGAAAAAAGTCAAACAGAGAATAAAAAAAAAAAACATCTCTCTATCTCTCTCATTCAGAGCTTACATGGTTGGTGCCACCAAGCACCAAGTCAAATGTAATCAGTTAGCAGAGACCAAACTACAACACTCCCAACTGAATCCTACAAAATGTATTGAAATTAATTTAACAATTCTGGTTCCAGCTCCACTAAGATTTCTTTCATATTTTTTTATGGATTCAAATCAATAACTCATGAGTTTGACAATGATTGCAATAAATCTTAGAGACAATTCATCAAAAAATGGAAATTCTGTCATACTCTGCCCTCAGTCCTACCAAACCTGCGTGACTTTTTTTCTTCTGTGGAACCCAAAAGTAGATATTTTGAAAAATGTTGGTAAAGTTTTGGTTGCCTTTGACCTTAATTGGACGTAACAAAAGAGATTTAAAAAAATATATAATTTTACATTAACCAGAAGAAAGATAGTAATACAGATTTTGAATGACATGAGGTTGAGTAAATGATAACAGTATTTTCATTTTTGGGTGAACTGTCCCTTAAGTATTTATATTAGATGTTTAAGTGAACCGAACATCATAATCAGTTAGGTGCAGAGTTTTTTTTTTTTTTTTTTAAATACTGAATAAGATCCAGTTCTAAATTCCCAACCCTAATGTGACCCTTTCAGCCAGTGCCTGATCTGGAACAGTGCAGGGTAATGTCTGCAACGTGTCACATTGTAATTGTTCAGCTCAATTCAGTGGAAATGCAGGCCAATTCTGAGAGATCCCCTGGATGAGCACCAGCATCAGTTCAGTGTAAAAGGGTAAGTGAAGGCAGTGGTGGGGGCCCTTAAACAAGGACACATTTACTGAACACTATAAAATGCATAATATGCTGGTTAGTAAAGTAAGGGTTAGAACACACACAATTCACTAAGTAAAAGACCCTTATAAACTAAGATTCAAAAGCAGACACTACAAAACTCAAGTCCCACAGTCGCAATTTGATGTGGAAATTGAGCCCTTCAGTTTAGGCCAGATATTGCATGGAAACAGAGATGGATCCAAGTGTGTCTGCCGTCCTCAACAGCCATGAGGAAACACATCAACTGTATTAGAAACTGCAACACGTCATCAGATGGAGAGGAAGGGTGGAAAAAAAGTCATTGCATAGGCAGAAGATAATTTCAGAGAGCAGTAACATGTCCAACAACCAACAGGTCACAAAGTGTAGAGATCCCTGCCAACAAAAACAGGTGTTTCTCAGTTATATGATATCAGAAAGGCTGAGGATTAAAAGATTAGAATGCTGGACATGTGTACTAGAATGAACCTGATCCCTGACCAACACACACTCCGATCTCTCTATCTTCTCCCAGCGCATTCCCAGATTGTCCTGCTGCAGTCCGGGTTTCCGCAGAGCCATTATGAGGAGCTAAATTTAGCAGGGAGGCTTGTCACACTTGATGATATGGTGCAGGGTTATAGAGTAGAGCTGTTAGGGAGGGGGTGGGTTTGGGTTATCATTCAGGGCGAGAGCACAACAGTTACTGCGGTGGTTTAATGGCTGACCAGCAGGGCACAGAGGGTCTAACCACAGCCTGTAGATTACTCTTACACCCAACCCACATGCTATACAGGGAATCCAACAGCGTCAAGAAGCCTCTGGTCACAAGAAGAGGCTAGTTACAGCTGGTCTGTTCAGAGGCAGGTGAGTTTGAGACACTGGGGAACAAAAGAAATGACACAGCCCAGCCGATCCAGCCAAATGCACATGAATGCACAAGTGCTTCCTGTATCGCTACTCAGCCACGGTGCTGCTATTAAATCACCACAGCAAAAAAAAAAGTATTTTGAGAATTGAGTTTAGTCTAAACTGAATGCGATTAAATAGACAATGAACTAACACCAAAAATATAAATAAACAACACGTCTATTTATTGCATTATGTTTAGTTGATGCATGACCAAAAAATATTCACCATGAACACTGTAGTCTGATTTATGAACAAATAACTCTTATGGGTTTGTTTGAATCTGTAAAAAAAAAAAAAAAAAGGTTTAACTCAAAAAACTAAATCTGTGCTCTCCAGGGCTTTTCAGCAGTCAAAATAACGGCAAATATATATGGCAAGTATATATTGGTCGACCAACACAAAATAGTACTGTGTTGCTTAGCATGTAGTTGAGAATAAACATGCAGGACGTGTAAAAACAGTAGGGAACCTTGATGCAGGAGAACGCAATTTCAACAATATCGGCAACTACAACCAACCTACTAAATTACAACAACTTTACTATCCAAGAATTGCAAATAAACCTCAGCCAACAGACAGACCAAGACACTTTAATCTCTCTCTCACACACACACAGGCACTGCAGATGTTTCTGGAATTAAACAGGTTGTAGTAGTAAGATAAGAAAAACTGATATTATTTACAAATTTACAGATAATTCACTCCATTTGCCATTTGACTTGTTGACTGTACTCCATCTGTGCACGCACACACACCAACACATGCATAACCAAACAACGGTGCATCAGCAGGATGTGGATTGAAGGAATAACAGGAAGTAAACGGAGGATTCTGAACTTGTGCAGAAAGGAAAAGCCATCGCTGTTTTAACGGACCATCAACAGTGCGCAAGACTTCCTGAGACCGTGTGACTGCTCAGAAAAGAGGATCCCGTCACATCTGTATGAGATGCATACCATCTCAGATCAGCCACAGGTTACATGCAAAACATTTACTCTATTTTTTTTTTTTTGCTTTGTTTTTTGCAGATGATCAAGTTAATTATCATTAATTATCTATTCATTTCTCAAGAATGCTTTCACTGGCCACACACACACACACAGAAAATGCAGTAAACTTGCTGAACAATGACAGGAAGAACTGAATGCTCAAGCAGGAAGGAAGGAACCAGTCAGCAAATGTGCTAAGAGCAGATAACTAAACACCTCCTTCCTCCTGGACAGGACACCCGCCCTATCCTCATGAAACAGGGTAACAAACTCGCTTAGTATGACAAACCAAAAACAAACAAGAACAAACTGAACATCTTTGTTCCCTTCTCAATTTAAAACAACAGCAAGTTATTTTAAAGAGAGGCTTTGAATAAGTTTGGTGTCAAAAACACCAATATTAGCACTAGGGATGGGAATTGAAAACCGGTTCCACTCGAGAACCGGTTCTAAGTTTTACGAACCATCGATATTGTATGCCCTCGACGTTAACGATTCCTCTTACCCTTTTATCCTTTATCGGGCACCATAGAGTGACGTCCTATACGCATCTGTGCGTCATGATGTCAAAGCGATTTGAGCAGAGGAGGTAATCATGGAGAGGAAAAGACGATCTAAAACTTGGCTTTATTTTACTAAACGAGACAAATTATGCTATAGACAAAAGCGAATTTTTGTCCCGCCAAAGTCTCATTTGACCGGTGAGTAATGTAGATGAACTGCTGAGAGAGAGAGAGAGAGAGAGAGAGAGAGAGAGAGAGAGAGAGAGAGAGAGAGAGAGAGAGAGAGAGAGAGAGAGAGAGAGAGAGAGAGAGAGAGAGAGAGAGAGAGAGAGAGAGAGAGAGAGAGACCCGGTCGCGCACGCACTCTCTCACTTTGGAGCCAGGCGAAAGTGTAAGCAAGACTTCACCATCTCCACACAAAGCGCTGTCTTGCTCTCTCTCCCTCACACATATTAACCAAAATAAATTGACACGATGTTAAAAGGTCGGAAGACGAAAGTTTCATGTGGAGCATTCGGAGATTTTGTTTTCCTGAATTACCGCTGGGTGTGAATTGTGCTAAAATAAGTTACCTTATCTTCTCTGAAAAGCGTTCCGCACATTCAGCTGACATAAAACAACCCTTTAAATAAACGGCAAAAAAAACGATCCAGTGATGAAATGTTTTCGTTGTTGACACAAATCTTGTGTGATGTCCATGTCCTAACTGCTGGGATAATCACACAACGCGCATGACACGTCCAATTCCCGAACTAATGACTCATTTGAACCGATTATTTTAATGAATAGTTAAAACGACTGATCTTTCCAGCACTGAACTCGGTGTATAACTAATCGGTAACACTTTACAATAAGGTTCCATTTATTACATAAAAAGTACAGTTTGCTTACTCAAGGGTAAGCTTTAAAACAAACAAAAAAAATTTTTTTGCTGAAAAAGCATGAGACTATTTTCCACACAGTGCTATCAGGAATCAATAAGAGAATCGTTAAAGAATCGGATCGATAAGCAGAATCGTCAGTGGCATTGATATTGATAAAATCGTATTAACTCCCATCCCTAATTAGCACTAATCACCACTGGTGTGAAGGAGGGTTCTGTGGTTTCGTCTCTGCTGTGAGTGGACAAAAGCTAGCACTGGCGAAACCGCCGGCAAGTGCGTCTACATTGAACTACTCTTCCTTTTCATCAGCTCTTCTTTTTTCCTGTCTTCTATTAGCACGAGATGGAGTGGCAGAGCTGCATTCCTCTGCTTTTAATTAGCAGGAAATGAGGGCAGCCAATGACAAGGACCATTTACACCAGTGAACGAGGGAAAAGAGAGAGTGAGTGAGATCTCAAGGTGCTAGTTTTACTATGTAACCGATCTCATAAGAGATGCCTGGGGACACAGGATGGCAGACAACACGAAGTGCCATCCTTCACGGGAGTAGTAATGACAGCAAAGCACTCTGGTTAACAGCACCTCAACAACAGAAGCTTCCAGACAAGCCTGAGCACAACCGTGTACGACAGGAAGGAGACTGTCTGCCAGTCTTGAAGACATGTTACACCAATTTTATTCAATTAAAGCGTGAAAGAGGACTATATTATTGAACTTATTTCTAACTCTGTCACTCTAATGGTTCATTTTAATGTTTAGGCATCCTGGGCCACCCCGTAACAAGACGAAACCTGTAATAAGAGCGATACAGTACATTTATTAAGAAACTTTCCAGTCATGCAGTGCAGATCAGCAGATGCGTAAAACCAGTTCATTGGCATTCTGAAGTGAAATGCTGCTTCAAAATCCAAGGACCAATCAGAAAGCAGAGATACCTGGAGGTTCAGTCATTAAAATTAGGTTGCCTATGGCAACTAGGGTAAAACAAATATTTACAGAAATTCTGTGCATGTGTGGGAGAAGGAGTGAGGGAAAATGTTAACTGATTTAAACTCAAGCGTTAGATGGACAACAGTAAGACGTGATTCTGCTCTTCACACACATTCATATATGTGAAGAAAAATGAAGCGCACAAGAAAATATTATTAAAATAGATTTCACAATGTCGTGACCCAACAGCTGTCACAATGAGTTTTGTCCACCACAAGCTTTCAGCTGATGGTCTTAAGGACAGAAACTGAAAGATTCAGAGAGTAAAGCAGCGTCCACATAGGACTCTTGACTAATGCAAACAGACAGACTCTCTTATAGACTTTAAATGTGAGCAACAGTCTTTAGTTAAAGAGAGGAGATGCAGGCCTCTGGCAAAGAAAGAGAGAAAAGGAGGGAGAGACAGAAAAGACACCTGGTAGATATCTGTCTGTGACGCATAGGAACTGCGACTAAGGCTCAAAATATTCTACGCAACTCTAGACCCAAAAATGGGTTCCATGGTTGTTTTTGATAGAGTTGTGGACAGAAATGAAAACATTGCTTAATGAAAATAAAATGCAACTAACCATATGATGTAAAATACATGCAGTTAACTTTTAAATTGGAGTTAACTTGTTGACCGAGTTAATAAAAAATGAGCATGCATTCAACCAGACTGCAAATTCATCTGTTACTGTAGAAGCTAGGCAAATTATGTGGATGCCAACATGGACATGTCCATCATTCTCAAACCGTAAACAAAATTACACATTACATCAAATAGACATTAACAAATCACACTTCTGCTGTTTTGCATCCATTTAAAAATGTTTATGTTTTTCATAGTGTTGGCTCAATGGCCCCATGTAAACTAATGTTCAAACGTTTGGGATTGTTACTTTTTTGTTTTTGGAAAAAAAAGATTTTTATGCTCAACAAGGCTACATTTATTTGATAAAAAAATACAGGAAAAAAAGATGCTGATGAAAAGCTGAATTTTCAGCAGCCATTACTTCAGTGCCACATGGCCCTTCAGAAATATTCTAATATTCTGAAAATGTTGCTTTGGTGCTCATGAAACATTTATTATTATGATCAATATCAATGTTATAAACAGTTTTATATTTTTGTGGAAACCGTGACACTTTTTTTACTACAAATTTCTAATGGACAGAAAGTTCAAAACAAATAAGCATTTATTTGAAGCAGAAATATTTCTTTACATTATAAATGTCACTTTCTTTACATTACTGTCGCTTTTGATCAAAATGATGCATCCAAGCATTTCTTTTAAAAAAATCTTACTGACCCCAATTTTTGGAATGATAGTGTACTACACGGCACTATTAATATTATATTATTCAAATTTAACTTTAACTATAGTAATTTTTGTTTGTGTAATTTCCATACTGTGTTCAGACGCTTTACATTCAATGTGAAACCTGGATCCTGAAGCAAAACCATTTTGCAAGGTTCACCTTTAGGAAACAATCACCAGTTTAAATCAAAGGTTTTCAAACTTTTCCATGCCAAGGACATACAAAAAATGACCAGATAGTGAGGTAATTCCTTCCTAAATATCAAGGCAGCCACATTTAAGTAGACAGACCCATTTACATTGTATAAAGAGCGAATTTTAATTTAAATTCTCAAATCAAATGTAGGCTATTTTATAGAACTATTCAGGATATAATTCTGGAACCTTTTATTAACTTTAAAAAAGCCTTAGAGAGAAAAAAAAATTTTTTTTTTGTCACTGTCAAATGTTTCACCACCCCCAGGCCCAAGTCTGAAAACCCCAACAAAAACACTTTAAAGAGAATCTTGAAGTTAGTGGCTAAACTGTAGCAGTGCTTATTGTTAGCTACCTGAACAAAATCCATTTATTTGTTCAGTCAGCTGAAGGTATGTGGTCTGTTAACTATATCAGGATGGCCAAGAATGCATGTGTGTCCGTCTACACGTGTAGAATGCGTTTATGGCTTCCTTTTACTGCAACAGGCTAAACCACTTCAATCATAAAGCCAAATTAATTTATGGTCTCGATCAATGCTTTGTGTGGCTACTGTTGTGAGGCTTTCTGAACGTTTAAAGAGTGAAAAAATGCAATGCCTCACTCAATCAGCATTGTGCTGGTCACACCGGGTGCAAAAAATGCTCAAACAGGAAACTGTGACCGAGGTCAAATCCCGTATGCCAAAGCAGTGATGTCATGTGTGTATGAGAGGGTTATGTTGAACGCATAATGCTTCATTGTTCGAGTGCAGACGTGTCTGTGAGCCCACCCCCCTCCATGCAGGCTGACCTCATTCACAACATACTATGTCTTTCCATGTCTCTGTCTCGCTATTTTCTGCCACCTGGTTCTGTTCGACCCTGCCATCGCTCTCTCTGTGCACACAATCAATCTGTTGACCCCACTAGCATGTTAAACCTTCTCACAAAGTGCAGTCATGACATGGTCTTTCTCTCCCATGATTCTCTTTTTTTGACACATTTAAGAGATAATTGAACACAAATGCAGCAGTGTAACAAGGAGCTAGCAGAAAAAGACAAAGCTTTGTGCAGCACGAGGGGACGGCAATGGCTTTCTCTGTTGCGTTTGACAGTGGGATTGATGGAGGCTGATATAACATCCACAGTGAAACAAATCTCCCTCACACACACAGTTGGCTGTAGTGGAATGTTAAAATTACAACAGGTGACTAATACTCCGTTTCAGTTTAGCCTTTAGAACACACACAGACAAAACTACAAAAGCTTACACAAACACACACGTAGATTCCTCTGCCCTGAGTAAAACAGCTGTTTGTGTTTGTTTGTTAAGTGCTCTATAAATAGTCAATGGTTTGTTCTAGAATGTTGGTCTTGGTTTCACAATGTCAACCGGATTTTCTGAACAAACAAAAGGTGAAGAATTAGGAATTTCCCTTGCAGTGATTTTAAGTCTCAACATCACGATACGATTGCCATTTTTTGTATTTATTCTTTTACTTTAGGCTCTTATTCACACATAAACATTCATGTTTGTTTGACGTTCGAGAACCAAATGGGTTCATTCTCGTGTTAAGTAGCACGTTTGAGCTTCCGCAAGAACAAATGAGGTTTGTTCTCGCTCGTCAAGGAGGATTGGTTGAGATTCTGTATGTTTGCTGATCAAAGATTATATGTCAGTAAAAGCTTAAATTGAATCTGTTCATCATATAAAGCAATCATGTCTCTTTTTGAAGCATCAAAGTGGTAGTTGCATAGCTGTCAATGGAGAGTACAGAACTGGCTCATATTTCATTAAAAAATATCTTTATTTGTGTTCTGAAAATGAACGAAAGTCTTGCGGGTTTGGAACACCACAAGGGGGAGTAAATAATTTCTTTTTGGGTGAATTAATTCTTTAAAAAAAGCTAAATAAACCATAGAAACTGAAGCTAAACAGAGCAGAGAAACAGGGACTAAAGGAAACAGAACAAAATGTCAAAATAAGGGTCCACATAACAGAAAAATAGGTTTGTTGGGCTATTGTTATATGCATAAGAGTTAGTTCCGATCCTCGAATCGGACTGGATGAAAGGCTAATAGTAATAGTAAAGGCCAATAGTATCCAGCATCACCACTGCTTGTCCCTGCGTGTTCTAGACAGGCTCTCAGTCAGTGCAGGTTACATTGTTACACCACTAGGTGGCGGCAAAGGACTGTCTTTAAACCGTTATTAAACCATTCATTCAATGAATGTCATTAAACCGTTCATTCAACCCGTTCATTCAATGAATATGTTCAACAACGCTGATTCATTCTTTAATAAAAACAAGGTGTTGAAATTATTATAACTTTGAGCTTGACATTACAAGTCTCAACCGACAAGCAATGCATTGCCGGGGTAATGCTGAAAACGACACTACACTACATTGAGACCATTCCATTGATTCAATGCATTGACCAGCGCTGAAGCTATTCATAGGACATACCCTTAAACGTTGAAAGGATGCTACGACAAAGATCGCTTTCCTATTTGGACATGGAAATTGGTAAACTTATTTTTTTCATGAATATATTCTTGATCTGAAGGACAGGCGCAGGTAATCGCACCCGTTGATCACTCATCCCTCTATATATCTCTCTATTAGGGCTGCACGATATTGAAGAAAAATGCGATAACTCATTAAATAATGCGATATTCGATACGATAATGCCTAAAGTGTGTCAATTAAACTTAAATTATCTTTAAAATATATTTAAAAAATTAACCAACATACGCGTTTCAGATTCTTTTTGTGACAAGAAAACATCCCTACATTAGGGGTAACCACAGGGTTTAGGGTTTCAGGAAAGCCTACATTAGGTTTA
The DNA here is from genome assembly GCA_026230005.1 of Gila orcuttii. Classification (NCBI taxonomy): domain Eukaryota; kingdom Metazoa; phylum Chordata; class Actinopteri; order Cypriniformes; family Leuciscidae; genus Gila; species Gila orcuttii. Next base: position 35,962,298 of record JAPDVR010000013.1, on the reverse strand, counting down.
TTTAACAACAGAAACTGAATAATCAAATGTATTTTGTGATCATTATTAAAGCTACAAAATCTCTTTCTCTCTCACACAAAATCACAATGGTACACAGAATCTTACGTAAAAAAAGAGCCAGCTAGTGGAAACAATGACATTCTTCACCCTTGTTATCATTATTAACTTATTTAACAGTCAATACACATACATGAAGTGTAAAACAAGAAGGGTTTAGCCTTATGAAAAAAGTATAACATTGGCGGTTGGCTTGTCAGTATCATGTGTTCTGGAATGCTACTGCGTGTTCAGAGGAATTATGCGGTCCTCCTAACCTTGCACAACAAGATTCCAACGGCAAGCAGTTTGTCTGTCCGCAATGAACCCAAATATGCTGTGTGACGAGACACGATCACACTTGCAATGCAGTGCTTGATCAAAGTTGCAAGTTGAAATTGATCAAAGGTACAAGAACCCTTCTTGTAAGAGTGAGAGAGAGAAATATTCTATTAGCAAGTGAGAATGGTGTCAAAAACGCACCTACAGATGATGTTCTGAACAGAATCAGTCTGACATCATTTACTGTAGAAAAGACACAGACAAATAACCCACTTATATCACAATGACATCTGTGCTCTCCCACGAGGCCTGGTGCATGGTACGCTCTGATTGGCCCTCTATTAGCCAACACTCAAAACAGACAAAAACACATTGGTTTGGAGACACATATTTCTGCAGTGAAATAAAACCTGCAGTGTTGCCTATCTGCTGCTGAGAGTGAATTGGAGGTGAAGAGTTGAAATCGCAGGGTGAGACAGTCAAACAGAACCACCTCCGGCCGAGGCCACGTAGATCAATTCAAGGATCATTTTCCAGCCAAAACAAAATAAAAGTTATCATAATTATGCCTAATTATAGCATTTAAGGAGACAGAACAAACATTATATGGATTAAATTGCTTAATAAATGTGTAGATGAGCACAAAGGAATACGGCTGTCTGCTTTAGCCAAACAATTCCTCTGTTGCTCAATTAGGGAGAGTGAGAACTCAAGGAAAACGCAACACGGTGTCTCCAAGCTGCTGGTTTTAAAACAGAAAAACAGCAGAGAAATGGCATGAAAGAGGAGTGTGAAGGGGTGTGGAGATATTTCAGGCAGTTGTGGAATGTAAAAGGGTGGGGCCCTTCCCCCACTCCGGAGTGAGAGGATAAACACCAACCGCTCCTGGATAGATTCTCCAGACCACATTAGAACTACTCACAGTAAAACTACAGACACGCACACGTTTCCTCGTGCTATAAAATCATGACTTTTAGTTGCGAAACTTTTTTTGGTTCTTATGAAAAGGACTACACCCCCCCCCCCCCCTTCCAAAAACACTGAATCAGCCTCTTCCTGTGCAAGCTAGCCATGAAAGCCCTGCTGTTCTCCTACAGGGAGCACATGAGCATGAGTGTAGTTAGGAATTTAGTGACCTATCAGGATCCCAGCTACAGTGGCAAGAAGAGAAGTTTTAATCTGGTTCAACGAGAGCGAAAATGTTGCAGCTGTATCATCTAAATAAATTCTTCACTGTATGGAAAAGTTGTTGAAGGGTGTGTGCCAGTGTCTATGCAGCATCAGACGGACAGCGGTACTGGCAGGGCCGAGTCTGATAAGAAACCCCTGCACTCGTAAGAGAGACCCCCTGATAACAGGGCACAGCCTGACACACACAGACATGACTTTATCAGGGGCCACACAAGGGCCGAGTCAGGGGCCAGTCCACACACACACACACACACACACACACACACACACACACAACGCCACTGGGGGGGAAGGGAGAGAGAAAATGAGCGAGACTCCTCTGTTCCCAACGCTAACCCTGTCAACCTCTTCCTGCTATCCAATTTATCACCGCCCAGCAGGACACAGAAAAATAGAGAGAAACAAAGATAGAGAGAATAAAATGATCTGCACACTCACTCTACTGAACCCCGGCTCGAGCCGAGCACCCGAGCTAATGGATCCAGCTAGCTAATTAAACTAGATCCTGTAAAGGGGTCCCACGGGTCCAAACCTAAAAGAATCACTTCCTGTTAGCACCTGGAATGACCTCAAACATGCTGCATCTAAATTATTGTACTTTCAGAATACTGAATCTAAAGAAGAAATTAATTCCTGATCGCTGATGAAGAAGGAAATTTGTTACTTAATTGCGGTATACAGCTTATGCACTGACCAATCAGAACCAAGTTTCTTATAGGATTATATTTATTCCAGAGAACTAATTAATAAAGCTACACTACCATTGAAAAGTTTAGGGTCATTAACATTTGAGGAAGGATGCATTAAATTGGTCAAAAGGGACAGTAAAGACTAAGGTTTCTATTTCAAATGCTGTTCTTTTGAACTTCATATTCATCAAAAAATCCTTAAATGTATCATGGTTTCAACAAAAATATCAAGCAGGACAACATTGACTGATGCAAGATTGATAATAATACATTTATATTATTCAACATTGATGATAATAAATGTTTCTTGAGCACCAAACCAACCTATTAATGATTTCTGAAGGACCATGTGACTGAAAAAAATATATTTTAAAATATATTAAAATAGAAAATAAAAAATGATATAGGCTTGGTGAGCATAAGAGACTTTTCAAAAACATTCTGATCACCCTAAACTTCTGAACGGTGGTGTACGCATTTCTAAGAGCCACAAAGAAAACAAACAAGTTCCAGATAGAATAATTTCCTAACAACCTGTGTGAGTTTGAGAAATCAAGCTATTTAACCTTGACTCGTTCCTTCCATGTCTGTGTCCATTTCTGAACACCCATGCATTGAGCTCTGGCACTGGACTCAGCTGCCACTGCCTTATCAAAGACAGCTCTAAAAACACCCGCAGGGTCACCTCTGAAGATCACAAGCATGCTGCAAACCTGTCTTTCTCTCGTCAGCCTGACACACACTTGCGCAGTGCAGGGAGAGCAGTTGTCTTGTGCAGGGAACAGAGAGGGTGACGAGGGAGATGTAAGGGTGTTGGTTTTCCTTTGCCATGACAACAGCTGCAAACACACACAATCCATTTGAGTTATGAGTGTTTGTGCGCAGCTGTCACGAGAACTCTTACAAGACGACAACTCCGAGAGCGTTCCCACATTTCACCTCCAAACCCCCACACGCCGTCTTTCATCCAGCAGAAAAGTGTGAAGCTGCAATGAAAATGTTTTAAGTCTGTGCTTTATTTACACATTAAACACTCCACAATAACAATAGCAGTGTTTAATGAAATACCTGAGATACTATCATCTGTCTAACCTTCTGCCAACAACCTAGTGCCTTTTTCAACTGATCTGCAACGTACCTCATCCTGTGATAGCACAGATCTGGAGTGAAACCTGATCTTGTACCAGTCAAGATGGAGCACACGGCCCCCGTAAAACTCGTGACAGACCAACACATCAGCCAATTTTTCCATTTTGCGATTACTCACATCAATAACTGTGTCCAGTAAACAGAAGATATAATTCCGTCTAGTGTCAGCTCCATAATCTACCGCCAGCTTTGCCAATCAATATTGCACATTCGATTTCATCAAATATTTTTTTCCTATTTTAATAAATGTTTATTTAATAAATGTGTTTAAAATGGCATTATATCACCAGTATCAGCCATTTAAAACCCCATATCGGTCTGATGTAAAGCAGAGGTCAGGAGAGATAGCAGACGCTGTGTGTAGCGGTACAAATTTTCCTCCCCACGCATTAAGTCTGAGTATTTACCGTTGCAAATACATGACGGGCCCACATCACCCTGAGCTGCTCATTTGCATAGCCAAATCAGTATGCAAATGCAGCAGAGATTTTACACCGTCCAATTCATGTGTGTGTTCAAAGAAATGTCACAGGGAAAAAAAAACGAAGGATGAAGTTGTCCTCTGCGGTTTCAGCATTTTTGAGTGGATTGAGGAGAACAGATTACAGCAAGAGAGGAGCAAAGTTCAGGTAAACAGAGCAGAATGAGAGCAGATACACAAACATGAGGCTGAATCACTGCAGGAGAAACTAACACCTCGCTGTTTGGTGTCAGAGCACACAGCTTCATGAGAAATCTCTCAAGGAGACACTAAGGGACAAAGTAGAAGTCTTCTTAAGAAAACACATCTGTGCCATTTACGTATAGAGACAGAGAGAAAAGAAAAAGTCTTACAGAAGATGTATAAACTTTTGTAGTTTGATAGCTCACCACTGTCTACACACTAAAACATTAAGATGTTAAAGGAACAGTTCACCCAAAAATGAAAATGTCATTTTCTCACTCGCGTCATCCCAAAACTATTCTAGATTTTCTTCTATGAAACTATACATTTTGAAAAAAAAAATTTTGGTCCATATATAATGGAACTCGATGGGATCCAAAACAGTTTGGTCTCCAAAGATCTTCCAAATATATTCTTGAGTAAATAATTACAGATTTTATATTTGTGGAATTATACCTTTAACGCATGTTTACTCGTACAGTAAAAAAAAAAAAAGTAAATCCGCATTGAACATTAAAAAAAATAATCTCTGAGGACAAGTCTCGTCATGAACTCAAGCAGAAAAAGTTTTAGCGGTGCAACTGAACAAAGTCAAAATCAAACAACCAATCTGAAGTGTGGTTTCTGGGGTTGTGTCGGTATGTGGAGTTGTGATCAGTCAAAAACCAAACTAGTTTATCCAGTGACGCACAGGGTGATTTTGCAACACGCCGAGAGAATACTAGCGCAAACAAAGTTGATATTGCAGCAGATTTTGCGGCTGCTCGTTCCTCTTTGTTACAAGACAAACAGAGCCGCGTGTATGCAAGTCAATAGAGCAAGCATTTGTGCACTTCATGAAACTAATGCAGACGGATAACGTGTGTGTGTGTGTTAGAATTCAAAACTCTCCGCATCGGAACAGAAGGAGATTAAAGTCTGACTATAAACTACATGCTATTCAAACACAAACAGCGCGTGTAAATAAACGTGTGAACTGAAGTGAATGGGTGACGATGCATATACACAAGCTGCAATCCTGAGAGAAACCTGCTGCATATCACTGCCACGAAAATCTTTCACCCTCTCAGATTGCATGGTAAAAATAAAAGAGCTTTACAAGCTATGTCAACCTCTAGAATAAACAGTCGTTTATGTTATGCTATTGACACAGATGTGTCTAGGCATTTAGACATGCAGCACAGTGCCTCTCTCACTCTCTCCATAGAGCGCATTCATGCAAAACTCATCTGAATGCCTCGAGGGGAGGGGGGGATCTTAATCTGCAAACAAACAGCTAATTGTTCTGATTAAATCCTTTGTGTTCAGTACAGATACGAATATTTTAGTATGTCAGGGTAAATAAACACATAAACATTAATTCGCAAGAATAAACGTTAAGTTTACGTTATTGTGTGCAGCTAAGTTAAGTTACCAACTTAGGCTAACCTCACTCACACCCTAAAATAAATTAGGAACCGTTCAAACGCCTGACTATATGTCATTATTTACAACACGTGACAAACAGTTAGAAGAAGAATAAACTATTAAAAGATCTTAAAGTTAATAAAGAAGTGAAAGTTAACGAATATGACGACATGTAAAAGTTGTTGATTTAGCAGACTGCTAACAGCGCTAGCGACCCACACACGAAATGAAGGGAAGGGGTGAGGTGGAGGGGGGTACTTTTCAAATTCTAACTGTTAAAAACGGTCCAAAGCGGTTTAAACGTTTAAAATTAGACATTAAAAGTAAGTCAACTAAAAAAACAGAAACCCCAACCACCGGTTTGAGTCTCCTTCAATGAAGAAAAATAGTTTGTGAAGTTGTGAAACACCACATACACACTCGTGGTTCAAGTTTACACACACGTACCTTCGTCCAAGAGTCTCTCCAGGTGTGTGAAGATGCCGCACAGGTTTGGTAAACTCGTCATGAGCTTCTTCTCGTTTAATAACTGCATGAGATAGTCGGGACTCGGCCTCGGTCTCTCCTTCACCTCCATCTCCCCGACCATCATCTTTGCACACAAACGCTCACAATCCTTCCCCCAGAAAAGAAAAAAATAACACAAAAGAAAAAAATAACGGTGCTGATCAAATCCCTCGTTCCCCCTCCAGGCTGCGGCAACCCTCTCCAAATATAATGTCTGGTTTTAAGGTGCAATCTCTCTCTCGCTTTCTTTCTTTCTCTCCCTTCGATAGAGTCGCGCGATGTGGACTCGTCGGATTCTCCTCGTTGAACTGAGCAAGCGCTGCTGCTCCGGACTGCCACCAGTGCGCGTTCGCTGAGGAACCTCCGAGAGCGCCCGACCCGCCTCGCACCCATTGGCTGCGTGCACGACGTGGACGCGCGAGGTGGCCAATCAGCGCATAGTTTTGAAGAGGCGGGACTAGTGCCTTAACCACATGAATCAATGCCTGAGATGATGGACAGAGATCAGAGCCAATAGTCAGAAGTCACCGCCAGCGGAGATGAGATTGTGAAACGTTGTGACAGCATGTCTGTGAAACAACAAGTTTTTGGCTTTTGTGTTTTGATTGGGTTTGGTATTATTACGTGGTGTTTTGCTTTTGTAACTATATAGTGTTATGTGTGTTTTTGATTTGCAGTCAGTTTTGTGGTATGTAATGTGATTCTCTGTGTTTAAGCCAGGAAGGCACTTCACGCAAGAACTCGAACGTATGTTGGGTTCCAAAATGTTTCGACCATCTCATAAACGAACGCCAGTAGGCCAGTTTCTGGCCTTAAATGAAGGTAACATTTTTAAAATATCAGTCTTTTAGGTGTTATTCAATATACAATAGTCCTCAAGTTATAAAGAATAAAAAAAGACTTATCATTCTAGACCAATGGTTCTCCCAAAAATGAAAAAGTGTCATTGTTTACTCACCCTAATGTTATTCCAACCCTACATTTTATTTTCTTCTGTGAAAGACTCAAGGAAATCAGTGAATAATGGCACACATTTTCCTCACAGATTCATTTTTATTGCAGTTTTATGGTAGCCTATTTCAGTAAGTAGATCAATCCAGTAGGAAGGTCATGTGGTATGGACATTAACCTTCAGCAGTTGTTAGACAGTAACTTTTGGTTCTTTTGACCAATCTTGACCATTTATCAAGCATCTCATTATTGAAAGAAAAAAGTGGATATCAGATCAGTTTCACATTCAACAGTAAGTGAGACACATGTGAACAGACGCTATCAGGTTGTGACTTCATGCTTAGCTGACCTTCTCCAGCTCCTCCGTTATCTACATGGAAGATAACAGGTCACATTCCTTTAACTATTGACAACACAGCAGCTAATAATATCAGAATTCTAGGCCTACTACCAGAAAAGGACATTATCATGATGACGTTTTCCTGTGGTTCCAAAGAGATTGGATCCAAATACTGTCCAGAACTGGATGCACATGAGCAAAAAATAGCTGAATGCAGGTTGCATTTTGAGATGAATGGGAACGATCCACTTATTATAGACCTCCTCATTTGTTGCCGCAAACAAATATATCCATATGATTCACTATGCATCCTCCTATTCACTTGACTCATCATCCTTTCTTCATTTAATCTCATTTTTCAGCTCAGTCACCCATGTAACAGACTGAAAAAAATCACCAATTTCTCAAGGCAGCACAAAAGATTTAGCATTTATCTCAGATAAGAATCCTTATCAACACTGGCACATACATTTTCATTTTACTAGGCACCACGTCTAAGACAGGTATATATGTATATATGTGTGTTTTGTAGTGCGAGATATTAATCCCCACCTAAACCCTGTATTTTCCTCTTCTGTTAATAACACAGGTTTAATTCTATACAATTAATCCAATTAATGACGGTCTAGATAAAAACTGAATATGAAATCAGATGGTTGTGAAGCAGCAGGGAGCAGAGAGACGTGAGCTTCAGAGGGGGCATCAGTCCTGATCCCGTGGTCAGCTCCGACCGGCAGATGATTAGAAAAGCAGTAGGTGGTATGACTGTGTCTGGAATATAATGTGAGCTCCCTTAAAGCACACACTCTCTTGTGTGATTTTGTTTGAAGAAAGCTTGAATGCTTTGATTAATAAAATAAACAACAAAAAAGCATAAAACAAGAGAGAGGTGCAGGAACACCAGAGAGTGAAATCTGGGTCAATTGTGATATCTAAAGAGAGAAATCACACACTGTTGAGGTGAAGTGAAGAGTGGCAAGGGAGCGTGTGCGTGAGTGTCATTGAGTATTTATGGGAGTGAAAGTAAAAGCACGTATAAACCTAAACTAAAAGAAAACAAGAAATGGCTTTCACTTGCTGTACGTGCATGGTCAGATGTTGGGCAGTGACAGCACTGATGGATCCTGTTCTCTCCACCCAGTCCGGTATAATCTCACCGTGGACCGTCACGTCATTCATGGTGAAGTGAAGATTACAGCAAACACACCGTCCTTCATCACTCACACAGGGATCACGGTCTTTACACCACACAATTTCTCCAAGACATACTTGAGTCAATGACAGATAAGAATGTATAAAACACATGTAAACACAAATTCTTAGAAATGTACTCTTTGTATTCATGTTGGTTTATTACATTTGAAAAGAATTGTACCATTTTCAAGAAAAGTTCAATGTAATGACAAAGTAATACAAATGCCATGTGGCGTAGCCATAAAAAGTAAATCATTGTTTTAAAAAATGTTTCAAACTTTATTTTTCGAGGTACATTTTTTGTTTTACAAATGTCATATATTAGTAATTCATAAATGATTTTTTAACCAAGTTTTTTTGAAGTACTCAACACACCCTCATGTGAATACATAACTATTTTACGTTTTGATTTGTTAATGCAGAATTGTATTGTGAGTTCAAGTGATTAATTTAAGTAATAAAATTGAAAGCCAATTCAAAGACCTTCGTAGAACTGCTGTACAGGAAGTTTAAAAAAAAATCCAAGTGAATGTGTATGTTTATGTGTGTGCGATGTGTCTCACTGTGGTCCAAAGGATAAGGACAGTGGTTGTACAGGCATTTGTGTGTGTGCAGAGTAACAGCAGATGTGTTTGAGTCTGATAAGAGCGTCTGGCTGAGGAAGAGGAGGAGGGAGGATCAGACAGCAGAACCCCACCGATCTCCAGCATGAGGGAGAAGAAGATCTCTCCAGACTCCTGCCGAAAAACCATCGGCCTCCTGTGGGCCTTCTTCAAAACACACCACGCTACACACCAGAACTACTAGAGACACCGTTTTCAAAGAGTCCGATATTAGAAAAGACTGCTCAACGAAACGGCTCAATTCTGCTGCTTGGAGAAAGGCAATATGTTACAGAGTTTTAGAATTGCTAAAATGCACTGACGTCAAGTTATAACAGCATACGCAACTCATTTTACTGCAATAATCTGATGCATGTCTGAGTAAAACAGGATTTCAACTGAGAAAAAAATTGAGCGGGACTTGATTTAGTCCACTGCGAATTGATTGGATTGTGAAAAGTGGGCTGTATGTACCAGAATGAATCCAGGTGGTTGTTTTTGTTTCAATGTTTTATTACATTTGAATAAAATACAACTTTTTATTTGGAATAACGAGCAAAATAAGACCAGGAATGCTAGGTACATTTTTATACCCTTAGCCAGCATGAAAATGGAAGATGGAAAATTATTGTAAACATATATATACACACACAAACCTTTTCTTACCTTCTTTATTACAGCTCTGAGGCTAAATCAATAACATTTTTAAGTGCATTTTTTGGAATAAACATCAGAGCTCCTGTCTGTTCTGTGGAGTTGTGGTCTGGGGTTGAGAGGTGCGGGTGACACCTGAAGCATGAAGTCACTCTGAAATAAATCTCCATTGAGCTCAGGGCTTTGCACATGCTCACTGGCTGGCGTTGGGTTTCGTTCTGCCCCTGGCAGATGCGATGAACAAGAAGAATAGGTCCCAGAGGGCTATTTATTCCTGCTGCTCCCTTCGTTTCCCTCCCTCCCCTCTGCACTGTTGCTCCTAACAATCTGGCATTCTTACAGTCCAATGTTTTTCCTTTCCTCTGCACTCACACCAACGTCTCCATCCCGGTTTTATACCGTATATGCCTGGATTTTTATACAATTGACTGAATTAGAATATAATTAGAAAGGAGCCAAATCAGGCAAATGAGAACAGACATAAAGGAATAGTTCACCCAAAAATTCTGTCAACATTTATTCACCCTCATGCCATTCCAAATCCTGTATGACTTTCTTTTTTCTGTGAAACTAAAATGTCTCAGTGTATTTTGTCCATTCAATGAAAGTTGTTTTGGACCCTAATGGCTTTCACTGTATGGGCAAAAACAGTTGAAACACATATCTTCTTTTGTGTTCCGCAGAAGAAAGTAAGTCAAACAAGTTTGGGGGAATACAAGTGAGTAAATGATTACTGAAGCTATTCCTCTCACCATCACAGTTTCTAGGACTCAAGCTGGGACTCCAGGTCTCTTTATTGACCCTGATTGTTACAGTAAAACTAATTTGAGGGCAAATCCCTCCTCAATTCCCCCTTGTGTCTGTTCAGAGCTGTAATTTACAGGCGGTGTGATCAAATCTAGATTGAACTGAGTTCAAATGTTCCAGAAATCTCAGCTCACTGTAAACATCAGCTCATGGGACTCGCATTTAAAAAATACAACACACACACACTTGAGGCGTCTGATTTCACAGGTAAGGAAATATAGAGGTTGTTAAGCATGAGGGAAGCCCCCGACTGTCTGTGTGCGTGTGTGTGTGTGTGTGTGCATATACTCTGATAAATGAGCGTTTCATTCAGTTCCATTCAGCTCAGGTTCATGGCTTTCAAAAGCACATAATGTTGCTATCTGAATACTTGCCATCTGTCATGTGTTACTCTGTGCACTCTCTATGTTCCTTCAGGTTCAAGTGTGCTCTTCGTCTGATATATGTGTGTCAGGTTTCTGTGCTTTATGTTTTTTATTTTGAAATTTGGTATTCATGATTTCATGTTCTTTTCAAGTTTTGTTTTTGGTCTTTGTAGTTCTTTTGTTATGATTATCTTGTCTTTTGTGGATTATTATTTCATTGGAAGTAGCTGTGGCAACCGAAGTCTATATGTGTAATTTCATGTTTCATGCTCAAGTCATGGATTATGTTTCATGTTAGGAGCCATTAAACATATTTTATCTGCATCTAGATCCAGTATCCTTGCTTCATTTCAAGGCTATATTACAATGTAACTTGTGTTGTGCTTGGCAATCATCAAATTCATAGCTAAAACTCATAGATTTTTGGATCATTTTGGCATAGTCTAAAATCACTTTAACATCTCCGCACACGCACTTAAAGAAGATACAGTCAAATAAAATGATGGGAACAAGAACAACGATTTAAAAACATTCAAATATAAAACATAAACACCCAACAAAGAGCTGAGCTGACCTGAAGAGACAGAGATAAAAAAAAGGAGAACTAGATAAAGAAAGCCGGAAGCTGGGGTGTTGAAATGATCTGTTATTGGAAGTCATAAGTGGGAAGGCGTATTAAAAGCTCAAAGTCTTTAAAATCACAGTTACCACGGATACACTCATATGAGAAACCATTTGAAAGCATGATAACTAAACTTCCCAGTAATGTCAGTCTTATTAACCCAGTAATGTCAGGCTTTTTAATTAGACCTAAAGTATTGTTGGCTATGAATATAAAAATGCATATTTTAAGCCAATATTACTTTTTTCCAGTATGTTTACTTTCTGTGTTAACCATGCTTAACCATGGTTTATGAATATGAATTAAGTGATGATCACCTGATTTGTTGAAAGATGAAAGTTAACTCCAGCCAAAGAAGAAATATGCACTATAGTTATTATGGGGCAAATGTATTCCCAATTACAATAGTGGGAATAAATGGGTAGAAGAGATAATAAGAAAACAACAAAAACAAGTAAGAAGAAGAGAGATCTTAGGTGGTGAGTGTTGGAAGGTGAGTGAACAGCCAGAGGGGGAGTCGCACTATTCCATTCCACTATTCCATATTCTATTCCACCTATTGACAGTATAGAATTGTATTGACAGTATAGAATATAGAATATAAAATTGACAGTATAGCCTATATATATATATATATATATATATATATATAGGCTATACTGATCTAGATAACAGCTTGTATTGGATGTGCGTGCATTTTCTACATTTCTCTTTGGATAATTCCTTACAGAATGAAAATTAAATGCAGGTTAGTTGCCACCAAGAGATTTATTGACCCTGCGCTCCTTGTGTCTGTTTAGGAAGCTGTGTGTGTGAGTGTCTTCTCCGATACAGATAGCTGTGGTGCACAGACTCTGCATTATGACTTTAATAAAGTCAGAAATTAGGAATGTAACAAACAGTAAGGTGGGTGTGTTTACAGTGTGTGTCTGTGTCTGTGTCTGTGTTTGTGTGTTTGCGAGTGAGTTCTCCGCTCTTTTTAGTTGAGGAGGCAGGACTCGTAGGTGGGGACCATGTATTTGATGTTGATGAAGGCATCCTCGCCCCCGTAACGTTCAAACACCTCAAGCGTCTCCTGGATTAGGTCTCCAATGTTCTCCCTTTTCTGCTGGCTGTAGTCAATACCGTCACCTGAGTTTCCTGCACACAACACACACATATTAGCATTAAATTAGCATTTGTGATGTTTAAAGGTCTAAAAGGCCTAATAAAGAGTATAACACACACACACACTGATATTCTGAATGAAGCAGCTCTGATGACTGTTCAGCAGGAGTGTGTGTACCTCAGATACACTGAACAAATCTGTAATGATTTTTCAGGAAGAGGAATATGTGTGTCTGGCGGATGTTCTTGTGTGTATCTCTGCCGCTCTCTGATGTCACATTAGAGAAACCCATCAATCACTGGGTAACCAACAGCACTCACACACACACACACACACACACACACAAATCAATATATTCACACTCCGAGTCCTCCACCATCACACATACACACAGACTCCTCATAAACACACAAGCCCCCCCCCCCCCCAAACAAACAACAAACTTTCTTCTGAGGTCACAGGCCCAATTACACCTGCACAAGAAGCCTGAACACACACACATACACATTTCCGTCTCTCCTGCCTGCTCATTAAAGGAAAGGATGACAGGCACATGAAAAGAGGGCAGTTAAGTAGGGAGCTTCTCTGTTCTAGCGTGTGTGAGGGATTGTTGTCTGTCTAGAGTCAGTGTAACTGTATGTCTTCATCTGCTTTTCTTATTTACTGACTTGTGGATCATTTCCATCTACTCCGTACACCAACTCCTCTCACACAGGTCTCAAAACACACAGCCGTCAATAAAATATTAGTACAAAAGAAGAAAGTCTTGTGGTGTGTAAATATGCTCATCTGTACACAGACAGACCTGTTTAAGCAGCTCGGTGGTCTAGTTATGCCCGCGGGCAGTTGCCCAGCTATCAGATAAGGTTCTCTCAAAGTTATGAACAAATATATGTTTCCAATAACTTTAAGAAAAATGTTTGTTCAAAGTTATCTGGTCTTTAATGTTCTCAAAAAATGTTAGAACAAAAACTATTTATACATCGTTTATGGAATGTTTTTTTTTTCTGAAACGTTTAAGTTGGACGTGCTTTAAATGCCACTACTTGTTTCAGAATGTTCAGAGAACATTCAAAAGTAACCCATAATGTTTGCAAAATGATAAAAAGGAATGTTTCCTTAATATTCGTATAACCAAGGGAAAAAAAAAACTGTTTGTTTTCAGAAATAATTTTTCATAACTTAAAATGAAAACATTCTTAGAACATTGTTTTTGTTAGTTGGATGTTTACTAGGTTAGCACAGCTTCTGTCGACTTGAATGGGAAAAGATAGAAAGCTGTAAAATCAGATATAATATTTTGTTTTTATAATTAGCTTCTTATCTAAAATCTGATAAAAAAAATACAACAACACTGTAAAACAGTAATAATGTAAAATATTATAAATAAAAATGTTTTCTATTTTAAAATTTAGTTTATTCCTGTGATGTGAATTTCCAGCATCATTATTCAGGTCTTCAGTCTCACATGATCCTTCATAAATCATTCTAATATGATGATTTGGTGCTCAAGAAACATTTATCATTACACACTCAGGTACAAAAGCTGTCACTGGGGTGATACCCTTTCAAAAGATACACCTTTGTACCTAAAGGATATTGAATGGACCTAAATGGTACATATTAAAACCTTTTTAAAGGGTACCATCCTAGTGACAGCATTTGTGATGAATAGAAAGTTCAAAAGAATAGCATTTATTTGAAACAGACATATTTTGTAACCATTGAATGGGAGTATATTCATAATTGAGGTATGTTGGGAGTCACAAAATAAAGGCTGTAAGGCTGCATGTGGTCCTCCTGTTGACTAGATATTCTCTATATATAGTCAATCTGGATTGGATCCAAAAATAGATGCAACAGACCACCTTATGCTGTCTGGACCCCAGACACTTTTTTCAATGGTGTGACCGACTGTCTGCTGTGGATCTGTATAGTTGTAACCACCAACAGGCTGAAAGTATCCTGTTCTATCATGCTCATGGGCCACACCAGAGAAACCTGTCAATCACACTGCAGGCCCTGCATCATTCGCACATCAGAAACAGAGGAAAATAAAATCAGCTCTCTCCGGTAATCCTTCCTTCAGGCTTTCTTCGCTTTCTCTTCCTCATTCAGCATCTTTTCACCAGAGCAGGAGGAGAGAGAGAGAAAGTAGGGGGTTAGAATGAGCTGAGTTTTTAAAGCAAAGAGGTATATGGAGAATGCTTTGAAGAGGTAGGAGAGCTTCGTTTGCCATCTGCACATAAACCGCACAGATATGCTTCTGTTTGGAATCATGTGGAGTCCAGGCTCTGATCTATACGGTTCAGGGGTGGTGTGAAGTTCAAGCAGGAAGGAGGATTCTGCATCTTTCAGAAACCGAAATCATACCAATAACCCCCCGGGTAGAGGAAAACTAACAACACACACATAAATAAATAAATACACCTATTTCTGTATCAGTTATTAAGATTATTCTCAGCCTCAGATGGCACATCCACAGATATGGATTGCTCAATAACCATCTGATACAGATTGGACACAAAATGGCAAAAGCTTTCTGAAAATAATTACAATCTGATTCATGCGAATTCTGGGAATCAGAGTGCACAGATTTGTATCAGTCTGCCAGGAACCAAAGCTGTGTTTACAAGTTTCCATATAGTGAGCATCTCTGAGCAATAATTAGTTGCTGGTTTTGAATTTAATAAGGTTCATGGCATCCAAACAATTTATCTTCTCCATATTCCATTTTGTTCTCTGTGTTATATCAAATTTTCCTGGAAGCTTTTTCCTGTTTAAAGATTAAAAATATACCATACAAAAGTTTGGGGTCAGTAAGGTCTTGTTTTTTAAGTCTCTTATGGTTACCAAGGCTGCATTTATTTGACAAAAATACAGTTAAAAACTGCAATATGGTGAAATATCATTACTATTATTATTTATAATAACTGTTTTTTAGGATTCATTGATGAATAGAAAGTAAAAAAAAAAAACAGCATTAATTTGAAATAGAACATTATAAATGTCTTTACTGTCACTTTTGAACAATTGAATGTGTCCTTTCTTAATTTATTACTGACTCCAAACTTTTGAATGGTAATGTATTTAAAAAGAAAATTGCGTGATAAAGATTAAAATAACAACTGAAGTCACACTGTGTGATATAGAATCGAAATAATAAGAAATAAAGCCTAAGGTGTGAGAAAGAATTTTCCCCTCTGAGGTGGAAAACAAGCTTCTATATATTTCAGATTTACTCTCATAAAAAAATCCTTGGCTTGTTTTTGTCTTGGCTTGTTCACATTAAATGGTCAGACAGTCACTTCCTGTGTAAGTGGGCAGCTCTTGGCCAGATTAAGTTGCAATATGGACCAAATGTTAGTCACAATCCGGCAAAGCAACTACATCCAAATTTTGAATCTGGGTGTAAACGGAGGGATGTTATTTTGTCTTGAACAAATGTTCTCTTTGATTTCTCTGTAAAATGTTAATCATAAGGAAATCCACTTCCATCTGTGTGAGTATATCTATGCTCTCTCTTTTTTCTCTCGCATCTGTTCATTGTAAATGTGAGATGAGTTTCAACAGCTGTCTTTTTCACCCCCCCTCTTTGAGACTTTATCCACACCTCAATTCTCACCCCTCGCTCCATTCTTTCTCTCTTACTCTTCCCTCTTCGCATCTGCAGCCAGGTTGGCGACAAGAGGGTTGCACCGCCAGAGCAACTAATCCTTCTCTCTTTCTCAGTCTCTCTCTGGACATGTTCAGGGCTGGAGCTATGCTCCAGGGCAGCAGCTGGAGAACTGATGGTTCTAGTGTTTGGGTTTAACTGGACTGATCCACGCACAGAATGTTGATATTGGATTACACTCCCGCTAACAGTACAAACAGTTCAGCACTGTGAGGCAAGACATTTCCAAAATGACCAAGTAAATCTGTCAAATTAAACACACGATTCAGATGACTGCTCATCACATAAACATAAGAGAAAAGAAGCAACTGTACTTCTAAAAAATGTAAAAATTTCAGTAAAATTTAAAAAACCGGTATTATCATGTTTTCCAGTTACAAATCTAAACCTAAGACTTATTTTCAGAATTTTAATATTTTAAGTAATTTAACTCCGTAAAATTTGGTTAGGTTTAAGCTTAAAACAAAGCAACAACAACAACAAAACTTTTGCCAGTGGGTTAAAAAATACATTAAATTAATTTTAATACATTTCATTCAAGATCATTATTATATTGAAAACACTGGCTTCTCAGGAAAAAAAAATCTCTTGTTTGAATGGTGTTTCGATTTTTTTTACTAGAAAGCAAGAGAAAAAGACGATGATATTTGCAGAAAAACTAGTCTGCAATGGCATGTTACTTAGCAAGAAAACAAGTTTTAGTTTTCTTTTCTTCAGTACAAACCAAAGGACTGAAGCATTAAATTAAATGAGCTACCATTTTATGGGTGTGTGAGACTCGTACACACTCAAGCACACATCATCATCACTAACTCAGCACTGCATCATCTCTGTCTCTGCCATCTCTATCATTAGCACCTTATTAACAGATTATGTAGCTCACACATACATTCATTCTAATAAACACTTGTTGTTCTTTACATACATATGTACACTAGCT
The DNA here is from genome assembly GCA_026230005.1 of Gila orcuttii. Taxonomy (NCBI): domain Eukaryota; kingdom Metazoa; phylum Chordata; class Actinopteri; order Cypriniformes; family Leuciscidae; genus Gila; species Gila orcuttii. The sequence goes on along the minus strand of JAPDVR010000013.1, from coordinate 35,945,114 downwards.
AACTCTGACGTACCCATCACAAACCACTATACCATCCTGTACTCACACACACACACACACACACACCAGGTGAGAACAAAGATGTCAAATCAGCGGCTACTCTAAATAATACATAAAAATGTCATTATTTTTTTCTTTAAACATTCTCAGCGGTTCCTCTCACAGGTCCTGACCTTGCGTGAGCTCTGCTAATGGTGGTAGCATTAATATTCATGTCCAACAGCTTGATGAAATGTACCTTTGCACCGTGAACAGGTGTGCATGTGTGAATAGCTCATTTACACCTCATAATGGTGTGAGCAATTGTTCATTCAAAACAAAAGTTGTGATTCATCTCAGGTTTCATCCACTAGTTGGTTTGGTTCATAAAGAAGAATTTAGTAACACTATACAATAAGGTTTCATTTGTTAACATTAGTTACCAATCATTAGCTAAGATGAACTAACAAAGAACACCTCTACAGCATCTGTTAATCTTAGTATAAATTTCTACATTTACAAATACATTTTTAAAATTAAAAGTTGTATGCTAACATGACAATGCACTGTAAACTAACATGAACCATTAACTATTTTATTTTTAATAACTAACTTTAACAAAGGTTAATATAAGCTAAACTTGTATTGCTTATAATTCATGTTCTTGCATTAACTTATGTTAACGAATGAGACCTTATAGTAAAGTGTTACCAAGAATTTTTGGAAAGCCCTGAGGAGATATTAATGTTTGAATCATTACTTTTGAGGAGTTGAATTTACAGAAGGAATGAAACTTTAAACCAATTACTTTGATATTGAGCTACAAATGAAATGTAGAGCAAACATGTGGGCAAAAGAAAGAATGAAGCAATGGCCTGACGCAGCAAAGAAATAGGGGGTGTTGTTAAGCTCCCTAGAAAAAGAGGAGTTAAGCTGAAATTCACACAGGCACATACAGACAGAAATGGGGAAATGCTCCACATGTAACATGAGTGCTGAAAGATTCTCATGAGTTGCTGTTTGTGAAAGATGAGCTGGGGGCCCAAGACAGCTGGGAATGAGATGAAGAGTTTTTACACCCAGACTTGACCCATCGTACTGAAGTGTTGGGGAAGAAGGAAGGTTATTTCAGTGTTATTTAGTTGTTTGTCCTGGCAACAGGTTTAGCAGATGATACTTCAACTACAGATCTTAGGGCATTTTCACACCTAGTTTGTTTAAGCACTCCAGGCGGTCTCGGGCTGATATAACATGCATATGTGAACAACCCAAATGATCTCACACCCCTTTCCCAGCAGAATGGTTTGCATTCTAGAGCCACAGCCTGTCTTTGGCCAGGAGAATTGGAGAGCGTCACAAACCGGCCACGTGATTGTCACAGACTTGAGGAGCGAATGGTGGCGTAACGCTGTTATGTGTTGTTTAGAAAAAACAAGCAGAAAAGCGGAAAAAAAAAAACGTTGCACATCCCATGTGTTTATGCAGGCAGTGCGGCACTTCTGTTTTGCTGTTCACATTACTGGGAGTGATTCTAGCAAACCGGCTATTCTCAGCTGTCCTTTTCAGAGATAAATTGACATTGAAACCGTTGATTCACTTGCTCTCTCGCAAGCTGGGTCTCTCTCTCTCTCTCTCTCTCTCTCTCTCTCTCTAGAATAGTTTTAGATACATATTTACATATTTAGATATAAAGAGCAATAGTGCAACCTTATTAGGTTACACATTTTTTGGGCCAGAGTTGATCAGATTTTTCTATCCAGGAAGCCCCTTTTCGGCAGTGGATACGTGCAGACAGGTTAACGGAAGGGCCAGAAATCCGCACCAGAACCGTGTCGGTGGAAAAGGGGAATCAGACCACCCAAAAAGGATGCTATAAAGTGTACTATATAGCCCCTTTTGCACTGGGTAGTTAGTTCTAGGAACATAGTTGTAGGAACTAGCCACCAGGGTTCCCCAAGGGTCATTTTCCTGGTTGCATTCGCACCACCAGTGGGAACTCTAAAGGGACGTGCTTATTGTTGTGACTTCTATTTTGACGGCGCAGGGGACATTTATTTTGAAGGCGCCGAGAGAACGCCAGAGCCTGAGCACACATGTAGCGCCCTGCCCTTGTAGTGTTTTTATTTTTGATTTCTATTCTAATAATATTCTACTCAGCTTGTAGTGACCTGTTCCAGTCAGATGTAAGATACTGTATACGTAATATGGTGGTGCCATAGTATAGTGATGTTTATTGCGATTTTTTTTCCAAGTAACATCCAGAAAAGGAATCAAACTTTCCCTTAAAAAAATTCCAAACACTGCTGCAGACAATCATATATCAACATTTGTTCAGTTTAGCATGTGGTCTATCCTAATAATTGAGGCATCACCTATATGCCAGTATGCCACATTCAGAGTGGTTAGCCATTCATAAAAGAAAGTAGTCACATATACAACTTTTAAAGGTAGAGCAGCAAAACCAGCCTGAGAAAATGTCATATAAAAAGAGACTACAACATTAAGACTAACATTACAAGTGAGGTTTAAAAAAAAGATGGGCCCTTTAAGCCCATTAAGCACTTTCCTATTAAATTGTATCATTTTGCTGAGATGTAATAAACACTAAAATGCCCATCTTTTACTCTCCCTGTTTGCTGTGATTGGTATTTCCTTACAGTGATCAGTTAGCTGCATGTCACGCTAATTAATTAATGGTCTGTAGTACTTATGAACCTCTCCTTGTATGTTCAAGAGTTAAAATGCTCTCTGCTCCCTCCATTAGTGGGATGAAGAGCCTTTAGACGGAGCGTCTGATCAGTTCTCTCCACTCCTTTACCTCCCCATAGGGCCTATTAGCATTCCAATCCATTCCACTCCAGGGGTTTTCATTGGTGGAGGTTATTCATCTCTTTAATATGATTGGTTGTGGGGGAAAAGGGAGGTCGGGAAAGGAAACCATGGCCTGTAAGAGTGATTAAATGCATAACCCAACCATGACACCAGCACACTGATAAGCTCCGACTTTCTTTGTCTTTTTTTCACTCCCTCTTACTAAAATCCAAAGCTATGTGACACAAAAAATTCAGAGGGTTCGTGTTTTCTCTCTCACTATTACGAGAAGAGGTGCAGCTCTCCAGTAAATGAGCATTTTATGGGTCTTCGGGCAGGAGCTCAGTGTGTTTATAGACAACACACCTCCTTAACAGAGTTTAAGAACGCCATTTACATATAGCCCAGTGTGTGTGTGTGTGTGGTTCGTGTATAAATGATAATTAGTGTTCTGTAAAAAAGAGGCTTGGTGAGCAGCAGCTTTCAAGGACCACATAGGAAATCATGGGAATGAGGTATCTTGAGAGCAAAACAACATACTGTATGACTCGACACAAACCAGTTACACTGACAGCTGCCACATCACTTGATTGATCAGAGATAAGATGTTTTCGTTCTCATTCATGCGGACCAGATTCAGGAAACCATCAGGCTAAATTCCCTAAGCAAAAACTGCTAAAACAAATATCTTTCATTCTGTGCGAGCATGTTGGAGAGTTAGTGAACCATATCAGAGTGTTAAGCGCATATGTTGGTTTATTGCTAGCAGATGCCCTTTATTTAAAAGGAAGAGGAAATTGAGGTTACTCCCATTGTGGTTTTCTATAAGCTAGAGTAGTACTAAGTCTGTACAGTTATCATAAATTTAGTTTAAGGAAACTTCATGTCATCATGTCTTAGCAAATCCATATGACTTTCTTCTGGGGAACACAAAAGTAGGCGTTTAGGAGAATGTTCACACATATTTAAAAAAGAATGTTCTCATATATTCTATTTTATTCTATTCCATTTTTCCAGTCTTATTTTTACTGCCATATATTTAAACTTTTCACTTCATGAGCAGTTATGAGACACTGACTAAAGCAATGCTGTTCAATGCAAAGTTTGACATCACAGACATTGCTGGCAAAATTTTTAAACTAAAATACGGACTTTTAGTGCTTATTTGACAGTGTGACAAAAATCTCTGTTCTCTTGAGCCCAGAAAGGTTATTGTGCTGAACCAATACTTTTCACTTCTAAAACTCAACTGAACATCATTACATAACAAATGCATGCACATTAAATTAGTTAATTTGCTGAAATATTGCAAACCAAGTGTTAAAAATAAATATATAGAGACAGAGAGAGACCACTAGCAAGACAATGAGAGTACGGTAAGACAAAGAGAGCTAGAAAGACAGTAAGGGAGAGAAAGACTTGCACCGGGATGTGCTTTTTCACTTCGTCCCACATGACTACCCTCCTCATCAGTGGTGTAGTGGTAAAGGAATAGCCTCTCGCTGCTCACCTCATTACCGTCTGTATACATGACACAGACTCACTTCTTCCTCTTTCTTCTCCCTCAGGGTGGATGCTTAAATGACAGCTATTAGCCAAACACAGGGCTATTTGTTTTCATATTTCCTGGGCCCGTGCTATCTGACATGATTCTATTTGTGCCTGCAGTGTTACACTGCATGTGTGATGACTGATGGGGCGCCAGGCAGAGCTGGTTTTGCTTGGCTGCTAAACTGGGGCATTCGCAGAGGTGGGAGGGCACAAGACACTGATATACCTCATTCATCATATGGAAAGATAGCGAGAGAGACAATTTATACATTCCATTTTTAGGAAATATTGTGATTTGTATAGACAAACTAATACAACTAATACAATTTGATTTTGACTATAAGACAGAAAGAGATGCACCAATAAGAGAGCCACAACATGGTAGACATCGACATCATTACAAATATTCATATAAGTGGTCTAATGATATTAAACATGAAAATATCATTAAATATGTATATGCTACAATTCAAAAGTTTGGGGTAGCCTAAGTTTGTTTTATTCAGCAAAGGTCATTCAATTAATCAAAGAATCCTGAAAAAAGTGTATTATGGTTTCCACCTAAATCTTAACTCTTTCACTGCCAGCGGTTTAAATTTCTTTTTTTTTTTTAAGTTGCCAGCCACCGCCAGCGTTTTTGACCATTTTCACAAATATGTCATGGCCCCCAGAATATTTTGTTGTATGGATATCTGGACATGCAATACATCAAAAGAAAGAACAAACCCTCTGCTTTTAAACAAAGAACACTTTTTTTCCATCAACACTTGAATGTGGGTAAGTTTAATTAAAAAAAGCTGAGAAAATCACATTTTTGTCAAAGTCTACATCCAGACAGGATTCAGAAAGATGATCAAAACTCACATGGAGTAGATTGAGTCCATCAACACCCCCAAAGCTTGCACAGTCCTATACCTCGTCCTGGGTTGACATTTCAGCATATTCAGTAACATTAGGCAGTTTTGATTTATATGCTGTTTATTGTTGGTGATAGGTCGCTTCTGCATCTTCTTCGCATGTGTTTTGATCAGGAGATTCAGTACTCTTTCAGAAGATGCAACACCATATAATAGTGAAAACACGGAAAGCCGGAAAATTCAGTCAATGACAGAAGTGTTTTCTCACAAATGACGGAAATTTCCATCAATGGCGCTGTTTTCAACATTGTAAGAAGAGTTTCTTCTAAAAGTTTCTTGAGCACCAAATCAGCATTTTAGAATGATTTCTGAAGAATCATGTGACACTAAAAGACTGGGGTAATAATGCTGAAAATTCAGTATCACCATCACAGGATGAGAATAAGTTTAAAAAAAAGTTGTTTTTTTTAAATGAATTAATATTTCACAATATTCAATGTTTTTACTGTATTTTGATCAGATAAATTAAGTCTTTGTAATCATAAGAGACTTCTTATGATTACCAAACCCCAAACTTTATAACGGTAGTGTACATAAATATATAAAAGTAAACAGAGAGTAGTATATATATATAGCCTATATAAAAGTAAAATAAAATGCAGTGAAATTATATTACAATATGATAATAATTAAATAAAAATGCTAATATGTATGCACCGTGTTAACATTATTTTATTATTATTAGCTTAATTTAAATGGCTTTAAGCTAGAAAATAACATCAAAGTTACTGGCCACTGGTTTTATTTCCTCACCAAATCCCAGTTTTAATCACAAACAGCACTTGGCAAGTGTTAATTTTGGCCCCTGCAATTGAGGCACCGCATTCACACTTCACACAAGAACAAAACACACACACACACACACACACACACACATGAGAGTGAGAGAGACAGATGGGCCACCAGAGGCTACCACACACTTCCTCTCTATCTCTCTCGCTACACTTACTCACCTCTCTTATCCACTCCGTGTATGCTTTTTCTCTTATATCACATTCCTCCTTTGTCATGTAAGTGTGTGAGAGCAAGAAGGTGTGTGTGCAGGTTAATGTGTGGGTGGGTAGCATGTGGGTGTTTCTTTAACTATGGGCACATTTATGTCACAGGGGTTGGTTTTTAAGAAAGCTAACAGATTTAGCCCATTTATTAATTTTTTTGGTATATGAAAGTTACATTAAAATGGTCCTGGAAACTTTTTAGCGTGAAACACATTGCAACTGCACCACAATTGTGTCATCATCTCCACAAGTGACAAGTTAGTGTGTTAAATGTGATATCCTTGCAGAAAAATTCAGAGCACAAACCAGAATTCCATGTTGGTTTCCAGCATAGTCATTCAGTTCTCAAGCAAAACTGAGCCGGTATAGCTGGTCCAACAGCTCTCCCGCTTCCAATGCTGGTCCCAGCATGCAAAACATTATGCTGATGACCAGCAATGCAGAATTTTTCAGCAGGATTGTGAAGAAATCGAAAAATCACAGAAAATAGCACCTGTCAACTGAACCTCAAGCATTATGCAAAACTGTGAAAAATGTATTTAAATGTATACTTAAGATACATTAAGTGTTAGCGAATTAACCTTAGCAGGAAAAAGGAATGTGACACTTTATTACGAAAATGTTTAAAATGTCATCATCATTGTTAGTGAATGTAATAGAGAATGGAAGCACTGATTTCTTTGGAAACGAAAAATGAATAAAGTAAATAAAGTAAATAAAGATAATAAAAAGATGAAACCTCACCGCTGTTCATAAACTGATTCTGTCCATCAACACCACCAGACAGTGAAGTGAAAAAATAGCAGAGAATGTAAGAGACAGAGAAGGAAAACATTTATTGACAGAAACGAGAGGATCTGAAGGAGGACAGAAGAAAAGCAATGTTCTTGTGAGTAAACAACACACAATCAAACACAATGACAAAAATCCTCTACTGAACACACTTAAAAGCGATGTTTTTAAGCAACAGAACACAAAACATATCCACTTCTATCTCACAAATCTACAACCCAGGCCTTAGCCATTTTTATGCAAAATGATATTATGTTGCTTCATGCATGTTTCGTGACACTTTTAAAGTGAAATGTCCAATGAGTGGATCTAAAAGCATGTCTAGTTTTATCGGAAACAAATAAATGTAAATCTGGCAACTTTTTATTAAGTTGGTTGTTGTATGTATCATTACACATATAAAGTTCCCTATGATCGCGCGCGCGCACTCGACAATCGACTACTGTGGACTTCGACCGAAAACAGGAAGTAAATACAGGTATGTGAGTTGGCTGAATTAACATCACTTTTAGTCATATCTTTCACATCTACTGCAGTCAGATTCATCGTGTTCACTCTGAATAAAATCACTCACATGGCTGTGCACTTGTAATGACACATCAAGGATGTTAAGAGGCTAAAAGCAGGTTTAAAACTTGCCCCATTTAAGTTAACAGGGTGCAAATTTTAAAAAGAGGATAACACGGTGTAGGCAACACCGATTTTTGTCATTGTTCTCTGTACTGACAGCACTCCAAATTTACAAAAAAATGAGCTCAATGTTAAAATTGACCGGAGTTCTCCTTTAAACACTAACTAACTTTTCTGGACCGGCAGAATTAAATTGCCAAGAAGCCTATGAAGGAGTGAGCCAGCTCTCAGATTTCATCAAAAATATCAATTATAATAAATATAATTTGTGTTCCGAAGATGAATGAAATTCTTACGGGGTTGGAACAACATGAGGGTGAGTAATTACTGACAGAATTTAAATTTTTGGGTGACCTAACCCTTTAAACCAAGACTTTTTTTGAGTCCGAGTCACCGGGTGTAAACCAAGACTTTTCTTTTTATTTACCACCATCAGTGAGTCCGTGTGAAACAGCATTCGACTCGCATGAATTATCGAACCCAACTGAAATTCTTTTTCATCACCCGTGAAACCTGTTTGAGAAGCTTTTGAAATCTGTGCCAATCTACATGTTCACACACACAATTGATGGGGAATGTTGATTAAAGAGCAAAGATAAACACACACTTGCTACTCACGCTTCAGAGTCATTAGTATTCAGCTCTAACCATCTACTCCCTAGTGTATGGCTCAGCAATGGCTACAGGTAACAGTTTTATGAAAGTGAAGGATGAGAGAGAGAGGGAGAGAGAGAGAGAGAGAGAGAGAGAGGGGGGGGGGAGGGAGTTAGAGAGGGAAATGCTTGCCTCTTTTTCTCCAAGAGAGAGAGAACAGATTAATCCTGTGATTTCAGCTGCCTGTATCTGCTCAATAGGGGAAATTACGGCTGGCACAAGGCTCCATTTTCATTAGAGTCCAGACTACATATATATTCAGGCTCTAATTGAGGCCAGGGCCCTCCTGCTCTATAATCGGGCCCTCCATAACTGTCTGTTTAGTTCTTTCTGCTCCTTTCCCTGCGTTTTAATGATTTCTGTGTGTAGCTGCCCATGGCTGTTTAACGGATCACTTCCTGCTCGGCTTGCCTGTTCGTTCCAAACAAAGTTCGACGGAATGGAGACGATTCATCACTTTTGGATTCGCCTTTGAGAGATTGAAAAAAGAGAAAGAGAATGTGGATAGCTTGCACATCATCCGTATGCCAGATTTAATGAGTAATGTTTAGCGGAATGGGAGAGATGCATGCCGGGAGAATTTTTGAAAGGCATGTTTTTGTGCTTTCAAGACCGTGTGGATGTCAAAATGATTAGTTCTAGTTAAGCGTAAGACTCAACCTACACAAAAAGCACACATCACATATACTCACTGTACAGAAATACCAAGGAAAGAGCTGAAAACCAACCAAAGCTGTAAACAGACAAGGACAGGACTCAAGAGAGGAAGTGTACCTTTGTAAATGTGTATGTGTGTGTAGGTCTGAGTGCAGGGGTCATGGTTTGAGCTGTGTGTACAGAGCTTGGGGTGTGCCATACCACCAAAACCTCTCTGAATCTTCAGAATCACTATCCTTTAGAAATTATTCTAATATGATGATTTGGTTTTATAATGTTGTAGATAAAGCGTTCACAGGCTTTGTTTGTTGTATTTCCCAGGCATCAAAATCAGGTACATATAAATGTCAGGAAACCCGATTCCTGGCCTCATGTCAATGTCCATGGACCATTGGTTCTTTGGTAAGTTTTAAGGAACACTGTTGATTCCAGCTGCCTTTAATTTAAGAAGATAATCGTTTGTTTTACTCTAGTTTTCACAGTTTCCCCTATTAAATCCAGTGCTTCAATGTCGATTTTTTTTTTTACTTTTGCGGCGACAGAAAAGGCTTCAGACAATCACATGCAAGGAGTCAAAGGTGAAGTCACAGCAACAATGATGGATCTTCTGATTTGATTGCATGTAAACGTAGCCTCTGATGATTTTAAGAGGACAGCTCACCTTAAGCAAACTGCCAGACGCTGCTACGGATCGATTGGTTCCCTTAAGTTTGTGGTTTGTCTCATCAGATGCGCACCGCATCTTCACTGTCTGAAGGAGCTCCTCAAATTGTTCCACAGACATCCGAAAGTAAGTGCGGAACCAGCCATGATAAAGTTTTAGCTCCTGTACAAGATTAGCATACTCCCCTTCAGACTCTCTGTTCTTTAAGATTGAGTGCACTGTGCACCCAAAACCTTCTTTTCTGTCTTTTAAAGAAAATGAAAAGCTCGTCTTCACTGGATGATGATGATGAAGTGACCATGTTTTCTCAGCTGTCAGTGCGAAAGTTTTGGAATGTTGAAGCTCTGAACTAGCCTGGATAGCAGCCGAACTTATCCCCGCCCCCAAAACATTTGAGGTCGGGAAGTTGGGTTTGGACTTGATCCGTTGAGAAGCAAGTATGCCAGAACTAGGGATGTCCCGATCCGATCCACAGCATCGGTATCGTGCCGATACTGGCCCAGAACGCTAGATCGGAGATCGGAGGGGAGAAAAAATATGATCCGATACCTATCCAACAATGCCTGAATATAGCATTTCCCTTGCTGCGACATTAAGCCGCGCATATTGGGCGGTTTTGCCATCTACTTTGCGGGCAAAAAATGGGTTTGGGCGGGTGGATAAACATTGGGCTGGTTTCGGATCAGTTCGGCGGGTTTTTGTAGCCGAAACACCGGCACTTCAGATCCTTCTTCCGGCGACCCTCTGTTCAGCAGGCAGTAGTCTGTCTCACTCACTCACACACACACACACACACATCTCTGGCTGACGTGCCCTCTAAACTCACAACAGACACTCCATCCCACTACCTTCGGTGTACTATAAACACGGTTTTGCAATCTGTCTCCTCAGTTTATAAACCGTAGGCTGTAAACTGTATGCTACACAAGATTTTGACGCATAGCAAGTGTGTGTGCAGAGTGTGGAGCGCGCACTGCATGGACGGAGCGCGAGCGCGAACACTTCCGGTTTCCTTTCAACAGTGGAAACAACTTAAAATACTCATTTCTGGTCATACAGAAAATAACTTATTTATATATAACTTACGTCAATATTTATTTTTTGCGCAGCTTTTGGTGTGCATACAGTTCAAATTAAAATGTTGGTGTTCAACTTTGCGTTTTAAAAATACAACAACCGTTAATTTTTCGTTTTACGGGTAAAAAAGGAAAAACGACGCAAAAGCACACGGATCAATGGGTAATTTTAAAGCTTTTTAATTTTAAATAATTAACTTTAAACCTGTTGGTAGCTTTAAGTAGCCTACTGAAGTAGCCTGCCTGCCTGTATTTTATCCTGTTTGAATAAAGGGTGGCAGTCTTTCATAATCAACTGTTGTTGTGGACTATATACTGGAGAAGTATTTGTTCTCCATTTGAGTGAGATGTTTTTAGTTTGCTTATTGAGCAAAGTTCTTCCATATATTTTATTAGGCCTAGTATTAGTTCAAGAATAAAATAGAATAAAATAAAAATATCGGATTAATATCGGTATCGCAAATAGCCAAAGCTGCGGCATCGGTATCGGAAGTGAAAAAGTGGTATCGGGACAAAGGGCCTTAACTCTCCAAAAACAGACTTTATTAAAGTGACCCAATTATTTTAAAGGTTCCTAATTTTGTTTCTGAGGTCTCCTATAATAGATTTACATGAATTCAAGGTAAAAAAAAAAAAAAAAAACACTTTAATTTTCTCATAATGTATACTGCACCTCAGTGTCTGAAACGGCTCGATAGAGGATTCGGTCTCTCTTTAAACCCCTTCTTTCTGAGAGCCTGCCCTGCTCTGATTGGTCAGATGGCCCAGTCTGTAGTGATTGGTCTTCCACTTAAAGCACATGTCAGAAATGAAACAGCCATTCCCTTATGAATTTCAGCCTCTGGCTTAATCAGAACTTGTATACACAGTGATACAAACTGTAAAAATTGTGTTCCTGTAATTATGTTTACCGTATCAAATCAAGCCTGAGTCCTCATTCTTTAGAAGAGCATGTAGAGTGGATTAGCTTTCGCAGCGCAGAAAACAAGGTCTTCTCGACATGTTAACAGCACGAACCAAACTTTTCCAGGCTTCAGCTACAACTACAATGTTCAAGGCCGGGTCAAAGTAGACGTTTTTTCGTAGGCAGTCAATGAAGACCAAAGGCTGGCATTATGCAGATTGGTTACAAACCTATGTGGGTTTGTGCAAGAAGTCAGACTGGAATTACTGACAACTCGTTTCAGGAAGTTCCAATCATTCCTTTTTTTGGGGGGGAGGGGGTTCACAATAACTCCATTTATCGTGCACTTTTATCTTAGAAACTTTGCAGACCTTTTACATTCACAAACAGCTACATAACACTACATGAAAAGTAATGTCCGAAAAAGTAAGGTAGGGGTCCTTAAAGTAAACTTTACAAATTTAAGTGGATTGAAAGTGATTATATTAAGTTATAATATAATGTAGTTTTAGCTCATTTTAATTAGGCAAACTGAACAACCACAGACAAAACCACAGAGTGGGTTAGAGGGTTGTGGGAGATGTAGTTTTTGGGCTCAAGTGACGCGAGTGCTGAGCTGAAATAGGAAGGAAGAGAAAAGAACAGCAGCGTCTGCAGAGCAAAAAAGAAGAGGAGAAATGTGTCAAATAGTTTGAGGCTGTAACAGGTTCAATCTAGCCAAAGATGCAAACCATACACCAGCCTGTTCACAGTAGTGTGCAGCTTCACACGTCCGTAAGTATGTGTGTGTGTGTGTGCGCAGACGGGAAGCTGAGGGATTGGTTGCCACGGTGATTCTGACACATTGGACCCCACTCCCTGCTGCCCTCAGTTTAGCCTTGACAAGGCAGCGAAAAAGCTTGGAGGCTAATTTACCATCCCTCTCTCCCTTTTTTCTCCATCTCTGTTTTCCCCCCACCTTTCCCATTTTGTTCTCTCTTTCTCTCGCTCTTGCTGTGAGGTCTCGTTACAGAGTTAGAGGGTACTTGAGTAATTAATGTGGAATTCAAATGAGCTTATCAGGTCAAAAGCAGCTTTGCTCCTTTAGGATACTCTCCACTCATGAAAAACAGCTCTGACAAGCTTACAGTACAATACCACATTGTGAATACTGATGACAGCCCCAGATTCATTACAAAACAAAACTTACACACATTCTTTCTTCTTCTCAGGGAAAAGGGGATTAACCAGCTTAACTTTATAGTGTAACAAAAATGTGTTATTAACTGACACAGGCAGAACAACAGCTGAAAATAACACCCGACAACTCTCGCACAAGCCTTTGGGACAACTTCAGGTTTATCATTTTATCAGGATTGTTCTTTTGAAAGATTTATGGTATGACAGCAGGGATGGGCAAAATTCTCTTTCGATTCATGAGCTGGATTCATGAATTTGAATTGGCTACACAGGCTGGCTGAATTGGAATGAATAAAAGAATTGACAGAACTGCCACTTACAGAAATTCAACAGTAATAAATTAGAGGAAGTTTATTAGTGCAATGCAAGCTGCAACAAACCACTGATGGATGCATATTTTGACTGATTAGCCTATTGATTCACTGAACATTTTGTTTTGTTATTACGGATATTTACACTAACATTCAAACGTTTGGGGTCAGAAAGATTTTTTCATGTTTTAAATGAATACTTTTATGCTCAAAAAGGCAAAACAGTAAAAATAAAAGAGTAAAATGTTAAGTTTGTGAAATATTATTACAATTGAAAAAAACGTCTTTCTGTTTTAATATATTTTAAAATGTAACTCATTCATGTGATGGCAAAGCTGAATTTTCAGCACCATTACTCCATCATTACCTTATTCAAATAACCTGATTTGAATACATTCTTTAACCATAAATTTAAGTCCATTTATATATTTGTGTATAGATACACAAATTTGTAATGTTATGATTATGGAATGTTTTGCCAGCAAAGATTTACGTATGAAAACACGTTTAAGGGTAAATCATACTGAAAGATTATCATTACAAACTACATAATCTGCATCCTATTTTGTTACCTCAATTCAAATGACAAATTTAATCTGAATTTAAAAGGCATTCTAAATTAAATTCTGCATGGTACGCAACTCTAAGCCAGTGAAGGAGATGGTAGTAGAGATGGTACAGACAAGGTATCTATACTAACTGTTTATCACACTAACTCTTGACAAATCTATTGGTTCGTCCATTCTGAGGAAGCTCAAGCTGTCCAGAAAATGCAACAGCTGCAGAAATAGGATATTTCATTACAGCATGAGAATGTGTGTAATAGTGAAAACCGGCGATGGGATGAGAGAGGAAAATGGGAGTTGTGAGGGAGGCAGAAAATGAGAGAATGACGGAGAGGGTGGGAGGTAGACCCCTCAAAACCTCTGCTGCATGCATTTCATGTTTCATTGAAGCTTTCCATCTGTTTCACTGCTTCATTTGAAAAGCCGTCATACAACTTGATTTAAATCCAATCGGTTAGAGTGTGTGAGTGTGTGTGTGTGTGCGTGTGTGTGTGTGTGCGTGCTGCACTTTCCCAGGAAAACAAAATACATTTCAGACACATCATTTACTGTCATCCACAGATCCCAAAGAAAAACTGTAAGCCAATATTCCTTTTAGTCAGAAAACACACGTACGTACGCACACACACACGCAGACGCACATACACACGCATACGCACACACGCAGACACACAAGCGCAGACACACACACAGACGCACACACACACGTCTGGTTTGCTGTCTTTGTGGGGACTCTCCATAGATGTGGGTTTTATACTGTACAAACTGTATATTCTATCTCTTTACACTAACCCTACCCATCCGAGAAAACTGCATTTTTCCATTTTTAAAAAAACCTTTAATTACTTTATTTTTATACCAGATTTACAAATGAGGACATACCTAAAGGGAGGTTTCTGTGCACAAATTTGTCCCCAAAATACATATATAAAGGCACACACATTCACACACAGAGAGAGAGAGAGAGAGAGAGAGAGAGAGAGAGAGAGAGAGAGAGAGAGAGAGAGAGAGAGAGAGAGGCATTCCTCAAGGCAAACACATACAGGGCACCTTTCACACAAAAATACAGTTTGCAAAACAGGAAGTTAGCCATGACCATCTTGGGATGGAGTTGGAGGACTTGGATTTCTTTTACTGATCAAACCACATTTTTTCATTTCAGCTCCATTAACTGCTGGTGTTGTATCAGATGAGATCTGTTTACTCTAATCAGAGCTGAGGTTCAGCCCTATTACTCACCGAAATCAAATCAGCCTGTAAACACAGCAGTACAGTACCTCATAAATGGCAGTGTGTTTAATTACGTTACTTTGTTTATGAACGTACAGATGCTGTCTCAACTTTCAAGCAGCCACATATGGCGTTGATTAATTAATCTCTCCCTCTCCCATTCTCTGTAATTTCCTCGTTCTTTCTGTGCTTAACACCTGTCAAAAGATTCTGAACCCTCATCTGACAACCTCAATACAAGATGGCACGTGGACACGGCGATGGCACCCTCAGCGAGCGCGGGCAAAAGTTGGGCATGCACGCAAACAAATATATGTGCTTGCGTTCCCTGCCAGAAGCAGATTTTACCCCGAAGTTTGAGTGCAGAAAAAACAAAACTACAACAGAAGTCCAGCGCAAGGTAAGATGGCCAGAACGGACCGTCTTTCTAATTGATCCATTTATCATGAAAATAGTGGAAAGCTCAGATGGAAGTTGTCGGTGAAGCACACGCACCAGAGCAGAGAGCCTGAGGTGGTGTGGCAGTTTGGCTGGTTACTAAGAGACATTATAGTGTCTGAGACAGCAGGAGTTCCCCCTCCATCCCTCCCTCCCTCCTTCGTTCCTCTCCCCACAAGGGTTTCCCGTCAAACTAAGATTGTGAGCCAGAGGAGTTTAACCAAATCTCCATTCATGTCCACATCTGGAATCAGGAGTAGTTCTGCATTTAATTTTCTCAATATCACCCCTAAAAAAAGTCTAATCTTGTTCTCTCTTGTATTACCAGACACAAAACTCTCTATTTTCTCCATTTTTGGTAACTTTTAACCTGTTCCACTCTAATCGCCCGTGAGCGGGCAATAGAGCTACGTCATTATATTTAAACTTATTTTTTTTATGTTTCTGGAGATACTATCACCCCATATATAGTATCATTTTAAATCTTAAAATTTCATCTTTACACAGAATATAATTATATGTGTGTATATGGAACACAAATAATTAATATAAAGCTTTAAAAAACAATCTCACAAAATAGCTCCGCCCCCAAAATGGCGATGCAGAAATGTAAATTTACGAATATGTATTTTTTACGTATCTCACAAAACAGAAAATCATATATCAAAAGAAAGCTCTCATTCTCAGAAATGTGACTGTGTAGTTTGTTTTATTGTTTTAACATTATAGTTCAAATTATCTTCAAAATAATCGCGCAGTGAAATATGATTTCTGGGAAAAAACAAAGACAAACGTCTCATTTCTACTTCGATTACAGGTGCTCTAAGCTAAAATCAGCCACAAACTCTATATCATCTTTTACCTTAGGATGTTTTCTTTCAAATGTGCAAATTTGTACTTTTCTGTGAGCTCCTCTTGGTAAATAATCCACTGTTATGTCGCGGAAGTCCAGAACACAAAACGCGCTCGACGGGAGAAACACGCGATCTACACATCAACATCAAAACGTGCAAGCGTCCTCTAGTCATTGACGATGATATACATATCAGGCACGTTTTCAAAGCTGAGGATGTCAGCTTTCCAATCACATGTCAATCATCCATGAGAGGCGCGTCATGTTTAGTGACAATTGATTGGCAGAGACAGAGACGAGTGAGGGAAGATTTTCCGGTATATTTGTATTTTGTGAGCGTTTTAGATTTAAAAATGGCATCTGAATAGGGAAAAGCAGCAAAAAAGGTGTTATTTTACATTGAAGCGATATTACAAGAGCTTGAACGAGAAAGTGAGGATGCATCGTGCAGTGACTAGTAATGACTGAAGTAACGTTAGAGGCCGCTGCTTTTCGTGAGGGAGAGGACTCAGCGTTTGACGGCTAAGTTAATTTATTAACGTTACTGCATTTACAATGCTGATATAAGTATTTTTATTTTGAAATTGAAAAGTACAGCAATTGAGCCAACTAATTGTTTCTTGACAGAATATGTGGAAACTTGATTTTGCATTTATGTTTTATTAGCAAACATGAGTTGCATATTCAGTATTTGAATAAAATCAAACTTGAATAAAATTATGTCATTTGGCTAATTTTGATGCATATATAATATTATACTATATATATATATATATATATATATATATATATATATATATATATATATATATATATATATAAACATGCAAACAACCAGTTTGTGTAATAAAAACGATATAGCCTACTTTGTGTTACAGCCGAGACACATCTGAGAGATGGGCTTGAGACCCCCACACCCACCCTTATATTTATATATATGTTTTCAATTTGTACAAGTGGTCTGTTTTAATAGACCATATCAAATCTACAAGACTGTTTTGTAAGTTATTAGTGTCTCCTGAAAGGAAAATAAAATGTTTGTGGTGCTTTTATTCACAAAACACAAACAATGTTACTTGGTCTCATTAATTTATGCCATTTTACATATTGTGTTTCTCAGATACAAAGATTAAACTTGAATGAAAATTAAGAAAATTGATTCAATAATCAAGTAAAGTACTTTAGCATATATTAAAAGTAGCATTTTGGGGGTAATGTCCTTTGTAAAAACTTTTTTTGCATTTGAGTATTTGAAAACTCCAAAGGACACATATAGGCGCTAAAAATTATACTTTGCCTCCCTTCGGTTACATTTGAATAACTCTTGCTCAGAATGTGATAGAGAAAAAAAATTTTTTCTGATGGATACTGCCACCTAGTGGAGTCAAACAATATAATCAGCAGGTCCCCAGAGCAAACAGGACCTGAATCACAAACTTTCAAAGACAGGATTCTGGGGAAAAAAATAAATAAAAATTGCCTATTTTTTATGTTTATCGTAATATTTTAAACACATACTATGCTATTTATGAAGTTTTGCAATCTGATTTAGTAAATTTGAAGGGTTTTCTGTACAATGACACCAGTTTTTTAAATTTCCTACACTGTATGTGTGTAGGGTGAATATTTAAACTTGGGTGTGTTAAATTCAGGCGGAATTCCAAAATATGCCTTAAGCGGGTCGCACACCGGACGCGCAGCTCAGCGCCGCGCCACGCCACGTCTAGGACAACTCTCACCTGAAAATCCGATAACATCAGCAATTTTCTGATTTCTGTTAATAAATATAAAACTAAATGTATATTGCAGCACAGGGTGAAGTCCGTATATACATTAACTACGATTTGAGACACATAAATGTAAATTTAATATAAAAGTATGTAAAGGGCGCCCTATGGCGCGGCAGGATTTTGAACAAGGTCTTGAGCCGTTGCTGGGCGCCGCGGACAGGCGCCGCCGGTGTGTGTACTCTCATAGAGAGTAATTTGTTCGAATTTAAAAGACGTGACGCGGCGCTGAGCTGCGCGTCCGGTGTGCAACCCCCTTTAGAATGGAAGAGGTTTTTAAACATTCATTGGATGTCTGATTTCCGTTTGGCATTAAAAGTAAGGCAATAAAAGAGGCATAGGTCACATCTTGAGATCAGAATAGCAGAGTGACTTGAAGGTGGGAACTTTCCAACTGGAACAGCAAACAACCACCTAGCAACGTCATAGCAGACTCAACACTTCGAACACATTACCAACCACATATGAACATTCTGGCAACCAGCCAAGACAGCATTTTAAATTTGCACAACAAACCTTACTTTACCAACAGGACTCAACAGTAAGGATTTCTGGTCAGGCCGATAGTTTATATTTCATGACCAGAAATCCTTACTGTTGAGTCCTGTTGGTAAAGTAAGGTTTGTTTTTTAAAAAGTGCATTTTTATGAATTTAAGTTCATAATGTTCAATTTATATTTTTAATATCTATCATTTAGATCTAATTTAAACTACTGTTAAAAACATTTAATGTTTATAAAAGTCTCTTATGCTCACCAAGGCTGCATTTATTTGATCAGTAAAAACTGTAATATTGTGAAATATTGTTACAATTTAAAATAACAGTTTTTCTATTTTAATATATTTTATACAATTTATTACTGTGATGGCGAAGCTGAATTTTCACAGCATCCATTACTCCAGTGTCACATAATCCTTCTGAAATCACCTGAGTTGGTTCTTTTGAACAGTATTGTATATTTTAAAATTATTTAAAATATATACATTTTCAAAATCAAATGTTGCTAAAAAAAATATGCAGTTATTATAATTATACAGGAAACTAAAGAGTTTGCACTTGCACTATAAAACACATGTATAATACTCAACCTATTCCTAATGATGCTAACAAGTCATCCTATCACAAGTCATTGCTATTTGAAAAAAAAAAAAAAAAGAGTTAAGAGTATTTAGCCAGTTAGATCTTTTTAGCTGACAAGTTAAAAAGTTGACATGCAGAATTCACGTTCTGTCAACGTACTGTTACAGTAAACAGCATTATTATCAGTTCCCTGCTGATAATATTTACAGTAAAGTCATAAAGATCTCACAGTGCTTCATAACTGCACACCAGATGGTTCGCTACACCTTATTTCAGCACGCTCTCCCTCTCTCTTTTATAATTTGTCAATCCAGGTACATTTAATGAGCTCACATTATTTTCTGATTACAAACGTCTCCCGCATGTTCAAATCTCAACCATAGAGAGAGAGAGAAATAGTGTGTGTGATAACTTAATTTTTAATAGAATCATGATTGAAGAAATATCAAGTAAAAGAAAAGAAAAAATCAATGTCGATATTCCCTGAAAGATGTGAGGCGGAGTGGGAAAATGTCACAGGCGACAGCTAATGAAGGGAAATAAGTTAGATAAATTATTTAAAGGTTGTCATTAAAATATGTCCAGAAAGAACAGAGGGTTGATACTGGAAAGGTCAGAGCGATGAAGGAGAGATTCATTAACCTCCGTCCACCTCAACCATGCAATTATCACAGCGACTGATCTCTCTCTCTCTCCTTTTCTCTTTCTCTATGGTGTTATAGAAGAAAAATGCAAGCCAGATTGCTTCTCAAAGAGAAACCTCAACTATCCAGTTTCTTTATGTGATCATGAACAAACCAGCCCTGACCTTTACATATTGGTCTTTTCAGCAGGGAGGTCCTCCATCTTGAGGTTCTGTCAAAACTGGCTGGTTTAGAATGAGGAAAGGGGCGAGAGTATTTTATTTGCCCTTCAACCTGGATTCTATTTTTTTCTTTACTCTCAGGGGTTAGTCTTGCATGCATGTGAGAGTGTTTTATGTCTGGATCAAATTGAAGAGCTTTGGGGAGGCGTTCCCAGTGTAGGAATGTTCTCTGGCATTCACGCTCAGCCCGATTTTGGTTTGTAATTGCCAGGCCGTTCTGCTAATTCTTCATTTGTGGGTCAGGGGCCAGCTGAGGGCCTCGGGGCATTGAGCTCCGGTCAGCTCTCACCAGGCCAGACGCACATTCCGTGGAAAATTCTTGTTTCTATTACGTTATTATTCTTTGCCCGGTCTCTCTTTCACTCTCTCTCTCTTTCTCAGAGAAAACAGGAAATGAAAGTGAAACACAGGATGGGTGGGCAATGGTACTTGTTTTAGTCATGTTTGTCCTGTTTTTGTTCAAATATGGCTCCAGTCTTAAACAGAACATTACCAGAAACCGTTTTTTTTTTCTGCATTTTCCCTTAAAATCCTTCATTCTTTCTCTATTCTCTATTCAGTTTCAATGTAGTATGTTTTGTGACAAAATGAGTGCATTTCTATTGCCAAAGCACAAACAAGAGAACAAACAAAAAAACAAACAAAATAAAATGAAACAAAATAAAACAAAAAAAACAGCAGTAAACAAGGCTTAAACAAGGCCCAAAAATGAAAATTAGCCCATGATTTACTCACCCTCAAGTCATCCTAGGTGTATATGACATTCTTCGTTCAGACGAATACAATCAGAGTTATATTTAAAAATTTTAAGTCCAAAAAGTTGTACTACTGATTGTGGCGAGCAGGACGAGGCCGAGGGACGTGAGAGAACGGCGCGAGGCCGGTGGCGTGAGTGATAATGAATGACACCTGTGAGACGCACCGGTCTCGCATGTCTCACGGAGGAGCGGAAGCATAAAAGGAGGAGCGACGCCTGTGAAGATCGAGAGAGGAACAGGCCTGATTTTATGTTGTGTTTTATTTCTGTTTTGTGTAGCCAGCAGTCATCCGCGAGGGGCTGCTGGCGGATACTTTTGTTTTTGTATTTGTCTTATTTCATTATTTAAATTGTTTGCATGTTCGCCGGTTCCCGCCTCCTTCTTCCCTGAATCTTAAACATCGTTACACTGATATTTACGCTACGCCATGACACACTATGCTACTTCCGACATCATAGGTTAAGTAAATTGATGGTTGCAATCCACTGCCATTATAAAGCTCGGAAGTTTCAGGGTGTTTATTAATATTACTCTGATTGTATTCGTCTGAAAGAAGAATGTCATATACACCTAGGGTGACTTGAGGGATAGTAAATCATGGACTAATTTTCATTTTTGGGTGAACTATCCCTTTAAGTTTAGTAACAGAGATATAGACATGGCAGATCTCTCAACTTCCCATACTGTATGAAGGAAGATTAATACTCAACCACAAGCCACATTTGCCTAATTTTTCGGCTTTTATGCCACATGAGTCAGAACTCTTGATTCAAACCACACTGCTGTGTGACAGATGAAGGAACCATGCTGATTTTAAATGAGATCTTTCACGGCTCAACCGAGGCCTGGTCATCAAAGCACACTCTGAGACTCAGCCTTCTGAACACTATCCTTACCATACACACTCAGATTAAAAACTCATCTTGATGTATTTAGGTCAGATTCCTGTGGGAGTGGCACAAAGGTGAGAGATTAATTGGCTGTAATCTGTGTGATTGAGGATACAAGATGAGAACAAGAACACTGGAGTGAAGCAGTGCTTTATAACATTAAACTGCTCTGGTATAATCTCCTCTGTTCCAAAACCTGTACTGCTTACAAAGGCAGCATTTTGAGGCATTCCTGACATCAGGGCAGTTCTAAATCAGAGACAGCTTAATTTTGCAGCCTCAGATACCTCATTTTGACCAAATTCTATTGCAGCGCTGCAAATATCCTTCACGTAGGGATTGCACTGCATGCACTGCAACAAGCACATAAAAAAAAAAAAGGTTTATTTTAGACCAAGTGAGAGAAATATCAACTATGTATTCAGTACTGACAAGTAAATAAATAAATTCTGGGGAAATCCTTCATGGGGGAATCCTATGCGATGAGCTCACTGAAAAAAATAAATACGACATGCCAGACAAAGTATAGATTAAAAAAAAAATAGAGATATGTATTGTGAAAAGTGATATACAGATCATCAATATACTGTAACAGTGGTGTCGTAAGAGATGTACTGTTCGTAGTCTCAGTCTATTATTACAATTTTTGCTAGGAATATTGGAAAACGTACAGTTCCTACTGGCACACTTTTGCAAAATATATGTATAAGCATCTTATAGCAAATGCTTTTTTGAAGCATCAAATATGCCTAAGACTTTTGCACAGTACTAAATACACCAGGTTTAAACAGTGATCTGTCTCAGCTGTCCATTTGCTATGAGATTTTAATAGCAAGTGTGAAAAGGGCCTATCTTCTCCAGTCACTATTACAGAGTCAAGCTCAGCTCTCAGCGAGGGTCTTGCATTCACCCGGGCTGGCGAGAGATCAGTAGTCTATTAAACCAAACTCTGCTCAACTCAGAAACAGAAACCACAGCATGAAGTCAATCCAGCCGATTAATGAGTCGCTGCTGCAGAGTACAGCTAGACGGAAAACTCACAAATCTAATCTACAGACCTCAACCCTGTGGATGAGATGCTATTTGCATTGAAATAGAACCATCTTCAGCTGCCTGGTGTCCGGGGTGTGTGGGTCTCAGGTGGTAGTGAATGAGGAAGCATTCGACTGGAGGGCTAACACTGAATTAAGGATACACACAGGTGCTGTAGAGTGGAAATGAAGCCTGGATAGTCGCACAGATTTAAGAGCTTTGTCACAGGAGACACAGCATCCATGTATGAGTGAGTGAGTGAGTGTGTGTGTGTGTGTGTGTGTGTGTGTGTGTGTGTGTGTGTGTGTGTGTGTGTGTGTGTGTGTGTACATATGATAGCATAGGCACAGATGGAGTTGTCAGTGGTGACCGATGAGTTCACTAGCTGAACAGCAAGAACAGCAGTTGTCTATCATGAAGTACATGTGTTTCTGTCTGGTTGTGTGTGTTTGTGTGTGTAATTCTCTAGTGTGCTCATGCATATGCTGGATCATAAGACTTAACATAAGTCTTTAGTAAAGATACTATAGGGATTTGCCCTACACCCCTAAACACTACACATTGACTACTGCACCAGACAGGAAGGAAATACTCATGTAAGTAAATCATGTGAAAATGACATTTGATGCTTCATATGGGGTTTATAAAGTGAAATATTTCTTGAGAACCAAATCAGCGTATTAGAAGGATTTCTAAAGGATCATGTGACCCTAAAGCCTTGAGTAATGACTGCTGAAAATTCATCTTTGTCCTAACAAGAATAAATTAGATTTTACAGTTATTTTATATCGTATTCATATGAAGGCAGGTCTGGTCAGGTGTCTGTGCTTGCACAGAAGTGGACATTTACTTGAGTACTGTACTTAAGTACACTTTTTGAGTATCTGTACTTAACTTGAGTATTATTTTTTCTGGAAACTTTTTACTTTAAAGGGGTGGTAAAACACGATTTCACTTTTCTAACTTTAGCTAGTGTGTAAAGTTGCTGTTTGAGCATAAACAACATCTGCAAAGTTACAGTGCTCAAAGTTCAAAGCAAAGGGAGATATTTGCTTTTAAAAAATTCAATTTCTAAGGACTACAGCAAACAGCCGGTTTTGGACTACTCGACATTCATCCGGGGTTGCTGACGTCAGCAAATCCCATTATTTACATAAAACTCTCCTCCGAGAATACTTAATAAGCGGGGCGAGGCCATTTTATATTGCTGTTTTGGAGATGAGTTGCTGCAATGCCGTGGAAACGCTGCTGTTATTTTCCTCCGGATTGCAGGTCCACTTTGTTCAGCCTTCCTAGGGACGAGGGAGTTAGGGATCAATGGTTAAAATTTATTTTTAACTCGGTCCCTCATAATTATGATCCAAATCTCGCTCTCTGTGCTGCACGTTACGGAGGAAAGCTTTCACAATCTTCGCGAGCTCAATGCAGGATTCACACAACGGCTTGTCCTGAAAGATGGAGCAGTTCCAACTTTAAAAACAGAAGCTTTTCTTTACGGCCCACAACCTGTAAGTATGATTTATTTTTTGTCGATGTGTTTTCCTGTAATAGTTCGTATTGTTAATTGTACATTGTAGCAAGGAAGTAAACAAATGACAACGCTGTTTGGCTCTGGTGGTTTGTTAAATGCTCATTCATACTTAATGTTATCCGACAAACACCTAACGTTACAAACTTTTTTTTTAATCTCAACAGCGAACTTGGAATTAGTGGTGACACTAATCAACTGGTGGCAAAATGGACAAAGATAGATCCTTTGCGCAGTGTGCGCATCCATGGCAAATAGGTCTTTTTGTTTTGCTGTTTGTTAACGCAGTATTGCTGTAGGGCAGTTATACAGCTATAGTTCTGTAGCTGGGTTTTAAAGCAGGTTGGATTTTAACAGACCACTTTATTCAAATGTGTATGAATGGATACACAGATGTGTACTTTGTTGATGGTAAGAGTGTTAAATAAAAAAACTTTTTTTGTCAATTCAGTTATTTAATTTCTATAGGTTTTATAACATTCTAAAAGCTCTTAAAGGGTTAGTTCACCCAAAAATAAAAATTCTGTCAGTAATTACTCGCCCTCATGTTGTTCCAACCCTGTAAGACTTTCGTTCATCTTCGGAACACAAATGAAGATATTTTTGATGCAATCTGAGAGCTGGCTCACTCCTTCAAAGGCTGCTAGGTAATTTCATCAGCCGGCCCAGAAAAGTTAGTAAAGACATCGTTACAATAGTAACGCAGCGTAGGCTCACTATTGGCCAGCATCACACGCCGACGCTAGTCATGTGTGTGATGCGTGTGATGCTGGCCAATAGTGAGCCTAGGTTCTGACGTACAACCCAGAAGCGCTGCACTGTTTACACTACGTCAACAGCGTAGGAGAATGACATGGAAGGCAGAGGTGGGCACAAATACATCAAAAACTATTTTGTTACAAAATACAAATACTGGTTCATGAAATATAACAAAATAAAATACAAAATACTGATGTGAAAAATGTATTTAAATAAAATACAAGTAATTAGTATGTTGAAAATACAAAAATACTCCCACAATAATCTTAAGTCTTTTTTTTATTACTGAAAGGTCAATAACACAAATAGTAGCAACAACACAAATATGATAAATGTGTAAATTCAAAATGGCGAAGTAGCAAAATAAAAAAGTATGGGCATTTCACTAAATCTCTACAGGGCCTGAAATAGCTCCCTCTGACGTAAATGGCATGTATAGCTAAGTTCAAATCAATGGTGTGGTAGTTTTATACAAAATCGATCAATATTTCTCATATGTAATACGTTTATATTGTGATTTCAGTGGAGTTACGACAGACGCGCTGTTTCATAATAGGTAGGGCCTATGATGTCCTTTTATGAATGACAACACCCCTGACAGGGGGTGGGTGTTGTGAGGTTTTGCTCCGACTTCGCGTGCAGCTGTGCACGAGCGCAAAACCTCACAACACCCACCCCCTGTCGGTGATTGGTTGGTAGTGATGTAGTACTCGGGTCTCGAGACCGATTTCTGCTTTCTCGGACTCGTCTCGGACTTGTTCCTTCAAAGACTCGGTCTCGACTCGGACTCGACCCTTCAAAGACTCGGTCTTGACTCGGACTCGGCATAGGCGGTCTCGTCCCCATCACTAATAAAAGCATAGTCCATATTAAGACGTTAAGACTGCTCCTCTAAACAATACCCAATCTAGCTTAGTCTGTAGGCCTAACTTGATTATTAACTGTGGTGATATTAAATCATGAATATCAAAACTGACATGTCGAGACAAAATCTCGACTCGGATTTGCTTCCTCAAAGACTCGGTCTTGACTCGGACTCGACTGTATTTGAAAACCAACGGACTCGGTCTCGACTCGGACTCGACCCTTCAAAGACTCGGTCTTGACTCGGACTCCGCATAGGCGGTCTCGTCCCCATCACTATTGGTTGGAACACTGTTTATTTAGAGACGCGTTTTTTGGACGGTATGCTTATGGGGCGGCCAGCTAGCGGATCGCTAGGAAAAATTAGATGAATGTGATAATTTATGTTTCGGCCTTTTTTGGGCCTGAAATCGCTGATACCACCTTTAATGCCGTTTTTAAGAGGAACAGCGCCACTTCTTCTCCTGTGTTCAAAACTCATTTACTTCTTGGAGGGAGCCCGGTCTACAGGGTATCACGTGATTTTCGTGCATCTAACCTGGACATTGCCATTGCTAACATCAGACCGAACTATGGCAAAATCATTTACTATGGTGATTTTTCTTAAGTATTTAAGTATTTGAAATACTCTAAATACACTCCCTCAAAATATTTTGTTACAAACTACATTTTATTTTTTCCACACCTGCAAAATACAAATTACAAAATACACTAAAGTAATTAAATACGTATTTAAAATACATTTAATTGAAATACTGCCCATGTCTGATGGAAGGGAAGAGATGGTTGAATAAAGTCGTTCTTTTGGTTTTTTTTTACAAAAAGTACAAAAAAGTATTCTCATCGCTTGATAAACTTAAGGTTGACCCAGTGTAGTCACTTGGACTTTTGTAATGATGTCTTTACTAACTTTCTGGGGCAGCAGATGAAATTACCTAGCAGCCTATGAAGGAGTGAGACAGCTCTCAAATTTCATCAAAAATATCTTCATTTGTATTCCGAAGATGAACAAAAGGCTTACGGGGTTGGAACAACATGAGGGTGAGTAATTATAGAATTTTCATTTTTGGGTGAACTATCCCTTTAATTCCACAGATACTACTAACTGGTAGGTGTATTTACTAGGTTGCTTGAGAGGCATAATGTACTGGAAGTATTACATACAACAATGCAACAATAATAAAACAATGCATTGACATTTCCTTTTTACTTTTGATAATTTATACTTTAAAAAAACGAGTCCTTCTGTACTTTTACTTAAGTAAAAATCTGTCTTTACAACATTTACTTTTAACGGAGTAATATTTGACCAGTAGTATCTATACTTTCACTCAAGTAAGGAAGTTGTATACTTTGTCCACCTCTCTCTTTCTCTGTGATGCCGTGATTAGCTGTTATTGGGTCACAGAAGAACTCAAGTTTTACTGTATCTGCATCAGTGCGTACATAAACTGCAGCCATCCCACCACCACTCCCTCACTCATGGAAATATTTTTCACACACATACACCCAAATTAACCTGCTGTCGACACTAAATGCCTAAGGTAAATGTAATGCTACGTGGGATATTATTCTCAAGCTGTTTTATTGATATCTTTCCGCAGTTGAATCACTGGTTGAGAGATTACATGTAAACATATCGATCATCATGTCTTCTTCTTCTGTGCTTTTTACTGGTAGCAAGCAGTGTTGCAGATAGGGGTGGGTATTGGCAAGGACTTCACGATACATGGATCACGATACGATTACATCACGATACATCACGATACGATAAATATTGCGATATTCCACACAGTTAACTAAAAATGTAAAAATAAAATACAAGTTACGATGTGCCATCTGAGTAGTCTTACATCGGATCACATTGATAAATGACCTAAAATAATACAAAAAATAAAAAATTTCCTTTCCATTTTATTGTTTAGCTGCCATAAAAAAATAGACTTGCACTTTTAACAATGGACACACTGATATTGAAAATATTAAAATAAAGTGCATTGGTTGACTTACCAAAAAAGGCCAATCAGGATGCTCTCTGTCTTTCATGCGCTGTCTTACATGCACTTCACACGCACACACATGCACGCAAGGTCTCTCGCTCTCTCCCTCTCCGCCGTGCGTGCGCTATACGGTTTGGAGCCGTTTGGAGCTCAGTCTCTTCTGTCTCGCATACACGCTCTTTCTCGCTCGCACTAGATTCCGGGAGATTTTAACTAATTTGCGGGCATCAGGGAGCCGCTATCAATATGAGGGAGACTCCCGTAACTTCCGGGAGACTTGGGATGTCTGCAAGTCCATGCTCGGTTTGTTTTAAAACCGAAGTGCACCCACACATCGACTTTATATTGTGAAGGGGCCGAAGTAATTTTGTCGGCTGAGTCTGCCATGCCGCTTCCAGCTTTCACTACCGAAAGTGGCGCTCTATGGTGGCAGCCAGCTAGTTGGGGAAAACTAAAGCCGCTGTACTGCGACATCTACAAGACGGAGG
Source organism: Gila orcuttii (assembly GCA_026230005.1). Taxonomy (NCBI): domain Eukaryota; kingdom Metazoa; phylum Chordata; class Actinopteri; order Cypriniformes; family Leuciscidae; genus Gila; species Gila orcuttii. Next base: position 35,916,852 of record JAPDVR010000013.1, on the reverse strand, counting down.
TTGTAGTTCAAAACGTGATATTTTTTGTAACATCGATTTTTTCAGCTGGAAATCGATGTAGTATATCCTGAATATAAAAATCGCAATGTATTGCTGTATCGATTTTTTAGCACACCCCTAGTTGCAGAGTGTAGATCGCCTGTGGCTGACTGTACGTTGTGTGACGTCCATACCGTACGGTTCAGGACGAATACATGTACCGTTTCACAATAATGATTATACATTTATAAAATACATATGATTAAATTACATCATAATAAAAAATAGTTTTTAATAAATAATGTTATACAGAGGCCATAAATTGTTATTTTCCTAAGGTTCTTTCTCCCTCTTTCTTTCTCTCAAATAGAAAAAAAAGAAGAAAATCCCAAGATTTTTAACTTTCAACTTTAAATAATAGTAGTGCATGGCCTCTGTAGGCCTCCATATGTGCCATTATGAACTTTAAGTCTTTGTAATTTTAGTATGTGGTCTTTATCTTGCAAATGCATCAGCCCTGTTTCCACACAACATTTCTCTCAGCCTTAGAGCCGTACTAAAAATCAATGGACATGCAAATAGATTCCAGTTAAAATACTGCCCATTTATTTCACTCTAATTCTTGAAAGCACTAGCTATTTCCCCACATATATTTTAGTCTAAATGGGAGCACCATCAGAAGTACGTGGTCATGCATAGGCGCAGCTTAGATGGAGCACTAAAGAAGAGATGTGAGTAAAATGAAAAAAAAAAAAAATAGAAGCTTTCTGATTTATCTGGCATAAGATCAGATAAAGGCATAAGGAGCAGTGTTGGTCTACTGAATAAGGAAGCCCAGCTCAAGAGGAGCCTCAAAAAAGAGCTGCTACAAACATTAGGGTTAAAGCATAACAGTTGATGGCAGATCACTGTTTCTACTGATTAATAAACAGACAGATCACAAGTCATAAAGACTGGAGCGATCAATAGAGAGAGCGAGAGAAAGTGAATTAGGCCATCTGTCATTTCAAAGATCGTAGAATTTAAGTCTGTGTTTGAAAGTCTATTACAGAGAGTGTTTAATGCACACACTCAGTCCTGTAACTAATCATCCAGATCCAGACATAATGCCTGTCAGAACATTGGACAACTGAGAGCCCTGAAGTCGCACTCAAGAATAATTGAATAATATCAACTAGAATGGATTTAATCTGTATGCTATAGCACAGCTAACTTAGAGAGAACAGTTAGCACTAGGCATTAACAGGCATTAAAGCTCCAGTAGGTAGCTTTTGTAAACAAATATTTGTTAAAACTGTCATTATGTCCTCACAGTAGAATATGAGACAGATAATCTGTGGAAAAAATCGAGCTCCTCTGGCTCCTCCCTGTGGTCCTATTGCCATTTGCAGAAATACACCGCTCCCGGTCAGAAACAACCAATCAGAGCCAGGAGGAATGTCTTAGCAGTGTCAATCACGCTCGTGTACGCGCTGATCACCCCTCTCTTGCACAGCGCGAGCGCGTACCGTCGTTCGTGACTCTCCTGTTCGAACTCGTTCATCCAAATGAACGAATCTTTTTTCGAGTCATTTCGTTCATTCAACGAACGAAATGACTCGCAAAAAGATTCGTTCATTTCGAACGAGTCTTTTTCGGAGTCATTTCGTTGATTCAACGAACGAAATGATTCGAAAAAGATTTGTTCATTTTGATGAACGAGTTCAAACAGGAGAGTCACGAACGTGCATCACAGAACAGAGCAAGGCGAGCATTTGTGCTTAGAAAACTTAAAGTTTTTTATTTATTTTTGAAATGACCGATCGTTTCGCTAGATAAGACCCTTATTCATCGTCTGGTATCGTTTAAAGCCCTTTGAAGCTGCACTGAAACTGTCATTTGGTCCTTGAAACGTTTGTGTCCTATTGAAGTCCATTATATGGAGAAAAAGCCTGGAATGTTTTCATCAAAAACCTTAATTTCTTTTCGACTGAAGAAAGAAAGACATGGACATCTTGGATGACATGAGGGTGAGTAAATTATCAGCAAAAGTTTTTTTTGAAAGTGAACTAATCCTTTAACGTTATCTTACTAGCTATTTATAACTTATAGAAAGAGTGCAACGTTATAAAGTTACATGTATTGCAAAATACATAATGATTTGAGGACCAAGTTTGTAGTCAAAGTATGGGCAAGCCATAGTCAATGTAAAGCATATTGTTGATGTTTCGTCCCTATTAGTGAATGTTCCATAACTGTTTATAAACTGCCGTCATCGGTGGTCCTGTTTACTAGCCTGCGCGTTCACGGCAGGCTCCGCTGTGGGGGAGGAGCTGTGGAGGGAGGGCTGTAGCGCAGCAGAGAGCAAGGGGGTTGGACCTGGAAGTTGTGCTTGTTCAAATTTTCAGGCTAAGTCTAAGTTTTCTCAAAACTCCCTACTGCAACTTTAACTAGGCATTCTGGCCATTATATCTAAAAACTAAATTAGTCGCTTCAAGTAAATTTAAGCATCACAACATTAAATTGTAAAGTGTGAAAAATGGTAAAGATCACATTTAACAGTTTTATTAAATCATTAGTGTTATAACTGGAGGTGAACTTTAGATGACAGCAAAGGTAATCTAAATGTAAAAACAGAAAATATGCATGAACAATGAAATATACAATTCCATTCAATATATATCCAATATGATACGATACATTTATATATAACATGTATATCCCTAATTGAAAAACATTTAGGCTATTAGTTACATGCCAAAAACTATGACCACTGTGTGACCTTTACTGTGCCTTCGCTGTCCTTTGAAAAACACTCTTTGCAAAGACTTTCATGGACAATGTCTGACAAAAGAGAGAGAAATAATAAAAAAGAAAATAATTAAATTCAGAGAGGCCATGCAAACACTAAAAGGATAGTCTGGAGGAGAGAGAGAATAGAAATACAGGTGCATGAGGTTATCCGTGTGTATGTGAGTGATAGCCAGACGTATGGAGAGAGAGGCAGGTGGGAGAATGTTTTAGGGTATTCATGAGCCTGTGCCGTTATCAGTTGACCTTTAAATTGGAGACGCTGCTCGGCAGGAGACCCGAGGGGCCCGTCTCAAATTTGACTGATTCGGGGCCCCCAACCTGCTGATGATAAACATTGCGGAAGCCGGCGGGCAAATCCACATTGTATGCTTCTATGATATATATATATATATATATATATATATACTGCCCAGCCAAAAAACTTGCTGTTTGGATTTAAATAGGCAAATGGTCTATTTTATTAAAAGTTGCTTAAGAAATAAAAAGCTACGCACTCCCTCAATTAGGCTTCGAAGAACTGTTGCTAAACATATAACATGCTAGAAACATAATAATCACTGCAATCCAAACAGCAACTTTTTTGGCCGAGGAGTGTATACTGTATATATACACACACAATACAATATACAAATTGTCTGTCTGTGTGAAAGCAGCGTAATTAAGGGCATATAAAGGATGTTGAGGCAGGACAGGGGGGCACAGAGAGAGCCGTTTGTACAATGGTGGGCTTCGCAGAGCTGTTCTCTTCTCTCTAGGGGCAGCGGTGGCTGAGGTGATGAATTCATCACTGCTTTAAGAGTCCTGCAGGCCTGATTGGCTCAAATCCCCCATGAGAGGAAGGCGTGTGACATCGACAGAAAAATGACGAGCCGAAAGGGAGCAGGGTACGAAACTTATATTGCGTTGCATTCTGTTTGTGCGAGCATGTTCTTATGAATATACTTTTACAGGAGAAGAGGGTCTCGTATCAGCAGTGGTAAACCAGAATTTATTAAGAAATCTCTCAAAAACATGGACTAGCACAAAGAGTCTGTAGAAATATGAGCATATGTTCTCTAGTGTACAAGTTTATGCATACTGTACACACAAGAGAGTGGTTGGGGAGAAACTACCTGTAACGCAGTTCAGATGTTATGGGAAGAAGGAGGCGGGAACCGGTGAACATTTAAACAATTTAACAACAAAATAAAACAAATACAAAACGAAAGTAAAAGACAGCAGCCCCTCACAGATGACTGCTGTCACATAATAAAACATAAACAACACACATAAATCCAGGCCTGGCCTCTCTCGATCTCCACTGTCATCGCTCCTCCTTTATGAGAGATATTTCCTCCGTGAGAGATGCGAGACCGGTGCGTCGCGCAGGTGTCGCTCAGTAGTAATCACGCCACTGGCCTCGCGCCACTCTCTCACGGCCATCGGCCTCGTCCCTTTTGCCACACTACCGCAGGAAAAACGAAGGCCCACTTAAAGATCCACAGTAAGTAATTAAATAAATAAAAACAATTCCTTCACTAATTTGATAAGTTTTTTATTTCATACATGTTCTTAAGATTCTTAAGACTGGTCAGAAATTGAGATTAATCAAATATTTTTATTTTTTAATTTACAGTCATAGTTTCAGTGTCAATGTAATAAAATCTAAATATTTTCCAGATATTATTTCACAAATATTTATAATATTTTTAAAGTATAAATGTCTTTTAATACCTTCAAATATATACCTTTTGTCGCAAGTGGATCTTTGAGTCCGTGGCATTAAAAACCCGTGGTCTATCTTTTAATTGTTTGTCACATCTGTTGAATATGTGTCTAATTAACATGATCACCTGTTTCTATAAAACTGTTGTTGTTTATTCCACATGAGTATTGTGCCGGACGAAGACCTGATGGTCAAAATGTTGCGCTATCAATAAAATTTGTTTGGAGCTGCTATTTTCAGTGTGCAGACTTCACGCTTCTTTTTTCTAAACCGCTGATTTAATTATATAAATTTCATTCCTAAGCCATGGCAGTTTAAGTGACACTCCTGTACATTACCCATACACATCCCATTCTACACTTCCCTTGTCCCTTTTGTGTTTGTTTCTTAAATATTTTGGCTAACTTGAATACACTATTAGCTTGCAAGAAAAATCTGTCCGGACCTGCTTATCACTTATGAATATGTGAGTATAAGGCCACGTCCACACAGCAGCAGAATATGGTTGTCAGTCCTCTATTTGAGTCCTTAAAGGAGAACTCCGGGCAATTTTTAAGTTAATCTTGATCGTTATACCTTTGTGAGTACTGTCTATAGAAAAAAAAAGTAACCGGATTGGTGCTTGCAACACGGAGCTGTTCCCGCAAATGCCCAGAGCTCCCCCTCAGCTAAAACGGCAGTTATGGGGGCATATACATAAAGAGTGTCTTTGTGCCTCTTAACAGACACAAAATGCAATTAAAATGTCTGTCCAACATAAGCAGGGCCCTTACATGTGAACAAGATGCGTTTAGCAACAACCATTGTTTAAATTCACCTAAATAGTGTTTTAGACGGCTAGCTGTAGTCTCGCGCTGAAGTCCCGTGGGAACTCAGTTGTAGCCAAAGGTAAATAGTAGTGATGGGAAGTCCGGTTCTTTTCCGCGAACCGGTTCTTTCGGACAGTTCGTTTCAATGAACCGGTTCAAGAAATGGTTCGCGTTTGTGCCGTTCCGAATTATGGCAACAGAATGCGAAAATAAAAGAACTTATTTTCATCATCTTCCTTTCCATGACCTCGAGATTCTGCAGTTGTGGCTAGTTGTACTTCAACTTGATGCGCAAACTCCCATACAAGTACTACACGCTAAAGATTACCGCATTTGCAGCGAACACTTTGACAAGGATGACTACACAGACACAACACAGCGGGGCCGGTTGAAGAAAAAAGCGATTCCATGGACGAAGACGTGTGCAACCACTGTGGAGGTAATGTAAACTTTATCCTTCCATTTGGGCGCTGTGTTGTGTCTGTGTAGTCATCCTTGTACGGCACAAACGCGAACCATTTCTTCTTCACCTACACACTGCTATTTACCTTTGGCTACAACTGAGTTCCCATGGGACTTCAGCGCGAGACTACGGCTAGTCGTCTAAAACACTATTTAGGTGAATTTAAACAATGGCTAAGTTGCTAAACGCATCTTGTTCACATGTAAGGGCCCTGTTCATGTTGGACAGACATTTTAAGTGCATTTTGTGTCTGTTATGAGGCACAAAGACACTCTTTATGTATATGCCCCCATAACTGCCGTTTTAGCTGAGGGGGAGCTCTGGGCATTTGCGGGAACAGCTCCGTGTTGCAATCACCAATCCGGTTCGTTTTTTTTTCTATAGACAGTACTCACAAAAGTATAATGATCAAGATTAACTTAAAAATTGCCCGGAGTTCTCCTTTAATGGTTGCGTTCACACACAGTACGGATATTTACAAGAGTGATAACACATTCTATAACCGAAGTCAGAAATTTACAATCGCATTCTGAGGGGTTTCCGTGTGTGGTTTTGATAACTTACGGAGATATGAGCTGTGTGTCATCTGTGTGTCAGGTTTTAGATACAGTCACTGTTCTCCACTAGAGGTGCTCCCATCAGTATTGTGTTTTACGTGCGAGCGGCATGACTCAAATGCTCCCTCCATCCAGATATAATCGCTTTTCAGTTTTATGGACGTTGCCATCTTTGATATTACTTTGGTCATTGTTGCTATGGTTAGAATACAGGCCCCATTGCACGTTGATACAGACAGTATTCAAGACGCTACTGTAAGTTGCTGTGTTAACGGGACATTTCGACAGTGTGAACGTAGCCTTATAAAGTCCACGTTGCTGTGTGTCATTCATTGTTGCCCTCCAGAGCCAATCGCACAATGGGAGGAGACGCTAGGTACAAAGGAGGTACAAAGCGCAACTGGCAAAGTGATAAGGAACAACTGAGGCTATAGCACCTCTGCCATGGACACACAAGGAACAACATAGCCAGATCGCCACGACAATACCACCTGACCTCGCAGAACTAGCACTCCACGGACACAAATAGTTTTTTGGTTTCAAATAAAATGCTTTAAAAATTCCTCCATCTGCCTTGGGTATATGTTTCTGTGTGGGTGTGTCAGTGCTTAGAGATGTCAGCATTCCCATCAGGAAGATTCATAGGACCAAAAGGAGTGTATCACAGCAGGTCTGGTGCAGATTAATGTGGAAAGCAGACTAACAGCACAAAGATAATGCAGGCCAATAAAAAGACTTGCACACGTACGCGGAGCACATGAAGCAGGGGCTAACGGCAGAACAGCTCGGGGTCGTTAAGCATCATTAGCAGGACATTTGTTCACACACATTTGTCAGGAAGCGTCCTGCTAAGCAGGGAGTGTGTTTTCTCCTCAAGGAGTGTGTACTGGACAGAGGCAAACAGGCAGGAAATGAAGTTACTGCCGCGTGTGTGTGTAATCTACTGCATGATGGAGCAGATCTGTCCCTCGTATGAGACGTCACCGTGTTTGATTAACAACAGTACTCATCCCAGCCGGAAAACAAGAGAAGCGTGTAAACTGCATCTGTGATTCGCATGCATTTACAGTTCCAGCATATTCAGTAGTTTCAAGTACAGGAACAAACAAACACACTCACACAAGTGCACACACAAGCAAAAATGCAGCACGACTACAATCATGAAAAAGTTTATCTGAAGCTCAAGAGACCACAAAAGCCATAGAAAGTGGGAAAAGCAGTGCCACATATTGATTGAATTATGAGGGGTTAAACCTCCTTACTCTTAATGATTTAAACAGACTGAAATAACATTGGGGAAACTGCACATGAAGCAGTTCATTTATGACTACTCCAGGGTAAAAGAGTTCTGTCTAGAACACATTTACCACTAATTTTATATTTAAAGGAATAGTCTACTCAAAAATGTTAAAGTTTATATAGCCTAGCTCAGAATGCAAGATCATTTGGTTTGATTCCCAGGGAACACAAATTGATCAAATGTATGTTTTAAATTTACTGTAAGACACTTTGGGAAAAGAAGCATCTACGAATGAGAAAATTGAGAAAACAGTAGTTAAGAAAGCATCTGATCAAAGGGATGTGGATATGTTTGCACCAGCTCTGCAATTCACCGGCATCATGTCAACAGATGAGATCATTAAAAATACAACACTGTTATGTTATTTTCCCGGCAACAAATGTCCCGAGTCCTTCACATAAAAATCAGTCTACATGCTTTTATAGACAACCCAGGAAGTCGGAGAATATCTACTTTTTTAAGTTTCATTACAAGCTGGTCACACATTGTCAATACAAAATGCGTTTAATACATGAAAATTCTTGCATATAGCTCCTTTAAGAAACATTTCTTATTATTTTTCATGATTCATTGATCAATAGAAAGTTCAGAAGAACATAGGCCTAATTTATTTTAAAATGTAAAAGTAATATAAAAGCCATTACTGTCAGTTTTGATCAATTTAATGCATCCTTGCTGAATAAAAATATGAATGCATTTAAAAAAGGAAGAAAACTTACTGCCCCCAAACTTTTAAACAGAATATTAGGCTATTTAACAACAACAAATGTCGACAAATGTGACCTTGTGGGAAAAAAAATATTTGAAAAGCCCAGAAAGCAGGACGAATCACACGGACACACAACACCACAAGCGCCAACAGCTGCATCCTGGGGAACAAAAGACCACTATGTAGACACAAATTCCCTCTGGCCACACTGCCACAAGGCATAAAAACACACACACACACACACACACACACACACACACACACACACACACACACACACACACACACACACACATTCACATTGTACACATGTGGCCCATGACATACTCTAAGAGTGATCCGGTTCAGGATATTCACAACCAGCATCTACCCCCAGAGGAATCCAAAAGAAAAAGTCTGATTCTTTTTAGCCCAACGTCAGTTAACTATAGTTGTATACAACTCTCCAAATATCTCTCTCTCTCATACAATCAGACTATGGGATAGTTCACCCAAAAATGAAAAGTCAGTCATCATTTACTCACCCTCAAGTTGTTCCAAACATGTATGAATGTATCTCTTCCGCTGAACACAAAATAAGTTATTTTGAAGAATGTCGGAAACCAAACAGTTGAGGACCCCATAGACTTCCATAGTATTTATTTCCATACTATGGAAGGCAATGGGGTCCATGAACTGTTTGGTTACCCATATTCTTCAAAATATCTTCTTTTGTGTTCAGCAGAAGAAAGAAATTCAAACAGGTTTGGAACAACTTGAGGGTGAGTAAATAATAACAGAATTTTTGGTGAACCGTCCCTTAAATACGCTTTAACTATGAAGACTAAAATAGCAGCTGCTCATTTCTCAAGTTGACAAGATGCACAATGATTTCTGTAACTGATATTTGGATCTAACCAGTCCTGACCTGGGCCTGTAAACCAGGCATTAAACACTTAAGAGTCTTTACCTACCGGTAATTCACAGAGGAGATTAGCATGGAGCCTGGAGCTAATGAGAGGAGCTTTCTCTGTTCCTCCATTGCTCCTTCTTTTGCTCAAACAAAACATTAGCAGATAATGTAACGGAATTAAGAAGACAAAAGATTCAAATTGGATATTGATCAGAGGAGTGAGGTGGCAGCATTTCGGCTGGTTAAGCCTGTGATGAGGTGATTGATCCACAATGCTTGTCCTCACGTCTGAAGATGTCTGGCAGGCCTATAGTCTGCCTGACAAAGGCGGTGAAAAGAACCGTGAACTTGTCCGACACCAGGACACAATGAACACAGAATGGTCATGTCAGTCCGCAGAACCATATTTGAAAGGATGGCAGACATCAGATGACAAAGAGAGATAAATAAAATGACACAATCAATGGAAATACAGGCACCAGTAGACTTGTATTGGCATTGGCATGTAAAAAGTCAGCATAAGCATTCAGCAATGATGTAGAATGTTCAATAGGAGTGACTCTGAATAGTGCCGATGCCTGCTGATCTGAGAACAGCTTTAAAGATCAGAGCTGAAGGCTTGGATCCTAAAAGACGAGCACTGATCTCTAGCAAGACAAGGGCCGCAGGGATCAATGTCAAATCAATGTCAATTGCCAGTGTTGATCAAAGATACAAAAAACGGTTAAATATGTCAAACCAAAGCAGCAGAAAAAGTAAAGAATGCAGTCATTAAAAAACATACTATAAGTTTTGACAGTTTCGACATTAGATTGAATGAGCCATATTCGAAACTGGCAATACATATACCTGTAACCACACAGCTGAAATCTATACCACACTCATGGTGCATTCATGTAGTGTTGGAATTATCTTAGTTATGTATTTCAGAAACATTTACTGTACATCAGAAATCTCTGTTGTGACATCATGTGAAAATAAATTATTTTCGTACAAAAGATCGGGCAGGAAGTTTTTTTTAATGTATATATTTTGATAAGTCACCAAGGCTGCGTTTTATTTGATCAAAAATACAGAAACAAATCTGTAATATTTGGGAATATTATTACAATTTAAAATTACTGTTTTCTATTTTAATATATTTTAAAATGTAATTAATTCATGTAATGGCATTACTCCAGTCTTCAGTGTCACATAATGGCACAACTGCGTAATATTTTTATGGAATATTTGTGATATTTGACCTTTTTTTTTCAGGGTTATTTAATTAATAGAAATTTCGAAACAGCATTTATTTTAAAATAGAAAAATCTTTTGGAACGTTATACATGTCTCTAGTGTCACTTTTGATCGAAATCAATGTATTCTTGCAGAAGAAAAGTATTAATTTCTTTAAAAAACAAACCCAAACTTTAGAATGGTGTATATATTTTATATAACGTTTTATAACAACCCAAAGTTGTTGTAGATGTGTATGAGTTGCTTACTGTTCATGTTCTTAAAGATGTTCAGGATGGGGAGGATCTGTCTGTAGTACGGGACCAGCGCCTCACCCACCATCTCTGCTGAAACAACCAGGTGCTGCAGAACCTTCAGCGTGGTGCAGATGACCTGCCTGCACCTCGTGTTGAGGGCATCTGTAGACAAACACAGACAGATGTACAGACAGAAAGAGAAAAGTCCAAAAACACTTTGAGGTCATGAATATTTTGACAATGTGTGAAAATTTTTGCCATTTGTTACAACCCTTACTGGGGTGTTATATTTGCACTTTTTTGCTCTCAGACTATGTCCAAAACCTGAAATATGCTTTCTTTACTTTCTTCTCTAAATGAAAGGTATCCATTCAATTCTTGAAAAAAGCCTTCATTTGCATCTTGCATGATATCCACAATCCTGTGGTTCAGTGGTAAGTGGAAAGAATGTCAGAGTATTGAATTTAAAGGGGTCATGAATTGAGAAATCAAAACTTTTGACATACAAGAGGTTATTCTCATTAATATTCCTAACATTAAGAAAGCGTGGATGAAGTTCCAGTCAGATAGTGTCAGTAAGACACTGTTAGTTTGTTCGCTTCCTTTTAGTGCTGATTCGTTTTTAAACAAAACACATTTGACACAGGCCTTTCAGAGGGACTGAAAATAAAAGTTGATGCAGTTTTGACTATATTGGATATGACAGTAAACACACTAGTGTAAGTAACAATGTTTTTACCATGTCTCACTATTGCTTTGTCTGTTACAGATAATTTGAGTACTTATACTATAGTGCTGCAGTCAAACTTAATAGTTGGATTATTAAACATGGAAGAAAGCATGTAGAGGATGCAGCTTGTGTTATTGTTTTGATCTAAGCCATTCACTGTAATCCTGAATAAAAGCTTCAGTGAGCAACATCTTCGGTTTTGTCAACAGTAAGACAAACCATTACATCACGTTTCATTTGATTTAAAACACGACACTGCACATGATAATGTAAATGTTTTTCACCTTATCGAAAAGGATGAACGGCGAATAGCCTATAAGAACGACGGTGCGACCAACGATGGTTCATCATAATTCCATTTACACAAAACATTGTAAGTCATCCTTTGTCAATAATAACTGTGGTAACTCCAAGAACTTGAACTTTATTTTTGCCACAACCAAGACTTATCAAGTATTTGTAATAAATGTTTCATATTGTTGGCAAATGTTTCAACTATGTAATAAGATATTTTTCAACAACGGAAGTTTATAAAATGTAATAGAGGGGCAGTCGAAAATTATTTTTATATGCAAAATTAAAATCTTATTATTTAAGTCTTGAATGCAGCACGCCCATCAATACAGTGTGTTTTAAAGAGATGGTCAAAAATAGGATGGAAAAGCCTATTACATCTAAATTAGGATGTCTTAACATTATAAGTGGACCTCAGAGAACATTATGAAATAATACATTATTAGACATGATGTTATGATGTATCTCAAGCCTGTCTGAACAAGGTTTTTATGAGGTATCTTCATATATTAAAAAAACTATCTGTTAAAGGGGGCACTTCACCCAAAAATGAATTTATTTACACACCTTCACGTCATTTCAAGCCAAGCCTGTATGACTTTCTTCCTTCTGTGGAACATGAAAAAAAAAAAAAGATTTTTGTGTTTCGCAAAATAAAGACATTTATTTTGAGTGGCAGCTGTGTGCTGTACTTTAACAATCATTTCCATTTACTTCCTGCTCTCCTACATCTGAACAGCACACTATGAAATTCTAATTACCAAACAAACACGGCAAACTGTTTTCCAGCGGTGTGACATTTGCACCGAAGGAGTGTTCAATAATGCATGATGTGTGACGCGTCTGGAAGAGTGAAGATCTGTTTCTAAATCTCTCTAAATAAAGGAACCATTAATTCCTTCTTCATATTAGGCTCTAAAATTGAATGACCTCATATACCTTTTCCTTCTCTAAATACCACAGGAGCATGACATTTAGACACTTCAGTAATTGCGTTAGTTTAACTCCTGATACAAACATATCTGTAGTCATTCCTGTGAGAGAAGGGGGAAACTGTTCTCTATCTATCTATCTATCTATCTATCTATCTATCTATCTATCTATCTATCTATCTATCTATCTATCTATCTCTCTCTCTCTCTCTCTCTCTCTCTCTATCTCTCTCTCAAACTTCAATCAAGCAGGAGGAGGATTGTTTTATTTAATCATCCCACAAGAGCTCATTTATTTTTTGATTCTGGGCTTTGATCGGGCCAGTGCAGAACATCGACCTTCTGGTTTTCACTCTCTTCAGTGTGACCTTTGTTGTATGTGTATGGTCAGTTTTTTCTTTTTTTCATCCCTTTTTTTTTAAATTAGCTTAATTCATTCTTTTTTCTATCCATGACCTTTTAGTGTATCCAAAGTTTTAACAGTATATTGCAAAGAAAAGCGTATTTTGTTAGTGTACTGTGTTATTTTGTCATATTTTGTTGTGCTGACAATAGGGACAGTTTTAGGGCCATGCATTATATAATACAATTAAAGTAATACAATTTTTATGAACAGGAAGACAAGCAAAAAATAACCATTAAAAAAACAACATACAAAAGGACAAATGTTTTAAAATTTGGTATTACATTAACTTAAAAGGGGTCTTTTTGCTTCGTTGCAAAAACATTTATTTGTTTCTTTTACAGTAAAATAAAAATATAACAGTAAGTTGTATTCCATAATTGTAACAGCTTCACAACAACCATTGGCTAACAATAAAGCATTAATGGCCAATATTGCTCTCATCATACTGTTTTCTCCTTTAAATTGTTGTTTCCTTCACATGACTTTGGTCAAACTCCAGCTGTGATATACATTTTCAGCATTTCAAGGATTGCTTCTTACCACCATTCCATAGTACCATGGACCAGATTTATTTAGTGTAGGGTAAGTGTACCTATTAAACCCACCAAAATCTAAGTCTAGGTTTTTTTCATAGATATTGACATAGTTTATAAGAAAAATCATTTGTTAAAATGCAAGATTGGAAAATGTATTAATTAGTTGATGTACATTTTAGAATATAAAATTCAGATAATTTAGGAATAAAGTCAGAAGTCTGGCATGGGCTTAATTAGTACTTTGGCACCCTTCAAGCCCGTATGTGTTCCAAATAAGCCCACATCATCATTGATTCACAAAATATAAAAATTAACTGATTTAAAAAAAAAAAGTAAAGCATCAATATATTTATTCAGTGACAGGGAATTATTAAAAAAAATCATTTTGCTAAGGTTTGATTAGAGCCCTGGGTGGGATGGGTAGGTGTTAGTGGCCGGTGGTCTGGAGCCTTAAGTCGGCTTGTCTAGAGTTGTAGCTGGAGTCAAGCTGGAAGTTTGACTGGGTGTATCAAGCCAAGCCGAGTTGGGGCTCCATACTCTGGGCTTAGGGGGGCCTCCTAGTGGGCCCCCCACACCAGGAGTCTGGAGCCTTAAGTCAGCTTGGCTTCCGAGTTATGCCTGGTCAAAGGTGGAAGTGTATCTCGGGAAGGAAGCTGAGTTTGGGCTCCAGACTCTGGGGTTTTGGAGGGTCTCCTAGTGAGCCCCCCCACACACCGGGGGTATGCAGCCTCCAGTCGGCTTGACTCTGGAGTTATGCCCGATCAAAGTTCCACAGGAAGTGACCATATCTCGGGAAGAAAACCGAGTTAGGGCTCAATACTCCCACTGAGTCCACTGGGTGACCCCTCCATGCCCGGAGCCCCAACTCGGCTTGGGTCCCGAGTTTTGCCTGGTCAAAGCTGGACAGGAAGTGGTGGTATCTCGGAGCCGGACGGTCCCAGGGGCTCAGGACTGTGGGGAATGTAGGGTCCCTTTGGGACCTCTCCATGCCCGGAATCTCAAGCCTTAACTCGGCTTGGCTCCTGAATTATGCCCGGTTATACATAAAGGACTTTAGGACAAAACGGGCTTTCAAACAAAACACTTTCAGAAAATGTATCAAAGTTTACAATTAGAGGGATTCCTCATAGAAAACACATAAGGTGGGCACAGTGAGTAATGGTGAAAAAAGACAATGTTTTCCTTTAAAAATGTAAGAAAATGTAATGTTTAGAAATACATGTATGGAGCTTAAATATACAATAGACTAAGTATCATAGTAATTTTCAGTGTGCCCACTTTGAGAAATGTTAAGTTAGCTTGTGTTGACTATAGTTTGCCTGCGTTTTGTGGCACTGTACCATTTAAGCCCATCTTTGAAAAAAGTTAAGTTATGAAAGTAATCTTTTCTACAAAACATGTATTTATTTGTAAATGAATGTAAAATGAATCACAAAACATTTATTGTTTGCAGTTCACATGCTTAATTCTTTGGCAGTCTAGCCTTTATATAAGGCTAATGGTTTGACCTAGAGATTAGCTTTGAACGCAAGCTAATAAAACGTATCGGTTACCTAACGTAACCTCGGTTCTCTCTAGTTGAGGGAACGAGTATTGCGTAAGTTAGCTTACGCTACGGGAAAGATTCATCTTCTCGAGATATTGAAGCCAAAAATTATCCTTAATTTTGTATTTATTGTCAACGCAGTGCAGCAGCTAGCAGACCTAGAGCAGGCTGTCTAGCGTGCTCATAGGCTGCCCTGCGGGAACTGCAGCAGCCTACCACTGAGCCCGACGTGACGTCACGTCCAATGAAGGGCGCTCGCGCCTTCACAGTGTCTTAGCCCGCCAGAATGGGCGTGGCTTAGCGTATATAAACAGGGCTCGTAGGCTGTATTCTCTGGTTTTCAACGACTGAAGCGGAAAACGCTCGTGGCGCGAGCACGGCAGGTTACGCAATACTCGTTCCCTCATCTAGAGAGAACCGAGGTTACGTTAGGTAACCGATACGTTCTCTTACGAGAGGTTCTCTCGTATTGCGTAAGTTAGTTTACGCTACGGGAACCCTTTGTCAACGCCGTGCGCGCCAAGCATCCACAATGAGTCCCAGGGCTTTCCGGGGAACCCAGATAAGTGGGAAATAAGGCGGCCAGCAGTGCGGGCCAGCACTTGTACATAAGCACTCATAGGGAATACAGAGCAGCGTCGCCGGTCTGCATAAGCATATAGCACATACCCAATAGTGCAGCTCAACCAGAAGAGCTAGTATGCGTGAGAGTAGCCTGCGCACGAACCTATCTGGACAGAACGTACATCTCACTTAAACTGACAGAAGTTTTGCCTGCAGAGCGGGAACTTCTAGGTTATAAAACCTGACAAAGGTGGACGGGGAGGACCAGCCCGCCGCCACACATATGTCATGAATAGAAATTCCACTGGACCATGCCCACGATGAGGCCATGCCTCTGGTGGAATGAGCCCTGATGCCCAGGGGGCATTGCAGACCTGCCGACGCGTAAGCAGCTGCTATAGCGTCCACAATCCATCTGGATAAGCTCTGTTTCGAGGCGCCGAGACCCTTGGTGCGCCCACCAAACTAAACGAAAAGCTGCTCCGAGCGCCTGAAAAGGGCGGAGCGCGCAGTGTAAGTCCTCAGCGCCCTGACCGGGCAGAGGAGATTACCGTTGCTCTCGCTATCGGATGAAGGCAGAGCCGAAAGCGAAATGACCTGCGCTCTGAATGGAGTGCCAATCACTTTAGGAACATAGCCATGTCTAGGTTTGAGGATGACCTTTGAGTCATTTGGCCCGAACTCGAGACACGCAGCGCTGACAGACAGCACGTGTAAGTCCCCCACACGTTTCACTGATGACAGTGCTGTCAGGAAAACGGTTTTGAGTGATAGATACTTTAACTCCATGGAGTCTAGTGGTTCAAAGGGGAAAGCTTTCAGGGCCTCGAGGACCAATGAAAGATCCCACATAGGAACCGACGGGGGGCGCGGAGGGTTCATCCTTCTGGCTCCTCTAAGGAAGCGGATGACAAGCTCATCTTTTCCTAGTGACCGGCCGCGCGTCGACTCAGCGAACGCAGCAACGGCCGCCACATATACTTTGAGCGTGGATGGGGATCTCCCCTTATCCAACAGCTCCTGTAGGAAACAGAGCAGCCGCGAGACCCCACACGTCCGCGGGTCCAGGTTTTTGTCGGTGCACCATTTGGAGAACAAAGACCATTTAGACGCGTAAAGCTTTCTAGTAGAGGGAGCTCTAGACTGCGTGATTGTGTTCATCACTCCTTCTGGCAGGGTAGCGGGTACCCGTTGATCACCCACGCGTGCAGAGACCAGCGCTCAGCGCTCTGCACGCGATCTGGGGATGCCAGATCGAGCCGCGAGCTTGCGAGAGGAGATCCGTTCTGACCGGAATCGGCCATGGGGCTGTTGGTGACAGCCGCGTCAGCTCCGGGAACCAAATCTGATTCTCCCAGCGCGGGGCTATGAGTGGCGCGTTTCCCTGATTCTCTTGATTACCTGCGGTAGCAGAGAGATCGGAGGGAAGGCATACAGAGGGCGGCTGGGCCATACTTGGGCCAGCGCGTCCTCGTTCTTCGAAAAGAACACTGGGCAGTGAGCGTTGTCCTTTGACGCAAATAGGTCGACTTCCGCTTTGCCCAATAGTTCAGAGTTGAAAGTAGGCTTAAAGGGTACATGTGCTTAATGGGTACACTTACCCTATATATATTAATTCTTATTATTTTTAATGTTTAATTTTTATTTTATTTTTTCTCTCTTCGGAATGCTTCTTATATTCTTCTTCCAACCTGTTTGGTTTCTTATGCAGATGAAGTGCATACAATGTACCAGGGACAGATTGACCCCCACTGAATGATTTTGTGACTAACAAAAAAAAGAATAAGTTACTTTGGACAGGAATTAGTACTAGACCGGGAGTAGGCGTCATCTTAATGCCACTCACTCTTGATGGGTATGATGAGCTGTGGAATAACAGGCAGGACCTTACTGCCACCGTGCTCCAGCATGTCATGGATGCCCTGTCGAGCGAAGAACTCATAGGGGTGAACTGTCTCGCACAGACCATCAAAGAACAAGGGGAGGTAGTGATGGTAGTCCAGTTTTTCAATCTCCACCTGTTAAAAAACACACAAACACATATGCAGGGTCAGTGTTATTCTAAGCTATGGAAGGCCAAAGGGTTTGTGTGTTTTTAAATAACCCCTCTTTGCGTCTGTCCTTATATTAGCCTCAACAAATACTCACAGGCTTCAAGCCACATAAAGACCAGCCCTCGTTTTAGTGCCCCCAAGCATGCCTACACACATTCTGGAGGGAAGACTGGGGGGACAGCTGTTCAGGGGCTTTAGAACACTCAAACATGTGACTTCCTGTTGGATCACACATTCGCACCTGTTTTCCTTGGGTTATGAGCATGGAAACAGACGTGAATAGACCAGGACTGTTTCCTGTCCTTGAGTATTGAACATAAAGTCACACACACTACTGTCTTTTTCTTTCTTTTCTTCTTTCTGTCACAAGTCTCTGTCAAGTAGGTTTCATGATGTTGTGTTCACACTGAAACAAAAATTAGTAATAATATTATATTTCCTTTTTAAGCATAAACTTCACTAAATATGTTAGATTTATTTTTTAAACATAAAAAATTGACAACAGGGTAAAAAGAAATCTAATTCTTAAAAAAACATTTTAAAATTGTTTAAATATTTTATTGGGGGAAAAATATATATTGATTAAGGCGAGACACTACAGGTGAATAGGGTAATTTTTTTAACTATCAGATATCACCATGAAACTTTGCCAGTTGATTACCTACATTAAGATGAGAAAAAAATGTATTACAAGTTTTCTGTAATTTAATGTTTAAATATGCAAATGAGGCATTGTCTAATTAAATATGCGCTATTTTGCATATATTTTAAAAAACGAAATCTGAGTATTGGACAAAGCCAGGTTCAAAATAATTTTTTCATTGTGTTCACATATTAGATGGGGAAAAAATTACAGAGGGATTTATGGATATCTACTTTTGTTATCCTGTAAATCAGAATATACTGCCAATAGCCTTAAAAAAATGATTTTTGCCATGTTTTTGGGAATAAAATGTTATATAAATCAGGCTAGGAATAATATATTTACAAATCCCTCTGTAAATGTCTTCATAATATAACTAGGTACAAGACTGGAAAGTTTGGTGTATATAGGTGCTACTGAAGTGGAGATTTCGGACTTGGAGTATGAGAGGAAAGTCATTTTGAGAAAACGGGCTTTAAAGATTTAGCATCAGCCAATGAGATTGCGCATTTAGAGTAAAATCCCCCCTTTTACTTTCGCGATTGGTTGCTGATAAAAAGGAAATGACCATATTTGGATCCGGCAGTCTTGTTCAGGAGAGAGAGAGCTTTCTAACAGTGTGTGTGATGACAGGGTGCAGATCGCGATCGCGGAGCAGAGGGATGATTTATAACGACAACTTTTGATGAATTTATGAGAAATCTACAAACGCAAACAGACAAAATGTAGTAAAATAAAGACCTAAATGTGTATTTCGGACTTTTTTTCACAACAAGTCTGAAAGAAGACATGTTATTGAAGACAAATATCCCAAAATCTCAAAATTGACCAGTGAAA
This sequence comes from Gila orcuttii, assembly GCA_026230005.1. Lineage (NCBI taxonomy): Eukaryota > Metazoa > Chordata > Actinopteri > Cypriniformes > Leuciscidae > Gila > Gila orcuttii. Next base: position 35,897,628 of record JAPDVR010000013.1, on the reverse strand, counting down.
AAAAAACGATGTTTTTGCCTGCCGTGTCTCGCCTTAAGAACCTAATACATATATTTTTTTTCAATGCATTGTGGGGTTGTTTATTATGTTTTTCTTCTATTGATTGATTTAATGATGGGATAGTTGGTGGTGGGGTGTGTGTGTGTGTCTGTGTGTCTGTGTGTGTGTGTGTGTGTGTGTGTGTGTGTGTGTGTGTGTGTGTGTGTGTGTGTGTGTGTGTGTGTGTGTGTGTGTGTGTGTGTGTGTGTGTGTGTGTGTGTGTGTGTGTGTGTGTGTGTGTGTTCTTTGTAGTCATAGTGTCACTGATACCAGGAGCTGTAAGGTTGAAAGTGGCCAGACCTCATCAAACCCCTCCTCAGACATCAAAGCATGCACGCACAGAGAGAGAGAGAGAGAGAGAGAGAGAGAGAGAGAGAGAGAGAGAGAGAGAGAGAGAGAGAGAGAGAGAGAGAGAGAGAGAGAGAGAGAGAGAGAGAGAGAGAGAGAGAGAGAGAGAGAGAGAGAGAGAGAGAGAGAGAATCATAAGCTTAGCATGAGGGCGGATTGCTTGGAGACAATTTACTGGCTAACCTTGACCTTTTCTGACTTGGTCAAGATCATCTTTGTGAGTCATACAGCAAAACTCAAGTACAAAAGCAAATATGTGCAGTGCGCTGGTAGAGAGTTGATACTCACTCACTCACTCACACACACACACACACACACACACACACACACACACACACACACACACACACACACACACACACACACAGAGAGAGAGCCATAGCGATCTAAAACATGAAAAGCAAGAGACTCATGCAGCTAACCACAGACAGATGTCTCGCATCACTGGGGTGATGTCTGTGGGACACAATCTCTGCCTGTAGCATTAATCACTGGAACACTGCGAGTGTATGCGTGGGTGGATCAGGTTTTGCCTACATTGTGAGGAATAAATGTCCCAACATGGATATTAAACACCAACATTGTGGGAACCAGGCAACAACAATGGCTTTACTAAATTGTGTAATGAAAATCTGAACATGCAGAAGCATTACTGTGAGGGTTATGTTTAAGATTAGGGCATATAATTAACTCAGTAGAAGACAATAGCGGTCACTAAAAAGTCTCTAACATTATAGAAAAACAGAAATGTATGTTTGAGCAGATATCCAAGGAAGTTTATAAGGCTGTGTTGAACATGAATGCACATACACCTGATGTGGGTCCTTAAGGGACATTATTATTAGTTATTTGTGAATTCAGTGCCAACACATATATACTGATTATAGAACAGTGTGTTGAGTCATCTTTACAAAACTCACACCCCTGCAGAGAAAGACAAACAGCCCTGCAAGAATACACTTTATGTGTCACCGTCACTTGAAACTTATAATTATTTTCATACAGACAGCTGAGTATGTATAAAATATTAAGCCACAATTGCAAAGTGGTAACTTATTTTATCACCATTTTATATTTGTTCATGATTTAATTAAACATTTTTGTATTGTACACTAGCATTTAAAATTTTGGGGTTAGTCTCTAATGCTCACCAAGCTTGCATTTATTATACAAAAAAAAAACAAAAAAACAACAGTATTGTTGTGAAATATTATTACAATTTAAAATAACTGTTTTCTATTTTAATATATATTTTAAAATGCAATTTATTCTCCTGTGATGGCAAAGCTGAATTTTCAGAGTCACATGATCCTTCAAAAATCATTCTACTACAGTAATTTGGTGATAAGAAACATTTCTTGCTATCATTAATGTCAAAAGAACAGCATTGATTTGAAATAGAAATGTTTAAATATTTAAAGAAATATTAATTTCTTTAAAAAAATCTAATGGTAGTGTAGATTACCAAGCCAAATGACAAAAGTTGTACCTTAATTATTTTATTTTATCATCATTTAATTAAATATGTATGTATATTATTTAATTTTTTGGAAAATTAATACATAAAGTTATAAAAATAGAATACACTTCCTGTCACTCAATCTCCCTCACACTGCCTCGATGTGTCATCATCATATCTTCCAGCAGAGCATACTTGATAAATTTGCCTAATAAAATGACATCTTAATCAAGTATTGAATGTTTTCTTATTATGTAGCATGTCTAACCATCTTATAAAAGCAATAATGCTCTGAAGGCTGTCTTATACTGTGTCTGCATCATGCCTATAACCTTCAGGCCTGTTTCACGAAATACAACACACACAATAGCAGAGTATTTTCATTTTACCGCGCATACTAAAACATTACAGTATTCACACATATGTTCACTAATTCAATAAATTCCACTAGCTGTTATTCATTTTGCTTTTCAATATCCTGTGGGATGTGGCAAATTGAATTCAATTGAACTGAAAGAGAGACCATTCAAAAATGTTGAACTGTGCTCGTTCCTGGTGTGTGAGCACTTGTCCTTTAGAAAGATTTTGATAGCTCTTACGTCTGTCAAACTATTTGTGCAACATATTGATTAAGGGCTGCCAAAGATGTTAAAGGGAAGACAAATGATTTGTCACCAGTGCAAAAACAAAGAAATATGAGTGTCACACATGCCGGGTCATAAACCACAGAACGATACTGAAAGGCAGAATGGATCAGAAGAGACACCATTGTGTTTCTAATGCAATCTGTAAGATTTATTTCTAACTCATTTTTTACTATTTGCACATTATTTCATTTGCTGTCTGTTCAAAAGACATGAGTGAAATGTCAAGTGGGATTTGAAGAGAGCGAGTCTGATCATAATGGGTCAGTCAGACAGAGGCCAGAGTCATATAGCAGTCACTATGAAGACAGTAAAGATTTCAGTGGCAAATAAGTGAGCACTGAAACTTACAGGTGCAGGGAAATAGTCAAATATGGGAGTCAGTGAAACGTGTAAAGTGCTGGTCTCGCTGAAAGAGTTTCTGTTGAATGGTTGCAATTATGATCCTTTTGGAAGCCATTAAAACTGTATCTGCCCATGAGCAGGGCTGTTGAAAGCTCTTAATGCCTGACAGATTGGGCAGAAAGACAGGCAGGTGTAGTTTGAGCTTGTATGGCTGCAGTGGAACGGATGAGGCAGAGCTGAAACTAACTGTCGGCAGTCCAGACACGCTCTGGCATTGAGGTGAGACATAAGGCTTGATGTGAGCGCCAGCAGCACATTTCTCCCAGCGTGCCGAGCACATAGACACCTGTAGGGGGGAATGTTCAACCCGTGGTGTCTATCATGAAGATGAATGACCAAAATGGCCACTTGAGTTTATACCATCACAGGCACTCACTGTAGACAGGAGGAACTCAAGGACATGTTCTGAGTACCTGAGGACGTGTGAGATTGTAGTGAACGCAATATAGACATGAACTATACAAGAAATACTACACAAATTTCAAGTTGGAGAGTCAGCCTGACACACATTATGACAGTTTGAAATTTGCCCTCTATGTGAGAGGAGGTAAATGCTCAAAGCAATGTCCTGGCTATGAGAGTGTGACCTGTGCAATTGAAATATGTCATTGCATTTCAGAGGAAGGAAAATAACTTGACATTCTCTCTTTCCCAGACTGTGGCTGTAAGATAGAGGAGTGTTTTTTCAAGCATGAGAGGCGGGGGTGTATACATTTAGAGCCTCATTCTGAAAGGAAATCCGAATGTTTTCTTGTTTTTTTCCCCAGTTTTTCTGAGATGGTTGTGATGAAATCACCAGCTGAAATGCAGGGCATATGGAAGGACAATGGAAGGGCTGTGTCAGTCACATTGTCAGTACTGTTTACATATGCTATATGTAATGGATAATCCAAGGCAAGCTGTGCATTAAATTATTTTAATGCACGACGATTGCCTCCTCGTAATAATAATAGTTAATTATTACCTTGAGTAATGATTTTCATTTAAATTGTTTTATTATAAAATAATATGTATACACACATACATTCTGTATAATATAATATAATGTAATCTAATTTAATGTAATATAATAATATATAAAAAGTTTCTCTACCTTACTACTAAAGCTTTATTCGCTGAGCAAACATGAGCAGAACAATAAACCATTAGGACATATAGGAACAAGAAAATCGTATTACATAGAAGAGGCACGCTTTTCTGCTTGTCCGGTCACCTAAGGTAAAGAAATCCAAAGCCTGTGATAATGTGTGTATCATACAGCTGGCCTGGATAACTGTAATTCTGTGTGACTCACCCTCAGCTTTCCATCACCAAACAAAAAAACTTCTTCATGTACTTAAGCTAATGTCAAGAGAGACCACCGGCACACATCAGCTCTGAAGAGCTCTAGGATGGTGATGGTGTGTAACGGCAGCGCTCCAGAGCAGACAGGCTGGAGTTGCAGCCATGAGGCTGTGAGAGGTAGGAGAGAGCTGACAGCTATTGTCAGGAAACTCAGTGAACGGCCAGCAGACGGAGACGAGTTTGTCTCTGACGGGTTTATTGAAAAAGCTGCAGGCGCAAACAGCTTGAGCCAACACGGCTCTACAACACACACACACACACACACTCACAATACATAGACATTCTTATTTCTCATCCTGTTTCTAAGTCACTTTTTTCCTCTCATTTCTTTAGGCACTAAATACATCAGAAGGGGGAAGAGCATGCACGCACACACACACACAGAGAGAGAAAAAAAAAAAAAAAAACGTAAATATTGACTGAGCTATGGTCTATTGATTAGTATTGTGCTCCAACCTATTGAACTGGTCAGTAAAGGTCCTGACTCATATAGTGTCCTAAATCAGATAAAAATTGCCATAAAAAAAAAACAATTTTCACAAAGAAATTGCTGGTAAATTTTACAAATAACTACAAAGTATCTGCAAATAACAATGAATTAAACGGGAAATTTTAGTACAAATACTGACATTTTTTGAAGAAGAAGAAGAAGAAAAAGAAACGTACTCAAGTTATCTTTGTATTATTTTTAAATTCGAAAAATCTTTTTTAAATGTGTATCCCCCACCTAGAAGAAACAATTACCTATGTACTGTACACCTAAAACAAAACAAAAATACTAAATTAAATGAACTTTGAAAATAAAATATGAACAAAAAATAAGAATTCAAGTTTCAAACATCCAGTAATACAATTAAATACAGTTACATTGAGTTTAGATCTCAGAGGAATGTACTTTTTAATAAAGCAAGTAAATTCAAAACTTTCAACGAGAGGGGCAGGCAGAATGGAGAGCGTGAAACTGCTGTGGATGAGTGATAGAGAAGTGAAGTGGATGTTTGAGAGCTGTGTGCGGAACACCGCTGCCCTAGGCAACTGCCAAAATTACCTATGCCAGGATCCAGCTCTTGAACTAGTACTCATATGGGCCATGTGAGTTTAAATATGGCTTAACATTTCTCAGCCCCGTTCGTCCTCTTTCTCCATCATTTCCTGTCACTTCTTTGTGTCTGTCTTCATAAGTGGAGTTTCTCTAGCTGAATTGTTCACTGAAACACGTTTAGCAATGATTGGTAAAACCCAAACTTTTTCTCTTCTAGTAACTTAGAACAGTGCCAATCCTGTCTATAGTCAGGAGGAAGATAAAGAGAATAAGGAGAGTGCGGAGAGAGGTGGAAGTGGAATTCACTTTTGGGCTTTGCTAATCACTTTTGGGCTTAGGGAAAGATTGGCAGAAATGGAAAAGGAGTGAGTTAATGAGAAAATATGAGGATTCTTGTGAGGCCTTTGAATGAAATATGGCTGATATTCTCTCTGTGTGCGGTGGAGACAGGGCTGTCTGTCATTAGCACACTGAGGGCAGAGAATCTAGGCTAAGTGTTCAGGCCATTTCTGTTGCCTTTCCAACCGACTGCGTAGATATGAGGATTTCACAGCCTATTACACATGATAATTGGAGAACATATTGAATTGGAGGCAATTTTCTCTTCTTCATTGTATGCATAAATGTTTACAGTATTCACAGTAAAGCCTTTTCTGGAAGCTTGTGACAGAGCATGCTATATGACGGATCCAGTCACGTATCCAATATTTGTTTCTATAAATGCGCTTGCCACTCTGTCAAATGATAAATAATAATAAAAAAACAGCATAATAGAAAAGGCTTTTTAAATGATTAATGTTTTGTTTTCACGGTTTATTAGTAATTCCTGGCACGTAGGGATATTCAATAACAGCACTTTACTAAAAGCCTACCTTTATCTCATTTCATTGTTGAAACTTCTCTGAAATCAATTAAGAGTATGCTTGTATTAGCTGACATAAAAGTGCAGTTACATTAGCGAAATTTTGCAGGAAAAAAGGGTCTATTGCCATTTGTGTATGATGTATGAAGCATAACTCACAAAGAAGTCACTTCAAATCCGAGTAGCTTTCTGTAGGCCAACACAGTGATATCTGAGGCAATCTTTTGTCCTTATTGCGAAATCCCCTTTCACATGAATACCAATTAAAATGACCCAACAAAATCGGCTGAACAATGGTAAATGTGACCGCACATTAAGACAAGCAACTAGACCTTTCTGAATCTACTTCTAAGTTTAACACTGCCCTGTGCTGACATCCCTCGGTTTAAGGGTTCTAAATCAGTGTCCAGTACAGACGGAGGACACTGATCCCTGGCTGAGGTGGCATAATCTTAAAACAGAAGAAATAAAAAGAAAGATGGGAAGACATGAAAGAGTGTATAAAATATTAAGTCCTGACTAAATGTCATCATCACATCCATCTGTCATCATTATAATCAGATGTAATCACAGTTGTCAGTCGGCTGACACACACATCCGTACAACTGACAGCACTCTGATCACATCTAAGGAGTCTTGATATGGAGAGAGACAGACAGGGAGACCAAAGAGACATAAACCTGTGTACCAAAAGATTTAAAGCACTGAGATTTCACCAGCACAGAAGCTATATCTCCTTTCAACGTGACTTGAATAGTGAGCAAACTGCTAATGTAAATCATACAAACAAAATAACAATTTCAAATCCGAGTAAGCTTGCTGCCTACATATGCAGCATTATAACCATTATAATTAAGTAGGATGTGATCGATTTGGAACACTCTACATAATCAAACGCTACACAAACTGTTCTGCACGGGAGACTTTCCTCCTCTTAATTAATCCACATAATTAATTTCAATAATTTGTTGTTAGCATGATGCTAAGCTAAAAGTGAGTACCAGAAAATAACCATGCCAAACTATTTTAATTCTCTTCAGTGTTGAGTTAAATATTAATTCAAATTTTTTCTCTCCTCATCTGCAATAGGTTTTGAAACAAATATATGCTCGTTTAGTTGCCATCATGGTTGCTAAAGCAAGCAACTGCCCCATGTATAAATGTAAATGCAATTATCACTTCATTCCTGATTAGGTCTGAGTTCATTAACAACAAATGTTAACTCTCTTTAACAAAAAATAGCTTTTCCCTGAGCATTAGCAATGAGGAGCGTTAAGAGGTCTAGACTTAATTCCCTCAGTGGCTGGTTTAATGCTTAGAGGCAATAGGTATACTGAGTTATCAGTTCTGTTCTCTCCCTGTGAGGATGTTTTTAATAAGTACCGGACCAGGAACGCCCGGAGACTCTAGCCAAACCCATTACACATGCTGATCTGATTGCCTTCATTCATTATTAAATCAAAATGCTGTGTGGCCTTCATGTCGGCCTCTTTATGAGACTTTAAAATTTAAACACTTGGAAACTGACTGGTAATTTTGACTAAACCATCCGGTAAAAGGAGCATAAAGTGCTACTCCCATTCCACGCCCAGATGCTATTGGTGATGCTAACACTTCAAACACAACCTGCTCTCGTCAGCAATAGCTCAGAGACTAATTAAACTGAGCATGATGCTGACCAATTATACACAAAACAAGCTCATTAGAGCACTGCACGCCTGTTTTATTAATAACCCCATTTATTTCCATAATTAGCTCACTTTTATCTGTAAACATCACAGAGATAAACTGTGACATCTCTAATATCTATCTATCTATCTATCTTAGAGATAGACCGAACGACAGACAGACAGACAGACAGACAGACAGACAGACAGACAGACAGACAGACAGACAGACAGACAGACAGATAGATAGATAGATAGATAGATAGATAGATAGATAGGTAGGTAGATAGATAGATAGATAGATAGATAGATAGATAGATAGATAGATAGATAGATAGATAGATAGATAGATAGATAGATAGATAGATAGATAGATAGATAGATAGATAGATAGATAGATAGATAGATAGATAGATAGATAGATAGATAGGTAAATGTGTGTAATGTGTATTGTGTCTGACCTCAGTGTGTTTCCCTGCTGTCCACCACAGTGACCCTTATTAGTGTGTTTGTGTGTGTGTGTGTGTGTGTGTGTGTGTGTGTGTGTGTGTGTGTGTGTGTGTGTGTGTGTGTGTGTGTGTGTGTGTGTGTTATTGTTCATTTAAATTCAAGTTATGTTATAAAATGGATGGATGGATGGATGGATGGATGAATGGATGGATGGATCTCACTGTAAATGGATGACTTCCTATTGCTTCCCAGCTGCAAATCAGTGTGACCCCCCCTTCAAGTCTGACCACTTTAAATAGGCCTCAATTATGTGTAGCAGTTTTAATGAGCAGATGAGTGAGAGTGCAGCTGCAGGCAGAGCCTCAGAGAGACCTGCTCTCCACCACTCCAGATTGTCCAGACGGTGACCACTGCTGTGCCCGGGGCTCAATCTGCACACTCAGCTGCTCTTAATACCCCTTTATTAGACTCTCCCTTTCTGTCTGTCTGTCTCTATCCCTCCTCCTAATCTCTCAAGGCTCTTCTGCAATGTTTTAATTAAATCATAATCAGAGGAGAAGTTTTCTGACAGATGTTTGTGCTAATGTGTAAGAACAGCTCGCTGAGGTATTGCACTGAGGTCACACCTCAGCTGCTCGCATACATCCTAGAAGCACAACGGTTTCTCAACGTGACTGATTCAAAGAATACCTAATTCTGCAGAAATTTATAGCACACATTGTATTATGAATGCTACTGTATCATTTTTATAATGCTATATAAAAACTGAAATGACAGGTTGGAGAGCAACATTGTGCCTTTTTTCACAGTCTGTGAATCCGTTAGAGATCTGTGCTCTCTTCTTCCATGCCACATAAAGCACTCATTGTTCCTACAGGCACCCAGCGGCACATGCATGATGTCATTACTCCATAATTTCCCCTCTCTCTATCTTTGTCCCAGTTATTTATTGCATTTTATGGCACACGTAAAACAACAAAAAGAATCAAGGTGATAGGATGTGAATCAGGTCTATATACTGTACTGTCATATATCAGATGTGTAAAAGAGACCTGAGGACTTTTTCTTTTTGTTACATTTTGCTTCATAACTTACAAGCTACAACAAATCTACTCATCATCATTTGGTATAAGAAACGTATATAACCAGTCAGTATTTACATTGGGAAAGACTAGAAAATAATAATGAATTATAATGCAATATCACCCACTTACAAAAGAATGATATCATTGTTTAATACTGATTAAAATTCAAGTTGGATATAGTATGGTTGTTTTGGCTGTCAGGAATATTTATGCATTTAAAGCAAAAGCAATCCGTTTGACTAACTTATATCGATCAGCTAAGCTAAAAACTCTATATTTCAATGATTATGATTTGAACTGATTGAAGATTACAATGAGGGCACATCAATTAAAACAAATATATGTGCACGGATAAATCATTATTAATAAATACTACAATATTCAATAAAAATAATTATAAAATTCTTTTTAAATTAGCATATACATATACAATAAATTAATAAACAATTTTTCATAAAAAAAAAAAGATTTTGACAATTACTCAATCTTTACTTATTGCTTTTCTTAATGTTTTCACTAATGGCAACAACCAATACATGTTTGACTTTCAAATTTTAAGACACACCACCTTTCAAAAGCAAAAGCACAATGCAGATCTGATTAATTAGAATAGAATCGAATCGAATAGAATAGAATAGAATAGAATAGAATAGAATAGAATAGAATAGAATAGAATAGAATAGCCTTTCTTGTCATTGCACTGTGGAGGTACAACAAAATTTAGGGTGCTCCCACAGAGCCACCCTTGCACCACACAAAGAAAACAAGAAACAACATACATAAAAGACAAAACAGGCTAAACACGGTGTTCTCTCATTTAAATAGAGACAAACAACAATAATAAAATAATATGTACAAACAGAATGTAAAAAAAATAAAATATATACACTGCCGTTCAAAAGTTTGGGGTCGGTATGATTTTTATGTTTTTAAAAGAAGTCACTTATGCTCACAAAGGCTGCATTTATTTGATTAAAAATACAAAACAAACCCAGTAATATTGTGAAATAATATTTCAATGTAAATCAGCTGTTTTCTATGTAAATATATAGTAAAGTGTAATTTATTCCTGTGATCAAAGCTGAATTTTCAGCATCATTACTCCAGTCTTCAGTGTCACATGATCCTTCAGAAATCAGTATTATATGATGATTTGATGCTTAAGAAACATGTTTCATTATCATCAATGTGGAAAACAGTTATTTACATTTTTATTTCAGGATTCTTTGATGAATAGAAAGTTCAAAAGAACAGCATTTATCTGAAAAATAATCTTTTGTAACATTAAACACTACCGTTCAAAACTTTGGGGTCAGTAAGTATTTTTATTTTATTTTTTGGGGGAAATAAATAAAATGGATCAATACTTTTTTTCATCAAGGAGGAATTAAATTGATAAAAAGTGACAGTAAAGACATTTATAATGTTACAAAAGATTCTATTTCAAATAAATGCTGTTGTTTTTAACTTTATGTTCATCAAAGAATTAAAAAAAAAAAGGTACACAACTGTTTTCACTATATATTTTGTTTTCACGCTTTTTACTATATATTCACATAGAAAACAGCTGTTTTACATTGAAATAATATTTCACAATATTACTGGGTTTGTTTTGTATTTTTAATCAAATAAATACAGCCTTGGTTAGCATAAGTGACTTCTTTTAAAAACATTAAAAATCTTACAGACCCCAAACTTTTGAACGGCAGTGTATATATATATATATATACATGTATATATATTTACATGTATATATATATACATCAAAATCAAATAAGTTAAAATCTTAAAGTGTCTTATAGTTAGGGGGATTGGAGGTGGGGACTTATGTGTGTGAGTGTCCATGGGTGTTGGCAATGGAGTTTAACAAGGACTCTTAAGGCCTGTTCACACCAAGAATGATAACTATAATCCTAATTATATTTGCGTCCACACCAATGGGCGATAAAGTTAAATTTATTCTAAGCGCGCATTGCAGTTGTCATCTGCCACTTTAAATGTTCAAGGTGATTCTGATTGGCTGTCAATTTGGCTGTTTTTATTGGATATTGGATTTAGTTGGAAAAAATTGCTCTGAAAGCGATTCCAATGATATTGTTCCTCTGTGTCGTTATCGTTATAGTTGTGATGTGGACCACACTATTCTCACACAATTAGAACTATTGTTAAAACTTTATAGTTATTGTTATAGTTACCTTATCATTCTTACGAGCAAGCATTTACATTTCTGATGTATCATCAGCTCAATTTGACAAATGAAGGCTGTGGCCCATACAAAGAGAACTATATTACAAGTCAGACATGCCATACATGCATTCATTTATTACCTCTGGTTTATTGTTGGTTTATTCTCTGACAGGGGGACAAGGAACACGGAACACACATGAACGAGCCGTGATGGATCCAAATAGCTCTACAGCACAAGACGTGAAGATCATTCGTTGTGTGAAGATAAAATCGTTGTGTGTGTATGCTGCAGTGATCCACAGATAGCTTTGATTGTAAAAGACCACCATTCCACACTGCCAGTTTACTAATGGCTGCCACAACCTTGATTCATTATTATCAAAGATCTGTTTCTAGAGTGCTGGTAGGGAAAAATTATGACTTAAAAGTGCAAACAAATCCGAACGCTAAGAGAATGTCAGAGACATCTGGGAGACAACGGCTTCAACACGAATAAAACAACAGCAATGAATGTGTGAAATTATAAGTAAGTTTATGCAAATAGAGAGAATGTGAAGGATAAACTCACAGTTTGAGATGCCACATGCAGTACTGCCAAGAAAGAGCAATAACTAAGCAACATTGCCTACATCACAGACGTGCTAAAATGCCGGTGCACAAAAACACCCAACAGGGAGCAATTCCTGCATCTTCAACCATAAAATGGTGGTTTTGATAAGCTGCATGGTCAGGCAAGCTTTGATGATTTGGTCATTTGGATATGATTAGTCCACTATCAGCAATAAACAAGATAAAACCACACAGCTGATGGCAGCAGAGCCGTAAAAACAACTTGACGGGAAGACTTTACGATCTAAATGCTTTTGTATGCTCGTAAATCTGCGCCTGTTCAAGAGCATAAGACACACATAAAAACATGCACTTGCACACTGCACACACATACTGCAGACTTCTATTGTTTTAAATAAAGCTAACTACAAGTACTACGGTAACCTTAAAGGGATAGTTCACCCAAAAACAAAAATGGTATCATTTTTTCTTCTGTGGAACAGAATACTTCACTAGTATATATATATATAGTATTCAAAAAACAGTAGGCGAAAAGTACCTGGATGACTTACTACTTTGAGATTCTGAAGTGTGCATTCGATGGAATTGTGAATGGCAGTGAAGCGAGACAACATGGCGGATGTCCAAATTTCATTCATACTACTCACATTCATACTATGTAGAAACGGTAGTTTTCAAACAAAATGTATACCTTCACAACAGTATGTGATTTCTGATGCAACAACCTAAAATTGTTTTAAAATATCTTCTTTTGGGTTCAACATAAGTCAAGTCAAGTCAAGTCACCTTCATTTATAAAGCGCTTTTAACAGTATGGATTGTTTCAAAGCAGCTTTACAGTGATAATAGAAATTACCGCAACAGATTGTTTCGGCTTTACCACAGCTCTAGGACAAAGTTATTGTCCAGCTAAAGATAGTCTTGATTGATTCACTTCCGTTGCGAAGATCATTAGTTATTAACTTAGGGGCCGCTAAAACAACACCGTTCTAACAGAAAAAACCCTAACGGGCCCCGGCCGCCCATCCGCACAAAACAGTGGCTGGTGTCTCGAGAACGCACTCCCTGAAATAGGTTCGAAGGCGAAAACGCAAACGGCGCGCACATGCGCATCACGTGTTCAGTCGATAGGTATATCGTAAGAACTAAATACATAAGAACTAAAGCTATAGGGTTTGGAACAATGATGCTCACATGAGGGTGAGTAAATGATCACAGAAATGTCATTTTTGCATGACACCTTGCTATCTACAACTGACTACAAAGACAGCTAAAATGGCAGATTTGGGGCAGACTACATGGGCAGTAACTTGTGTATCCTACCACCTCAGATCACAATCAAATCCAGAGTTTGCTGCTAACATGTTGCTAAGCTAAAAACACAGTACTCTAATAAGCAGCACACATAAATTCGGTAAAACTGTCTGATTACACTGAGATTTTACTACTTTTATTGACACTTTCTGGTACTAAATGAATTGTGAGCAAATTTATAATCAACATTTTGTCAAATGCAAATCATTTATCTTAAAAGATACCTTAAAATGCTGATTATGTCAACTCACTACATTTTGGAACAGGGCAACTGTTGTGGCTGAGTTTGTAGTCTTTTTTCAGTGACACACTCCTCAGGGCCTTGGCTAGGAGGTATGCTGTGGCAGGCAGTTCTCCAGTCCAGTGGTTGGAAAGACAATGCAGATAGCACTTTAGCACATGGACAGACAAAAAAAAAAATAAAAAATTGTTTGAAGGGAAGACCCAGATCAGCAGTCAAAAATCTGTATTTCTATAGGAAGTAAGAGGAAGGACTCTTAAGTTTGCATGTCACTCCAGGTGAAGCTCATCTTCTCTCATGTACAGCTCTCACATGAAAGTATTAGCAGGTAGCCTGAGGCCATACATGCTGGGCCGGCTCTGAAACCTTAATGTACCCACAAACTCCTCTCCTACAGCGTCCTTATCATCTTCATTTTCTTGCACACCCTCTCTCTCTCTCTCTCTCTCTCTCTCTCTCTCTCTCGTACAGACATACAGAGAGTTCTCTTTGTACTGATTTGTAATGGTACTGCTATAGTGCTCACAGGGAGTCATACACATTTAAAGTTATTACGGCTGCTGATGATAGTGTGTGTGTGTGTGTGTGTGTGTGTGTGTGTGTGTGTGTGTGTGTGTGTGTGTGTGTGTGTGTGTGTGTGTGTGTGTGTGTGTGTGTGTGTGTGTGTGTGTGTGTGTGTGTAAATGCCCACACCTTATTTCACAGGAGAGTTTGACTCTTTCACCCCTCCAGCAGATATGAGGCGTTTCATGTTCTAAGAGGCTGTTTGAGGACACAGAGTGGTTTGTACCCTTGAGATTCAAACCCTGTGTTTTCATTATATTGCTTTCTGTCTCACACACATACTTGTTAAACTGATCTTGCACATGTAATCGGTTCTGTTTTGTTTCACAGTGAGAATGTGTACATGTACACTACAAAGTTCAAACTTCAAAAGTTTGAGGTTGGTATGATTTTCAAATGTTTTTGAAGGAAGTCTCTTATTCTCACCAAGGCTGTATTTATTAGATCAAAAATGCAGTAAAACAGTCATATAATTAAATATTATTACAATTTAAAATAACTGTTTTACATTTTAATATATTTAAAAAATGTAGTTTACTCCTGTGATGGAAAAGCTGAATTTTCAGAAGCCATTGCTCCAGTCTTGTCACATGATCCTTCAGAAATCATTCTAACATGCTGATTCGATTTGGAACATTTCTTATGATTATCAGTTCTTAGTATTTTTGTGGAAACTGTGATACATTTTTCCAGGTTTGTTGGATGAATAGAAAGTTCAAAAGAACAGCATTTATTTATAAATAAATAAATGTATTTATAAATAAATTTATAAATAAACAAATTTATTTATACATTTATTTATAAATAAATTTATAAATAACAGCATTTATTTATAAACCAACTGGCCCCGGTCTTCACGCAGATCTTCAATAGATCATTGGAGCAGTGTGAAGTTCCCTGCTGCTTCAAACGCTCCACTATCATTCCTGTCCCCAAAAAAAAAACAAAATCACTGGACTTAATGACTACAGACCTGTCGCTCTCACGTCTGTGGTCATGAAGTCGTTTGAAAGACTGGTGTTGGCCCACCTGAAGGACATCACTGGACCCCTGCTGGATCCCTTTCAGTTTGCTTACAGGGCAAACAGGTCTGTGGATGATGCAGTCAACATGGGACTGCATTATATCCTGCAACATCTCAACAGACCAGGGACTTATGCAAGGATCTTATTTGTGGACTTCAGTTCGGCCTTCAATACCATCATGCCTTGTCTTCTCACAGCCAAACTGACCCAGCTCTCCATACCATCCTCGATCTGTCAGTGGATCACCAGCTTCCTGACGGACTGGCAGCAGCGAGTGAGACTAGGGAAACTCACATCCAGGACTCTCACCACCAGCACTGGCGCCCCTCAAGGGTGCGTTCTCTCCCCACTGCTCTTCTCCCTGTACACTAATGACTGCACTTCTAAAGACCCCTCTGTCAAGCTCCTGAAATTTGCCGACGACACCACTGTCATCGGTCTCATCCAAAACGGTGACAAGTCTGCTTACAGACTGGAGGTTGAACAGCTGGCTGTCTGGTGCAGTTACAACAACCTTGAGCTGAACACGCTCAAAACAGTGGAGATGATCGTGGACTTCAGGAGGAACAGCCCAGCACTCCCCCCACTCACCATCATGAACAGCACTGTGGAAGCAGTCATTCAGGTTCCTGGGCACTATCATCTCTCAGGACCTGAAGTGGGACAATCACATTGACTCCATTGTGAAAAAAGCCCAGCAGAGACTGTACTTCCTTCGCCAGCTGAGGAAGTTCAACTTGCCACAGGAGCTGCTGATTCAGTTCTACTCAGCCATTATTGAGTCTGTCTTATGCACTTCCATCACTGTCTGGTTTGGTTCAGCTACCAAATCAGACATCAGGAGACTACAACGGACAGTCCGGACTGCGGAGAGGATCATTGGTGCCCCCCTGCCAACCCTCCAGGACCTGTACTCTTCCAGAGTGAGGAAGAGAGCAGGTAAAATCATCACAGACTCCACTCACCCTGGACACCTCCTGTTTGAACTGTTACCGTCAAGACGGAGACTCAGATCACTGGCCACAAGAACATCTCGGCACAGGGACAGTTTCTTCCCACAGGCCATTTCCCTTCTGAACAGTTAACACACCTCACAAGGCATATGCCTTAAGTGCAATACTCCCACTGTTTAGTGCAATATCGTACAACTCAGGTTAACTTATATGTAGATTTTTTATTTATAATATTCAAAACTGTAAATATGTTCATAGTTCATAATCTGTAAATCTGAAAATGTCTATTCTGACTAAACCCAACTGTGATACTTTTATTCTCATATATTTATATTTTTATTTTTTATTCTTATAGTTTGTAGTATTATGTTTCTTGTTGTATTTTTATTTGTATATGTCCACTGGAAGCCTCAGTACCAAAACAAATTCCTTGTGTGTGCAAGCACACTTGGCAATAAAGCTCTTTCTGATTCTGATTCTAAATAGAAATATTGTGTAACATGTCAGAAAACATGTAAAGAACATTGAAAGAGGAACTCAATGCATATCAAGGCATTAAGCCAATAAGAAACTACCTAAAACGCCCTAGCAACTGCTTAGCAAAAGCTAAAAACCACACAAAACACCTTAGCAACTGCATCATAACACCTTGAAAACCATCTACAATATTGTGGCAGGGAGTTTTGTACAGTCAAATGCCACAAAAACTCTAATTTGGCTTGCAAATCTTTCTATAATGACAGCTTTGCATAATCATCGCATAATTTCCTCCCATCTCTGTCTTTCTCTCTCAATCTCACAACATCCAGTGACCAGAGAGCCATCCATGTTCAGCGGTCAATCTATGTGATGCATGTGCGTTTGTGATGCCTCTAACTGCATTCAGAGATCCAGTGACAGTAGTTTGCACGTTTGCATTAGTACTAACTGTCGTTTGAGGACTTAAAAGGGGCAGAAAAGATTACAGCCATTTGTGGAGCCCTGACGCTGTGTGGAGAGGGGTGAAGTTTAGTTTACAAAGCTTTTCAGTATGAAACAGGGCTGACAGCCCAAAAGCATGAAATTAAAAACGTCCTCAGCAATAATAAACGCAGCCTGTGAGCAGACTCACAGATTGCAGTTTACAGTACACTCACATCTAAAAGAGCTGCACACATGAATATTTATGAAGCATTGTTGAAGTCATGACTCTTTACACTCAGACGTGTGCATGACAAATACAGAAATGATTATCTCACCAGGCTGTGTTAAAGGTACACTATGTAATTTTTCGACGCCAGAGGTCGATTTTTCAAAACAAAAGCGTAGCTTGACAATTAGCTTTTATTATGCCGCAGACAACATTTTCTGCTTCTTCCGTCATATGGGGTAACAGTTTAGATACATTTGCGTGTGTTGAAAGTTATATTATAATGTTACTCTGTGCGTTCGCTACTATGTGGCTACTAGACACTTGTTACACACTGCAGTGAGCTAGATTGATATTAGGTGGTAAAACATGGTACAATGGTAAATCAAGAAAACGAGATTTAAACAATAAGACTAACTGTGTTGAGCTATATAACAATGGGTATTTTTCTGTCAATAAAGGTATCCAAACAGTTGCTCACCTGTCTAATAAAACACATAATATATTAAAGCATCTTTGGTGTTTCCATGGTTTCTACAGAATAAAACCGTAATATCGAGGGAGACGACGCACGGACAGTCCGTGTCCTGGTTAAAATCGTTTATTTCTCTGGATTTAAACATTCTTGGAAACATTTGGGATAATGTAAGTACACAAGTCATCAAAATATATAACATTGTTCTAGTGGTTTTTGGTATTTTAATCCAAAAATCTTACATATTGTGCCTTGTCACAAAGCGTACAGACAGACAACAATAGCAATAAGAACAGCAATAAAGACACCAATAATGTAACAGTCTGCATTCAGGGGGACTCGCTCCAAGGCTTAATAAGCCACCTGGATACAGGGTCCAAAATTGGGAGGTTTTGCAAAAAGTTAATTTTGGACCTTGCCTAAATGTATTCATCCAGAAATACTGTATGTCTGAAAGCACTAAAGGTCGACTAATCCAGCTCTGGGCTTCCTGATTTCCTTAAGTACATTCCTCTCATGCAGGCTGCTGCCTCTGAGGGAAAGGTTATCCTCGTTAGCCAGATTAAACCTTTAAATGCCCTGTCATGGGCTTAATCGATGGGCCACTTCATTGCCGTGCTGTATCGATCCATGTCGTCAGGGGGTCGGGCTCAGCACGGGGTTATAACACAGCAGGCAGGGATGCTGTCAGGCCCCTCTGGAGACCAAACACCCACACATCTACACGGGACGCAGGATCTGTCTGAGCTCTCCAGCCAAGGGAGAGAGGGCGAGAATGTAAAGAGACTGAGTGAGAGAGAAGAGAAAACCAAACTCAGCAGAAACCTCTCACCTTTGGCCAGAATGTTGGATGCTGAAATCTCTGCCAGCATAGCTGATAAAGCACAAAAACGAACTACCTTAAAGCAGACAGTACTGTAGATGCGGATTCAGACTGTCTATATGTTTTAAACACAAGAAAATTCCAATAATACAGTTTGTAATCTAAAACAACATATATGTCAAAAATATCAGCATCCCAGTGGGGGCCTGTACACACTTTTCTCTCTCCTGCAAGAGATCTGAAAGGTCCAGAAAAACATTCTCGATTCGTATTCACTGTCATAGCTTAACTAGTTACCTATTGCATCCTCTGTCCAGTACCTATAAAAAATTTGGAAACATTAAAATTGTTCATGTTTTTGTAAGAAGTCTCTTATGCTCACCATGATGTAATTATTTAATCAGAAATACAGTAGTAATATTGTAAAATATTACTACAATTTAAAATAATTGGTACAAAAAGATGTCAATTTAATAATGCTTTAAACAATGTAATAAATAAATTGAATAAATGCAAATAAATTATGTTCATTGAACTTTTGATTCATCAAAGTTTCCACACAAATTTCCTTTCCTAATAATAATAATAATAAATGTTCCTTGAGCAGCAAATTAGAATGATTACTGAAGGATCTTGAAGACAGAAGAAATGATGCTGAAAATAAAGCTTTGACATCACAGGAAGAAATTACATTTAAAAAAATACATTAAAAAAGAAAACAGTTCTTTTCATTTGTAATAATATTTCATAATGTTACTGTTGTTACTGTATTTTTGATTGCAGCCTTTGTGAGCACTTCTTTCAAAAACATTTTAATGTTTCCAACCTTTTGACAGGTAGTGTATCTAGAATGGTCCCTTCATGCATTTCGATTAAATATATGCAGCCTTGGAGAGCATAAGAGACTTCTTTAAAAAACATTAAAAATCTTTTCAACAGTAGTGAACTATATATATTTTTTTATATATAATGTGTATGCATGTACAAAATGTGCCTGAATCAATCAATTTCAGGGGCAATAACACACACAAAGCTCAGATCATTGAATAAATGCATTTCCTCTAGACCGCATCTAACCGTAGCTGAGCTCTTTACACAGCCAGACCCGGACTAGAGGGGCAATGCAGAGAAGAGGAACCATGTGCTGAAGAAAAAAACTCCACTGATGTGTCATTTTGCTCTTAATCAGAATATAAATGAGGAGGAGGAAGAAAAGGCTCCTGTGTGTGTCTGCTCCAGACACCTGCTCGGCTCTTAAGGAGAAAGGGATTGTGGAGGAAGTGTAAAGGAATGTGAGCACATTAAATGCTGTGAATGGAGCACTTTTCCTCCCTGAATAGACTAAAAAGCTCACTTGTGCTCTTTTCCTCTCTCGCTCAATCACTCATTCAACATCTCTCTCACCTCTGATAAAAGAACTGCAATATCATAGAACTAATGCAGGAATTCATTTACAAAGCTCTAAAATTTGACCTCATGCATATCTGGCAGTACCCAGCATAGCATTTAGTTTATTTTAACCTCTCTTGTATTAGGAGAATGAACAGCAATCAGTGAAGATGCACACACACACACACACACACACACACACACACGCACACACACACACGCACACACACACACACACATACGTACGTACGTACATGTCCTTGCGATCACAAAACAAATCACAAATCACTGATCTTATCAGATTACTTATATTATCACATTACACACTTAAATACAGGATAAAAACAAAATCATTTTGACTTTAAGCAATGGCTTTTTTATCAACTTTTTAAGGAATAGCTCATCCAAAATGTAAAACTGTTGTTGTTCAAAACACGTATGGAGATATTTATGGAGCACACAGGAAGAATATTTTATACAGTTCTTTTCCATACTACAACAAAAACAATTGCTTACATTAAAACACCTAAAAATATGAAAAATCGGCCAATAACTTATATGGTGCTGAAATAAAAATATACTACATAAATATTCTGCAAAAAATCTTCTTTTGTGTTCCCAAAAAAAAAAAAAACACACAAAGGTGAGTAAATAATGACAGAATTTCATGTGGATGCGCCAGCTCTCACATTAATCAAACATGTCCTTGTAATTGTCCTTATAATTTCAAGGTACTGTTGAGAAAAAACAGCCTTGTGTTCAAGTGCATAAGCCCAAACTGCAAGCAACAAATAAAAACATCTCACGTGTAGCAGCGCACACTATTTACCGTCAGAAGTCAGTACAAAATTTATCAGGAGCTGTAATTGATTTGACAGAAGCTGATATGTTCAGTCTATTTGTGGGACGCTGGTCTTAACTTTTCTCTCTGGATTTCCACCTTTTCTTTATTACTTCAATTTGCATTTGTCCTCGTCATGCCCTCTGATGGTAAATGAGCTGAGCCATGTCCTCAGCCCCAGTGCCTTTAATAAAATCACATCTGCATGGAAACATGAGGAGGGGATGAAAGACACGACCGTCAGGTGGACAGGCTGTCAGAGTCAGGCGTTAGAGGGGTCAACCTATCTTCATTTAGACTCAAAATAATACAGCACTTCATCTCACCTCTAACTGTCAGGGGAGGGAATGGGAAAAAGATGCTAAGCAGTATGGCGGAACCACCATGGCTCAGGACCAGAACATTTCTGTCCACTTAAGAAGTGATTTAGCATTGCTTAAGCACTGGCGCTGCCGCAGACCCCAGCCTTTGGGGGAGGATGGGTAACAACAAGCGTCCTCACGTGAGACTCAAACCCTGCAATGCGTACTCTTGTATGGGCCATGGGTCATTTATTGTGAAAGCCATTACGGTTATTAAAGTGCTTAGACAGGAAGATGAAAGGGCTGCTTGTGACTCAGAGGTGGCACAGGAGATGCTGGACTATGGCACTGACGTTCATTGAGACAGAGGAGTAGACTATAAGATGGTAAACACACTCAATCCTCTACCAACCAATCAAATGCAGCTCTGATTGCCCACCACTTGCAATAAACATTTTTATACAGCCCTACTCAATTCCATCCTACTTTGATTCTCTCTAAAATGCATCATTTGGCTCCAGCTTAATTTCATTAAAGCTCAAATTTACTTTAGTTTGTTTTTATTGTTATTATTTCGAGACGGAAAGCAATACTACAATGTTTCTCATAATGGAGTCTCCCTTAGTGCGCCCATTTCTTATAAACGCCATCACCTCCCAGACTGACAGATTGCATTGAATTTTGTCATAAATAAAAGCCCTGACAAAGAGCCATTATGAAAGGTCATTAAGACTGTGGAAAATGGAGGCCATTTCTCCAAGCGGGGGAGAGGGCGGGACGGCTCTGAGGACTGAATGAACACTTTGCTTCTAATTTTCCTCCAACAAATTCGAGCTCCAGGGTTTCCTGTCATCCCATCAGAGACCAGAGAGAGTGAAAAATGATTTTGTCTAGGCTCTGAAGCCCTTGCGCATCTGAAAAGTAAACCGAATCAGGTGTGACATCAAGTAACTGCTCTTTAACTAGTCACCCCTGCTCTAAAGGACCTGATCAAAGATGAAGAAATCGAGGATGACCAACGGATGTGTTAGAGCACTTCAAAGTCTCGGATGCAACATCAAAGTGCTTGCTTCACAAAGATACACAATTTTACATAAATACACGGAGAGTCTAACTAAAAAATGCTGAGAGTTCACCGCAGGGGCTTGTAGATTCAAATAAATAGTTGAAAAACGAAGGGAAAATGTGGAGCGCAGAATGGTTAATAATGAAGCTTAAATAGGGTGTGTAAAGCCTTGCGGGTTGTCGGATGCCACGAGGCACCCTTGAACGCGATCGTGACAGCGAGCCGGTGGAAAACATTTGTAGTGCTGATGAATTGAAGTCGTCAGAAAAAGCATCAAGGATGTGCAGTCATCAAAAAAAGGTCATTTCTTATGGATCAATCTAGCATTTCGCTTCACAGATGGTTCACAATAGCTGTACGTTCACAAAATCACAAAAAGTGATATTTCAACAAAACAATCTAAAGCCTGGTGTCTTTTGCAGTGAGACATCAGATATCTGAAATAAGTAATTTGCCAAACAAGCAACATGAATGGAAGGTACTGTGTTCACTGCGGATATGGACTGACAGATTGTTGTGTGGACAGTTTTCAGAGTTGCCCAGCACTATAACGTGTGAGACTGCACAGAGACTGCCTGCACATCCTAACCGTCCCATAATGGGGCTGAACCACTCTTTGTTTAACACCATGCCAAAACACGTTTCATCTGCTCTCTCTGTTCCTGTTTCCATCCTTTTGTCTCTCATTTTCTCCTTTACATTGCCTTTTCTCTTCTGAAAAGGCTACCTCTCTCCCTATCATTTAGCCTTTTTAATGGCTGTTGAAACATACCATTCCCAAAATTAAGATTTGCTACTTGTGAACACATCCAGAAGATTAAAGGGGTGATTACACTAGACTTTTCTATTCATATGAATGCAAAATTTGCTTGTCTAAACTGGTTTTTAGCTGGCCCAAGCTACACTGTAAAATCTAATTAGTTGGACTTAAAAAAGGTATGCAAACCGATTGCCTAAAAGAAACAAGTAAAATGAAACAGGAATAGTATGTGGTACTGACAAATGCTTAGTTAGTATAGTTCACTTACACAAGAGTTCTAGTAACTAAAAACAAACAGTAGAGAGTACTTGATAATTTACTTTAAATACAATATAATTGTTACCATTGTTGTGTTTTGCAGGCTGAATGTTGAAGTCTGTGTGACTCAAGCATGATAAAGTGATTAAATAAACCCAATTAAAAGCTTCACAAGGTGTTTAGGATATACTGTAAGTGTTAGCAACAAGATTATAAAATATCATTATTAATGACAATTAATTAATGATATTTTATAATATATCATATATCATATATATATATACATATATGACTTCTCTTCCTTTGAAACTGAATTACTGATTTCTTGTTGCATTACTGCATCATGGGAAGAAAATTACAATAGTATAAATTAAGTTCCAAGTGCCCAACCAAGGGAACAATTATCGCCACAATGGTGACTAAAACATTTTAGGAAAATCAACATCAATTTATGAAGTCAGCTTATGTTCTCTCAAAAACTACACTCAAACTACTCAACTAATCTTAACTTGGGTTTTCTGAGTAAACAAAGCATAGTACGTGAATAGTACAGATTACTAGATTTTTACAATTAAGTTAAGACATTAAGTAAAGTTAACTAAAAAGTGTTAGTTAGAATCACTGTTGGATTTTACAGTGTTCTAATTAGTAGTTACAAGCTGGTAGACCATCTAAGGCCGACAAAAAAAAAACACACACATTGAATTTTAAAGTGGTTGAGTTGGTAGCTGGTCAGCCAAATAATGACAAGCTCAGAAACCATCTGTTTCTAAGTGTGTATGTTTGTGAACGTTAGTGTGCATTTGTGCTTCATTCCCAATTGTTCTAATATCCATAGTCCTTTTTTCAACTTTAAGCTCTGTTCCAAAACCTAATGATCTACGTATTTTAAGGCATCAAAGTCTGTTCCAAAACAATTATGCAAAGATACCTTGTTTTGAGCATTTTCTAAGGTAGCATTTATAACATACTCAGTGTTTTCATCCACCTATTTTTATGCGCAGTTCTAAAAATGCACTCAATTGAGGTGGATACACTTTTTATCTGATAAGAAGACATGCGCATAAACTACGATGGAAACACATTTACAGAATAAATCCCTTATTGCACAAAAAAGAACTCATGTGATTTTGCCTCAACAGTGGTTGTGATTGGATAACTGGAATAACCAGCAGACCATTTTCATTGCACAACATCTCAACCGCTGTTTTGGTCATTCTGAAATGCCTGAGCCAATGTCTATCATCAGAATGACTTGATGATGACCTCCCAGAAGTGTCTGATTGCATTCCCTAACACCAGGCATCCGAACGCAAGATAACATGACAGCGTTTATTGTGTTTCGCCTGTGTGCTCTGAGATGCAAGTCATTTATGATATGGGGGAAAAAGCCACAGTTTCTTCCCCGATTGCAGCGACTTCCATTTTTATTACAGATATTTTGGGCCAATTTGAACACATGGGATGGAAACACTGCTTTATTCGGAAATGTTTTATGCGATTTTCCAATTTTGCACAAAAGTTAAATTCTCAACATTGGATGGAAGCATAGCTAGTGAAAGAAATCCAAGATGGAGAAATGCTATTTAGCATCAGTACAAAATTCCAATGTAATGAAAAATGAATGAATTTAAAAGCAACATGCTAGTTAACGGCAAAATCTATTAAATCAACTGCGAGTCATATGAGTCATATCATGTCATATCATGATTTCATATCAGTCACTAATGAGTTTACATACCAGTTATGATGCTGCCAACTGTAGGTATCCAACAAGGCATTTCACTAGGCTTTGGAACAGAGCTTGGTACTTGGTGCAGAGATAATGGAAAACCCACACAGAGGCTGTTCAAACCTCCTGTGAACAGGCCTGTGGGGGGTCTGTGTCTCTCACACATGCCGTAAGCAGTTTAAGGGGGGTCTTATACACACACAAAAGTAAACAGTGTGTGTGTGTGGGGGGGGGGGTCTGTGTCTCAGAGGACCTCTGTGACGAAGAGAAAAATATGCTGATATGTGGAATTTAAGGGAGGAGACAAATACAACAGCTCAGCACTTTTAGGAACCTGGATACTTCTCTGCCTCATGCTAGTGACAACAAAGCACACACACCCCTACATTATGAGACACAAAACAAACACTTACTGTATAGCCACACATCGCAATACAAATTCACATACGCTGGCCGTAGTCAGAGGTGCTCTGGGGCTGTAATAAGATTTAGTCACAGTGCTGGGTCAGTTCTCAGCCATATTGGGGTCAGAGATGTGGTTGTCACCTTGGCCCCTCATAAATAATTCAGCGTTTTAATAAAGCACCACCTCCTCTGCCCCATTCTTGCGGGCTTACAAGCCACCATTCGCGTCTCTCCCTCTGTCTTTCCCTCAACCTCGCTTTCCTTTTGTTTTGCCCTTTTTTTCTGTGACACAGACTGACAGTAGCTGTCCGTTTGTTGTGAGCAGTTGGTGTGAAAGGAGGTGTTTGATACAGCCGGCAGGATGTCACGTCATTCTCTGGCCTACCCAGTCGTTCTGCCTTTTATGCACAGCGAGAACAAAGCAAGGTGACACTTTGACAACATCGCTCGCTGTCTCCTCCATCACTCTCGCATTATCACAAAAGAAAGGAAAAGAAAGACGAACGCAGTCAGCAACTCCTCCCCTCTTTCTCCTCCATCCCCTCTCTATATTCATCTCTATTTCTCCTCTATCCTGCATGTTTGTGTGTGTTAGGTGGGGAGATAAGGACTCAGGGGCAGGATCATCAGTTCTGATGTAGTGACTCAAAGCCACATCCATCAGGACACAAAGGCCGTCAGACCCCATAATGGAAGAAAGTGTGACAAATTCGCTAATGAGCTTTACAATGTGACCTAGACAGAAATTCAGTGGCATCCACTCAGGATGAGACAGATCTATACAACTGCTAATGTAGGTAATCATGGGTAGGGTGGTGCAGTGGACAGATCTGGGCTGGAAAGCAAAAGGTTGAAGGTTCATGGTGATCCCTGTGCTTCTAATGATCTAGAACAAATTCAAATGAGCTGTAATCATGATCAAGCACATAGTAATTGACTACAATGCTAATTTCTAATTTGAAATAGGTTATAAATCACACACACACACACACACACACACACACACACACACACACACAAATTATTTAAAGGGATTAAAACCCAAAAATTACAATTCTGTCATAATTTGCTTAGCCACACCTTCATTTCTGTCTTCTGCAAAACACAAAGGAAGATATTTCGAAGAATGTTTCAACACACACAATAAAGGCATCTTGTCAAAACATCAGGATCGGACATGCCTCAATGCCTTCCACCTCTGTGTGTTCCGTATGACATTTTTCAGGTTTCAGCATTTTTCAGGTTTCTCAGTCTGAACCAACCATACAATCACATCCCACACACAATAGCTAAACTGACTGAAGATCAGTCACTGTTCTGCAAATGTCTGGGGGTTCTCAGAACACCCCAGAGCACCAGAAATAGGTGATTGTGCCTAATCTCATCTACCTTTAAATGTAATTTGAGTGACAGAAAGAGAAAGAAAGAAAGAAAGAAAGAAAGAAAGATAGAAAGAAAGATAGAAAGAAAGAAAGAAAGATAGATAGAAAGAAAGAAAGAAAGAAAGAAAGAAAGAAAGAAAGAAAGAAAGAAAGAAAGAAAGAAAGAAAGAAAGAAAGAAAAAATTATATAATTAAAAATTATATTTCACTTTTTCATTCAGCATGTGGTGTTGCCATAGCTTTAGTTATCTTCATAAATAAATTCACAGAATAAACTAAAATGTATCTATAATCACAAAATGATGTGGCACATACTGTAGCATCCGATATAGTCCATAAGGGTTTACGATGGATGGATGGATGGATGGATGGATGGATGGATGGATGGATGGATGGATGGATGGATGCTCCAGCAGATAGACCGGCAGGTGGATGGATGGATGGATGCTCCAGTAGATAGACAGGCAGGTGGATGGATGGATGGATGGATGGATGGATGGATGGATACTCCAGCAGATAGACAGGCAGGTGGATGGATGGATGGATGGATGAATGGATGGATGGATGGATGGATGGATGGATACTCCAGCAGATAGACAGGCAGGTGGATGGATGGATGGAGACAAACAGATTAATGGACCTAGATGGATGGATGGATGGATGGATGGATGGATGGATGGATAGACCGATGGATGGACAGAACGACAGATGGGTGAATGGAGACAGGCAGGCAGTTGGATGGATGGATGGATAGATGAAGACATGCAGGTACTCAGAGAGACAGATATCCAAGCAGGCAGATAGACAGATGGATGGATGAAGACAGAGAGGAAATGGATGGCTGAATGAACGCAGACCGGCAGACTAATAGGCCGACAAACAAACAGGCGGATCAACGGACGGATGGATGGATGGATGGAAATAGATAGAAACCGTCAGACTGACAGACCAACAGTTCAGTATTTTTAGTTCAGTTTGAGATGGAACCGCGAGTAGAGGGTGCATGTGAGGACAGAGACCGCCAAGGCAGTTACAGAAAGAGAAAGACAGTCATAGAGACTGTAGACAGAGAAAACAGCTGTAAGGTGACTGCAGAGCAGTGAGACAGGAACCGCCGGAGAGACAGTCAGTGCGACAGGCAGTCATCATCTGAGCAGCTGCAGGGAGAGAGAAGGTCAGATCAGTCGCAGAAAGTTACAGAGCAGCCATTTGGGAGACAGACAGGGAAAGAAGCCAGATAGAGAGGCGCCCAGGGAAGAGGTGTCGCTACACCTGGGAGACATGAACAGCCCTGTGGGTTTCTGAATTTGAATATGAATGTCTTTCCTGATTCACAACAAGGGCAGTGACAGGGGCACTTTCATCTGTGGCAAGCGCATATGTGCCTGCGCATCCTACAGTGCATTAATCACAGGGACGCCAATCCAAACACGCCGACCTTGAGGTTACAAGAAAGACATTAGGACCGTCTATCCTCTCAAAAGTGGGGGGAGAAAAAGCTTTCAAGGTAATGAAATTCTGCCATAAGTTAAATAAAACACTTGTGGGCACAGGCCAGGGTGAAAATATATATATAAAAAAAATAGATTAAATTGGATTTCTTTCTCTCCTCCACCCCCCACCCATCCTTTCTTTTAAATTAGGCTTAAGTGCGTGTGTGGCGTATTTCTTCTTTCTCAGGATAACAGCATTACGGTCCAGAATGAATAGAATCATTTCCAAACCAATTAACCTCTGACAGAACGGATGAGTGGACAGGAATGAGAGCAAGTGGGGAGAGAGAGAGAGTGCGGTGGAAAAAGAGGCTGATATCTTTTAGAAAAAAAGAAGAAAAAGGGGAACAGCTCTGCGCAAGGGGACGGAGTGAGTGACAGGGGTCTTAGATAGTGACGAGACCAGCATGACAGCGACAGTTAGACTGCGGAGTGAGGCAGACGGAGGTAGAACATCAAATGGCTGACTCCCCCCAAGTCCGTTTCCCCTCCGCCAGCCCCGGTGTGCTGCTAGCATTAGTATTTGACATTAGTGTGTGCCCTGCTCATTCTCTATGCTGAGGAGTGTTTGGCATCCAGCTGCTTTGGCTCCATTTAGTTAATTAAAGGCTCCATTTAGATCTGCAGCCTGCTGGCTATGAGCATGTCAATCAATTGCAGCTCTGTGGCTCAATGTGGGGCAGAACGACTGATCCGACATCCACCCACCCCTGTGTGTATGGCTCCATCGGCCAAAGTCTGGCCTCTCAAAGCCACCCATATTTAAGTTCAGATACATCAAAGACTGCAACTCCTTATAGTGAATGGCATGGACAGACTCTTTATTCAGGGCTGGAAGACAGAGAGTGCTGGAAAGAACATCATTAGTGATTCAGAAAATCCAATTTTAAACTTCCCAGCATTTCACATTCTTTTGCCTTTGCTTTAAACCCCAGTAGATCTGGACACTGTTGCCATACAAACATTGTACCAGTTTGAAGTTTCTGACATCCAAATCTTCAAATGTCCTTCTATAAATTGCCACAATGCCTTTCTGGAGTTATTCCAGGCCATTACATTAGGTAGGGGTACGAGCAAATGTACAGTAGTTGATCGATAAAACACATTTCTAGTAGCAGCCCATAAGTAAAATTAATTAAGCACTTACTCTCCATTCTCGAGAGAGTGGTCTTTCATTTTCATTCCTCTTTTTTTATTTTTTGTCCTCTCTGCTGCTGATTGTGGTTGGGTTATGTGATTAGTTACAGGCTACGGTCTTAAGCAGGGGGGGGGGGGTCAAGGTTTGGCTGTTTAGCATGGGTAGTTAGCCACTGAAGGCAAATGCCGTAACTACATCATTATGTGGGCAAAAATAATTTTTCTCCTCTGACGGCCATTCAAAAGTAGTAAAAATATTATATTATTAACTATAAAATATACAGCACCAACTTAAAACATAAAAAAAAATTGAATATATTTTTTTCTTTCACTGTGATAAAAAAGTGGCAGTGGTGCCCCTTTCACATATACAGTCTTTACTGGTAAAATACCGGTAAGAGATTATGTGTGAACAGGACCTTTTCAAAAATACCAGTAAATTGGTTCCGGCAAGTTACCTGTAAAGGAAGTTGTAACATTACAGGTAAATTTGTATTTTACAGTAAAATTACATAAAATGCTATGTTAAACCATGTGCAGTTTTTCACCATTCATTTAGGTTTTTACTGTATAGTTTGTAAGAAAAAAAAGAAAAAAAAAAGAAAAAAAAATATATATATATATAATCCCGTAACAATGGCATGTTCTACAGAAACAAAAGAAAAAATTTCTTCTTTGGTATTCTGCAGAAGAAAGAAAGTCAGGTTTGGAATAACATACGGGTGAGTAAATGAGGACTATATTCCCTGTCTGCTTCCTTTGACGTCAGAACAATCATTGTGCTGCCATCAACTAATCAAAATGTCATTTTGATGCAGAGTGATTAATGGCATGGCATTTATGGCTCAGTTGATTGACTCAAAACAGTGTCCAAAACTTAGTGCCCAAGCCAAAGATGGCATTAGCATTTGAAAATGACACTGGAAATATGCTTTCACCTTTTTCCATATCAACTCAATATCTCCCTTTGAAGGGCAAGAGGTTCTGTACAAAAATCTATGCGGGCAACTACCAGTGACAGGGTGTTTTTGCAAAAAGATTGAAGGCATCCAGGAGGACCAGGTCTTCTTTTCTCTCTGTATTTAAAAAGGTGTACACCCTGCCAGGTCTATAATGAGGCTGCTCTCGGATTCCAAAGTTGTCACGGTAGATGTATTTTCTGGTCTCTTCTAGTCTCGTGTTTATGTTTGTTGTATGATTGCACGTGCGTATGGGCGTGAATGATTGGCACTCCTGATCCGCTCCAGCTGATCATCATTTCATCACCAGCTGTACGCAATCTCATCACCCTATATATTCTTACTGCTGTTTCCTCATCATTGTCAGATCGTTTGTCTTGATGTCCTCGGTGTTGGTGTTCCTGTATCCTGTCCTGCCCGATTTTCCAGTTCTTCGTTGTCTTCACCATCATCGTCTTCGTCACCGTGTCGTGTGGGTTTGAGTCTTCGCTGTCTTCACCTCTTCACCTCACCCCACCACGGATCCTGATCATCTAGTCCCTGCGTCACTCACCATCGGCTGCACTGTGTTTGTTCCCGTGTTATTCTGACTTTGTTCTATAATAAACGAGTAACTCGCTTTTGCTTCCAGTATTCCTTGCAGCAGACATGACAGAACGATCTGACCGTCAAATGGAAGCAGCGAGCGCATCACCCTCGTCACTGGAGGAGTTTATCCACCACAGCATTCGGCGAATGGACGCCCAAGAGAGAGAGATCGGCGACACGGGTCGCGCAGTGCAAGCCTTAGTGACGCAGGTGTCCGAGCTCACCCGGCAGCTCCAACACCTGCATGTTCCCACTGCGCCGCCCACACCGGCCGTTCCCCCTACACCACCAGACAACCCATCCCAGTCAGAACCACGCTTACCTGTACCCGAGGCTTATGGAGGAGATCCCAATCATTGCAGAGCATTCATTACCCGATGTTCTATGCACTTCACACTGCAACCTCGCACGTTTAATACAGAACAAGCCAAAGTGGCCTTCACGCTAACCCTGCTGACTGGGAGAGCGGCTTTATGGGGGACGGCGGTGTGGGAAAACCAAAACCCATGCTGCGCCTCGTTCCAGACCCTCGCCGCCGAAATGAGGAAGGTGTTTGACCGGGCTGCTTCAGGACGTGAGGCAGCCCGAACTCTGGCGGAGCTCAGACAGGGAGGAAGATCTGTTTCTGATTTTTCGATCGAGTTTCGGACCTTGGCGGCGGAGTGCGGCTGGAACGAGGAGGCGCAGTGGGACATGTTCCTGCATGGGCTGGCTGATCACGTCCAGAAGGAGATCTACGCCCTGGACCTACCCACCACCCTTAATGGACTTATCGATCTGGCGCTGCGGGTGGACGCTCGTTTGTCCAGGGTCGAACGTCGAGCCCAGTCCACCCGTACCCTCGTAGGCATCGAGGTTCCTCGGTCCAGTGGCAGGGACGTGGTAAGCCCCAACTATGATCCGGAGCCCATGCAGGTGGGTCGAGCTCGGCTTTCCCGGGAGGAGAGGGAGAGGCGGAGGTCCCAGGGCCTTTGTCTCTATTGTGGAGGATCAGGACATTTTGCCCACAACTGCCCAGTAAAAGGCCCAGCCCGGTAGTAAACTTGAGGCTACTATCGGGTGGGATCTCCGCCAGGAAGACCTCATCAGCTGTGACATCTACCTCCACCCTTCTCCCGGTAAGACTTAGATGGTCAGTCCACCAGCACGACTGTCACGCACTACTGGACTCAGGCGCCGAAGGTAATTTTATGGACTACAATTTCGCTCAAAGATTTCAGATTCCTTGCAAACCACTCACTCACAAGATCTCTGTTCACGCACTCAACGGACAAGAATTACCCACCATCTCCCTCTCCACTGAGGACGTCACCCTCATCACCTCTGGCAACCATTCCGAGACTATTTCATTTTATATCATGGACTCACCCCTGTCACCTGTTGTCCTGGGACACCCTTGGCTCATCCAACACAATCCCCGAGTGGACTGGCATCACAAGTCCGTGCTGGAGTGGAGCAAGGAGTGTCATAAGTCTTGTCTTGTGTCTGCTTGTTCGTCTGTGCCTATGTCTGTGTTACAGGAGGAAGCAGGGGATCTATCTAACGTGCCCGTGGAGTACCTGGACCTGAAGGAAGTGTTCAGTAAGTCTCGTGCTGCTTCTCTACCTCCGCATCGTCCTTACGACTGTGCTATAGATTTACTGCCAGGTAAGTCTCCGCCTAAAGGCAAGATATATGCTCTCTCTATTCCGGAGAGAGAGGCTATGGAGAAATACATTTCTGATTCTCTAGCAACCAAGTTCATCCGTCCTTCCTCTTCTCCAGCGGGGGCGGGGTTCTTTTTTGTGGGGAAGAAGGACGGCTCTCTGCGACCTTGTATTGACTACCGGGGGCTGAACAACATCACGGTAAAGAATACTTATCCTTTGCCGTTGATGTCTTCAGCTTTCGAGAGATTACAGGGAGCGTCCATCTTCACAAGATTGGACTTGCGTAACGCTTATCATTTGGTTCGCATTAGGGAGGGGGATGAGTGGAAAACGGCTTTTAACACCCCCAGGGGGCACTTTGAATACTTGGTCATGCCGTTCGGACTGTCCAACTCCCCAGCGGTTTTCCAAGCACTGGTCAATGACGTGTTGCGAGATATGATCGATCAGTTCATATATGTCTACCTGGATGACATATTGATTTTTTCCTCTTCTCTCCAGGAACATGTGCAACACGTTCGACGAGTGCTTCAGAGGTTGCTAGAGAATGGGCTTTTTGTCAAGGCGGAGAAATGCGACTTTCATGCACAGTCTGTCCCTTTCTTAGGTTACATTGTGTCGTCTGAAGGAATGCGTATGGACCCTGAGAAGATTAAGGCTGTGGTGGAGTGGCCAAACCCAGATTCCCGCAAGGCCCTGCAGAGGTTTCTGGGGTTCGCCAACTTCTACCGGCGTTTTATTCGCAACTTCAGCCAACTAGTCGCACCTCTGACTGCCTTGACCTCCCCCAGAACTACGTTCAGGTGGTCGGACGCAGCCGAAGCTGCGTTCACTAAACTGAAAGGCCGCTTTGTTTCAGCCCCCATCCTGGTAGCCCCTGATTCTTCACGTCAGTTCGTGGTGGAGGTCGACGCGTCAGAGGTGGGAGTAGGGGCAGTGCTGTCCCAACGTTCTCCTGTGGACGACAAAATGCACCCTTGCGCGTTTTTTTCACATCGACTATCACCCACCGAACGTAATTACGACATTGGTAACAGAGAGTTGTTGGCTGTTAAGTTAGCGTTGGAGGAATGGCGCCACTGGTTAGAAGGGTCGGGGGTACCTTTTATCGTCTGGACCAATCATAAGAACCTCGAATACATTAGAACCGCTAAAAGATTGAACTCCAGGCAGGCTCGGTGGGCTCTGTTTTTCGGTCGTTTTGATTTTTCCTTGTCCTATCGGCCGGGGTCTAAGAACATCAAACCCGACGCACTATCTCGTATATTTGATTTTTCCGAGCGCCCGTCTACTCCCGAGTGTATTTTGCCTGAAACCCTATTTGTTTCAACACTCACATGGGAGATCGAATCGAGGGTCACTAAAGCCCTAGAAGGGGTAACGCCTCCGCCCGGTTGCCCACCGAACCGATTGTTTGTGCCGGAGGGATTACGGTCTGACGTTATTCAGTGGGGTCATGGTTCCAACGTGGCTTGCCATCCAGGAGTCAGTCGGACTAAGTTTTTAGTTAAGCAACGATTCTGGTGGCCACTTATGGCTCGCGACATTCACAGTTTTGTTTTGGCTTGCTCGGTTTGTGCCACTGGTAAGACTTCCAATCGACCTCCAGACGGGTTACTCCAGCCACTGCCGGTCCCCTCGAGACCCTGGTCCCATATCGCTCTAGATTTTGTTACCGCCCTCCCACCCTCTCAGGGTAACACAGTGGTTTTAACTGTGGTGGACCGGTTCTCGAAGGCGGCCCACTTTGTTCCCTTACCCAAATTACCCTCAGCTAAGGAGACGGCGGTGGCAGTCGTAGATCACGTCTTTCGGTTACATGGCCTCCCGACAGACGTGGTTTCCGACAGGGGTCCCCAGTTTGTGTCCAAATTTTGGCAAGAGTTTTGTAGATTACTGGGGGCGACGGTTAGTTTGTCCTCTGGGTTTCACCCCCAGAGCAATGGTCAAACCGAGAGAGCCAACCAGGATTTGGAGAGAGTGTTGCGATGTTTGGTCTCCAAGAATCCTTCCTCGTGGAGCCAACAACTTCCTATGGTTGAGTACGCGCACAACACGTTACCAGTATCGGCTACGGGCCTATCTCCGTTTGAGGGTAGTGTAGGTTACCAGCCACCTTTATTTCCCAGTCTGGAATCCGAGGTTGCGGTCCCCTCCGCCCACGCCTTCGTCCAGAGGTGTCACCGCACCTGGACTAGAGCCCGAGAGACTCTACTCCAGGTGGGGGCGCGCACCAAGGCCAAGGCCGATCGCCACCGGTCAAGGCCTCCCGTATACGTCGTTGGTCAAAAAGTGTGGCTTTCTACTAAGAATATTCCTCTCCGTACCGTGTCTAATAAACTAGCACCCAAATTCATTGGCCCGTTTACTGTCACTAAGATCCTTAGCCCGGTGGCAGTCCGCCTCAAATTACCTCCAGCGTACAGGAGGGTTCATTCCGTGTTTCATGTCTCCAAAATTAAACCCGTATTTCATTCACACATTAACCCGCCCGTCCCGGTCCCTCCTCCACCGCGGCTCGTAGATGGAGAGACCACATATTCGGTCAATCGTATTCTGGACTCTAGGCGGAGGGGACGCGGATTTCAGTACTTGGTGGACTGGGAGGGTTACGGTCCGGAGGAGAGAAGTTGGGTTCCTGCTAGAGACATCCTGGATCACTCCCTTATCGATGATTACAATCGACAGGTAAGGGTGTCTGGGAACGCCAGGAGGCGTTCTTAGAGGGAGGGGTACTGTCACGGTAGATGTATTTTCTGGTCTCTTCTAGTCTCGTGTTTATGTTTGTTGTATGATTGCACGTGCGTATGGGCGTGAATGATTGGCACTCCTGATCCGCTCCAGCTGATCATCATTTCATCACCAGCTGTACGCAATCTCATCACCCTATATATTCTTACTGCTGTTTCCTCATCATTGTCAGATCGTTTGTCTTGATGTCCTCGGTGTTGGTGTTCCTGTATCCTGTCCTGCCCGATTTTCCAGTTCTTCGTTGTCTTCACCATCATCGTCTTCGTCACCGTGTCGTGTGGGTTTGAGTCTTCGCTGTCTTCACCTCTTCACCTCACCCCACCACGGATCCTGATCATCTAGTCCCTGCGTCACTCACCATCGGCTGCACTGTGTTTGTTCCCGTGTTATTCTGACTTTGTTCTATAATAAACGAGTAACTCGCTTTTGCTTCCAGTATTCCTTGCAGCAGACATGACAAAAGTGGACTGTGGGATTAACTCCTGAGAGTAATGCTTCTCCTTGGATGGGTCATATAGCTGTCAGGAGAGGGTCTGTGCTCACATAAGGTACCGCCCATTAAAATGCTAATGTGCAGATGGAAATAAAATAGAAGGGAAATAAAAAACACCCCACCTCAGCGCTGTGTCTGCAGTGTTACACACACTAATACACTTACGCATACAGGTCTTCTCCTCCCCCTCCTCATGGCATAATTCAATCAGGGGATTGAATGAATGAGATCGCTTACCCTGTCCATTTCCTAAAGTACTTGATCAGATTAATTGATTCAAAGTCCCCCCCCTCACTCCACTCCACTCCACTCCCCCTCCCCAGTCAGTAGCATGATAGCAAGTTTATATTGATGTTTGCTATGAAATGCTTCTTCAATTTTACACCCATGTCACAACTCTTGGCAAAAAATTTACAACATAGGACAGAATAAAAATAGAACACAGAGAAGGATGGATGTATGGATGGATGTATGGATGGATGGATGGATGGATGGATGGATGGATGGGTTAATCAATGGATGGAGAACCTGTTCTTAGTCAGAAGAGTCTGTGGTTTGAATCATGAATCAAAAGACTCTTCTGAGCTAGTTTATTTGATTGAACCTCTTATAAAGGCTCAAAAAGTATAATGACTCAATGACTGAATCAGTTCTTGACTTGTACACAAGTCATTCACAAAACAAACCATAGGGAACCCGACTTGTTAAGTAGAAACAGAAACAGAATCATTAAATTCCTCAAAAGCCTGTTTAGAACAACACACGTTTGGCACAAAAAAAATCTGTCAATTCAGTTACAAATCCTATTGGTTGGCCAGTATTTATCACAAGTTCAATGGCAAAGAGATTAGAACACCTCTTTGTAAAAGAATTGTCACATTCACAGCACGCCAATTTTCATGTCAGTCTGAACAGATGCATTAACAGCATTAACATTCATTCAAATTAAAATGTATTGCACTGAATTTTCACACTGAATATTCGTCTTGGTGTGAAACAGGCATTAGCCTAAAGCTAGTTCACAATGCCCCAAACCAACACCAAAATCCAGTGATTGCTAGCTGTTTTTAAATCAGTATGTTAATTGTCTTTCCTTTTGTTGCAGTCTGTTATAACATGTTCAATTGTTGTTTGTTGAGTTTAGGGAAGTTTGAGAAGTCTTTTCTGAGAAGAGAATTTTCCAAAAATGCTGAAGTAATCTGATTTAATTGCTAATCATTGCCATGGCAATGAGGTAAGCATCCTTGACTCCATAGAAACAAATGAATAGAAGTTCATACTCAGCTATATTTTTTTTGTAGTGAATGTATTCAAGCATTTCATTTTTTTTAAGTACAGAAAACAAAATATGGGCTCATGTATTTAGCATTAAACATATTTGATCACTAAAGCGCTTAATCTACGATCTCTTTCTTTGCAGTTTGCATTTAGATGCGAACAGCATGTAGAAACACTTTTTTGGGGGAGGACTGGCCAGATTCTCATCCCTATCAGTGACCAGGTCATCAGATCTTTCTCTCCTCTCTCTCTCTCTCTCTCTCTCTCTCTCTCTCGATCCCTGAAAAAGCACCATAAAATTGATGGACTGTTCTGATAGCAACAGGGCCAAAAGCGAGAGATGCACAAACACACAGAGAGAGAAAAAGAGTGAGAGAGAGACCTCCTGCTTACTGTTATCAGTCTACCGCACATGTTCTTAACACACCACATGTCAAAGCTTTAACTGCAGAGACAGCACGAGAGAATTCTGAGGACTCTAAAAATATCAGTTCTCTACTTCACATCCCTGTGCATTCAAACACTGCCCTTGACATTTAAACAGCAGCGTCTGTCCTCATACATCAATACACACACACATACATCTCCTGCCTGAATACACACATCTGAAGGCTCACACATGAGCAAAAGTTTCAAACTCAATGTTTAAAGATGCAAACGCACACAGTAATAACCAACTCGAAGGGGCCTTCTAAAGGATCATGTTTACCATGAAGCAGAAAGACAGGGAGGTACATTGGAGAGTAGAAGGGGAAACACTTTGAAACGCCTGCAGGAATCCACTGCTGCTCCCTGCTGCACAGAGAGGGGGATACACACTCAACAGAGGACATGAGACGAGATGAGATGACACGAGATACAGATACAGATGTTAAAAAGCATTGGATACATCATCTTTGGCCATCACAAAGGTCAATTCTTACAAATTCATTCACTCTTTTTCACTTGTTGGTTTTGAAAAACTTTTATACAATTTTAAAGAAAAGTTTAAAGTTAATAACTCTAAATGTCATTTGGTGTAACCATAAAAAAATGTAACATTTTCAAACAGAGCACATATCTTAACAATTTTTTTAAATATATTTAAATATATTTTCCAAGGTAAAAAAAAATTTAATTATTTATTCATAAACATCATTATATAAATATCCAGATTTTGAAGTCACACCACATGACATTTTACATCTTAAACATACCTTGCAGACCCCACTGGACTTTTCCTTCATTTTTAAAAAGTGTTACCTTCATCTCATGGGCATGAGACTCTGTATCTTTTCCTAAATAATCTATCTAAACACGCACAAAAAATATGGGCTTGATTTGGTTGTTCTAAAGGTGTGTAAAAAAATGTTTTATCGTTTAAGGTGTTTCCGTTTAAGTGGAACAAACTTTCTATCTCACACACACACACACACACACACACACACACACACACACACACACACACACACACACACACACACACACACACACACACACACACACACACACACACTTTCATAAATCTGAAAATTTCTACATTTAAATCAAGGTCTGGTCCTAGAGCATAAACACAAAGTAGAACGAAGTTTCTATCTCATATAGACACACACACACACACACACACACACACACACACACACACACACACACACACACACACACACACACACACAGTAACAGAGAGCATTTTTATAGAAATTGCCAAATAAAATCAACAAAACTGTCATATATCTGCAGGGTTTCTGCAGGTTTCAGTAAGTCAAATTTAAGACCTTTTTAAGACATTTTAAGACCATTAAGATTGAAATTTAAGACCTAGACGACGCATTATCCAAGTTAGATAGATAGTTACCTCAGGATCATTAGAGTATCTATCTATCTATCTATCTATCTATCTATCTATCTATCTATCTATCTATCTATCTATCTATCTATGTGTGTGTGTGAGCGAAGGAGAGGTAGATATTTTTTTAATATAAAATTGTACTTTTGCATATTATACTGTAAAAACACAATTATTGTTGATTTTAGTTGATCATAGTTGATCATAACTAGAGAGGAAATGATGAGATGATTAAAGTGACCAAAATTATCAAGGTTATCACAGAATCCTGTTCAAAAAGTACTAATACTACAGAATGAAGTCAATTCAACTAGTTTTATGTCGAAAAACAGCAAATCAATTGATTAGCATCAATATGCACTTTTTGTTTACATAAACATTAAAATACCATTAAAAATGATGGCTAGATTTTAAAAGAGTGTCTTGCAACATGTCATCTACTAACATGTACAAGTTCAAATAAAGTTTTGACAAAAAAAGGTTTTATACAAAGATAAACCTCATATTTCAGCCTTTAAATATTTTTTTAAAAATATAAATTACTGACATTTACACATTAGCTTATATTTATTAGTAGTGTTTGGGTGAACCCCTCATCCTTCATGTTGACGGAGCTTTCAATGTTGTTATGGAAACGGGTGATTGGTTGGTTCCTGTCACATGACCTGCGGTGCGTGCATTTGCGGCATTCTGAAAAGTTTAGATTTTTTCCATCTCGTTGCGCCTGGTAAAAAAAATTAACGCGTCGCTTCAATTATGCTTGCCGCGCGCCTATACTTGAACAAACTTGAGCGCGGAAAAGACGCGATATGTGAACTGCCTCTGGCGAGCTAGCTCATATCAAGCCACGAGCTACTGGAGCACGCGAGCGACGTGTTGGAGACCCCTGCTCTAGAGCTCCGCTTTGTAGGCTACAACTCGATACTTTTTTGCTACTTTGTAATAACTTTCTGCGGCCAGCGTTTCTGGAAATGAACGAGGGTAAACAGTTTTTTAAACCTGACTAAATGAAATTTAAGACCTAGGATGAAAATCTGGCCGTTTGTAAGACTTTTTAAGGCCTTAAATTTAAAGTCCAGAATTTTAGACTTTTTAAGACCCCGCGGAAACCCTGATCTGAAAAATTTCCATAAATAAATGAATGAGTAATACTAGAGCACACACTCTAGTGTTTGTGCAGAGTGACCTAGAGTTGTGTTTTTTTTATAACAACTCTAGGTCCTATTTGTTGTTCTGTGTACCCTTCACTCCTGTTCATTACAGTTTATTGGTGTTGTTGTTTTGTATTATATTGGTTTTATTTACTTTTTTAAATTCATCTCTTGTTCTAAAAAAATAAACCATTTGTGATAAATAATTTTCTGAAATAAATAGTATGCGATTACAGTCATGTCTTTTAGTGGTGACTTGTATTTCTGCAAATTTATGTATAATAATTTGCAAAAGCAGTAGGC
This sequence comes from Gila orcuttii, assembly GCA_026230005.1. NCBI lineage: Eukaryota > Metazoa > Chordata > Actinopteri > Cypriniformes > Leuciscidae > Gila > Gila orcuttii. The sequence continues at coordinate 35,857,240 of JAPDVR010000013.1, read as the reverse complement.
TATTGCAATATTCTGCAGTACCTCGAGTCAGTTCACGTAGTTTAACAGTGTAGCGCTTCTGTGTTGTACGTCACACGCATCACACACATGACCAGCGTCGGCCAATAGTGAGCCTACGTGTGACGTACAACACAGAAGCACTACACTGTTAAACTACGTGAACTGACTCGAGGCCCACAGAGAAGGAAATGAATAGTTGAAATAAAGTCGTTATTTTAGTTTGTTTTTATGCGCACAAAAAGTATTCTCGTCGCTTGATAAACTTAAGATTGAACCACTGTAGTCACTTGGACTATTTTAACGATGTCTTTAATAACTTTTCGGGGCTGGCAAGTTTCAATCCCTTAGAAGCCTAACTTATGAGTGATCCAGCTCTCAGATTTAATCAAAAATATCTTAATTTGTGTTCTGAAGATGAACGAAAGTCTTACAGGGTTGGAACAACATGAGGGTGAGTAATTACTGACAGAATTTTCATTTTTGGGTGAACTATCCCTTTCATAAACATCAGTCTCATTCTTCAATGAATCAGTCGTTTGAACGAATTGTTTGTTTGAATGAATGAATCAATGACTCACTCATTAAAAGTAGTATCATTCTTTCCAATGTTTCTTATTTGTATATTTAAAACAATTTCATAACATTATTTAATGCAATTGTAATTTTTCAGTGTAAATTATTTAATTTGATCAGCCCTACCCAGGGTAACAGTCCTATAGTGTCTTATTATTCTAAATAATTGAATTTATTGATCAAATTTAGGAATTTAAAATGAAAGATGAAGCATACATTTAATAAGATTGGGGGAGAGGATGCCCTTTAAAGGTGCAGATATTACAATATGCACTTATGCAGATTTAAATATATCAAAGCTGATTGAACACTGATGAGAATATTGCTTCAGAATAAATTATATTTAACACACACACAAAAAAAATCTATACAAGCAACTTTTTTACTCGGACAAGTGAATGACATTTACTTGTCGAAAGGACAAGCACATGAAAAGGCTTAATGTCGAGCTCTGCAAATTGCATTTTTTCTTGTGTATTTTTTAAATAAATGAATAGAGTGTTGTATCATTGACCCAATGACAGATCTGCAGTGTGTTGGTCTGACATCACATGATTAAACCAACTAGAAGAAAACAAGACTTTATTACTGCTTTCTCTCCCTCTATTTTAGACAGATTGATCTGGTCACCTCATCTTAAACTATTGCCCCAAGGGTTCCTCTGTGCTAACACTTCACATAATAAACCAGCCTATCATATGCACATGTGCTGCTACCACTTACACTAACCTAAACCTAATGAAACACTTACAAATGCTCTCAGCCTCAGCATGACCTCTAGGTGACCCCTTATATCACAGGGGTCGATGGGGGCATGATTTTACTCATGGATACGTGTTTTATATTTATGGAGCGAAGGCGTGTAAATACTGCGCGTGAAAAGCAGAATCAAATCAACGGCAGCATGAGAAGGAAAATCAATAAGCATTACAGATGCATTAGATGTGACAGCTACAATTTCATACACCACTTCCTGTCGGCTCCCAGCAATTTCATAACAACACAAAGAAAAAGAGACAGTATTTTTTCAAAACATAGGAAAATTCATTTTGAAATTTGCTTTTAATAATTCATGCAGAGGCTTTGAGTTTTTCAACCTGGAAAAAGAGAAATACTCATGAAGGAGTGAGAGGTGAACGTCTGTTTTTTGTAAGTTGTGCTTGTCAGGGTCTGTTCTGATCCCTCTGAATTACAGCGAACACAGCAGGTTAACACTGATAACACTACTGCCGACCTTCATGAAATAAACACAATGTCTAACCTGCAGGCACACACAGACTAGTAACAGTCCACTATTAGGTCAACCAGCCACAAGCTGTAAGACTGCATTACAGTGGGGACAATGAACATCCCTCTGATTGATCAGAGCTCTTTCACATTTGTTTTCCAATCAAGATGGGGATCGTTCAAAAGTTTGGGGTCAGTTCGATTTTTTTATGCTTTTGAAAAAGTCTCTAATGCTTGCCATGCATTTAATGGATGAAAAAAAGTAAAAAATAAAACTGTGAAATATTATTACTATTGCTGTACAATTGATTAATCGCGATTAATCACATCTAACATAAAAGTTTTTGTTTTGTGTGGGTATGTGTATGTCTATATATGCACAGCCATACACACACACACAGACATGTAATTTACATATAAATATAATAAAATATACACACACATATATTATGTAAACAAATACATTTATGTTAGATGTGATTAATAGTGATTAATCGATTTGACAGCACTAATTATTACAATTCAAAATTTTCTATTTTTGCACATTTTAAAATGTAATTTATTCCTGTAATGACAAAGCTGTAATTCCAGCATCATTAATCCAGTCTTCAGTGACACATGATCGTTCAGAAATCATTCTAATTACGCTGATTAGTGCTCAAATAACATTTCTTATAATTATAAATGTTATCATAAACAGTTGTGCTGCTTACCATTTTTGTGGAAACCATGATAAAAAAAATCAGGATTCTTTGAATAATAGAAAGTTCAAAAGTACAGCATTTATTTGAAACAGCGATCCTTTGCAAAATTACAGTGCATGTATCACTTTTGGTCAATTTAATACATCCTTACTGAATGAAAGATTTTTTTAAAAATCGTACTGACCCTAACCTTATAGTGTATATTAAAGGTGTGATACGTGATCTGGGAAATGCTAACTTTAGCCTGCTAGCATTGTAAACATGATCCCACCCTACCTGCAAATCGCTGTCCAAATCACGCCTCCTCCAAAACACATGAACCCGCACAGACCAGAAGGGAGACGACCAGAGACAACGTTACTGGACTACATCATGTGTCATTCACCGTTTACAGTGAGAGGAGAAACAGAAGCGCTTGCTTGCATACATAAGTATGTGATTGTGAAATGACTCCAGTTCAGAAGTTGACAGAGGAAAGAATGCACTGTATTTCAGCTTCAGTCATATGTGATTTCAGGGCAGAGCAGCAACACAGTCGAATCTCACTGAATTATCTGCATAGGGCATAGTCAGCAGTGCATAAAACTGTACTGTCAAACATGAAATGTAGATACTTGCCACTTGTTGTCGTTTCAGAAGGAAAGTTAGGTTGTTTGCCTGCCATTCCTGCTCTGTCTGAACAACGTACATAGACCGATTAACATAGTGATTGCTATCAGGATATGACGAGACTTTCAACCAGTATAACAAAAAACAATTCTTTAGAGAATCACCTATTGCACCTTTAAAATGCAATTCATAAAGTGACTTGAAAACACCTCTTCTGTGATAAAATGATGAATTACTAATTGAATTAGTGAAAAGAAATGAATTTTTCATTGTCATTTGCTAGAAATTTTTTTCACAAAACTGCTTATTCATATTTTACTTCTACAAAATCAAGGGCATGTGGTCCAACAAAAAAGCAGAAACAAAAAAGGAAATGTTCTCATAGAGAGGATCCTCTCATGACTGTGTCTCAAGGTAAATGAGTCAAGGCAAGTTCAGTTCATGTAGTAAAAAGAGCACTAGTCATATTTGACAGTTTGTTGCTTTAGTACAATATGTATTGAGAAAAGTGATACTCAAGTCAAATGTAATTGAATCATTCAAGAAAGTGGCATCTAAAAGAAGAAATCAGCTATGTTGTTTAATGTGTGAATTTTAGAAGGTGTGTCTGAATATTTCAATAGAGATACATATCGTACTAGAAAGACAACAGAAGCACAAGTCAAGTTTTATCTACCTTCCATGCAATGCGGTTGCCTTTAGAATCATGTTCCAGGGCGATGGGAAAGTCTCCACGCTCGTAGAACTTACGGAAGGCCGTGGGTTTAGCTGGCCTCTCTCTGAAAGCCCCTGCAGCCGGAGGGCCCACCACCTATAGAACACACAGAGAAAGAAAGCCTGTCAGATACTGTGTCATCAGAGGGAATGGCAGTCCTAAAACCATCACAGAAAATGAAATGTGTTTGATCCTCTTTCATCCCAATGTAAATCTGCTTTCTTTCTGATGTCGGAGGAAGCATTTATCTGTTTTATAGCGACAAACAACAAACCATAAATTATTCACGATGCCTGCCTCATAAAATACAGTCTACCAGATCACACAAAGTATGTATTAGCAGCATAAATAAACTGATGTATTCGCCACAACATACGGGATACTGAGTACGTGACAAGCTAAAGAAAATGAAATAAGAGATGTTTATTCAGGAACAGTTGAACTCATGAAGGCCCCTGCAGTGAGAATGTGGCAGCCCGGGGCTTTGCTCCAGGCCTTGGCGTTAAACTCTGACTTCATCTGAATAAAATCATGTAGCAAGTCACACATTGGTGCTGTTTTGCTTAATTGCAATGGATGTTCAAATTTAAATTAATGCATTAAGCTAATAGTTACCAATGCAAATATGCTAATGTGTTTATATGAGAATCATGCTCTTGGCACATTCATGCATCTGTGGCCACAAACAAACTTTTGCAGAAGGGAATCGAGTTGTCTGAATGAAATATTCTTCGATTTCATGTGACGTCACACAGTTGTGCGGCCGCCATTTGTAGGACCGAATTGCAACATGCCGTCTATCTGCTGTGCTGTAAACTGTGATAACAGCAAATTACAAAGAAATGTTGAGAAATTAACGTTGACCTGGAAATTTAAATAAAAGAAAAATGAGCAAATGACAGGTTAGCTAGCTAAATTAAAACATGTAGCCCTAGTTTACAATTGGAACACGTATAAGTTAATACACCGGCGACGCTCTCAAGGCAGGGGCGTAATTTACGGGTGGGACATGTCCCCATCACTTTTTGCTAGGGTTGATATTGTCCCCACCACTTTTTAAACATATCGCGGTACGGATGTACCAATACAAATAAATAAAATATCTCCAGTTAACTTGCAGAGCATTCATTTCGTTCGTTTGTTAAATAAGAGGTGATCTAGCACGCTGAAATATGTTGTTTTTGAAATCAAGTGATCAAAGTGCTCGTTGACTCAGTGGTGCAGATACAGTGTTCTCTTGTGACTCGCGCACACCGCACAGGCTTCACACGACGCGTGCTTTAATCCGTTTCGAAGACTCTCTATAGTACCAGTGAAATCACAAAATGAAGACACAAATGTGTCCCTGCTTGATATACAACCACTGATAAACATAATCGGGTTTAATAAGGGGGAAAAACTATATGTCCCACCCGTAAATTACGCCCCTTCCTTCAGAGCTTCGCCGGTGTATGGAGAGGGATTGTGGACGAGGTAGATATAAATGTCAGCAAATGTAAAATTTGGCAAGTTTTTACTAGACTTTAATGGAGTCAGCAGTTCGTTTAACAGTAAATACGGATCTATGCCTAAAGTATCTATTTTATTTAAATACCGTTGCTTTTCGTCTATAGTGAGATGTGCTATTTTAGTGTGTGACATCTTTCCGATCACCAAGGAGAAGTTACGCAATTTAACGCAAAGGTGCATCCTAAAGATGGCGGCCACAACAAAGTCACGTGACTGAAACTCATGAATAGGAGTTGAATAGGAGTCTCCCGAATTTGTGATTGATATATTCTTGCTGTAAACATGAATTACAAATGCCAGCTCTTTAACAATTAGCTGGTTGAGCTCATTGAATCAGTGAAATGAACTTGAAAACGAACCAAAAAAGCAGCTTTTGCTTACGCAAAATCCCAGATTAAAGGAACTCTAATTTAAATTACTGGATTTCACCCGCAAAAATTGAGCAAACGACAGTAACTGACCGCACCTTTAGGGGGCATTCACACAGGATGGATTTTCCATAGTTTCTTCTATGTAAACATCTTGCATAAAAGCAAAAACATGTTCTGTGTGAATGGCCCTTTAGACTATTCTTTGCAAATTGGATCAAGTGATTCATTGAAGAGATCAGATAACGATTAATTTACTGTACTTCTCTCAGGAACTTTCATGAACGCTTTGAGATTGCATGGATTTCTTTTGAAATGACTGGATTTCAGCTGTGAAAATTCAGTGATCACCAGTAAATATGAATACCCATGTTTGACCATTGCTCTTGTGTCCCATATCTCGCTTCTTTTGCAGCATCTCACACATGATATTCTAAAGAAACATGTCTCTTTTTTCATTTCCCTACCATGCAGGAACTTTAATGAACACTCCAAAAACAATTAGGACAGATGTCAACATTTGCAACAAATTTTCTAAAGACTGAATAATAACAGAATATTCATTATTGGGCAAACTATTTCATCAGAGGAAAAAAAAAAAAATCACAAAATTAATATATAGCTGCACCAATGCCTGTGAGAAGATTCAATCTATTACATGAGACTCACTAGTACACAATTAAAATAATTTATTTAGATGGCAGCAGAATTTTAACAGATGGCATTCAGCCTGTGATGACCAGGCAGGAAGTAAATGTTCTCCACACAGTAAGGGTCAAGTGAGCACTTCCTGTAAGTAAAGGAAGATGATGATGACAGCACAGTCCATTCTATCTGCCGTTGACCTGAGAACACACACACCCATCTGGGAAATGAGCTGTGAGTCCTCAGCCATCTCTTTCTATGAAAGCTGTGTTTCAATCACTGAAAACCGCTCTACCTCAGGGAGAGAGAGCAGCTCATTAATCCTCGGGCTGACTTCGCATTGGAGAAGGTGTAATTCCGCGAAGGTGATCAATCACCTGCCCAAGCTAAGGGCACATCTCTCTGGCTCTCTCAGGGCTCCTAAACTGCTTCTGAGAGCATCTGATGGATGCTTGGTGAGTGGCTGCAGCTCTCCGCTTGGGCAGGTGAAACCTGCATTAACATTTCCACTGCTCTATCTCGCCTACTTTTCTCATAGGACACATTCCCCTGACAATATCATTCAATTTCTGATAATGTGTGTGTGTGTGTGTGTGTGTGTGTGTGTGTGTGTGTGTGTGTGTGTGTGTGTGTGTGTGTGTGTGTGTGTGTGTGTGTGTGTGTGTGTGTGTGTGTGTGTGTGTGTGTGTGTGTGTATGTGTGTGTGTGTGTGTTTGTGTGGCTGGTGACTCACCAGGTTTAGCAGAAAAAACAGAGGCTGCTCTGATAAGGTCAGACTGCACACAACTGCTGCAGGCAACTAAATTACCTCCCTTTATTCATGGAGCATTCACCTCCACACTTCACACACATACTCACCGATCCACCCAGTAATACACATGCAGTCATACACACATACACACAATCTAAACGGAAGGTCCTCAGAAAAGTCACCCAGCACCAAACTTGTCTGTCTAATCTGGAATGAGTATAGTAAAATTCATTGTAGAAGCAAATGTGGAAATATGAGTGTCAGCTGTTTGATATGATGTTAATGTCCATAAAACCATAGAGGCTTTAATCTTATTTTACAACTTTCATAAATAATGATCCAATTTATACAAGACAGACAGACATTATATAACGTTTACACCGCAAGTGTGAGTATAACAGCCTTCTGTGATGGTGATAAAACTCTGAAATATCACTGTCTGGTTTGTTTGGATAGGACGTCTGCTTTCGACTTTCTTCTGTGACATGCTAAACATACACAACCGTTCAAAGGTTTGGGGTCAGTATGATTTTTTTTAAAGAAATAAATACTTGTATTCAGCAATGACGTGGTAAATTGATTAAAAGTGACAGTAAAGACATTTAGGCCTATAATGTTACAAAATATTTTGATTTCAAATAAGTGCAGTTCATTTGAACTTTCTATTTATCAAAGAATCCTTAAAAAAATGTATCACGGTTTCCACAAAAATATTAAGCAGCACAACTGTTTTTAATATTGATAATGATAAGAAATTGTTCTTGAGCACCAAATCAGCATATGAGAACAATTCCTGAAGGATCATGTGACACTAAAGACTGGTGCATGATGCCGGAAATACAACTTTGAGGAATTAATTACATTTTACGTTGTATTAATATTCCACAATATAGGCCTAATTGTTATTACTGTTTTTTATCAAATAAATGCAGTCAAGGTGAGCTTAAGAGACTTCTTATAACCACCCCAAACTTTTGAATAGCCTAGTTATATAAAAATCTAATACATTTACATTTGTTGTTTGTTAACTGTTTGTTGCAATTAATACAGCAATTTGTTAATCACTTTAAGCCCATCTATTATCAAGTTTGTGTAAGCAAAATCTGACATTTGAGATTTCCTTCTCTGGGTAGAATACGAAATATGCAAATAAGAGAAATGGAATTCTTTGCCATCAGGGGAACTGGAGCCTAAAGTCGTGTTTAGAGCTTGATTTAACATTCCTCCCCGCTGGTAGCCAGCTGAATTCTAGTCAGTGTGTTGCCCCTGTGAGGAGACAGAGCTCAACTGAGTCACTCCTGATTCTGAGGAAAAATGACAACATGCAGGAAATAACGCCAACGCTCTGCGGAGAACAAAAGACAACAAGGGATAAAACAACATGATTTCAATTATGAAAAAGAGTCAAAAAAGAGTTAAAAGGTTGATTAAGGTTACTTAATGCTGATTTTCTTTAGACTGTAGCTCTACTCTTGCACAAAACCTAAATAAATGTATTAGGACTTCAAAACGGTCCAGTATGGACAACATACTGTATAAGAGCAACCAGCTTTCAGCCTTAATATATCAGCCTGATCATAAAGTGCATAAATATCACAAACATTTCCACAGCTCAACAAAAACACAAATACAACAAAGTCGAGTCAAAAGAAATATAAAAATAAAATAAAAAATCCTCCTTTGACAACCCTCATCTGCATTTTTCAGCTTTCCCAGTAAAACTCTCCTCCATAATCTTATAATCCTATAAGCATCACATTCACTCAGTTACGGCACAAAAGTTTGCTGAGAATTATGTTGTTGTTTAGAATTTAATAGTTTTAATCTAAACCTGGATGAGCAATGTGCTGTTGGAAAACAGATCAAATTTATATTTTAAAAATCTGTCATTCCAATTTGTATCAGAGAAAGCATTTTCTGTCCATACACTTACACGAACGCATCGCTTCACTTCTGAAGGCCTTTAATAACCCCCTAGAGCCGTGTGGATCACTTTTATCATGGATGGATGCACTTTGATGGACTCGATGAATCATTGGATCACTCAATGGATAAAGCTTGGAAGAGCCAGGACATTTTTTAATATAACTCAAACTGTATTCGTCTGAAAGAAGAATGTCATATACACCTAGGATGACTTGAGGGTGAGTAAATCATGGGCAAATTTTCACTTTTGGGTGAACTATACCTTTAAGCCTTGTCTGAGAAACCAGGGGTAAATTAATTAGAGGACATAGTGTTTCACACTCTAAAAGGAGTGCTGGTATGTGGATAAAGAAAGTCTTGTAGCTCTTTGCATTACACACTAGCCTCTGGTCACCAGTGCTGATTTTTGCTGAGCCAGCTCCATGAATCAAGCACATTGATCTTTCTTGCCAGGCTTTGCATTTACTGCCATGACCAGTAATCAGCCTGCATCTATTCAGCCCCGTGCAAACCAATTTAACAGCACTCCAAAGAATAACACCCATGGCTATGAACATCGGTCATGTTCCATCAGCACACTCTCTGCAATCTACAAAGGCATCTGGACACATTTAAGAGAGTGTATCCATCCAGATGTGTAAAAGGCAGACTTTGAGACCCATGTAGCATCTACTGTAGACTACTTTGTAATGGTTCATGATTCCGGTTATGCTTCTAGTTCCTTTGGAAGAAAATGTTCTTAACACCATGAGATTATCAAGCTACGGCTGCATTCAAAATCACAATACGCTCATAACATTAGTCATCTTCAGCAGACATGACAAGATGGTATGTCTTTTGGCTGACAAACACTTAGACAACATCCCATTTTTTTCAAGCTTGACAGCCACCACAATATTATCTATAAGCATATACAGGTTTCATCAGCACAGCTTAGACAAAATGATGGCAGAGAGATAGATAAGATAAAACAGGTATAGGTATTATTAGTTAGCCTAATCAGCAGGAAACACTGTCTTTCAACTGGTAATATGATCAATAGAGAGATACATGAATTGCAGTATGGCTTGATAGTAACAATGGGCTTGTCTTACAGATTTCCAGAGCATACACACGCAAGGGATCAGACGAAGAGACAATGGACTTTGGATGACAACTTGAGCGAGCAAATACTTGTAAGGTATAACATAAACATCTAACAGGTATCATGGTTAGAGAGTCTGCTAAGGGGCTGTTTACACGACACCGTTTTCAACTAAAAACGTAAAACTTTTTGTGCGGTTCGGCCATTCATTTACACGACAACGGCTTTATTTGGGTGCTTGAAAACGCAAACTTTTGAAAACGGTTTCAAAGGACACTGTTGTGCCACTGATAACAGCGGCAATGAGCACTCAGCATAATTTTAAAAAACAACACATCCCAGCGCGAGATCACCTCTTATTTAAGATTGCTAATCAACTAAAATGTTTTTTTTTTTTATGTATTAGATACCATTTTCACAGATTAAATTCTTGTAGTTTACGCGGAGATAAGAGGTTTTCAAGCCACCAAAAAGCCGTTGTCGTGTAAATGAATGGCCAAAACACAAAAAATATTAAATTTTTAGTTGAAAACGGATTCGTGTAAACTACTCAGTGTGACATTCATAAAACCACTGCCTTTTCTGCCATACAGCACACATGTGATAGAACATCTGGAACATTTATCACACACCAGGGGCATCGCTAGGCCCTTTTAAAACAGCCCCCCTAAACTTCTGCCTAGCCCCCCTAAAAATTTGTGATTAATGTAGGCTACACAAATTCGTGTTCGCTTCAGTCTTGTTATAATCAGATTCAGAGCGTTCTTCATCTTCAATCCGCAGCGGCGCGGAGCAGAGAGCACGTCAGAAACAGAGGACAGTGTGTGTGTGTGTGTGTGTGTGTGTGAGTGTTCATCTGAGCCTCACTGGTCTGTCACTGCTCGTCAATGTCAGAATATTTGAGATGACCAATCAAATCAAAGTAGGCGGGCTTTATGTTCACAGACGCTGCTGAGCGCGAATTTTAACAGTGTGACTCGACCCGTACGGTCAAGTGCGAGATAAGATGTAAGTAGCTAAACTTAAGATTTTATATTTGACATTTTTTTAGGTCATAAATGTTAAACGAATGACAAAAAATAATCAGACAATAATCAAACTAATATAGTTTTGTCTATTTTCGCCATTTTGAACTGAAAATAGGCCTATGTAACGTGTAATGTAATAATTAGTTTACTGTCATTGTGAGGGGACAAGAAACATTAACAAAGCCGTTTTCATCATGTTAGGCACAAGATTAATAATGAATGTGTACATATTGAGAATATAATACAAATTGTAGCCTTTAGTAAATTAAAAAAGCTCAGCTTTAGGAGGGGAAGAGAAAGGGATGAAGAGAATGAGAAAAAAAGAAAGAGTGATGGAGATGAGGAGAGAGCAGGTATTGACAAATAATCTACTGCCCACTGACATGGTTTTAAAGCTATTTCTTATCCTTTTTTTTTTTTTTTTGGTCTTAAAAACGTCTTGAAATGCACATACCAGAGAAATAAAAAATTTGAACCCCCTACCAACCTCAAATTTAGGACCTCTTTGATTATAAAGCCCTGTCTACGGCCCTGTATTAGGCATAAGATCAATAATGAATGTGTAGCCTACATATTGTGAGTGCAACCTATCAGTTGACCCTATGTTTCTTCACTGACAGACAAAAATGAAAAGCCTATATCAGTCAAAGCTCAGCTTTAGGAGGGGAAGAGACAGGGCAAGATAAAAACAAAGAGAAAAAGAGTGTGATGCTGATGAGGAGAGAAAAATAATCAGCTGCCCACCGACATGGTTTTAAAGCTGTTATCCAATTTTTTTGGCCTTCAAAACATCTTAAAATGCACATATGTAGATCAGAGAAATCAAAATTTTCTCGCGGACACCCCGAACCCCCCTATCTGCCCTACCTCACATTTGGAACCACAGTGATTATAAAACCCTGCCTTTGCATGGTAATGAAATTGATAGTGACCATTAGATCCTAAACTAAAGTGTTAACTTTTTTTTATTATTTAAAAAAAAAAATCATACCCTCATTGGGGGCTTAGCCCCCCTAAAATGAAAATCCTAGTGACGCCCCTGTCACACACACACACACACACACACACACACACACACACACACACACACACACACACACACACACACACATCCAACACGTCATACATCCAAGATGGCGCCGCAGACGGCTGCCTCTGTGTGGGGCTCTCCAGCTATTGTGTTGTTTTTGTTTGTTTGTTCTGCGTTTAGTCATTCTTTTTCTATCAGTTTCACCAAAGACGAACTACTGGACATTAGGAAACACACACCAGATAACTTTTCTACAGTTTTTGATTATTCGGACGTCTTGCAGGACATTCTCGTCGGAGGGGCAGCGTTGTTGTTCAAACGCGCGGTCAGACGCAAACGCGGGAAGCGAGCCGGCGCGCTGGTTAAACTCCGCGAGCGCGGCCTGCGCACTGCACTCCCCAGTATTCATCTCGCGAATCTCCGATCCCTTCCTAACAAAACGGACGAACTTCTTCTCCTCACCCGCACTAACAAGGATTTTTTAAACTCTGCTGCTCTGTGCTTCACTGAAACCTGGCTGAGTGAAGCCATACCGGACAACGCAATACATCTGCCGGGCTTCCAGCTGTTCCGAGCGGATCGCATCGTGGAGCTAACGGGGAAAACAAGAGGTGGTGGATTGTGTTTCTACATTAACGAAAGTTGGTGTTCAGATGTAACAACACTGAAGAAGATGTGCTCTCCTAATTTAGAGGCACATTTCATAAACTGTAAACCTTTCTACTCGCCTCGGGAGTTTTCCTCTTTCATTCTCGTGAATGTTTACATCCCTCCAGACGCGTGCGTGAGCGCGGCGCTACAACAGCTGGCTGAACAAATAGCTGAAACAGAACAAAGGTATCCTGACTCTATTTTAATCATTCTTGGGGATTTTAACAAAGCAAATCTTTCCCGTGAACTACCAAAATACAGACAGCACGTTACATGTCCCACCAGAGACAGTAATATACTGGACCACTGTTACACCACAATAAAAGATGAGTATCACTCCGTTTCACGAGCAGCTTTGGGGCTCTCTGATCACTGTTTGGTTCATCTCATACCGACCTACAGGCAGAAACTGAAATCAGCTAAACCTGTAATAAGGACTGTAAAAAGATGGACTAATGAAGCAGAGCAGAATCTACAGGCCTGCTTTGATTGCACTGATTGGACTGTTTTTGAAGCTGCTACCAACGATCTGGATGAGCTCACAGATACTGTAACATCATATATAAGTTTCTGTGAGGATACATGCATTCCTACCAGGACATTCTTATCATTTACTAATGATAAACCATGGTTTACTGGGAAACTCAAACACCTTCGTCATGCCAAAGAGGATGCCTACAGAAGTGGGGATAAAATCTTGTATAACCAGGCCAGAAAAAGACTGACAAAGGAGATCAGAGTTGCTAAAAGAAGCTACTCTGATATACTGAAAAAACAGTTTTCATCCAACGACCCATCATCAGTCTGGAATGGCCTGAGGAACATCACCAACTACAAGTCATCATCCCCCCGATCTGTGGACAATCAACACCTGGCTGATGATTTAAACTCATTTCATTTTATTGCAGGTTTGAAAAGCCCTCATTCACACCACACACAGGCTCTGACCTGCACTTCACACATTCACCATCACCTCCTGCACTCCCATTACTCCCCCCTCCTGCCATCCAACCTGAGCTTAAGGTCTGTGTGGAGGACGTGAGCCGAGTCTTCAAAAAACAGAAGACTAGGAAAGCCTCAGGCCCAGACGGCATCTCATCTGCTTGTTAAAAAGGCTGCGCTGACCAACTGGCCCCGGTCTTCACGCAGATCTTCAATAGATCATTGGAGCAGTGTGAAGTTCCCTGCTGCTTCAAACGCTCCACTATCATTCCTGTCCCCCAAAAAAACAAAATCACTGGACTTAATGACTACAGACCTGTCGCTCTCAAGTCTGTGGTCATGAAGTCGTTTGAAAGACTGGTGCTGGCCCACCTGAAGGACATCACTGGACCCCTGCTGGATCCCTTTCAGTTTGCTTACAGAGCAAACAGGTCTGTGGATGATGCAGTCAACATGGGACTGCATTATATCCTGCAACATCTCAACAGACCAGGGACTTATGCAAGGATCCTCTTTGTGGACTTCAGTTCGGCCTTCAATACCATCATGCCTGGTCTTCTCACAGCCAAACTGACCCAGCTCTCCATACCATCCTCGATCTGTCAGTGGATCACCAGCTTCCTGACGGACTGGCAGCAGCGAGTGAGACTGGGGAAACTCACATCCAGGACCTTCACCACCAGCACTGGCGCCCCTCAAGGGTGCGTTCTCTCCCCTCTGCTCTTCTCCCTGTACACTAATGACTGCACTTCTAAAGACCCCACTGTCAAGCTCCTGAAATTTGCCGACGACACCACTGTCATCGGTCTCATCCGAAACGGTGACGAGTCTGCTTACAGACTGGAGGTTGAACAGCTGGCTGTCTGGTGCAGTTATAACAACCGATACTCGGTTACTAACGTAACCTCGGTTCTCTCTAGAGAGGGAACGAGTATTGCTTAAGTTTAGCTTACGCTACGGGAAAGATTCATCTTCTCGAGATACTGAAGCCAAAAATTATCCTTAATTTTGTATACCTTGTCAACGCAGTGCAGCAGCTAGCAGACCTAGAGCAGGCTATCTTGCGTGCTCATTGGCTGCCCTGCAGGCAACTGCTGCAGCCTACCAGTGAGCCCGGCGTGACGTCACGCCCAATGAAGGGCGCCCGCGCCTTCATAGCGTCACAGCCCGCCAGAATGGGCGTGGCTTAGCCTATAAAGGAAAGGGGCTGTAGGCTGCTTCCTTGGTTTTTGTCGACTGAAGCGAAGTCGCTCGTGGCGCGAGCACGGCCGGTTACGCAATACTCGTTCCCTCTCTAAAGAGAACCGAGGATACGTTAGTAACCGAGTATCGTTCTCTTACGAGAGGTTCTCTCGTATTGCGTAAGTTTAGCTTCCGCTACGGGAACACTTTGTCAACTCCGTGCGCGCCAAGCATCCACATGAGATCCCGATCTTTCTAGGGGGGGAACCCCATAAGTGGAAAGAATAAGGTGGCCGGCCACGCGGGACATCACTTATACATAAGCACACATAGGGAATTCAGAGCAGCGCGGGTGCGGGGTCTGTATAGGCACATGGCATAATCTAATTTAGTGTAGCTCAACCAGGAGAGTTGGGTCATGTGAGAGTGATCTGAGCAGGAAATCTGGGCAGAATACACCTCTCGTTCAGACTGACAGCAGTTTAGCCTGCAAGGCAGGAACTTCTAGGTTATAAAACCTGACAAAGGTAGACGGGGAGCTCCAGCCCGCCGCTACGCATATGTCATGGATAGAAATCCCGCTGGACCATGCCCACGAAGAGGCCACGCCTCTCGTGGAATGAGCGCTGATGCCCAGAGGGCATTGCAGACCCTTTGACGCGCAAGCGGCCGCTATAGCGTCTACTATCCATCTGGACAGGCTCTGTTTCGAGGAGGCGAAACCCTTGGTGCGCCCACCAAACGAAACAAAAAGCTGTTCCGAGCGCCTGAAGGAGGCAGTGCGCGTAATGTAAAACCTCAGCGCCCTGACTGGGCAGAGGAGGTTCACATCACTTTCACTGTCAGATGCTGGGAGAGCAGACAATGAAATCGCTCTGAATGGAGTGCCCATCACTTTAGGGACATAGCCATGTCTAGGTCTGAGGATGATTTGGTCCGAACTCAAGACACGACGCGCTGACAGACAGCGCATGCAGATCCCCTACGCGTTTTACTGATGACAGTGCAGTCAGAAAAAACGTTTTCAGTGATAGATATTTCAACCCCACGGAGTCTAGTGGTTCAAAAGGAAAAGCTTTCAGGGCCTCGAGGACCAATGAAAGATCCCACATAGGAACCGACGGGGGGCGCGGCGGATTCATCCTTCTAGCTCCTCTAAGGAAGCGGATGACCAACTCATGTTTTCCCAGTGACTGGCCGTGCGTTGATTCTGCAAACGCTGCCACGGCCGCCACATATACTTTGAGCGTGGAAGGGGACCTTCCCTTATCCAACAGCTCTTGTAGGAAAGTGAGCAGATGCGCCACCCCGCATGTCCGCGGATCCAGACCTCTGTCGGTGCACCATCCGGAGAACACTGACCATTTAGACGCTTAGAGCCTTCTCGTGGAAGGGGCTCTAGACTGCGTGATCGTGTTCATCACTCCTTCTGGCAGGGTAACGAGTACCCGTTGATCAGCCATGCATGCAGCGACCAGCGCTCTGGATGGGGATGCCAAATCGTGCCGCGAGCCTGAGAGAGGAGATCTGCCCTCACCGGAATCGGCCACAGAGCTGTAAGTGACAGCCATGCTAGTTCCGGGAACCAAATCTGATTCTCCCAACGCGGGGCTATGAGGAGCACCGAGTGGCGCGTTTCCCTGATTCTCTTGATCACCTGTGGTAACAGAGAGACCGGAGGGAAAGCATATAGCGGGAGGCTGGGCCAAACCTGGGCCAGCGCGTCCTCGTCCTTCGAGAAGAACATTAGGCATTGAGCGTTGTCTTTTGACGCAAATAGGTCGACTTCCGCTCTGCCGAATAGGCGCCACAGTTTCTGGACCGTTTGGGGGTGCAAGGACCATTCCCCTGGGGGAACATTGTCTCTGGACAGTCTGTCTGGGCCGTCGTTCAGATGGCCAGGCACATGCGCCGCCCTCAGCGAGGTGCAGGTGCATCTGAGACCAAATAAGGAGGCGTTCCATCAGATTGCAGAGATTTCTGGATCTGACACCGCCCTGACGGTTTATATAGGATACCACAGCTGGTCCTATATGAACGGGAGGAAGCACTTCAGTGCGTTCTCGACCGCCATCATTTCCAGACAGTTTATGTGAAACTCTTTCTCCCAGTCTGACCACTGGCCAAAGCCGGTCTGCCCTCGAACAGCGCGCCCCAACCTGAGTTGGACGCGTCTGTTGAGATGAGTTTTCGGTAAGAGATGGTTCCCATCGCTACTCCCTGCTGGAACCAGTTGGCCGCTAACCAGGGCTGCAGAGCCGCTATGCAGGCCTGAGTCACTCTGATTTTCTGGTCGCCAGACACCCAGGCTCGGGGGGGCACGCGAGCATTCAACCAGCGTTGGAGCGGGCGCATGCGCAGTAGGCCCAGCTGGAGCACTGCTGCAGCTGATGCCATACAGCCCAACATCCTTTGAAAAGATTTCAAAGGGAGGAAGCTGCCCTTCTGGAAAGATGCGGCTAGGTGGCGAACACGGCGCGCGCGCTGTGCCGACAAACGAGCCGTCATGGTTACCGAGTCCAGTTCTATTCCTAAAAAGGAAATTGACTGGCTGGGCAGTAATGAGCTCTTGGTCCAGTTGACCGTGAGACCCAAGCTTTCCAGGTGACTGAGAAGCACTGTTCTGTGAGATAGAAGTTCCGTCTCTGACTGTGCCAATACCAGCCAATCGTCCAGATAGTTCATTATTCGCAGCCCCTGACTTCTCAGGGGGGCGAGCGCCGCGTCCATGCACTTTGTAAATGTACGGGGTGCCAGGGACAGGCCGAACGGCAGGACGGTGTATTGATATACCTGACCGTCGAAGGCGAATCTCAAAAATTGCCTGTGACGGGGTACTATCTGAATCTGAAAATATGCATCCTTCAGATCTAGAGAAATAAACCAGTCCCTCGGGCGAACGATTTTTCTGGTCGTAAGCATTTTGAACGGTCTTCTCGCAAGCACTTTGTTCAAATGTCTCAGATCTAGGATGGGTCTGAAGGCTCCGTCCTTCTTGGGCACGAGAAAATAACGGCTGTAAAAGCCTGACTCGCTTAGAGAAGGCGGTACCCTTTCTATAGCCCCTTTGCACAGCAGCTTTGCTTTTTCTGCGTGAAGTAGGTGTGCTACTTCCGCATTCACTATCGTCGCGGTCCGGGCTCGAAAGCGCGGGGGACGGCGAATGAATTGAAGTGTATAGCCCTGCTTTATTGTGCTCAACACCCATTCTGAAATCCCTGGGATGTTTTCCCACGCAGCTATGTGAGCCGCTAGAGGGCGAACGGGTTCAGACCGCCATTTGCTGGCCTGTGAAACTGAACCGGAGCCGAGAGCACGGCGCGCGCGCTCTCGGTTCTGGGCAGTGGCGGCTCGCTGACAGCCGAAACTGGCTGATTTATGTGAGATGTCCCGATCATAAGGGATGGGGAACAAACTTCTGCCACATTTTGACGCGCGTGCAGTGCTCCGGGTGAAAAAGCTCTCTGTAAGCGTGAGCGCGTGAACGCGGGCACGAGATTTACAACTGTATCTAACGCCCCGATCATAATAGAAGGGGAGCGTTTTATTAACGCCCTGCGTTTTGTGATAACGCTTAAGCGCGCGGGCGGGGCCCTGGGAGAGGTTTGTGTTAGTAAGCGTGAGCGCTCTCTGGCGGGCACGAGACTTACATTTATAACCTGCTTTTTTGACCGTGTAACAGAGCGGGCAGATAGTGGGCACAGATTTGTGGACACATTTCTTACATTCAACACTCGAGCGGCTTTTCTGCGCTTTATGAGAGTGTTCTCTGTGAGTGACACAGAATTTTGAGTGCTTATGTGTAGGGGTGAACACTGGGGCGTGGGCACTTTCACTACACTTAAAACATTGACGGCGTGAGCCGGACCAGACATTACACTCTTTTTGAGATTTCTCTGGGTCGCCGTGAAAACGGCGTTTGTGTGCAGGCGAGAGGGTGAATAAACCGGCTCGTTGGCTGCTAGTTGAACCGCTGCAGTAGCCTGTTTGAAGGGGACTGACAGGGAAATGAACTTTGACGGCGGTCCGGCCGCAGAGGGACACGCGCGTCTTTTCTCTCTTACTGTTAGGAGGGCTTCGCGTGCTCAGATTTCAGCGTGATTCTTTGCCGAGGCCCTCTGGGAGGCGGCGGTCTGTGACGGCTGTCTGAGCGCGATCTAGGGCGGCCGCCCTGACGTCGCTGCGAAGGCTGAGGCTGGGGCTGTGCTGGACGCTGGGTGCTGGTTCGCACAGGAGGCTGGCTTTGTCTCTCGCGAGAGCGGCCTGTGGCGGAACTCGAGCGTCGCGGCAGGAAGAGATTCATGGCCTGTGTGGTCTTCTGTACCTCAGAAAAGCGATCAACGATCCCGTTCACCGCTGGGCCGAAGAGACCAGTGGGGGTAAGCGGCGTGTTCAGAAACGTGGCTCGCTCAGATTCCCTCATATCCATGCCATGGCTCGTCCGATAGCTTGGGCTGCTGCTTTGGTGGCGCGGAGAGAGAGATCCGTCGCACTTCTCAAATCCGTAACAGCAGCTGGATCCCGGCCCTTCTCATCCCATTCACGGAGGAGGTCGGCTTGTAGGATCTGAAGCACAGCCATAGAGTGTAAAGCAGACGCGGCCTGGCCGGAGGCAGCATAAGTGCGGCCGACCAAGGCGGACGTGGCTCTACAGGCTTTAGACGGGAGGGCTGACCGTGACCGCCATCTCGCGGAGGGCGGACAAAGGTGCGCTGCGACCGCCTCTTCCACCAGTGGAATAGCCGTGTACCCTTTCTCGGCAGCGCTGTCCACTCGGGAGAGCGACCCGGAGGCCGGTGACTGTAGTCGAGAAGAGAACGGAGTACTCCATGACTTCGTCAGCTCCACATGAAGTTCCGGCAGGAATGGAGCGGGCCTCGTTGCTGAAGCTGAGCGGCGGCGTCTTTGAAGGAAGCATCCGTCGAGCCTGTTCGGCGCGGGTTCCTCTGGCGGCGACCACTCGAGCCCGAGCCGGTCAACGGCCTGAGTTAGCAGGCGCATTAGCTCAGTGTCAGCTCCAGCGCGGGTACGGGTGGATTCCTGGATCGACGAGGTGGCGGAATGAAGCGACCATTCCTCGCTGTCCGATGCCAGGATAGAGCAGCAGTCCCTCGTGGCGTGTCCCTCGGCCTCATCCTCCGAAGCGACGGCAGTGAGGCTCGTGAGCGGCAGCTGCGCGTCGGAGAGGAGGGGCGGGGAGGGCGAAAGCGAGGCTCGAGGGAGATTCTCCGGCGAGCGCGTCGTTGTGGCTACAGGTTCCGGCTGTTTCAGGGAACGGCGCTTCTTCCTGCGCGGTCCCACAGAGGGCGGAGTGACTGCTGCGGAGTTGAGAGCTTCGAGTCGAGCCCGCAGGGTCGCCAACGGAAGCTCCTCACAGAGCTCGCAGCCCCCGGAAGCGAGGGCGAGCTCAGCGTGTTCCAGGCCCAGGCAGAGAGCGCAGATCAGGTGGCGGTCTCCGGCGCTGAGCGGGGCTCTACACGAGCCCCAGGAAGTGCGAGGCATCTTGAAAAAGACGCTCGCTGCTCTTTTAGAAAATATACAATCTAAATAGCAAGGCAAAAGGATACGTCGCCGGATAGTGTAGCTCGCACGGATGGCTGAAGGTGGCGAAGACGGCCGGCTTCCTCAGCGCTGTCCTAAGCTGGCTGTTCGCTGTTCGACGGCGGCGGTGGCTTCTCTCAGATCCAGCGATGCGAAGAGCTCGCTGAAGAGACAAAAATCAAGGAAGCAGCCTACAGCCCCTTTCCTTTATAGGCTAAGCCACGCCCATTCTGGCGGGCTGTGACGCTATGAAGGCGCGGGCGCCCTTCATTGGGCGTGACGTCACGTCGGGCTCACTGGTAGGCTGCAGCAGTTGCCCGCAGGGCAGCCAATGAGCACGCAAGATAGCCTGCTCTAGGTCTGCTAGCTGCTGCACTGCGTTGACAAGGTATACAAAATTAAGGATAATTTTTGGCTTCAGTATGTCGAGAAGATGAATCTTTCCCATAGCCTAAGCTAAACTTACGCAATACGAGAGAACCTCTCGTAAGAGAACTTGAGCTGAACACGCTCAAAACAGTGGAGATGATCGTGGACTTCAGGAGGAACAGCCCAGCACTCCCCCCACTCACCATCATGAACAGCACTGTGGAAGCAGTCATTCAGGTTCCTGGGCACTTCCATCTCTCAGGACCTGAAGTGGGACAATCACATTGACTCCATTGTGAAAAAAGCCCAGCAGAGACTGTACTTCCTTCGCCAGCTGAGGAAGTTCAACTTGCCACAGCAGCTGCTGATTCAGTTCTACTCAGCCGTTATTGAGTCTGTCTTATGCACTTCCATCACTGTCTGGTTTGGTTCAGCTCCCAAATCAGACATCAGAAGACTACAACGGACAGTCCGGACTGCGGAGAGGATCATTGGTGCCCCCCTGCCAACCCTCCAGGACCTGTACTCTTCCAGAGTGAGGAAGAGAGCAGGTAAAATCATCACAGACTCCACTCACCCTGGACACCTCCTGTTTGAACTGTTACCGTCAAGACGGCGACTCAGATCACTGGCCACAAGAACATCTCGGCACAGGAACAGTTTCTTCCCACAGGCCATTTCCCTCCTGAACAGTTAACACTCCTCCCAAGGCATATGCCTAAAGTGCAATACTCCCACTGTTTAGTGCCATACCCTACAACTCAGGTGATACTTATATGTAGATTTATTTATTTATAATATTCAAAACACTGTAAATATGTTCATAATCTGTAAATCTGAAAATGTCTATTCTGACTAAACCCAACTGTGATACTTTTATTCTCATATATTTATATTTTTTATTTTTTATTCTTATAATTTGTAGTATTATGTTTCTTGTTGTATTTGTATTTGTATATGTCCACTGGAAGCTTCAGTACCAAAAACAAATTCATTGTGTGTGCAAGCACACTTGGCAATAAAGCTCTTTCTGATTCTGATTCTGATTCTGACACCTGGAACCTCTTGCTGAGAACCAGGTCATATCTAAAATAGCTGAGGGGGATTAAATTTACTAAAACATAAAATAATAAATGAAAAGGACAATGTACTTTTTGACATTTAGGAGTAGAAAATCAGAAATTGACATGCAATTACAGCAGTCTTTTAGTCAGGCTTGAATATAAATTTGTCACCACAATCTGGTCATCTGTAATTACAAGAAAAGATGATAATATTCTTTAGACAATTGTTTCACATAATTAAAAAGAGCTAACAAGTCTGTTCATTATTTCATTAAGCTATATAAATGCTCTATTGCTAATTCCATAGAATCGCAGATCTGTGGTTTTTGCTTGAGTAATCAGAACAATTAATTGCAGAGGACCAACATCTGAATAAGCCTAATCATCAAATCCACTGTATCTGCAATTGTTTTGGAGCAGCCAGTATTTGTGATTAACACATCATGGGTGTTTTTCACAGGAGAGAATTGAAGCAGTGCCTCCTCAAAAAAAGAAAACCTAAATAATTGATTTATATTGTGGCGGGAGGAGCAAACGGCAGACACAGTGGGAGTGATGTAAGGCCTCGGAGAGGCATTTATTAATTTAAATTAAATAAACATAAAATGTCCAAAACAGGGGGAAATAAGGTGTTAAAATAAAAGTGTAAGGGGGGCGGTGTCCGGCGGTCGCACGCGCTTCTCTCTCTGGTCTGAGGCGCAAGGGGCGGTGGCTTCGGCATCGCGGCTTGTCCTTTTTATCCATGACAACTTGAGGAGAATCACAGTTGCACAGTTTTGAAAACTAACGTTAAGGGTTGTTTTAAGGACATGTTTGTGCATGCCAGTAGACAGCCACTCTGAAGGCGATCAGCCACTCAAAGGCGATTCTAAAAGAGTCAAAAAGTCAAGACAGGACCCATCGTCAAAATTTCTGTGTCCACCACTCTAGTTCACCCAAAACAAACTATAGAAAACAGACTCAAAGTGCTAAATACAAGAATTATCCTTTAAGTAACACTGACATCCCCAGGGCTGCATTTCTCAAAAGAACCGTTGTCAGGCGTAGCAGTAATTTGACCACAAGACGCAGGAAAATACAATACAAATATACTTTAATTCAAGGGGAAACTGAGGGAAACAGATATTCCTACTATTAAACATCGATGGCACGGAACAATGAGCAAACAAAACAGGAAGTATGGTTAACAGAGGGAACTAAACAGGAACAGCTGAACCAAATTACAGTATAAGTAATGTGTAGAGGAACTAACAAGAACTCATGCAGACACAACAGGAACTAAACAAAACAGAACATGACAATCGTGAGCTAAGTTGATAGTAGGGACCATTGGTGGCAATGGTTCTACTATCTATTTAGGCTTACAATGCTTTTGGGAAACGTAGCCTAGATAAATGCAGGGAGATAAAAGAAACCCATAACAAGGATGTGACTAAACGTCTCTGGTTACGTATGTAACCTTAGTTCCCTGAAGGGAACGAGACGCTGCGTGAAACACTGTGGGAACGCCCCTGCGTGAGTGCGTCATGAAGCACGTATGAAATCAATCCAATGGCGAGACGGAACGTCATAGGCGGGTGACGTCATCGACCAGGAAACTATAAAGCACTCCCAAAACACAAGCGCATCAGCTTCTGATAAAACTGAAGCAAGTGCTCACGGGCATGCCGGGAGTATGGCACAGACATGCAGCGTCTCGTTCCCTTCAGGGAACTAAGGTTACATACGTAACCAGAGATGTTCCCTTTCAGGGAACTCGAGCTGCGTGAAACGCTGTGGGAACGCTAATACCAACGTCGCCATACGACCAAGTGTCCGTCGTGTGTAGTCAAGGCGCACATTCGGACGAAAGCACCTGCGCCCCTGGAGTGGAGCTGAAGTCAAGGTGGTAAAACCTGACGAACGTATGCGGTGAGGACCAGCCTGCCGCATCACAAACGTCCTGAAGAGAGACTCCTGACAAAAGAGCTTTAGAAGCAGCCATACTCCTAGTAGAGTGAGCTCGGACAGCCAAGGGTGAAGGCTGACCAGCCGACTCGTAGGCAAGTGTGATGGCCTCAACCACCCACTTGCTCATCCTCTGCTTAGACGCGGGACACCCCTTTCTGGGTGGTCCAAAGCAAACAAACAACTGTTCAGATTTACTCCACAGGGCAGCTCTGTGGACGTAAGCATCTAAAGCCCTAACTGGGCAGAGCAGATTAAGCTTCTCCTGGTCCGACGTCAGAAAAGGAGGAGGACAGAAGGCTTGCAGTACAATAGGCCTAACAGTATTAGTTGGGACCTTAGGAACATAGCCCGGTCTAGGAAGGAGAAAGGCTTTTACCATGCCGGGCGAGAATTCCAAGCACGAGGGAGAGACCGATAGAGCTTGAATATCATCTATCCTTTTTAAAGAAGAGATAGCAAGAAGAAAAATAGTTTTTAGAGTAACGAATTTCTCAGAAACTTCTTCGATGGGCTCGAACGGTGCTAGAGAGAGACCTTCTAGAACAACCGCAAGGTCCCAGGTCGGGACCCTTGTGCGAACTGCTGGCCTCAGCCTCAAAATGCCACGAAGGAAACGAGTTACAAGTGGGTGTCTCCCGAGAGAGGCTCCACTTAAAGGGACGTGGTAAGCAGATAAGGCCGCCACATACACCTTCAGTGTGGAGTGGGATAACCCTGTGGATAAATGCTCCTGCAGGAATTTCAGCACTGCACCCACCGGGCAGTTAACTGGGTCCAGCCGGTGTTGCCCACACCAGGACATGAAAAGTTTCCACCTCAAAGCATATAATTTCCTCGTGGCCTGAGCTCTGGATTGGAGGATGGTCTCAACGACCTCAGTCAAGAGACCAGATTCTATGAGCTGGGCCCCCTCAGAGGCCAAGCCCACAACTTCCACAGCTCTGGGCGGGGGTGAAGAAGCGACCCACTCGCCTGAGAGAGAAGGTCCCTCCTGATCAGAATCTCCAGAGGAGAGCCGACAAGGAGAGATACCAGGTCCGCAAACCATACTCGGGCCGGCCAGTACTGGGCTACCAACAGTAGACTGACACCGCCCCGGCGAACCCTTTCCAGAACTCCTGGGAGCAGAGCAATCGGGGGAAATGCCTACAGACGTGACCTTGGCCACGCCTGTACCATAGCGTCCAACCCCAGAGGGGCTGTATGGCTTAGAGAGAACCACAGTGGGCAGTGTGATGTCTCTTTGGATGCAAACAGGTCTACCACGGCACGACCGAAATGTTTCCACAGGAGCTCCACCACCTCGGGGTGGAGTCTCCACTCCCCGGGCCTCGGCCCCTGCCTCGACAGGATGTCTACCCCTTGATTTAGATACCCTGGGATATAAATCGCCCTCAATGAAAGAAGCTTCCCCTGGGACCATAGAAGGATCTGGCGAGCCAGCTTGTATAGCGGGCGCGAACGCAGACCTCCCTGGTGATTTATGTAGGAGATCACCGATGTGTTGTCTGACCGGACAAGAACATGATGACCCCTCAGGTCTGGGAGGAAGTTTTCAGAGCCTGAAACACAGCCAACATTTCTAGACAGTTTATATGCCAAGAGAGATGATGGTCCTGCCACAGACCCTGAGCAGGGCGACCACTCATGATCGCCCCCCAGCCCGTGAGGGAGGCATCCGTCGTTAGCGTTACACGACGACAAGGAGCTCCCAGCACGGGCCCATGAGATAGGAACCAAGGTTCTTTCCACATGGCCAGGGCGCGAAGACAACGTCGCGTGACCCTGATCATGCGGAACGGGTTTCCCCTCGGGGAGAACCCCTTGGTCTTGAGCCACCACTGCAACGGTCTCATGTAGAACAGGCCGCAAGGAATAACGTTGGACGCTGCTGCCATCAGACCCAACAATCTCTGAAACTGTTTGACAGTGAGTGACTGGCCTAGCTTTGCTTGTTTGACGGCCATAAGGATCGAAGTGATTCGAGCAGGAGACAGACATGCCTGCATCGTCGTCGAATCCCAAATTACACCCAAAAAAGTGGTCCTCTGAAGCGGAGATAGCACACTTTTCTTGGCATTGAGCCTCAACCCCAGTTTCTTGATATGAGCGAGAACGACATCTCCTTTTTGACTGTCTGCAGGACCCAATGAGATACATTTGGAAGGTTTTTCCACTCTGCCAAAAAATGTACTAAGGGTACCAGCCTCTCGAGGCTGGCCTCTGGAATATTTGGAGCTGCAGACACAGTGCCCTGTAACAGCGCACCGGCAGGGAACAACTGGTCTGACAGCTCTGGACCCCTCCTCAGAGGGAGCAAGCGCCCCTCCGGGAAACACTCGCTGGGACCGTCTACGCCCCGGCACGAAGGCGGGGTTGGCAGAACGGACCCCTGAGGGCACCGAGAGAGAATGGGCACCGTGTGATGCGGTGAACTCCTTTCTCTCACGGTGGGGACTACCCTCAGCATCCTGACGCCAGAGACGTCAGGACTTCTTTGACAAAGCCTTCTTGGCCATAATGACTGTCCTCAGATCAGCCTTACCCCTCGAAAACTTCGTCTGAGAGCGCCGCGTCTCGTCCCAGTTTTGCTGAGGAGGAGCACGAGACGCGACGCTCTGTTTCTGTTGCGCCCGGTGTGAGGAGCTGGTAGACGGCCGAGGCTGCCCCCGCCCAGCAGCCCCGGAGACGTGTACGCGAAGGGGAAGAAATTTTTGGAGCGCCACCGCCTGCTTCTTTTCTTCCTGAAACCTCTCGATGACAGAATTTACCGAGTCACAGAAGAGGCCAGCAGTTGAAAGCGGGGCGTCCAGGAGGAAAATTTCTCCTTCTCTTTCATATTGGAGAGGTTTAACCATAAATGTCTCTCCGTGGCCACCAGGGCTGCAATAGAACGGCCCACTGACTTGGCCGTCTCCTTGGTGGCACGGAGAGATAAATCTGCTGCCTGACGAAGCTCTCTAATCACGTCAGCACTAACCTCCTCCCCTTCGCTCACATCTTTAAGCAGATCAGCCTGATACGCTTGAAGTATCGCCATGGTATGAAGGCATAATGCTGCTTGACCCGCCGCTGAATAAGCTTTGCCCACCAAAGCCGAAGTATTTCTTAAGGGCTTGGTGGGCAATGCCGGTGTCTTAAAGGACGATGCCGAATCGGGAGAGAGATGGCTAGCGAGAGTCTCCTCAGCCTTTGGCATCGCCCCATACCCATAAATCTTAGCCCCATATATATTGGAATAAGTGGAAGTCTGTTGACTAAAAACACGTGAAGATACAGGTCTTTTCCAGGACCTCGACACCTCAGTGTGGAGGTCTGGAAAGAAAGGAAGACACCGGCGCGGAGGCATAGAACGAGAAGGCAAAAATCTTTCATCTAGTTTAGATTTTAATTTAGACTCCTGCCTATCAGCTGGCCACTCAATGCTTAATTTTTCCACAGCTCGAGTGAGCACCTCCATAAGCTCCTCACTGGCAGGAGACTGAAGTGACGAGTCCCCAGTCTCTAGTGTGTTATCAATACTTTCAACATCCAGCTCCTCAGAACTGGATAGTTGAAGAACAGGTGCCTCAGCCTGGGCGGAAGAAACCGCAGCGCGTGCTTCCGAACCCGGGACTGAGGCACTGGATCTAACAGGTAAAGGCTGAGATAAGGCAGAGCCCGTCTCAAACCCCTCTGTTAGATCCAACTGCGATCCCCACGACAGGCGTCGCCGCTCAGCCTCAGCAAAAGCGGGACCGAACCGCTCTCCTCAAAGAGCGATCGGCGGGAGCGCAGCGTCCGTAGAGGTAGACGCTCGCAATGCTCACAATCAGCCCCCTCGAGAGCTGACTGGGCATGCTGCACTCCTAAACAAGCAACACATAGTAGATGTGTATCCCCACCAGTAATGAAGCGAGTGCAGGGGAAAACACACTTCCTAAACTGTTGCTCGCTCGCCATAATGATATATCGTTTTTTATATATATGAGAATATATAAGTGAAAACTCCTGCCTAGTGACAACTAATGACATACAAAACACAGTATTGAATGATTTCACACACACAGAGCGTTTGCTGAAGTAACAGAAGCTGATGCGCTTGTGTTTTGGGAGTGCTTTATAGTTTCCTGGTCGATGACGTCACCCGCCTATGACGTTCCGTCTCGCCATTGGATTGATTTCATACGTGCTTCATGACGCACTCACGCAGGGGCGTTCCCACAGTGTTTCACGCAGCTCGAGTTCCCTGAAAGGGAACGAAACTGATATCACTCTCCTCAAACTAAGGACTAGGCCAAACTATTGCCTTTTGCACAATTTGTCCCTGCAGAAGAAAGAAAACTGGGGAAAGAAAGGAAGTAATCCTAATCAAAGTAAACAAATATTAAAAGAAAGGAGTGGGACATTTCCTAAGAAATGCACAAAAAGACTGCTCTTCAGAAGAGAACACCTGCACTGCAGTTGTGGTCAAAGTCTGAAAGATAATACACATGTAAAAAAGATTCAAAGAAACAAAAACATTAAGTAAAGGGTTAGAAATAAAAATATTTTCAAAGAAGAGATCAAGCAATAGAAGTTTTGGCTGGCTTGTAGTTTCCACTGGTTACTTTAAAATTTGAAGTTTCAAAATGCGGCAATAGAGAAGCCAAGTATACAGGTTTGGGGTCAGTATGATTTTTTACGAAAAAAGTATGAAATTAATACTTTACTTTTATTCAGCAACGAAGAATTTTTTAATCAAAATTTACAGTAAAACATTTATAATGTTACAAAAGATTTATATTTCAAATAAAGTAGTCAACATTTGAAGTGGATCAAAACCTTTCATCAAAGTTATACATGAATTTTGAACAATACCCGTACTTTTCTTAGGACAACTTTGATTAACTTTTTTGATCCACTTCAAATGTTGACTACTGTAAGTGCTGTTCTTTTTAAGTTTAGTCATCAAAGAATCCTGAAAAAAATGTATCATGGATGGTTTCCACAAAAATATTAAGCAGCTAAACTCTTTCAACATTGATAATAATAAGAAATATTCTGACCAAAATACAGATCCGAAAACTTCCTACTACAGTTGTTATAGTTGGCTGGAAAGCAAAGAGTCTAAACCCCACACAAGGTGATCCATGAGCCAGTGCACCGTTGAGCATAACACTTAGCCTCAGGTTGCTCCACAATGACTGTCCCTGCAGTGTACAATAAGTCAATTTGGATGTACGTGTCTCACAAGCGCCAGCTAAAGGAGGGAAATAGGCTTATTTGAAGTAATCGCAATGCATCCAATTCATTGAGGACTTCCAGTACCCCACCCATTCCAAAAGGTCAGGTCAACATAATGGCAGTGTACTTCTTATGGATTATTAAAGAAGAATGTCAGAGAAAGGACATTGTACAGCATATTGGCATGATGTGACTTTTCCAGAGTGTATTGATTTCCTCCCAACCGTGTCTCCTCATGTGCTAACAGCATGTGGGTGGTCACAAGGCCTTGAGCTAAATAACAGTCCATGACACTTGGTTCATCCTTTGGCTGTGACCCTGAACCAAGGACACTCTCTGTCATCTCAAAACGATTTCACCGTCTGCTAAATCCTCACGTATCCATCTTCAGCAACAGGCTCATCTCATTTTAACTCTGCATTTCCTTTTGCTCATTATTGTTTTATTAGCCTTTTACTCGTAGGTCTACTTCCAATTTTTTCCCTCCAGAATCCCATTAGCTGTTAAACCTAAAACAAATTGGTTAGTTTTATTTTTTCAACTGAGAATTTATTTTCTAATTTTTATTCTGAAAAGCTGATATTGATGTTTTCCCTTCCTGCCAAATGGTTGTAAGTCGTCTTATCTCCAGAATGGCTAGCATATGTTACGTATTGATTGTCTTTTGTCTGCTTTGCGCTAACCGATATTGACAAATACATCCAATCATACTTTCCTAAGCCTGCTGTCCATAAAGACACAGAATCGAACCCCAATCATGGGTCACAGATGCTATCTAACAGCTTTATCTGAGTCGTGCTCTAACTGTCACCATTTCCTTTCTATGCTGCTGTCCCTCATGTCGGCCTCATCTTGGGCTTCACCATCATTACTCACTGAGACACCTAACCTGTTGAAAACCTGTTTCATTTGCCTAAATTTTGAGGAATGTCCCAGTCACTCTTTCCCACACAATGGGAAATGGGTATTTCCCACACAATGGTATGGGTATTGGCCTTCAAGGGCCAAAAAAGCTTTTTTATATATATATATATATATATATCATAAAAGAATGAGAACAAGGGGAGACCAATAATGGACAGCAAGGTTTTTGCTGAATAATTTAAATTTAAAGTTGCAATGTAACGGAAGTGGTGTAATTGTCCTGTATACTCGAGTTTACCCGATAATCCGGATTATTGAAAAAGAAAAAAATGCTAAATCCATCGGATGTTGATTGAATGGAGGCAGATCTGAATGTGAGATTGCAGTCAATTATAAGAAATTTAAGCAGACTAAATGATTGGAGAAGTCCGACATACGCCACCAAAGCGAAATCGTTTCATAGGAAGATTGAGACATTTTGCATTTAGGAAATAGATAGGATAAATTTTCATTCCATGTGGACTTGGAATGTCTCTAAATTATGTCTCTTATGTTTCTCACCAAAACCTATTGTATGGTTTCAAAACTACTTTTATGATATTTAAAACATTTTAAGACAATACCCATCCACTGCCACTAAATGTGAAAATGTGACCTGTACATTCAAATTTCTCCTTATATTCCACAGAAGAATGATTTACAGTAATGTAAAATTAAATATGAAATAGAGCTGACTATAATATCAGCCATTACATCCTGAATTTCAATCCTGTACATTTATATGCCTAGACGTCATTTTAACAGAGAACCTTTAAAAGGGCAACTGTCTTCCAAAGTTCCACTTTTTCTCAACACCACAGAAAAGGTCAAAGAGAGCCCGAGAGTGACACACGCAAACATTCTTCTAAGTTCTGCCCATTATCCATTCATCTTTAAAGCAGCTTTTTCATAACAAGGTGCTTTTGGAGATAAACTATAAAGTGCAGAAGAATCCACAGTTATCTAATTTTAAAGAAAGAGAGCATTTAGAAGTTAGCGTGCATATGCAGCATCTAAAGTCTTAATCCACAGTTTCATGTTGCTGTTTGAAATATGAAATGCACAAAAAAAGTGCCCAGGGAAAGGGGAGAAAGGTGAAAAATTATGCAGGCAATAACATTTCCAGATGCTATGTGTTCAGTCAAGGACCTTCAGAGCAGAGAGTTTGTTTGATCAATAGAGAGCCAGTGCTGAAATGCAGCCCTGCAACTGACACTCACACACTGTCTCCCATATCCATTTCTCCATCAGGCATAACAAGCAGACGGAAGTATAGATGGACAGAGATAGACAGATGGATGGACGGACAGACGGACAGATGGATGGATGGAAGTATAGATGGAGACAGTTTATGGGATGGATGGATGGATGGATGGATGGATGGATGAGGAAACTAGAAGAGAGACACTGGCGCAAGTTGCGCTCATTAACATTTGCACAACCAGCATTGCTCCACTTCCAGGGTCTCGTCCCCACCCTGCTTCACACCACAGCAAACAAAGTTATTGTTACTGTTTTCACGAGAGCCGGATCTGGGGTGTGACGTAACTCGATGCTTAACTACCATAGTACGTTGCATCATTGAAGAAATCAACTAGCTAATCCCGACTGTTTCCCGAAACCATATTGTCGCAAATTGGTCGTTTAACCACGTTGGTTAATGATGTCACGCATGTGGTGGAGTAATAACTTCTTTTAATGAATCTGTTGAGATCGAATTAATGCTAGATGTTTTGCTATAAATTACGGACATGACATCTGAGGACTATTTCAAATTTTTCTCAGTTATTTTATTCTATTTCCAGATTCAATCATAGGCTCGTTCTTACGTGGTAGAGCACGTTCGCACATGCGCACTCTTCAAAAAACGGTGCTTTAAATCTCTTAACAAACTAAAAGACGTAAATGACATTTGTATGTATTCTAAATAAAAGATACAGATTGCACTGAATGTCAGCTTTCTTATTTTAATCAAGACAAGGATTTATTAAGTCCACATGTCAAGCAAACAAGAAACTATGCTTCTAACCAAAGGTCAAGAGCTGTAGTTCAAACCACACAATTTTGCGATGCTGTTTGCGAATGTTCGTTAGAACTAAGTTTTCGGGAAACACAGACTCGTTGAACTATGCTGATAACGACGGAACTTGCGACCAAAGTTGGCTAACGATGCTTTTGGGAAACGAACCCCTGGTCTGTTATTGTCGTGTTCTGGTAGCGTAATGGTCATATGATAAGGGTTTGACGAATCAAGGAGGGGAAGGAGACGCAATGATCCAGAAGACCCAATCAGGAAGCGAATGTGCGCCCGAAAAGTTTCTGTTTTGGTCTGTATACAGTGAAACGCAAACGCAGAGTTTTCAAAATAAAATGGGGTCTGCAGCGTATTCAAAATTTGTTTGAGGTTGTTTGGATTAGAAATGCAAAATATATCATTAAAGGGGTGGCAAAACGCATTTTATCGAAGGCTTGATTGTGTTTGTGGGGTGCACTGTAACATGTGTTCATGCTTCGTTTTTTAAAAATTGCATTATTTTTCATATATTTTACCTTTATTCTACACTGCTCTTCCCCTCCTTATACAAACGGTCTGATGGTTTCCTGGTTCTGTGAAGCCAGTCCCTCATAATTACGCAATGGGCTCAGATTGGTTAGCTGGCCCAGTGTGTTGTGATTCGCTAACCGTCTAGTGCTCTGAAGTGACACTAATTGAGAGTGAACATGATGCGTTCACGCTAGCTTCAACTAGCGAGGTAGCACACAGAGATGCAGGACCCATTCACTCTAGAGCAGGGTGCAAAACTCAATTCCTGGAGGGCCACAGCCCTGCAGAGTTTAGTTCCAACACTGCTCTAATACACATACCTGTAGTTTTCAAATAAGCCTGAAGGACTTAATGAGCTAAGAATACGGTGTGTTTAATTAGGGTTGAAGCTAAACCAAAGACTATAGATATAGAAAGACGGTTCACTCCTACAACTTATGAATGGGAAAAATTGCAACATGCAAAATGGCGGAATATTTGTGTGCCTTCTAAGTAAAAGAGGCACCCCGTAGGCATGTTAAATAAAGTTATAAAACATGCTATATAAAAATAAATATGGCTTTATAAATAATTATGCCTGCCAGATATAGCCGATCTAACTTTTATCTTTCGGGCGATAGCTCCGTGTGAGGGGGCCTCAGAGCTCTTGGCCAGTAGCGTTCTGACAGAGTCGAGGAGATCTCTCATCCCCCCAAGTTTAAAGCTCCGGGTCAGTCTCCCCACCAGTCTCCCCTATGGATATAAGCGGGACTCCCCCCCCCCCCCCCGAGCTCTCCAGCTGACGGCTAAAGGTGGGGTGTAGGGTAGGGTTAGGGGTTAGTTTTTGTTGTAGTATTGTGTAGAAAATCAGCATTGTGATTGACATGACCAATGAAATATTTGGGGGAGGGAAAATCATGCATGCATGTTTGTCTGTCAATGGGGAAAAGCCACGCAGAGTTTTGGAGTTCCCACCCGCATTTAGAGATCTCCGGGCGGCAGCCCTTCTCCTTAAAAAGACGGGCTTTGAGACGGGCTTTTTTCATTCAGCGAGTATTCAGCAATACCCGCCTTTCAATCAAATAACACCAAAGCCTGCTTTTTTTCTTAAGAAAATATTTGAGAACTTCTTAAGAGTTTTTCAAGAATTGCACTTAGTAACATTTTTACGAACTTAGAATGTATCTTAAGAAATTTCTTAACTTCTTTAATTAGATTTTCATGAATCCGGCCTCTGGCCTCTCCAGTTCTGGAATGAATGGCAAACAAAAAAACTTGTCAATGAATGGACCTGTAGTGAACATTTACTCCTCCCCTCTAGAGATTTTTAGTGTGTTTCTTTCCCTTCTGTCCCCCAGAAATATCTTCATGCTGTCTGCCTCCAGGCATGGAAAGGATGATGCGTTTCCCACTCTAAAGGGAGGTGAAGACCATGTGAAAATATAAAATGCTCTTCCACTCATTGTCTGTGGCAGGATAAATGGGAGAGACGAGGGTGATGTGAGGCCTTGTATTGATTCAGTTTCTATGGCCACAAATATCTGGCAGCATAATAAGCCTGTGTGCTTCAAGATTCACAGCTTTTAAGGCATCAAATGGCCTTGCTGTTATCAGCAAATCATGCTGCTCACCGCACAGGCTGGCTATACATCAGCGACCACATGAAAAGGTAGAGAGAGGTAGATATTAATAGTTTTAGAGGCAGATCTCAGGTCAGTGGTGTGTTGAAGCGATGCTAAATGTCCAGGAATGTAAGTAGATGGGTTATGGAGGGCCCTTCATGGGGGCTTTGTTTATGACCTGCAGAAAGTAATGAAGTCACTGGCTGTGTCCAAGAGCAAAGGCACCTGCCTTGCTGCCCAGTCAGTCAATGACTTAAAAGACAGCATATTTATATGAAAGAATTTTCAGACAGGATTCCAAGAGGATGTCATGTCTGATGATCTAATGCCTGTTGTAATTAATTGATTAATCAATATTAATATTAAATGTAACATACTGGGCCAAAAAAATGATTAGCATTAAAAATAAATGCAGTTTAATAATACTTGGTTATCCTGATGACAGCATGCAAAGATATAGGAAACATTTTCTCTACCCGTTTAAAATAAATGTTGATAAGTCCATTTTTTTCATCCTAATAATATGGCTAGCTGCATTTTATAATTTGCATAGCACTGTTTTTCCCTTCTGTCTGCAACCCTATCCGAGTGGATACAGGTTCAGCCCAGAGATCTCCATGGGTAGAGCAGGAACTCTAAAAGGAGGCAGGACAATTAGGTTAGACCGCCTTTTAGAGCACCTGGCTGCAGTTATGTCCCTCTCATCCTATCAGAACACATCTGTGACAGAATTTTCGGTCACAACCCACCAGTTGAGAACCACTTCACTTGATCTAACAAACAAGGCTCTTGAAATAAACGTAGGTTACACTTGTAAATTTATGCTCTCCTCTTTGAGATCCACAGAACGTAACACACTCTTGACTGTACAGTAAACCTCATGCCTACCAACAAGCAAAATACCAAAAAGCACTCAAAACCCTCCCATTCACAACAATCATCAAAGTAAACACTCCCTGGCTGTATCAGTCATTAAAGGGATAACGGCTGTCTGCCGGAAGCTAGTTATTTTAGTCAATAAAGTTTTAAATATGGATATTTTTCTTACAAGAACGCATCACTTTGCTTCAGAAGGCCTTTATTAACCCCCCGGAGCCGTGTGGAGCACTTTTATCATGGATGGATAAACTTCTAAACATAAACGGCCATTCACTGCCATTATAAAGCTTGGAAGAGCCAGGACATTTTAACTCAGATTGTATTTGTCTGAAAGAAGAATGTCATATACACCTAGGATGGCTTGAGGGTGAGTAAATCATGGGGTAATTTTCATTTTTGGGTGAACTATCCCTTTAATTTACACAGCGAACAAACATAAAATGAAGGAGAGTAAAGAATGACATGGAAAAAATATTTAAGTCTGCCTCACTCATTCTCTTTCTGGTGCAATCACTAATAGTAATGAAAGACATTGTGTTATCGAAAAGACAACACTTGAAGATTAACTGCTGGTGAGTTTGACAGGAGATGAACGAACGTGTACCGTATGTAGCCTAGATCTTAAAATTTTTGAAAATCTGTGTGCACACTGCACAGACTGGGTGACACGCTTTGTTGTATAACGAACTTAGCAGAGCGTTCCCCCGCCTTGCATTTCTAAGCACACAGAGCAGTATGGGAGATATTAATCGTCTCCCGGTGATGAGCTTGCCATCAGAGAGAGGACGTGACAGTGACTCTTCTACCTCTTACACACATAATGAGCAACACACCTCTAATGTTTAATGCAGCCAGTAGGATATGTGGGCTGCTGTGTCAATATGATGTCTATTAGCAGCTTTGAAAACAGAACTGTGTCGATGTGCAGATGACGATAATCTCCACACAATTTACAGACAGCAAGTTATTTCTGCCATGTCCCACATTCCACAAACAGAGTTGGTCCAATCAGCCATCCAATTTGAACAGATTTATAATTTAAAATCTTTGCAAAAGTATTTAAAGAGATAAAGGGAATCATGGTGTCATCATTTAGGGGGCATTCACACAAAACGTGTTTTTGTGTTTAAAAATGTGATATACGTTTAAGTTGAACTACTTTTACCTTGATTGCTGCATCTTTAGAATATGTCATGCACAAGATGCTCCTTCACTAATGGAACTT
Source organism: Gila orcuttii (assembly GCA_026230005.1). Classification (NCBI taxonomy): domain Eukaryota; kingdom Metazoa; phylum Chordata; class Actinopteri; order Cypriniformes; family Leuciscidae; genus Gila; species Gila orcuttii. Next base: position 35,821,014 of record JAPDVR010000013.1, on the reverse strand, counting down.
CTAATGGTATGCCATGTCCCACATTCGTTAAACAGAGCTGGTCCAATCAGATAATTTATCCAGTTTGAACAGATTTAAAATCAATAATCTTTGTAAAAGAATTCTTAGTACAAATAAAAAGTTTGGCACAAAAAAAGTCCTCATTTAGAGGCCATTTACACAAAATGCATTTTTGCATAAAAAAAAAAAAAAAACGCAGGGAAGTGGAATGAAAAAAAGCAAGGTCTAGAGACACGTTGGTGAACTACTTTTAACTTGAGCGCTACATATTAAGAATTGTCAAATACATAAATCTAGCATGTTTACATAGAAAAACTATAGAGGGAAAAAAATTATGCATTGGAATACAAATATGCAGTCTGTGTTAACTGTGCAATCTTATTCACCCTCATATCATTCCAAATCCACACTATCTTGTTCCATGGAACACAATATGACATTTTGAAGAGTGCACTGGATGAGTTTTTCCCTTGCAATTAAAATGAATGGGGAGCTTTCATGCCTCAAAAATTATGCAAAAGGCCCATAACATATTTTAAATATATCAGAAAAGTCTTTAGAAGTCAAAGGGAATAGTTTGCCCAAAAATAAAAATTATATCATTGTGTATTCCCTCAGAACAGAAAACACAAGTGATACAACCTACTTTTATGATTCTTTTATGTTGTTGTTGATGATGATGTTGTTTTAGTTGAGTTTCTAAAAAAAGCCACTGGTCACTATCTAAAGGCCAATACTGGTAACATTTAAAGGCCAATTCACACTGCACTGACAGATAGCAACAGGCACCTTGTCTGTTTCTTTGTTTATCCAGATCAGCATGTTGTTACCCCTGTCTGTGTCTGTTGCCTGACACAGTCTGTTGCAGTCTCTAACTCTGTGCACTTAGAGATGAAGTTTTAGGAAAACTGTACAATAACAATAACAGAACAATAAGGAAACAAAGCATGTTTGGCTCCAGGATAGACTTATACTTAGGGTTAGTTGGTTGTCATACTGATGTGAGTTGATGGCTGTAATGAAGAACAGTCATAAATTAATAGACATACCCTCAACAACACAGCATCTCCTGTGAGAGACCACATTTTAGATCACAACCTTAATTAGCACATGGGGGAAATTTAGGTCAGTTTAAGCACAGGAGCGAGGCTTTAGCCATGAGTTAAGGAGGGTAATTAATTAGTCACATACAGATGCTAAACAGGCTCATTAGTGGAAAGTGACTGTGGGCTAAATGACATGTGTGTATGTGCATGTGTTAATAGTTGTGAACATAAATACACATAATAAATGAACACAATCCATGTTGTGAAATAGTTCATTTCATGGTGTGTGGCTGTAACAAATGCAGCTCTGGTATAGGACACAAAACTGAGGCCTCCATGAATGTAATTTTTTCTATAATCTACGGTGGCCCAGTAGTGCAGTAGTGCACAACGAAATTAAGCCACAACACAACAAAATGAATCCACAACTCAAAGAAAACTGTACAACACAGCGGAAATAAGCGGCCGCAACACAACGAAATAAAGCCACAACACAACAGAAATGCTCCTGACCACCAGAGGGCTCTTGGAGCGCGGTAAAGTTAGTTTTCCATGTCACTGTTCTATAGAGTCGGCAGTCTTAAGATTTCAATACCAGGATTAGTTTTAACATTATGTATAACCATTGTATATCAACATAAAATATTACTTCAAAATCACCTACATGAATTATAGCTGCATATTTATACTTGAGAATGCTTTGACCCGCTTCCACAGCGCATGATTCCTAAGGGAACGTCTGGAAATTGTACCAAGTGGTTAAAACGTATAATTTATTATAATATAATTTGATACTTCAAAATAAAAACCATTTGGTGAATTGCAGAATTAAAGGAAGAAGGGCTGGGCGGTATGACGGTATATATCTTTACCGCGGTAGAAAATGTCAACCGTAACAGATTTTTGTATTCCGTGTATACCGCGACATGTAAATAAGTGGGCGTGGCTAACTCACGTGCAGCATGTGTGAGACTGAGACACTGAGATTTGTCAAAGAAACATGGAGAAAGCAGATCAAGAGGATCCACAAAGGAATTACGTTTTCTAAAGGGTTGTTGTTAACGTGATATTTTTGGGAGGAAATGAGCAGCAGTCAACTAGCAGTGCAGCACCTGTAGGCTACAGTTTAGAGGAGTGCACACTCGCAACAGGGAAAGCATGAAGCTTACTTAACATCAGTTCATATATCAATATCGTAACGAATAGAAATAACCTTAAATAATGTATAGTTATCTGCATCTTTCCGTCTCTTATGTATAGTTACTTTTTAAAAACCTGCTTGTTAAAGTGAATGTATAATCCTGTATCTGAGCCAAAATTTATATATATTTCTAACTCCAAACAATAGGCCACTGAACCAGCTGATAAAATCTTCCTTCAATTCGATACGTGATTACAACTTGACACTCAAATGAACCGATCGCATTTTACTGATGCAAAAGACGCGCACGTGCACACACACTGAGAGGGAGCGCGGTGTGTCAGTGTTCACCGGGCTATGGTAAAATAATGACGCAGTTACAAGGTGTGTATAATTTAAACTACTTAGTCAACACTAACAGTTGCTCCTGTTCGATTTTCATACTGCTGCTCTCCTTCTAGTCACTTTTGAACTTGATGAACTTGACACTTCTGAACTTCTCTTGATTAAAGCTCCAGGTGACGCAGTATAATAAGCAGACATGGCAAAAATGTACTGGGGAAAACATGTAAACATAACTAGTATTACTAATATCCTACTAAATTAAAAGGAAGTAACTAATTCATTATGAATATAGAATAGTTCAATATAAAATATTCAGATATTATAAACTAGGCCTAATTGATGAAGTAAAGCAATAACATGAAATTGAAAAATTATTCAGCAACACTTTATTTAATGTTGAACTGCACCTATGAGTTGTATTTAAAATCAATCAGTTGGGGGCAGTTCATCTAAAAGTTGATGAGTGTGTTTTGTTTACTATATTTAGCTATCAAAATAGTTTACCAAAGAAATAATTGACTAAATAAAAAAAAATCAAAATCAAACAAGGTGAAATACTTTTCATTTCTAAAGTATTTGGGTTTATTTATTATACAAAGCCATTTTTGTCGATTTTTCGAGAATAACTACATATAAATAACTATATCGTGAAATATATCGTTACCGTGAAATAAAATTAGTCATACCGTGAAACAGAACTTTGGTCATACCGCCCACCCCTGAAAAGAAGGTATTGGAACAATTTCACCTGTAATAAGTCAGTCTGGTTAATTGGAATGTACTACAACCTTTAACATAAAGGGAGGTATTGGAAAAAAGGCACCTGTAGTAAGTCAGTCTTACTGTCACGTTGGTTGAAGTAAAGGAGGAAGCAGGATCCATGTGCAGCAGTCCTTTATTAAATAAACTCAAAACTTTACAAATACAGACTCAGACACAAGAACAAGACCCAGGAACAAAACAACCACCAACGTTAAGACTTGACAAAGACTGAACTAGACAGGGCTTAAATATACAAACAAACCGGAGAGCTAACAAGATAAGATGAGACACACCTGACCAGAACTAACTAATCAACATGTAACCATAGAAACAAACAGGGGCGGAGGAAGACTAAACTGAACAAATAAACAGATAACCAGACACCGACAAGAACAGAAATCAAAACAGACTGCCAATGTTACAGAATGACCCCCTCCTGGAAGGCATGTCCTCACGCCGCAAAAGACTTCACATTGCCCTGGAGGCTGACAAGGGCGAGGCCTAGCGGGACAGGGAGCCTCCAGGGTGGACCAGGCTGTGCAGGCGGCAAGGGCGGAGCAGGTGCTGACAGTTTAGGGGGCCAGGAAGGCGCCGACGATTCAGGGGGCAAGGGCAGATCCGTCGGTTCAGGGGGCCAGGGCAGATCCGACATTTCAGGGGGCCAGGGCGGATCTTACAGTTCAGGGGGCCAGGGAGGCATCGGCTGGTCAGGCGCAGAGGTGGCCATCTTGTCCGAAGACACCGACATAGATGCTTCCATTTTGTCCGAAGACACAGGCGTAGAAGCTGCCATCTTGTCTGAAGACACCGGCGTAGACACAGGCGTAGAGGCGGCCATCTTGTCTGAAGTCACAGGCGTAGAGTCAGCCATTTTGTCCGAAGACACCGGCGTGGAGTCGGCCATCTTGTCCGAAGACACAGGCGTGGAGACGGCCATCTTGTCCGTGGGCTCTGCAATGATGGCCATCTTGTCCGAGAGCACTGGAATGGCGGTGGCCATCTTGGCTGAGGGTTCATGGGAATGAGTTGATGTGTGTGCTGCCCACATACACAAAATAGCCGTGGCCATGATGATCAGTGCTGTATCATCCGGAGCTGACTCAGGCATGGTGGCCATCTTGTTCGAGGACTCTGGAACGGCGGCCATGATGGGCAGAGGCTCTGGAAGGGCGACGTAAAGAAACTCAGGCTCGGCAGGCTTGACGTGAAGCTCAGGTTTCCTGCAGGGATGACGTGAAGAAGCTCAGGCTCGGCCATGTTGTGGACAGGATCTGGTGTAGCTGGTACTGCAGGGGTGTCACGTTCCTCCTCCGTGACCCCAACAGTAAATGCAGAGCTGGCCAGATGTAACACCATGTCAATATACTGTTCAAGACTCCAGCTAGGGTGGTGAAGTGGCATAAGGGAGCTGAACGGCTCGTAAAGGCCTACGAAAAAATATCATTATGCATACATCATCAAAAAATGTTAAATGCGCCAGCTCAATAAAGGCCATGATGTATTCCTCAATGGGCCGGTCTCCCTGACGAAGACGCATAATCTGTGCTGTTGGATCCATGTTATGGTCAGTTCTTCTGTCACGTTGGTTGAAGCAGAGGAGGGAGCAGGACCCATGTGCAGCAGTCCTTTATTAAATAAACTAAAAACTTCACAAATACAGACTTAAGAACAAGACTCGGGAACGGAACAACCAACATAGTACAACGTTAAGAACTGACAAAGACTGAGCTAGACACAGGGCTTAAATACACAAACAAACCGGAGAGCTAAAGAGATAAGACGAGATACACCTGGACAGAACTAACTAATCAATATGTAGCCTAACCATAGAAACAAACAGGCAGGGGCGGAGGAAAACTAAATAAACTAATAAACAGATAACCAGACACCGACAAGAACATAAATCAAAACAGACTGCTAATGGTACACTTACATTTCCATTGTGTTGCGGCTTTATTTCATTGTGTTGTGGCTTATTTCTGTTGTGTTGTGGCTTATTTCCGTTGTGTTGTACATTTTCCGTTGTGTTGTGGATTTATTTCGTTGTGTTGTGGCTTAATTTCGTTGTGTTGTGAAATGTTTGCTTTTTAAATTTCGTTGTGTTGTGCACTATTGGGCCACCATAGTAATCCATCTTTATGTCCTTATTTTTGAAAATGCTCTTCTCAACTATTGCACAGTATCAGTCTAAAATAAGAAAATACTATCTTTCAGCAGGGCGATAAGAGCTGCCAGTTTAAACTGATGGGCTTTTATACTTGTTATGGGCATCTAATACATCTTCATCTCTGGCCAACAAGTAGACGCTATCAAGAATGAGCCCATTTTAGGCAATTATACCCCAGCCTGCACTGATGGGGGTGATGTCGTGGGGCATGAGAATGATGGGTAACTGTCAGTTCAGCAGTCTAGTGAAAAATGGGATCCACATTGTGATGAAATATGTGTAAAGCAAGCAGAAACTCCATGTTGAAGTGACTGTTTGTTTTGTGGATGATAGAAGGCTAGCCAATATGAGTGAAAAGAAAAGAAAAGAAAAGAAAAGAAAAGAAAAGAAGAAATACAGAAGAATGTAGGACATCCAGGACAATGCTACAAATCATGAACAACCTGGTCAAGTTAGCAAAATGTCCTCTTTGTTTTTACCACTTAAGAGTATAGACTACAGAATACAAAAATAAAATTGTTGCATTGGAATATGGGGGTAGAATTGTTGCATTATTCCAAATAAATAGATTATGATCCACAAATAAATGTAAAGAGATTCACAAAAATATATCAAATTCACAAATAAATAGATTAAGATCCACAAATAAATGTATTGAGTTCACAAAGAATTATAAAACGCACAAATAAATAAAATTAGCTTTGCAAATAAAAATCTATATTTACAAATGTGTTTTATGCCACAAACACAACTCGGCCTGGTATTTATTTGTGAACCGCTTTCTGTGCATTTGTAAATCCCCTCACGCATTTGTGAATCGGTTCTCTTACGAGAGTATCTCTCGTACTGCGTAATATCTTACGCTATGGGGAAAACCTCTTTTCCACGAGATATTGAAGCCAAAAATTATCCTTAATTTTGAATTAATGTAAAACGCTGTGCAGCAGCATGCAGACATAGGCAGGACAGCTCGCGCGCCTATTGGCTGCCCTGCGGCAACAGCAGCAGCCTATCGAGAGAGGCGCTGCGTGACACATATCCAATGGGGGCATTTCGCACCCATTTCGTCACGTCCCGCCAGAAAGGGCGTGGTCTCGCCCTGTAAATATAGCTCGATAAGGCTGGTACACTGATTTTCATCTCTTCAGCGAAGCATCACGCATCGCTGGATCCGGAGTGAGAAGCCACGCCGTCTGCGGAAAAGCACACAGCGGGACGAGCCATTGAGTCTGAAGTTGCCGGCATCGCCGCCTTTAGCCGCCGTACCTGCTACACTTTCTGGCGTTATATCCTTTCAAACTATGTGTGTTCGCCGCTGCGACACGAATTTTTTCACTGTCTCTCTCTCTGCTAAAAGAGCTGCGTCTTTTTCAAGATGCAAAGATCCTGCGGCTCGTGCCGAGCCACACTCAGCGACGGGGACCGTCATGTCATCTGCGTTTCCTGCCTGGGTGAGGATCATGCGGTTCTCGCTCTCGTCGACGGCGGATGCCCTCACTGTGAGCTACTGCCTATGGTGACTCTGAGGACTCGCCTGGCATCTTTCTCAGAGCCTGTACTTCAGCCCGCTGTAACACCGCGCCGTAAAAGCGCCGTGCCCAGCGCGGCCCCGAGCCTTCTCCTGCCCGCCAAAGCTCGCCGGTTCGCCCGCCAGCATCGCTCGAGTCCCTCACCGTCTGCCGCCGCTTCCGCCATTGAGGTCGACGAAACAGCCCCGAGCCTTCTCCAGCCCATGATAGCTCGCCGGTTCGCCCGCCAGCTTCACTCGAGTCACTCGCTGACGGACAACGGCCGCCGCTTCCGCCATTAATGATGACGAGATAGCTGCATCTGTAGAGAAGGCCAGCTTCAAAACCGCGGCTAGCTTTCTTTACGTTATAAGAAAGCTACCCCGCCCCCCGTGGGCATGCATCACCGGCGAAATGAGGAAAGAGTGTGTTTTTAGTCCCGCCGAGGCCGGACCAATCTCCATTTCTCAAACATTTCTCAGCTCCTCTTAGTTTGAGCGGCTGAAAATGTCAATATTGCAGCGTTGAGCCTGTTGTATAACACGCACGCCTGCAAACAAACGCCGACACACACTGTGATGACGCTCTTTATCCGCTCAGGCTATTTTAAGCTTTTGTAGTTTCCCCCTGTGGCTCAGTGGCGAAACCCAAAGCCTTCGCACGGGAGACCCGTGTTCGAGCCCAGCTCTCGCAGCAGATAAAAATTTAGTCTCGCCGCAGCCAGACTTACACCCAAACTTTTCACTCGTTCAGTTCCGAGAAAATGCGACTGTTCCAGTGTATTTTTCAGTAAACAAGCTGGTACCACAGCCCGCTTGCCTGCACACAAACACCAGTTTTACGGCGACCCAGATAAATCCCAAAAAGAGTGTATTTTCTGGAATTCCGGCCACGGCCGATGGTGTTATAAGTGTTGTAAGAATGCCCACGTCTCAGTGCCCATTCCCACACACAGACACAGCCCGCCACAATACAGGGCTAGCACAAATAAAATCGACTCATGTCGATTGTGCAATAAATGTAGTGTACGTGCCCACAACACAGTGCCCACAAACACTACACGAAGCATGTCCCACGGTTTCTGTAAAAACGAAACCAACACATTCTCAGTCGGCGCGAGCCGACAGTGTTCCCAGTGCAGTGAGTGTGCCCGCTATCCCGCGCGCACATTCCCTCACAGACATGCCGAACCCTACGGGGCTCGTCCCGCTCGCATTCTCTCCACAACCTGTCAGAGAGAAGCTGAGCGCGGCCGGGCTGCCCGCTGTGATCAGTGCACCCCCCGCCTCGCTCACTGCAAACACAGTGTTTATTTCCCAGCACACCGGAGCTCTCCGGCCGCCGTTATGCCGCGGCCAGAGCCCAGATTTTCATTCTACCTCTAGCTATTCACGCAGATGCGTGGGCGAAGCTTCCCGGGGTATCAGAATGGGTGCTGAAGACTATAAAAAGAGGCTATTCGCTGCAGTTCGCTCGACGCCCCCGCCGTTGCGCGCCGCGAGTCGAAACGACGGTAAAAAACGGAGTATCTCATCTACTTCGAGCCGAGATAGCGAAACTACTGAGCAAAGGGGCTATAAAACCTTTATCTCAGGCTCAGAGCAAAGGGGGTCTTTACAGCAGGTATTTTCTGGTACCGAAAAAAGACGGGGGTCTCAGACCCATTCTAGATCTGCGACAGCTGAACAGAGCGCTCACGAAGCGCCAGTTCAGAATGATTACAACCAGGAAAATCCTCGCGCAAGTTCGCCAGGAGGACTAGTTTATGTCAATAGATCTGAAAGACGCCTTATTTCAAATACAAATAGCGTCGCGTCACAGGCGATTCTTGAGATTCGCCTTCCAGGGCCAGGCATACCAATACAAAGTCCTGCCGTTTGGCCTGTCCCTGGCACCCCGTACATTTACGAAGTGCATGGACGCGGCTCTCGCACCCCTGAGTCTCCAGGGCATGCCAATTTTGAACTACTTGGACTTGAACTACTGATTCTAGCTCGATACGATCAGAGCTCATAGAACACAGGACCACATTACTCGAGCATCTCGAGAACCTGGGTCTCACAGTCAATTGGGCGAAAAGTTCGCTGTCTCCCAGCCAGAAAATTTCTTTTCTGGGAACAGTGCTGGACTCGCTATCCATGACAGCGCGTCTGTCGCCAGAGCGCAAGCTGGACATTCAGCGCGCCGTGAAATCCTTCCGCCGCGGCTCGATAGTCCAGCTCAAAAGGTTTCAGAAAATGCTGGGCCTCATGGCCTCAGCAGCTTCAGTACTCCAGCTGGGTCTGCTTCGCATGCGCCCACTGCAGCTGTGGCTGAAAGCGCGAGTTCCGCCCAGGGCATGGACCGCTGGCCGGTTTCGCCTCCGGGTCGCTCTAGAATGCGTTTCAGCTCTGGAACCTTGGAAAGTAACCGACTGGTATCAGTCAGGTGTGAGTCTGGGGACTCCCTCGAGTGTGAAGGTGGTGTCCACGGACGCCTCCACCTCGGGATGGGGAACGCTGCTAGAGGGCAGACCGTTCTTTGGCCAGTGGTCAGAACGGGAAAAGCTCCTACATATAAACTGTCTGGAAATGATGGCAGTTGACAACGCGCTACGGCGCTTCTGTCCCCAGATAAAAAGTCACCATGTTTGGTCCGTTTGGACAACATGTCAGTGGTGGCATACATAAATCGCCAGGGCGGCATCAGGTCCCGAAACCTTTACAGGCTAACGGAACACCTCCTGTTCTGGGCTCAGCACAACCTGCTTTCACTGAGAGCAGCGCATTTGCCTGGTCACCTGAATCTGGGACCAGACAGACTGTCCAGAAACAATGTCCCAGCAGGGGAATGGTCGCTGCACCCGCAGACGATCCAACTGCTGTGGGAGACATTCGGCAAAGCGCAGGTGGACCTGTTCGCGTCCCACGAGAACGCTCACTGTCCGAAATATTTCTCCAAGAGCGAGGACGCGCTGGCCCACGTCTGGCCCCGCTGTCCCCTCTATGCTTTTCCCCCGTCTCGCTCCTGCCTCAAGTGCTGGAACGAATCAGGGAAAACAAATGCCCAGTGCTGCTTGTGGCTCCGCTCTGGCCGAACCAGACTTGGTTCCCAGTCCTGATGCGGCTGACCAGCACTGCCCCGTGTCCAATACCGTTGAGGAAAGACCTCCTCTCTCAGGCCAAGGGCTCGATTTGTCATCCTCGCCCGCAACTATGGTCCCTACATGCATGGGCCATCAACGGGTACCCGCTAACCTCCCAGAGGGAGTGTTAAATACAATCAAGCAGCCAAGAGCCCCGTCTACTAGACGGCTCTATTCCTCAAAGTGGCCAGTGTTCTCTGCCTGGTGTCAAGCTCAGGGCTTTTCACCCGCAGACTGCGGGGTTACGGAAGTGCTCTCCTTCCTTCAGGAGCTGCTGGATAAGGGCAGAACCCCATCCACGCTTTAAAGTATACGTGGTGGCCATAGCGGCGTTTGCAAAACCGACATCTGGCCAGTCACTGGGGAAAACGACCTGGTCGTGCGATTCCTCAGGGGAGCTCGGAGGCTGAATCCTCTCAGACCCCCCTCAGTCCCTGTGTGGGACCTTTCTACGGTTTTGGAAGCCATGAAAGCTGCCACATTCGAGCCAATCCATTTGTCAGACATGAAACATCTGTCTCTCAAAACGGTATTCCTTATGGCTCTCGTTCAGTGAAGCGCGTAGGGGACTTGCAAGCGCTTTCGGTAAGCGCGTCATGCATGGAGTTTGGGCCTAATAACTCAAAAGTCATACTCAAACCAAGGCACGGGTACGTGCCCAAATCCCTCAACACACCGTTCAGGGCCCAGGTTATTTCCCTGTGCGCTCTCTCGGTTCATAATGAGGAGGAGGATGCGAGTCTTCTTTGCCCTGTCAGGGCACTGAAAGCTTATGAGTCCCGCTCGTCTGCCTTCAGACAGACCGAGCAGCTCTTCGTTTTGTTTGGCGGACGATCCAAGGGACTGGCTGCATCAAAACAGAGCCTATCCAGATGGATAGTCGACGCCATAGCACTGGCTTACACTTCTAAGGGCCTGCAGTGTCCTTTGGGTGTCAGAGCGCACTCCAGGAGAGGCGTGGAATAGTGGGGTTACCTTTTAAGATATCTGTACGGCCGCGGGCTGGGCCTTGCCGTCTACATTTATAAGGTTTTATAACCTAGAGGTTCCCGCCTTACAAGCCAAGCTTCTGTCGGTATAGAATTCAGTACTATCTGCCCCGCTGTGCCGGCCCAGATGCTGAGTTTTGCTTGTGCATCGCTCACTGAGCGATAACACGGCTCCATGGGTGTTAAATAACCTGTACTATTACCCAGTTCAGGCTGAACACGTTCACCCTGTCTGTGTGAAACACTATTAACATAACTAGCTCCTATAGGATGCTATTTCATGGGGAATGATGCTTGCAGCCTCTCTTCTCCGACTCTCTGTGAGTCTATGGTGATTATGCACTACATGAGCCCCGGGCTACTGCCCTTGGGACTTTGGTGTCGGATCCCAGTACGCACGGCGTTTTGCATTGTGTTCCCCATAGCGTAAGATATTACGCAGTACGAGAGATACTCTCGTAAGAGAACGTACTCGGTTACTAACGTAACCTCGTTTCTCTCTAGAGAGGGAACGAGTACTGCGTATCTTGCCGTGCATACACAGCTCTGGTTCGCTTCAGCGATGAAAACATGTGTACCAGCCTTATCGAGCTATATTTACTATATTTATATTTACTATATTTGAAACACTTCTAGCGTCGACGTGCAGACAAATCCACAAATAAGTGGACTCCACCCACCCTTTACCTAAGCCAATCAGATAACGGCCACATTGAGCTGATCAATCGTAGCACGTTCTCGCTACAACCAATCACGTTAGGCTTTACAATCAGAGTGGTCTTGCCCTGAAATAACTTTGCTCGTTCATCTGCATTGGCTCAAATGGAAGTGTAAGGCTATAAGGCCATAATATTGCTTCCGTAAAAAATGTTTAAAATTTGGATTTCGTTAGAGTTAGACCATTAGACTGTGTATCAATCCAAGATACATTTTTATGAGCCTATGAAAATGGCAGAGAAACAGCGCTTACGTTATGGGAACAACGCGTTATGGAAGCGTCACGTTATTCATGATAAAACAGAAAAGCATCAATGCGTTGCTGACTAATGAATAACTGGATTCAACCTCGTGATAAATACGCGAGTTTGTGTAATATTGGGGAAATTACTGTCACAACAGCTTTTCCCACTTCTTCATTCAAGTTTTAAATAGCAGGTCCGTGGATCTAATGATTAAATATATAACATGCATTTAAAAGTGAAATGCCCAGCAGACAAGCGATTTGAATTTATCCGTTAAAACGCTTGATCACACAAATAATATTTCATATGAATCAGACTTAATAATATTGTATTGTAAAAGTTACTTACAGCATCCAATATAAATGCAAAAATGTATTTTTTCAGCATTGCATTATCCACTAAAACCCCATTAGCCTACACGCTGTTACATCTTCAATGATGGTCATTTGGCCTGATATTTTGTATTCTACATAATATTTATGTCCTATAGCTAGCTATTTGTCACAACGATTGTGCTTTAAAAGACAAAATCATCCGTTTTGTAATTTATAACATCGTGTCTACCCCGTGCGAGGCTTTCTACATTGGACAAAGGGGCAAATGTGCAAATAATGTGTCCTCCGTAGTTGTGTGTAGTAGCCGCTACTTCAGAAGAAGAAAGGGCATCCGTTTACTATCAATGAATCATCGTGTCGCGCTGCGCCGCGTCCAGTAGGCACTATCACGAATTATGAATTTTCATGTAGCCAGCATAGTCAATAAAGAAGATTATACGTCATATATCTTCAGGTAAGAAAACAGACGTCATGGGCAAAATGTGTTAACATTGCAAACATGTTAGTTTTACATGATTTGAAACTGCTGCCTATGGCAGAAGGGAAGATAATCGGCTATTTGCTTTTGACGCGCCGCTTGACTCCAGAGGAAAGGGTGTTATGATGCTCGGGATCTGTGATGATCATTTGTGTGTAATCCTGAGTTAATAGCTCCTGTTTTGGGCCCTAAGTTATTTTTGTTATATATAATGATATTTGTAAAGTATCGGATGTTTTAAATTTTATTTTTTTCGCGGATGATACAACAATTTATTGTTCTGGCCCAAATCTTACAGAGCTTGTGTTGGTGGTAGAGAAATAATTATATAAACTAAAGAATTGGTTTGATTTGAATAAATTGTCATTAAATTTAAATAAAATTAAATTTATGGTATTTAGTAATAAAGAGATAAATAATGAGATCAGGATTACTATTAATGAAAATGAATTAGAAAGAGTAAATCATATAAAATTTCTTGGAGTAAATATTGATTGTAAAATGACATGGAAACCGCATATTTTTAACGTTCAGAAGAAAGTATCAAAAACGATTGCAATTTTGTATAAGTTGCAATGTATTTTGAATAAAAATGCATTACATTTACTTTATAGTTCACTTGTCACACCATACTCAACGTATGGTATTGAAATATGGAGAAATACATTTAAAACTAGAACCAATCCAATTTTCCTATTACAAAAGAAGGTTATCAGATTAATCAACTATGCACTTTACAATTCACCAAGTAATTTACTGTTTCATCAATCAAAAATTTTGAAGTTTTATGACTTAGTTGATTTGTACACGGCAAAGTTTATTTATCAAGTCAAACATAATAAAACTCTTAAATGCTTGCAATTATTATTTACCCAGCGAGGAAGTAAATATAATCTCAGAGGACTAGGGTAAGTGTACCCATTAAGCCCATGTACCCTTTAAGCCCACTTTCAACTTTGAAGTCAAATAAAAAAAAGAGTGAATCATATTTTATGCTGCTCATTATTTTAATCAATCCAGTGATTTGTTACTTCCTGGCATTTTTTATTGCATACCAATCAGATTTGGCAATGTTGAGTTAGCCCCACCCATGTGCATACTGTCTCAGGGGACCTCACACAAAGTCACCCCAAAACTTTGGTGTTTCGGGACCCTTCAGAAATCAATAAATTTCTACAATTTCCAGCCATTTATTTGGTAACTACATTGATATTATGTCAAATAAGAGATAAATGTGTTGTTTGTTGTGTATGAACAAATAGTACTTTATCATTTTATATAATTTTCCTTTAAATGGAAAGATGAGTTTTATTAGCTTCTGTTTAAAGCTAATCTCTAGGTCAAACCATTAGCCTTACAAAAAGATTGACTGCCAAAGAATTAAGCATGTGAACTGCAAACAATAAATGTTTTGTGATTTATTTTACATTAATTTACAAATAAATGCAGCACAAATTGTTTTGTAGAGAAGATTATTTTCATAAATTAACTTTTTTTTAAGATGGGCTTAAATGGTACAGTGTCACAAAACGCATGCAAACTATAGCCAATACAAGCTAACCTTGAATTAAAAAAACTTAACATTTCTCAATGTGGGCACAATGAAAATTACTATGATACTTAGTCCACAGTATATTTAAGCTCCATGCATGTATTTGTAAACATATCTTACATTTTTAAAGGAAAACATTCTTTTTTCACTATTACTCACTGTGGAACCATTTAAGCCCACCTTATGTGTTTCAAGGAGGAATCCCTCTAATTGGAAACTTTGATTGAAAGTGTTTAATGATAACATTTCTTTGTGTACTTTTACCTTACTAACCTTTTAACCTTACCTTACTTACTACCTTAATTTACAGCTATATTTAGATAGTTCTACGTTCTAGACCTACAAATTACACATATTCATTCAAATGAGATGGAGCCCGTTTTGTCTTAAAGTCGTTTATGTATAACTGGGCATAATTTGGGAGCCAAGCCGAGTTAAGGCTCCAGACTCCTGGTGTCTGGGGCCCACTAGGAGGCCCCCCTAAGCCCAGAGTATGGAGCCATAACTCGGCTTGGCTCCTGAGATACACCCGGTCAAACTTCCAGCTTGACTCCAGTCAAGCTGACTTTAGGCTCCAGACCACCGTCCACTAACACCCACCCATCCCACCCAGGGCTCTATTCAAACATTAGCAAAAGGAATTTTTTTAATGCTTCCCTGTCACTGAATAAATATATTGATGTTTTACTTCTTTAAAATCAATACATTTTTTATATTTTGTGAATTAATGATGATGTGGGCTTATTTAGAACACACGCGGGCTTAAATGGTGCCAAAAGTACCAATTAAGCCCATGCCAGACTTCTCACTTTATTCCTAAATTATCTTAATTTTATATTAAAAAATGTACATCAACTAATTAATACATTTTCAAATGAGAGATAAATCTTGCATTTTAACTAATTATTTTCCTTATAAACCTTGTCAATATCTATGAAAAAAACCTAGACTTAGATTTTGGTGGGCTTAATGGGTACACTTACCCTATGTATATTTAACCAACCACAAGTACATTCTACATTAAGAGAACACTGTTTATCAAATAAAGGAGTTAAATTGTGGAATAGTTGCTGTAATGAGTTAAAACAAGCCACGTCTATTTGTCAGTTTAAAAATATTTACAAGAGAATAACATTGGAAAAATATTTAATAGAATGAAAATGAATTAAATAGGCTTGCTTCTGGTGTGGACAATGGTCCACTAATGTGTTAATGTTAATTTTATGAACAGATGTTGTCATTAATGAGTTGCATTTATGATTCTAAAGTTAAGGGCAGGCACAATAAGCTTTAGCTTCTGCCTGCACCTGGTCATCTATAGTGTTTATGTTTCGAATGATTTGATTGAATGATCTGTAAATGACCAAACCGAAATAAATGAAAATGAATGAATGAATAATAAAGAATAATAAATATAAAGAAGCCTTAAACTCCAACAATCTTTTGGAAACGGGGTGTTTTAACCACACAAGATTTGAATGAAGCTCCCATTAAAGATGCTTTCAGGGGTGCAAATATCTGCAAAATTAATCAGATCCAGTTCTCGCCCCGAGAATAAAGCCTAACGTGATTGGTTGTAGCGAGAACGTGCTATGATTGGTCAGCTCAATGTGGCCGTTATCTGATTGGCTTAGGTAAAGGGTGGGTGGAGTCCACTTATTTGTGGATTTGTCTTGCACGTCGACGCTAGAAGTGTTTCAAAATCCACAAATCCGTGAGGGGATTAAGAAATGCACAGGAACCGATTCACAAATGTGTGAGGGGATTTACAAATGCACAGGAACCGATTCACAAATGTGTGAGGGGATTTACAAATGCACAGAAAGCGGTTCACAAATAAATACCAGGCCAAGTTGTGTTTGTGGCATTTAAACACATTTGTAAATATAGATTTTTATTTGCAAAGCTAATTTTATTTATTTGTGAGTTTTATATTTTTTTGTAAAACTCTTTACATTTATTTGTGGATCTTAATCTATTTATTTGTGAATTTGATATATTTTTGTGAAACTCTTTACATTTATTTGTGGATCTTAATCTATTTATTTGTGAATTTGATATATTTTTGTGAATCTCTTTACATTTATTTGTGGATCATAATCTATTTATTTGGAATAATGCAACAATTCTACCCCCATATAGGAATGTCATCCACTATATTCTGATTAAAGGGTTAGTTCACCCAAAAATGAAAAATGTTCACCCTCATGTCATTGCAAACCCATAAGTCTTTCGTTCGTTTGTCTTCGGAACATGAATGAAGATTTTTTTAATGAAATCTGAGAGCTTTCTACGCAACTGAAACTTTCATGCTTCAAAAAGTTCATAGAGATCGTAAAACTAATCCACATGAATTGAGCAGTTTAGTCCAAAATTTCTGAAGAGACTCGATCACTTTATATGATGAACAGATTGAATTTAGGCTTTTGTTCACATAAACATTGATCAGAGAACATAAACAGATGCTCAACCGAACCCGCTTGACGTACAATAACAAAACTCTTGTGTAAGCTCAAACGCGTTGAATGAACCTCATTAGTTCTCGCGCGTCAAGCAAACATGCTTAAAGGGATACTTATCCGATTAGCATTAAGCTTTGTATCAGTAGAAACCCGGTAGTATTTTCGAATGACCGTGCTTCCCTCCCCATGTCCCCCTGAGACGAGAGATTTCTGTATTGTGTGTCAGGAAAAAAAATGTCTCGGGTTACATATGTAACCCTTGTTCCCTGAGAAAGGGAACGAGACACTGCGTCGGTGACGACACTAGGGGAACGCCCTTCAGCGTGGCGCGTCTGAATTTATGAATGAAACCGAATCCAATCCTATTGGCGTTGCGTGATGACGTAGCGTGTGACCGCATAAGCGGATGTATACAAAAGCACGCCGGCACACAGAAATGTCAGCTTTTGCTATGAAGCAAGTGCTCCAGGCGGGGTGAGGTGTGGCGAACCGACGCAGTGTCTCGTTCCCTTTCTCAGGGAACAAGGGTTACATACGTAACCCGAGACGTTCCCTTTCGAGGGAACTCGAACTGCGTCGGTGACGACACTAGGGGAACGAGATACCCACTATACCACAACGAACCCCGCTCATCCTAGTGTGAAGCTGTCTTCAGGCACAACTTAGGACGAAAGCACTCGTGCACCGGGTGTAGAGGAAAGGTCCAGACTGTAAAACCTCATGAATGTGTGCGGAGTGGACCAGCCAGC
The DNA here is from genome assembly GCA_026230005.1 of Gila orcuttii. Classification (NCBI taxonomy): domain Eukaryota; kingdom Metazoa; phylum Chordata; class Actinopteri; order Cypriniformes; family Leuciscidae; genus Gila; species Gila orcuttii. Next base: position 35,803,394 of record JAPDVR010000013.1, on the reverse strand, counting down.
CGCCTAACATATGTCATGGATAGAAACCCCTGATAGGAGGGCTCTAGAGGTGCCATGCCTTTGGTGGAGTGAGCCCTCACAGCCATAGGTGAAGGCAAATTGCGCACCTGATGGGCCAGGGAAATAGTCTGAACGATCCAGTTGCTGATGGTCTGCTTAGAGGCGGGAAGCCCCTTCTTGGGCGACCCAAAACACACCAGCAACTGGTCCAACTTCCGCCATGATGTAATACCGAAGTGCTCTGACAGGGCAGAGCAGATGAAGTCTCTCCTCATCCGCCGTCACATGAGGTGGAGGATGAAATGCCTGCAGAACCATAGGCGGTGCCACATTAGATGACACCTTGGGCAAATAGCCGGGCATGGGATGTAAGATGGCCTTAATGTTGCCTGGAGCAAACTCCAAGCACCCATTGGAAATAGAGAGCGCCTGGAGATCTCCTACCCTCCTCAGAGAAGTAATGGCCAACAAAAAGACCACCTTAAACGAAAGGTTCTTGGCCTCGGCCGACTCCAATGGTTCGAAGGGGGCCTCGGCCAGCCCTTCGAGAACCACTGCCAGGTCCCAAGAGGGAACCGTGGTGCGAGTCGCAGGTCTCATCCTCCAGGTTCCACGGAGGAAGCGTACAACCAGGTGATGCCTCCCCAGAGGACCATCACTCAGAGGAGCGTGGAAAGCCGCAATGGCAGCCACATAAACCTTGAGTGTGGACGGGGTAAGCCCGGCAGACAAGCGGTCTTGGAGAACTCCAGTACTGAAGCCACTGGGCAGTTAACTGGGTCCAAATCACGCTCTCTGCACCAAATGGAAAATACATTCCACTTAAGGCCGTATAACTTCCTCGTGGAGGGAGCTCTGGAAGTTAGTATGGTTTCGACCACTCCAGCTGACAGGCCGGCTTCTAGGTACTGTACCTCCTCAGGGGCCAGACCCACAGTTTCCACAGCTCGGGGTCGAGGGTGGAGAACTAAGCCTTCCGCCTGGGACAGCAAGTCCCTCCTCAGAGGGATCTGCCATGGCGGGCCTGCCAGGAGTGAAATAATGTCCGAGAACCATACTCGGGCCGGCCACAATGGGGCTACTAAGAGTAGACTGACCCCGTCTCGGCGGACCCTTTCCAGAACTGCTGGGAGCAGAGCGATCAGGGGAAAAGCGTACAGACGTAGCCTCGGCCACGTCCGCACGATGGCATCCAACCCCAGCGGGGCTGGATGCGTGAGGGAGAACCACAGTGGACAGTGTGTCGTCTCTCGAGACGCAAAAAGGTCCACGTCCACTGGGCCGAACCTCTTGCATATCAACTCCACCGTCTCGGGGTGGAGTCTCCATTCCCCGGCCCCCAGCCCCTGCCTCAACAGTACGTCTGCTCCCTGATTCTGGTCCCCCAGGACATACATCGCCCTGAGAGACGATAGTCTCCGCTGGGACCACAGGAGGATCTGATGCGCCAGTCTGCACAGAGGGCGCGACCTCAGACCCCCCTGGCGGTTCAAATAAAACACCACCGACATGTTGTCGGTTCTCACGAGGACATGGCCACCATGGAGGTCTGGCAGGAAGCTCCTCAGAGCCCGGAACACCGCCAACATTTCTAGGCAATTATGTGCCAAGAGAAATGATGGTCCTGCCAGAGACCTCTCGTAAAGCGGCCGTCCATGACCGCGCCCCAGCCCGTGAGGGAGGCGTCTGTCGAAATAGATACTCGGCGACATAACGCTCCCAATTTGGGACCCTGGGACAGGAACCAAGGCTTCTTCCAAATTGATAGGGAACGAAGGCATCTGCGCGTAACCCTTATCAAGCGGAATGGATTTCCCCTCGGGGAAAACCCCTTGGTTCTCAACCACCACTGTAAAGCTCTCATGTGTAGCAGGCCAGAATGTATCACACTGGACGCTGCTGCCATGAGACCCAACACTCTCTGAAAGTGTTTGACAGTGACGGCCTGGCCTAGCTTTATCCTGGACACTGTGGTCAGGATAGACTCGATCCGAGCAGGAGACAACTGTGCTCGCATCGTGACCGAGTCCCACACCACTCCCAGGAACGTGGTTCTCTGGGCTGGTGTCAACACGCTCTCCTTCGTGTTGAGTCTCAACCCCAGGCTCTGGATGCGGGCGAGGACGACATCTCGATGCCGAATCGCCAGCTCTCGCGACTGGGCCAATATTAACCAGTCGTCGATGTAATTGAGCACCCTGATGCCCTCGAGCCTCAGGGGTGCTAGAGCTGCATCCATACACTTGGTAAAAGTGCGAGGGGAGAGTGCTAGGCCGAACGGAAGAACCCGATATTGGTAAGCTTCGCCCCCGAAAGCAAACCTCAGGAACTTCCTGTGAGATGGAAGGATGGAGATGTGGAAGTAGGCGTCTTTTAGATCTATCGTGACAAACCAATCCTCGGATTGAATTTGACTCACGATGATGGGAATAGTGAGCATTTTGAACCTGAATCTCCTCAGAGACCGATTCAGATGCCTCAGATCTAAAATTGGACGCAACCTTCCATCCTTCTTTGGAACTATGAAGTACCGGCTGTAGAACCCGGACTCCCTGACTGGTGGGGGAACACGCTCTATGGCCCCTTTTTCCAGCAGCGAGTGAACTTCCTGTTCTAACACTTGACCCTGCTGTGGGTCTACTGCAGTCCAAACCACCCCGTTGATACTTACCTCGGTGGGCGGACCCGGAACTGCAGCCTTTATCCAATTTCAACAGTGCGCAGGACCCATGGAGAAATATTGGGGAGACATTGCCATGCCTCCACAAAAATCAGCAAGGGAACCAGCCCCTCAGGGCTGGTGTCAAGTGTCTTGTGAGAGCCCTTCACGAAACCCTGAAGTGGAAGACCGGCAGGGAATAATCGAAAACGACTCTCGGTGTGCGGACGCCAGCGCTGCCTGGCCGCAAGCTCTTGGGGCAGACAGAGCAGACAAGCGGCAGGATGCTGACACCAGTTTCCTGAGGGCCCGGTGAGAGAGGGGATCTTGATCGCTCTCTTTCGGGGGGGGACAGCCCTCCAAGGTCTCACACAAGTTAGGACCTTTCTCCCGATGCCTTCCTGGCCTGAAAGGCTTTGGGCGAGAGCGCCGCCTAGAGTCCCAAGCTCAGCTTTTTTTTTTTTTTTTTTTTTGAGGGGGACCTCTAGAAGCGATACTCTCCTTCAGATGGTAGGTTGAATTAAAATATCTAACCAAGTTCTAGGCTAAGTCAGATACAACTTTTAATTACTTTAACTCCTCGGAATTAAATGCAGCCCTAACACTGGAATACTGTTTTATATTTAATTATACGATCTCGTAACCTACACGCTGCCTCGGCAAACGCAAGATTCGAGCCGTTATAATTTGGCTTTCATCCCTGGAGAAGAAAGTCAACAGGCGCGAGACTGAAACACCTGACAGCGCACAGCTGTACGCGTCAAGATATTTCTCAATGAACACAGCCAGCACCCTCAGGAGCTGACTGTGAATGCCTCGCACCTAAACAGTATTATTTATCAGATCGCGTGTGTCCCTTTTATTGCAGACCCTTAACGCGTTGCCTTAACAAACGCGAGATTCGAGTAGTACACAATATATTTGGCTTTCATCTCTCGAGAAGAAAGTCAACAGGCGCGAGGCTGAGATCCCCGAAACGCACGTGTGCGGCGAGTTATTTCTCAATGAACACAGCCAGCACCCTCAGGAGCTGACTGTTCATGCCTCGTACTCACACAGCAAACTGCAAAGTAGACTCGTAACCTACATGCTGCCTCGGCAAACACGAGATCCGAGCTACTAGATTCTGTATTGCAACTGCAAGGCAACCTTAAACCTACGCGCTGCCTCGGCAAACGCGAGATTCCAGCCAGAGAATCTTATTGCAAAATACACTCGTAATCTAAGCGCTGCCTCGGCAAACGCGAGATCCGAGCTACTAGATTCTGTTTTGCAAGCTGCAACTGCAAGGCAAACCTTAAACCTACACGCTGCCTCGGCAAACGCGAGATCCCAGCCACAGAATCTTATTGCAAAATACTTTAACAAGGACATACAACACCAAATAGGACAGACTTGTTCACACATACACAGAGCGCTTGCTGAATAGCAAAAAGCTGACATTTCTGTGTGCCGGCGTGCTTTTGTATACATCCCCTTATGCCGTCACACGCTACGTCATCACACAACGCCAATAGGATTGGATTCGGTTTCATTCATAAATTCAGACGCGCTACACTGAAGGGCGTTCCCCTAGTGTCGTCACCGACGCAGTTTGAGTTCCCTCGAAAGGGAACTCAGATTGCGCAAAAATCGACATTTAGCGTCATCGGAGGCTTTTTTGGCCAGAGGCTAGAGACTACAGCCAGTAGTAGGAGCTAGTTCCGCATGTTTTCAACCCGCCCATAGGGGGTGGGATCTCACTCACAGAATGTACAAATAGTGTCAGCCATCTTTTTTTTTAAGCTAAGCTAACAGACTCTTGCTCTGTGGAGAAAGCTTAGACAGAAGGGGATTGTGAAGATCTGGTGCGCAAATCCGATGCTCATGGCTACCTGTACGAGCCGCAATACAGCGGATGATGGAGGAACAAGAGGTGGCTGGAGGGCGATTTCATGCAAATGTCAACCTTGCCATGAAAAAATAAAGTTATTATCAAAATATCAAAACCCTTGCTAAGGTGTCCATTTGGGTCTGTATTTTATTGTATTGATGTGCGGTCATGTAAATTTTAAGGAAATTTCTGTGTTTATTCACCTCAGATAAGGTGTGCACAGATACTAAAATTGCTTTTTCAAACAAACATATTTCATGCTTTAAAAAGAGGGGTCAAAGACTCATTTTTTATACTTTATGTTGACAGTAAGCATTTTGCAGAAAGATGGGAGCATAACTGAGATATAAATACACCCACTTTGTTAAAACTGCATTGCCCTTTAAATTTATAAAGGCTATATTTAGGAAGTCACGACGCTTCAGTGATGTGTCACGTCCGTAACGATTTAAAGAATAAGTTTATATTGTATAATAATTATTATTACAATTAATTTGAAAATTTATGTACAAAGCCAAAATATGTCCATTCTAGTTATGATTGACAATTCATCTCACTTATTTGCTCTAAACAACCTAATTATGCGTTACGGACGTGACTGTTACGGACGCTTCATATTAAATCATGCATGATTTGACCAGCGCATATTTGTTGAATGAATTAATTAATTTATTTATTTCGAGCAATATAATGACACATAACAAAGGAAATCAAGAAGCATTCTGATTAAATCAATACGAAAAGATAAATTCATCAACTTTACAACATAAATCGATCTATATGCTTGAAATGGAGTGGGAAGAAATCAAATTTATTTAAACCCACCTCGGTCTTTCAACATGTTCAACGTGTTGTTACTGTTAAAAAACCCCGCATGTATATTAAATTGATCTCTATTACTGTACATCAGAACATTTTAGAAATAAATTAATACCAGTACCATAATGTTAAGCATTATTACAGTCTCTGAGAGCGAGAGCGAGAGAAATATGAGACGCGCCTTTACTCACTTTCTTTCCCGCGCGCGCCCTCTGTGGTCAAGAGTTATTTCTGTGGTGATTTGTAGATCTGCGATTTCTGGACAACATCAGTAATTGGTAAGTAATTTGATATCTATGGCTAATTATATCTATATCTATTGATATAATTTGATATCTATGATATCTATTTGATATCTAAACCGGCGATCTCGACTCCGGAGAATATCGATATGATAAAAATACAAAATAGCTGCTGATGTATCTTAGCAATTGCGTATCTTTCGGGGTCTATAGTTAACACCACATTATAAAGCAATATCATGCCCGAATTGAGTTTTGCCCACGCTGCATTTTAGCAGCATGAGAGATATGCGTGAACGGAGGTTAATCTAGCCTATAACAAAGTGATTTCAGTTTAAATTTGATTAATTGTGCAGCCTTACCTTACTGATGTCTCAGATGTTTGTTGTTTTAAATACCCAACAGAGACACACAAATAGGTCTCTGTTCAAGCATTTTCTCTGATTTTTCAGCGTCTGCCAAGTGTTGTTTTCAGAACTGTCACGTCCATAACGAAAATACGTCACGTCCGTAACAACGTTTTTTCCTCATAAATGAAAAAATGAAAAGTAAAATAAAATAAATAATTTATGTTCTATAGAGAGCCAACACTCATCCCTTCGGTTGGTATTATTTATTTTGGCTTGTGCATTTTAATTCACAGAATTTCTACAAAGTATGTTGTCTCCCACAAACTCACGTCTTTTTTTGTCACGTCTGTAAGGCACGTGTATTTCCCTCATATTAAATATAAAACGCATGTGTAGACTGATATTTTTCTATTGTCTGGACTCCTTTATTAAGGTAGTATGGACATATGAACAGACGTTTAAATATATTGGTATTAAATGCATTTTCTGAGAATTTATATTTTACATTTTGACTGCAAATGTCACGTCCATAACGCTGGAATTGGCCTGGAGCAGCTGCTGCAGCAGAGGAGCAGATGTGTGCCTATGGACACAGATAGAGAGTCCTATTGCTGTCGCGAATTTCAGCGATGCCATTTTCTTCTGGAAGAAATCTGCTGAATCTGCTGAGGAAACGGCACCGCCAGCGTGCGTAACAAAGCACCCTAACTTTGATCCACACATGTATCTATCTATCTATCTATCTATCTATCTATCTATCTATCTATCTATCTATCTATCTATCTATCAGTTTCGAGTCAACTAGTAGCCTATCATTTCTTCCGATACTGCCCTCTGTAACCGGTAGGCGTGGTTTGGGAGTGGCCTCGAAGGGCAGCGAAGAAAGTGCATTCTGGGAGTTGTTGTCTTTCATCCACATGAGCCAAAAATACATTTTCTGTCTTTTCTCAGTCTAGAAGGCACCAACTTCTAAAATAATTTCACATTTCTACTACATAAATGACCCAATTTAAATACACATTCATCTTTCCAGCGGTGAAATATCCCTTTAAGCTTCTGTTGGTTTACCACAACTGATGTGTGAGTTGATGAATGTTTACATGAATAAAAGCCTAAAATCAAACTGTTAGTCATATAAAGCGATTGAGTCTCTTAAGAAATTTTGCACTAAACTGTTCAATTCATGGATTACTTTAACGATCTCTTTAAGTACTTTTTGAAGCGTCAAAGTTTTAGTTGCATAGCTGTCTAGACTCTAGAGGGCCAGAAAGCTCTCACATTTCATTAAAAAGATTTTCATTTGTGTTCCGAAAATGAACGGAAGTCTTACGGATTTGGAATGCCATGAAGTGAGTAGGCCTAATTAATGATCATTTTTGGGTGAACTAACTTTTAAAGCTAAATGTCTTGATACCCAGTCTGAGGGATTTCCATTATGAATTTAAATATTTTTTTGCCCATTTTCTGTCTAACAATTAAATACTGCTGGCAATAGCATCCCACAATTCCCACCTGACCCTAAAGAGAATCAATATATAGTATGGAAATTCTGATCACAAACTGCTCAGAATTAATGAAGATGACAGGATAATTCTTCCTTTAATAATATGATTGATGCTAAAATTATATATCACACGTTTGAATCATTTCATTAAATCACAGGTGACCTGTGACTGCAGCTTCATTTTCGAAACAAGTCTGCGGTTTTTAAGTCAGAGAGGACAATGCATTTAACCCAGTCACAAACCCATTAAAACAGGCACTAAACCATTAACACAGAGTTGTAAGGTTAGAAGCAGAAGAATACAAAACACTAACTGTTAGTAGGCTAACTTAACGTTACTAGGCCATTATCACAACGAATAATTTACAATGGTTAGGCCAACATGAGCAAACGTCCCACCCTGAAAAAAAAAAACGAATTTCTGTGAGATGGCACAAGTGTCCTGTCTGTCTAGTTTAAATAAATAAATAAAAAACAAGTCACTAGCACTAAATAGACTATAACAAGAATTATTTATAACAAGAATTACAAATCAACCATAAACTTACCACTGAATTCTTCATGGTGGACTTCACCGTAAATCCCTCCGTTTTCATTTCTTTTTTAGCCAAAGGTTCAAATTCTCTCATTTTCGTACACATCGCTAATTAAGCAGTTTCAGATTGAAAAGATCAATACAAATTCATAGGATAAAACCGCACGGAGAACGCCAGCTAACTCATTGGTGTCGCATTAGTGCTCGTCTGTTTGGGTTGCCAAGGACTCACTTGGGGACGCGCTGCGGTTGCTATGGAGGGTAAAAAAAAACGGATGTTCATCTTGCTATGGAAACACAACATGCACTCCGTTATCGTTAATCAAACGTCGTTTAAAAATAAAAGGGAAAATATAGTGTTGCAAAATGATAATCAATACCGAAAAGTGTGATTATGTTCCAGTGATATATGTGCGTGCATAAGGCATAGATTTTCTCAGCACATCTATCTTTTATTCAGTCTAATTAGATTTTTGTTTTTCCAATAATTATTTTAGGGTTTTTGGTTTGACTCTCCTTTGTATTATTAAAAGTAAACATGTGAGACCAGTAGCAAGTAACATCCTTAGGATAATTTTTAAAGGTATATATATATATATATATATATATATATATATATATATATATATATATATATATATATATATATATATATATATATATATATATATATATATAGGCTATAAATGCAGCATTCAAAAACATTGAAAAAAAGAATGTCTCCAAACTCTTGACAGATATATATATATATATTTAAATAATTTTTTATCGATTGATCTCACCCCCCTGAGGTTGAGACCCACTATTGTAGTTCACCTTGGGGCCTCTGCCTCCCTCATCACAGTGCCTGAAGGAAAGATTCCCAGTTGCCCTGCTTTGATGATGGCACCGTGTCCATCCTGCATCATGTGCTTAAGCACTGAAGCTATTCTGCAGGTTTACTAGCACATTGTCTGCTAAATCTAGAGAGAATTCCACTGTACTAAATCATTCCACTATAAGAGTTTGGCACTTTTAATCTCTGGTGTGTCTTTGCCTCTGGACTCTTCGCAACAGTAGGCTACAGTAATTAATCTTCAGTGGGGTGTGCAAACAGTTTCTCTGAAAACTCCTATTTGGTTTTTATGACTCCGCCGAGGAAGGAAATGCCGTGTGTGTGTGTCTGTGTGTGAGTAGTGTGTAGTGTGTAGTGTGTGAGTAGTGTGTAGTGTGTTGTGTGTGTGTGTGTGTGTGTGTGTGTGTGTGTGTGTTTTTGAGGGGACAATTTTGCAATGTTATGCTACTATTAGAGCCGTTTGTGATCATTTTAATGCATCAAAAATCTTTTACAACACAATAACGTTAAGAGTCCCTATCAACTAACCATGGTTTTTATATTATCTGCCATCTTGGTTTTCCTGTCCAATCGAAACGACACATAGTGGACAGTTTCACATATTCTTACTGTTATCATGCTGTTTTTCCATATGACATCGCTAAAAGAATTGCGCCCAGACACAAACCATTAGATGCTGAGTGCGTGGGCCTCATTTATGCCATTCTCATGGCACTAATGATGTGTATGTGAGTGAGCCCCATTTTGATGTGCCAAGGACTGAGTCCCACTGCTTCCACCGCACACACATGATATGTAGTGAGTAAACAGCCGACCTTCATCTTCATCATCACGGCCTCCGCTCGTGTTTGATGTGTGTCTCATTTGGCCGCTTCTCTCGGGCCTGATGCAGCATCCCACTGACACAGGCAGCAATTAGACAGCGATCACCAGAAAGTTTGGTGCTGCAGGACTATTAACAGAGGAAAATGCACGCCTCAGACTAACAGAAGCAGGAGCTGGACACAGAGAAAACAACCGACAGGACTCGTCGGATATGCCAATCAGCATCCCCCAAATGGCCCATTAGGGCTGCGGGTTCGAGTTTCTCTGCAGGACAGCCACAGATACGACACATAAGCATCTTGACTGTGAGGAAGTGAAACTGTGCGACTGTAATGAAGAAAAAATGGAATAGTAAACAATGCATCTGAAAGCACATTTTTGTACAGCATCATGAAAATTCATCTGCACAAGAGTTTACTTCAGATTCACAGAGCACGGATAGAAATATTCTCTCAAGTTCGGTTTCATTGTTTACTTGTCTTTTCCCTTCCGCCACTTGCATTTGCTGTTTTGTGAGAGTATGCTAATAATTCAGAAGCTCAAAAGCAGATGCAGCCACCCTACGCATCATATTCTGGTGAATATCTGCTCTAGTGCAAGATAAAATACCACAGAGTTAAGAGTAAATGTGTAAATATATTACACACACCACCTTGGAAAGTTTGGGTTTTGTAATCTGTAAGATTTTTTTAATGTTTTGGAGAGAAGTCTCTTATCCTCACAAAGATCACTAACTACTTGCACCAGCACAAACCCTCTACTGTCAAGATTTACTAAACACAGTAAAAAAATTGCGCTGAAAAAGAGTGGACAGGGTTATTTTTGCTGCTGACCTTATTGCTTATGCATTTATAGGAGTTTCCCTTGCAAATGCAAAATTTAAGGCAGGAGATTATTTTAATTAATCACGCAAGGTGATTTACTAAGGTGTTGTGTAAATGGCCCCTAAATTGTCATAGAATCCTTCTGAATTATAAAAGCTGTTTTAAGTCAGTCTTCTTTTAAAGGCAGTGAAAAACAACACACTCTTAGATAATATTCCAAAGATCAGATCAATACAGCAATCAATACCCTGCAGGGACATATTAAGGCCTTGTAATTTGTTTTTTGTTTTCTGTTGTCGTCATCCATGGTTGGCCTGTTTTAATCTTTTCTGGTGATTATTTGCTCATTCTTTCCAAATCCAGTCTCTGATCTGACTGACTTTCCCTTTTGACTTTTTTTCCATTTGCTTGAGAATTATTAACTGAGCTTAATCTAAATGTCATAGAATAAAACACAAATTTAGTCAGGATTTTTAATCAGATGGGGCTACTTTCTTGGGAATCCCATGGAAAAACTGCTTTAAACAGCACATGAAATCGATGCAATTTCATTATTTTATTGCCTTTTTCTATATCAAGTCAACATGAAATGCTATTTGAAACAATTTTTTCTTTCATAATGTAATGAATGAAAGAAACAGGTTATTCAATTAAAAATAAAGTTGGATAGGACTTTATGTTATCCATCTGGAATTAATTAGGTGGTGAAATGTGTTACATAGAATTTGCCAAAACCGATGACTAAGCAGCTATCTGGCAATATCCACATGCCTGGCATAAGTGATTTCAGCCAAAAAAAAGTTGATTCAGATGAAGGAGTTTTTGTGATGTACATTTTGATGAAGATATGAAGACAAACATTTTTGTCTTTAGAATAACATTCACTAACAAATAATTCACAATAAGACCTGAAATATATTATATATTTTAAAAAAGTAAATAGGCTATTGTCAATTTTGATTCGTATTGACTTTAAAGAGTGATATTACCTGGTTAATCTCGTTCTCTGACAGTTTGAGATCTTCATGGGGTCCACTATATTATTTCATTAATCGCATGTTGACTGGCACATGTGTTCTCCAGGTTAATCTTGAGGAGATCAAATGGGCCTCCACACATATTATGTTCCCTTGCGTGACACCTGAAAGTTCAATAGGAACAGACTGGACTTTAAATTAAGACAAAAATGTGATGCAAATCTTTCACTTACATGTACAGTAAGTTTTACCATTAGAATAATGGTATCTCTCTCTCTCTCTCTCTCTCTCTCTCTCTCTCTCTCTCTCTCTCTCAGCATTCTGAGCAGATGGCGGAAAGCAGACTCTCTTTGCCCAGTGCACAGGTGAGAATGATTAACAATGAAATCAAAGACTTACACAAGCTGAGGCTGCTCGTAGCGGCACTTTCAAGCAGAAGCTTTCATTTGCGCAGTTTCAGCACAACAGTTTAAAACACCAGTTCCCTTTCGATACAGTTCACTCGTACTGCGTTGCTAGGCGCAATGGGAAAACTCCTTTTTCTCAGATTGCTGAAGATTATAGAATAATGCAATGAAAGCGAAAGCGGAGGCGGAAGTCAAGCCACGTGTCCGCCCGGCCAAAACGCTACCAATTTCATCTCCATGATACAACAGGTGCTGGTCCCAAGTGTCGCACAAGTGTGAGAGGCAGCCTATAATACTTCAACCATTTGTCACTGGATTTTGGGGACAATCAAATGAGGTTACTCGCTTTATTTCGCTTGCAGGCTCCCTGCTTCAGGGGCGTGGTCTCCACCTTGGTAAGGAGCAGCGTGGCTGAAACAGACGTTCAAGATGTTAACTTTGAAACAAATCCTCTGGCAGGTGAGCCAGAGGATTGTTTTTTTTTTCTCAGTGGACCTGAAAGATGCCTACTTTCATATCCAAATAGCCCCCCATCACAGACTGTTCTTGAGATCCACGTTAGAGGGGGTGGCTTACCAATGTATGGTCCTCCATTCAGACTGTCTCTAGCTGTGCGCATTTTCACGAAGTGCATGGATGCGGCTCTCTCCCCTCTGAGATAGAAGTGAGTACGTGTCCTGAATTTTCTCTATGACTGGCTCATACTGGCCCAGTCGGAGACCGTGCTGGACGCTCACATATCCTTGCTCCTCAGCCATTTGAAATGCCTGGGACTCAGGATCAACATAGCCAAGAGCTCACTGTCTTCCAGCCAATGGATCTTGTTCCTGGGAGTAGTCCTCGATTCAGCCCAAATACGGGCCACGCTCACGCCAGAGCAAGCCTTGACAAATCAACAGCTCACACCGTCTTTCAGGGTCAGGGTCTCAGCCCCCCTCAGAACGTTTCAGAGGATACTGGGCCTCATGGCCTCTGCTTCACCAGTACTTCAGCTGGTTCTGCTTCACATGCGGCAGCCCCCTACAGTACTGGCTGAAACCCCGAGTTTCAGCCCACACTTGGCATCTCGGACCCCTCCACATCAGGGTGGATCACGGCTGCATCATACTTCTGACCCCTTGGAAGTAACCTCGTTGGTTCCAATCCGGCTTAGATCTGGGAAGGGTCTCCAGAAGGAAGGTGGTCTTGACAGATTACTCCAACACGGTTTGGGTAGCTCTGTGCGAGGGCAGGCTGACTTCCGGCTCCTGGTTGAGTGCGGAAAAAAGGATGAAGCCTTTTCATATCGACTTCCTGGAAATGCTGTCAGTCTTTCTGGCCCTCAGAACCTTCCTGCCAGATCTGAAAGGGCACCATATCTTAGTCCAGGCCTCTGTACAAACTGGTGAGACGCTACATTTAATTATTCTACATTTAAAGTACAAAATAAATGGATTTTAATAGCTTTTACACATTTGCATGGTTTAATTGACTGGACTTTAACCACAAAGCCCATGAAATAACCTATGCTTTTAACCATATTTATAAATGAATTGCTATTTTAATAATAATAATAATAACTTGGACTTATATAGCGCCTTTCATGGTACCCAAGGTCGCTTAAGCAGGCAGTTGAGAAGTTGTGTGGGTGGGAGCTGGGAGGAGGGGTTTGTGCTGATATAAAGTTGATGTATGTAAATGTATGTAAATGTAAATGTAAATGGTGAACAGCAGCGGACCAAGCACAGAGCCCTGGGGTACACCATGGTTGGCGGGTGCTAGATCAGAATTTGAGCCATTTAGGGTGATGAATTGTTTCTGATCAGTGAGATAGGACCAGAACCAGGACAGTGCTGTGCCACTGAGGCCGATGAGCTCAGAAAGGCGGTGGAGAAGGATTGTATATGAAACTGTATCAAAAGCAGCATTCAAGGAAGATGAGGATGGTGATGAGGCCGTTGTCAGCAACCAGCAGGAGGTCATTAGTGATTTTGATGAGGGCGGTCTCAGTACTATGGTGTCTTCTGAAACCAGATTGGAGGGGTTTGAAGAGCTCATGGTGGGACATGTGATCTTGAAGCTGGGCAGCCACTGCCCTTTCCAGGATTTTGCTGAGGAAAGGGAGGTTGGAGATTGGACGATAGTTGTTGGGGTCGTCTGGATCTGAGCCTGGCTTTTTGAGAGTGGGGATGACTGCCGCCATTTTAAAGCTGGATGGTACCACACCAGAGTTAGAGATGCATTTATGATGTTTTGCATTGGGTGGCAGAGGATGGGAAGACAGGCCTGAAGTCAAGACTGCTGGTTGAAGTTTTGGCTGAGATTAGCAGTTTTGTTACTTGATCAGCATCCAGAGGAGAGAAGACGGATAGGCAGCACTGCGGTAAACCGGCAGCTGAGTGGTGAGAATCCTGTTTGAGCAATGTAGGGCAGGGGGTAATTCCAGGAGTCTGGAGCTGTCGGTAGATGGTGTCCACTTTCTGCTGAAAAAAATCCAAGAACCTGGAGCAGAGGTCTGCTGCATCTGAGGGTTTAGCGGTATCAGGAGATTAGGACAACATGTAGCTGCATGGACCCACTCAACATGAAGTGAACACACTCAAATGAGGTAATATTCACTGGAATCTCTTTTACCAGGATGTCAGCACGATGAATAACTGCAAGTCCGCCACCACTGCCAAGGCTACGAGGCTTCTGGATATAGCCATAACCTGGGGGAGTGGCATGGTTGAGAGTTATGAACTCTTGCTGGTTCTCCCATGTCTCAGTAAGATGAGGTCATGGATAAGGAGGGCATTGTTATTTAATGAGCGAATGTTAGGCCGTGTGTCCACCAAAGCGTTTTTTCACGCGGCTGGCGTATTTTTTCAATTGTTTTAAATGGGAGTGCTGCGTTTTTAGAATGCCATGAGCGTAACGAGGCTCTGAGCGTTTTTTTCACGCTGAAGCGCTGAGCGCATGGCGTTTTTTACAGGTTGCCGAGAGTTGAAGAATGTTCAACTTTGGGTAAAACGCAGCGCTCATCACTGTCGACCAACTGTCACAACATTCTTTCTGTACAACGACGTGAACCAGCAGAGCTAACCGAACAAAATGGATGAAAAATAAATTTTTAGTATGAAACAAATTATATGCGAAATCAGTTACAAGTAAACTGTGCTGCGGATATTCTTTATCATAGCAACGAATCGTCTTAACTGAAAGAAATGTTTTAGCCTCAGCTGGCTAAAAACGCTTTGGTGGACCCACGGCCTTAAGCAACATGAATGATGCCCTGGTTATTGCATTATCAGGGGTGACAGTGTTGTCCACACAGACCAAAGATCGCAGATTTGCATGAGATGGGCGTGGTTTGCATCGATGATGTCGCCACTATGCGTATAGCACCAAACAGCTGGGACAGGCAAAGTTTCGTGAGAGTAAACAAACTTATGACGGGCAGCCCTATGAATATAGGGGGAACGATGCAGGAGATGGAGAGATTTTATCACCTCAGGGCAATTTGGAGATGTATTAGATCTAAAACTCATGAGTTCCACTGCGGTATATTTGATGAATGGCATAACCGAGGGGCAGCAAGCAGTTGCTAGCATCCTAGCTCGGTTTGCAAATTCCATAACGGTGACAGGAGGCCAGGAAGACCACAGCACAGCGAAGGAAAAACGTATTTTAGATAGTAGTTTCAGTTACCAGCAGAAATTGACCTGATGGGGGATCCACGGTAGGTTACTTTACGGTAGGCAGCGTTAGACAGCCGTGACAAACACAGCAGGACCGAGCAAAACCACAATTATGATCCCGACACTAATGTATGGAGTGACCAACGTGTTCAGGCTGGTTGTAGAGCATAAAATTCACAATAGCGTCGGTTAGATCAGAGATTAGATCGGAGATGAGAAGCGGTGACAAGCACGCCAGCGTCCTCTCATACCGGGAGCTATATAATAATTAAACAATCTATATTGAATTATATAGTCCAATCACTTAAGTAATTATTTCTATTTATATCAAATGGGTTTTAAGCAGTATTTCATTTGATTTGGACAGCTGTTGAATATTTCAAATACTGAGTTACCAAATTAAACCAGGCAAATTAGGCAAACTAAGTAGATTAATTTAAATAAATATTAACAAACTCTAATTGTTAAACGAAATATAAACATATACATGCATAAGCATATTTTAACACACTACACCGAAAAACACCATATATATTAAAATTACGCTACTTAATAACAATGGCGCGATTTACAGTGCTTCATTGAACACTATATTCAC
This sequence comes from Gila orcuttii, assembly GCA_026230005.1. Lineage (NCBI taxonomy): Eukaryota > Metazoa > Chordata > Actinopteri > Cypriniformes > Leuciscidae > Gila > Gila orcuttii. Next base: position 35,787,287 of record JAPDVR010000013.1, on the reverse strand, counting down.
ACACTGATAACAGCAACTAGCAAGCATAACAACGTTCAGTGTTTCTTAACTAGCAGAGCTTCAGAGCTTACCGGCTGTCACTTCAGAGTTCTTTGGTGAGTACCCGATCCCGCACAGTGTTTTTAAAACAGACATCAAGTTCTAATACTCAAGCCAGCGCTGCTGTCTGCAGTAGCATCAGCACCCGGTGCACACAAACATTAGCAACGGTGCGTTGCCTTATCCGGCCTTGGCATGCACAACGGATTGCAAATTGCAGATTAGCTTCACCTGGTACTAATGAGGGAATGCGGGGTGACGGGCGGTTTTCCGCAACAGGCACCACCCAACCTGCGGGCAGATTGAACCAAGGGGCAGACATGCTGTCCCGGGGCAACGTGTCCTCGGAAGAATCGACACTTTACCCCCAGATAATTCGTATGATGTGGAGTATCTTCAGGAAGGCAGAGGTCGACCTCTTCGCCTCAGAAGACAACTCTCACTGTCCAATATATTTCTCGAGAGACAGGGACATGCTGGCCCACGAAATGGCCCAGCCTTCCCCTATACGCCTTCCCTCCAGTTGCGCTGCTCACTCAGGTCATCAGACGGATCAGGTAGGCCCCCCTGGTTGATTCTGGTGGCCCCCCTCTGGCGGAACCAACCATAGTTCCTAGAGTTGACACAGCTGCTCTAAGCAGCCCCGTGGCCAATTCCCCTGAAGAAGGACCACCTTTCCCAAGTGAAAGGAACAATCTGGCACCCCCAACCAGAGTTGTGGGCCCCTCAACCCTGGCCCCTCGACAGGAGCCAATGGACCTCTGTCCTGAACACTATTTCTAAGGCCCCATCCACACTACTACGTTTTAGTTTAGAAACAGAGACCTTTTGCTATGTTTGCACCTCCCGTCCAGACTAAAACGGCAAAAACGAAGACCTAAAACGGAGAAGTTTAGAAACGCTGCCGACCCCGTTTTGCGTTTTAGTGAAGACGGGTCAAAACGCAGGACTTTAGAAACGATGACGCAGAGGCTCACGCTCAGCTCTCTGATTGGGTGTCATCAGTCATGGCGTATCCTTCCCTGATTCGTCAGCCACCCATCACATGACCCGTCCCCGGAAGAAAACATACAACAACAGCCTGGACTACCATTAACGTTAGTGACTGCAACATGGATAACGAATTACAAGCATTACTGACTTTGATGTCTTTGCTAGCAGCTGTTGTGCAAGTAAATTCTGCATTTTACAATGCTATAACTGCCTACATGCGCCGGAGGCAAGCTATTATTCGAGCGATCTGTGACAATTCACGTGTGCAGCGGCGGTATCGACCGTAAATGGAGAGTTGGTTTTGGGTTAAGCCAGGAAGAACCAGCGCATGGTGGGATAATTTTATCAATGAAGTGGTGGTTCCTGAGGAATAGTGCGAAAACTTTCAAATGTCCAGGTCTGCACTTCTCAACCTCAGCGAAAGACTACGTCCGCACGTGGAAGGAGCAACAACAAAAATGAGGGACCCCGTGGATGTACTAACAAAGGTAGCGTGCACGTTGTATTACCTGAGTGATGAGGGGAGACTTCGGAAAACCGCAAATGCATTTGGACTATCCCGACAAGTTGTTTCAGTAATCATCCGACAGGTCTGTAAGGCCATCGCCATTTTCATGGGTCTAGACTACATTAAAACACCGAGCACAGAGGCCGAGGTGAAGGATCTTGTTGTGAACTTCTATCGGACACACGGGATGCCACAATGCCTGGGGGCAATTGACTGTACACACATCGAAATCAAACAACCCTTAGCCAACTCAACAGACTACATCAACAGAAAGGGAAAACATTCTTTGAATGTACAAGCTTTGTGTGACCACCAGTATCGTTTCATGGATGTTGTTGTAAAATGACCGGGGAGTGTGCACGACGTGCGCATATTTGCCAACTCGAAACTGTGTGCTGACCTAAAAAATAGGACAATACCCTCCTGCCCTAGAGAGTTAGTGGAAGGTGAAGATGCTGTCCCCGTGTTTCTTCTGGGAGATCCAGCTTATCCCCTTATGCCGTACCTCATGAAGGAGTACCCCAACGGCGGAGTTACTCCACAGGAGCAGTATTACGGCCTATCTCTTTGCAAGGCGCGCATGGTGATCGAATGTTCATTCCGACATTTGAAGGCACGGTTTGCGGCTTTGAGAAGGCAGATGGACATAAAAATGAAGGACCTTCCTTTTGTGATCTATGCTTGCTTTGTTCTGCACAATTATTGTGAAATGAACGAAATAAACGAGCAATGCATAAATGCTGCTCACCAGGGGCCTCATTTATAAACGTTGCGTACGCACAAAAGAAGGCGTACGCCGCTCTCTACGCAATAATTGGTATTTATAAAAAGCAAACTTGACGGTAAAATGTGCGGTCCTTCACGCAAGCTCTGACCCAGGCGTACGCACAAAAATGGGTGAAATGAGAAATGGCGACACCGTCGGCAGATGGAAGAAACACGTGAAAGTGTGTGAAACTGTAGACCGTTGTGTAAAATAAATGGCAATACTGCCTCTCATAAATAACACGAAGACTTCACAAAGCAAGTCTTACAATTAACAGCCTACACGAAAACCCGTTTGATCGATCTGCAACAGAAATGCAAATTAACACATTTGCAAAAAGAAAAGTGAAATATGTTCTGCAATAATATTGGCATGTTATAAAATTCATCCTCATAAATAAGATGGTAAACAGAACGAAATAATGTACAAAACTGATATTCTCGCCAATGTGTCCGTCTGGCGGAGCAGATATAGGCTAGATGCAATTAGTCAGTCAGATAGATAGATAGATAGATAGATAGATAGATAGATAGATAGATAGATAGATAGATAGATAGATAGATTATTTGACGCTTTTTTGCCTTGACTTTGATGTCCGACCATTTATTTTTTATTTCGGCCACAGTCCGAGGTTGTGAGGCTACAGCATTTACGGCGTCTGCAACCTTTTGCCACTCAAGTGCCTTTTTGGCATTAGTAATGCCCACACTGTGCCCTCCAAACAACATTTTTCTCCCCTTTTCCACCTCGCCAACGATAACTTCTACTTCACATTTAGTGAAGTTAAGTTTTTTTGATTTCCTCTCTGTGTTTGCCATGATTTCGCAATCGATGAATATTAACTTTTGGGCGTTTCACGGACTATTTATGGGCAACTATGGGCGTGACATGAAACCGCAAAAGCTGCGCTACATTTAGAATTTATTGTGATTTATTAAGGGAAAAATGCGTAGGATGTACGTGCGCATGGTTTTATAAATCCGAATATTTCTGTGCGTACGCACGTCCTATGTTTCATCCGTACGCCACTTCTGACGCAAATCCTACGCAAAGTTTTATAAATGAGGCCCCAGTACAACAGAGATTTCCAGCCACACATGAGAGATTGTAATGTGAGAGCAGATAACAATGAAAATGAAGGGAAATGAGTGAGACATTTGTTGAAGACATTTCTTGACCCTTAACTAAAACATTTATTTTTAACGTTTATAAAAAACAGGGTTCCCAGTACAGTGAAAGTATTCCTTTGCTCTGACTGCCATGTGTTTTTTAAATGTGTATACGGTTATTAAATGTAATCTAAAAAAAGATGTGATTGAATAAAAAGTACAATTATTGCCTCTAAAATTGAGTATGTGAGTTTGTACACTGATGGGATAGATGTTGTCATCCTCTCTCTCTGGTGTGTATACATGTATCTAAATATCTCTGTAGATATATCTATATACCTAGAGATATAGATATTGATAGATGAAAAAGACAGCAAATACACAATGAATAAGTTGTTTAAATGTCTTTATTAATATAATTTCTACTGTGCAAATAACAAATTATTAACACCCAAATAAACACACCATGCAAATATAAATATATATACAAGAGCACTGCTTTTTAAGTTGGCTGTACTAAAAAACATTTACAAATGTGTGTAGTCTCTGTGCTTTGCAGGTGGACTGCTGTGGTGGCTATGTCCAGGGGAATTGTATTCCTGGAGTGGCCTTCTTATTGGCATATGTCCATGGTTATATGGGTTATCGTGAATGGTGTGTGGTGACTGTGGAGGCATATAATGATGGGTAGGCCTACCTGAACCCACAATATGCTGTACTAGCAGATCAATATTTGAGTTCAGATGGTCCATTGTAGATGACCACCGGCCCATTGTCTGCACAAAGTCGTCATCTGTTGCCTGTAGTTTGTTAAGGAGCTGTCTCTTTATGTCCAGGTCTTCCTGTGCAACGTGTTGTAAACCTCTTCCTTTTTCAGTGTAGAGAAAATCAGAAGCGAAAAACCAGGAGACTTGATAGGTTCTTCAGCAGGATTCTTTATTGAGAACACGAGCTGTCGGTAGCTGTAGTCACCAAGTCTAGTCTAGTCTAGTCAAGTCTAACTAGGGAACTTTGCATTGTAGTTTATATACCTTTCAAGGGGGAGGGATTACATTGTGATGAACAAAGCATGTAAATGAGCTGAGCCATGAGAACAGAACGGTGCAGGACTTCTCGCACTGAGACGAGAACTCCAAGACAAACGGTCTCAGTAATAAAATAGCAGATGTATTAGAAGTCTAAATTAAACATTTAAATAAAATTTGTAATCCTACATTTCCCCCTTTGAGAGTTCTAAATAACTCTCACAAAATACAAATTTAGACACTTAAAAGTTCATTCTTGTAACTTGCGTAAGTTACAGGCACATAGCTTGCTCTGTGTTGATGTTTCTGCAATTGCATGTTGACACAGAAACAAAACATGCAATTCCGTGAGTCTTTTCTGGTTGGAACTGTGATTTTCTCGTGATCACTCAAGTTTCTGAACCATGAAGAATTATCTTCAGTCATATTGGTGTAATTATGCTGAAAGATCAAGAATGTCTTGTTGGACCACCATGTTTGTGCACAAGTGACTCCTGGAATGCAGTCATCTTCGGATGCGACATGCACACTTTCTTTCCAGCAAACAATGAGTTTTTGACATATTCATCAGCTCTAAGAATATGTTGTTTCTGGAGTCCGGACTTTGTGCAGATCTGATGTGTAGTAGTAGGACAATCTTGATCATGTCGATGGATGACTGAAGGTTTCGTAGTCTCTGCGTTGTGTATTTTTTTTTCTTTTCTTTATCCTTTTGTGATAGTTGGCTCGGAAGTGGGTCTAGTTGTTTCTTGAGGTTATGTCTTCATACGCAGACGAGGAGGTCGGTGCATATGGGTCTCGGGTCAGCAAGTGGTACCTGCACAGAGGAAGAGAGAAAACAAAAGACAGGAGAGCAGTATTTGTTCAAACACTAGGGTTGTAAACTTTTTCCTGCGTCTGCTATTTTTGTTCCTTCTTTCCCTATTTTCTGAATTATTTTGACACCTAAATAGAACCAGTGAGGTAAGGATGGGCTAGTGGATGGGGAGGCCTATGAGGGAGTCTTCACCGCAGGGTTGACCCCCGACGCCTGTTGCAATCGGTTCTTCCTTGGGGCTCCTCACTGGTTCCGTGTCCTAACCTATCCCTGTAAGTGGGGGATAACTTTACAGTGTGACATTAGTCCAGGTTTTTTTCTTCCCTGACACAATCCTGCAGCTGCTGTAATCAACATAACTTAATGTGGTCCATGCCACTCTAATGGCTTGTTTCTGAGTTATTTTCAATTACTTGAGCTGAACCGTCAACAAACAACTCAAATTCTGAATTCTCTATGGGAATCTCTTCCACTTCCCTCGAAGGTGTGTATGTAAGCGCAACACAATCATGAGTCATCTCTCCTTCAGCCTCCAACACAAATTCAGTCATTGCAGACATCATACATGAGGATGGGTGAGTGACAGGTGCACGTTGTCATTCATCAGTGTGGACACTGCATGAAGGCATTTTACATTTACAGTCTGACCTAACACCATTACTGATGAAGGGCCTGTGCTGTAGCATAACATTTAAGGCTGTGAGTTTACTTAACCAGTGTTCCCCAAAGGAAGGGTGAGATTGTCACTTTCCTTTTGTTCTATTAAACAAAAATAAGTCTTTCATCTTTGTTGTAAGTTAGTGGGGAAATTAAGCACTCACAGCCCAAATAGTTAACAACTAAAACAGCTGCCCAACGAGTTTAATGACGAGGGAACGGGCTGCTTCAGAGCAGCCAGCAGGCTGAGCAGAAGCTGAGTTACATTGTTAGTTTCTCTAACATTCTTTTTGTTTTTTCTACATTCTTTTCCCCAATGTCCATGTTTGCCACAATAATAACAACTGCTGCCCTCTCTCTTAGGACATTTGCGTTTCTGTTGCTTCTCTGCGTTGACCTTAAAGGATGCTGCTGCAATGTTTACTCTCTCTTTAACATCAGAATCTCTTTCCCAAGTAGCTAACCTGTCTAGGTTACTTTGCAGGGTACTGGTAGCCCATGTGACGTCTAAGAAAGGCAATGCATTTCTATGCTCTGACAAAAGACCATCATACCATGTGCGAACTAATGGCCCATTGTCATTTAACACCTTCTCTGAAGTGTCTGCTATGCCACTGTAAGTTACAGCTGACTGACAAAATCTTTGAGTGTACTCACTAACATTCTCATGTTTCTTCTGTACACAACTAGTGATCTTTGACCAGTCCATGTTTGGTCCAACAATGTTTTTCAACGCTTTCAGAACTCCCTCTCTCAGTTTATCTTTTCTGGCATGTTGTAGTTCAGAAGTAACAGCAGACTCAAAACTGTTGAATTCAGATTCAGTTAGAATTTGTGACATCAGCTGTGTGACTTCTGCCAACGACATGTCGTAAAGACGCATTTTACTGATCAATGCCCTTCTAAACTCAGAAAAATTTCTTTGCACTGATGGCAAATTTTCAGCGATTCTCTCGATTTCTTTAGGACCTAAAGATAATTTGACTGCTTGTTGCTGCAGTATGGGGGTGTAGTGATCTTTTTCTTTGTAGAAAAATTAGAAGCTCAGACCAGGAGACGGTGGAAGTTTTCCAAGCAGAAGTTCTTTATTGCTTGTCGGGTAGCTGCAGTCATTCCAACATCGTCTAAATTAAAGTATCTTTACATGGTATATTATAGGCATTTTAAGAGGAGGGACTTCTTAGTAGGTGGAGACAAATTCAAAACACACCCTACTCTGAGGGCCTTACCAATCCAATGGAATCAGCATAACTATTCAAATGCTGATAGTGGCCAGGAACTCTGGTTCCAAGAGCCATCCCAGAGCCATTAAAGAAAGTCTCAGTGATCAGACTCATTTAACTTACAATGGAGAAAACAGGATTTGCCAGATTCTCTTGCTGGAAACTGTTTCACAGCTGATATCATTTACCATCCTAACCTGAAATGCTAACTTCAACAAACAGAACTTTCTCTGTTTATATATGATAGTATTAGAAACTTAAATAAAACATTTAATTAAATTTGTATTCCTTCAGGGGTTACAGATTGAACAGAGTCAATGCCTTTTGCCCTAGTCTGAGCCTTTTGTCTTGCTCCACACACTTCAAATGCATTTACATCTTTATCTATCAAACCAGAATTTCTAGTGTTTTCTAGTCTAGAGAAAGACTGTAAATCAGGATAGCTTTCATCTGACTGTTGGTCTTCAGATTCACATTTGGTTGAGGCCTGATTATGGCTCACCTTTGTCTTGAAACAGGACACTTGAGTCTGTAATTGTTTGTTTTGTTCATTTAATTTATCAATACACCTAGTTTGTTCTTGTGCAATGGATAAGCTATATTCTCTATGGCAACAGATTATGCCTTTCATGTTTTTCTTTCTGATACATGCACCTAACACTTTCTTGCATTCTTCAATAGACCAAACTTTGTCTGGATCAATACCAAATTTCTTTGTCAAATCCAATCTAACTGACTCAGTCACTATGGAGTCCATTTTCTCTCCTAACAATGACTTGAACTCACTGTCTGTCCATAAAGGGCTTGCTAATCCACGTTTCTCAGTAGTTGGAATAAGTCTAGCATTCTTCCTAACCATTTTGTGGATTTCTTTGTTAGCAACTTAATCAAAAAAAAAATAAAACTTCTCTCTATTATCTACAACAGAGGGTACAATCTTATTAGCACATGATGCTAAACAAACAAACACTAAAACTTCTCTGTTCAAAACAGAGGCTACACTTGTTAACACAGATCAAACTATTGTTAACCTTCCTTGGCAGAGCAAAGGGTAACACAAATTACTAGCACTTTATGCTAATCTTCCCTGATTGAATCAGAGGATACAAACAACTTCCCTGACTATTCAGAGGATAAAACCAAAATATTATTAGCACGTAATGCTAACCTTCTCTGTGACCAGAGGGTAACCAAACCAATATATTAACACGTAATGTTAAAACTTCCCTGCCTGACAAAAACAGAGGATATCTTTCATCTCTAAAAGCAAACTTTTAAAGGGTAACTTTAGTTAGCAAACTCTACAGCTGTTTGTTAACTTCTTCTCTGATGGCGCAGAGGAATAACAGATTTTTTTTACTGGTTTTTCAACGGTTCTTTGAATGGAGTGAAACTCACCAAATTTTTGTTGTATAGAAAGATTCCGTCTGGAACTCTTGGTTCAGCTTGAAGTTTTCAATCTGGAGGAAGCTGGAAAGATTCAGTGTGGCAATCTTTGTTTAGCTGGATGTTTCAAAATTCAGTCTGGAGACTCAGTCAGCTTTGTTGAGATCTTTGAGCTTTGAAGTTTCAAAAGTTCATTCTTTGTTGAGTTTCAGTTTCTCCATCCGGGTCACGGCACCATCTGTTGTAAACCTCTTCCTTTTTCAGTGTAGAGAAACTCAGAAGCGAAAAACCAGGAGACTTGATAGGTTCTTCAGCAGGATTCTTTATTGAGAACACGAGCTGTCGGTAGCTGTAGTCACCAAGTCTAGTCTAGTCTAGTCAAGTCTAACTAGGGAACTTTGCATTGTAGTTTATATACCTTTCAAGGGGGAGGGATTACATTGTGATGAACAAAGCATGTAAATGAGCTGAGCCATGAGAACAGAACGGTGCAGGACTTCTCGCACTGAGATGAGAACTCCAAGACAAACGGTCTCAGTAATAAAATAGCAGATGTATTAGAAGTCTAAATTAAACATTTAAATCGGAATCTGCGGAGAGTTTTCTCTTCAGTCGTTCTCTCCTGTGGCCACACAGGGTAGCGGTGAGTCTCTGGCGTCGATTCTCTGTCATCTCGGCAGACACAGCACTCTCTTGAAACTGGTCCGCAGATGACCCAGCGCCACTTGGGCTGGAAAACTCCTCCGGGGCCTCCACCGCCACGTCCCCGGTCTCGATACCCCCAGGAATTGCATGCGTTGCAGGAGAGCCTCCCCAAATCGACTCGCAGAGCTCAAAATAGAGCAAAACTACTCGCCCATGGCCACTTCGACGACTAGCATCGACAGCTCGAGTTTGGTAGGCAATTGCCCTGTGAACACAAAACACGAAACAGTTTAACGTTAATGTTTTTGTATAACTAGCGTTACCCCCTCCCCCGCAACACAAAAGGAGTTTGAGCAACTTTCTCACATTAGCTAGGCCTGTTAAAACACATCCAGGCTAAACCACGTAAAATCAAGCGTTATAGTTACAGTTTTGCCTACCATACCTTTAGTGATTTCGTCCTTATTATGGGGGTACACCTTTCCCATTGTTGTGGCTTGCTCCCGGTAATGGTCCCGGTACCTTTTCCAATATGTCGCCGTATTTGGTTTGCGACGACTCCCAGTCTGTGTTTTCTGCTGCCATGGCTGTTTTGTATTCTCTTGTAACTTTAAGTAAAAGTTCCACCTCGTCATTGGTCCATGAAAAGAAATCTCTGGTCTTCGCCATTGCTAACCTTTTGCAGAGGTAACTTGATAACGTGATCCGCGTTTTCAGTCGTTTTAATGTGGACGTAGATCAATTCTAATACGCAGCTAAAACGCTGATGTGGATGGAGATCGTATTCGTTTTAATTCTCCGTTTCTAAACTAAGACGCAGTAGTGTGGATGGGGCCTAAGGCTAGAGCCCTGTCCACAAGATGCATCTACGCCTTTAAATGGTCTGTTTTCTACAGCTGGTGTGTAGTTAAGAGTGAAGACACAAAGTCCTGTGACATTTCACTGGTACTGTCATTCTTTCAGGAGCTGCTGGTTAAGGGTCGCACCCCTTCCACGCTCAAAGTCTTTGTGGCTGCCATAGCAGCTTTCCGCGCTCCTGTGGCCGGCCAGTCCGTAGGAAAGAACAGCCTGGTTGTTCGTTTTCTGAAGGGGTCAAGGAGGCTAAACCCGCCCATCCCCATCTCGGTTCCTACATGGGACCTGTCTATGGTCCTCAGGGCCCTCCCTTCAAAGCCACTGCAGCTGGCCGAATTACGGCCCCTTTCGTTAAAGACCAGTCTCCTGCAAGAGACTCTGAGAGAAATGGCTGCTTTGCCATCACAGGAATAAATTGCATTTTAAAATATATTTAAAATAGAAAACAGTTATTCTAAATTGCAATAATATTTCACAATATTACTGTTTTTACTTTGGTTATGATCAAATAAATGCAGCCTTTGTGAGCTTTAGAGACCTTAAAAAACATTGAAAACTTGTGCTGACCCCAAACTTTTAAACAGAATTGAATGTTTTGCTTAATTAATAAGCGAGACGAGTACATACTTCATAATGGAGTTAGCTACAGCACTGCATGATAAACAAAAGAATATCAGAAGAAGAATACTAGCCATGAAATGTTTTAGTTATTTTGTTAATAAATACCAGGTGCTTTGTAATGTACAACCTCATAATCATGTCACAGTCAAACTGTTTAGAGATCAAAGTCCGGCTATTGCCTGAATTAATGTTCACAATAAACTAATTCACATTGGGAACTAGGGAACAGAATGACAGCCAGAGAGATTGAGAGGGACAGCAGATGAATATGAAGAGAGAGGGTGGAGTGAGAAAGGAAAGAATGGGCTGTGCAACATTCTGAGCTGATATTTCAGCATGTCAGTGTGGGTGTGGGAGACAAACACATGAAGAGAGAGAAAAAGCTTTAATATAAAGGGAATAAAGCAATACTCTTGTAGGTCACATCCATACTGTCCAGAATCTCCCACTATTCTGACCTTTGACCTTCACTCTCCTATCTCATCTGGATAAAGAAAGCATTTAAACTTTGTTCTCCACATGAAAGCACCAGACAAAAAAAACAAACAAAAAAAACACATATGACCTCTAGCGTCTCCTCGAACTCCATATTTCAGCAAACACACAGAGGAAATGAGATCATTAAAAAAAACAAGGCATGACTTTGGCATGGTACACATACAAGATACACATACAGTAGGGCATTACTAGGCTGAATATTTGCAGTGAGTGCAACAGAGTCAAGAAATAAAATAGTGCAGCCCCTCACACAAGCCACAAGAGAATCTCCATTGAAAGACAAAAATATGTTTCAGTCGTTTTTATGACAAAACCTCATAGAGCCAAGAGCCTGCGTCAGATCACACTGGGATTTTCATTTCAATCCTAGGCAGGAGAAATAAAGAGGAAGAGTGTTTCAGGATTCAGACACTGTATCAGCTTTCCCAGTATGAAGTGCTTAGAGGGGAAACGGTGTTACCCAGGAAACCACAGGAGAAAATATATATTTTTATTTTTTCCCCACACTGCTTACCATAGCGACATAGAGGTCTCACTCTTGATCTGTCTTATCTTTGGCCAAGAGGTCACAGGGTCAAGTTCATAATGGAAGTCATACTCATAACTTATGTGCTGAACAAAATGTTCTGTGCATGTCTGGGTGTTTATGTATGTGTCAGGCTGCTGTGTGTGTGTTTAGCTGTTGTTTCTGGGCTCTCAGCCAGCTCACTCTGAGATACCTCCCCTGGGTCTTTCTCCCAGAAGAATGTGTCTTTCTGTCCCTCTTTGCAGGATGGACAGTTTGCTACTAAATACTCGCATAGAAGAAATCTGTAATTTGTCTCGTGTCAACTCCATTTTGAGGCAAGACAACCTGTAATAAGAAGTATAGCTGATAATTAGGGGGATTTTTATTGTCTGAACAATGAAAAACATATAGTGGCAGGTCAGCAGGACTATATGGGAAACTATAAATATTAGATGAAAAACTTAAAATAAAGGTACAGCTTTATTTCTACTTAAAATGCAATCGCTCATCTTGCTTTATGGACTGGGCAAATGTCTATTGTCCATTTACGTGTAAACTGTTGCTTGTTACTGAGGAGCGTCCTTGAGCTTGGGAAAGGCGCTATACAAATTAAACGTATTATTATTATTATTATTAAAAAAGATAAAAATTTGATAAAAACAAGTTTTGTTTTGTTACTTCAATTACAATTAAAATTAAACTGAAAATGTATATTTAAAAAAACTCATTCAAAATATTAATAAATACTAATAGCATTAAAGCTGCTATAGCAGCATTTAGCGGCGTTCAAGCAGTTTAAGGCAGTTAAGGCAGTTAAGCTCAAAAGCATCAAAAGACATTAAGTTTTATGTAGCAAGCATTTAACCACTGACATCATAGATGGAATCGACCATGTTTTAGCATGATTTACCATGATATACCAAATTTTAGTGTGATTTTTCATGATTTACCATGTTCCAGTATGATTTACCATGAATCTAGAATGCTTTACCATAGTTTACCATGATATACGAAGTTCTAGTATGATTCACCATGATTTACCCTGCTCTAGTATGGTTTACCACAATTTAACACATTGTAGTATGATTCAATATGATTCTAGCATGATTCACCATAGTTTACCATGATTTATCTTAGTTTACCTTGATTTACCATGTTATAGGATGATTTACCATGATATGCCACATTCTATAATGATTTATGATGGTTTTAAACATTATGATATGAACATTATATAATCGTAGATGGAAAAGACCATTTACAGCTAATACAGGCAATTTACCATAGGAAATACATGGTTTTGAAGCTTTTTAACAGTTATAGCACCACCTATGGTCCGATCTCCATGAAACTTTGCATGGTTCTTCACCATGTTATGACACATATGCTCATCAATTTTTGTGAAGTTCTGAGTTTTCCTTTAGGATTTATAGGCTTTTGGGTGCATTTTGCCACGCCCCTTTTCTAAATAACAATTTAATACCATGCGAAAAATAAAACATTTCAACTTTTTTTCAATAATTATTGATCTACAGACTCCAGAGAGTTGTCCTAGACTGGTCTGGTTTTGATCGGACGAAAAACCAGGGACTAGTTTGCAAAAGTAGGTTTTCAACATATTCGTGAATATTTAATAAACGGTTCAATTGACAGCAATGGTTCTAGAGGCAAAGTGGTTCAGCATGAGGAGATCTATCAAATGATATGCATATTGTGGGGATGTGTGCAACACCACATGATTACAGAGCTGTAAAACTCGTTAGCGCCAACTAGTGGCCGATTTCTTTCAAAACTCTTACAGACCTCTTGGGCCATGAGTCGAACACGCCCATCGAGTTTCGTTCCGATCGGCCTCCGTTAACCTTGTCTCATAGGTGCTCAAACTTCATTGGCCAATGGCGGCCATGTTTTTTCAGATACGCCAATGTCCTCATACATATACATGGGGCCTTAGACCAAGACACTGCATACCAATTTTCAAGTAAATTTGACTAACGGTCAGGTGGTCATTGCACTTTTTAACTTTTTTTAATGTTATAGTACCATCATGTGGCCAATCAACACCGTTTTTTTACTGTGACCTCAAAATGTCCTCCTACACATGTCTTTCGAGTTTGGTGAAGATATCTCATTTCCTTCTGGAGTTATAGTCATTTTAGTAAAATAGGCTCCTCCCACAACGTTAATTTTGCGCCCCCTAGCGACCGTGAATCGAAATTTCAACTTTTTTTCGATAATTTTTGATATTCAGGCTCCAGGGAACATTTCTGCACTGGTTTGGTTCCGATCGGGTGAAAAACCAGGGACTAGTTCGCAAAAGTAGGTTTTTAACAAAATTCAAAATGGCGGAAAAATGTGCATACCGGAAATGAAATCGGAGATATACGTTTTGTTCTTCAGGCCTCCAGCTTTCCAATGATATAAGACACTTGAGTCTAGGACATACGGTCTAGGAGTTATGAGCAGTTTCGCGCTTTTGGTTGCTATAGCGCCATTAGCAGCATTTATCGGTGTTCAAGCAGTTAAGGCAGTTAAGCTCAAAAGCATCAAAAGACATTAAGTTTCATGTAGCAAGCATTTAACCACTTACATCATAGATGGAATAGACCTTGTTTTAGCACGATTTACCATGATATACCAAATTTTAGTGTGTTTTTCATGATTTACCATGTTCCAGTATGATTTACCATGAATCTAGCATGATTTACCATAGTTTACCATGATATACCAAGTTCTAGTATGATTCACCATGATTTACCCTGTTTCAGCATGGTTTACCACAATTGAATATATTGTAGTATGATTTAATATGATTCTAGCATGATTTATCATAGTTTACCATGATTTACCATTTTATAGAATGATTTACCATGATATACCACATTCTAGAATGATTTACCAGGATTGTAGCATGATTTACCATGATTCATCACATTGCTAGCATGATTTGCCATGATACACCATGTAATAGTATTATTTACTATGATTTACCATGTTTCTATCCTGATTTACCATGATTTACCACATTGCTAGCATTGATGTGAAGTGTCATATTGTCATTTTTCATATTAACTAATACAAATGCTTAAACACATTTTGTTATAGCTATAGATATTTGAAATAAATGGTAGGTAAAAGAAAATGCTTATTACAGGTTTCCCATTTAAAACGCAATTTTTAGTTTTCATTTTAATCATATAATTTTATTGAAAAAAAATGTCTCAAATTTTCATGTTTACTCAATAATGCATGCTTACACAAACACACACACACACACCACTTTTGGGATGTTATTGTGAAAATCTAATTTAGTTTAATATAGTTGATAAAATCTAATTTAGTTTAGTTGAATATTTAGGTAATATAGTTTAATAATATTAAACTATATTACCAGTCCATCATAATAATAAAAAAATAGCTTTAAGAAGTAAAATGGCCAGCAGAGGGCAGTAGAAGACCACTTATTGGCTCACTTTCATTTTAAACTACTTGGTTTCATTAGCAAACCAGTTTTTTCATGTTAACTCCATAATGCATGCTTACACACACACACACACACACACACACACACACACACACACACACACACACACACACACACACACACACACACATCTCTTTTAATGGTCTATAAGCATTTCACATATTTCTTTGTGATGTAATAATATAAAACTAATTTTAAAAAATAGCTTTAAGCATTTGTTTGTAAGCCAATGCTGAAAGCTGATAAAAAGATTAAACATGTCTAATACTGCTGCTCCATCTAGTGGACAACAGTGGTATTACAGCCTATATAGAGTTGAAATGAATGAATGGAAATTTGGTTTTTCACTTATAAACTCAGAACTTAGATAGTGTCCGAGGAGCTCTGTTGAACGAGACCATCCCGGTGTTGGTGGCCGATCGGGGCCGTGAGTTATGCCAGTTGAAAGGCATATCTTTTGGGGCTTATATCTCGGGAATGCCCAGGCCAAATCGCACCAAACTATCGAAGCTAGACGAGGACGGGCTCTTTCCAACGAGCTATCCCACAAGAATCTAGGTGGTCTGGGTCGGGAGTTACAGCCGTTCAAAGTCGGGGGTCTCTCGGATTAGCGATCCGCGGGGGGGCGCTCCCGAGGCCCGCGACGATGGATTTCGATCAAAGCCCAATAGAGGACCTTACCATCCCAATTTGAGCGTGCAGGGAGTTGCCGTTTTCGAGTTATGAGTGAATCTGTACTGGGAGGGCGTGGCCTAACGTTATACTTTCGTTTTCAGCCTTCCTGTGACACAATTGTGAATAATACAATGAATTTGAACAAAATGTGATTGTAAATGTTAAAATAATGATTTTATAAAGTCTAAATATGAATTATATATAACAATATTAGGGAGTAGTATGATGAAATGACAGCAGGGGGCAGTAAAATACCACTTATTATACACCCTATTATAGCCATCCAAATGAAGAAGTTATACCTTTTTTGATAATTATTGATCTAGAGAGTCCAGAGAATTGTACTGCACTGGTTTTAAACATTATGATTTGAAAATTATATGATCATAGATGGAAAATACCATTTACAGCCAATACAGGCAATTTACCATAGGAAATATATGGTTTTAAAGCTTTTTAACAGTTATAGCGCCACCTATGGTCCGATCTCCATGAAACTTTGCATGCTTCTTCACCATGTTATGACACATATGCTCATCAATTTTTGTGAAGTTTTGACTTTTCGTTTAGGATTTATAGGCTTTTGACTGTATTTTGCCCCCCCCCCCCCCTTTTCTAAATGACCCTGTTACAGCCACCCAAATGCAAAATTAAAAAAAAAAATCGATAATTATTGATCTAGAGAGTCCAGAGAATAGGCCTAGACTGGTTTGGTTCCGATCGGGCGAAAAAAACAGGGACTAGTTAGCAAAAGTAGGTTTTGGGCAAAATTGGACGTAAAATCTGAGATATACATATTGTTCGTCTTGAGCAAAGGATCACAGTGGTGTAAAAAGCTTGAGGCTAGGACCAACGGTCTAGGAGTTATGAGCAATTTAGTACTTTTGGTTGCTGTAGTGCCACCTATGGGCCAATCGGGGTCATTCTCTGATAGGTTCTCCCCAAAAGTGTGGCCTACCATCTGGCCGAGTTATTTATTATCTTTGAACTGATTATGAAATTGGCATGATACATTTACCTGACATAATAAATTGCTATATTTGATTTTATTCTGACTGACTCTGAAATTGTTTTCCCAAGTGGATTAGACGGATTTGTATGTTACCGCAAGACTGCGTCAGATTAGTGACGACTAATATTTGGCACTGTAAGCCCGGCTCAATCGGCCCAAAGGAGGTTTTCTGATCAGTGGGTGAAGGTCTCTGCGCGTTACCGTCTTTCCGCGTGGCAAAGTAATTTGATTAAATGAAATACATTTTCTCATATTTATTAACTCGTTATTTCATCTGACTCCATAAATGAAAAAGGTTTTAATGATATCTGTGCATCATTAAATGTGAACGAATGTTTGACTATTCTTTTTAACTCTTTACTGAAAATAATGTCAGAGTCAATTAGAATAAAATCAAATGTTTACAATTTATATATTGCATAATCAGTTCAAAGATAATAGATACAAACATCAAATGCTCTGGAATAAAGAGAGAAGATGCAATACCTTGACATTATAAAATACATGATGCAAAGTGTTTTCCTTACACTTCGCATCACGGGCTAGTCTGGCTTACAGAATCACGCCAGCCTCTCATTGCATTTCATTATATAGACAGACCAAGGCAGAAACCTCTTTTCCAATGTAAACATGAGTTCACAGTGGGAATTTACATTAATCACCGCCCCAAACTTACTGGGGGCAGAAGATGATTTACATGGAACCATTTGCTAATAATGGGAATTTGATTTGAGTTTACACCTTCTGAGAGCAGGAGACCATTTGCCTGGAAGACACACCCTCCTATGTGTGCAAATTATCTCTAAACTCTTAAATACCTTATTACCTTTTGGTTTACTTCTTTGAGAATGAGACCTTTGTACCAGTCACACGGAGACATTTCAAATGATATCAAACATGTGTAATACCGTATGATAATTATTCACATTAACCCATATAGATTTTTGGGTGAATTTCAGGTGATCTCAGCATGATAGTAAAAGAGAGAAATTCAAATGTTAATTTCCTTTGTTTTCTCAGAGAGTTGCCCTATCTTCCAGTTCTTCCAGTTTTTCCAGTGTTACAGCACTAATTCAAGTGTACTTGGTTTGCAAAGACAAGAAGTGAATTCCATTTAGGGCAGCAAAAATGCTGTTTGACCAATCCAAAGCTGGGTGTGAGGACCTCAAAGCGACATAGTTTCCTGATTTTCATTACACGAGAGTAGATGTTAAAACTTCATGCTGATTTGTACTCAGCTTTCGCCAAGATAAGCACCAACTAAGACATAGCTTTACAGTAACCTATGGTTCTCCATCCATTTACGCTTCTTTCCATATGGTGATGTAAATCTCCTTCTGTCTAGTGTTAACACGCGTCAGCACACACAACGGCTGCAACCACAGTGCGGTCCCCCCATGACAACCGTCTGGATTGAGCTGAGTAGGGGACATCTCTAGGGTCTTCAAGTGGGCACCTTCCGTCCTCAGTGTTTCGTCGACTAGCCCACGACACCTCAAGAGGGCTCGACAGTGACTCTGGCGTCCCAGAGTCAATCCCCTCCGTCCCCCACTCAACTCAGCCCAGCTTACTGACCTCTACATCCCTACTGCTGCTGAGACCTAACCACAATCTCACACTCTCTCCTCAACCCAACCATACGCGCCAACCCGTTTGACTAAGGCTGTCGAGCCCCACTGGTGCGTTAATAAGCAGTTTCAGTGGCAACGGTTCCGTATGGCATACCACCTACCGCAAAACGCAATATCTGTCCAACCACCCGTCATTCACGCAATATACACAGGAACGTAATGACTGTAAATACTATACAACCTATACAAATAAACCAACAGACTCTTCAAGTTTTCAAGAATTCTACGAAACCGTAGCATTGCGGCCTGTACACAGCCAGCTAGAATCTTTCCGTCTCAACCACAGCCAGTTGCTGCTCCTTTCTGCTGCTTCAGATAAGTTCTTTACTGTGCGACGCAACTCTTGGCCACTGAATCCAACGTCTCTGAGGAACCGGGTTGTAGAGTGTGCCACAAAACCTCGACAACCCACTTCCACTGGATAAACCTGGACTCTCCATCCTCGCTGTTCTGCTTCAGTGGCCAGATGAGCATACCGCAGTTTCTTCCTCTCATATGCCTCATCTACCGCATCCTCCCATGGCACTGTTAACTCTATCAGTTGAACAATGCGTGCTGATCCAGACCACAAAACAATATCTGGTCGTAGGTTAGTGGTGGCAATCTCAGGTGGAAAAATAAGCCGTTGATCAAGATCAGCCAGCATCTTCCAGTCCCTAGCAGCTTCCAGTTGTCCTGGGCGAGAATTGGTGTTAGCACCTTTTCTTGGTGGTTGCTCGCCTGGGCGGAGGAATATTGTCTTCTGCGTGTAATGTTTTGCTAGAACAGGCGGCAACTTATTGGTCATACTACGCTTGCCTTCCAATGCTAAAGCCAAACATCGCAATACTTGGTCATGGCGCCAAGTAAACCGACCTTGGCTAAGAGCCACCTTACATCCTGTCAAAATGTGCCTTAATGTGGCAGGTGATGAACACAAAGGACAAGAGGGATCCTCTCCTACCCAGAGGTTTTGGTTCTGCGGTGATGGGAGAACATCATATGTTGACCTAATAAGGAAACTGATCCTAATCTCTTCCATTGACCAAAGGTCTTGCCAGCCCATTTTGCGTTGTTCCACACTCTCCCATCTCATCCACTCTCCCTGCTTGGCCTGGGAAATGGCCTTTATACATCTCATCCTCTCCTCCTGCTTTCGCACCTCGTTGACTACCAGCTTCCTCCTTTGAGCTGGGCCTGCCTTGTCACATTTCTTCCATGCTGTACCTGTCCCACGATATCCCCGATTTGAAGGTCAGCCTTTGCCTCTACTACAGATTTCTTTGCTGACCACTTTCTACCACAGGGGCTGCCTCCCTTACACATTTGTCGCGTGACTCTGCTAAAGTCATTTCCAGCCTGACCTTGGCACACTTAAACTCCTCGGTTAAAGCAGAGACTGGCAGCTGCAGTACTCCTTTACTATAAAGTCCCACTCTGCTGAGGCAGCGTGGAACTCCCAACCATTTCCTGATGTATGAACTTATTAACGCTTCCAGCTTATCCACTGTTGTCAAAGAAACCTCGTACACACTCAGTGGCCACAGCAACCTTGGCAGTAGACCAAACTGAAAGCACCAGAGTTTTAGTTTGCCTGGTAGAGCACAGCTGTTTATGCTCTTCAACCCTTCCACTGCTTGTCGTCTAACTTCTCCCACTCGAACTGTGTCCTTTAGATCCCCATCGTACCATCTCCCAAGACTCTTCACTGGCTTCTCAGAAACTGTTGGTATTGCCTCACCATTAATGAAGAATGTTTTATCTACTACCTTTCCTTTAACTATCGAGATGCTCCTTGATTTAGAGGGCTTAAATTGCATTCGTGCCCATTCAATATTATCTGTTAACTTCCCCAATAACCGATTAGTGCAGGCTACTGTTGTAGTCATGGTTGTCATGTCATCCATGTATGCTCTGATTGGTGGTAGTCGCATCCCAGAAGCCAAGCGCTCTCCTCCTACTACCCATCTTGATGCCCTAATGATTACTTCCATTGCCATAGTAAAAGCCAGTGGAGAAATGGTGCATCCTGCCATTATTCCAACCTCTAAGCATTGCCATGCGGTGCTGAATTTTCCATTACTCCATTAGGCCCTGGAGATGATGAAGCCCTTGCCTTTCTCACAACCTGCTCTATCTCTTTCCACTTAGGTGCACAGACCTCCATTTGGTATTCTGGTGGATTGATAGGTGGGATATCTGACGGAATTGACATAGGCTCATGCCTTTTTGCATCTGTATGCGTTTCCTCCAAATATCTCTCTAGCTCAACCCTAGATGCTTTTAAAGTGCCATTCTTCTCACTGGTGAATAATTTCTTTACGAATTTGAATGGGTCTTTATAGAAATTTGCCCTCGCACGCTCCTTCTTTTTGTAGCGTTTCCGTAGGCGCTCAGCTCTGCGTAATGTTGCAAGCTTATTTTTTATGGCCCTTTGTAAGAGATTGAGTCCATCCTTCTGACTTTGTTCTGCTTTTTTCCATTGCTTCGTCAGCTGTCTCCTTTCTCTAACTAACCCTTCAATTTTCTGCTGCCGTCTAGATACAGCAGGAGTAGTTTGTACTTTTTCCTTCCTTTTTTCCACACCAAACCTCTCACTTCCATATGCGTAAATGATGTCCCCAAATTTATCCAACTTCTTTTCAACTGTACCAGTTAATCTTTCCAATGCAAAGCATAGATCTGTGTTTACCATGTCCCATGCAGTTTTCTCACAAGCTCTTGGCCATCTAACTCCAGGCCTATGCCCGTTGAGGTTCTTTTCTCTCTTATGCTGGTTAGTCTGACCGGGTTCACAAGTATCAATGTGTTGATCACTAACTGTGCAAACCCTCATCTCCTCTATGACAGGGGTACTGATTTCCTGCGAACTGTGGTTTTCTTCCTGTCGCTGGATTTCATTCGACTGACTTGACTGACTTCGTAAGAAGTACTGATCAATGCGAGGCCCTTGTCCCTTCTCCCTCAAGCATTTCATTTTCCCTTGATGAATCTTCAACCCCCTGACCGTTGTCGCCTTGCTCCAGCCACAGACACAAGCTTGGAGTTCAATGACTCTGCAAACTGCAGAACCTGAACTAGTCTTTTGTGAAGTACTCTCCATACTCATATCCGTTTCCATTCCAACGTCGTTAGCCATGTTGTCCAACATTGAGTCATCTTCCGCCCCTGCTCTCGCAGACTCTAGGGGTATTTTTCTCTTTAATTTCTCAGAAGCCTTGGGCGGGTGTCTCCAGCATCCTGTAAACACAGAGCTGGATACTGCCGACAAGGGTAGCTAACCCTTACCAGCCCCATTGGGGTCTCTTTCCTCCTGTCAGCTAATATGAATGGATAAATATAAGTAAAGAGTTAAAAAGAATAATCAAACATTCGCTCACATTTAATGATCCTCAGATATCATTAAAACCTTTTTCATTTATGTAGTCAGATGAAATAACGAGGTAATACATATGAGAAAATGTATTGCATTTAATCTTGTTGTGTTGCTTAAAATGAAAGACAGTAACGTGCAGAGACCTTCACCCATTCTATCGGAAACCGCCATTGGACCGATTTAGACGGGCTTACACAACGTCGTCAGCTTTTTCCGGGCGTGAGTTTTGTTTTACAAGAAGAAGAACAAAGGAGAAAAAAAGAATATGGGTGATCTACTTTCTCAATACTCCACTTTCATGGCATGTTTGTGACTGCCAATTTTCAGCTATAGCTGCATGCAACATCCTGTCGATGAAGGGTCGTAAATATCAAACGTTTTAAATTATTTTTCAATGAATTTTGCTGCAAGTTACATCATTACGCCAATAGATGGCGACAAGTGACTGTATTTAGAATGAGTCATTGAATCAAACAATTGATTCAAACAAAACATGTGACTCTAGGGCTCTAAGTCCAATTTTGTATGTCTAACTTCCATCAGTCTGACCTCACTGGCCCTTTATCACTTGGAATCAGCAATGGAGCTGATTTATTGTTACAGTTACAGTTGTTTTTTTCACGATAAATAAAGTTATTGTCTCCCAATGAAAGAATCGACTCAGAACCGTCTAGAGTCGTTTGTAAATCGAATCCCACTGCGTTACGGTTCTATGTCACAAGATAAGACATTTGCATAATCCCCACCTATGTTGTACTGTACTATGTTGCCCACCTAAAGCTTGTCCTGCCTTCAAACACATCATTTTACTGACAACTGCTTCTCAAATCTCAGATTTCAACGCGGGATTCACAAAACACTTGCTCTGAAAAGATGAGTCAGTATACCAGTTTATTTGGTCCAGCTTGCTCCTCAGAATCACAACCTGTAAATAATTATGGATGTACTGTATATATTTTCTACCCAGTGTTCAAAATATGTAATTTTGTGTTTTATGTTGTGTAAGTTTCCGCCTAACTGGTTAACTCATGTTATTACTGTCTTGCTGAAATAGTTCTGCAAATCAGCTGGGGGCCACTATTACCTCAAATTGTGTCTACTAATGCAGATTGTCGTTCTTATTACTTTGAGTAAAGATAAAGTATGGAGAAAGATTTGTTTTGCAAACTTTAATGTTAAATCAGTCATTCACGTTAGTGCTCGGATAACGTATGCACCCTTATTGATACAGTTAATACAGTTCCTGTATGTGCACCGAAATTAATTAGAAATATACACATCGGTTTGTTGATGAACATACACTTGTTAATGCTGATGGGGAGGAATTATAGCTGCAACATATCATAATTTATGCCTCAAATTTGTTTAGCGACAAGAACAACCCTCTGCAGGCTAGATCGTCCCATTTAACAATGCTCGTTCTGACCTTCGTGACCTTCTAAGGTGTAGCCTTTAAAGTCTGTGTACTTCGAAGGATGCATCCTCTAAATTGGGACGCAGCTATTGAGTAGACTCGCTCCCTCTGTCAAAATCGAGGGTCAGTCCTGTAGTGATCTTTTTCTTTGTAGAAAAGTTAGAAGCTCAGACCAGGAGACGGTGGAAGTTTTCCAAGCAGAAGTTCTTTATTGCTTGTCGGTAGCTGCAGTCATTCCAACATCGTCTGACTTCTTGAGTCAAACATTGTAATATATATACATTATAAGAGGGAGGGATTACATTGTGATGGTGGAAACTCATATACAGGTTTAGGAACCTGTATTAAAAGAGAGAGGGAAAAAACTATTCAAACCCTGAGACTCCAGAACAGGAATGACAGGACTCTCTTTTGCTAAGACAAAAGCTCGCGAGAGTCTCCAAGAGTTTCACTAACATGTTTCATTTAACTTACAATAGCAAGAAAACCCGTCTGACAGCTGTATATAGAGACACAGAATAAGACAGGACTTTCGTGCTCCACAGCTGAATGCTAGATTCAATTTACAGAACTTTCTCAGTATATATATGATAGTATTAGAAGTTAAATTAAACGTTTGACAAAGTTGTATTCCTTCAGTCCAAATAAACTTCCCTCGCCCCCTTGACGAACTTGAATGCACTTCAAAATGGCGTGCGGGATTCCTCAGAGAGGAAGTGGTTAGGGAAGTTCACGAGCATGTATTAAGAGTGACTCATTGAATCATGTTGGCCAAAAGCTGATTCATTCGGTAACAAAACATGTGACTTTTATGAGTGCTTCATTGAATCGTTCACTCCGCCAATTCATTTAAAAGGGGATTCATTCAAGAAGGAAACACTCAGAGATGCACAAAAATGATTCTGCTTTAAAGCAACACCAAGTGACTTTTCCTCTGCGGTCGCCCTACAGGTTGGAAGCGGAATTGTCCATTACCGCTGTCGTAAATAATTTAGCCTACCGCAGCCTACTGTCGCACGCACACGCACATGCACATGCTCTCTGTTTATCCAGCACCGGCTTTGGAATCAACAATGGCCACATGCAGACAAGGTAGAGTATGATGCATGATTTTATGAAAGTATGATGTATTGGGACATCACAAACGAGCAATTGTAGCAACTGTAACGCTTGCCGTAAAGCAAGTCAAATTAGTAGTTTTCTTATGTCTCATTAGAACTACAGAAACGCGATCTTACATAGCATGGATATATCAGATTTGGGGACCGCAAAGCTGTGGCATAAGTGCAGTTCGCCATGTCACGACTTGATGAACCACTGAAACGATTTTGGAAACATTATTTTAAGGTAAAAAAATCTTACTTGGTGTTGCTTTAAATCTATTTAATAAAAAATTGTGAACCTTTATTAAATCTACTATTTAATAAAAAAATAGTGAATTGTCAATTGCGAGAAAAAATAAACAAAGAAAATAAAAATAAACAATCTATTCGTCAGAAAATTGGCTGTGGTTGCTTGCTGTAAACGTGCTCGTTTAACACATGAATTCTTGCTCTATTTGTTTTCCCTGTATGAATATTCATCTGTAATAGTGACTAAACAACAAATGCCAAGAATTCACTGACAGGCTGGATCAGGGTGCATAAGACCAAATAATGGATCACGACAGGATTTTCTCCAACAAAGTGCATTAGAAGACAGAGGAAGAGAGTGAGATATAGAGAGAGTGAGCGCCTTGCAGATTTGTCTGCCTTCTTACTGAATGCTTGAATGATAACTGGCATTACCCTCGCCAGTGAGGATAAACAGACTGTATTAGACTTGTGCTAAAAACACCCACACACAACCATATTCAGTGCCTGCCTGAGTCTCAAATGCTATGTTACAGAAAAATACAAATTGAGAGAATCAGACAGGATAGCTGCATAACTGCTATCAAGATGATCAGATAATTTGTGTTTTTTTTTTGTTTTTTTTTGCCATCAGCAGCAATCTGTCTCTGTGCAGGGGTCCACTAAAGTCTCAAATTGTTCAGACGGCATGTTGATTTCGGTTGTGCACCGGTCTAACTTAACACAGGCTTTCCTGTAGCTAAAACAGTAGAGCGTTGGTGCTTGCAACGCCAAAGTCATGGGTTCAATTCCCAAGAAAAGTAAGAACTGATAAGAATGTAAATGTGTACCTTGAAATGCAGTGTAAATTGCTTTGGATAAAAGTGTCTGCCAAATGTAATGTAAATATGCTTTTCGCTGCAGAAAGCAGACACTGTTCTCCTCAAGTGATGCATTCAACAACGCCATTATAGACTTGGCTGCAACATGACAACAGGCAGACTAAACATATATAGGTAAACACATGGTATGACTTTTTATCTCATTACTGTGAGCTGTGTATCCATTTGCAGGCAAATTTAGTGAGCACCAACTGTGGCATCATTTGAATGAGCTTTTAACCATCTAAATTATACAACAGGTATCCAGCAATATATAAATATTCACACATTATTTAAAGTCACAGGCTACTAAATATATACAGTATGTCTAAACATATCTAATGGCTCGTGATTCAGATTAGATGGCTCGTGATTCAGATTTGCGCTGTAAGTTTTTACCCTGTCTATTTTTAAGATGTATTATTTTTAACAATAACAAAGATCAGTTTAGCAGATTTTAACACTTTTAAACAAGGCAAAAATACTGATGACTCATCCTGTACAAGATTTTTGACCGATCAAATCAAAATTTTCTCTTAAAAGTCTTTTAAGCTCATCTTTATTTTAGCAGCCCAGCACAAACTCTCAGACATCTGCCTGTGACTCATAACCTCCCAGTGTTTACATATTAAAAACCAATGTGCTTATAACTTCACATTTTCCTCTCTGCACCCTTAGAGCCCAAAGACTAAACCTTTGTGACGCCCAATGGACTAGTGCTTTTATTGTGTTTTCCTTATAAAATGAAAGTGCTGACAGGGATTTAAAAACATGGCTCTTATTGTTCTCGCTTGAGATGCACAGCTTTAATGTTTGTCCTCCAGCAGGTTTTAGAGGCTGCAGAAAGAGCTAAATAATATTTATTCTCTTTAAATAAGGAGAATGTCAGCATGCACAAGTCAAGGTCAGAATGACTTCTCTGAACAACACATGTTCAGTGTTTAGATGGAGAAATATGGTTTGTTTCTTTTTCTGTCTGTTTCAAAATTTCACCAAAGTCTCAGATACTGCAGCCAAAAGGTTTTAGGTTTTTAGGTTTTAGGTTTAGAAAAACTCCCTCCAGCAAACCTTGATGATATTTCTAACTTTCTTATGGACATGGTCTTAGTGCTCCTTAGGCAGTTTCAGATTATCTGGGGATGTTGTTAGTTTGCAGTGCTGGTCTAACAATTCTGGGTTTGCTGACCATAACTTCACCCGTGGGAGCCAAAACTAATCTGAGAAACTTCTTGAAGTAGTAACAACACTGTTCACAACGACAGCGAGAATGATTCTCTCTTTTATCTTTACGCTGTGTACACAAAATACACCTGCCAGGACCGTCGTGATGTACACTCTGTTTGATTTAAGTTCTACTGAACCCACATCAGAACAGTTTAATATTTTCATTCAGCAATTCCCCAGTAAACAGCATTTTAATAAATCTTGCCGAGATCAGCTGTTATGAAGAGTCAGCTAGGTTTGCCTCAGGGGGATAAATAGTCTGAGAGCATCACAGAGCTCTTATTCAGTCAAAGTCCAAGCAGGAGAACTCATATCGAGAGTGTTTCTGCACTGCCTGTGGAATCATTATCTCTGTCAAAGATCATTTCGACTCTCTATTCATAAGGTACACAATGTTTTCTCAACATTTACTCAACCCTCAGACCTGCTTAAGATTCACTCATGACAGGACAATCTACCAGTCCACCATTTAAAATCATCTTAATTATTAAGTGCACTGATGTTTTTCACAGTATGAGCAGAATATTAAATGTGGATTTCATGGTCAACACTGGGGTTTAGGAAGCAGCCTTTGAGTTAGCATGGATGCAGGTAGACCGGTGGTTTTAACCCACCATTTTCTCCCTCTGTCTCAAAAATTCTTAAAAAGAAAAAAAGATATGTTTGTGAAAAAACACTACTTTGAGGCACTTCTTCCGGTGTCAAAGAATTTCTCCATGGGTACTCACCAGAAAAGTAAATATTCCAGTCTGATGTGTTCAAGGTATAAAATCTTCTTTTCTTTTTTTTTTTACTCTGGGGTTTTAAGCTTCTGCTGATGCATTTGCTGTGGCTCTTCACCAGGGAGTTTGTCTGTCAAAGCTTTTAACAAAAAGCATTTTTGTGCAATGTTTGTAAGAAAATTTTGCAGTATACATCAGATTTAATTTAATATGCATTTTTAATATTGCATTGTAGTCACATGTGTCATTATATCATTGTCACAATCTCCAATCAACAACCCAGTCACCACAGCACTACATTTCCCAGCATCCCACCTGCACATACTCAATCATCACCCGCACCTGCCATCAATCACCCTCATCAGCAGCACCATATTTAAGCACGCCATCCACACTCTGGTCTTGCCACTCTCTACCTGGTGTATGGATTTACCTATCTGCATACCTGCCTTGTAAATACTTACCTTTTTTGGTCATCTTCTTCATTGCATTAGAAACAACCCTTATTCTCCTCTTCTGATTGGTGACAATCATATAGGTGTATATGCCACTAATTGTCAATATTTAATTGGAGATAAAATAAACAAATATGAAGTTTGTGAAGATATACTGAAAGTGGAAGATTAATTCAAAACACTTTTGATAAAGTTTGTTTGCATTGGGCCACCCAAGGCACTTATCCACTGAAGCAAAGCCATGAAGAGTGTGCACACTTCATAATGAAAATGATTATTAAAACTTTAAACAGTTCCCCTCAGGTGGTTGTATTTCAAAATTGAACAGCTAAACCCTGCAGCTGTTCTTTAAAATTGGAAGGTTAATTGCTCCCTTTGGAGCTCTCTTAAAGAGATTTGTTAAATTTGTCCATTTGTTGAAGCTTTGTACAAACCATGTTTGCATCTTCATCGCTTCACTCAGTAAAAATCCTTCACGAGCGATTACACAGATAAAAGGGCTCAAATTAATAAACATTTGACTTTTCGTCCGACTGCTTTTTCTTTGCCTTGGCAGGAACTCAACGCAGTGTTTCCTGTGTTCTCTCTTTCTCTTTCAATTCCTGCCCAATCCCAGAATGCTCCTCTTCCTCTGTTCTTTATTTATTTAATTCGCTCTGCATCATGAAGCCTTTAAAATATTAATTATCATTTCCACAAAAGACTTTTGGGAGGCTGGGACTGACTCCATTATAATAGCTTATTTGCTGAGATAGAACCTCTTGTGTCTAGACGCATACAATTTAGAAAGTTCAGCACACTTTCTATTGACTAAAATGATAAATGTTTGTTTTGTTGAAAAGACAATCATGAAAAGACAATCATAAAAGACAATAAAAAAACTGGAATATGTTATGCAATGCTGTGTGAAATATGACATAACCCGTACTGGACATTTTACTTTTTTTCATTAGTAAAATATTTTACATACATTTGGTGCATTTGATTTGTTTGTTATATAAGGTAAGGCTTTATATTTATAACAGTTTGTACAGGTCCTCGAATTTGATGACTGTCCTGACTATGAGCGTGTCCTTCAATAATTCACACAAACGATTGCTTGTTTAAGGTTACTATTCTTGAATACTAATGGATAGGACGAGAGACGCATGACTGTCTTTGTGAACGAGTCATTGAATCATTCACTCAAAATGATTGGTTGAAAGACTGATTCATTCAGGAACTAAACTGTGCTTGTTGCTCGGAGGCGCACAGCGGCTCTATGGCATCGTTTGGAAATATTTTCATGGGGAAAGCAAAAATACAAGAAATGCAAATACTTTTTATAAAATTTAAGTTACTCAATATTAACAAGTAGTTTTTTAAACTGTAAAATCAGTCTTTTCCTCTCTTGTGAACGTTTTTTCATTAGCCCTGGTGAAAGGCAGTAACTACACCTGGTTTATTCAGAATATCTGTTAAATAATTTGCAGTCAGACCTCAGGTTTATTCACTTCTGCTGGTAAATGATAATGGGTCATACCCATTTGAGACTTCTTAGAACTGCTGGATGGGATTGCTATTCCAATCACATACCCTTTTATTGTCATGTTTTCCTTTGATTTAATTTGGTGGATCTTTCATAAGACACCATTAAAAACAGCTTTCTGCTGTTGGCTAGCCTTTTACTGCAGCAAACATTTTAATTGTTCGGTTTAATGGATGCATTTTGATTAACATTGTGGGTATCACCGCCGTTTTTGTTATGCTCGTTTCATTTATTTGCTTTTGTTTAAAGTGTGAAGAGGGAATTCTGGGAATGTCAATTTACCTCTTTTCACTCTAAATTATATATAATTTGTTGTTAAATTGTACATTTAACAGTTTTACTGTAAAATCACATGGTTCCATCGATTACAGTTTTTATTTAGCAATGAAACTTACTGTAGCATTTTTACAGTCTTTTCTAGTTAAATTCAAAAGCATTTTTACATTGCACACAAAAATGGCTGGAAGTCCAACTTGCATTTTTTTATTTTTTTCTACCCTACCCTTCAACTACCCTTATGTCTAACCCTTTAGGTTTCCAGTAGCTATTGTGGATTGGTCGCTGATCTATACCTCACGGGGCTCAGGGTCACAGGCCTGATAAAACAGCATCCTACCTGCTGCTCCTGTTTTTTTCTGTTACAGGTTCCTCCAACCCAATGCCACTCCCAGCGATTAATCTCCTTTCTCTGCTTTGTTTACAGCGGCCCGTAAGTCAGACCACCGCCTGACAGGGTCATCCCTCTCCGTCTACGAGATAAAACTTTTACAGGGCTGCAAAGATAACAAACTGCAGCTACTGCCATGGGAGGACAGAGTGAGCGAGAGAGGGAGAGAAGGATAGAAAAGGATAAATAGCTGCTTGTAAATTTGTCCTGGCAGCCTGTCTTCTTAGTTCCAGCTAGCTTCAAGCTAACTATGCTGAATATGTTTCAGTTATATGAACTGCTGCATAGGCTTAATAGTTTTATATAAAAAAAAAGTAATAAACATGTCTGTTTTTCTATTGTATCATGGTGCATACTTTCCATTGACATCTTTTGTTTTAAAAACTGAACTGATGCCATTTTCTATCGCCTGACCTAAATGTAACCTCACAGAAAACTTTTTGCATTTTTTGATGGACTCATTATTTAATGTTTAAGCCATTCCCCTACAACATGTATAATTTGAGGCTTTACTATCTCTGTGCAGACACAATAAGCAAAACACACACTTCATCCCTTTGAGATTACTCACATCAGTAAAGTGCATTAATATGCAAAGTAATGAGTGGTTTTGGGTTGCTCTAAAATCAGACATTTGGGGGTGATAATTTTTTTCATGGCCAATAAAAGCTTCTGCATTCCGGTGCTGCTTGTTTCCATCTGCTAAAATGGCATCTCAAATCTTCAGCACTGCGTTGTACTAATATAAAGCTCAATAAATACCCATAAAGCTAGTTTTGCCCCCCGACACTCACACTAAATGTGTACCCACAAGGCAAAATACAAAAACAACAGCTGAGCTTGTGTTGTAATTAAAACGTATTATCATAACTGCACCTTTATGATGTTTGTTTGAAGGAGTTTTGGGAGTTTGTTCTCAATCTCTTTGTACTTTCTGTCTTTTAGATCGTTCAATGGTGCCACTATGCAAAGAAATTAATGTTGACTGATATGCCAAAACATTATGACCACCTGCCTAATATGCTGTTGGTCCTCCACGTGCTGCCAGAACAGTGCCAATCCGTTGAGGCACGGACTCTACAAGACCCCTAAAGGTGATGATACACAGGGCAACTTTTTGAGCAATGTTGCTGGGCAATGTTGCCGTCAACGGGCAACCAGATGAGACACAGGGCCCACGACCGATCTAAATGATCCAGATAGAAATGTATTGCCCATTTTCTTTTTTCTTTTTTTTTTTTTTTTTTTCCTCCACCTTCACCCCCCCTCTTCGGAGGACAACTTTATTTATTTTATTTTATTAAACTGTAATATCTGAATGAGTTTGAAGTCAGAATGAGTTTGAGTCTTGAAGTGGTATTTTAGTGAGTTGCACCAAACGTTCGGAAACAAGACGGGAAGGAGACCTGTACCTTGACTGCTTTGGCTTAGAAATGACCTAGAATCGGGATTGCCTAGACATAGACTGGTAACAGGCTTGTGCTAACTGTAGACCATGTAGATAGTCCACCGACTGATAATGGGATTGTGCTGACTGCAGACTGCTGGGCCGGAACACAGACTGGTAGCTGAATTATGCTGACTGCAGACTGCTAGAGTGGTCCACAGGCTGGTTACGGACTTGTGTTAGTTGCAGATTGATAGGCCGGGACACAGACTGGTAACGAGTTTGTGTTGACTGCAGGCCGCTGGGCTGGTCCACAGACTGGTAATGGGAATGTGCTGACTGCAGACTGCTGGGCTGGGACACAGACTGAGAGCTGGTTTATGCTGACTGCAGGCCACTGGGCTGGTCCACAGACTAGTAACAGGCTTATACTAAATGCAAACCACTAAGGTCTGATCCAAAAACTGTAAGCTGGCTTAAACTGGTTGTTGAATGCCAAACTGGTCCACAGCTTGTAAGCTGGCTTGGGCTATTTGTTGGGTGCTAGACTGGACCACAGATTATGAGCTGACTTGAGCTGGTTGTTGGATACTAGACTGGTCTACCAATTCTGAGCTAGCATGGGCTGGTTGTTGGATGCCAGACTAGTCCACAGCTTGTGAACTGACTTGGGCTGGTTGTTGAATGCCAGACTGGTCCACAGATCGTGAGCTGACTTGGGCTGGTTGTTAAATGCCAGACTGGTCCACAGATTGTGAGCTCGCTTGGGTTGGTTATTGAATGCCAGACTGGCCCACAGATCGTAAGCTGACTTGGGCTGGTTGTTAGATGCCAGACTGGTCCACAGATTGTGAGCTCGCTTGGGTTGGTTATTGAATGCCAGACTGGTCCACAGATCGTAAGCTGACTTGGGCTGGTTGTTAGATGCCAGACTGGTCCACACATTGTGAGCTCGCTTGGGTTGGTTGTTGGATGCCGGATTGGTCCACAGATTGTAAGCTGACTTGGGCTAGTTGTTGGATGCCAAACTAGTCCACAGATTGTGAGCTGGCTTAGGCTGGTTGTTGGATGCCAGACTGATCCACATACTGTGAGCTGGCTTGAGCTGGTTGTTGAATGCCAGACTGGTCCACAGGTTGCAAGCTGGCTTGGGCTGGTTGTTGGGTGCCAGACTGGTCCGCAAGCTGTGAGCTGACTTTGGCTGGCTGTTGGATGTCAGGCTGGTCCACAGATTGTAAGCTGATTTGGGCTGGTTGTTGGATGCCAGACTGGTCCACAGACTATGAGCTGACTTGGGCTGGTTATTGGATACCAGACTGGTCTACAGGTTATGAGCTGACTTGGGCTGGTTGTTGGATGCCAGACTAGTCCACAGACTATGAGCTGGCTTGAAATGGTTGTCTGATGCTAGACTGGTCCACAGGCTATGAGCTGACTTGGGCTGGTTATTAGATGCCAGACTGGTATACCGATTGTGAGCTGTCATAGGCTGGTTGTTAAATGCCAGACTGGTCCACAGACGGTGATCTGACTTAGGTTGGTTGTTGAATGCCAGACTGGTCCACAGATTGTAAGCCGACTTGGGCTGGTTGTTGGATGTCGGATTGGTCCACAGATTATGAGCTAACTTATGCTAGTTGTTGGCTGCCAGACTAATCCACAGATTGTGAGCTGGCTTAGCCTGGTTGTTGGATGCCCGACTGGTCCACAGACTGTGAACCGGCTTCGGTGGGTTGTTGAATGCCAGATTGTAAGCTGGCTTAGGCTAGTTGTTGGATGCCAGACTTTTCCACAAACTGTGGGCTGGCAAGGGGATAGTTTTCTTTGCCACAAATAATGTGGTGATGGTCAAGTGTGCTTTGCAGACTGGCAACTAGATTGGGCTGACTGCATGCCGCTAAGCTGGGACACAGACAGGTAACAGGATTATGCTGACTGCAGGCGGCTGAACTGGGACCCAGACTGAGAGCTAGCTTGTCTTGAGTGTAGGCCACTGGACTGGTCCACGGCCTGGTAACGGACTTGTGCTAACTGCAGACTGCTGGGCAGAGGCACAGACTGGTTACGGGCTTGCGCTGATCGTACCGCAGATCCCCATATCCCCCAGTAAGGCAGAACACATATCCCTTCCCTCCCACTAAGTGACGTAATTAATCAGCGGGGCCCAGAGAGAATCGAACTCAGCCGATCGAAGTTTGTTAAAAGCAAGCATGGACTCAAGACTGATATGATCCAACAGGAGGTTTCTATACTGGTTAATACTAAGATTATTTTTAGTTTTCCAATTCAAAAGGATAGTTTTCTTTGCAACAGATAGTGTGGTGAGGACCATGTGTGCTTTATCGATCTCCATATTAATATCATTTAAATCCCCTAATATACATAGTTTTGGGCAAATAGGTATATTACACTTAAGCCATATTGATAAGTCCTCACAGACCTTAGTCCAGAATCTTTGGACTGGTGTACAAAGCCACAAGGCATGCATGTAATCGTCTGCAGTATTACTTGTGCACTGCGTGCAAATATTTGATTGATTAAAGCCCATCTTGAACATCCTTTGTCCTGTATAATAAGTTCTATGGAGAATTTTGTATTGTATGAGTTGTAGATTTAAGCTGTCAGTCATATTAAAGTTGTTTAATATTATTTCTGACCAGAACCGATTGGTGGGATTCAGTGATAGATCCGACTCCCATTTTGCAATTGGTAATGAGATTGTATCATCTATTTTGGAAATGACTCTATATATTTTCGATAGTAGCCTTGGAGTACCAAGGCTCCTGAATTCTGTAACACTTGGTGGGAGTTCCAGATTTGTTTGCTTAAGAGGGAATTTTTTACTTATTACTGATTTGAGTTGTTGATATTCTAGATATCTATTACTTATCCCATACTGTGAAGTGATTGTTTGAAATGGTAAAAAGTTACAGTTATCGATTAAATGCTCTAAATGTTTAATTCCTTTGTTTTTCCATTGGATAAAATTAATCATATTTTTGTTTAGTGTAATATCAGGATTATTCCATATAGGGGTGAGCCTACATGGGATCATTGAAGAGTCTGTTTTTTTTAAGAAATTCCCACCAGGCTGTCAAACAAATGCTGATGTTAATGCTCTTAAAGCACTTATGAGACTTAATATTTGAGCTAAAATACAGTAAATTAGAGATTTCCAGGTTGTCGCATAGTGCTTGCTCTATATCCATCCATGTTTCATCTAATGCACTAGGTTTGAGCCATTTAGAAATATACTGTAGCTTATTTGCTAAAAAATAATGATGGAAGTTAGGTAAGTCTAGTCCACCCCTGTCTTTAGTTTTCTGTAGAGTTTTCAAGCTAATTCGAGAAGATTTATTTTTCCAGAGAAATTGAGAAATATGTGATTCTAGTGATCTAAACCACGTATAGGGAGGTTTCGTAGGAACCATAGAAAACAAGTAATTGATTTTAGGCAAGATCATCATTTGTATTGCCCATTTTCAATGGGAAAGTGCCCAAGCAACAATCGCTCGGCAAGATTGCCCAGCAACATTGCTCAAAAAGTTGCCCTGTGTATCATCACCTTAAAGGTGTCCTGTGGTATCTGGTTCCAAGACATTAGCAGCAGATCCTTCAAGTCATGTAGGTTGCGAGGTGGAGCCGCCGTGGATTGAACTTGTTGGTCCAGTAAATAACACAAAGGCTCATCCCTCTTGAGATCTGGGGAAATTGGAAGCCAGGGCAACACCTTAAACTCTTCATCTTATTCCTCAATCCATTCCTGAAAAATGTGTGCAATGTGGCAGGGTGCATTATCCTGCTGAAAGAGGCCACTTCCACCAGGGAACACCATTTTCGTGAAGGCCCTGAAGGTCAGTAAAAATGTTAAGGTAGGTGGCACGTGTCAAATTTACGTCCACATGAATGGCCGGCCCCAGGGTTTCCCAACAGAACATTTCCCAGAGCATCACACTCCCTCCACGGGCTTGTCGTCATCCCACAGTGCATCCTGGTGCCATCACTTCCCTGGGTAAATGGCACACATACATTGCCATCCACGTGATGTAAAAGAAAACGGGACTCATCGGACCAGGCAATAAATTCTTCAACTGCTCCAAGGTCCAATTCCGACGCTCACGTGCCCATTGTAGGCGCTTTTGACGGTGAACTGGGCTCACCATAGGCCCACTACTTGGTCTCCAGCTACACTGGAGTACCAGATGGGATAGCCTTCATTGTCCTTGTGCATCAATGAGCCTTGGGCACCCAACACCCTGTCGGCGATTGGTGGTTTGTCTCGCTTTGGGCCACCGTTGGTAAATTCTCACCACTACAGACCGGGAACGACCCACAAGCCTTGTTGTTTCAGAGATACTCTGACCCTGTCACCTTGACCTCATTATGGTCATAATGCTCATAAGCGTATAACAGGGGTCATGTGACCTCCTCTGTAGCAGAGGCTGCAGGAACGCAGAAAACATTGCAAGCCATTGGCACCAATGGTCTCGCAAATCAACTTGGCTCACAATGCTTTTGAGAAACGCAGCCTTAGATGATTTAGGGGCTGTTTACACTACACCGTTTTCAAATAAAAACGTGAAACTTTTTATGTGTTTTAGCCGCTCATTTACACGACAATGGCGTTTTGGGTGCCTGAAAACGCAAACTTTTGAAAACGGGTTTCAAAGTGCAAGTTTTTGAAAATGGTCTACATGTAAACAACAAAAACGCAAATCTCTGAAAACGATGAAGTCATGCAGATGCGTATTACGAGTTCAGTCTATAGTGTTTCATCGCCATCTAATGGTCTGACAGCAGAATACGTTTTCGTGGATCTGTGTGAATGGGTATCGTTTTGACAATGGTGTTGTCTGTAGGTAGAAAGCTCAAAGGAAAAACTTCTCCGTTTTAAGCATATAAGTTGTCGTATAAACATACCCTTAGACAGATACTGTAATATATCTGTTCTCTGAGGAAGTGCATGGTGACTGGGTATGTGAGTGTGTGAGTGTAAAAATGGTCTGTTTGGTCAACCAGATGTTACAGCCCTCTCTCTCATCCACTTATCCACTTTACCCCTTAACACCCTCTTTTCTCAATCTTTTATTTGTATTTATTTATTAATATTTTATTAATTTTACATTTATTTATTTTAGCAGCAAGTATTCCATGATGTCCAATTGTTTGGTCCAGGGAAATAATATTTTCCCCCTCTCCACTTTCCTTTAGCAAATTAAATTTGCTCCTAACTGTCCAACTGCAGTTAATTAACTGCCTGTGGTACCAAATTGCAAATTTACATTTTTATAGTTTTTCAAGTTAATTAGCCTGCTCACTCAGCCAGACACATCCTGTTTATGTGTCTTCCGTTTTGGACCGCCTGTTTCGAAACTATTCTGACAAAACAATGTCTCTTGGTGACAAATCTGCGACAAACCCTCAGCATTTACAAAATTCCTCAAAGTGATGTCATTAATGATATAATAACATAAACCGAAGCTTCTCTAGAACGTTGATTAATGAATGGATATTTACATTTACATTTATTCATTTAGCTGATATTTAACAAACTCATTTATTTATCTGTACCTCTCCGTGTTTTTTGCAAACCCTGATGGATTGGCAAGGTGATACGGCTCACTTTACTAAATGCCTGTTCAGTAGAGTCAAGCGCACCTGTTGGTCAGCAGGATAAAGCTATTGGGGAGAGTTTAAGGGAAACCTTGATGTTGGTTAAATGTTGCATATATGCCCATTCTGCAAGTCAGAATATAAAGAATTACAAACAGAATTACAAAATTATTGTTTTGAACTTTTCAAACCAATAGAATAATGTGAGATCACCCCTCTGTGACCCCATTGCAAAAGACACAGTCAGAATTTGTCTGTTTATCCCAAAGGAAAGAGAAAAATCCCTCTGCTGAGTCACATGACCTGTCAACCAATGCGCTTGCAAGATACCTCTGGGTGACAGATACTTCACACTCATTTCATCTGTTTTACAGTGCTGTCATCATTCATTAAACAATTATATTGAACTGACAATGTGTTTTTATGTCATATATTTATTGTTTTTTGATCTATGGATTGTTTAATATATAGTAGTGGCCAAAATGATGTTCGGCCAAGGAAAATTGACAACATCAGCCTTTTATTAAAAATTTGTTAAAGACATTGTAAGCATATTGCGTAGTTGTGCTTGAAGGGAATTGTGTGATTTGTGATATGATGATGCATTGAAACATGGCAAATTGTGAGGACATATGCCCAGGCTTTCATAAAGAAATGAACACATGCAAAGACAAGAGAGAGCTCACAAAACATTAATAATTGGTTGTAGTTGGTGTATACTTTTTCCTGTCCTGAGTTTGTTTTTCTGCTCATTTTTTTTTTCATTAGTAAAATTAAACCTGTAGTCTGCCTTTTTTAGCCAAATAATTTTGTCTGAAAAATAGCAAGTTTAGTGTTTTGTTAATAGTCAAGAGCATGACGAAGAAGATAAAGAATCAAAATAGACTTTAATTGTTAATCCACAAGCAAACTCAGATGAAGGCAGGCAAAATAACACAACCACAATACATAGACAACACCGGACCAATCACAAATGAAACACAGGGACTTAAATACAAGGAACAAACAAAGGGTACTAATTAGGAAACAGCTGAACAGAATGACTAATTAAATGAGTAACCAAGGTAACTACAAACTCAGGCAGGAAGGAAAACAGCAATGACAAAAAACTAACTGAACAGAACAGAACATATACGTGTGTGTGTGTGTGTGTGTGTGTGTGTGTGTGTGTGTGTGTGTGTGTGTGTGTGTGTGTGTGTGTGTGTGTGTGTGTGTGTGTGTGTGTGTGTGTGTGTAAATAAACAAAATGTTTATCACTGTAAAGCTCAGTGCATCTGTCTAATGCATCCCTCCTCTCTCGGACCTGCTGTTCCCCTCATCTCCCCTTCTCTTAGTTAGCGGGATTCACAAGCCAGCTGTTTATAATTAAATTTATACGCAATGGTGAATAGCCAGATAAAGGGAGCAAATAGTTCTCTGTGCTCTAACTACAATGCAGAAAGTAGACAAGCATATGAACAATACCAGTAATTAAGAGGGTTGTTATAGGAAGGAAAGGGCAAGCTATTAGGTGATCCTGCGGTGATGTAAAGCCTGGTAGGTTGTACTCTTACAACCTTACAATATTCATTTGTGTGCATGTGTGTCTCTCAGTGCTTTTATAAAATGATCCGAAACCCCTGGAGAGGATCTGGCCAGATTGAACAAGCTTGTTTTTTGGTGTATTTTTATTATTTTGTTTGGTTCTTTGCCTCTTTTGAAAGATAGAGAGAGTAAATTGTCCCTGCGTATTCTGTTGCTGTAAGGTCCCTTTCCAGTATGGGGGTAATGATTTATCTGTGGGTAAACAAATAAGAAATATTCCTTTTTAAATGTAGAGCAAGAAAAAAACGAATTTACTTGCTACACAGATAATTACAGTTAATTAAAAATAAGAATATCATTAAAATTAAAATCATCCTGTCAATATAGGGAGCAAAGATTCGACCAAGTGCAAATCAGCGAAAGTGAGTGAGCAATTGTGGATGGATCAACTAATAAAAGACACACAGCACAATAACATCATGTATGTCTGATAGTTATATTTACATTATTCTCTTTTTCCTCACAAAGTCATACATTTCAAAATGGATCAATTCGTTAGTGAGCGTGCAACTGAATCACAAAATTGCTGTGAACTAATGCTTTATCTCTGAGGATCGGCAAAAGCAAACATCAACGGATTGCCATTGCTACCTTGGGGATGGTCCTCCATATGGTTTGATCACACTATGGCGTATTCAAGCAGAAATATACTTAATTAAACTCTGAATGACAGATTGAGACTTAACCATATACAGTGGCCCTAAAACAGCATCTGAGCACTTTAAAATGAATATAATTGCATTAGTTATAAAATATTAAATCAAGTGCCATCTGCAAACAAATTGTACCCTTTTTATAACTTTTCTGAATCATTTTTGCAATGACTTTTGCCCATCTGTTGTCAAGGTGTATTAAGCTAGTTCAAGTTCAAAGCTAGTTCCTAGCAGAAAAATCAAAGGTGTAGTTCATTACTATGGAAGCTTGTTTCCGCCGTGAATAAAAAAAGGCAATTGTGACTTTTTATTTCACCATTCTGACTTTATTTCTCACAATTGCGAGTTAATAACTCGCAATTCAGACTTCTTTTCTCAGAATTATGAGATATAAACTCGCAATTGCGAGTAATATAATATGGATATGAAAGCCCAATTCTGAAAAAAGAATTGCGTGATGTAAACAGAATAGCGAGTTATATAAAGTCCAATTTTGAGGAAAAAAATACTTTTTTCAGTGAATAAGTTTATTTCTCACAATTCTGACTTTATAACTCGCAATTGTAAATGCGAGTTAAAAAAAAAAAAAAGCTGAATTTTGACTTGATTTTAAACAATAGTCTATCAATTATTTTATAATATGAAAACTCGAAATATTTTTTCGAAATTATTTTGCTTTATTTCTTTGAAACAATATACGTTCTGTCACAATGTGCTAAGATGCAGATGTGAAGACACGAAATGAGAATCTGGCACGGTCACGTTTCCTCTGCTCGTTACTCATCAGCCACAGATGTCAGCACTCCTTTTGTCCTTGTAGTTGATGAGCGTCAAGAGACTGCAGCGGTGATTGGTTGACATCCAGCCAGCCAAGTTGCTATAACTGTGGTGCTGTCCATGGTGCTGTAGCACAAGAGACAAGAACCAAGGGCTTAGGGATTTTATTTCTCGTTTGCTAATCTGGTCATATCTGCAATGATTGCAGTTTTTATTGGATGAATACAATATCTAACATCCTTTTATCAATCCTCCTGTTCTACTTACTGTTTAAATAAAGTCCTCAACAAAAATGTTCTGGGGATGAGTCTA
Organism: Gila orcuttii; assembly: GCA_026230005.1. NCBI lineage: Eukaryota > Metazoa > Chordata > Actinopteri > Cypriniformes > Leuciscidae > Gila > Gila orcuttii. The sequence continues at coordinate 35,746,932 of JAPDVR010000013.1, read as the reverse complement.
CTGTCCAAAAATCCCTGTGGGTATTAATAAAGTTACATTGTTTTGTACTGTATCACAAGCATTTGATATATTTAAAAATATACCTCTCTTTACAGAAAACAAAAATGAACATGTTCATTATCATTCACCTGTCAATCTCTATCTGCCAAACATACAAATCAGAGTGCAAGACATCCTTTAAAGTATGAACACCGAACGGCTTCTGCTCATATCCTTCACAACTGACTGAATTCCCAACAGCTGTTATTTGCAAGAGACCAGTGCAAAAATATTATGATAACTTCACTGTAAAAAAAATAAACAAAAAAAACACTTAAAGTAATTAACTTAACATTTATCAAATAAAATCAAATCTGGTGATTCAGTACCTTTACTGTTTTTCACCATGTACATTTTATTTATTTATGAAAAACAGTTTTGACAAAAAATACTGTTGATATACAGTACCGGTCAAAAGTTTGGAAACATTACTATTTTTATGTTTTTGAAAGAAGTCTCTTCAATGCTCATCAAGGCTGCATTTCTTTGATCAAACATATAGAAAAAAAACAGTAATATTGTGAAATATTACAATTTAAATAAATGGTTTTCTATTTTAATATACTTTAAATTATAATTTATTTCTGTGATGCAAAGCTGAATTTTCATCAGCCATTACTCCATTCTTCTGTGCCACAGATCCTTCAGAAATCATTCTAATATGTTGATTTCACTTTGTATCAATGTTGAAAACATGCAGCTCAATAGGAGGGAAAAAAAACTACAAGAATTCTGTCAGTTCCACCCAATCCCCCAAAGCAAAACTAGCTAAACTACAGGTAAGAAAGCTGTTGCCATAGTGCTTTATTTTTTACCATAATGATGAATAGGCACAAATTTTAATGACAAATTCCTCCAGAAATCATGCTAATTTGGTGCTCAAGAAACGTCTCGGTTACGTATGTAACCCTCGTTCCCTGAGTAGGGAACGGAGACGTTACGTCGGATGACGGAGAATGGGGGTTTCGCCTAGAAAGCCTATCGACTTCGAGTATTACAAAACGAGCCTATGGCAATGAAATGCCATGGGTCTGCGGAATTTGCATAGCGTATCTCCGCCCCACCGCGTGGGTATAAAAGGAGAGACGCCGGCAAAGGCAGATCATGTCTTCGCTGACGAGCCGAGACTGAACTCAGGCGTCTACCCAGCAGTACAGCGGAAGTGGCAGGGAGACGTAACGTCTCCGTTCCCTACTCAGGGAACGAGGGTTACATACGTAACCGAGACGTTCCCTTTCGTAGTCACTCCGAGTTACGTCGGATGACGGAGAATGGGGGTCCCCGTGTAATCACGCCACCTTCACAGCTGTCTTCCAGTGCCCTGCGAAAGTCTGAACCCCCTGTCGTGATACTGGCACGGACGAAGGAGTCCTACTAAACACAGGAATACCAAGGTACACTGGGGAGCATATCTCAGAGGAAATATGCCGCAGCACGCCTACCCGTAGGGAGGACTTAAGAATACACATATGGCCGGAGGGGCTTCATATGGAGAAACACTGGAGTGACCAGCCCGTGGGGTGGCAACTTTCAACTCCAGGGGTGGCAAGGTGGCTTGCCGAGGGAAAGACACATGCTCAAGGAGGCTTACAGTGGACATACACATGTGGGGGTTACTCAGAGGAGGAACCATGCACACGGAGGCACCTAGCCGACGCACAGGCAATAGACACTGGCGCCAGCGTCAACAGTGCTGGAGGAACTCAGGGCTTCAGAGAGGAAGGCTCACCTGAGGAAAAATCGCACGTATCCAGTCCGTGGAGTGGAATGGCGAGCAAGCGAAGACACCTGAGCGGGTCCGGTACTAGCTGGTTGAAGCGAGTACATGAGAGGACACTGGCTCCACTCGGAGATTATAGAATCTGGCGAATGTGTTCGGTGTCACCCAGCCTGCAGCTCTACAGATGTCTGCCAGCGAGGCGCCATGCGCTAGAGCCCAAGAGGAAGCCACACTCCGGGTGGAGTGGGCTGTCACACCAAGGGGGCACCGTCGGCCTTACTGTTGGTAAGCCAAAGCAATGGCGTCCACTATCCAGTGAGACAACCTCTGCTTTGAGAGAGCCTTTCCCTTCAGTCTCCCACCATAACAGACAAAGAGCTGGTCTGAGGTCCTGAACACTGCGTCCTGTCTACGTAGGCACGGAGAGCGCGTACTGGACAGAGCAATGCCAAGGCTGGGTCTGCCTCCTCCGGGGGCAGCGCTTGCAGGTTCACCACCTGGTCCCGGAAGGGAGTGGTGGGAACCTTGGGCACATATCCAGGCCGGGGTCTCAGGATCACGTGAGAGTAAGCCGGCCCGAATTCCAGGCACGCTTCGTCAACGGAGAATGCCTGCAGGTCCCCTACCCTCTTGATGGAGGCCAATGCAACCAGGAGCGCTGTCTTCATTGACAGGAACTTTAGCTCCACTGATTGCAGAGGCTCAAAGGGAGCCCTCTGCAGGGCATTTAACACCACTGAGAGGTCCCAAGAGGGAACGAGAGGAGGGCGAGGAGGATTCAGTCTCCTCGCTCCTCTCAGGAACCTGACGATCAGGTCGTGCTTCCCCAGAGACTTACCTTCAACTGCTTTGTGATATGCGGCGATAGCGGCCACATACACCTTCAGGGTGGAGGGAGACAGCCTTCGCTCCAACCCATCTTGCAGGAAGGAAAGCACGACACTGATCGAGCATCTCCTGGGGTCTTCTCGGTGAGAAGAGCACCAGTTGACGAAGAGGTTCCACTTCAACGCATAGACATGTCTCGTGGACGATGCTCTAGCGGAAGTGATGGTAGCCGCCACCGCTGGTGGCAGGGTACTCAAACCTGCCTCGTCCCGTCCAGGAGCCACACGTGGAGTCTCCAAAGATCGGGTCGAGGGTGCCAGAGGGTGCCCCGTCTCTGAGAAAGGAGATCCTTCCTCAGAGGAATTGGCCAAGGAGGTGCTGTCGCGAGGAGTATCAGTTCGGAGAACCAGGTCTGGGTGGGCCAGTACGGCGCAACCAGAATGACCTGCTCCTCGTCCTCCTTGATCTTGCACAGGGTCCGTGCGAGAAGGCTCACTGGGGGAAACGCATATTTGCGTAGGCCCCGCGGCCAGCTGTGCGCCAGTGCATCCGTGCCGAGCGTACCCTCGGACAGGGAGTAATGCAGGGCGCAATGGGACGAGTCGTGGGAGGCAAACAGGTCTATCTGTGCGTCCCCGAACTGGTCCCAATCAGCTGGACCGACTGGGGATGGAGTCGCCATTCGCCGGAGATGGGCCGAAACCGTGACAGCTCGTCGGCTGCAAAGTTCCGATCTCCCGGAATGTAGATAGCACGAAGGGACCTCAGGTGCTTCTGACTCCATAAGAGGAGGTGGCGTGCGAGTTGCGACATACTGCGGGAGCGTAGACCACCCTGACGGTTGATGTACGCTACAGTCGCGGTATTGTCTGAATGGACTAGTACGTGTTGACCCTCGAGCAACGTGCGAAAACGGTGCAGGGCAAGGCGTACTGCCAGCAACTCGAGGCAATTGACATGCAGACGGCGCTGGGGTCCTGTCCAGGAGCCCGCGGCTGCATGTCCATTGCACATGGCGCCCCAGCCCGTGGAAGAGGCATCTGTGGAGACAACAACATGCCTGGAAACTCGTTCTAGGGGAACTCCGGCCCGTAGAAAACTGAGGTTTTTCCACGGGGTGAAGGTCTGACGGCAGGTCGGAGTCACTGGGACTCGGAGCGTGCCATGATGCCATGCCCACCTCGGGACTCGATTGCGAAGCCACAGCTGAAGCGGTCTCATATGAAGCAATCCAAGCGGCGTTGCCGCGGCTGCAGATGCCATATGCCCCAGGAGCCTCTGAAACAATTTCAGTGGGACCGCACTCTTGCCATCGAACTGTCGAAGACAAGCCAGCAGTGAGTGTGCGCGCTCGCTCGTAAGCTGCGCGAACATGGCGACCGAGTCGATCTCCATACCGAGAAAAGAGATCCTCTGTACGGGGCAGAGTTTGCTCTTCTCCCAGTTGACCCGAAGGCCCAGACGGGCTAGGTGCCGGAGCACTAGGTCTCTGTGCTCGCAAACCTGATCCCGAGAGTGTGCTAATATTAGCCAGTCGTCGAGATAATTCAGGATGCGAACCCCGTGTTCGCGTACGGGAACTAGGGCTGCCTCGACGACCTTCGTAAAGACGCGAGGAGACAGAGCCAACCCGAATGGGAGAACCGCGTACTGGTATGCCTGCCCCTCGAAGCAAACCGGAGAAACGGTCTGTGTCGAGGTAAAATGGAGGCATGAAAGTAGGCGTCCTTCAGGTCTATCGCTGCAAACCAATCCTGTGGCCGTACGCATTCGAAAATGCGTTTGGCTGTGAGCATCTTGAACGGCAGCCTGTGAAGGGAGCGGTTCAAGACGCGCAGGTCCAGGATCGGCCGTAACCCACCGGTCTTCTTGGGGACAATGAAGTACGGGCTGTAAAACCCTGACTTCATCTCGGCTGGAGGGACAGTCTCGATTGCACCCTTCGCCAGCAAGGTAGCAACCTCCGCTCTCATGATAGGGGCATTGCCACCGACCATAGTGAAGCGAACTCCCCTGAAGCGGGGAGGAGACCGTGCGAACTGAATCGCATAGCCGAGCCTGATAGTTCGGGCGACCCAGCGGGACAGTCTGGGGAGCTCTAACCAAGCTGCCAGAAACTGAACCAGCGGGGTCATGCGAACCCCAGGCGTCCCCCCGGAGGGGCAGCGAAGCGGAGTGACCGGCCCAGGCGTGGGTGGCATAGCGGCCCAGGGCGGGGGCGCGGTCGAGCTCCGCGTCCTGACAGAGGAGACCAGGGAAGGACCAGCGTTCCACGGGGGTCTGCTCTGCCAGGGGTCTGGCGACAGAGGGGGACGAGAGTGGTGAGGTCCGAAGACGGCACACACTGACATCCGCACCCTCTGGAACAGAGGGGGACGGGAGTGGCGAGGCCCAGGGGCGGCGCACACTGCGGTCCGAGAACTCTGTGACAGAGAGGGATGAGAGCGGCGAGGCCCGGGGGCGTCGCGCACTGTCATCCGGCTCTGTGTGCTCAGTGATGGGAGTATCGGTTCTTTCTACGGAGAACAAAAGATTCTCCCCCGGGAAAAGGAGTGGTCCTGCTACCCACTCCTGGAAAGAACTGAGTCCCATCTCTGAGGAGCCCGTCTCAAGAGCGCCGCTTAACCCCGGCATGTAGCGGGGGGCGGGGCTGGAGAGGGCTGTGGCGTCCGCTTGTGGCTTCCAGAGCCGGCCCATTAACGGGCGGGGAGGGAGCCGCGGGAGGGCGCCTTCGGCGGTGGGCAGACCGAGGGATCTGAGCGGACGGCGGGGCCGTCGGGACAGAATCAACGTCAGTCTGCACATGGGCGGTTGAGAGCTGTTGGGCAAAGTCCTCAACCGCACCGCCGAAGAGGCCGACCTGAGATATGGGAATGTCGGACAGACGGGGCCGCGCGACATCCAGCACAGGTTCAGCCACAGAATGGTGAGCATCACCTGACCCAGGGAGCGTACGACCACTTTCGTCGCTGGGAGAGCGAGGTCAGTGGCGGCACGCAGCTCAGTGAAGAGGCCTGGGTCAGTCCCGCCCTCGTGCAGGACCATGAGCATCTGGGTCCGGTAGACCAGCAGAATGACCATGGCAGCAGGGAGGCGGCTGCCAGTGGCGCTATAGGATCTCGCCACAAGTGTAGACGAAAAACTACAGGCCACGGACGGGTGCTTAGGATTGCGCCAAGAAGAAGCACTCTGAGGACACATAGCATCGCAACAGAGCGTTCAGCCGGGGGAACCCCAGTGTACCCATGGCAGCGGCCCCATTGAGGGGAGGAAAGGCGGATGAGATCAGCGAGCGGTCCCGAGAAGACCAGGGGGTCTTCTAGGACTTCGAGATCTCATCATGCACGTCTGGGAGGGAAGGTATTGGGGTTTGCCGTGGACGAGTGTCGGCGGCCTCACCCAAAACCAATCGTCCCAGGAAAGCATGGCCGTCATCTCTGGATCGGACTCAGGCACAGCCGTATGCACACCAGAAGGTGGCAGCTTAGACGAGTGGTCATTTCCAGAGAATCAAACCCACCTAGTGAAGCTGCTACAAACATAGTATCATCCTCTGTAGCTTCAAATGAAACACACGGGTCACCAGAAGGTAGACCCGTGGGAATCACCTGTTCACTAGCGGGCACCGTCATTGAGGAGGGGGGGCTGGGGCGTGGACACGGAGTCGGCGCCTTATTCCAGACCAACACCCTCAGGTCACCCTGGCCACCAGCCGAAGATCGGGGGGTGGATTAGGGGACTCTCACTCTTGCGAGTTCACCGAGTCTCGACCTTAATGACGCGATGTTCATGTTCCCACAGAGAGAACATGAGTCATCCACGAGCGCTGCTCTAGTATGATCAAGCCCAAACATACTAGACAACGCTCGTGCCCATCAGAGTCCGATACCAAGCTGCCGCAACCATTCTTTTATTTTATTTTTATTTTTTTTTAATGCACGGGCGAGCCGTCTTTAAAAAGACGTGCCGCGTGCAAGCTCTTTTTGTGAGAGGAGAGAAAACTCCGCGATGTTGAAGCGAGCAGGGAGAAACACAGTCACTGGCAGATCACTGCACAGACCAGCAGGCAATGTGAATTCGCTGCAGATCGCCGTCACACCAACACAGGAGAGTGGCTCGTCTCGTAGAGCGAAGTCAGAAATAGCTGTGGAGTGAAGAGATACTCTTGGCTCCGAAGCGAAAACATGATCTGCCTTTGCCGGCGTCTCTCCTTTTATACCCACGCGGTGGGGCGGAGATACGCTATGCAAATTCCGCAGACCCATGGCATTTCATTGCCATAGGCTCGTTTTGTAATACTCGAAGTCGATAGGCTTTCTAGGCGAAACCCCCATTCTCCGTCATCCGACGTAACTCGGAGTGACTACGAAAGGGAACATTTGTTATTATTATCAATGTTGAGAATGACTGTGCTACTTAATGTTTTTTGTGAAAACCGTGATACATGTTCTTCAGGATTCTTTGATGAATAGAAAGTTCAAAAGAACAGCATTCATTTTAAATAGAAATCTTCTGTAACATTATGGATGTATCTACTGTCAATTTTGATCAATTAAAGGCATCCTTGCTGAAGAAAGTTTTTTTTTTTTCTTACTCATTGCAAACTTTTGAATGGTGGTGCACATATAATTCATTTTTCACCTTATGGTAAGGTAACTAACACTAAATACATTTTTTTTTTTGTGTGTGTGTGTGTGTGTGCTGTATCATTTGTAGGCTACATTCTTTTCCAGTTAAAATTAAGAACATTTTTACAGTGTATATTTGTATGTGTTTTGCTATAAAGGTCTGTGAGGTGAGGAAAGATCTTTCCTCTCCTCCCTTTCCAGACTAATAAAAGCACACAGAAGAAGAGATTTTGGGCCGGATTTACTAAACAGGGCAAATTTGCGCGAAAGCGATTGGTAGTGATCTCTTGACGATATGTAAATGAATTAACTCAGAAGCAGCCGGATCATTTCCATAATGACCAATAAAATCTACTAAGAGCAGTGCAAATTAGCGTCTAGTTTAAGACATGCATTTTTGGGCCAATAAATAATGGCGCAAATACCAGTAAATTGACTAGCGCAAACCTTAGAAAATCGCCTTGAATGATTCATTTAAATACTCTCCTCCCATAAATATTGCATCTGAAAGGGAAACTCCTACAAATGCGTATGCAATCAGGTCAGCCTCAAAAATAACTGTCCATGCCTTTTCAGCGCTAATGTTTCACTGCGTGTCTTTATAGTAAATCCTGACAGTAGTTTTTTACGCCAAAAGAGTTTTTTTATTTTTTGTAAATCTCGCCCTAAAAAAATCTCATTTAAAAGGCTAATGTGCAGGAATGTGATCTGTCTCCTTAAGACCTGTTGACTTATGGCAGTTTCAGACAGTGTTTATGTCAATACTCATTGTAAGTAACAAACTGATGAACTATCATACAGTACACACACGCAACACCAGTGACACCTCAAAAGTAAAGCACTCCATAGTTAACATACAGTAGTGGCCAAAAGTGATGTCCGGCCTAGGACAATTTACATCTTTATTTTAAATATTAATAAAAATTGTTAAAGGTTTTGTAAGCATATTGCGTAGTTGTGTTTGGAGTCTTGCAGGGACATTAAACACAAATATCCCCTCAAGACATAACTTTTGGCCACTACTGTATATATTCACTGGAGAGGAATTGTATGACAGAGGGAACAATCGAACAATCAAACAAGCATTTGTGATGTCAAAGACAGAACAAACATAACTGAATGAGAACCTGCCAATTACATCATTTGAGATCTAAATTGGTATGTATATTGCATATTGATAGACATAGACTGAAGCGCTGACCAGCCGGAGTGGCCATGTAACTGGAGTGGCCCCCAGGTTACTGTTTGAACTGCTTATAAATTCATTGGACTTCACCCCATCTGATAGAACAAACAGAGCCAGACCTATAAGCTGAGCTTATGGGCCCATTAACTCCTCTCTGGGTCCATGTTTATCACAATACTGGTTGTGCAGGATAGTCCCTACGGACACAAAACAGCAGCATAAATCCACTCTGGCAAACCTCCGCGATCGTTTACAGCTCATTCTCATGCACTAAACAGCTTTCAAATGGGCGTGTAGGAATTAGTGCACTGGTGAATGGGACACCCCCACAGCCCCCCACGGTATAGAGCAGTCTCAACCCATCTCAAAATATGAGGCAATTACATTATGGTTAATTTGCCTATTTAAAGCAATTTTACTTCACATATATGGCACATTAAAGCGACAAATATACAGGAATCACAGTCACAAAAAACATGTCTAACGTGCCTGAATGCTCATTATTGATTGCAGCACAGCTACTTTTTGAGAGTTATCTTTAGGACAATTCAGCTACTGCTGTGTCATTCACATCCAAAGTGTTTTTGTGTTGACCCGCACTGTTTTTCAGGCGATTTCCTAGATGAGCATGTGCTAGATGGATGTCTTTGACAAAATTACATTTTGCCTTTTTCCGATTTAAAACGCGTCATGAGCAACTTTGTTCTGCTCAGGTGCACCGTTGCTCTCACATGATCATTTGGTCTAAATAAAAGGGTCTTATATCTTATAGAAGTGCATAATGGGTGTCATGCTCAATAAACTTCTGTATTCTGTAAAACAGGTTATATCGCTCCGGTTCAGGTCTTTTGTATGTGCTTCGTTAAATATAAGGCTGTTTTAATTAAGATACCTTCAAAGAGCAACCCTTACGAAAAATAAGTTTATTCAAGTGTTCTATTAGTATACTTCTTTTAAACTAAAAATAAGAAAGTATACTTTCAGTCTACATTTTATATACTTCTCAAAAATATACTTTATGTAGGCTACTTCTCAGAAATATACTTAAAATTACACTCAAGTGTATTTGACTTATACTGAGAGAAAAGTCCAAGTATATTTGTAACTCGATCTAAAGTTAGCTATTTTGATCGAGTAGCCTATTAAATATACTTTTTTTACATAGTTATCCATACAGTCTTATGAAACTTACATTTGAAAATATTGATTAGAATATTGATATAAAACAGATATGTTTCTAATCCTGCGTATCTGAATTTTTGTGTAGGCTAGTCCACTGAAAGTATACATAGGAATTTACTTTAATTACTTTAATTCTTTACTTTACTCTTTCCCCACCATTGACTGAATTTTCCAGCTATCCATGTTTTCACTGTTATAGGGGGCACTATGACACATCTTCTAGATTAGTACAGAATCTCCGAATCAAAACACAGAAGAAAAAGAAGCTGAAACAAGTGATAGAAGATTGCTCACTCAAATGTAAAATAATGTGATCATCAAACATTAAACAGCGTGTAAATCAAAACTGCTTAATGTTACCAAATGAAATGAAGCGTAACCCATGAAGAGAAAACGACTGTGAAGCTTTGAGGGTGTTGGACTCGATCTACTCCATCTGTGTTTTGATCATCGTTCTGAATCTGATCAAGGCGTAGTCTTTGACAAAAATTTGATTTTCTCAACTTTTTGGTTTAAAATGTAGCCTTTCTTTATGAAACTTACCGACATTCAAGTGTTGATAAAAAAGGCTGCATGAAGCTAATAAAATGTTTTTAAAATTTGTTAAAGTACAGTTAAAGGTATTTTTCAAATATAAAAAATTTGAATATATAGTATAGGCTACTTCAATTGCAAAAATAATATATAAATAGTAAACAAAGTATAATGTTATGTTATGTTAAACTTACAAGTATACATGCAGTAAAAACTACTAAACTAGTAGTTTACTGAGAGAGTGAGAGTACACTCCAGTATGTACTTTCATAAACTAAAAAATGTACTACTTAAAATAGTAAATTACTAGTATACTACTTAAAAGTGCACTTGTAGCACAGATGCATTACAAATGAGAAACTTAAAGTTTACTACTGTTACACTTATAGTACACTTAAACGTATACTTTTATATACTAAATTTAGTCCCAAGCAGTATTGAAATAGTACACTTACAAATTTACTACCAGTACACTTTGATATTAGTATACTTACTGCATAAAGTATACTTAAAAATAAACTTGAATATTACTTAAGTATACTTCATAAAATGTACTTGAAGTATACTTCTTTTTCGTAAGGGTACCAAAGATGAGCATAACTGATGTCCATTGCATAGATTGGTATCTAAAAGTAACTTACTAACTTTCAGGTATTAAAATCAAATAAAACAGCAACAATAAAAATAACTAGCTTGGTTAGCTGATTACCTTAAAAATCCAAAGATATTGGCATATGTTCATACTGCCGTTAACACTTTCTCCGATAAGACAAGTGGATGCGATGAGACATGTTTTCCTGTTTGTTCGAGTAACATTCACATAAAGCCTAGTTAGACATACTCAGGTTTTTACAGTTTTTTTATTCGCTTTGGTACTATTTTCACAAGTAAGGTGTACATTTTCAAAACTCTTAGTGCTAATATCACAACAGATCATCAAAAGTGCACTTTTTTCAAACATTTCATCATGTTTTCAATTGTGTTAGTACAATTTACAAAATCACAAAGTATACTTTTCACAACACAAAATAAGTGTTTCGTTTCATTCACAGTAACTGCCTTTCATAAAGCTCTTCCTTTCAAACTTTTGATTTGCATCTCTTTTTGTTCAGTTTAATACATTTGTCTATTATTTAATCCAACTGATCTTAATGGTTAATCAATGAATCATTTGGTACACCTATAGATTTCTATACAAGTGAAACTCGAAAAATTTGAATATTAAGTTTATGTATTTCAGTAATTCAAATAAAAAGGTGAAACTACAGTAATACATTTAGTATTTAGAACTATATACACATGCATGATTATACTTTTCAGAGGGATGACATTTCTGTATTTACAGTACAGTAAAATTATTTTCTTATTGATTTCATGTAATATTCTAATTTTCTGAGATTTTGAATTTGGTTTTTCATAAGCTGTAAGCCATAATCATCAAAATGATAACTTTTGCACGATATTCTAATTTTTCGAGTTTCACCTGTAGATATTGATTCTATATACAGTTTCTATAGAACTTGTTTGCAATTTCCGATATGGATAACCAAATGTAATTAATTATTTTTACATAAGTGATTTATAGATAATAACCACCACTATGTTCAAAGTGTGTGCACTCACATGTGTGTGTGAGAGGGAGATACAGAGAAATTTGCCAGTTGTGAAAACACTGTAAAGCAGAATAGAGTATAAGGGAGAGGAAACGGTCAGTGACTGTAAAACGTTAGATTGATTAGAGATGCATCAGTAGAAGGGAGACAGATGGCATCAAATACAGAATTTTACATTACAGTATGTATGTCATACATACAGTGATACTGTAAACAGATGACCATGGACAGCCACATTACTGTAACTCAACCTTCATCTGTAAAGGTCCACTACAGTAGATTCAGTCAAATGGTATAGAGTGAAATCATTTACTGTATTGCCAGCAAACTCTGTTCTAGCACAGATCCTCATGGCTGTGTCATACTTCATCACAGCTTTTGATAACTCACTGCAGATACTATTACAAACATTATGGATTCAATTACATAGGTTAGGTAATGCACATGTTTTTTCTAATGTGGCAACTGTAGCCTGTATTACTGTAATTATTTCAGCAACAAGAGTGGTTTGAAACATGTGTCTTGCATTGTTTGCTGTTGAATGAACTGATTGTTAAAAGTAATAAATTGAAAGGAGATCATACTGTTGTGTTTCTGTGATTAAACCAAACGTTCTCATTACATATTACAATAATCTTGTGTTTGAAACAATGATTATGTGGACTGAAAAATGTATAACTGTAATGAAAGCATGGGATCATGTTTTGAAAGAATGACTAGCTGTGTTACAAGTGTGATCAGTTTGGATTTTTGTACTAAGAGTTTTGAAAATGTACACCTTACTTGTGAAAATAGTACCAAAGCGAATAAAAAAAACTGTAACATGAGCATATATAGATTTTTTGTACTCTCCTTTGTGCGTATACCATCAGATAAATTCCTGCAGGCACCATGCAAAATTCATGTTGTAGGTCATATGAAAAAAAAAAAATTGTGAGCATTTGACTTACTGTCTGTACACATCTCAGATGTGATTTAATTTCTAAAGGAACATGCCCTCAATCTTACACAATCATATCAAGCATTCACACTCCCTTCTTGTGCATTTAAATGACACAAGACAGAATCCTCATTTCCTGTCAGTTATCAACGCACACAAGCTGCAGTGTCACAGGTGGAACTCGGCTGGTGGGTTAAAGTGCTAATGTGGGTGAGTTATTTTAGCCTGGTGTGTGTGTGTGTGTGTGTGTGTGTGTGTGTGTGTGTGTGTGTGTGTGTGTGTGTGTGTGTGTGTGTGTGTGTGTGTGTGTGTGTGTGTGTGTGTGTGTGTGTGTGTGTGTGTGTGTGTGTGCGTGCGATCGTGCGTGCGTGCGTGTGTGCGTGTGTGTGTGTGTGTGTGGAGGGGATTTATATATCCTCACATCTGGATTTTCATTTGGGAGAGAATAATAACAGATCAGATATGGGAGTTAATCACAGCTTTTCTTCTTTATATCACCCCTGAGAATTAGACACTGCTCTCTCTCTCCGTTTCTGTCTCACTTTGTCTCTATCTCTTTCTCCTTCACCTTTTCTATTGTCATCTCTCCTTTTTTTCCCTGTGCCTCATAAATCAGGTTCATATAAAGCAGCCATCATATTGGAGGCAGCTGTTGTCCCCCAGAAACTCATTAAAGAAAAAAGAGAAGCACTCTTCACTAATGAAAGTGAAGTGATGTCTAGGTCTTAACACACATTATTCTACAAGGTCTTATTGGGACAGAGAGAAGGACGTGGAGGAATATGATAAAGAGGCATGGAAAGGAGGAGAAGAAAGGAGAGGAGACATAGATATTGGAGTGTTATGATGATTAATAAGATTCTATGAGGGGTAGAGAAAAGTCAAGCTGAAAGTTAGTGATACAAAGTCGTCAGATAACAGTTGGGAAATGAGCAGCGTGTTTGTACTCACATAGGCTATATAAATACTAAAACAATAAAACAGATGGAATAAAAAATAAAGCAACTTGTGTTGTGTATTGAGGGACATATTAGCATGAATATTTTTGCTTTGTTTGGCTAGTCAGATGTTTAGGCCTTTTGTAGTATAAGCTTTATGTGCAGCTGTTTTTAATTGCTCCTTTGAGAAAGATTGTAGGACTGCACATGCACATTGGCTGGCCTAGCCTGAAGAATAAGCTTTTCAATGCTATTTGAGCATAAGCAACTACATTTATGGGACAGTTCATGTCAGATTTTGTTGCTGATTTGAAATATGTTATTTAAATGTGTGTTTGGCAAGCAGGTTTTGAGGTTTCAGGATTTTTCCGTTCAAGTAGATAGGACTTGGTGTTGGATGCCTGAAATATCTGCCTGTTGTTGCAAATACGGGCGGCGAGTGAACAGACTTTCCTTGAAAGGGAATTTGACTACAGATTATGTTTTTTTGCTAAGTTAAAGCTGCCGTCGGCAACATTTTTTTGATCATATTCAGTGAAATCGACACTATAATCCGACAGAACAACATAAACAAAGTGGTTTTAGAAAAAAACCTGAGCTTCTAACTCCACCTGGAGCGTGTTATTTGTTTTGCAAAAATCCACCGCTCCCGGATCATCGGGCCCAATCAGCGCAGGGGGGTGTGAGATCTGACTGTCAATCACAGGTCGTGCACACGCCACCCCTCGCGCACGTTACAATCACATGCACACGCCTGAAGTTCGCGCAGTAATGAAGAGTGATGGCGGAAAAGATTCCAATTCCTCAGTTAACCTCAAGAGCTAGGAGGTCAAAAACAACACAGGAAAAGAGAACACCTGCTGAAAAGAAAGAAGTAAAGAAAGAAAGCGACCGTGCCGTAAATAAACCAGGATCAACATCGGATCGGCATTTGAAAGGTAGAGAGATTTACGTGATTTAATTGGGTTCAAGCTGGATGCAGAGCTTGCAACATTTCTTCTCGACAGGTAATTGTGCTTTATCAACCAGTTACTTTATTTCTTAATGTTATGTTAGTAATCTAAGTATGTTTGCCCAAATGTGTTGGTATGGATAGCTAACGTTAGCACTTGTTGGGCAGGTTTATTAGCTTTGTTTGCACTGAAATCCGTGTGAACGTAACGTTAGGTGGATAAACATGTCCAGATGAAGGGATAAAGTTCGGCTTTTTGGAAGAATCAATGCTACTCTATCTTTCTTACGAGAGTAAGAACAGTAGTAAAGCTACTGTTATTGTATGTGCTATCTGACTAGCTCCAAATACTCCATGATGTTGATGGATGCTGATGAGACGGGCGCGTTCACAGAAAATCTGTTGCACACGCACTGACGAGCTAACAAAGTCTCATCCCAAGACGTCATATGACTGACGCTTTTGACCATACGTCAACATCCGACATTTTAGGGTACCCTTTAACGTCAGTTAGATGACGATCCTAGGGCGTCATCTACTGACGCTTTACCTTTAGCGTCAGTTAGATGACGCGGGTAGGTTTAGGTCTGGGGTAGGGTTAGGATTAGATAGCGTCATCTAACTGACGTTAAAGGGTACCCTAAAACGTCGGATGTTGACGTATGGTCAAAAGCGTCAGTCATATGACGTCTTGGGATGAGACTGGGCTGGACGAGCACGAACTCGGTGGGAGGGTATTCGTTGATAGTGGGGGAGGGACATGAGAGTTGTAAACATTCCAAATTTTGCCTAAGTCCACTCAATCTGCAAGACTTGCCGACTGCAGCTTTAACATGCTAAGTGCAAATGTTTTTGTCTTTCATTTAGCTTGATTAAAAAAAAGTAACTATTTTAAACACAAGCCAATTTCATATGAATTTGTATAGGCTAAAGTGTTTTGTACAGAAATGTACTTTTTTAGAAAAAAAAAACATAAGCATGAAGGTCCACCTCTAACTCTATTTGATGAACGGATGTTTCAACGCATTTCAAAATTTCTGAAAATGTCCCCAGAGGACTGTAAAAAGACATCTAAACGAGAAAAAGACTTACAAGGGGCTAAATAATATATCAAAGGGGAGGTAAAGTATGATTTCACTTTTCTAACTTTAGCTAGTGTGAAATGTTGCTGTTTGAGCATAAACAACATCTGCAAAGTTACAACGCTCAAAGTTCAAAGCAAAGGGAGATATTTGCTTTTAAAGAAAAGGACTACAACAAACGGCTGGTAGGGACTACAGGACATTCCTCCCGGGTTTAGTGACATCAGCAACCCTAAAATGTACATAAACCCCGCCCCGGGAACACGCAGTACATGTTGAGAAGAGGAAAAGTTGTTGTATAAGAGCACATTTGTGAGTCAGCTCAAACTTTAGCATCCTTCTTTTCACATGCAATAGAAAGTCACTCTGTGTGCATCTCACAACAGTTCCTATACGAGCGATTTATAGATTATCATGACAGAATATCCTAATTGAAGATAGTTAACTCCACATCAGCAACATAAATTCATCAACTAACCATTCAGAGACGTCCTGTTGCATTCTACATGTTGTCACTTCTTCTTGAGTCTCTCCATCTTTGTCTGACTCCGTTTTAACCAAGCGGCAAACTATCTATATCTCTCTCTTGAAACCAACATGGAAGTGAATTAAACTGCAATTCATCGCCTGGCAGCTTGAGGCTGGCAGCAAAAGTGAGTCAAATCTGTATCTTCCCCATGTTAAAATGCCTAACTTTACCGAATAATTAAATATGTTTACTGCCTGGTGTCTAAAGTTGTTTTGGTCTATACAGCTAATTTTGCCCTTCATGACAACTGTGAGGGGGGTGAATTTTTTTTAGAACACATCCGTTTAAATTATATTAACCCTTAAAATGCTGCATAATCAAGGGCATGGCCACTTGAGTGACAGGTGGATTGCTGCTGTCTAGCCGTTCGTCTGCTCTCTGTTAGCGCCACGTCATCTTTTACTGTCTAATTCCAGCTGCTGAACTTGCCATCTCTGCCGTGTTTATACTTCTTTCAGGATTATTTCATAAAATTTAATACACGTCTTATACCTTCGCCCACGCCGTTGGATTCCGTCGTTGTCGAGTGTCGAAAGAACAACCAGCACTGTTCTTCAGTTGTATTCCTCAGTGAACATGCACTCATGGATGTCTGACAATTTCCTTGCTTTTTGGAGTTCAGATTTAAAAACGTCTAAGATATAGAGGCTACACTCGTTCTGCGGTACCGTTGATCTTACGGAACAGATAGACTATAATATGCTTATTTTAACTTTTTAGTGTTAAATAAAAAGTACCGTCAGATGAAATCCTGCAGGTGTCAGTGCTTTCTCTCCGTCGCTTAAATGAGCGCGGATTTCTAGTGCATTACTTGAACTTCTTAGGTAATATCTATCAGAATTTAAAATGGACTGAATAAAGCTCTCTACGAACTTGACGTGCGATGCCGCGCTGACAGACGTGTATGCGCATGAATCACAGTCTCACACACACGCTCAGAGCAAATATTGTAAGTTACTGCATGATAATACATTTTTATCTAGCAGAATAATAATGTATCACAATACACATAGTCTCACATTTAGTTATGTCTTTTAACTATTATAGTATTTTGAAGGGCAAAATCATGAACTTTAACTATTGGCTTTAGGCCTACTTCTTCAAGTCAGCTGTCACTTTAGCAGAGGCCAGTAGCACATTAGCTCCTTAGCCTGAGCAAACTCGATCACGTCGAGCTAGGCGGGCATAGTTTCAGCATTCAGGCGCCTCAACTCCACCCAAAACCCGCTTTTTTGCCCATTTTCGTTTATCAGGGAGTGACGCGCGGTGACGCGCTGCCAAGATGGCGACGGCCGACTCCGCCCACTTTAGGCTTCAAAAACGCTCTTCAGAAACCTACGGGTGACGTCATGGACACTACGTCCATATTTTTTTACAGTCTATAGTTTTAACATTAAAGGCAGAACAGTTTCTGTCATTTTAGTGTGTCTGCGTGACGTAATCGCAGCTGCTAAACACAAGAGCTTTTGAAACCCCGCCCTCTGCAGCAACTCATTTGCATTTAAAGGGCCAGGCACATAACGGTGCGTTTTTGCAAACCCTCAAAAAATGACAACTTTAACATGCTATATAAAAATATCTGTGGGGTATTTTGTGCTAAAACTTCACACACACACACACTCTGGGGACATCAGAGATTTATTTTACATCTTGTGAAAATGCCATTTTACCACCCCTTTAATTCTTACCTAAATATATGCTAAAAGTTCAATACTAATACTGTTTTATGTGTCCATTTGTATCTGTGAGTGTATGTAAACAATTACACTTCGAGCTATTTTTGTTCTTGTTCATCTTGTGTAGCTGATATAAATCATGGTCAGTGCTTTGAAAACCCTGTTATCAAGAGAGAAAGAGTTGTACTACTAATATCAATAGAAATGTTGTGTGTGTCAATGAGACAGAGAGAAAAAGAAATATGCGGTCTTGAGGCACAAATGTGTTAGACTCTTGAGTGATGCCCTGTCAGGCTGCTGTTTTGATACTTGTCAGCTCCACACCTCTGTGAATGTTTGTGTGTTTGTAAGTGTGCATGAGTCACTTGAGCCTCTATGGACCCTGTTGGAGATAAAGTGGCTGGTCAGCTGTGCGAGTGAGCTGAAACATTTAACCAAGCTGACAGGTTAACTCAGATGAGCAGGTAGAAGGAACATCCACCTCTATCTCTTTCCCCTTCATTAACCTGGAACAATCACACTAAACACTCTGGTTATAGAATTTGAGTTGGCAGTCTGTGAATGTGAAGGCAAAAAAAAACAAATAAAAAAATACAACGCAGGCACTGAATACAGTTATTATAGTTAGCTAAAAATAAAAAACTATATATATATATATATATATATATATATATATATATATAATATTTTTAATAAACTATTGTTTACAGAGTGTAAAAACACAGTGCATGGGAAGATATGAGTGAGAAAATATGAAATAATGAGGATACAGGTGGAGGGAAGAAGCAAAAGCATTCGCTGCTTCTTTCACTGGCATGCAAATATAGATAAAAAAGGTTTCCCATATTTAATGCCAACCTAATTATCCATGTGAGCTTTATTAGTTATGCAAGAAAATTAGCACTCATTAATTGAAACAACGTGATGCTTTGTCAAACACACACAAGACAGTCACAAATTGAAATGTATAACCGATCTAACATTTGAAAGTTTAGGGTCAGTAAGATATATAACAAAAACATTGTTACAAAAAATTATGTTTCACAAATGCTTTCTATTCATCGAAGAAATGTTTTCAACAAAACATTAAGCAGCAAAACACTTTTCAAGAATGATACTAATAAATGTTTGTTGAGCACCAAATCAGTATTAGAATGATTTCTGGAGGATCATGACACTGAAGTAATGATGCTGAAAATTCAGCTTTGCCAACACAGGAATAAATTGCATTTTAAAATATATTAAAATAGAAAATAGTTACTCTAAATTGTAATATTTCACAATATTACTGTTTTCACAAAATGAGTACTTTGCCTGATCAGCCTAACTCATTGACATTCATCTGCTGTCGAGATACTGTAAGAGCACTGTAACACATCCACCCCTCTACACTCCTGTCTGTTGACACATCAGTTTATGATCTCATTACACAGTCCATTAATTAGCAGTGAATTAGCAGAGAGAGCAGCCAACAGTGAACACCTGTCCACACACACTCATGGGTCCTCTCCTCCTCTCTTTAGTGTGGCATGTTTGCTCAGCTCATGTTTTACCCGTAGTGCCATTCTTTTCATTTAACCGTCTGCCTGATGCCATGCATTTTGAGGGCCCTGTGCCATGCCATATAGTACCTCTGTGGGATGCTGAGCAGCTTTTTGCTCAGGCACTCAAGAGGCCACCTAATCACACTGGCAATACAGCACAGCCTATCACTTAACTACCATGTCATTCATCACCATGGCAGATAATTGACAGGTTCTGCTGTAACTGGAAGAGCTGTGTCAGCACAGATAAATGCAGGGCGGGCAGACAAATGAAAGCCGCTGTATCAGTTTAGATGTTTATCAATGCGAGGCGCACTAGAGGTCTATTTTACTGTAAACCGCTTTCGATATAAAATTGTAATTGTAAATATAATACTATAGAGCGTGAGAGGGCCATGAGTAAAACACAATATGGAGATCCAATAGCCAAATATAGGATGCTGGCTGTCATTAACTGTACGTCAAAGACCCAAAAATAAAAAAAAATGCTCTCGTCATTTATTCACCCTCATGTCTTTAACCTGTAGGACCTATTTCTTCTGTGAAACACAAAAGGAGATATTTAAAGCAGAATTTCTAAGCTGCTTTTTCTATACAATGAAAGTGAACGGTACCATGGCTGTCAAGCATGTTTAAGGCATATAGAAATGCTTTTACGGTTCTTTTTGGTTCCTGACAGCCTATGGTCCCCATCCACTTTCATTGTATTGAGAAGACAAGTGTAGTGATTCTACAAAACAGCTCCCTTTGTGCTCCACATTGCCAACTAATATACTTAAGTGTAAACTGAATGTGTAATATTTTTGGACACGTAACTGCTTGTTAATTGCAGTTAAATGAAAATGTATTATAATTTAAATGTATATTAAAGTTTTTTGACCCACTTAACTTAAGTACATCTTTATATGTAATTTCATAATTAGACTACTTCTATTGAAGTAACAAGGGAGAAACAAATCAAACCCAAATGTGACAACTTTACAAATCATTCAAAGACAACAACGACTCACCAACACTGACTGAAAAGAAAAATAGGGCTATTTATAACAGACACAGGAAACACACACTGGAAACTAAGGCATGAAACACAATAAAAGCTATATTAACTTTAAATGTAACAGTTAAAATTCTAATCAAGATATAAGTGTATGTGAGTATGTTCGTTAACACATCAAAATAAACATCTTTAAAGAACAACAAAAGATTATTAAAACATTTAAAATGTACATTGAGTATTTTTTTTACTTGATATTATTACAATGCTCACTTTTTAAAACTCTACTTAAGTGTGTTAAGAAACAGTCAAGGAAGTGTACTCTCTTGGCCTTTTATTTATTTAATATTATATTATCTGTAAGTAGTTTTTTTTATATATACTAGATTTTAAGCCAATTACAAGTGCACATTGAATACAATCAAGCACACTTCTTTTTCACAAGGGTCCTAAAACTGTTTGGACTTGTTTTCTGGACTTGATTGTTTTTCCTCCAAAAAGGGTCGCCTCTAACATCATTAAAAATATATATAAGAACTTACTATAAACCAGGAGCTGAACTTGGCAGTGTGGTCAGGTTTTAAATTATTGCTTTCCAAAGGTCACTGAATTGAAGATGTGACTCGGATAGATTAGTCCCAATGTCAGATCAATAAGTGGTCAATAGCCGTACCTGCTGGAACAAACCTGGTGGGCTTGTCTGAGGATGAGACAGGCAGAGGTGACACAGAGACATCAGACACAGTGCAGGGCCGAAACCCTTCATTAGCAGTCAAAGGCCACAAGGTCAAGTCCTGCCTGAGGGAGTTCTGTGACACAAGCCTCAAGAAACGAGGGAAGGATTTGGTGAATCTTTCTGTCTGTTTGAAGCACAAAGGTCTGAATAAGAACAGGCGCCGAGGGAAAAGACAGAAAGAAAAAGAGACGGGTCAGAGCGGGTTCATGGAAGTGGGAGAGAACAGTGTACTCTGATTGTCTGGGTGAATTAGAAACAGTAGATATCTGCGTGCTTCTCTCACAGTGTCAGACACACTGAGAATACCAATAACATCATTTCAAAACACTTACAAAACAATTATGGCCCATGACAACAGCTAACGGACCTGATCACATTCACGCGGCTCTCCTTAGACACTTCAACTGAAAATCATGTCGTAAAACATTCCTGAAAATTTTGAATGTGTGGGTTGCATCTTTATTTTTCCACACCGTTGTCCAATACTGTTACATATGAGGCACAAATCATTTGCATATAATAACCAATTTCACTTCAGCCAGACTCTGTGTACCCTTTTCATTTCTTCCCTGGTTAATAAGTTGAGCGTGCCGTGTGCTGAAGACCTCTTCCTCTCTAACTAAAAGTCTTCTCTTTGTGCTCTCAGTAGTTAATTTCATTTAAGTGCTTTAATTAAATGCTGTTTTGACGAGGCTGGCATGGAGAGACATGCACCGAAAACGGATCAAAGCGTATTAAGGAATCTCCCCGCTTCTCGGGAGGTTAATATTTCATTTTCAGCCTAATTTGCACCAAATCAAAAAGACATCGGAAAGCCGGGCGACAGCACGCGGCGGCTGTGAGCTTGGACCAGGCATATCTCATTCCCTCTTATGTAGCAGAGGAAATTAAATTTACCATCTATTTAAGGGGAAAAATGACCATTGTCTGGCAATGGCTATCATACGTGAGTGGTGCACATTTGCTAGGTGTGTATTTAGCTATATATATATATATATATATATATATATATATATATATATATATATATATATATATATATATATATATATATATATAAAATAAATATAATAAACTAAATGAAAATAAGAAAAACATAATTTTGCATAATGCAGTTAAGTTAATAAATATGCAAGCATTGCGGATTTGGAGCAGAGATGATTTTGCCCGGAGGTGTTTTGAAAGTCTGAGTGTCTGTATCTTCTCTCACTCCTGGATTGTTTCTCTCATCAATGGAAAAACTTGGAGTGGACCTGAAGCAGATTTACTGAAGGCCAACAGAATTGCTGTCACTCCAGTCCACACACATACTTTGTTCCAGTCTGCATTACTTGGCAACACAGAACATTTGATTATTTGGCTTCCTTTGGAACTATTTTTGTTGGCAAAGAAGAAGATACACTTACTGTCCAGATTTTAAATGAAACATAAGTTACTTGTTATTAGCTTCTGTGTTATAAAGCGATACTGACAATACATCCAACATCCCTCCACCTCCCCAACTCCATCTCATTTACATTAACGCTTTACAGCGACTTGGATTGATTTCATATAGCTCATGCATTCCCTGGAAATCATACCCATGATCTTGGCATTGCTTGCTCCATGCTCTAATGTTTGAGCTACAGGAAATGCCATCTCTTTTTCTATTCATTTCTATTACGGATAAATATTTTAGTCTTCATGAATTCTGTACTCCGTGAGAGTATTTAGCCCTAGACATTTACCTCACACACAAGTATTAAATAAAAATGTGAACTCATGAATAAGAGAAAAACAGCCCTCAAAAGAATTCTCAAGACAAAGACACCAAGACCAGCCATTGAATTCAGCCTTTTAAGGCAAGTCAGTTAATTTTATACTGATTTGCTATTTCTATTCATGCAAGTACAGCTCTTATCTACTTGAATGCCGAAAGACCAAAATCTCTAAAACTCAAGACATTTTTAACATTTTAAATCATAACATCTGACAACGATGACATCATAAGTTGTGCTTCACAATTTTTACTGATATTGCTATACAGTATTTAACAGCTGCCATATTTAGCATTATGATTTCAACACACACATACATGCTTTTATCCTCCTCTTAAAATGTCTCTAATCTTGTCACAATGTAAAATCATCCAAAACATCTGGTTTGTAGCACCCCCTAGAGGAGTGTGTGTGTGTGTGTGTGTGTGTTTGCGTGTGTATTTGAAAGAGGCAGATGATAGCATTCAGATTAAAACTCTTACTTTACGTTGGGTAATCTGGATTAAATCCCGTAGGGACAGCATTAAACAACACTGGCTGAGAATCTGTATGTGTGTGTGGAAATGAGTATTAGTTTTGATTGGATTGAGGCTGGGGATTTGTGTATTTAAACTGAGATTACCAATGCGATCCAGCCTTTGAGAGCTCTCTACACACACTGACAGTGACAAGGGGAAGAGAGGTCACAGTACCTGACCCTGTTCGCTATAACCTTCTTTCTGAAGCGCGCTTGCTAGGATAATCTGCCCTGTGTCTCATATGTGCCCTGAAACGTGGCAGTTACAGAAGAGTGACATTTCAACAACCTGACAGCAGGGATGTGAATATGTGTGTGCGTTCATATGTGTGAATTTAAGTGTGTGAGAATGTCTGTCTGGTTTAAATGCCTGAGTGATAGTGTTTTAACAGTGCCCTCTGCTGTCTGACATACCAACACACAACTCTCATTTACTCACACCATTAAAAACGTATAGGTGCTTCTCGGTGATTAGATTAAGCAACTAAAGAAATAAAGAAGTCCTTGAGAAATGTTGTGGTGTAAGACCGGTAACTTCTGCACTCTGGTGAGTTCAGGATGCAGGATCAGCCAAGTGTGGTGGTTATACTCATTGATTATATGTCAGTCTGATCTCCTCAGAAGGCCCATTACAGTAGACAAAGACATTGTTTGTTTTATTCATTGCTTGTGTGTGTGTGTGTGTGTGTGTGTGTGTGTGTGTGTGTGTGTGTGTGTGTGTGTGTGTGTGTGTGTGTGTGTGTGTGTGTGTGTGTGTGTGTGTGTGTGTGTGTGTGTGTGTGTGTGTGTGTGTGTGTGTGTGTGTGTGTTTCAGAATGCTTGCAACTGATGTTATTTAGCATGCACTGAATCCTATGGTGTCATCACATGTTAAGGTTTCTCAAGGATACATTTACATAGCGTTGAGGAGTAGCTAAATAAATTAGCAAAACCGCCAACTTTGGGCATAAATTCCAAGGTATACTTCAGTTGTTAATGCATATAAATCATCAGCATAGTAAATGCGTACTGAAGTATACTTTGGCCTTTAGCTATATGAGTAGTGTTTTCAAAATAGTGTAGCTTTACAACAAGCTAGTGTGCTAAAATGCTACAATGACCTGCACAGAATTAAGTGAATATTTAGCAAATGTGTAGTTGTTTCTTATTGTAGTTCTATAAATAAGTTGTTTGTTTTGTTGTTTTATTACATTCTTAGTATTATTGTAGCTAATTACTTTTTCAAAAGGTTAGCTTGACTGTATATCTGCTGCTTCACACAATAGTATGGAAGCATATGAGTAGCAATATTCAATTTGAAATGTAATATGCAAAATGGCAATGCATTTCTGTATTTGAATTTACATTTTCCATTACATTTGTGCAACATTGGTGCAAAATGAAAAAACATACACTAGTTTTAATATGTAAATTGAATACATATTTACTTATAATAACACTTTATAAGTTGCAAAATTAAATTTAAAATGTAGGCTATCACAGAAATTATTAGTTATTTTAACGTTCAAGCAAAAACTGTAGCAAAATGATAATTTCAATGTTATTTTTCTTAATTGCATTTACACTCACAGTTAAGACACTTGCGATTTAATTTTCATTAAATGTCCCGCAATGAATGTGGTAGATGTGCAAATTGAAAATGCATTCCGAGCCGATCACGTCCCCGCCCCCTCCCGCCCCCACCCGCCCCGTCAATCACTGCATCAAGGCGGGGCTCGGCAACAGGTAAATATAGGCTATATATGTTACATATTTTGAGTTGTTGGAAGGGAACATGGCGGCGGCAGAGCTGATACGAGCGTTAAATTTACTGGCAGATGAAGGGGAGCATGAACAGAGAAATTGTAGTGTTTCCGAAGATTATTACACGTCTGCAGGTGATAGAACCAGTGCGTTGTTGGAACATCTGTGATAATTTTCTGCCTTATCAGGCGAAAAATGTGACCGCTCTTTATTTCTTCATAACTGACTGTAATGTTCAATAAAGTGATTCATGTGATGTATGACCATCTCCCATTTATATTTTATTAAGCATATTGATTAGATATTGTTAAATATATAGCTACAGTATGGGTCAAGGAATCTGACGGGTCAAATTCATACCGAAAAATGTGACCGCTCTTTATTTCACCATATCTGATTGTAATGTTCAATAAAGTGACACATTTGATGTTTAACCATCTCTCCTTTCTATTTTATAAAGCATATTGATCAGACATTAATAAATATATAAGGTCACGGAATCTGACAGGTCAAATTCGAAGACTAGCCTTTTTTGGGTGAATTGTGGAGCAGGTCTGGGGCTGGTGACATCATCGTCTATAATTCAGTGTGTGTATAATTCATTAAAAACCGAAGCAGCAAGACAGCCCAAAGAAGCACAAACAAGACTATTTTGCGTGGAATTGGAGAATGTGGGGGGCTGAGTGACCTCAGAATGACCAATAAATATTATTTTAATATCTAAGAAACCGAAGCAGCAAAAAATAAACGTTGACCGAAGCACAAACGATTGAGCCTATTTTGGAGGTAGGGGCTGGTGACGCATCACCTGTAATTAAATGTCTAATATCTTAAAAACCGAAGCAGCACAAACAAAACTTTATCCGGCACAAACCAACACAAACGAACAAGACTATTTTATTTGGAGCATGTGGGGGGCTGTAACGATGGCAGGAGGAAAGAACCAGAGAGCGAATCCAAATGCAAGCACTTTAATTATCTAACAGACAAGTAATCCAGAAAACTCTAAACAAGGCACACAGGACAAAGAACAAGAAACTAGGAACCTCTCACATCAAACAACGACCGACAAACAACAACTGAAGCACAGAGGTTTAAATACACAGACAAACAAGCTAAACAAGATAACAAGGGGGCGTGGCTAATCAGAAACACATGGGAACAATGATCAGACAATTAACAAGACACATGGCAAATAGGGAATCACATGACAGACAACAACAAGGAACAAAACACAAAACCCACACCGTGACAGGGGCTGGGTGACCTCAGAATGACCTATAAATATTATTTTAATATCTAAAAATCCGAAGCAGCACAAACAAAAAAGCGAAGTGACAGCACAAACGAAGTAAAAACGATTGAGCCTATTTTGACGACGTTTTGCATTGGGTGGGGGCGGGGCAAACTTCACGCAGTGATTGACAAGAGCGGGACGGGAATGTGATCGGCTCAGAATGCATTTTCAGTTTGCACATTGAATTTTGCTACATTCATTGTGGGACATTTTATGAAAATGCAATCGCAAGTGTCTTAACTGTGAGTGTAAATGATAATTTTGCTACAGTTTTTGCTTGAACATTTTAAACAGATCTAATCATTTATTTAAAACATTTTCATTTTAATTTTGCAACTTAATGCAAAAGCATTAAAATACACTCACCTAAAGGATTATTAGGAACACCATACTAATACTGTGTTTGACCCCCTTTCGCCTTCAGAACTGCCTTAATTCTACGTGGCATTGATTCAACAAGGTGCTGAAAGCATTCTTTAGAAATGTTGGCCCATATTGATAGGATAGCATCTTGCAGTTGATGGAGATTTGTGGGATGCACATCCAGGGCACGAAGCTCCCGTTCCACCACATCCCAAAGATGCTCTATTGGGTTGAGATCTGAAACATGAAAAAATAACATTGCTTGGTCTGTTGAAATGAGAGGCCTGTTTGATCAAGTTGAACCCTTGTCATCCCAGTCTCATCAGCTGGACTGAAAGAAGTTTCAATGCACTTAGGATGCTGAAAACATGTCTCAGAGCAATGGTCACAAGTGACACTTGACAGTATTGCTGTGTGTTGTGTCCAACAGGACAAACTTGACAGTATTGATGCAAAACATATATGCCAACAGTTCATTTCTGTTAAAGGGATAAGTTCACTTATTTAAAAATGAAAATTCTGTATGTTTATGTATGTTTGTATGTTTATGTTTATTTAATTCATGGATATTTTGTATTAACTTACTTCATCATACTCATAAATATAATTTACAAAACCATGATGAAAAGGAGGCAGGATGAAGAATATCTTATATTTCCTGCCCCCTCCACAAAAAAATAAAAATAAAAAATAAACTCAACATAACAAATGAAACAACTAGAAACCAAAACATCAACCTGAAACAGATTTCCAAAGAAAAGCAAACCATGATCACAACCATCATCATCATCATCATCAATTTCTATAAATATTCATTCAAAACAAAAGCAAACCATGATCACAACCATCATCATCATCATCTTCTATAAGTGTTCATACAAATCCATTGTTTTCTCTTTAAATCTTTTTTTAAACTGAAATATATTTTTACATTGCTTTAGTTCATTTTGCAAAGAATTCCAAACTTTCACTCCCACCACTGAAGTACACATTTGTTTTGCTGTTGTCCTTGCGGTTTGATACCTAAAATGACCCTTTCTTCTTCCTTCATTTTCTTTAAGGATAAACAAGTGTTGAAGGTTTGTGGGCAATACTCTACCTTTTGCTTTAAACATAACAATAAGTGTCCGTAATTCAACCAATTCTTTAAATTTTAACAATTTAGAGGCAACAAATAATGCATTTGTATGCTCTGTATAATCTGTTTTAAATATAATTCGTATAGCTCTCTTTTGTAATAGAAAGAGTGACCTTGTATTGCTTTGGTATGTGTTTCCCCACACCTCCACACAGTAGCTGATGTAGGGCAAGACCAGTGCACAATACAAGGTTCTCAATGCTTTATAATCTAACACATGTTTTACCTTATTTAATACAAAAATACTCTTAGATATCTTTTTTTGTATGTGTGAGATATGTGGTTTCCAAGTCAACCCTTCATCTAGTAGCACACCCAAAAACCTGATTTCCCTAACTTTCATTATTTTTGTTCCTGCTATTGATAGTACAATACTTTCATCTTTTTTTCTATTACCAAAAATCATAAACTTTGTTTTCTTTAAATTTAATGACAACCTATTAATATCAAACCATTCCTTCACTTTAACCATTTCTTGTTCCATACTAATTACCAATTTCTTTAAATCATTTCCTGAGAGGTAAATGTTTGTGTCATCTGCGAATAGAACAAAATTCAATAACTTCGAAACATCACAGATATCATTAATATAAAGTATAAATAATTTCGGTCCTAAAACTGAACCTTGAGGTATACCACATTGAATTTGCATACTATTGGATTTGTTATTATTATACTGAACATACTGTTGTCTTTTATTCAAATAACTACTTAACCAATCCAACACTATTCCTCTCACACCATATGATTGTAGCTTTAATAACAAGATTGAATGATCAATTGTATCAAATGCTTTCTTTAAATCGATAAACACACCTATTGTGTGTTTCTTGTTGTCAGTTGCATTTACTATGTCCTCAACTATATTCATGGTCGCAGAAGCTGTAGATCTACCTGAACGTAATCCATACTGGCTCTCATCTAACAACTGTTTTTTTTTTCAATAAATTCATCTAATTTTTGCACAAAAATTTTTCAAGGACTTTAGAAAATTGGGATAATAACGAAATTGGTCTATAATTTGTAAACATATGCTTATCACCATCTTTATATACAGGTCCTTCTCAAAAAATTAGCATATTGTGATAAAGTTCATTATTTTCCATAATGTAATGATAAAAATTAAACTTTGATATATTTTAGATTCATTACTCACCAACTGAAATATTTCAGGTCTTTTATTGTTTTAATACTGATGATTTTGGCATACAGCTCATGAAAACTCAAAATTCCTGTCTCAAAAAATTAGCATATCATGAAAAGGGTCTCTAAACGAGCAATTAACCTTATCATCTGAATCAACTAATTAACTCTAAACACCTGCAAAAGATTCCTGAGGCTTTTAAAAACTCCCAGCCTGTTTCATTACTCAAAACCGCAATCATGGGTAAGACTGCCGACCTGACTGCTGTCCAGAAGGCCATCATTGACACCCTCAAGCAAGAGGGTAAGACAGAAAGAAATTTCTGAACAAATAGGCTGTTCCCAGAGTGCTGTATCAAGGCACCTCAGTGGGAAGTCTGTGGGAAGGAAAAAGTGTGGCAAAAAACGCTGCACAACAAGAAGAGGTGACCGGACCCTGAGGAAGATTGTGGAGAAGGACCGATTCCAGACCTTGGGGGACCTGCGGAAGCAGTGGACTGAGTCTGGAGTAGAAACATCCAGAGCCACCGTGCACAGGCGTGTGCAGGAAATGGGCTACAGGTGCCGCATTCCCCAGGTCAAGCCACTTTTGAACCAGAAACAGCGGCAGAAGCGCCTGACCTGGGCTACAGAGAAGCAGCACTGGACTGTTGCTCAGTTTTGCATGTCATTCGGAAATCAAGGTGCCAGAGTCTGGAGGAAGACTGGGGAGAAGGAAATGCCAAAATGCCTGAAGTCCAGTGTCAAGTACCCACAGTCAGTGATGGTCTGGGGTGCCATGTCAGCTGCTGGTGTTGGTCCACTGTGTTTTATCAAGGGCAGGGTCAATGCAGCTAGCTATCAGGGGATTTGGGAGCACTTCATGCTTCCATCTGATTTCATTTTTCAGCACGACCTGGCACCTGCTCACAGTGCCAAAACCACTGGTAAATGGTTTACTGACCATGGTATTACTGTGGTCAATTGGCCTGCCAACTCTCCTGACCTGAACCCCATAAAGAATCCGTGGGATATTGTGAAGAGAAAGTTGAGAGACGCAAGACCCAACACTCTGGATGAGCTTAAGGCCGCTATCGAAGCATCCTGGGCCTCCATAACACCTCAGCAGTGCCACAGGCTGATTGCCTCCATGCCACGCCGCATTGAAGCAGTAATTTCTGCAAAAGGATTCCCGACCAAGTATTGACTATTGAGTGCATAAATGAAAATAATTATTTGAAGGTTGACTTTTTTTTTTTATTAAAAACACTTCTTTTATTGGTCGGATGAAATATGCTAATTTTTTGAGACAGGAATTTTGGGTTTTCATGAGCTGTATGCCAAAATCATCAGTATTAAAACAATAAAAGACCTGAAATATTTCAGTTGGTGTGCAATGAATCTAAAATATATGAAAGTTTAATTTTTATCATTACATTATGGAAAATAATGAACTTTATCACAATAGGCTAATTTTTTGAGAAGGACCTGTAGTGGGACCACCTTTGCTACCTTCATCCTATTAGGAAAGACCCCTGTCTGAAATGAAAGATTAAATATGTAACTTAAAGGTTTAACAATACAATCAATGGTTTTTTTCACAATAATCATATCTAACCCATCCATATATGTAGATGTCTTGTATTTTAATGTATTTACTATAGATATAATTTTATTTTCACTAACATCTCCAAGAAACATTGATTGGAGTACTCTACTCCCCCTTGTCCCTCCATTCTGTGACCCTAAGTTATGTTTTTCAATATTCTCTGCTAGCTTGGGTCCCACATTTACAAAAAAAAGAATTAAATTTGTTTACTTCTTCATTTAAGTTTTCAATTTTCTTATTATCTTCATTTATAAAATGGTGTGATGTACTGTCCTGACCTGATGTACTTTTCCCAATCAGTTTACTCAAAACATTCCATGTTCCTTTAATATCAGTTTTGTTTTTTTCTAATAAACTACCAAAATAATCTTTTTTCGCTTGTCTCATTATTGTTGTTAATTTATTTTTATACAACTTATACTTCATTTCTGCTTCTTTTGACCTAAATTTAATAAGATCTCTATAAAGTTTATTCTTCTTTTTGCATGCATTCTGTAATCCCCTTGTAATCCAAGGGTTTTTACTAAAGCTATCCTTATATCTATATTGCACATATGGACAATACCCTTCATATAATGTAAGATATTTATCTAGAAAAGCTTCATATGCTGCATTTACTTCCCCGACATACACCTCTTTCCAGTCTTGCTCACTCAAGTCATTTCTAAATCTACAAATTGCTTCATCTGTCCTTTTCCTAACATATTTAATCCTACAGCCAGCTTCCTTCTCATTAGGTATTTGACAATCCAAAACACAAAAAACAGGTAAATGGTCGCTTATATCATTGATCATCAAACCACTCTTGATTTTACTTTCTAAAACATTTGTAAAGATATGGTCGATCAATGTCGAACATGTTGTTGTTATCCGAGTTGGCTCGGTGATCAATGGAAACAACCCTCTACTGTGTAGCATCTCCAAATAATCACTAGCTGCAGCTTGTCTATTCACACTCAACAAATCAATGTTTGTGTCCCCACACAAAATATAATTTTTCTTTTCATTCAGCTGACATAACACCTTTTCTAGCTGTTCATTAAATATTTCAATTTTTGACCCAGGTATTCTGTAAATGCATGTAATAACAACATTCCTCTTCTTTTCCATATCAATCTCCACTGTAATACATTCAATTAAATCATTAATGGCTGTTGTCATACATTCTACAATTCTGCATTTCAAATCAGTGGACACAAATAAGGCAACACCGCCTCCCCTCTTTTCTCTTCTACAGCAATGATACAATTCATAACCTTCCATACAGAAATCTACACCTCGAGCTTCATTAATCCATGTTTCTGACAGCGCTATGGCTGAAAATTTTTGTTTTAAAGACCTTAAATATTCCTGGATCTTGGTAAAGTTTGCATAAAAACTCCTACAATTAAAATGTATTACTGAAAATTTACTGTCCAAGCTAACTATATCATTGAACTTTTCTTCTGTATAGTAATCACACATGGAATTAATTGTGTTAAAGCAGTGATTTTCTGGATCAATATTACATTCAAAATCATACAACTTGTAGTTCATGTGTTTAGCTCTTAACAGTGTGTAGCCCCTTGTAGGCCCTGATAAATCAGTCTCAGTCATCATTTTCTATAAACAAACAGATAAACAAATAATACAGTTATTTTTATTTGCTTTGGTACTATTTTCACAAGTAAGATGTACATTTTCAAAACTCTTAGTACAAAAATCCAAACTGATCACACTTGTAACACAGCTAGTCATTCTTTCAAAACATGATTCCATGCTTTCATTACAGTTATACATTTTTCAGTCCACATAATCATTGATTCAAACACAAGATTATTGTAATATGTAATGAGAACGTTTGGTTTAATCACAGAAACACAACACTATGATCTTCTTTCAATTTAGTACTTTTAACAATCAGTTCATTCAACAGCAAACAATGCAAGACACATGTTTTAAATCACTCATGTTGCTGAAATAATTACAGTAATACAGGCTACAGTTGCCACATTAGAAAAAACATGTGCATTACCTAACCTATGTAATTGAATCCATAATGTTTGTAATAGTATCTGCAGTGAGTTATCAAAAGCTGTGATGAAGTATGACACAGCCATGAGGATCTGTGCTAGAACAGAGTTTGCTGGCAATACAGTAAATGATTTCACTCTATACCATTTGACTGAATCTACTGTAGTGGACCTTTACAGATGAAGGTTGAGTTACAGTAATGTGGCTGTCCATGGTCATCTGTTTACAGTATCACTGTATGTATGACATACATACTGTAATGTAAAATGCTGTATTTGATGCCATCTGTCTCCCTTCTACTGATGCATCTCTAATCAATCTAACGTTTTACAGTCACTGACCGTTTCCTCTCCCTTATACTTTATTCTGCTTTACAGTGTTTTCACAAATGGCAAATTTCTCTGTATCTCCCTCTCACACACACATGTGAGTGCACACACTTTGAACATAGTGGTGGTTACAGTAATATCTATAAATCACTTATGTAAAAATAATTCATTACATTTGGTTATCCATATCGGAAATTGCAAACAAGTTCTATAGAAACTGTATATAGAATCAATATCTACAGGTGAAACTCGAAAAATTAGAATATCGTGCAAAAGTTATCATTTTGATGATTATGGCTTACAGCTTATGAAAAACGTCTCGGTTACGTATGTAACCCTAGTTCCCTGATAGGGAACGAGACGCTGCGTCAAGCTGTGGGAACGCCTCTGCGTGTGTGCGTCATGAAGCACGTATGGAATCAGTCCAATGGAGAGACGGAACGTCATAGGCGGGTGACGTCATCGACCAGGAAACTATAAAGCACCCCCAAAACACAAGCGCGACAGCTTCTGATAGGCCTGAAGGAAGCGCTAACGGGCATGCTGGGAGTATGGCAGAACGACGCAGCGTCTCGTTCCCTATCAGGGAACTAGGGTTACATACTTAACCGAGACGTTCCCTTTCAAGGGAACTCGAGCTGCGTCAAGCTGTGGGAACGCCAATACCCACGTCGCCATAGGAGCAAATGACCGTCATGTGGGAACTAGAGCACAGAGGACGAGAGCACCTGCGCCCCAGGAGTGGAACTTAAGTCCAATTCATAGAACTTAACAAATGTATGCGGTGAGGACCACCCAGCCGCATCACAAACATCACTTAGCGATACTCCTGACAATAATGCCTTAGAGGCAGCCATACTCCTAGTAGAGTGGGCTTGTACAGCCAAAGGTGAAGGCTGACCAGCCGACTCATAAGCAAGTGAGATGGCCTCAACCACCCACTTGCTCATTCTCTGTTTAGACGCGGGAAACCTGGGTGGCCCAAAGCACACAAATAACTGTTCTGATTTCCTCCACAGGGCAGCTCTGTGGACGTAAGCGTCTAACGCCCTAACCGGGCAGAGAAGGTTAAGTTTCTCCTGATCTGATGACACGAAAGGAGGAGGATAGAAAGCCTGCAGCACTGTAGGTCTAACAGCATTAGTAGGGACCTTAGGGACATAACCTGGTCTAGGGTATAGAAAAGCCTTAACCATAGCAGGCGAAAACTCCAGGCACGAGGGTGCAACCGACAGAGCCTGCAAATCTCTGATTCTTTTAAGTGAGGAGATTGCAAGCAGAAAAAGAGTTTTATACATGAGAAATTTCTCAGAAACTTCCTCAATAGGTTCAAAGGGGGCCAAAGAAAGGCCCTCTAGTACAATAGACAAATCCCAAGTCGGCACCCTCATGCGAACTGCAGGCCTCAGCCTCAAAGTACCACGAAGGAAGCGGGTTATAAGTGGGTGTCTCCCAAGAGAAACTCCACTGAAAGGGACATGGTAAGCAGCTAGTGCCGCCACATACACCTTTAGTGCGGAGGGGGATAACCCTGCAGAGAAACGCTCCTGCAGAAACTCCAGCACTGCACCCACTGGGCCGTTAACTGGGTCCTGCCGGTGTTCTGCACACCAAGAAGTGAAAAGTTTCCACTTCAGGGCATATAACTTCCTCGTGGATGGAGCTCTGGAGTGAAGGATGGTCTCAACAACCTCAGTTGAGAGACCAGTTTCTATGAGCTGGGCCCCCTCAGAGGCCAAGCCCACAGTTTCCACAACTCTGGGCGGGGGTGAAATATCGTACCGCCCTCCTGAGAGAGTAGATCCCTCCTGATCGGAATCTCCAAGGGAGAGCCGTCCAGAAGAGATATTAGGTCCGCAAACCATACTCGGGCCGGCCAGAACGGGGCTACTAGAAGTAGGCTGACCCCGTCCCGGCGAACCCTCTCCAGAACTCCTGGTAGCAGAGCAACCGGGGGAAAAGCATACAGACGTGACCTCGGCCACGGCTGTACCAGAGCGTCCAACCCCAGAGGGGCTGGCTGACTGATGGAGAACCACAGATGACAGTGCGTTGTCTCCTTGGAAGCGAATAGGTCCACCTCGGTGCGACCGAAACTCAACCAAAGGAGCTCCACCACCTCGGGGTGGAGCCTCCATTCCCCCGGCCTCGGCCCCTGCCTCGACAGGGAGTCTGCTACCACATTCAAATAACCAGGAAGATACATAGCTCTCAGAGACTGTAACTTCCCCTGGGACCACAGGAGGATCTGACGGGCCAACTTGTAAAGTGGACGCGACCGCAGGCCCCCCTGATGATTTATATACGAGACCACCGACATGTTGTCTGACTGAACTAGCACATGATGACCTCTGAGGTCTGCTAGGAAGTGTTTCAAAGCTTGGAACACCGCCAACATCTCTAGACAATTTATATGCCATGATAGATGATGGTCCTGCCACAGACCTTGGGCTGGACGACCACTCATGACCGCCCCCCACCCTGTGAGGGAAGCATCCGTCGTTAGCGTTACGCGACGACAAAGAGCCCCCAACACAGGCCCTTTGGATAGGAACCCGGTTTCTTTCCACATGACCAGAGCACGAAGGCAGCGCCGCGTGATTTTGACCGTGTGGAGGGGATTTCCCCTCGGGGAGAATCCCTTGGTCCGGAGCCACCACTGCAGTGGTCTCATGTACAACAGGCCGCAAGGTATAACGTTGGACGCTGCTGCCATCAGACCCAACAGTCTCTGAAACTGTTTTACAGTGAGTAGCTGGCCTAGCTTTACTTGTTTCATGGCTGAGAGAATCGAAGCAATGCGGATCGGGGAAAGTCGCGCCCGCATCGAGACCGAATCCCAAACGACGCCCAGAAAAGTGGTCTTCTGAGAAGGAGATAATACACTTTTCTTTGCGTTCAGCCTCAACCCCAACTTTCTTATATGAGCGAGAACGACATCTCGATGCTGAACCGCCATCTGCTCTGTCTGAGCTAAAATCAACCAATCGTCGATGTAATTGAGGATACGAATGCCCTGAAGCCTCAGGGGCACTAAAGCTGCATCCATGCATTTCGTGAAAGTGCGGGGAGATAAAGCTAGGCCAAATGGAAGAACCTTGTACTGGTACGCCTCGCCCCCGAAGGCGAACCTCAGGAACTTCCTGTGCTGTGGAAGGATGGAAATATGGAAGTACGCGTCCTTCAGATCTATCGTGACAAACCAGTCCTCGGATCTGATTTGTGGCACAATCTGCTTGATAGTGAGCATCTTGAATTTTAGCTTCCCTACCGAGCGATTCAACAGGCGCAGATCTAAAATTGGACGCAACCCCCCATCCTTCTTTGGAACGATGAAATATCGGCTGTAAAAACCTGACTCCAAACTGGGAGGAGGAACCCGTTCTATAGCCTCCTTCTGAAGGAGCGCTTTCACCTCTCGTTCCATTACCAGAGCCTGCTCGGGGCCCACCACTGTGGGCAGAACCCCTCTGAATTTTGGTGGACGACACCTGAATTGGATAGCATAACCCTTTTTTACTGTGTGCAGAACCCACTGAGATATTTTTGGAAGGCTTTTCCACTCTGCCAGAAATACTACTAAGGGTACCAGTCTCTCGAGACTGGCCTCTGGTGTAACTTGAGCAGCAAACACAGCGCCCTGTAACGGCGCACCGGCAGGGAACGACTGGCTTAACTTCTCTGAGACCCTCCTCAGAGGGGGCGAGCGTCCCTCGGGAAAGCGCTCGCTGGGACCGTCTGTGCCCCGGCATGAAGGCGGGGTTGGCAGAACGGGCCCCTGAGGGCACCGAAGAAGAGTGGGCACCGTGTAATGCGGTGAACACCTCTCTCCCACGGCAGGGACCACCCTCCTTTGCCGAAGCCTTCTTGGCCATAATAACTGTCCTCAGATCAGTTTTGCCAGAAGACTTCGGCTGAGAGTGCCGCGTCTGGTCCCACTGTTTGGAAGGGGGAGCGCGAGATGCGACACTCTGCTTCTGTTGCGCCCTATGTGAGGAGCTGACTGACGGCCTGGACTGCTCCCGCCCAGCAGTACCGGGGACATGAATTTTAAGAGGCATAAATTTCTGAAACGCTGCTGACTGTTTCTTCTCTTCCTGAAATCTATCTATAACAGTATTCACAGAATCACCGAACAGACCATGAGGAGAGAGAGGAGCGTCTAAAAGAAAATCTTTATCTTTTTCTTTCATGCCAGAGAGATTTAACCATAGATTTCTCTCTGCGGCCACCAGGGCTGCCATAGTACGGCCCATTAGCTTGGCCGACTCCTTGGTGGCGCGCAGAGATAAATCTGCAGCCTGACGCAGTTCGTATCTTGAGTATCACTCACATCCTTTAAAAAGTCAGCCTGGTATGCCTGCAAGATGGACATCGTGTGCAGGCACGCCGAGGCTTGACCGGCCGCCGAATACGCCTTACCCACTAAAGCTGATGTACTTCTAAGGGGTTTAGAGGGTAAAAGTGGTGCTTTAAAAGAAGATGCAGCTTCAGCAAAAAAAAAATGACTAGCAAGCGCCTCTTCTGCTTTGGGCATCGCCCCATAACCATGAGATTTAGCCCCCACAATATTTGAATAAGTGGACGTTTGAGGGCTAAAAACACGATAAGAGACCGGCTTTTTCCACGATCTCGAAACCTCTGTGTGGAGATCAGGAAAAAAGGGCAAGCACCGGCGTGGAGGTTGAGAACGGGAAGGCAAAAATCTTTCATCTAGTTTAGACTTCTCTCTAGACTCCTGCCTAACAGCTCGATGATTAATTTAGAAACAGCACGAGTGAGCACCTCCATAAGCTCCTCACTTTCGGGAGAGCGAGATGGCGAATCATCGACATCTCCCGCATCCAGACTAACAACATCCAGATCCTCAGAACTGGATAGTTGCAGTACTGGGGCCTCAGTTCGGGGGGAAGAAACCGCAGAGCGTGCTTCCGAACCCGAGACTGAGGCACTGGATCTAACAGGTAAGGGTTGAGATAGGGCAAAGCCCGTCTCAAGCCCCGCTGTTAGATCCATCTGCGATCCCCACGAATGACGTCGCCGCTCAGCCTCGGCATGAGCGGGACCCGATCCGCGGGGATCGCGAACCGAACCACTCTCCTCAAAGAGTGATCAGCGGGAGCGGAGCGTTCTAAGAGGCAAACGCTCGCAATGCTCACAATCAGCCCCCTCGAGAGCTGACTGGGCATGCTGCACTCCCAAACAAACAACACATAAGCTGTGTGTATCCCCGCCCGTTAAATAGCGCGAGCAGGGAGGAACACACTAAATTGCTGTTCGCTCGCCATTGTCTCTCAATATAATATATATATATATATATATAGTTTTTTGAAATAGTGAAACTCCTGCTTAGTGACAGACAAAAACACTTGAGACAGATCCACATATAGCGCTTACTGAAGGCATAGAAGCTGTCGCGCTTGTGTTTTGGGGGTGCTTTATAGTTTCCTGGTCGATGACGTCACCCGCCTATGACGTTCCGTCTCTCCATTGGACTGATTCCATACGTGCTTCATGACGCACACACGCAGAGGCGTTCCCACAGCTTGACGCAGCTCGAGTTCCCTTGAAAGGGAACCCAAATTCAAAATCTCAGAAAAATTAGAATATTACATGAAATCAATAAGAAAATAATTTTACTGTAAATACAGAAATGTCGTCCCTCTGAAAAGTATAATCATGCATGTGTATATAGTTCTATATACTAAATGTATTACTGTAGTTTCACCTTTTTATTTGAATTACTGAAATACATAAACTTTTGCACAATATTCTAATTTTTCGAGTTTCACTTGCATAGAAATCTATAGGTGTACCAAATGATTC
Source organism: Gila orcuttii (assembly GCA_026230005.1). NCBI lineage: Eukaryota > Metazoa > Chordata > Actinopteri > Cypriniformes > Leuciscidae > Gila > Gila orcuttii. The sequence goes on along the minus strand of JAPDVR010000013.1, from coordinate 35,708,097 downwards.
ATTGATTAACCATTAAGATCAGTTGGATTAAATAATAGACAAATGTATTAAACTGAACAAAAAGAGATGCAAATCAAAAGTTTGAAAGGAAGAGCTTTATGAAAGGCAGTTACTGTGAATGAAACATTTATGTAGATGAAACACTTATTTTGTGTTGTGAAAAGGATACTTTGTGATTTTGTGAATTGTACTAACACAATTGAAAACATGATGAAATGTTTGAAAAAAGTGCACTTTTGATGATCTCTTGTGATATTAGCACTAAGAGTTTTGAAAATGTACACCTTACTTGTGAAAATAGTACCAAAGCGAATAAAAAAAACTGTAATACCATACAGATGTTATTTTTACAACTGCTGTGTTTAACCAACAAGTGCCACCATATGGAGAACAAAATAAATGATTTAGTCCACAATAAGTCCAAAAAATAAAAGTCGCTGCGGTAGGAAGTCCCAATGGCAAAAAATGATATACAGTCATAGTCAAAGTAGAAAAGTGTTTCCTACCTTGCTCCCATAGGTGCACCAAACTCCCTTCAAAACTAATTAAACATCGACCAAGGATTGAAGCTTTTCGAGCGCCCATTTCCATAGTAAGTCAATGGCTACAATCAACTGTTTGGTTATCGACATTCTTCAAAATATCTTCTTTTGTGTTCAGCAGAAGAAAGAAACTGGTTTGAAACAACTTGAGAGTGAGTAGCCTAAATGATTTTCGTTTTTGGGTGAACTATATCCTTTTAATGAAAGATGCCGACGTGTTTGGCTTCATTAAAAAGCAAGGAACAAGACAGTATTGCACTATTGCATTGCACTATGAATGGAGTAAAGTTAAGTCTCTGTTAAACTGCCTCCTTGGATTTATTAGTTACCTGTAACATTACAGAATTAATGAATTAACGTATTAAGGTCAATATAGACTAAAAACCTTATTATTAATTATTATATCATTATCCTATTAATTTCCTGATTCCTCCGCTTCTGTGAATGTCCCCAGTCCCCACCAATCTCAAAATCAAATCTACGCCCTTAAAGAGAAGTATAAACATATACCATTTCGATGATAACATGCCTCTGAAGTTTGACTTTTTGCACCATTACAATACTTCTAGGCAACTAGTCATCATATCTTCCTCTCCATGAAACACATGTTAATGCTCAGTAGTACACACATATGGTTCTTGTATTTGCATTTTACTAAAATGGAAATTGGACTGAAATTAATTTTCAATGGGCATATATGCGGCTGAAACAGGTAGTGCATCCCAAATTTTTCAACATTAACATTTTAATATAACGTTATAGTCATGGCCTTTAGAAAATTTATTTTTTTGAGGAGGTGTGGTAATGCACTATAGGCTCCTGGGGCCCGGCCAAGCTTTTGTCCTTAATAGCATTTTTTCCTTGCGTTACTTTTACTTTTATACTTTAAGTAGTTTTAAAACCAGTACTTTTACACTTTTACTTGAGTAAAAAGCTTGAGTTGATACTTCAACTTCTACAAAAGTCTTTTTAAACCCTAGTATCTATACTTCTACTTGAGTAACGAATGTGAATACTTTTGACACCTCTGGCAGTAGGCCTAGTTGGAGTACTGACGACGCGGAGGCCATAAGGCCCAAAATCCTTTGAAACGTTCTGAGCGGCCTGTGAGAGCCCACTTTGAACGACGTCGCTAGCTGCTGGATAGTAAGTGCGCGGTCTGGCGAGAGCCACGCTTTCATTTGTCTCGAGTCTATAACTGTTCCCTGGAAGACTATGTGCTGCTGGGAAACAGCATGCGCTTTGCAAGATTGATCCTGAGACTCAGGCATTCTAGATGGCTGAGGAGCCAGGTTCTGTGTGTCAGCAACTCGCTCTCCGATTGGGCTAGGATGAGCCAATCGTCGAGGTAGCTCAGGCTGCGCATTCCCCGCTGTCTCAGGGGAATAAGCGCAGCATCCATGTGAATGTATGGGGTGCCAGAGACAGACCGAACGGTAGGACCATATATTGATAAGCCCGCCCCACGAAGGCGAATCTCAAGAATGGCCTGTGGTGGTGGGCTATTTGGATATGAAAGTAAGCATCTTTCAGATCCACTGAGAAGAACCAATCCCCTGGGCAAGTTTTAAGCGTTCTTTAATGGCCGTTTCATAACGGCCTTGTTCAGGTATCTGAGATCTAGAATTGGTCTGAGGCCACCGTCCTTCTTCAGAAAGAGGAAGTAGCGATTGTAAAAGCCAGACTCGCTTAATGATGGGGGAACTGTCTCGACAGCTCCTTTCATTAGTAGATTTGACACTTCGGTGCGAAGGACGAAAGCTGTGTTGCTTCCCACTGATGTCTCGTCTACTGCACGAAAACGCGGGGGTCTGCGAGCGAAGTAGCCTCGCTTTATTGTTTTCATTACCCAGTCTGATACCCCGGGGATGGCCTGCCAGGCCTCGGCCCGTGTGGCTAGGGGTTGAATGAAATCTGGGGGCGGGTTTCCGTGTGGCGTAGACCCGACTGCCCGAACTTTGGGAGATGGAAAAATATTCTTTTTTAGTGTGTTTGGGTTTGCTATAAAGGCAGCTTTTGTTATCAGTGGCGCGTGCTTTGTAATGGGCCTGGTGACTGAGTTTTGAAAATTTCCAACCGGCCGAACTGTGAGGGGGGCTGTCAGGAAAAAACTCAGTCCTCTTTTTGTGCTTTATTTGGGTCGCTGTTAAAACAGCGTTTGTTTGTAGGGCTGTGTGTTTTGTGATGGGCCCACTTAATACAGTTATATCTCCAGTCACCTGAACTGAAGAGGGGACTGAGAGAAGTGCACGAGCTTTCTTCGAGGGAGCGCAGGATGGAGATGGGCAGTGCAGGCAGCCGCCATTGTTGAGTACAGTCTTTGCGTGGGCGATGCCCAGCCATGGGGCGCACTTGTTGTGTCCGAGAGAGGCTCTGCATGAAGTGCATCTGGAACGAGGCATTTAAAACAACACAATTTGCTCTTTCAGCTTCTAGAGTGTCGCGACGGCGAACAAACAGAAGTAGCCGAAAAGGATATAAGGCTTCTCTCTCGCCGGATGGCCGCAGGTTAACAGCGATTCAGTGGAAGGCGGCGCCAAGTTAAAGGTGCCGCATCCGCTGATCAGGTCGCTCGTTCCGCTGCAGGGGCTCGTTGACAGCGAAGGCTTAGAGATCAGCAAAGAAGGTGTTCGCTGAAGGAGGTTAAATCTGACGCTATGGCGAAATGGTCTGCTTATATAGGCATAAGCCACGTCCATTCTGGCGGGTTCTGACCGACCCGATTGGTTCGCCTCCGCCTCAGACGCCTCGCCATAGGTTCGTGCAGGTGCTGCAGCACAGCCAATGAGCGAGCTAGACGCTCTGCTCTGTGCTCGCTGTGCAGCTGTACTGCGTTTTAAAATAATGGCTTCAATATTCTCGAGAAAAGGAGTTTTCCCACTGCGTATAGCTACACAATACGAAGTGAACGTTCTCGAAAGGGAACATGCTGTGATGCTTTTGTTCGGATTGTCACATGCTCCATTGATCTTCATTCACTTCAGCGCTATTTGAGTACAATGCAAAGTCTTTGCTAGTCCAAATATAACTCAGTCTTTAAGACATGTGGGCAGAGCTTCACATATGTGCCCAGTAATTAACCATGTGGGTCGTCAGGCAACTCTGGCAATCTGTGGGCACAGCAGGGATGGGTCCTTTTCTGACTAACAGCTGGAGGCAGCTGTGTGTTGTGTGTGTGTGTTTGGAAAGAGGTATAATTTTTGTATTACAAGCTGTAATCAGGAGTCGTGCTGATTGCCCTAGTTTTTGCTGTTTATCTGAATCATTTACTGACTGAAAGAGCCTCGTGGTTTTGGTCTCAGCCAAGATTACTCTCTTTACTGCCTTTTCTTCATTTATTTACATTTTACTTTTTTCTCTGCAAACTCCAACTTTGTTGTGGGGACATAAGCCAACAATTCTGATTGGTCAATATGGCATTCACTGCTGTTGAGAAACTCTAGTTCCATAAGTAAAATCTTATTCATTCACTCCATTGGGGTATTGATTTTGAATGATAACTTCTAAGACAGACGTTTACAACATCTAAGCATAAACCTTTAAAGACAGACCTACTGTGAGCTACGAGGTTGTTAATCAATGGTTTATGCTTTTGTTGAAGCTGTCACTCTGGTTTACTTCAGCTTTTTCTTTTTAAATAATGAGTTCAGCAGTGTAATTCCTGGTGAAAACTACATTTCCGCCTACTCCCATGAAACACTTCAAATGACGTAAAGTCACCTTCATGGGATTATAGGTAAGTACGGTGTTTTGTACCTTTGTCTTTTTGTCTGTTTTTCAAATACTTTTCAAATCAAAGATTGTAATTTTGTGATTCACCTCATAGCTGATTTGTTTAGTTCATGGCTTATAACTCTTAAATAATTTTGAAATCCCAATGGGAAAAAAAACAAAAACTTCCAGGACCAAGGCCACTGTTGTCTTTATAATCAGGGGTGCACATAACTGACGGGTGAAAAAAAATATGATTGAATAGTTTAGTTTTGTTTAATTGTCACTTTTTACACACATGAAAAATTACATTACAGATAGTTAGTGTTTAAAACCAGGCTCAAAATGAGTAAACGTTTACTTGATTGAAGCATTTGCAAAAAGGCCTTAAACTACTGAGAAGGGAATCAGGATGGAGAAATGAAGCCTCTTAAATCTTTGAAGCTTTTCTCTGATTGTTCCATGAAACATTTATAATAATATTTGTATTATATATATAGTTTTATAATAATACCAACAGTTGTCTGGGCGCTACAGTGAATGGCTGCCCACTGCTCCGGGTGTGTGTCCACGGTTTGCAGTGTGTGTGTGTGTGTGTGTGTGTGTGTGTGTGTGTGTGTGTCAGTTCACTACTCGCTACTCCTAATGCACTAACTTGGATGGGTTAAATGCAGAGGACAAATTCCAAGTATGGGTTACCATACTTGGCCTTCAACAGTCACCAGTGAGTAAATGAACTTGAACTTCCATAAACCCATAGAGAAGTGGTCTGGGTTCAAACATTACAATACGCAACATGAAACATTGATCACGTGTTTCTCTGAAAACAGACAATAGAAAATAGACAATACCGTGAGTGACACTGGAGTAACGTTAAAAAAAAAAAACACCAAAAAAAAACCCGTCACAAAGCATATATCTACACAAGCATATCCGAGTGTTCAGTAACATGCATCAGATTTTCTAAGCATGTGTACAGGAAAGAGACATTATTTATTAAATAATTCCCACCAAGGCACAATAGAACACAAATATGGTATCAAAGGAATAATTGATTTAATTGACCTCTTGGGGTGCTAGTTCATGCGTACCGAGATAAAATCCTGCAGGCGCCCCTGATAACGTGCTATTTTTCTAACACAGAATTAATATTTTTTAATATGCATGGCAATATAATTACCTTTATAATTTAGGCGTCTTTTGCAAGGGGAATCATCATATTAGGGGTCCTTGCCATCAAAAAGTTTTGGCATCAAAAACTCTTAAACTACATAAAGCGGAAAAGATGTTTCAAAAAAGAAAACTCATGTCTCGGTGTAGCTACAAGCACAGAAAACCCTTCCTGCCCACCAACATTAGTTTGGGTAATTAATCTTTTCTTCTTTCACTTGCCACAACTATCGCTCTGTATTTTTGGAAGAGCAGAAAAATCTTTTTCATCACAACCACCACTGAAAATGAGAGCTGAGAGTCTCATTAACCAACAGCTGTGTGGTGATGATGAGATTCACAGAGAGGAAAAGAGGAAGGAAGGAAAGAGCAAATGATGGAGGATGAATAGAGTATATCAACGCTGTGTAAATTGTAACTGTGCATGTGTTCATGATGAAATTCTTCATCATTCAGAGATTTATTTAGCATCACAAGGGCTCACAACACTCCTAATCAACATGCTGCAATTTCAAAATATTTGTTATTAAATCACAATAATTCTGTGATTTTTTAATTTAAACGAATAACATGAGAAGTTTAAAAGTAAATATCTGTGCTACACCAAATATGCATGATGCAAATGAATGTGCTGTGATACAAATATGAAATAACCCTCCTCCTAAGTAAATATTGTTTCTGTAAGCTGGTTGCCTGTACCATCCTTGATTTTTGCCAGTATCATTATCATTAGCTCAATATAAAACAGAAGAAGTCAATGGTGAGTCCCCACCATGACAGAAAAACAAATGTATGTGTGTGTTTTTGATTCAAGAGTGAGTCAGTGGATGTTAATCCCACATTAATCTTGGCTAGGATACTGCAGCTTTTCATTTCCACACAAATATTAAGACCAGCAGTATGAGACTGAATGACTCTGAACTAGTAAATCAAGGAGAGCTGAATTACAGAAAGTTGTTTATTCTCTTCTATGATTCAATCCATCGCCGCCTCCTATGGTTATCAACATGAGAGGGAGGGTCATTATGATTATTATTGCATGTGACAAGCTAATGAAACACCATCTTCAATCTTGAAACTGCTTCTCAGTAGATTGTTTATAGCATTCGAATTTTGTTTGTCAAATGTTGGACTAGATAATTATGGCAAAAGTCACTGCAAAAACAGATGTTTTACCTGGATAGAAATCCATCATTTCTTCCACTTGCAAATAATAATGTGAAGGGACTCGTTTTAAAATTCTAAACATGAAAACATGAGACTATACATAGGCAAAAGCTCACCTTAACCCCACACAGCAGCATAGAAGCAATAAGCAACAGCACATTACAAAGTTACTGCAAGTTTAGGACTGTCTCGCCATCCAGTGGTTAAAAGCACGAACTGCATTTCAGTTTGGCTTTGTTTTGTGGTTGAAGCACTTTTCTTTTCATCAAGTTAATTTCAGAAATAAATAACATGTGACATAAAATAAACAAAACAAGACAATATGAAGGCAAAAATAGAAAAAACAGAAACCCGATCTCTTCTTATTGTTTATGGTTTTTGGGCCTTGTCGAGTGTACACTGATGTGCTAAAACATTATGACCACCTGCCTAATATGCTGTTGGTCCTCTGCATGCTGCCAAAACAACACCGCCCCGCAGAGGCATGGATTCTACAAGACCCCTAAAGGTGTCCTGTGATATCTGGCACCGCATATCAAGTCATGTAGGTTGCAAGAAGGAGGATTGAACTTGTTGGTCCAGCACATCACACAGAGGATTAGTTGGATTTAGATCTTTGCAATTTGGAGGCCAGGGCAATACCTTGAACTCTTCATCATGTTCCTCAATCCATTCCTGAACAATGTGTGCAGTGTGGCAGGGTGCATTATCCTTCTGAAAGAGGCCACTTCCACCAGGGAACACCATTGACATGAAGGGCCGTACCTCGTCTGCAACAATGTTAAGGTAGGTGGCACATGTCAAATTTACATCCACATGAATGGCCGGACCCAGAGATTTCCAGCAGAACATTTCCCGGAGCATCACACTTTCTCCACTGGCTTGTCACCATCTCACAGTTCATCCTGGTGCCATCACTTCCCCAGGTAAATGGCAAACACGTACACGGCCGTTCAATTAAAGCAAAAGAAAACAGGACTCATCAGACCAGGCGCCCTTCTGCTCCAAGTTCCAGTTCAGATGCTCACGTGCCCATTGTAGGCGCTTTCGATGGTGGACAGGGGTCACCACTGGCACTCTGATTGGCATAGGCAGTAGAAAGTCGCCTTGTCAAAGTCACTCAGATCTTTATTCCTGCCCATTTCTCCTGCACCCAGCACGTTGATTACAAGAACTGATTGTTTGCTAAAGACTGGCCCACACAAAAATATTTTTAAAATCTTATCAGATTTTCAAAATGTGTGAGACCACAAACATGACGATAAAAAAAAAAATCTTAAACAGTTAAATAGTTTTGTTCGTCTATAGTGTGTGGAGTGTTACGGTGTGATCAAGAGAGCACACCACACACACTAACAGATTCCATTCGCAAACAACCAGAGTCCTGACTGCGAAATTTGGAAACCTCGCAAAATCTAGCTTTGAAAGTATGAGATCCCAGCCTCCCTTTACACCGCTCTCCAGAGCAACGCCTCCTTCAAAACACAGCCAGAGCAGATTCAGCAAAGCGTCATAAGAGACGGCGTTAAATTACCTCATGTCTCAAAGCACATAAAATTACAATAATAATGATCGTAAACAACTTATAAAGCTCTTACATGTACCACCTGACTGCTGCAGATTCATTTCGGTGTTGATAGTGTTGACATCTGATTCTGAGGACGTGAACAGCACGGATTGCCATCTCATAATTACGGTTATGACATGTCGTGAATGCAGCATAAGCTCATTGTTTTGGTTCAGGAGGAACTGTGAAAGGCGGCTACTGTTTGTTTTTGATTTTCGGTGAATGTCTGTCTACAACTCTGCATAGCCTTATAGTATGGAACAAGCTGATGACGTGTGATGTTTGTGCAAACAGGGTGCGCGGAAGAGGTAAGGAAATAGCCTAAGAATAGGCAGATCAAATGGAATGATTGGACTAACATTTTTGGGTCCGGACTCGGAGACTGCAACAGACTATATGTAATTTTTTTATTATTATTATTTATACCACTTCTATTATTGATTGCTATCAGGATGTGAAGAGAGTTTCAAAGTTTCAAATAAAAAAATGGTACATTTTGAAAATGTACCTCAAATTGAACAAGAGGAATAAAAAAGTATTTTTCCTTAAAGATAATTAAGCCTATTTTAGAAGCTACCATCAGGAATTTTTGGTGCATTATATGACTAGTTATCGTGTTAGACAACCTCCAAGTGAGCTTCAATAGCATACAACAATCATTCCGCGGTCTCCAACTAAATTTAAATTCCAGTAAAACCAAATGTATGATCTTTAACCGATCTCCCTCTTCACCTTCCTATACAACAAAAATTTCCACCCTGGATGGTTTTGCATTGGAAATTCTTGACACTTATAAATACTTAGGTATCTGGTTAGATTCTTCACTCTCCTTCCATACCCACATTAGCAAACTCCAATCTAAAATAAAATCCAGGATTGGTTTTCTTTTTCGTAACAGGGCCTCTTTCACTATCCCCGCTAAACATACTCTTGTGAAAATGACTATCCTTCCTATCTTAGACTTTGGTGACGTGGTTTACAAATCCGCCTCTAACACTCTTCTTAGAAAGCTAGATGTATTATATCACAGTGCTATACGTTTTGCTACCAATGCCCCATTTAGTACTCATCATTGTAATCTTTACACACTCATTGGTTGGCCTTCCCTTCACAACCGACGACAAAGACACTGGTTTTATTTCATCTATAAAATTATCCTAGGCAAAGGCCCTACCTACTTGAGAAACCTCATTTCGGTTCTCCCTCTCGCAATCTGCGATCAAGTAGGTTTATTTCATTAACTACTACTAACGTCCGCACTTCCTTTGGCCGTCTTTCTTTTCAGTTTTCTTCTGCTAATGACTGGAATGAACTTAAAAAATCCTTAAGGCTTGAAACACTTGTACCATTATCCGCTTTCAAACGACTGATAACTAACCTATTGTCACACCATTGTTCATGTTAGTATTACCATTTTCTCCCCTGTGCAAATTAGTGTAATTACTTATCGTCTTTTCCTACTGTATTGTTATTTGTCAATAACGCATATTGCACTTTATTTTTCACACAGTTTAATTATTTACTATGTTCTTATTATTGTTCCATTAGGAATACTATCTAGTTATTGTATTTTGACTTACTTTTGTACGATGCACCTTTGACTGAACAACTGTTTGTAACCTGTATTACTCTGTCTTGTCCTTTATGTGTAACTTTATGTGTCTGCACCTTGATGCTTTATCTTGGCCAGGTCGCCATTTTTAATGAGAATGAGTCCTCTATGTGCCTACCTGGTTAAATGAAGGTTAATAATAATAGTTCTCCACACCAAATAAATCTAATTCTCTGCCTACTGTCATGTGAATTAAATAATAATGTATTATTTTAATTATAAATACTTACACATGGTAATATTCCTTAAACTGTCTACAAATATATATTTGTATTACTCTTTTACGGCAGTGTTGTCATGTCATGAGAATCTGAATGCAAAATACTTTTTTTTTTAGGTAAAATGTGACCAGGAAATTGTAAGATGTTTTTTCACTTAGTTTGCACATACTGCTGATAGATGTACACCTATAGAGCTGTGGCAATATGCTTGGAATGCAGGAAAATGTGCCAAATCATTTTCTGTGAAGTCATTTTGACAATATGTATGGACTCAGGAAATCACTGTGGAATCATTGCCAAAAACAAACTCTTCAAAACTGTAAAAAAAAATAATTTAAAAATCACACATTAAAAAGCATATATAATTATTTTTAACAGACCGAAATCCGTAGTTAATGCCGTCAAAATAAATTTTAAAGTCAAGCAAGACAAGTCATGTAATTAAAAAAATCCACTAAATAAGTCTGTTTTTAACTGTGTGAAATAAAGATACACACATACTCTCTCATTAAGTCTGTGAGGGCAGTCTAAATAAAAGCACCTAGGCCTATTGTTTTAAAGGGGGTGTAAGAGCCATTAATGGGTTCATGTCATTTTCTTTCAGAAAAGGTCAAATAAACGTTTTGAATGGATTGTTTTGATCAAATGCATGAAATGGACGATTCCTTTATTTATTTTTGTTTAATTTGGATAGAAATGGACATTAAAGGTAATGTCCGATTTTATTTGCAAAGGTATGGAAATTGCATTTTATTTTAATCTGTCAAAGAAACAAACACGTCAAAACCAATGATCTAAAAAAATAAAACAAACGCGAGCCTACAGGGGGAAATGAACTCAGTATAGGTGGTAGCCTATTTGTGAGAGCATAAACTGATGTACCGAAAAGAGCCACTGATGTGTATTTGAAAATTAGATTATAATTTTAGATTTAAGGTTGCACAAAGGCCACTAATAATAACAATAAATAGTGAATATGCAGGAACCCATTTGAAGTCGTATCACAGGGTCTATTTTAAAACTGTTTATTTCAATTAAAAAAACTGCATCTGTTCCTTCCAAACAAACAAATACTGGAGAGACTTTCTTGTGAAGGAAACTTTACTGAAAAACCCCCTCGGGACCTTAAGCTCTTTTAAACTGTAGTATTTTTCAGTTATCATATTTTCATGAATTCTTTCAGTCACTGGCAGATGGGAAAGAACAGAGGTCGACATTCTCACTCTTGAAAGTAAAAGTGTATGTGTCCCAATTATTTCAAGCTTTAAGTAGAAGCTTCCAGCAGATTCAGAGGCATGTCACAATGATTTCATGATTTTTATGGAGGAAAAAAAGGCTTATGGTTTGGATTCCTGACTGTTTTAAAGAACTATTTAAATAAAAACAACCCAAACACTTCGTTAACTCATTGGCATGTAGTGCTTTTTAAAATATACTGTACTGTGTGTACATTGTGCTTGATTGTGTATTATGAAGAGGAAATAAAGGAAACTAAACCACAAGGATGAGAGTTTTTATGCTTGATAATAAAATATACCCCACACAGATGTGTTCATTTTTTTTTTATTCCCTATTTTGTGTTAACATAGTGTTTCCCTATAGTCACAGGGTTTGAAAATAAAAACAATAGTTAAAATCAGTTTTTGAATAAATGAATTTTCATTCAAATAAAAGTACAATTATGAGGTATTGTTGTAGAATCATTTCACATTTCATTTTCTCCCATCTGCTCCAGGTCCCCTTTCCTGCAGAACATAAGACAATTATTTTATTCATGTAAAGTATGGAATTTATCTAAAAAAGTAAACCTATGTCTTAAATTTTATACAAAACTTGCTCCAATTCTGTGAACTGACTAAAGTCATAAAAGCATATTAGCATAACACCTCACCGATTAGACCAGAGGATAACTGGCTGCAGTAGCAATGCCGCATTGGTTGTTCTTGTTCCTGGTCATCATGATGTAGCCGTTGTCACCCCATCCCAGCCCCCAGCTACAATCACAGCAGTTTGAGTGTTTAGTTATTTCTCTGTTCAGTCGCATACTATCATTTTGTTAATTAACTTTTGTTTCATTGTCTTGGCTTTTTTTCTTAACCTGTTCTTAACAAGCCAATAGTCCTCTCCAGTCTCAGTTCCATAACCAACAGCCAGAACGCCATGATCTAAATCAGAGCTGCTGCACTCGGGCTCGTCATAGACACCTAGAAACAATAATCAGTAAATTAGCTTGTCAATTAATTAGCCAGCAAATTTAGAATTAAAAGATGAATAAATAGTGTTCACAGGTGATGACAGTTACCAGATGCATAGAGCTGAAAGCTGCTGTGTCCAGCATCGATGGCAACAGATACAGGGCCGATTGTAGCAACAGCCTCCTGTAGTGCACTTTCATCCCCACTGGCGACATCGACGTATCCTGTGCAAGTGGCACCTACAGTGCTCGGCTTAAAACGGCACTGACCATCCTGTGTGGAGAATATTGATGAGCAAAAATGATTAAAAAAAACCTCAGCTGAAGCTTTACGGTTAAGATTTTTTTCTCACTAACATTGACTCACCTCAGCCTCATACGGGTAGGACTCCTCTGTATCCAGACCTTTATTGGCTTCGATGTACTGGAAAGCCTGGTCCATTAGTCCCCCATTACAGCCCATGTTCCCATAAGCACCAGAACAGTCCACCAGCTGCTGCTCACTCAAGGACACCAGTTTTCCTGTCTTCTTGAATGTCTGACCCTCCAGGGAACCAGTCTGAGAGACAAAAGATGAATAGCAGCAGAGGCAGAAAAATAAGAATGCTGAACTGGTATGGCAAGCCGTTTTAACTTCAAATGTTCCCAGCATTACTTGTCGTAATTGCATTTTAAGAATTAAGTTTGAGAGCTCTACAGTTAAATTCTTACTAGTAACAATTCCAATATAGAGAGCTCTCTAATTATTTTTTTACTAGTAAGAATTCCAGTTAGAGAGCTCTCTGATTCAATTACAACGCTCTGCAATTAAACATCTTTAATGTGTTTTTTAATAGTAATATTTTAATTCAATAGCTCTGTAATTCCATTTTGCTAGTAAGTATTGAATTAGAGAGCTCTATAATTGAAATTCGTACTAGTAAAAATTTAATAAAGCTCTCTAACTGGAATACTTACTAGTAAAAATTCTATTGTAGAGCCCTCTAATTGTAAATGTTACTAGTAAGAATTGAATTAGAGAGCTCTGTAAATGTAATTGTTAGTATTAATTTAATTAGAGAGCTCTCTAATTATAATTGTTACTAGTAAAAATGCAATTACGACCAGTAACACTGAGAATTTTAAGCTAAAACGGCTTGCCATTAATCTGGACTACGTGGACTGTTTAAGCATTTGCCATATAAGAACTGTTTGTAACGGCAAAAATGTGGGTCTTACTGCACTGAAGGCCCAGCATGATCCGCACTGCTTCTGGTCTTTAACATCGGTCACATAGCCCTTTTCCCTCCAGTCAACGGTATCAGGCAGCACAGCGCCATCTCTCAGCCGGAAGAATGTAGAACCACCACGGGCCTTGGTGTTATTCATGGAGCCCAGGCATCCATGGAACACCACCTGTCTGTATTCCTCATTGGTCTGAGAGAGGATAGATGGAAGTAATATGATGAATTCTGAACTTTTGAGTAAAACAGAAAAACTTTTAAATATTGAATAGATATATTTGAATATATTTTAATTTCTTACCATGTCAGCAAAGTATGTCATGCCAAGCCTGTAGGATTTGATACCCTGATCTGCCATCATGTTGTGGACCAAAACCAGTTTGCGATTGGACAACCAGGTCATCCTACGGTGAGATTCTTCCTCAGTTGAACGGTAGCTCTTACCTGTGGCACATAAGAAAAGTTGATGAGGCATTGTTTTAAACAGTGTTAGGTTGTACTTTCTGCAAAGGTTTTGCTAGTTTCAATGTTTAAATAGACATTTGTCTGTAAAAATAAACTAATTTAGAAATAATGTGTATAATGTGTAAAGTAAATCAAATTGAAATAATTTGCCAGTAAAAACAAATAATAATTTAGAAATAAATGAAATGTGTTTAAAGTAAATCAAACATTTTGCTAAAAGGCAAGTGATTTTTGACAGACGATTTAGTTTTGATTTAAATTAATTTAGTTTGATTGTAGTCATCTTTTATATTAAAAAATATAATTTATATAATATAGCTTTTTTATTATGAAATTTCATATGTGGAAAAACAGGATGTCTGTAAAATAATTTAACAACCCAATTTCTTTCTTTGTTTACATCAGTGTTACATTTACAAGCATCTCCTGACTTCTGTCACCTTCACAGTGTCCCATAAGCAACCTGTTTAACTACTGATATAACCATAATCCTGGAGTTACAAAAATTACTCTTCAAAATATACTTATTTATTTATTGTTGGCATTTTTGGTCTTTCTGTCTTTGCTCACTGTCTGAGTCTGAATGGCTTCCGTGTTTGTCTGTTTAGTCTAGTTTGTTCATTCAGTCAACGAGGAGAACCTTATGAATCTCTTTCCCAATTTAATAAAAACTAAAGAAGGAGGCTGTCTTACCAAATTTCATTTTCCATGCGTAGAACTCCATGTCCTCCAGAGAAAGACTGGCAGCACTGGCAACAGCCAGAAAAGCAGCAGCAACGACAAAAAGCTTCATCCTGCACAAAGAAAGAGATGTGACAAGTGTGAGGTTGGATTGAGGTGCACAAGTTAAAACAGAACTGAGTGGCTTGTGTCACTGTTTCCTTTCTTCTATAACACTCCCACACATTTTTCAGTATAGTTCCAGTATATAGTTCCATAGGACTGAAATGTGGTTAAACCTGAGTACTTACTTGTGATGGAATGTATAGATTTCCTTGATGTCAGTCACCCAAGTCAGTGTTTGTGAGAATGAAGGTCGGAGTTTTTATAGGAGTCTTTAGTCTTTGATCAGGTGACTCTCATAACCTCATAAAAAAATACAGTGATGCTGAGTAGAGAAAAGTAGAGGGGAAATTACGTAACAACAATTGGTGTAATGCTGGGGAAAATGCTGCATAGAGGGAAGTTTCCTGTAATCACCGATCGTGATTCTTTTATTCTTTCTTTTATTTTTTACAGTTTGTTTTGTTTGTTTTGTTTTTGACCTTAGTTTTTTTTTTCATTTTTCAGTGCAGTGGTATATGAGGTAAGTTGTTTACTGCATATAAAAAAACTGTCAGCTTTCATGACAGTGACAACACCCTATAAGATAAATCATAAATATTTTTGTTGAAGTTGCAAATTTTACTACACTTCCAGTAACAAACAGCATGTGACACATTCTTTCAGAGCCGGTATATGTGCGCGTGTGTGTGTGTGTGTGTGTGTGTGTGTGTGTGTGTGTGTGTGTGTGTGTGTGTGTGTGTGTGTGTGTGTGTGTGTGTGTGTGTGTGTTTGTGTGTGTGTTTGTGTGTTTGTGTGTTTGTGTGTGTGTGTGTGTGTGTGTCCTGTGTCTATCTATCTATCTATCTATCTATCTATCTATCTATCTATTTATCTATCTATCTATCTATCTATCTATCTATTTATTTATTTATTTGTTGTTGTTGTTGTTGGTACTATCGTTACCATTAACTTATATTATAATTAACAAACTGAAAAACTGATCCAAATACAAAATAAGAATTGTTTATTGCATATTATAGATACATTTTAAGACATGTGTCACGGTTCATGGATTCAGTGACTCGCCCTCGCTATGTGTGTGTTTGTGTAGTACGAATGGGCGCGGCTCGTCAGCATTGCTCGTTACCCTCGCTGATGAGCTGAATTAGCGCCAGCTGTGTTGAATGAGAATGTCCTATATATTGTGTGTCATGTCGTCCCGTCTTTGTCAGATGGTTGTTGAGGTTCTCGGAGTTCACCTGTGTTTCTCCTCGATCTAGTGTTTGTTCCGGTGCTTTGGATATTATTCGGTTTGGAGTTCTTCTGCCTTTTGACTGTCCCTGACCAACGGTGGATACCGTCCTGTTCTGAGTTTTCGCAGCCTGACTACCGTCTGTACCTGTTCCTTGGATTCGTTCCAGCTCTGTGGTTATCTTCTGGTCCTGATCTGTCTGCCCACGGAGACCTGCGCTATCGAGTCTGGTTTTCTGCATTCTGCCGGCATATTCATCCGAGACTTCTGCTCTCTCTCTCTGTGTTTAAATAAACACCTGTTCACTTGCAATTGAATCTACGTCTGTTCTTTATCATCGTGACAGAACCATCTGACCATTCATGGATTCAGCGAGTGCGGAGAACGTCGGGCAGATGGTGGTCGACAACAACGCCCGCATGGATCGCCAAGACGAACAGATTGGAGCTTCGGGTCGGGCTATCCAGGCTCTGGTAGCGCAGGTGTCTGAGCTCACCTCTCAAATACAACTTCTGAGGGGTCCCGCTGTGCCAGCACCGCCCCCGCCTGTTCCCCTTGCACCTCCCAACGTCAATCGTCCGGAGCCGCGCATTCCCACGCCAGAGAGGTATTCGGGTGAACCTAATTTGTGCAGAGCTTTCTTAACTAAATGCTCAATCTTCTTCTCTCTCCAGCCTGTGACATTTTTTTCGGAGGAGAGTAAAGTGGCACTTGTAATGACGCTGCTATCTGGACGCGCGGCTCAGTGGGGAACAGCGGTGTGGCAAAACCAACACGAGTGCTGCTCCTCGTTCCAAGCACTCGAGCAGGAGATGAAGCGCGTGTTCGACCGCGCGGTGGCCGGACGTGAGGCGGCTCGTCAATTGGCCGATCTTCGTCAGAACAACAGTTCCGTGTCCGATTATTCCATCCAGTTTCGAACATTGGCCGCCGAGTGCAAATGGAACGAGGAGGCACAGTGGGACCTATTCCTGCATGGGCTGGCTGACCGTGTTCAACGTGAAATCTACACTGTGGAACTACCGAAGACTCTTGATGGACTGATTGAACTGGCACTACGTGTCGATGCTCGTTTACAACAAGGAACGAAGCGTCAGTTCCAAGTTCCTTTGGTCGACGGAGGAGACTTTTCCGGTCTCAGAGGCACGAGCACGGTCAGCCCCTCGAACGATCCTGAGCCCATGCAGGTAGGTCGAGCTCGACTCTCCCGGGAGGAGAGAGAACACCGTCGCTCGAGAGGTCTGTGTCTCTACTGCGGGGAGGCCGGCCACTTTGTTTCCAACTGTCCTTTAAAAGGCCAAGCCCAACGGTAGGATGGGGGCTACTGTCGGGCGGATTATTCCGGACCAGAGCCTCGAGCGCTACCCTTCTCCCGGTGAGACTCCAGTGGGCAGACGGGTCCTTCAACGGCGAGGCACTGGTGGATTCTGGAGCGGAGGGGAACCTGATTGACTCTTCACTGGCCAGAAGACTTCACCTCCCCATCACGACCCTGAACCACCCCATCCACATCCACGCACTCAACGGACAGGAGCTCCCGGGAATCACTCACACCACTGGGGTTATCACACTCGTCACTTCGGGTAACCACACGGAGAGGATCTCACTCTATCTCACCCAGTCCCCTCACGCCCCTATTGTCCTGGGTCATCCGTGGTTGGTGAAACACGGGCCCCGGATAGAGTGGGGACAGAACTCAGTGTCCAGTTGGTGTGAACAATGTTATGCCTCGTGTCTTTCGTCTGCTGTTCCGTCTGTTTCTCGTTCTATGTTGCAGGAGGAGCCGGTGAATCTGTCTAACGTGCCACCGGAGTATCTCGACCTGAAGGAAGTGTTCAGTAAGTCCCGGGCTGCTTCTCTTCCTCCGCATCGTCCCTATGACTGTGCTATAGATTTATTACCAGGTATGTCTCCGCCTAAAGGCAAGTTATATTCACTTTCTGTTCCAGAAAGGGAGGCCATGGAGAAATACATTTCTGATTCTCTGGCAGCGGGGTTCATTCGTCCTTCCTCTTCTCCAGCGGGGTCGGGATTCTTTTTCGTGGGGAAAAAGGATGGGTCGTTGCGACCTTGTATTGATTACCGGGGGTTGAACAACATTACGGTAAAGAATACTTATCCTTTACCGTTGATGACTTCAGCCTTCGAGAGGTTGCAAGGAGCATCCATCTTCACGAAATTGGATTTACGTAATGCTTATCATTTGGTTCGCATCAGGAAGGGGGATGAATGGAAGACCGCGTTTAACACCCCCAGGGGGCACTTTGAATATTTGGTTATGCCGTTCGGGCTTTCCAACTCCCCAGCCGTCTTCCAGGCACTCGTCAATGACGTGTTGAGAGACATGGTAGACCAGTTCATATATGTTTACCTGGATGACATATTGATCTTTTCTTCGTCTCTCCAGGAACACTGTCAACACGTCAGGCGAGTGCTTCAGAGGCTGCTAGAGAATGGGCTTTTTGTCAAGGCGGAGAAATGCGCGTTTCATGCACAGTCTGTTCCTTTTTTAGGGTACATCATTTCGTCTGAGGGAGTGCGGATGGACCCTGAGAAGGTGAAGGCTGTGGTGGAGTGGCCAAGCCCAGATTCCCGTAAGGCCCTACAGAGGTTTCTGGGGTTCGCCAACTTCTACCGGCGTTTCATTCGCAACTTCAGCCAACTAGCCGCGCCTCTGACTGCCTTGACCTCCCCCAGAACGGCGTTCAGGTGGTCAAACACAGCTGAGGCTGTGTTTGCCAAACTTAAGGGCCGCTTCGTTTCAGCCCCAATCCTTATAGCCCCTGATTCATCACGCCAGTTTGTGGTGGAGGTCGACGCGTCAGAGGTGGGGGTAGGAGCAGTGCTGTCGCAACGTTCTCCCACAGACGACAAGATGCATCCCTGCGCGTTTTTTTCCCATCGTTTATCTCCCGCCGAGTGTAACTATGACATTGGTAACCGAGAGTTGTTGGCGGTCAAGTTAGCGTTGGAGGAATGGCGTCATTGGTTAGAGGGGTCGGGGGTACCTTTTATCGTCTGGACCGATCACAAGAACTTAGAATACATTAGAACTGCCAAAAGATTGAACTCCAGGCAGGCTCGGTGGGCACTTTTTTTCGGACGTTTTGATTTTGTTCTCTCGTACCGCCCGGGTTCCAAAAACATCAAACCCGACTCTTTATCTCGTATTTTTGACCGCTCCGAACGCCCGTCTACTCCCGAGTGCATTTTTCCCGAGACCCTAATTGTCTCCACACTCACATGGGAGGTCGAATCGAAGGTCAAGTCGGCCTTAGAAGGGGTAACGCCTCCGCCCGGGTGTCCACCGAACCGATTATTTGTGCCGGAGGGATTACGGTCTGACGTCATTCAGTGGGGGCATTGTTCCAACGTGGCTTGTCATCCAGGAGTCAATCGCACTAGTTTCTTAGTCAAGCAACGATTCTGGTGGCCTCGCATGGCTCGTGACGTCCACAGTTTTGTTTTGGCTTGCTCGGTTTGTGCCATTGGTAAGACTTCCAACCAACCCCCAGATGGGTTACTCCAACCGCTGCCTGTCCCTTCGAGACCCTGGTCACACATAGCGCTAGATTTTATCACCGGCCTCCCACCCTCCCAGGGTAACACGGTCGTTTTGACTGTGGTGGACCGGTTCTCAAAGGCGGCCCATTTCATTTCCTTGCCCAAATTACCCTCAGCCAAGGAGACAGCGTTGGCCGTCGTAGATCACGTCTTTCGTTTACATGGCCTCCCGACAGACGTGGTTTCCGACAGAGGTCCCCAGTTTGTGTCCAAATTTTGGAGAGAGTTTTGTAAATTACTGGGAGCGACTGTTAGTCTGTCCTCAGGGTTTCACCCCCAGAGCAATGGTCAAACCGAGAGAGCCAACCAAGATCTGGAAAGGACGTTACGATGTTTAGTCTCTAAGAATCCTTCGTCCTGGAGTCAACAACTTTCTATGGTGGAGTACGCACACAACACGTTGCCAGTGTCGTCCACGGGTCTTTCTCCGTTTGAATGTAGTGTAGGATACCAGCCACCAATTTTTCCCAGTCTGGAATCCGAGGTCGCGGTTCCCTCCGCTTACGCCTTTATCCAGAGGTGTCAGCGCACATGGACCAGAGCCCGTGAGACTCTGCTCCAGGTGCGTGCTCGCACCAAGGCTAAGGCCGATCGCCACCGGTCTAAGCCTCCCGTATACGTCGTGGGTCAAAAAGTGTGGCTTTCTACCAAGAACATTCCGCTCCGCTCCGTCTCTAACAAACTTGCTCCTAAATTTATTGGCCCGTTCACTGTCGCCAAAATGATTAGTCCGGTGACAGTCCGCCTCAACCTGCCTCCAGCGTACAGGAGGATTCACCCCGCCTTCCATGTATCTAAAATTAAACCCATGTTTCGTTCTACCATTAATCCGCCTGCCCCGGTTCCTCCCCCGCCGCGACTCGTAAATGGGGAACCAACTTATTCGGTTAATCGTATACTGGATTCTAGACGGAGGGGACGCGGATTCCAGTATTTGGTGGACTGGGAAGGTTACGGTCCGGAGGAGAGAAGTTGGGTTCCGGCTAGGGACATCTTGGATCACTCCCTTATCGATGATTACAATCGGCAGGTAAGGGGGTCTGAGAACGCCAGGCGGCGTTCTTAGGAGGGGGGGTACTGTCACGGTTCATGGATTCAGTGACTCGCCCTCGCTATGTGTGTGTTTGTGTAGTACGAATGGGCGCGGCTCGTCAGCATTGCTCGTTACCCTCGCTGATGAGCTGAATTAGCGCCAGCTGTGTTGAATGAGAATGTCCTATATATTGTGTGTCATGTCGTCCCGTCTTTGTCAGATGGTTGTTGAGGTTCTCGGAGTTCACCTGTGTTTCTCCTCGATCTAGTGTTTGTTCCGGTGCTTTGGATATTATTCGGTTTGGAGTTCTTCTGCCTTTTGACTGTCCCTGACCAACGGTGGATACCGTCCTGTTCTGAGTTTTCGCAGCCTGACTACCGTCTGTACCTGTTCCTTGGATTCGTTCCAGCTCTGTGGTTATCTTCTGGTCCTGATCTGTCTGCCCACGGAGACCTGCGCTATCGAGTCTGGTTTTCTGCATTCTGCCGGCATATTCATCCGAGACTTCTGCTCTCTCTCTCTGTGTTTAAATAAACACCTGTTCACTTGCAATTGAATCTACGTCTGTTCTTTATCATCGTGACAACATGCACTTGAAAACACTTGGAAAAAAGCTAGTAATAGGACATAGGAAAAATAATCAACCGTTCATACACAAAAGGCACAAGAAAAGACATCTCAACAAAATGCATGAATAAATAAATGTAAAAAAAATAGCTTCAAATATGTTTTGTATACTTCACTTTAAAACTGTATGTGTCTCAATCCACTGCTGATGTCATTGTTTCCGGGTTCAAAACATTTATTTCCGGTTCAGACTTGTATTTCAGCATTTCCACATGCAAATACAAAATTTTACTCTAAATTAATGAAAATAAAAAATAATTTCCTCATCCCATACCTTTTTGAAATAAAAAAATACTAAAATTTCAGTTATACGTCATTAATAATTTTGCCCTCTGACAGAGATGTCTTATATTCTAATGCAAATGATTAAGGTTTAAGAAAAAAATGGTACTGAGCATCACAGCTTCTCGAACAAGAAAAACATGCAGGACTTGATTTCGTTCATCAGGAATTGATTGGATTGTTGGAGTTCTGGCTTGCTGTTGCTGTGATCTCATGTGAGTAACAGGTTGTCCTATCCTTGTGTCAGTAAACGTCATCAGAGAAGAGAAAAAAAGAAGAGAAGAAGAGAAGAGAAGAGAAGAGAAGAGAAGAGAAGAGAAGAGAAGCACATTGATCCAATCAATTCCCAATGAACAAAATATTTTTTTTTTTTAGAGAAGCTGTTTCACTCGGATATACGTCACAATAGGGAAGAAAATCACATCTTCCGTTTCATGCAGACTTTAAGGTTAGGGTATGGAGTTTGGTTAATCTGTAATTATAATAATTATTACACAAATCTCTAGACAACCATGTTATAAACAGGATAATGTCACGAAGAGATTTGAATCACCCTATGGAGATTGTTTCGTGATATTGATGGGCTCACTGTAGTCTGGCTAGTCTATGGCTTTATTTAGAAAACGTGAGCGTGTGGATCTGAGTGGGTTGGAACTGGGTGCTCATTCAGCATTTTTTGTTGCTTTCATAAAAACGTGTTACAAAAAAAACAATTATCACTTACATATTCGAGTCAGGAAGGGCATGAGCTGATCAAATAAAAACATGAATATAGGAAATGTCGAATAGTTGTCAATACTGTAAGAGTCAGTGAGAATTTTAATGTATAAAGCATACAATAATTAGCACAAAGCAAAAGTTCATCAAAATCAATTTTAAGAAGCTACAGGCAAAGATCACGACTTCCTGTCAACTTATTCACATGTGCATTTTTTTCACAATGATTTTACTACACGTAATTTTTTTTTTTACAGAACTCATTCTCTCTTCTCTGCCTGTAAACATTGTGATTAATTTAGCATTTGATTTCCTGTTAATGTGAAATGTCGTTTGAGTGGGAAGATGCAAACTATTTTGAAACACAGCTTGTCTCCATTTCTTTGAAAAGTTTTACCACACATCAGACATCCTGTTTACCTCAGTCAAGGTTTTGCCCCATTAACATATCCTCCCTTCTTCTCTATCACCTTTTCTCTCTTTCACATAGCGCCATAATATTTTTTGGCACCCTCTCAGATGATCATGAATTCTGTGGAGTCAAGGGCTTGTCAACGATTATTCACCTTCATTCATCAGTCTCTCTCAGCTGTTTTTTGCAATTTCAAGACAGAGGTTAAAGATCAGGTGCCACGACAGCAGAGTTCTGTGCATTTGAAGAACATGGCAGATGTGGTTTAGGGTAACGTGTTGCAGTTCCCATTAAATGGACAATGAGCTGTTTTGAACGGAATGGACAAAAGTACAAACATCATCTTGTTTTGTGCGTGTGATTTGTGGCAGTTTTGAAATGTATATATGTACGCATTTGTGTGTGCTCATGTGTTAGTGCTTAGTATACATTTTATGTATAAGTGTATCTGTGTGTTCTTGTTTGTGCATACACACTTCTTCTTTCTCATTATTGTCTATTATAAATTGATAAGATTCATTATATATTGTTGTATTGTACATAGGTCTGGTGGGTCACAAAAGTCAGCAGGAATAAATGACATCTTTATATATATTTAAATAGAAAACAGTTATATTAAATTAATAATATTTCACAATATTACTGGTTTTACTGTATTTTATAAATAAATGCAGCCTTTGGTGAGCATAAGAGACTTTCAAAAACATTAAAGATCGAAATTATTGACGGATAGTGTAATAACATTCTACTGACCATATAGTTGCACATAGTTTGTATCATAATAATTTTGCATATTGTTGAGTGCAGTTAATATATATATATATATATATATATATATATATATATATATATATATATATATATATATATATATATATATATATATATATATATATATATGTATATATATATATATATATATATATATATATATATATATATATATATGTATATATATATATATATATATATATGTATATATATATATATATATATATATATATATATATACATATATAATCTCACAAAAGTGAGTACACCCCTCATATTTTTGTAAATATTTTATTATATCTTTTCATGGGACAACACTTTAGAAATTACAATTTGCTACAATGTAAAGTAGTGAGTGCACAGCTTGTATAATAGTGTAAATTTGCTGTCCCCACAAAATAACTCAACACACAGCCATTAATGTCTAAACCGCTGGCAACAAAAGTGAGTACACCCCTAAGTGAAAATGTCCAAATTGGGCCCAATTAGTCATGTGACTCGTTAATGTTACAAGGTCTCAGGTGTGAATGGGCAAGTGTGTTAAGTTTGGTGTTATCGCTCTCACACTCTCTCATACTGGTCACTGGAAGTTGAAGAGGTTGAGGTTGAAGGGGTGGGGGGTCAGCCTGTCAGTGCTCAGACCATACGCCACACACTGCATCAAATTGGTCTGCATGGCTGTCGTCCCAGAAGGAAGCCTCTTCTAAAGATGATGCACAAGAAAGCCCGCAAACAGTTTGCTGAAGACAAGCAGACTAAGGACATGGATTACTGGAACCATGTCCTGTGGTCTGATGAGACCAAGATAAACTTATTTGGTTCAGATGGTGTCAAGCGTGTGTGACGGCAACCAGGTGAGGAGTACAAAGACAAGTCTGTCTTGCCTACAGTCACGCATGGTGGTGGGAGTGTCGTGGTCTGGGGCTGCATGAGTGCTGCTGGTACTGGGGAGCTATATACAGTTCATTGAGGGAACCATGAATGCCAACATGTACTGTGACATACTGAAGCAGAGCAAGGAAACTGGGCCGCAGGGCACTATTCCAACATGATAACGACCCCAAACACACCTCCAAGACGACCACTGCCTTGCTAAAGAAGCTGAGAGTAGGGCTAAAGGTGATGGACTGGCCAAGCATGTCTCCAGACCTGAACCCTATTGAGCATCTGTGAGGCATCCTCAAACAGAAGGTGGAGGAGCGCAAGGTCTCTAACATCCACCAGCTCCGTGATGTCGTCATGGAGGAGTGGAAGAGGACTCCAGTGGCAACCTGTGAAGCTCTGGTGAACTCCATGCCCAAGAGGGTTAAGGCAGTGCTGGAAATATTGGTGGCCACACAAAATATTGACACTTTGGGCCCAATTTGGACATTTTCACTTAGGGGTGTACTCACTTTTGTTGCCAGCGTTTTAGACATTACTGGCTGTGTGTTGAGTTATTTTGAGGGGACAGCAAATTAACACTGTTATACAAGCTGTACACTCACTACTTTACATTGTAGCAAAGTGTAATTTTTCAGTGTTGTCCCATGAAAAGATATAATAAAATATTTACAAAAATGAGATGGGTATATACTCACTTTTGTGAGATACTGTATATATATATATATATATACATATCTTGAAACATTGTTTTTTTAATTTACTTTTGTACAATTTTGGTACTGTACACTTGATCAACATAAAATCTGGAGACATAAGAAAACATAAGATCTAAACCAGGTACATTTGAAGTCATGACTCATGAGAGAAGTCAACATGACACAAAACCACTAGCATGCATTATTTCTGATCACATGTTTGAAGTATACAATCTTTACGACTTCTGTCAAGTGACTGACTGTATCTGTGTCCTAAAAACCCGGACAGACAGATGACCAGACATTATCTGCCGACACAAATATTTTACCATCTAACACATGATTGTCATATAACAACAATATAACTTCCATTTAACAACAATATAACTTCTCTCTCAGCTAATACTTTGCAGCTGGCCTGCAAATCAAGAAATGTGATTGTTAACTCGAGCCTTGACGCATTATAACTTTGTTATTAGTTTCAGATTTTTTTCTATTAATACCATTTCTAAGAAACAACTGAAATAATGACCAGCAGAGGTCGTTTTTATCTCTTTATTTTTAGTGTGTGTGTGTGTGTGTGTGTGTGTGTGTGTGTGTGTGTGTGTGTGTGTGTGTGTGTGTGTGTGTGTGTGTGTGTGTGTGTGTGTGTGTGTGTGTGTGTGTGTGTGTGTGTGTGTGGTTCAGGTGAGTATTTCTTACCTTATGGGGACCTAATTTTTTGGTCTCCATGAGGAACACAGTTTATAAATCAGACTAAATTATGTTTTTCAAAAAAGTAAAAATGCAGAAAGTTTTCTGTGATGGGTAGGTTTAGGGTTAGGGCTATGATTATGGGATAGAATATACAGTTTGTACAGTATACAAATCAAAATG
Organism: Gila orcuttii; assembly: GCA_026230005.1. Classification (NCBI taxonomy): domain Eukaryota; kingdom Metazoa; phylum Chordata; class Actinopteri; order Cypriniformes; family Leuciscidae; genus Gila; species Gila orcuttii. Next base: position 35,682,346 of record JAPDVR010000013.1, on the reverse strand, counting down.
TCTATGGAAAGTCCCCATAAAACATGGAAACATGTTATAGCTTCTGTTTTAGCTTAAAACATGAATATAAATAGTTCCTGACAGAGGTTTTGTACCAGCTGGCTGTCATGTTTTATAGTTTTGGCAGGGGAGTCTTAGAGGAACCAACTATTCATGCACCCGTTTATAATTTCATCATCGGACAAGAGTGAGTTTGTGCCCTACAACATCAGTGATAAGCCTGTGGAACATCTTTCCTTCCAGAGGAACATAAACACAGTATTAAATCTAGGCTTCAGGAGCTCATCGTTACCCAACATACAAAAAATGAATAAAGGCTTTCCTTCCTATGACTTACAAGTTAGCTGGAAGGGTTTCTTTGGTTCACAATTTGGATGCCAAGAAGACAAATCAGCTTTTTAATGTTCAACTCAAATCTGAGATATATAACATATAACCATAGTCATATGTCTTATAGTTGCAAGTCTTTTTGAAATTAGTAATAGGTCATGACAAGAACAAGGCAACATATTTAAATGCATGTTTTATAAGGAAATACAAACACTTTCTTGCATTTTTGGTCTTTTCATTTTGAATTTAATAAAGTAGACCGAAACATAAAAAATACACCACAAATTACTTTCCCCTTATAACAACATCAATGTAACCTTTTCAGTTCTATACAGTGGTTCATTAACTTGGGAAATCATTTTATTTCACTCTTTTGGTATGATTTATTAATTCTTTGAGATCTCTCAAAGAGATTTTTTATTTGAACTGTTTCACACCATGTTAAGAAAAAAGAAGAAGAAAAAAACAGCACTGGCCGTGAGTGTATTTTAATTGAAACACATAAATACTATTGTATATATAAATAAAAATACTGTACATGAGAAGAAAAAAATAATGCAAAGATACAACACAAACATATTGCTGCCATCCTTAATCAATCAATATAAACAGCCAGATTTTTAGGAAATGTATCATTCCATATATACTGCACCATGCGATGTTTCTTACGTCTCAACGTCCAAACAGAGAACCGAAGAGGGTAAGCTGGATTTTTTCACCACAATAAATTAATTTAAAAAAGATCAAAAAGAGGAAAACGGATCAAAAACAGAAAGACCATGTCGTCTATTGCCCCTGCCTCCCCCAGGCGTTCTCTCATCACACTATGTTCATATCTCCATGGTGCACACAAATAGTCCTGGAGCGTGTTCAGAGCGTGTGCAGAGCTAGTGGAGAGCCGGTGTGCGTGGGGGCTAAAGAAACAACAGTTCGGCTACAATGGGCCAAACTGCAGGCTTTAATTAGATGGTCGATGAAGGGCTTCTCATTAAAACCAGTAGAGCTCCTTCCCTTTCTTGTGGTGCTGGAGACCTGCGGTGCAAAGCAGACATGAACACAAAGGCTGAAAACAAGGAGGACCCATACACACACACAATCTCCATGGTGGCTGCAAACTCTCTATATAATAAGCATCAACAACTGAAGCCAAACAATCCATTTCCTGCCATTAACCTGTAGGGCATGTGGCTTGTTTGCTTTTAACATAATTCATGCACCTTTCTAAACGGAACATTCTGAAAACTTGATGGGTAATTGCTGGTAAACTCTCAGTCAGTTTGGAAAATGAAGCTCTGTGAAATGAAATGAAATGAATTTAAATGAAAGCTTAATTTTACAAACTGTAAGTTTACCTGCAAATTATTGATTGTTCAGTTTAAAAAACGTGTATGAAAAATAGTTAAAATGCTAAAGCTACAAAGGTAGAAAGTTTTTTTGTTTTGTTTTTTGCAGTTTTATGTATTATATTTATGTCTTAAATTAGGCACGTCTTTGGGATTTTAGGTAGCCTACAGATCGTTAGATCATTAAACAGATGTGTCTCTTTTAAACATATGTGTAAGAAATAAATTTGATAATGAATAGCTGATGCTGACATACTCTTACGGTACAACTATATACACACACACACACACACACACACACACACACACACACACACACACACACACACACACACACACACACACACACACACACACACACACACATTCACAGAATGAGTTACAACAGATTTCAAGTTCCCAGCATGCTTTGCTTCTGACTGTTAAAGGAGAGTAAATTTTAAAATTAAGTGTTATTTAATGTTTTACTCATTATTAATATGGGGAGATCTATTAGTGTTTAATGTTCTATTATTTTCTGGTATGTCTGAGTTTTTAGGGTTACCATTGTGCTAAAGAGTAGAGCCTGTGGTTCAGCTGACAATTGGCCTTTTATTATTATGCCTATAATTAGGAATGGGCGATACTGAAAATTTCGATATCGATCCGATACCAAGTAAATACAGGGCCAGTATCGCCGATACCGATACCAATACTTTTTCATTTTAAAAGCAAGCACTTGAACTTGTATGCACTCTCCTGTGCTAGAGCAGTGTGTCATGATTTATGAGGTGAATGCATCATTAATATGCTAAATCTGTATACGTTTTCAAGACTACTAAATATTTTGTGATTTGTGCTCTCAACTCGCCTGTAATTAGTCAGTGACTTAATTACAAAACTACCCTAATTATAGTAAATGTAGCTACTATTGTAACTAGCCTACTGTTCAAAAGTTTGGGGTCTGTAAGATTTTTAATTCTCTTCTGTATTTATTTGATCAAAAATACATACATAGGCTATCTGTTTTCTTTGCCATAGTAAACTGTAATTTATTCATGTGATCAAAGCTGAATTTTCGGCATCATTACTCCAGTCATGATGATAATTCATTTTAATATGGTGATTTGCTGCTCAGGAAACATTTCATATTATTATCAATGTTGAAAACAGTTTCATATTTTTGTGGAAACCATGATACATTTTATGCAGAATTATTTGATGAAAATAATATTTGATTGAAAGAACAGCATTTATATGAAGTATATATTTTTTTAACAGTGTAAAACCCTTTGATCAATTTAATGCATCGATCCTTGTTGAATAAAAATATTAATTTCATTAAAAAAATCTTACTGACGTTAACATTTTGAACCGTTATGTACACTTGTTGTTTGTTTATTGCGAAATAACTCCCGATTGTTTCTCTGTCATCTAAGCAAGGCTTCGTTTCCCAAACGCACTGGGCCTGTGAGCTCAGTGAAGCACCAGCATCGAACGCTCTCTGTGATTGATTGGTTTCGTCTTGTATACAGAAGACTAGGAGAAAAAGTTCTATCCTACACAATTACCCACTAACATTTGCTTATTTTTCCACTTTGAAGCTTATTTTACGCACTGAATTGCGTGCTAAATTAATAAAATTACAGGTAAAAAAATACACATTTGGATCGATATTTTTATGTGAGGATCGATCCTTTTCGATACCACGTCAGTATCGAAGTATCGATACTTCAGGATCGATCCGCCCACCTCTACCTATAATTACTATATTTTAAAGTAATGACTGTGCACTATTCTGCACAATGTTAGTCTCTTGGATAAATACTTTAATACATGCAGGTATTCTTGTGCTTTTGTGTACTAGATTGAAAATATGAAACATTTATAATGTCAATCATTTAAAAAATATAAGAATTATATTACATTATATATTTCTCTATATATGTTAGTTTATGCTGCATGAGTAAATGTATCTGTAATATATTACACATGCGGTACCATATCTGATCACATATACATCAATATATTATGAAGTGTATTACTGAATATACAATTACATACATTATGATATATTAGTAAATATAATGTCACATATTTTTCAATATATGTAAAGTGGCAATTCCTTATGTATTATTCAATATATTGTAATATATTAACACAATATATTATTCTTTATATTTTCAAATATACTGTTAACTATTTAATATATCATTCATATATAGGGAAATATATTTTCTATTCATAAGGGTATAGTATTTGTTAATATTGGCAAATATTCGGATGTTTTATCCCCAGGATTGGCATCAACCTTGTTACTATATTTTTCCCTTTTTAAAGTGATGAACTATTTTATCACAAACATAATCAAAATTTTATAACTTCATAACATAACTTCAGGGACACATTAAATTCTTCTCTTTTTATCACATTATCTTTTATTTTGTTGCTGTTTTGCCTACGAACACCTCACCTGATTCCATGTTGAGAGCCAGACTCTGTGCCACTTCCCCAGGCGGAAGCAGCCCTGGCCATGTTGCAGTGGGTTCCAGCTTTCCCACTTCATAATGCCCAGGCAGCGTGGAGAGATGAGGCGGCCGGACGGCTGGCATCAGCAGAGGTCCATAATGGGCATCCAGCCCGGGATTGGAGTACAGTTCGTGGAGGGGCCGTGGGGGGGGATAGGGCTGGCTTTGAGAGTAGCTCCAGGACTCTGATACATGCGGGTGAGCGTGTGAGTGAGGCAGACCAGGGTGCAAGGCCTGAGCGTACGGGTCCATTGCGTAGGTGGGAGCACCTGTGGGATCACAATGGGGCCGGCTGGGCGGAGGGGGGTAGTTACTGTCCCAGAAAGATGGAGGGAAACTGCGTCGACTGCTTGAGGATGAAGCTTCTGATGGGGAGAGAAAAGAAAGAATGACCAAAGAGCATAATATTATGTTTGCATGGACAGAAACTGTACATTTTTTATACAAATTTTTCGGGAGGATCAACTTCTTAAGGATTTACTGTCCATAAAATTTGGGGAGCTGTTGAGGTATGTCCCACACAACAAAATGTTTCTGGCACCCCTTGCTCAGCTAGCTAGTCAACTAATAAACAAAACTTTTTTGTGGTATGTAAATGTAAAAAAAGTATGATTAAAAATGACAGTACAGTACTACTACTGTTCAGAGTCAGACACTAATGGGGGCTTGGGGCAAAAATGATACCAAAATTAATAAAAAATGCCTCTAAAATTCTAATTGGTGCACAAAATGGACCTTATTTTGTTTATTTAGATTTATAACATACAATATAGATAAGTAAATCACATGAGCAAGAGTGCTATTTATTTCCAGATATCAGTACAATTGCAAATGTTTTTTATACAATTTTATATTTTTTTTTTAATACAATAAACAGTTCAATGAACAAAAAGTTAGTATTAAGTTACTTACATTTAAGGCACAATAATGTCTGTTTTTGATGTATTTTGTCAATGGAAATAGTTCCAAAAAAAGCCCGAAACAGAACAGTTGTGCTTCTCCGAGCATTTTGTTCCTGAATTCAATGACACATTCATTAAATGTGTCATCGAATGGTTGAGTGAATGATTCAATGACACATTCATAAAGACAGTGGCTGCATCCGAAATCGAATTATACCCTATAGTAGGCGAAAAACAGGATGTGACAAGAGTAGTATGTCCGAATTCAAAGTACTCATAAAAGAGTAGGCGAAAAGTACCCGGATGACCTACTTCTTCCAGCAAGATTCTCAAGTGTGCATACGTGGACATTTTACTATCCCATGAGGCCAGGGGAGAGGATATGTGATTCAGTTTGTAATTTGTAATTCAATGATTCACTCATTTAGACAGTGACTTACCACAACTTAATGACGATTTTAGTTTTATAAAAGTAAGCTATAATTGTTTTCATATTTCTATATTCAAAATTTAAAACGTTAATCTCACAACATTATTTATGCAATTGTCACAGCTTTATGGTGTGTCTAATTATTCTAAATGAAGTTACTTGTTACATTTAAAGGTAGGCAATTTCGTAGAGGCTAGCAATAGAAAGCTTGCTTTGAAAGCATGAGATCCCACCTTCCCTTCTCCAAAGCCACTCCTCCTTCAAAACACATGAAAGCAGACAGCAGAGTCTGCAAAGCGTCATGAGATGAGAGACGGCGTTAAATTACCTAATTTCTCAAAGCACATAACATTTCAATAAAAAATAACATAATAAACTTACAGAGCTCTTACTTGTACCACCTGACTGCTGCAGATTAATTTTGGCGTTGATAGTGTTAACATAGAAACGCATAAATCTGAGTCTGACGACGTGAACAGCTCCGGGTAGCACGTCACGTGTTGCCATCTCGTAACTATGGTTATGAAATGGCAAGTTGTTTTAATTCAGGAGGAACTGTAAAAGGCGGCTGCTATGTTTTTGCGGCACTCTGTGACTGATGTCTGTCTACAACTCTGCATAGCCTTACTGAACGCACTGATGACGTGTGATGTCTGCACAAGCAGGGTGCGCGGAGGTATGGAAATACATGATGGCAGGTAGGTAGGACATCGTATCGTTACATTCGGACTAAATGCAATTATTGGACGAACATTTTTTTGGTCCTGAGACATTCACAGAAGATATATGTACATGTTTTAACAAACTTCTATTACTGATTGCTATTAGGATGTGAAGAGAGTTTTAACCATTATAACAAAAAAGTGTGATATGAAAAGGTTACAGAAAATAGTGTTCTTATAAATCTGTAATAATGCCCTTGGGAATCTGTTTAAGAAAGTTTAATGAAGTTCAATGGAAAGTTCATTTCTATCATTGCTACTGTTGTTATGGTGACCTCCTCAGGCAAATATGCCCTCTGTTCACTAGCATCTCTTCAGGGGGCTCTGACTAACTTGTAATCTCACGTTGGTGATTACTGAAATGTTGTGTGAACACCATTGAAACTTCTTTTGGAGTGTTCAAGCTTTAATAAGAGGGGTCAGACCCCCCATAATTTGCAAGCTTGTGTCAGTTAGTTATCATATTATTATAGGTTAAGCTGAGATGACATTTCTCTGAGTCTCATTTGTCCACATATAAGGCCGTTGCACCTTAGACTCTCAGGTCAGGTCTCTTGTCACATGATTTCCCATGATTTCCAGCCCCACGCCCTCAGATGTCTTTCTGATTGAATCATATGGTGTTCCATTTGCTTCTAAAGAGCTTAGCACACATCACAGAAATACACACAGCCACATGCGAGAGATGAGAGACGGAAAGAGAGAGAGAGGGGGAGAGAGAGAGCTAGAAAGGAGTACGAAAACCCACTAAAGATATACAAAAGAAGAGGTCAAGACAAGAAAATTAGTTTGACTGAAGAAAAACAGACATGTTTGACTCACATCTTTTGCAGTGTTTCACACATGACATGTTAAAAGTAAAAAGAAGTTCTCTGAAACAGAAAACCAACAGTTGTTATCCCTAACCGTGCCAAACAGATTATTTTTGCACCCGTTGCTGCCACTTGTGAACTCTTTTTAAAAACGCAGCTCAAGAGCTTGCTTTTTTTTTTCTTCGTTCCACTGGCCTGCATTCTGTGTGAATGGCCCCTAAGACAGTCTCTGTTTGTCCTAAAGGTCTATATAAGGCAGAAGTTTAAACCTGGAGAACCGCATGTGGTTTTCTTCTACTGTCATGTCAGTTCCACAACACCTCCACAGACCTGCAGAACCATGTCTCTGCTCGTGCCCTCACCTGTTGTTTTTACTAACCCTCTCGTCCCCTGTAACCCCTCGTAGAATGTGGAGGGAGGGGTGAAATATGTTTTTAGCCGTTACTTTTATATTTAGAATTCTTCTGAAAAAAGACACCGGTGATGTAGTCGTGATCAGAGGAGGGGTGAACGAGCTCCTCATAAATCTGACACTTGGTATTGTGAGCTGTTTGAACGCGATACGAGCTCGAGCCACTGCGCTTACCGCCACGTATAAACATAGTATCTGTTGGGAGGCAGGCAGTGTCTGAGAGGCTAGATGAAGATGTCACAAGGAGGGAGGGAGGGAATATACCAAAAGTTCATTAAGGTAAACACATACATTAAGCACCACCTTGCATTGCAGACACTTGTGTGATCTGGTATTCAACAACCTCCGGCACGCTATCTCACTTGGCGGCACAAAAGGGGCAGAAAGTAAAAGACATTTGTGACTAATTGTGACTATGCAACATTGCTAGTTCACTCCTGTCCACCCAAAAAAATGAAAATTCTGTCATCATTTATTCACCCTCATGATATTGTGAGCTCATATGATTTTCTTTCTTATGCAGAACACAGCTGTTTCAGCTGTTATTGTCTTTCATTCTGTCCTTTTTTAAGTTTGAAACTTATTGACTTTAAAAAGGTCATGAATTGAGAAATTAAATTTGATCTTTTGACATGTAAGAGGTAGGGATGTAACGATACCCTCATGTCACGATTCAAAACATATGACGATGAACTCACGATACGATATTATTGCAATACTCCAAGACATATGATAAAAGGTTAACAAAAAATGTACTGTTGATTAAAATGCAAAATTTTACATTGTGGGTATAAATGAATAGGCTTGGACTTGGTGCTGATAACCCAATGCACAGGACAATGGTGACACCAGAATAAAAATATTCATGATTCTGAAGCTGAAAATACAGAATTATTTTAGATGAATATGCTTGCACTCTGTCACTCACTATATATATTTAAAATAATGTAGGCCACTTTTTACTGGTAACATAAGACATTTGGCATTATCAGGACCCACAAATATTCCCCCAGTGCATTATTATACATTATATCCAACATTATACTATATAGTAGTTTAATACTGACACTAAAACAATGAAAACTTGAATTTTTTTCTCACACAGTAATTTTTATTTTGGGTGAACTACTAAATATTGTCACAAAGAACCCTTCCTTTATAATCGCTGAAGTTGGCAATCTACTGTACAGTCATCGACAACAATGCTTATTGCTGCAACCTTTCATGCGACGTGAGTAGATCTAAATCTAATGCAATAATCAACACTTTTCAAGATTAGTTAATCTAGACAGCTGTGATAGTAAAAACGTAGCCTGGTAAAAGTTTTTGAGAGAGTACCACATGTAATGCTTATTTCATATGCAAAGATGTTAGCCAATCATAGCAGTGGGCGTTTACATTGAAGTCTCACAGCAGACACGCCACTTCAAACAGAGAGTTCAAATCAGAGGACTAAAATCAGGGTAGAAAATGGCCTTATATTTCTAAATGATGACCATTTTTGGTGTAAAATTCATACTAACATTATAACTGCACGTCAGGAAAACATGCAAGTTCTATAAAATAAGGGTTCCAAAAGGGGGGTTTCGTAGTGATGCAATAGAAAAACCATCTTGGGTTTCCCAAATAACTTTCTGTGAACAGTACTTTAAGAAAAAAAGAGTAATTTTTTAGTGTGAGTAGTATTTTAATAATCTAAAGAACCTTTTTCCACTATAAAGAACCTTTGTAATGGTAGATTTTAAAAGTTCTTAATGGAACCATCAATGCAAATTAAAACCTTTATTTTTAAGAGTGCAGAAGAAAGAAAGTCGCTCAGGTTTGGAATGACACGGGATGAGTAAATAATAATATATATTTTTTTTTATTTTTGGGTGAACTATCCCTTTAAGAATCCATCATTCTTTCAATTCTCTCTAACTTTGTTCTAACAAGCAGCTTCATTCAGTTCCATTAAATTCAAATTGATTTGATTCCGTGCAGTTCACTTGAGCTGAGATTGATTAGCTGAGATAATTTGTGCACGTAAATTATATGCAGTGATTTTAAATTCATTTTCTTGTGCCTATTTCTTGCATCTGTCTCAGATCAAACCGATGGCCACTTTTCCCACACTCTCACCTGTGCTGGGATCGCTGTGCCTCTTATTGCCCTCGGCCTCCATGTAGGTGCTGAGAGCTCTGGAGAAGTGTTCGTCCACCACGCTGCTAATGTCCCCTTGGTAGTAGGTGAAGAGAATGCATCGTGAGCTCAGATATTCTGCCTCCCCGACCTCCTTGTCCTTCGTAGCCTCCTCTACCTGTCCGGACGAAGAGTATGGTGATGGGGACGGACCCCCCGAGCTGGAGCTTCCGGCAGAAACCGGGACCCCCACGCTGTCCATCAGATCCCTGCAGCGAGACGAGGGGCTTCTCAGACCAAGGGGTGCCTAAGAAAATTAAGTAGCTGTGAACCATTGTGACACATTTTGTTGTGTGTATGTCTGACTGTGTCAATGTTTATGTTTGTGTGTCTGAACCGTGTAATTATCGATTTATATGTAAGAGTGTATGCAATTGCAATCACATATAAAAGATATAGGAAAGACCAGGGCTAGTTGTCACACAGGGAAGTTACATTTTTAATAACTATACAGATATGTGTCAAAAATCCAGCTACACCATGCTTGTTGTCTCTGCAGTCTCTATTAAATTAGAATTAAACTCTCTTAAATTAGGATTATTTTTCTGAATTTTATCCTCAAAATTAATATAGGCTATATACGCAGACAACATGCCCAGAGCAAAAGGTCAATGTGTTCAGTTAGCTGAATCTTTTTGAGCTGTATTTCTGTGCATTAACGGAAATGTTCAACTGCTTTTATTAGCCAAGACTTGAAGGTTTGCGCCTATACTGAGAATGGTCACTGGAGTGTGACAACTTGCCCCGGTCTAGTCGACCTCACACACAGCAAACACATTCATCATATATAAACAATAAAAAGTGAGGATAAAATACGCAAAAACTTCCATGTTTAATTTAATAGTAATTTAGCGATGCATTTCACATATGCATTGCTGGGAAACGTGCTTACCGGTAAAGTGCTGATGAATGCTGAAGCTTTGTGCGCGTACGGTGCGTAATGACCATAAGCCGGGTACATAACATCCAGACAACTCATGATAACCCGCTCGCTCCCCTTGGCTCGCAGGCAACGGAACAGTCGCGCTCTGTTTTACGTGCAAAAGCAGAGAAACGGGTAAGGAAAGTCAGGTAGGACAGTGCAACATCTCGGTGTCGGTAAGCAGAGCGCGCGGAGACTGATCAGTGGTCCAAGGTGACGCACACCTCTGACAGCTGCGCTCGCGGGACTGTGGTTTGGTTTATACCACAGAATGTGCCCAAGACAGAGCTTCACATGACGACCCCTCCCACACCAAGACCCTCGACTACCCTCTAAAATGTAACTGCGTGATCCACACAATGCAGAGCACGTCCGTGAGTTTGGGCTACTGCACAGGCAACATTCATGCCATGATTGTTGGTCAAAGCAATTACGTGATGGATTTTGAATATGTGCAAAATAAATACAAAGCATTTTTCTATAGGCCTAACAAAAATTTAACAAGTAGCCTATAGGCCTACAGGTTTAAAATGACAGCAGAGACATAAGTGTTAAAAAAACATTTTGTTAGTTTGTCTCAAACCGTGATATATTAGGCTATTCCCATATTTTTCTTCTAAAAGTTAAAATTATTTAGAAATGAATATGTATGTGTGTGTTAATTAGTACAAAGTACCCAAAAGTTGTAAAATTATACTTGTATTAATACAATAAAAATGATGATAAATCATAAAATAAATTAATACATGTAATAAGATTTACTTTAATTTACATAATTTGGAAAAAAAATATATTTGTATGCTCTTAGAGCAGTGCTAAGCAAAATGCTATAAGAAGAACAAAAGAAAAAGAGAAGTTTTCAAATCATTTTTTAAAACTTCATTTGATACCATCTGCTTAACTATAAAACATCATTTTAGTAAACTTAACTTGCTGTGCTGAAGAACATTGGAGGTATTTGGCTGATTCTCAGGGTGGCACATTGGTGTGAGGTATAGACTGGACACCCAATCCATACCAGCACTTCAGCAAAGAGATTCCTCTCAAATCTAGCTCACATTATCACCTTCACTTAAACAAACTCGAGGTCAGTCAAGCACGCACCCATAAATGTTGTCTCTGTTCCACTAGTTTAGATTAATATTCCAAATCAAAGCTGTTAATGCTTTATTCAAGAAGGAACCTCCTAGATCCTGTTCTGTAAACTGTTTTAGATATTCTCTCAGATATTAATATGTGCACATTGGCTCTTGAGTGCCAGGAGTTTTCTGACAGACATTCTAGAACGTTAAGAGAATCGTGTGGAATATTTGCAGAATTTCATCCAGCAGTGTTAAACAGAGAGGAATGTCTCTGAAGTGTTTGCTCAGGGTCGACAGAGGCGATGTGTGCCAGAACTATGTCAGCTTCAATTGACCAATAAACTCTGTCTAATATGATCGGTTTCAGACCAACTGTTTCTACCTGTCGTTTTTTCCCTTCATTTTTAATAAACTCAGAAACAAAAACAAATATATTAATAACCTAATAAAATGTAAATATTATATAAAAATATAATAAAAATATAACAATAACAATAATAATAATAATTACTATTATTATATTATTAGGTAACACTTTAGTTATGAGTCCAATTCTCATTATTAACTAGTTGCTTATTAGCATGCATATTACTAGGATATTAACTGTTTATTCATATTTTTATAAAGCACATATTAATGCCTTATTCTGCATGACCATATTCTGCATCCCTTATTCCTACTCAACACCTAAACTTAACAACTACCTTACTAACTATTAATAAGCAGTAATTGCGGGTTTATTAAAGCAAAAGTCATAGTCAGTAAACTTAATAGTGAGAATTGGACCCTAATCTAAAGTGTGTTCTATTATTATTATTATTAGTAGTAGTAGTATTATATTAAAAGTAAACGTACATTATAAAACAAGATATTATTAATTGTTTAAGCAGGTCCCATCCATACTGTCACAAATTGTCTGATCAGTACTAAAACTAAAGAAATCACTTGCAGAACTTCATGCAAATGCATTGTAATGATTTGTACATACGAAACCGTTAAAATATACTCGTACAATTATGGAGTACATTTACGGGAATGAGAGACACGGACACTTGAGACAAAGTTGGATCAAGCTCCACACTGCTGTCATGAGTACATGCTTAACTATTCCCTGCTGGAGGTCAAGAGGTCTGAGACTATTAACCTCTCATTTTACATGCATTTAAAAGACTTGTTATCTGAATGCATTCTGGAGTCATGGACATGCTGTTGCCCATCTAATGTCTGTCTTGGCTGAAGCGCACTGTGAAACTTTACTCGCATTGGTGTGTTTTTTTTGGGATACAGAGGGAATGATGCAATGCCACAGGGAAAGGGGTTGAGAGCTTCAGCGTGACGGACAGCTGCTCCTGACGACACGCAGCACAGGGTTTAAAACAGACTCGGCACTATGACCACATGAAGGAGGAACCATTTATATTAATGGCCATGACCGATTGCTCTCTCTCTCTCTCTCTCTCTCTCTCTCTTTCTCAAAGTCTTCCCAGCAACACATATCACTCTCTCCTTCCTTTTTGGAACAGTAAGTCATTTGTCATTACTAAGAAAACAGGTTGTATGACTATATGTGTATGCATGTGATGTCTAGCCCAGTCTGTATCACAATCTCTGAGCCACAGCGAATGACCCCTGATGTTCAGCTCTGAGTGACCAAACTAGGGAACAGAGAAGAAGGACAGACGCCCCCCTCGTTCCCTTCTCTCTCTCTCTCTCTCTCTCTCTCTCTCTCTCTCTCTCTCTCTCTCTCTCTCTCTCTCTCTCTCTCTCTCTCTCTCTCCCTCCCTCCTTCCATTTCTCTTTATTCCTGTTTCATTCACTGTCCAGGACCTTCTTTCTAAGACTGTGCGTTTGTGTGTGTGTGTGTGTGTGTGTGTGTGTGTGTGTGTGTGTGTGTGTGTGTGTGTGTGTGTGTGTGTGTGTGTGTGTGTGTGTGTGTGTGTGTGTGTGTGTGTGTGTGTGTGTGTGTGTGTGTGTGTGTTTGTGAACAAGCAGAAAATAAACACTGATTGCATCATTGTTTGGTTTAGACCCTTGATGCTAAACCAATTCTCTCAGTCATAAAACTAAACTGACAATTCAGTCAGGTGATCACAGGGATTAAAATACCATGTAAAACATATTGCATGATTCTATAAATATGAGCAATAAAAATCACTGATAGTTTTTCATGTTCTGCAATACTTTCAGATTCTCTTACAGCTTGTTTTTAGTTGCCATGACATACTTTGTCCCTGTATTGTGACATTAATAAAGACAAATTTCTAAAACATCAAATATTTATATATGTTTTGATATTTATTTATGCAAATGTATGTATGGGAAAAAGGAACAAAGGGGACAAAACAGCAAAAACGAACTTATAGTAAACCTCAAACAGATAAAACAGAAAAAGGTTTTATGTTTTGTTAGTTTTAGTTAACTATAATTGTCAGCGTTACTGAAGAACAAGCAACAGGAACAATGTTCTCAGGTACTTATAGAAGAGATTCAAAGAAACAGCCTAGGTAAATATCACAGCATGGTGAAAGGCACTTGAATGACTTAACTTGTTAACAGTTCTTTGTCTTTGCAGGATGACCTGGGACTTGTGGATGCAGTCTGAAGATGAGGATGATGATGACAGGCAGATGATCAGTCAGGGAGTCTGGAAAGACAACTACATGTGGATGAGTATGGGTATACTGTTTATGCAAGTCAAGTCAAGTCACCTTTATTTATATAGTGCTTTTTACAATACTGATTGTTTCAAAGCAGCTTTACTGAGATAACAGAAAAATAATGTTGTGATAATATTGTTAAATATAAAATGAAATGTCCCAAACTAAGCAAGCCAAAAGCCAATGGCGACAAAGGCGAAGAAAGATGAAAAAGACAACAGTGGCAAGGAACCAAAACTCCATCAGGTGACACAATGGAGTTCTCTCCAAAAAAACCTTGGGAGAAACCAGGCTCAGTCAGGGGGCCAGTTTTCCTCTGGCCAACGAACGAACAGTGTATGATTATGATTCAGGCAGCATTACAGGTCAGAAGTCAGATTGGATCGGAACATTTTATTATGCAGTTCATCTGGTTCAACCGGCTCCAGATGTTTTGGTGGCTATATGGCAATCTCAGCGTTCTCAGGAACGCATTATCGATGAGGCCTTCACAGGGGAGAGTCTAGTTGACACAATCTCTGCTGACACTTCAGGAATGCGTTGTGGCCGTGTCTAGGCGCAAGTCCATCATCTGATCTGGATACGGCCCGGGTCCGGCTGATTACAGTTAACCTCGGAATAAACAGAAAGACTAAAATTAGCCTAGATGCCATTCTTTTTATGATGTAGCGAGTACATCAGGTGTTCTAGGAAGTGTTCCCGCTTCCGGCTGACCTAATTTATGCAGCCTAATAATCATTTAACTGATTTGAATAATGGGAATGTATAGTGTTCTATGTGTATGCCAAGTTGAAGAGATGTGTTTTTAATCTAGATTTAAACTGACAGAGTGTGTCTGCCTCCTGGACAATGTTAGGAAGACTGTTCCAAAGTTTAGGTGCTAAATAGGAGTCCCAGGTGATTAGTGACAGGTGCGGGGAATCAGTACTCGGGTGAGTTTGAATGAGGAGGGTGGAGTTGCAGGGTCTGATGGAATGGCTGAATCCTTGACTGACCAGAGACAGACATTTTGACCAGGTTGGTAGACCCTCTGGCTCCCAGACCCTCTCACTCTCATGGAACCTGTGGTTGACAGCCGGAACCTCCGATGGCTCTCCTGTGGGGCAGCTGAAAGCCGAGTATGCACTGAAAGGATTGGCGCAGAGAGTTTTGGGTGTACTCAGCTCAGGGAAGATACCGGCTCCAGATGTTTTGGTGGCTATGGCAATCTCAGCGTTCTCAGGAAGCATCCTATCTCCTGGATCTTCCTCTCCGTCTGCCCATTCGATCGTAGATGGGAGCCGGATGTTAAACTCACTGACTCACCTAGGAGAATGATCTCCATTCTCTGGAGATGAACTGAGGTCCTCGGTCCGAGACAATGTCCTCAGGTAAGCTGTAATTGCGAAACACGTGAGTGGACAGAGCCTCAGAATTCACTATAGCCAATAGTAATCCTACAAGGGCATGAGCAGGTGCATGAATACAAGAAAGTGCATCAGCTTTCTGGTTCTTCATGCCAGGATAAGTGACATCACGTTAGACTTAAACCGGGTGAAGACTAATGCCCTATGGGCCTGAGAAGTTTAGCCTCTCTGAGGTATTCCAGATTCCGGTGATCTGTTATGACCTCAAATGGATGGTTCACCCCCTCCAGCCAGTGACGCCATTCTTCCAATCAAGCTTGATAGTGAGATGTTCCCATGTTAACAATGTCACGATTCTGCTCCGCCGGAGATAACTTTTTAGAGAAAAGGCACATGGATGGAGTTTTGGTGGGTCACCCTGCCGCTGCAACAGCACCGCTCCCACACCCGTTGTGGAAACATCAACATTATTATTCAAAACCTTACAATAACTTACAAAAACCTCAAACGCTTTCAAGGACCTCAGTATTTACTAGGGGGTTATAATTTTTTTCACTTTAGAACACTGATCCAAATAATTAGCAATTCTTCTGAAGGATTTGGTAATACTTGAGTCATTAGGGGGTTACCATTTATTATACATTATGTGTTATTCACATTAATTATGAACCTGAATAGTAGCTCTTAGTAGTCCTCTGGGGGGGGGGGATGCCTTAGTAATCAGAAAACCTTCCCCCTCTCCCCTGTTGTCATCGACCCTAAAACCAGTTCTCTTCAAAGGCCGTTATCACCTCGGCTCCACTGAACGATCTTACCAAGAGACTGTGTCTGCAACCCTCAAAGAGAGGAGACCAGACAGCACTACCCATTTGGTCAAAGACTATAGGATAGGTTTCCAATACATACTCCATTCATACACACAAACTTTCCCAAATTTTTATAGTATTTCTCCTGTGTTTTATGCATGCTCCTATGTTTTATTAGTTATGACTAGTTATGATTCTTTAGTTATGTTAGAGTAACTTCCAATGTTGATATCCAAAGATGATGTATGTATCACTGCTTTAATGTCTTCTAATCCCCTCTTTCTTGGTATCAAAATAATCCTCTTTTGATTTTATAATCAATGGTGTACAATATGTTATGATAAATTGCATCATGATATATATTTTTTTTTTACCATACTTTTGTGTAAAGACTGCACAAATTCTCCATGCCAGCATTAACATGCAAATGGAGATAAGATGGAACAAAGACTTTCTCCCGGTCATCTTTGATTGGTCACCTCACCAAATAGGTGTGAACTGAGAGGACCTTTAAGAGTGTCTGATTAGTTCAGATCATGGCTCAATCTCTTTGAGACACCATCCTCCTGTCTTCTTCCGGCAACTTCATTTTCAAGTTAAGTTCTTTGGATTCGACGTGGACCAAGTTAATTTCTTTGGACTCAACGTGGACCACCCCAAGAACCCAAACGAACGCTTCAACGCACTCCTGACAAAATCATCAAGAATCTCCTGCATTTGGACTTGTTCAGCAACCAAAGTCAATGCAAGTACCCATTCGCAGCCTTTAGATGCGTTCCAAGTTATTGTGCCCCTTTAAGGTGATCCTGATTCTTTGATGTTTCTCATAGGTTATGGTTAACTGATTGTAATCTTGCCATTCTCTTTTCTTCTCTCTCTCTCTTTCTTCACTTTTCTTTACTTTCTTGATTATGTATACAATCTTTGCTTAGTTTAGTTGTGTGTGTAGCCTACCATAGTTTTGTTTATTAAACCATTATATTCACACTTTATTGTCTCTGTGTTTGCCACTCACAAAAATATCAAAGTCACTTAGACATCTTGATCTAGCTACCTATACTATTACCCTGCTAGTACTATACTTTAGCTGGAAAAGGTTATTCTTTCTTGGCCAGGAAAATAACATGTTTCCTAGAATTGATAATTGATTATGCTTTCTGTTCATTAGATGAACTGATTAAATAATTGTACTATTAATTCTGCTACAGTCAATTCTAAAACATTCAAATATTTATAATTAATTATAATTCGTTCAAATTAATTATATATATATAAACATATATTTTAAACTGTAACTCGTTACAGGGGGGAGGGAGAAAAAATGGTAGTTTCTGTTTAGCTAATTTACTACCAAATTCGACAAAGCACTATTACTAATTTGTTAATCTGAGTTTTGTATTGTTAGTTAATAGTAGTTACTGGAGTGTTAACAATGCGTTACTCACTTATTCCTAGTTATTCATTAATGACGGAACGGTATTCTAAAGTGTTACCCTATAAAGCTGACTACACAATGAATCTCTTATTTATGTAATATCTGCAATTTGTTATAATGAGAGGATTTGCAAGCGTGCAGAAATAGACTCAACAATAGACAAAACCTCAAACGTTTTGAGTGGTGAGTGAATTCTAACTTGAACACCTCTGATTGGCCATTGTGTTCAAGAGGTCAACAGATATGCTTGTGATGGCTACATTGCTCAATACTGCAAAAACACATTGTAAATAGAAACCTCTGATGCTCTCCAGAGAGCAAACACAGATATGCACTGGATAGAAGAGGTGGAAAGTCCAGGGGTCAGAAAGTAAAAGTCCTGCCATATGTTTATTCCACCCATGAACTCAGTCAGCTGATTTCACTAATTAGTTCTGTCTCCTGTCTGAATTAGCAAATGCAGGTGATTGGAACAAAATACTGAGGTGGACTTTTACTTTCTGAACCTGGACTTTACATACATGCTGGATAGTTTGCCAAATCTGTTTTGCCAATGCTTTTACGACAGCAAAAACATATCCTAGACCAGCAGTGAATGTATGGGCAGCTTTTCCCTCTAAAAGCAATCAGAAGAAGCAGCATCCAGTGGTTTCAACAAGAAAATTCCACACTAGTCTCAAGTTCGTGGCCAGGGGAAGACTAAACCTTGCCCAGCTTTACATATGCTCTGCCTATGCCTGAATTTAATTTAATTCCTAAAAATAAATACAAAACCCTCCCCATACCACTTGGACACTCAACCATTTATATAAAGAGCCAGATCTTGTGAGGGCCCTGAAACAACAGCCTGCATTTAGGGCCTGATATGGCTCATCACCAAGGGGGTCAGGGCTGGAGGTTATAGTGTTGTTTGTCTTTTTCAGCTATAGCTCCATGTGTGGCATACAGTTGCTGCATAAGAACACACACACACACACACACACACACACACACACACACACACACACACACACACACACACACACACACACACACACACACACACACACACACACACACACACACACTTAGTGTGTGCTGTCTGTTACCACAACAAAAGCCACAAGCAGTCTGATTCTGCACTATAATCAGAGCTCTAATGTTTGTTTAACTTTAGCTCCGAATTTTTTAACTGTGTTGCATCAGATAAGAGGAGGGACTGAAGATGCTTGATTGTCATGTAGGATTATTTCAAGCTTAAATCTGGTTTCAGACAGAACAAGATCATCGCATGTCCAGTTATGTTGGTGCATCTTATCATAATTTAAACTATTGCAATTCTGAATATGGGGTTTAGTATGACTCTTTATGTAAGAAGGTCATTCCTTGCTTTTGAAAGTCCAGCATTATTTGTAAACCCATATGATCATTATGCCTAATTTACTTATTTTCTTAAAGCAAGGGAATAGATAAACTCTCACTTTTAACACAGCTCACAATAAACCATGTATTGACCTTTAACCCATAGGATCATATTTTATTTTTTTATTTTTTTTAAGAAAATTATCATCTTTAACACAGCTAAACATTTTATTGCCTTTTCATTTTAGATTTTAAACCTTTAAGTTTTTTATATTATTTATTCATATTTTATTATAGAATTTATATTATATTATATTATATATTATATTATTATCAACTCAAAGCTAAAATAAAGCTAAAAAAAAACTTTTCACTTATTCTAACTGTTAACGTAAATGCTTACAGTAATTGTGCCCAAACAAATGGACTGTCCTCCCCTCTCAGTAGCCTTTATTTCCATCAAACACTTTCTCCTTGGGCCTGTTTATTAAAAGCTAACCCACTCAGTATGGATAGTACGTGAACAAGCAGCATGGCTGAAGTAACTGACGGGTGCTACATTCCCCCTTTGGCAGCCTGGAGTGTCCCAGCGATGTAGACAAGCAGCTGATGTCATCCTCTCTCTCTCTCTCTCTCTGTGTGTGTGCGTGTGTGTGTGTGTGTAAAGGGCTAGCAGGAGATTGTCACCCTGCTGTTGAACATTCCTGTCCCGCAAGCACAGGAGAGCACTACTGCCCCCAGGGAAAGAAAGAAAGAGAGAGAGAGAGAGAGAGAGAGAGAGAGAGAGAGAGAGAGATATGAACTGATTGAAGAGAAGATGCAGTTACGATACCAACAGCGATAATTTACTTCGCTACAGTCAGATGTTGTTGGTGCCTCAGAATGCCAGGAATGCAGATGAGTTCTTTTTGCATGCTATGAGATGATCACTGGACCTCAATGTTAAAGGTCAAGGGTTTAAATTCAGCATAATGCATGTTGTCTAATTAAGGAATTCCATATTACTGGATCTATATGAATGCTGTGCTGTTTTGAATTATGGAAATTAATTATTTCATGTGCATTTCACATTTCAGATTAAGAGTGATTTATTCAGTGATGACATCATAGAGTTCACAGCTATTTTTATTAGCCAATAAACTAGTAGATCTGCCCTCGGTTACCAATCAGAGAGGGTCTAGGAGAAAGAAAAAAACAAACACTTTCAACCAGACTTCCAGATCTATGTAGAATTATGTAAGAATTCTTGAATCTATTTTTCTGTCAAATAAAGCCTGTCTCTGATAACAAGGTCATTGCCCTGCCAACCCCACAACTCAAACCAAATACTTTATCCAATAATTTTCCATCTCTTATTTCTCACATGCAGGGCCCTATAACATGGGACACATAACGTCACCCCTGTGCAATGTCAGTGTGGGACACTCTCAGATCAGTGCCATCCATTTTAAATATAAAATGCACTTGTCATCGACCTGTCATGTGCATCAATGATAGGCATAGCTGACATCACAGGCATGTAACAAATGTTAGACATTTTAAGTCATGGACAAATGACAGAATTTGTAAGCTTGTCTTTGAAATTAAGTAAATGTGGAAAAACGGGGGTTTTCTTTATTACGAGAGTTAAAGACAAACCATGTGAATATCTCAACTATTCACAAATGTCAGTAACATTATGCAATTCATGACATTGAATAAAAGTTTTTATATCCATTGTGGTAGGAATTGCAAATGTGACACATGCATGTGTGTTGTGAAACTAGCAACTTCCTTTTTTCTCTCTTTTCGTGGTCATTCAGTTACAGTTGAGAAAAAAGCATTATTTTCTATAGCAACCTATAGATGTGAATTTATATAAAATGTGAGCGATTTTCCTTGTTTGCACAATATGTGACCTATTGTCCCACAACAAAACAGAATCCAACAGACATTTCCTCTTCATACTGTTTTAAAAATAATTGTTAGTTTTTTTCGATTGCTAAACGACAGTGAGCACAACTGGAGCTACATGTGCAAAACTCTAACTACAGTCTGCACAGCAGCAGTTCATGTGGAAAAAACTAGTTCATTTTTCATTGCTTGAACACAGTTTTCAAAACTCTACACACTTATCCCATGACTTTAACCACAACCTGCACAACACTGTGGATTTACAGCACTTTGTTCAAATGCTAACACACTGCTGCAAGACTAAAGGCACTCATCTATTTAAAGGAAAATGAGTGTACTGTACTATAAGAAAACAAATCATGGCACAATTCATGAGAAAGTTCCTAAATTAACTTTCTGCAAAAAGTGACCACGCCTTTTAAAGAAACATCATGACAAATGTTAAATACTACATTTCAATTAATTAAAACTACATTTCAATTCATTAAAACAGATGTAATAAAAGCATAAAGGTCTGATTCTATAGCATAGCTCAAATAAGACAGATGTTTGAACATTGAATATTAACCTTGCAAATTTCATAAAATTTTCATAAAACAAGAAACAAAGATAGAAGAGGAAATTGCACATTACTGTATAGAAAATTGAGACGGGAAACATTAATGGGTTAGTTCACCCCAAAATGTAAATTCTGTCAGTAATTACTCACCCTTATGTTGTTCCAACCCCGTAAGACTTTCGTTCATCGTTGGAACACAACTTAAGATATTTTTTATTAAATCTGAGAGCTGGATCACTCCTCCATAGGCTTCTGTAGCCACTGTAGTCACTTGGACTATTTTAACAATGTCTTTAATAACGTTTCTGGGCCAGCAAATTTCAATCCCATAGAAGCCAATGGAGGACTGATCCAGCTCTCAGATTTAATAAAAAATATCTTAAGTTGTGTTCGAACGATGAACGAAAGTCTTACGGGGTTGGAACAACATTAAGGTGAGTAATTACTGACAGAATTTACATTTTGGGGTGTATCCCTTTTACATTTGTGTTCATGAGATGTGTAAACATGCATAGTCGAACTCGAAGTCAGAACATGACAGACTTTAAACCTGCACTCTAAAAAGTAGCAAAAGGCACAAAAAAGCCTAAATCTCCTTCAAACGTCTACTTTTTGGGCAAGAGCTTGTTGCGAAGCCCATGAACACGTGATGAACAGCTGCTCCCACCAATGTTCATAAGTTTTTGCAGAGCTTCAAAGGTGTATTTCATTGTCATGGGGTAGTCGATATTGACAACATAAATAAGACCCATCAGGAGTCCAAATGCCTTGGGGACATCGGAGATGTCAGTGACAACAAGATGTTCCTCCAAAATGAGAGCGGCATCAATTGTGTCTTTGGGAAACACATCACATTGCTGCTCCTCAGTTACAATTAGAATGCCCATGTCAGTTCCTTTCACAACATCTGAAAAAAGAAAAGAAAAAAGATTTTAACCCATTCCACACGACATGGTTATCCACTAATCTAGTTTATAACAGAATTTGTGTCATAGGTTATGATCTTTTTTTTTTTTATTTGTAGTTTTTCTTTATAATGAAGTTGTCTGTATTAAGTATATTGCGTTTAAAACACAAAGAAGTTATAGAAATTCTACTTGATTTTTTTTTTTAACTGCGCTGGTATCGGAACGTATCGGTCGATAGTCTGAATTGTTGGTATCGGATCGGGTTCAGAAAAAACCCGGTATCGGGACATCCCTACCCTGGGTTTCCTATCACAGGGATCTTATTTTATCCCTATCACAGCTGGGTTTCACTGTGCAGGCCAGGGGACTTTTTAGTCTGTGAAGTCAACTTTGTAGTGGTTAAAAATAACTTTGGTTCTATCAACTCTGCCGTCAGGAAGATATTTTATATGAAAATGTCCATGTTAAGGGGGTCGCACACCGGACGAGAAGCGCAGCGCCACTTCTTAAAAATTCGAGCACATTATTTTCATACAGCGTACACACACCGGCAGCACCATTCAGCGACTGTCTGAAGCGCCCAGCTGTTCAAAATCCTGCTGCGTCATTTACATAGTTTTATATAAAATTTACATTATATTTGTCCCAAATCATCGTTAATGTAGCCTGCTGACTTCAACCTATGCTCCAAGATACATTTAGTTGTTACATTAATTAAACATAAATCAGCTACGTGGATGAACATTGCTGATGTTATCGGATGCTCTGAGGTAAAGTGTTCAGACTTCAGACTCAGCAACGATTGTATTTAATTGTACAGTACAATCATAACATAGTACAGACATAATCTTAATTTCATAATGTCCTTAAACAATATTGCTGGCCATAAACTGAGAATGTGCATGTCCGATGTGCGATACCTTGAGTTGTCAAGACGCGCCGCTACGCTTCTCATTCGGTGTGTGACCTCCTTTACCACCCAAAATGCTCTAATTTTTTGAGACGCGCGAGGACGCCCATCCCAAAAAAATGCTGAGGAAGATATTCATGTTTTGCAATGTATGCCAAATTTAATTCCATGACTATGAATTTAAGACCATTTGCTCTGACTTAAAGGATTAGTTCACCTAAAAAATAAAAAAATTATATATTTTAACCACAATTGTTCATCTTTTCCCACAATTTCTGGTCTGCGACGCGCCGGGCATGACGTCATCACGTTGGAAAGGTCACAGCAGGTGACATCATTAAACATCCAGGATACGCACACGAAAGGAAAACTTTAAACTGACACAAAGACATATGTCATTCAACATACAATACAAATTTGAACGATCCTCCTTCTCCACGCTAGTAAACAATGGGGCGGTACTTACACGACCATTCCAACGTGATGACGAGTATACAAAAAAGCATGTTTCTTTGAACTTGATTTGAATCGGATCTGCTGATTATCCCTGCTGTGTAAAACGTGAATCGCGATTCGTTTAACATCAACCGACTTGAATCATCACATATTTTAATCTATTTTCAACCGGTTGCGAATGAATCGTGACATCCCTACAGTAGTATTAAAATACATTTCTGTATTAGAGACAATTTTCAAAGAGCACAATTAACCAATACTTTTACAAGTATTGGCTGTCTTTATAAACACACCTCACAAGACTTCAAAAAACTGGAGGAGTTCTCACGAAGGAAGTGGGGCAATCCAAGATGGACAGCAGTTCGCTTGTTCTGGTTCGAGTCCTGAAATGTCAGTATGCACATAACACACAAGAAATATATTCATATGTTGTATTATGTGGGTTCAAACAAAACATTTCACAAAACTCTTATTGGTTTACAAGAAATACTTACATCAGCATCAAGCCATTGGAGGATTTTATGAAGCTGTACACTGTCATGGTCCATGTTTTTGTAAAGCTCCAAAAACCTGGGGAGAAGTTCATCTAAGCCCCCATAGAATGAACTCATAAGGTCTGCAGACAAGAGACGGCTAAATTCAGCAACAATCTAAAAGCATAACATAAAAAAAGACCATGTGACTCAAATTAATATTCTATTATTCATTACTAATTATTATATGATTATAGTAGTTTAATTAACTGTCTTCTAAACCAATATTACAGGATTTGGGTGAGACAGACCAAAAAGATGATGCAAAAGGAGTAACATACTCTGTTTCTCATTCAAAACCAACCAGATCACGTCCAGTGATTAATGATAGATATAATGGTAACACTTTACAATAAGGTTCATTAGTTAATGCATTAACTAACATTAACTAACCATAAGCAATACATTTGTTACTGTATTTGTTCATTTTTGTTAACGTTAGTTAATAGAAATAGAGCTATTCATTGTTTGTTCATGTTAGTTCACAGAGCATGAACTAATGTTAACAAGATTTTAATAAAGTATTAGTAAATGTTGAAATTAACATGAACAAAGATTAATAAATGCTGTATAAGTGTAGTTCATTATTAGTTCATGTTAACTAATGTAGTTAACTAATGTTAACTAACGAACCTTATTGTAAAGTGTTACCGATATAATCTATCTATAATCTATTAATAATATTAATAATATATATAAGTGCTGTTAAGATGAACGCATGCATCCAATTTCTTTCAGTTTAACGCATTAAAAATATTTTATGCAATTAATGCAGCATGAACAATTGTATTCTTAATATCTAAAGCGTTTAGTGTTAAAAATTAAAATGACTGAGTGTACCTTTAATGAAGTAAAAATATTTTGGGTGTAAGAAGAAGCCGTCTTTGGATGGTGTAAGAATACAGTGGGTAATAGTGGTTAAGTTCCTCAGGTTGTAGCAGAAGGAGATCAGCAGACAGTTGTCTAAACAGTTCAAAAGATCCGAGATGTTCCAAGTACACAGCTGAAAAAGGTTCAACAACGAACAATGCCTTGTTAGCCACTATGAGCAGTTTGACAAAAAGTAGAATTTTTAAATAAAGAGAAATTTGATTGACAGCAGTGCTTATATTAAACACCAAACATTTAACTAAATGAAAAAGATGGATGTTATGGTTTAGGCCTAACGTTAACTTAACGTTACTCATGCTGTAGTAAAAAAAAATAATTTTCTATTTACAGTTTTTTACGATTGCTATGACAGATTTTTCAATACTTTTAACAATTTTCCAAAACTCTAAACACAGTTATCACTACATCCGCCTGTGTAAGCTATACTATTAACGCATTTATTGTTGCTTTAACACAAAATGCATACAATTAACACAAATTTAAAATGCTTGAACTTCTTTTACACACAAGCTCAAACAAGACCAAAACAATGGATTTTTACTGCCAAAATTACCAATGCTTTAACACTGTATGTCAGAACAGATAACACCATGTTCTAAACCTAACCCAGGCTAAAGTCAAGGTAAACAGCTGTTTATATTGTGAATTGAAATACAAATATATCCCCTGTATTTTATTCTATTGTTACTGAGAAACAGCTGATTGAATAATGCAAAAATATAAATCACACCTAATTTCAAATCTAGGAAACACACTCAGGTGTTGTGGTTCTTTCAATTGCATGACCATATAGTATAAAAGAGGACATTTCGGGCTGATTTTTTGTGTAAAGGGAACAATATAGAGCAACGAAAGAAAGAAAGAAAGAAAGAAAGAAAGAAAGAAAGAAAGAAAGAAAGAAAGAAAGAAAGAAAGAAAGAATAATGTCTGCACTAGGTAGAGGAAGACGTGTACCAGGACAAGGGAGAGGAGTGGGACAAGGACAAGGGAGAGGAGTTAGAATGCGTGGTGGCGCTCAAAGAAGGGCCAGAGCTAGGGTAACTAATGAAATAAGACCTGCACGAAAGACTTGTGCCAGAGGTAGAAAGGGGACAGGTGAGAGACCACTTGCCAACGTGATCACATGGACAATGTGGCATTCCACCATTCCTGTGCAGTTCATTGACGCCTGTCCTAGGATGATGTCCCTTTTCCTTGCTCCTTTCTCCCCTTTCCTCAACCCCATTGAGGAGTTTTTCTCATCCTGGAGATGGAAGGTTTTTGACCATCATCCACAAAACCAAATGTCCCTCCTGGATGCAATGGATGCTGCATGCCAAGACATCACAGCTGAACACTGCCAGGGGTGGATAAGGCATGCCAAACGATTCTTCCCACGATGCCTTGCCAGAGAAGATATCAGGTGTGATGTGGATGAGAACATGTGGCCAAATGTAGAAGACCGGGCAGATTAGAAGATGACTCTTTTTGTAATTGTTTTTATTCTTCTTGTGCTTTTTCTGTTTGTATATTTTGTATTTTCACATAATAAATGGCAGCTATATTGCATATTTTGTTATATTTCAGTAATGTCCTTTTGCAAATAAAGTATTTACTGTATTGCAGCAATTC
This sequence comes from Gila orcuttii, assembly GCA_026230005.1. Lineage (NCBI taxonomy): Eukaryota > Metazoa > Chordata > Actinopteri > Cypriniformes > Leuciscidae > Gila > Gila orcuttii. The sequence continues at coordinate 35,655,357 of JAPDVR010000013.1, read as the reverse complement.
TGTCTCTGTCTTCGTTTTTTTCATAAACCGTACAATCTATAAAGCTACTCTGAGATGGTCATTCATTTTTTGTATTGAATTTCTCCAGCAAAATAAACAAAATGCATGCATTTACTAAACCCAACAAAACAAAAATGTAGAGAGGCTTCAAAAGAAACTACAGTTCAAGACACAATCTATGATCAATACAATATACTGTCTGTTGTATAAGGGCAGACCTGACACATAAAATAATGGCAGTTTCTGTCATTTCAGCTGATGATAGTGTTTTTTTGTCATTGTGTTATGATTGACTAAATGTTCCTGTTGGAAGAGAACATGTGTTAGTGTTTTGAATAATTATTTGATTTTGAAACATGTTTGCAGTGTTTTGTTAGACATAGTGTATTATGTTAGTGTATTATTGTATTTTGAAAATTAGTTTTGGAGTTTAGTTTACAATGTGTGATTTTGAGCATGAAATTAACCGTTTTGCCAATTGTGTGTTTTAGGTGTGTTGGTGCGTTAAGAGTTTAGGAAACTTGTTAAATGTATAGAAAAAACTGTCATAGCGATTGGAAAAAAATGTAATTGAATTTAGAAAAATAGAAAGGTAAGGCAGCTATTGTTAAATTTCTGGCTTTGTGTGTGGACAATGGCAGGTGTGTTATTTAAATGCAGTGCATTACTTGGTAGATCACACAAGTGCTGCTTGCTACCATTCTCGTGTTCAAACTTGACACCATCAAAGGTAGTAGGCCCATAGGCCTATATCTCCCATGTTACTAGTAAAAGAACAATGCAGCTTATTTTTCGGTTAACAGTGTAATGAAGTACATTGCTCTTGAAAAGAAACCATAAAGCAGCAGCATGCAGGCCTAATGAAGTAGCCTACACTGTAAAAATAAAAGGTGCCTGGAGAAACCTTTTGGGGTTCTACACTTTGCCACACCGGCGGAACCGTCTGTAGATCCTCAAGGCACCCTTTAAAAAGGGGCGGTTCTCTGAGGAACCACACAGGTTTCCTGAGGAACTCTTATATCAGGCACTGTGTGGAACCGCTTTGGGTGCCTTAATGGTTACCATTGACTTCTATTATAATAAACAAACTAAACCAAATACAAAATAAGAATTGTTTATTACATATTTTAGATCCATTTTATTACATACACTTCCATGCACTTGGGGGAAAAAACTAGTAATAGATTAATATCAATGAATAGAATACACAAAAAAATAGTATAATACATAAGAAACGTGAAAAATCAACCATGTATAGGCTATACGAGAAAATACATCAACAAAATGCATGGAAACACATATGTTCCATGTAATAAATCAATGTAAAAAAATAAAAACATCTCAGATGGTTAGTTATTCAGCTATTTTGAATCGTAAAATATTAAAGTCTGAGATGCCATGAGACTGTAATGTACACTATGGCTTTTGAAAAGCTTAAATGTGTGACTTGAAACAACAGTGCTCATAAATGGTTGTTAAGTATTCTAGAAACAAGATAGAGGAAGTAGAAGTAGAGGCTTCGACCCGGAAACAGTATTCCTTATGTCACAACAAGCAGAAAACATTCTCCATTATTACAGAGTTAAGGTGCAGTAAAATTATCTGTTGTTCTGTGAATTTTCACAGGTGAATTCCAGTAATTTCCATAAGAATCCACACAATCCGCAATTTCGTGTGTGGTCAAAAATTTCACTATAGGACCAAGATCGCTGGATTTGACCAACAGAAAGCTGCTTGAAAGTGACTTCTGTGAGCTGTGCTTCATTACGTCGCTACACTGCTGACAATGGTCAATAGACCTTTTTGCCTGTGTAATTTCATGAAATTTACAAATGTGACCGCAACTTTATTCGCTGAAACATAAAATGCAATCAATAATAAAATCTTCACAAGGGACATGTGAGGTACTTAACGAGTTATAAAAGTCAAAAGATGCAGCAGCTTCGTTTTCCGTTTGTTTTTCCTCTTTTCTGGTGGATTGTCCAGGCACTTCAACGATTTTCAGGTCTACAGGAGGATTTTTATTCTTGTTCAAACTTGTATTTCAGCTTGCCGAGGTTCCTCCAGATGCTGGCTTTAACATAAGATATCTTTCAGGAACCACTGAAATGTTAAAAGATCTTACAATAACCCTTTTATAGAATTCGAGTTCCTCTAAGCATTTCCCACAAAGCACTTCGAGGTCTCATGGTAATGAAAAGGTAACTCCAGAACCTCTGAACTGAATACAAAGTGCTTAAAGGATCCCATAAGTTCCAGCAAGAACCGCAAAGATTGTCAGTGCTCCACCAGTAACCGGGAAAGAGCTTTGAGGCACTTAAATTACATTTTTAAGTTCATTGAGTATCCGACAGGATATTTGAGGCACCTTTAGTTTGAGAATTGGCTTTGTATTGGACAATGTTGGCTACTGACTCAAATGAATGTGCTGCATAATAATGAGGACATCTACTGGCCTACAGGTGTCGGTGCAGATATTATTATTGTGGCTTTCATAGTGATCGCGACTTTCATAGTTCATCATAAAACACAGCACACAAATACAATGTAAACTTATTATATCAACATAAACGATAGCAGATTGTATTGTTTTTAGTTTTTTTGTTAATTACCTTCAACCGCCAAAGTTCTGTAATTCCAGGATGAATGTTTTAAACTGAGACAAACGAACTAGCCTAATATTCATTCCATTTTTTCAGGATAGCCTAAGTCGTTGCGTAGGGTGGACTGAGTAGGCTACAGTTGAGACACTTTTTGCGTTTTTAGTTTTCACACAAAAATAGATAGCCTACTGAAAAGAAGTGAATTTTGACATTTCATTAGCTTGTAGACTAAGATATTATCAATCAATAATACCCATACGTAGTTTATATTTTCCACAATTAGCTCATAAAAATAAGGTGCTTTTTGTCTCAACTGTACTCATATATGGTACAGTTGAGACAGTACCATGGTACAGTTGAGACACCCATTTTTAATGATGTAGCCTAAAGGTAGCCTACTAACCGTTCATTGCAAATATAATAAAGAAAATAACAATTGGGAAACATGTTTGTTTATTCATCCATTTAAATTAATTCATTTTATGAAAATGCACTGGTTAAAATAAAACAGGAACAATATATTTAATATAGTAATTACTAATACACAATTTAAATATCACAAATATCAAATTTTATTTTCATTTGCGTCCTATGCTGGCTAATTACGACGTTTAACCTGTTATCATAACACTGAACAACTAAACAGTGTGTTTCGTAATAGAATTATCGCGGGGTAGTTGATGCACGTGTCTACCCAGCTGGCCACCTCGCACATTTCTCGAGATTTTGCAATGACCTTGCATGACACAATACCATGATATATGCCCGTTTTAGTCCACAGAATAACGTTGGTGATGATACCAGTTACGTTTAACACTCACATAAGGATAATAAGCTATTCATTGTGGAGTGTGCATGGTGAAGTGAAAGTCTAAAAAAAACTTTTGCCGATACCTTCGGATCGGAGATGCGTCCATTGTTCAAATTTCTCACGATGAGGACACTAATATGCATGTGCACAGCAAAAATCACAACTTGTGCTTGCTGCACACGCAAGTTATTTAAGGTGTCTCAACTGTACACCTGTCTCAACTGTATACCTAGGCTACGACTTATCCTTACATGGACTAAGATGAAACGAAAATAATACAGATTTGCCTGGATAGACAGCTGAAATGTGTGCTTGTGGGCCTGTGAATTGTATAAATAGTTTTATAGTCAATAACTTAATTGTTAAATTATTTGAAACAATTATGTATAGCCTATTTTAGGCTACAATTTGGATTTACATTTTTTCTACATTGTCTAAATTTCTAGATTAAAATATTCTCCCTTGATTTCACAGACACGTCTTAAACTAGACTAAAATGCACGTTTGAGTTGTTTTAACTGAACTTGTATGACACAATATGTTAGTGCCATTGTTTTGTCTCAAGATGCACATCAGTAATGTTTTTATAAGACACGTTTATAAAAGCTACTTAAATGTCCTAATTGAACTAATGCCTAATCCTGGCTTAGTCTAAACCATGTCTGTGAAACCGGCCATCTTCTATCTTTATGTTCTAATAGCCTATTGAAATAGGCCTATTTATATTTATAAATACATTTTTAACAAATCGCATCATACTCTATAACAGGAATAAGAAATTTAAATCATAGCACCGTTGTGAGTAACGGGCACTACAACATAAAGCACATATTTATTGAAGTATGTAAATATCCAAAGAAGATTTCCCCATCAAGGACATACACAACCTCCTCCTCCCCGCCGTGCAGCGGCGCTGTCCTGCCTTGGATGAATGTACGGCGGCCGCTCGGCCATGTTAAAGTGTGGAGGAACTGCAGCCCGCCATTGTGTGTCTGATCTGCAGCTGTAGCGAGAGAGAGAGAGAGAGAGAGTAAGCGATAGAGCGATAGAGACGGGCGCAAAGACTCTAAAAACACACGCATTTCCCGTTGACTTTAACCCGCAAACAAACGCGCAGTATAACACACAGGCTCCGGGGAGAGAGAAATGTCAGCCAGCAGCCTTCTGGAGCAGGTAAACAGAGGCACTTTGTGAACATTGAGCAGAAGTGGCGTCGAGGCGGGTTTTTTTCTCTCTCGCAGCGCGAATTCAGGCCTAAGCTTCATATAAACCTTCATTTATTCTCCCTCTTTCCTCTCAAAACTCACTCCTTCATGAATCACCTGGACCCAATCCAGAGACCGAAAGGCCAAGCAAACAAAGGTAGGTGAAGTGCTGGCATTCCGTTTTTGCGTTGTAAAAAGAGTCTCGTGTTGGTGCTGCTGTTAGCAGGCCGTGTGTTCATACCAATTCCGCTATTAAATCAAGCGGCTAAACCTGCTTAAAACAACCCCACGTGGGATTAGAAAAGAAGTAGGTCTTATAGTAGAGGACCTGGTTGGTTTTAGTCTCACGGAATTGACAAGAGCTTGTGTTTAGAGCCCACGCTAGTTAGCCGCCTAGCACAGGCGAATATGAGTGAGGCCGAGTGCAGCTGAACGCGTGACACACACTCAAGCACCTGAACACCCACATACACTCTGCTTGAACACAGTTTTTAGGTGTTTACTTCAAATGTGGTGGTGTAAGTGCCCCATATACCCTTAGATCAGCATCTCTGTCAGTGGCCAAGTGGCGGGGGTTTAAATATGTTGCCGGGAGGAACCTGTTAAGGGGATTTTCAGCACCACATGAAGTGTATCAACCTTTCACAATCCAGTTACGTTTTGAATTAGAGCATATAACCACGTGGATATGATGTGAGAGCTTTTAATCTTTATTTTAGTCCATTTTCAATGTAAAAAGTACTGAGGATGTTTTGCATACAGTATTAGAAAAAAGTAGACTCTGCCAACAGACACAGTGACAAAAGATGGAGAAATTCTTAAACATAGCCAGTATGATCTTAATAAAGTACATACTATATACTGATTAAGTTAAATGATCTAGACAAAGTTAAGTGCTATACATATTCAGCAAGATGTAAATGACAATTAAGACTACTACACTGTTAGCAGGAATGCACCGATATGAAGATTTTGCCGGATACCGATAACAAATATATTGACTGATAGATCTAAATCCACAATTTTTTTTTAAAATAATTTGAGAACCTGATTACAAAAACAAGTCTCGCCATTAAAAGCCATGTCCCAAGCACACAATGTTCATTTAACTATATTTTGAAGTGATTCCAATCATATTTCAAGCAATTAAAAAAACATCATGGCCAACGGTGCGTATCTAAAGAGTCTCAGCTGAAGGAAATAATACCTTATTTATCTGCTTTAATACATCGGCAACATTTTCTTATCGGGACAATAACATTAAAAAGGAACATACATCTCCAATACCGATATGGTGGCTGATATATCGTGCATCCCTAACTGTTATACAGACATTCTAAACTAGTATAAAGATCGATCGCTGGCTGGTTTCTGATGTTGAAATATAAATTTGGCTGAGATAAATAACCACCTGCATTTGATATTTCTGACAGCATAGTAAAATGTTGGAAGTTTTCTGATATTTGCATTTGAGGATCTGTCTTTGCTTTGTCTCTAACTATAAAGAGATATTGTCAGATTTGTCCTTTTTGTTAAATTAGGTAATACTTTTTTATTCTAGCTATTTCTTTTGTGTTTGACAGTTAGTTTGATGAATCCACATGTTGAGTAGAGCAGCAGATGCATTGATCTGATGGTGCATTCAACTTTTATATTTTAATGCCACCTCAAAGTCGTAATTGAGTGGGCATAATCTGGGAGTTGGGGAGGGGGCATCAGTGACAACTTAGACAATGGATGTAGCTGATGGTAAATCTGTTAATGTATGTTTTATTTTTGTGCATTTACAATAAAACTAGCTAAATTGCCTGTACAAAAAACAAAATTATTGTACAATTACATTATATAATAATTGAATTTATAGCACATTTAAAAATTGAATTAAAAAAATGCAAAACCACACCTGATGTGCATTATATTTATGATTTTGTACAAGTAATGTTAGAAAGGCTTGCTTTTTTTGTGGAAAAGGTACTTTGTCATTTCGCTCTGACCAAAGTGATTTGAACGCACCTGATTTTTTTAATTGGCTTCCCAACTTGTAAATACAAACTTCCCAGGAGGACTTGAACGTACTATGAATATTGTTCCTTGGGAAGCACTCAAGTTCCAAGATAAAATTTCCTTCCTCTCCTTGCTGTCTTACGCTTGTGTCCTTTTCATTAGGCTGCTGTAAAAAAGAAAAATTGTGGATGCTCCAACTTTCTGTATCTTTTGCTTTCCAGTGCAAAACGGAGCTGTTACCCAAAAGGATACTTTGAACGATGATGAGTTTGAGCCTTACCTGAACGCTCAGCCCAGACAGGTAGGTCTTGTTTCAGAGCTAAACAAAAGAACCCATAGAGACAAAGAGCAGGGCTATTGTTTTTGCTGCCTATTCTCTTGAGGGTTCGTTGTGGCCTGTAATTGCATCCTGGTCTCTGTGCTTTGTTTTTTTTATTGGGGTGTCACCATGGCATTCTACACTACGGCCAAAGACTGTATGAGTGTTGGTTAATGAGGTGTGTGGACTTAGTCAAGTCATACATTATATTATTTACATAGGCAGATATTTAGTTGCAGCCTAAATCTTAGTGCACATTGACGAGTCATAGGAAATTGTGCAAAATGCAGTACAGCTGTTTACCATGAAGTGATTAAGGAATGAAATAATTATCAAGTATTATGTTAGTTCCTGTCCAGAGGTTCCAGACATTCTATAATAGAATTTCTTTCAATTGAAAAATTCCCCAATTTATTAATCCTCGCACTAATGTATGCTGAAATAGTGGGTTTTCTGGCAATGGATGTCTTCACAGAAAAATGGGACACAAATGAATAAAGGGTCTAGTATTCTCTGTCAAAGGAATGCTGGGATCTTTTGTAGGGAATCTGTGCCACTGTTGCTCTAACAAAGCTGATTGCTGGTGTTGAAAATATGAGCAGGCTGTGTGCCTGGAGGGGGTCTCGGTCCTTGACCAGTCCTAAATGATATTCTCAAAACTTTTTCAGGGAGATGTTTTATTACAGATGTTAGTACAGTCTTATGTTATGGTTAGCAGAGCTCAACGATAAAGATGGCCTGATGACCCAGTGCCTGATGAGGCACTTTTTTTTTTCTTTTTTTTTATTCACATGCATTTTTATAGCAATTCATGCCATGTCAAAGCTGAATTTTCAGCATCATTACTCCAGTCTTCAGTGTCACGTTTCATGTGGTGCTTCAGAAATATCCTGATTTGGTGCTCAAAAGCATTCCTTATCAATGTTGAAAAGTTGTTCTGTTAAATTTTGTGGAAAAGAACAGCATTTATTTGAAATTGTGTATCTATAAATGTATTTACTGTCACTTTTGATCAGGTGAATGCATCTAATAATTGTTTTTTTTTGTTTTTTTATCTAACTGACTCCTGTGAAAGTGTATATGTGAAACGATTGGAAGAAGTTTAGACATCTGTAATTAAGTGTAAATTAATTTATACATTTTAAATTGTTGGCCAGTGAAATTGACGAGGCAAGTAGGAATCAGTACTACTGGCCTGATTGTACAAGCAGAATAAATTTGTATTGGTATTTAACCCCTTGTTAGCCTCACTTTCTTTTATTTTTATTAAGCTTAACTTTTTCAAACCAGCAGTAATGTTAAGGGAAAGGGAAGAATATTTGGATGACAATGACTTAAATGGACAGTACATATAATTGAAATGGTAGAAAATAGTTCCTTTTGCTTCTTTCACCCTAATGTCACTTGTTAATGTTTTGAATCCTGCTTTGACACTGCTTTTATATCATACTTGTTTGTATTTTCAAACTGTGCATCTGATGTTGATCAATATGAAGCTTATGTTTTCCTTCTTTTGCAGAGCAATGCCTATACGGCCATGTCCGACTCCTACATGCCAAGTTACTACAGCCCCTCAATAGGCTTCACCTATTCTCTAAATGAAGCAGCATGGTCTACAGGTGGTGATCCCCCGATGCCTTACCTGGCCTCTTATGGACAGCTTAGCAATGGGGAGCACCATTTTCTCCCAGATGCCATGTTCGGCCAGTCTGGGGCACTGGGAAGCAACCCTTTCCTGGGACAGCATGGCTTCAACTTCTTCCCCAGTGGGATTGACTTTCCTGCCTGGGGGAACAGCAGCTCTCAGGGACAGTCCACACAGAGCTCAGGTTACAGCAGCAGCTACGCCTATGCTCCTAGCACACTGGGAGGCGCAATGATCGACGGACAGTCTCCCTTTGCAGCGAACGAGCCACTCAACAAGGCTGTGGGAATGAATAGCTTGGATCAGGGCATGGCAGGGCTTAAAATTGGGACTGGGGACATGGCACCCAAAGTTGTTGGTTCTGGACTTCCTGGAGGGCCACTGAGTCAGGTGTCTGCAGCTCCCACCATGCCACCCGCCTCCATGGCTCCTGCAAAAGCTGCATCTTGGGCGGACATTGCCAGCAAGCCTGCCAAACCACAGCCTAAGCTGAAAACCAAGGGGGGACTTGGTGGGACAAATCTGCCGCCACCTCCAATCAAACATAACATGGATATTGGGACTTGGGACAACAAGGGGACTATGCCTAAACCATCAGCCCCACAACAGACTTCCCTGCCCACTAATGGACAGCCGTCCAATCAATCGTCTCCTCAACCGGGTGCTACTGCTGGTGGGGTGCCGCAGCTGCCCCTCAGCAATGGACAGCTAGGGCCTCCTACTGGTCAACTCGGTCAGCACCCTCTTCCTCCAGGTGGCCAGCCGGGTGCTGTCCCACCTCCACTATCCCAGGGCCCTCCCGCTCCCCAACCCTCCCAGCCAACTCGCTGGGTGCCTCCGCGTAACCGTGCTAACGGCTTTGGGGACGCAGCGAGTGGACCTGGCCAATCCCCTCCAAATTCAGGAATGGGTGGTGTTGCTGTGCCAGCAGAGCCCCACCCAGTTCTAGAGAAACTGCGCATGGTGAACAACTACAATCCCAAGGACTTTGACTGGAACCCTAAGCACGGTCGTGTCTTCATCATCAAGAGCTACTCTGAGGACGACATCCATCGCTCCATTAAGTACAATATCTGGTGCAGCACAGAACACGGCAATAAACGCCTGGACGCTGCGTACCGTTCTCTGGCCAACAAAGGGCCTCTCTACCTGCTCTTCAGCGTGAACGGCAGCGGGCACTTCTGTGGCGTGGCTGAGATGCGATCGCCCGTGGACTACAACACTTGTGCAGGTGTGTGGTCGCAGGACAAGTGGAAGGGCCGTTTCGATGTGCGTTGGATCTTTGTGAAGGACGTTCCCAACAGTCAACTGAGGCACATTCGTCTGGAAAACAATGAGAATAAGCCGGTGACCAACTCCCGTGACACACAGGAGGTTCCCCTGGACAAGGCGCGTCAAGTGTTGAAGATCATCGCAAGTTACAAGCACACCACCTCCATTTTTGACGACTTCTCACACTACGAGAAACGTCAGGAAGAGGAGGAAAGTGTGAAAAAGGTAACTTGCCATGGCCTTGCTCCATCAGGAATATAAAGCTGATTCTTTTTTATCCAGTTCTTCACAAAGTCCTTTTGCTGATGTCGATTTCAAAATGTTAAATGTCAATTTTGTCCTTTTGATATTTTCCATCTAAAATCATACCTTTATGCCCTTAGAAATTGAGTTGTTTCTTTTATCCAATTCAGAAGAAGATTAAGATGGTTTCCTCTGTTACATAAGATAAACACTTTTAATGTCTTGAAAATGCAACCTCAAATGTGGCATGTTGCTACAGGTCATTGAATTGCAGATTTGTGGTTTGATGCACAAATAACTAAACAAAGAGCTAAATTATAAGTAGAGGTCGACTTCATCGGTTTTGCCGATATATTGGTACCAATAGTGTATTGGTGGAACTATCGTTATCGGCAAAAATCCACACCGATAGTTTTTTTCTGGTTTGCGTCCGTTGCTGGAGCGGCTGAGAAGAGTGCTGTCATTACACAGTAGAGACTGCTGGCATTATACGTAGCGAGAGCGGCCTCAAGAGGACACATAAAAACTATCACTGGCTGAGTTGTTTAACACGTGAGGCTGCGCGAGAGCACACACAGCACAGAGAGTGCTGACACTTCAGATGCGCATTTAAAACATAGACAGCGAAACCGTATGAATACAGAACACTAAAGTACATATTGCCATATCATTATAAAGTAATTCATTTGTTGACTAGATGCTGCATTAGCAGAGAAAGAACAGCAGTATGTTTGCCGTCGAGGCTGAGATTACTAAAGCCCAATTTATACTTCTGCGTCGAACTTACGCCGTAGCTACGGCGTAGGCTGTGCGTAGCGCGCGTACCCTTCGGCGTACCCTGACGTGCACCTCTCCAAAAATGTAACACCGCGTCAATTCTACGCGGACGCAAGCGCTGTGATTGGTCTGCTCAAACCGCTCCCTCGGGTTTCACATGCTCCCTCTGCGTGCATCAACGCGGACAACGACGCAGAAGTATAAATTAAAACCAATGCGTAGTCTACGGCGTAGAGGCTCCGGCGTAGGTCCGACGCAGAAGTATAAATCAGCCTTAACATTAGTAGTGCCTACCGCAAGCGATTTAAAGCAATTTGACAAAAACACGCAAACCTGACCCAAATGTTTAATGTCGCAATTGTTACTGTCTATTTCCATTAGTTTATATCCAGCTAGTCACTTTTATGCATTCAGTAGCCCGAGAAGTTGCATATTTAAAGCTAGTGTCGTGATTGCTTTCTCTACATTGGTATGTTTGTGCAGCCATCAGAAACGCGTTCGTTTTCAGTTCTTTCTTTTTTTATCGCTACAATACATATTATTTTGATTTAGATAATCAAGTGTTCTAAAATAGAAGCAAATAAAGTGAGAGACTATACATGTAATATAGGCCTACATTTATGTAATTTTAATGCCCTGGCCTTTGCAGATATTTAAATATGGCCATCTTTAAGCATGACTCTTTGGATTTATATTAAATGGTAACACTTTACAATAAGGTTCTATTTTTAGCATTAACTAAGGTTAATAAATGTAGAAGTATTATTCATTGTTAGTTTGTTAATTTCAACATTTAGTAATACATTTTAAATTGATTTAATTTTTATTTTATCTGTTATTACCTTAATGTACTATGAACTAACATGAATGATCAAGGTACTATTGTATTGCTCAAATGTTAATACATGCAGTAAAAACGTATATTGCATTTAGTTCAGCTAATACATACATAACAAATGGGACTTGCAAAGTGTTACCTATGAAATGTACTTAGCTATGTTTCTAGGTTATAGCTAAAGAAACATATTTGACCTGTAATATTTTAATGTTTAAATTATATTTATATAGAACCTCTACATTATATTCTGTAGAACTTCTCATTTAAATATATTCATATTTATATATTGATTTCATTTAGCACATTTCAGTTCAGCACTGTTTTACTTGGAGTGTTATGTTTATTTTTAATCCAGTTTCTATTTTAAAAAATATAGGTTGAATAATTGGTTATCAGCATGTACGGTCAAACCTAGTTATCGGTATAGGTAAAATCCACCATCGGTCGACCTCTAATTATAAGTATACATAAAACAATTGTTTCCCTCCCATCATTTGCAGTCAGTAAAAGGGAACAAGCTCACTGTTTGCGATTTGCAAAATATTAGAAAAAATATGTAAATATTGATTTGGGGTTGGGTGTTTATATGAATGTATCTCTAAAGGGAACTGACTGTCCAGAAAAGTCTTGATAGCATGTGCTTTTTCTCTTACCTCCCATAATGCCTGTTTGTAAGCGTTAACCAAGGAAATGCTATATTGCTACTGGTATATAAGCGCCACCTACTGTTTTAAAGTGAATTTGCCTTTACAGTCTGTCTGCTGTTTTTGGTTTAAGTTGTCTTATGTATCATTATTAACAGATCTAAAGTTGGACCTTTCTGGTTTTGAAATTAAAGGTCAGTTTGGCTTGTTATAGAGCAAATAAACAACAAACAAATTTGCTTAATGAAAATCGGCCTAGCCTATCTGCTTGTAAAAAGAAAGAAAAAGTATCGATGCATCACTGTCATTCCAAACTTGGATGAATTTCTTGAATGAACAGTTTTGTCCATGCAATCAAACGTTGAGGTTCAATCATTTTATGGACAAATGGTTTAAATATTCTGTTTTCCAGAAGATAGTCATACAGGTTTGAAATTAATTTTGGGGTGAATTGTCCCTTTTAACTCATGCTGTGGAGCTCATGCAGTTTAAATCTTTAGAATTAAATCTTCTTTTTTTCCTTTTTTAATCTCAAATTTTCTCTCAGCTGAGTTTCTTGTTAGTGGGACAAGCTTGAATCCCTATAACCCCTCTTGTTTGACCAGAATGTTAGTATGTCAGATGACAAACTTTCGGTTAAGCCCACCTTAAAAACTCCCAACCACAGGTAGCACAGCTCTTGCAGTTACTTCTGCATCTGCAAGAAAACATCAAGTTACTTCACAAACATTTTGCTGCCCATATTTCAGATCTGCATACTATATATATATATATATATATATATATATATATATATATATATATATATAATTTTATTTATTTATTTATTTTTGCCACAGTCAAAACCGTGCGAGACCCATGTTTAAAATGGCACAAAAAGACTAACGTAATATATGGGTGTGACCACTTTTATTCTGTTTTATTGAATATTTATTGATTTATGATTTTACTTTGCTGTGTCTGTTTAATACAGTATATTTTTGGCTTGGTGTTAGTTTGTGGTGACCACTGACCAGCATTTATAGAGTTACCTGACAGCTCGTAATTGTTAAAACAAATATAAGCCAAGCCCAGATATCCATTGTTCTCTTTCATATGGTGTTTACACTTATGCTTTTTCTGCCACGTGTGTGTGTGGTGCTGTTGCATCAGTAATTTTTAGAGAATTAATTTCTTTACCGGGGTTATATGGATGACATGAAATATGGCTCTAAGATCCTGAATTGAGTTCTGATTACAGTTCTTTTTTGTATTGGTGGGCTGACATCACCAGTTTAGCTCACTGAATGTTGGTAGCAGTGCAGTTATTCTGTTTGAATAAGATGCAATTGCTTTGTGAAGTATTGCTTACTGAAATAATACATTATAAAGATAACACATTCAAGTGAAATATTATGTGCAATGACATCTTTCTTTACTTTTGTCTCTTTTTTTCCTGAGAGATGCAAGCACTGTGGTTCCCCCTCACCTCCTTACAGTCGACTATAGACTTGTTTGACATTGGCTTAGAAAGTAGAATTTTCGTTGTCATTTTTAGTGTATGACTATCAGAATAAACCCAATGTATACTCTTTTTTTATTTTTTTTTATTATTATTATTTTTTATTTTGGCGTACGCTATGTATACAGTCAAACGAGTAGCCTTTCAAAGTATAATTCATTGAATAGCATGAGGCGGGTCTTTGTCCAGTGTCTGCACCATTTTTCTCCAGAAGTTATGACCCATAAAAATGTCTGTTCTTTTAAACTAAAGTTGTGACCATCATAACCCCCTCACACAAACTTGTCAATGCAGGCGCCTGTTGTTGTGGCAATCTCCGGTATTTTGTAGTTCTGTCTCTTAGTTTTGTTTTCTACTGTGAAACAAAGGCCTGTGCATGTGCAACCTGCACGTACAAAACTATTTTCCAGACCCTCACATGCGTGCAAAAAACAAAGTATGCTTTTGGCTTAAAAGAGCACAATTTCAGCATTTATCCTTCTGCACTCATCACTCTCCAGTAGAGCGGCACATTCAGTCGTTAAAAGATTGCAATCTCTATTCAAATACTCTAATGCTGCTATTTAAAATGTTTCATTTGAAAGAATTTTTTTTTTTTCTCGGTTTGAATAAATGATTCAATGACGCACTCATTGTTTCATTAATGGACGAATCAGTGTTTTTAAACTAATCTCTTGAATGAATGATTCAGTGGCAAATAAATTTGTCACTTGTTGCCACTTAGTTGCGTAACAATGCAATGATACTATTGTTATTTAAAGTGCCACGTTACTTTCAAAAAGGTGATTTGTTCTACAGGTCCTTCTCAAAAAATTAGCATATTGTGATGAAGTTCATTATTTTCCATAATGTAATGATAAAAATCAAACTTTCATATATTTTAGATTCATTGCACAACAACTGAAATATTTCAGGTCTTTTATTGTTTTAATACTGATGATTTTGCCATACAGCTCATGAAAACCCAAAATTCCTATCTCAAAAAATTAGCATATTTCATCCGACCAATAAAAGAAGTGTTTTTAATACAAAAAAAGTCAACCTTCAAATAATTATGTTCAGTTATGCACTCAATACTTGGTCGGGAATCCTTTTGCAGAAATGACTGCTTCAATGCGGCGTGGCATGGAGGCAATCAGCCTGTGGCACTGCTGAGGTGTTATGGAGGCCCAGGATGCTTCGATAGCGGCCTTAAGCTCATCTAGAGTGTTGGGTCTTGCGTCTCTCAACTTTCTCTTCACAATATCCCACAGATTCTCTATGGGGTTCAGGTCAGGAGAGTTGGCAGGCCAATTGAGCACAGTAATACCATGGTCAGTAAACCATTTACCAGTGGTTTTGGCACTGTGAGCAGGTGCCAGGTCGTGCTGAAAAATGAAATCAGATGGAAGCATGAAGTGCTCCCAAATCCCCTGATAGCTAGCTGCATTGACCCTGCCCTTGATAAAACACAGTGGACCAACACCAGCAGCTGACATGGCACCCCAGACCATCACTGACTGTGGGTACTTGACACTGGACTTCAGGCATTTTGGCATTTCCTTCTCCCCAGTCTTCCTCCAGACTCTGGCACCTTGATTTCCGAATGACATGCAAAATTTGCTTTCATCCGAAAAAAGTACTTTGGACCACTGAGCAACAGTCCAGTGCTGCTTCTCTGTAGCCCAGGTCAGGCGCTTCTGCCGCTGTTTCTGGTTCAAAAGTGGCTTGACCTGGGGAATGCGGCACCTGTAGCCCATTTCCTGCACACGCCTGTGCACGGTGGCTCTGGATGTTTCTACTCCAGACTCAGTCCACTGCTTCCGCAGGTCCCCCAAGGTCTGGAATCGGTCCTTCTCCACAATCTTCCTCAGGGTCCGGTCACCTCTTCTCGTTGTGCAGCGTTTTTTGCCACACTTTTTCCTTCCCACAGACTTCCCACTGAGGTGCCTTGATACAGCACTCTGGGAACAGCCTATTTGTTCAGAAATTTCTTTCTGTCTTACCCTCTTGCTTGAGGGTGTCAATGATGGCCTTCTGGACAGCAGTCAGGTCGGCAGTCTTACCCATGATTGCGGTTTTGAGTAATGAAACAGGCTGGGAGTTTTTAAAAGCCTCAGAAATCTTTTGCAGGTGTTTAGTTAATTAGTTGATTCAGATGATTAGGTTAATAGCTCGTTTAGAGAACCTTTTCATAATTTGCTAATTTTTTGAGAGGCATTTTGGGTTTTCATGAGCTGTATGCCAAAATCATCAGTATTAAAACAATAAAAGACCTGAAATATTTCAGTTGGTGTGCAATGGATCTAAATATATGAAAGTTTAATTTTTATCATTACATTATGGAAAATAATTAACTTTATCACAATATGCAAATTTTTTGAGAAGGACCTGTATTTTGATCGCTACCATTGACATCAGTGTTTATAAATGAACTAAACTTTTATCCCAGTTCTTCTGTGATCATTTTAATATTTGTAACAGAAGTAATGATTAACCATGTGTTTTAAAAGACTGAAGCAGTTTCATATTTATACAACTGCTTTCTCTGCAGGGTTCGTCCGGGTGCTTGAAATCCTTGAAAATGCTCGAATTTTGATGTTTTCAAGGTTTGAAAAGTGCTTAAATTTTGGATAAAATGCTTAAGTCCTTGAAATTGTAACTGTATTTCTCTCACAACAAATACCTATCTTACTGAATAGTTTGTTTATTAAATGGAAAAATAAAATGTAGCCCTTCAGATACAGAGCGATTTGCGCTACGCTGGCCAGAGCAAAAGTAGGCGGTGTTTTCATTTTGATTTCTGCGCTTGTTTGGATACCCCGTTTTTATTGGCCGCGTAGGTAATCGTCACCGAGCGCAGCGCCAAAAGTTGAACTATATTTAATTTTGACCGCGGCGTGTGCTCGAGCTTGCCAATGCTGACACTGCAACAAAACGTCCATTAGTGACTGAAAGTACTTGGTGTGATAATGTAATGTTAGTATTGGATGTCCGTTATGGCACGTTCATTCGTGGAATATGCAGTGAACATAGCCAAAGTTACAGCACAGTAACTGTAACGTTAACTACCCGCAAATTAAAACCTGCAAACGTTAGCCCAGTGCATAACAACAATTGTTGATTGCTGGACAGAAATCGTGTCAGATGGAGTGTCAGTGAGGATGGCCTTATGCATTATTTACACTGCTCTATTCCAGTAGATAAATGTATATGTCTTGGCAATGAAATACTTTTTTTCTTTCTTTTTTTCAATTAATATAGGCAATTTATCAGGCAGGTGCCTGTGCACTGTCCAACAGGTTGTTGTTGCACTATCTCAGGTTTTGTTCAAACCTTGTCTTGGCTATTTCAAGAATGTGTCCCAAAACCAAGGCCTGTAAAATATTTCTGTTCAAATCCTGTCTTCATATTTTCAGCCCTTGAAATTTCTTCAGTTTTACAGCCTGAAAATCATATTATCTGGGAAGCTATATTTGGACATTAATATAATGAAAAGTATTATTCATAGGCATTATCTACTTAGACAGTGATACATTTTGAAAAATAAAACTTGTGATTTGCTTAAATATCTGATCCTTCTGATATTACGAAACACAATTTTGACTTTATAGCATTATCTCTTTTAATGTGATAAAAACACTAAATAATTTTGACTATGTATTGGTATGTAATTTACGGTGGTGTAAGGTGCTGGAAAAAGCTTTCAAATGTGCCTTGAATGTGCTTGAAAAGTGCTTGAATTTGACCTTGGAAAAGGTGTACGAACCCTGTCTCTGAGTCAGTGGCAGAGCAAACGCAGATTTGAATGTTTCGGTGTGATTTGTAAAAGGTTTAATAGTTGTCATTAAGGAATGAGATTGCGTGGGTGTTTGAATCGAGAACGTGGTCTTTTAACGATGAATCATTCAACTCCATTTTGAAAGTAACATGCCGCTTCAAATAACTATGGCATCGATTACATCTTTACACCAGCAGGTGACGACAAGTGACTGTTGAAAAATGTCTGTCATTGAATCATTCATTCAAGAGATTTTTATTTATTAATTTAGTAAATTCTTGTCCTGTGATGTGAAACTGGACATTTCAATTGTTTGCTCCAAAATGATTGATATATATTAGGCCTGGTATACAGATATTGTTGTTCTCTGTAATTTGCATTTGAATGGTGTTATTTGGCATTCCAAAATGATTTGACTAAACTATTTCTTTCTTGGGCAGGTGGAGGTTCAGGGGAGTGACCCGTACTCCAGTAACTCCAGTCGGAGCCACTACAGAATGCAGGTGATGCATCTTGCAGATTCACCACTCATTCATACTGTCCTCTATCTGTCAGCATGCTTGTAAATTAGTTTATGTGAGCTTGTAAGTAATAGATTTAATATGTTAGTTTTGGCAGCAGGTTGTGCCATTAGACACGTTTGTCAACTTGAATGTGCTTAAACAAGTCTTTTTGGGCTTGTCAGTTGACGCATTAGTAAAATATGCTCTGAAAACATTGTTAAATGGATTTATGGCATTAATTTATATATATATATATATATATATATATACTAAATTTAGGGTCAGATTTTTTTTGTATTTTTTTTTCAGCAAAGATGCTTTAAATTGAGTCAGTTACAGTAAAGACACGTTACAAAAAAAATATTTTAGATAAATGCTGTTCTTTTGAACTTTCTATTCAAAGAATCCCAAAAAAAAAAAGAAATTATCGCCGTTTCCACAAAAAATATTAAGTAACACCGCTATTGTTATATACAACAATAATAAAATGTTTCTTGAGCACCCAATCAGCATATTAGAATGATTTCTGAAGGATCATGTGACACTGAAGACTGGAGTAATGATGTTGAAAATTCAGCTTTGCCATCACATGAATTACATTTTAAAATCATTTATTTAATCAAAAATACTGTAAAAAAAAAAAAAAAACTGCGCATTGATTAGCATAAAAAAAACATTAAAAAAATGTTACCGACCCCAAACTTTGCTAGTGTACTTTAAAAATAGATCAAAAAGTCTAAATTATAAATTTTACTTGCAGATGTCATTTTTCTAATAATGGTAGGGCTGGTTTAATTAATAATATTGATTTCTCAATTTTAATTGAGTCACATTTTGAAGAACTAATATTGATTCTAGGGATTTAAGAATCGATCTTTTAGTCTATCCTATTTTCAGTTGATGAATGAATAAATCTTTGTAGCGTACCTACCATCCAACAATCGTTACAAGGTAGTTTGTGATGTCAGAAACGCCAGTTTTTTTTTCTTTTTGTTTTTAAGATTGTCTTTGGTTCACTGAACCCTCTGATGGTCTCTGGGGTCCACTGGACCCCAAATGACTTTTGCTTGAATTAAAAAAAATGTTCTCTTTTTCCAAATGGTATGAAACTTCCTACGGCTCTCAACACTTCCTAGATCTACAAAAAAAAAATTTAAATGGAACGTTATGTGTTTTTATGTAGGCGTGACAAAATTAGTCACACTAGTGGTCTTCGGAGTCCATTGGACCCCAAAAAATGCTATTTAATTTTGTAACAGAACAATATATATTTTTTTTACAAATATAAATTTACTTTATTTATTAATGTTTTTACTCAACATTTGTGCAGTTTTTGGAGGATTTATTATATCTTTTAAATATCTATAAATAAATAAATACATATTTATTTATCGTTGGACTCAAAATAGACAAAATTCATCATCAAAATCAGAAACAACGCAGAACATAACGCAAATTTGCAAATTTTTTTTTTTTTTTTTTTTACTGCTTTATTTGCTAATTTGTTATTGTTGTTCAGTTGAAATAAATGATAAAATCTTAAGACTCCAACATTTATCTTTGTAACATGTTGTTCAGGTTTGATTATAATCATACTGTAACATTATTGAAAAATAATGTTTTTTTCAGTACAAAAAAAATGCTAAACTTTGACAAAAAAGTATTTTGTTTTTGTTATAATTGTGATTTTAAAATTTTTATATATGAATCCAACTGAATCCAACTTTAGAAACTTTAGAATCTTTCAGTAATTCAAATAGCATATAGGCCTTGTGGAGCTCTATAGCCATCTAGTGGTTAAAGTGATTTATTACAAATTTTAACCTGTATTTAAAAAAAAAAATGAGCAAAAATCTTACATTAAACTTTTTAAAATATCCATGGTATCCCCAGGAATGAAAGTTTGAAATCTGGGTTTTTAATAAATTTAATTTAACGTAAAATGCTGTTTTTTTGTAAAAATCCTATTTAAATAAATATTTTATTTATTTATTTATAGAAATTAAAAAGAAATCATAAATCCTCCAAAAACTGCATAAATGTTGAGTAAAAACATTAATAAACAGAAAAATATATATAAAAAAAAATATTGTTCTGTTACAAAAATTTTATTGTCTGGGGTCCAATAGACCCCGAAGACCACGAGTGTGATTTTTTTTTTTTATAAGACCATGAGAAAATACTAAGCCAATGGTGTTGACATGAATTTGCACATGTTTTTTCTTAAAGCATATTAAAAACACCACTGACATATTAACAACATTAAAAGCTTGATTTTTCACCACAGGGGGACTTTCACTTGATTACAAAATGCAAAAAATATTTACCATTTTGGCACTCTTTAATGTGGCGTGACAAACCACTCTAGTGCCTCAGTTCAAGCAAAAAGCGCACATGAACGGATCCTCTCTTCCACTTTACTACTAGTTACAGCATGAAATGAACATGAATAAACACCAGAAGGTATGTTGAAAGATACAGTAGATTTTACCGATATCCGTCTCGTGTAATCGCTCAATCAGTGTTTCAACCATGGAAAGGCGCCAATAAAGCTGCTTGTAAACAATGTCATGCCATCCAATGTCTATAAACTCGATAGTCAGCTAAAAAAATGAACTCTAGAGGAGCTGAGCATTTTGCCAAATATATGCACTATATTGCATATAGGGATGGGCATTTTTCAAAAAATATTGTATTGGAATATTTGCGCTCATAATCGAATATTCGTTTATTTAAATGACGTTTAACGAGAAAGCAGATATTTAAAAAAAACGCAATATACACCAAGCTTACTATATATTTTAAGGTTTTCTTTTAGTTGAAAACATTAAACAAAAACATATAAAGAACAAAAGCATTTAAGTTCAAGCAGCGCGAACGGGAAAAAACGCAAATAAAGCAGACTGCGCAGTTCCTTGTGTGTAATTTAAATACCCAATAATTTAAGTACCCTTCATATTAGTTACTTTTAACGTTTGATATTATAGTAATATTCCAACTGGGGTTCCTTTTATAGTTTGCAGCATTAGAGTTTGTTTTTTTGTTTTTCCTGCAGGAAATTTGCCATGTATTGTACCTGATAGGCTCCGATTAATCTGTATCGAATTTAATAGCAAGCTTGTGAAATCAAATTTGTATCGTGACATTTGTCAATGCCCAGCCCTATAAGAGTTTAAAATGTAATCTTTATAGAATTTGCTGTCAGTGACCCCTCAGCAGCCATTGTTCACAGTTGTGTGTTTATTCTCTCTTCCAGGATCGTCAAGGACGTGTGAAGTAATAGACACCGCTTTGGGCAAAAGACTGACAGGCCCTATTTTCTCTCCCCAATCTTACAACCAGATATTTTCAGAAATTATTTTGGGGAAGATTTAACCAAGGATTCAAAAAGAGGAAAAAAAAACTCAATGAAGACTCTGATTTCTGTTGACCTAAAAGACTTACTTCGAACTTGTAGTAAAAGAAAATGACACGATTATTCATAGGACTACAACTTAATTCTATAGGATTCTAATAGTGAACCCAGTACTTCCCACTTTTTTGGTCCCATTTTTGTTCTGCTGCCTCTTTTCTCCCAAAAAAATCTTTTCATTGTTTTTACAGTCCAAGCACATGGCTTTGCTTCTCTTACAATCTTGAAGTTTTTCTCTTTTTTTTAAACAAACGGAGTTCTAGTGTTCTATTATGTCATTTCTCTGTTAACTTCTCCTTGTTATCGGAGCTGAAACCATCCAGTCAGGACGTGCAATGATCGTCGCCTTCTCAGTGGATGTTCCATTGTTGGTTAATTGGCCACTAGTCCAGTACAAGTCTCATTACCTTCTGAGGAAAAAAAAAAAAAGAAAGTTTACCAAGATTATAAAATGGAAAAGTGTAATTAAAAAAAAAAAATATATAATGAATGTTCAGGAATGTCCTGTTTTTTTGTTCCTTTTTTTTTTTTTGTAATAGAGGGTGTTTGGCAGGGTACGGTAAATGGACTAGCCAATTTGTTGAGTTAAGGCTTTTGCTCATTGGATCAGTTTTATAGTGTACAAAAGGGGGCCGTGTTTGAGAGTTGTCAGCTTATTTTCCATTTACTCCTTTTCTTCTGCAAGTTAAAGAAAAATTTGTTGCTATGGGCTGCTCTCCTCCCGTCTTTTTTTTTTTTCCTTTTTTTTTTCTCGTCTTTTCAGTTTCTTAAGTCTGCATTGAGGTGGGCCTTGCACCCTCTCTTTCTCATAATCAGTTCATTAAAAATAAATGTGGTATACTCGGCAGAACTTGTGTGTTGCATTTTCCCCTTGTTTGACTAAATGCATCATCATGCACTAACCTATGTCCCAAACAGCCTGGTCCGCCCTCCACCCAGCACCCACACTCCTCTTCTACACTAGCTGCCTGCGCACTTCACCCCTTCTTCTACTTTGTTCATGTCAGTGCATTAAACAACTGCGGAACTGCTGGCATTTAGCAGTGTCAGAATAAAGATGCTGCACAAAACTTCAAGTGTGTTTGCTTTCTGAAGAATTTAATTGATAGTATGATCAGAATTTGGTGTAATGCTACCTTGTAATGGCACACTGTATTCATAGCCATCTGCTTAGTAGTCATTTGTCAAACACAAAGTGTTTCTTTTCAGGAAGCAATGGCGAACCTTGAGTGTTTGCCACCTTAATGAATCAATAGTTGGGTTAAGTATTGTGAACATACTTTTTAACTTTACATTTAAATGAATTCACAATAACCCCTTAACTTGGTGATTGAGCCAGGTCTCAATCAAAGAAGAAAATGCTTGATTTGCAATTAAAAAGCTTTGGAGATGAGATTTCTCACAAGAGCTGAAATGTTTGTTTTTGTTCGTTTTTTTCTGTGGGGTAACCAGCTTTTCCCATGATCTCGATGTAAAAAAAAATAGGGTACTTTTTAAAAAAAAACTGTTTTATTAATTTTCTTTATATAATAACGGGAGTGATTGTATGATTTGGGCTTTCGATGACGCTGTTTACACGTCCAAGCTGAGCATGGATGTTGTGCCTCGAGTGTGTAAAAGCTTATGTTTTAAATAATCGAAAAATTCTTTAAAAAAAAAAAAGAGTAGGCCTACTCTTTTTTTCAGAAAATTATTATTGAAGTTGCATGTCTGTAACGGGATGCGCTGGGTATCCTTTTATAACGCTAAAGCTGATTGGGAGTTGTAGCATCCGTTACATCTGTATCCTAAAATCACAGTAGGCTGACGGGTAAATCCTAAAATGGCGGCACCATAGAATTGAACATGCTTGTCCAACAGGGGGCGGTACAACTTAATTTTTCATGTGCATCCCTAAACTGGTCTGAACGACCCGTTTGATTGAAGAATAAGAAATCGCACTTATGACATTAATTGTTAATTTGATGTTTAAAATAATGTATTTTTTTTATTCCCTTAGTCTGTGATCCAGGCCTACTTCTTTCAGCAAAACATTTTCTTCTTTTTTGTCGTCTTCTGTGGAATATAAAAATTTGAGAAATATATCAGCTTTTTGTCAATGTCAGGGGTAAGCAAAACTGTTTGGTTACCAACGTTCTTCAAAACATATTATTGTGTGTGTGTTCAACAGAAGAAAGAAAACAGGTTTGACATTATATGAGGGTGAGAATGATGACAGAATTTTAATTTTTGGGTGAACTGTCCCTTTAAAAATCTCCAAAGTTTCCTAATGAATTCACATTCTCAGAACAGATACATTTAATATTACAGAATGCATGTAAGAAAGACAGCATGTTTATTTCTGTATTTGCATTTATTTCTGTCTAATCTGACTTTACAATCATAAGTCAGAATATCACATTGGCCTATACACACTCTCAATCAGCCTATATTTTGAAGGTTTTGTGGTTTGTATTGTATTTCAGTGTGCAACATCACCAAACCTTTCACTTTGTTTTATAAGGTTAAATTACCAGAGACATTTCACACTGAGTATGAGACAATTTAACTTTCCCAACGGTTTTGAGCTTGGGTAATTTGTCAAAGGCCGCAGTGTCAGTGTAGTCACAGCCATCAATCAATTAAACCTTTTAATTTGTGACAGCGCAGTAGAGCTCTGCCTCTTTAAGTGCAAAAAAACAAATGTTTACAAGAAGCCTTATGTGCGTCTGAATCAGTTTGGGTATAATGTGTATGTTTGAGTCTTAAGTGCATTAAAAATATTAGTCTGCCTATTTGGGTACTGTGTGTGTGTGAGTGTGAGTGTGAGTGTGTGTGAGTGATAGGTTTGGCTATACTTGTGAGGGCCAAATGTGATAGGTTTGGCTATACTTGTGAGGGCCAAATGCCCTCACCTATATAGTGAAATATTATGACAAGCGACTAGTGAGGACATTTTACTGGTCATCACTAGTTAAAAAGATTTATAAATCGGCCAAAATGTGTTTTTATTTATATGCTTTGCATGATTCTGTGATGGGTAGTCTTAAAGGGTTGGGTTAGAAAAATAAAAATATAATTAACCTAATATAAAATAAGAGGAAGTCTATGCAAAGTCCTTACTAATAAAGTGAAACTAACGTGAGTGTGACATTGCACGGATGATATTGGGGGTGTTTAATGTATGAGGGGGACTAAGATGCAGCACATGGCTCAACCTCCCGTCTGTCTATATCATGCAGCCTGAGGGGCCCTTCTCTGACCTCGGCCTCTCTCTCCCCAGGGACCCCAAAACCTCTTGGGATCCCCAGACAACATAAAGGTGGGGAGGGGGTGGCACGTGTCTCTGAGACCGTTGATGCGGTGTGTGCTTAAGACAGATGCAGTCTAGTCTGTCCCTGTGTCTAACGCTCTCTGAAAATAAAGTCTGCTTAGCTTCATAGCAAATCATATAGTGGTCATCCCTGCTGATGTTTACACTATGATCTACATTTTGTGTAATAAAAACTGTGGGGTGCCTTAGGTTTTGAAGAAAATCACAACCTCAAAAAATATTTCTTGGGAAAATTCTTAAACTTGTGGACGAAAAAAGCTAATGTATTTGTTTATATTGCATAGTTTTGGATCAATCGCTATAACAGAGCAGGCCACAGGAAAATCGGCAGAGATTTTCAGGGTTTTGGATCAAATCCGTGTAGCCGCTGATAACAGGCTGTAGGCTACCTGAATAACAAAGAGATGCAGGCCTGAACACAATCAGTCTCGGTTTTAAGAGCAATAGATGTTGTGAATTTCCGATTTGGGTTCTTCTTGTATCCCAGACAGTATTATCGCGTTTTATCCTGCTGCCGTAGCCGTCCGGATTGTGTGCGGGGTGAGGGGCGAGGAGGAGCGCGCGCTGCGTTTATCAGTGTGTTGACAGTCGAGCAGCCGCATGCGTTCAGCGCATTATCAAGAGCGCGCGCGTGTATTTTTGCCATTAGTAACGCCTGGCCATGTCTGCAAAAGATGCAATTTACATAATAAAATCATTTCTGTACTGCACTGACGGACCAATTTATTTCAAACGAATATGTATATATATGGAGGCCGAACGAAAATTTGAAAGGGGCCATTTAAATGTCCTTTCAATTGCATAACATATATTTAACACAAGTTCGAAATAAAACAGATAAATAACACTATTTTAATAAAAAAGTAAAAGATCTGAATTTAGGATAATTATTATGCAAAGCCTTGCTCATTTAAAGTTGTCTGTTTTTCTAGATTTAAATAGGCTAATAAATTATCTCATAAACATCGGTCATTTTCATATGTTTTTAAATGGCAAAGAAATTATCCAAATTAATTAATTCAAAAATATTCATGATTTGTAATTTGCTCTTAATTTTTTCGAAATTACGTTAAAATATCATAATCGGACGTAGGCCTATAGCCTATTTGTCATATCTGTGTTTTTCCTCTGTAGAGGTTTTTGAAAGAATAGGGCTAAATAAAACTAATAATAAAAATATATAGGCCTATATTATTTAATAAAAACATTTGTCGATATCTTACTTTGATTGTATCTTGTGCAGAGACCGAATATTAGACAGCCTGATGTATTTGACATTTTATCGAAACGTTTTCATTCAAATGCTTCTTTATCAGAATTTGGCTAAATTATTCTTTGATCCAAAATAAAATTATTTTAACATTTATTTATTTTACTTAGCCTATTCGATGTGGTCGTTAAAGGTTTGTGGAATTCAAGAGTGTACATAACCTCGACATGATTAAAGTGCAAGTTAACGTTCCTCTCAACCTACGTTCATAACTGCAATAATAAAATATTTATATGATTTTAAACAAGAAAAAAATTATATAGGCCACTGATTTGCAAAAGCGTCTTTGGTAACGTTAGTGATCGCGCGATTGTTTTGAATTTGAAGTCGTCAAGAGGACAAATGTGAAGTGTGGGGAAACAATAGTGCGTCTTAAAGGTTTGTAAGTTGTACTAACTAAAACAAAATACTCTTGTGTAAATGTATAAAAGCGTAAAATGCAACACCAGCAACGTCACGTGCGGTCTGAATGACTGTCAGAGTGATTAATATTTGCTTTTATTGTCTTCACAGTTGTGTGTTCTTTCGACAGAATTCTAGCCTGAGGGGCAGAGCCTCATCCCAGACCCTGTTTGCCTTTCTTTTGTGAGTAAAATTCATCATTAGTCATAAATAAATACGTAAACTTTAACCCCTCTAAACATCTGCGCCACGTGCCAAGAGCAGATAGGTGATTTATAACTGGCAGTTTGAAGGGGCATTATTTGAATGGCAGAAGCTTGGCGATGGGCCTCATATGTGTGGTGTTTGTGCTGTACTCCTGTTTAATATCTGCAGTAGCAGGTTGCAACAAACCCTAATAATACTTTGCTTAGGCTTTTCTTAACTTAAAGGGTTTGTTGCAACGGGCCCCTGATCTTACTTTAAATTCACTGCGTCACAGATTTGGACAATGCTGTCAGAAATGACAGAATCGTGAAATATTCTAGTATTTAAAAAGAATTGCACAATATATAGGTAAATTTAAAAAGCCCTTAATCCCATGCTCATTACACTCCATTTGCATACTGCACTCCAGTGCTTGTAATGATTGCTTGTGTTGTGAAATGTAGCCTAGGTCATAACGCAACCTTTGCAGTTTTTGCCTTCGAGCCTTTCTCATTGTCACTAAATATAATCTAATGGTTTGGGAAAGATACAGCCATGCCTTTCGTAAATCATTATATCCGTATTAGGCCCTGTGTTCATGTGTGGGGTTTTGTTTTTCAATGTGATGAATGTTCGTTGGTCTACTTAAGTGTTTGCGATGTATAAGGGGAGCTGCTTTCATGATATTGCTGTGATTCAGGTAGGGGATGGCAGTGGGATGATGCAGTGTATTATTTTATTGTGTACATATGATGTCTAATATGAAACCACAGTTGTAGTGACCGTACACATCATGACTCGGTCGCGTTGATCGGTCGCTCAGGTGAGTGCTGCTGTTGGCTTCTCTCTTGGCATTCACCGCGTGCCTTAATTGTATTGAAATTAAATCAAGGTCCACTGTGAACACAAAGAGCAAAAACCCAGGTTTCCGAACGTCGTCCACTTTGTCTTTTCATACAAACTCTCTCTGTTCCTCTTCATCCCTGCAGTCTGGTCTGTACTCACGGCTAACGGTTCGGTCGTGCACTTCAGCTTCCCTGCCGGTTCTCTCGTTGTCTGTATTTGGTCCCTATGCGGTCTGCACATCCTGTTCTTGTCCTTCAGGACAATACCACATTTCTGTACTCATCTAAAATCTATTTCTTCTCACCTGTCCTCCTCCTCCTGCATCTGATGTGGGCTTTGCTGGTGTTAGTGCAGTCGAAACCAGAAGTCCTAATCTCGCACAATCACACACACACACACACACACACACACTCACAGACACTTACAAACGCACCATCGCACATCTTTCCGAGGATTCTCCCTGTGTGTGCAGTTTTAAATCGCATAATTCCCGTCTTCGATCGGCCTAGATTTTGTGGTAAGAACAAAACATACATGACAATGCAACACAATGTTTCTCATGGTCATATTTTACACACATATGCACAAAAACATTCCAGTCAAATACATTCAGACCCCTTTTAGCTATGCTCTATACCGAATGCATGACCTGAGAAATTACAAGAGAGAGAGAGAGAGACAGTGTAAGAGATAGAGGGGAGATAAAGAGGATCTACCTTTTGTTGTACCCATTCTGCATGAAGCCCTGGCACCTGCTTTCTGTTTCATTCCAGCAGACCTTTTTCCACTCTCGGCCAAACAAAGAGGACCAGTTAATCTGTGCGTGAGGGATGTGCGAAGATGCAAAGCTATGCACTGCTCTTCCTCTCGTCCATTCAGCACGTCCACCGCCATGATGAGACGGCTGCCAGCATCGCAATGTAAAGCTAGCGCTTCCCTATGACAGTCTGTTCTCTCCCTCTCTCCCCCCACCTCTCTCTCTCTCTGTCTTTTTATTTCTCTCACTCTCTCTCAGCATACGCGCACCTATACGGCAAGCAAAAACAAGTACGGTTAAAATCACATCACATAAATGAGTTGAAGCTGACGATGACAGTTGAAATAAATGCATACATATACATACAGAAGATGTAAATGTATTTAGAAAAATAACAATATTCCAAAACACATCAGTTACAGCCACAAGCATCAAATCACATACAAGAATTACCCAGAAGCACCATCAATTGCTGCAAAACTACTGACATTAAGCAGCAAATTATCTTTAGATTGGTTCTTTCTCCTCGCATTCTCGCTCTAGCGGAGAAAACAGAAGCGTATATCCAGGTTTTTCCCGTTCTCATAGTTCCGTCAGTTCTCGCTATTCTCCATCCAAGGGTGAACGGGGGGTCCTGCCGAAGCTCTCTCCTTTTTCTGGGGGCTGGAGAGCAGGGTAGCAAGGGGAGATGCTCTGGGGGGGTGGGGTGGAGGGGGTTAGGGAAGAGGTAGGCAGGTAGGAAGGTTTTCACGCATGCAGGAAGGGAAAATCAGGTGCTGGGATGCCGCAGTTGTTTAAAAACCAAAAAAATAAAAGAGGAGTATTCTCCCCCGTGCCATCAGCCTGAGAAAATCCAGCAGTGCGCGCCACTAAAAAAAACACGAATTTTTTATAAAAAGAAAAGAAAAGTAGAAAATGTGCATATACATATATAAGCACATCATATATGTATACATATCCAGAGGAAGAGGGAAAGAGCAGGTATGCAAGGGATGAGCGGTTCACACACATGGACACACACACACTGCGCTGCGCACACGCTCTGGCTCCAATTTATGCTCTCCGTTTGACACCACCCCCACCTCCCTGGGCACATACATACGCGCACACACACACACACACACGTGCGTGTAACGTCCCAGCTGATCGTGGTAGAGAGATTAGATTGTGGGGACAGCTGGCAGGGATTACACACGCAGGGGGTTGACTGAGCAAGGGAGGGGAGACCCTCTCTGACCAAGATATATACACACACACATACATCAACACACAATAAATTGCACATAAATGCAGGACGAAAGTGTGCAGCATCATGTTTGCCTAGAAATATACTGATATCACATAAACGGCTGCTATATTTGGAAATAGGTGAGCACACACACACATAAACTGAATGCAAGGTGCACCTAGCATCTAGACGTTGAGGGTTAATGTATGGTAATACATACTGACTGCTAGGGGGTGGCGGGGTGACACAATTGACCTTTGACCCTGGACCACTCCATCTTTTCAGGGTGATCAGCTGATTGCAAAAGGGGGGCCGAGGGGAGGCAACCCAATATGCTCCTCTGACACGCACACACACACACACACACAGACGATACATCATGCATGATATAACACACGAGCCACTACTTCGCTAATGCGCAGTATCACTGCGAAACAGCAGGACGAGAGCTTCAAATGCAAAATAAATTTTTATTTTAAATCGTTTTTTCTTAGTTCGTCCAAATCACACATGGTGTTAAATCTGGAAGCATTTCAAAGCGTGAAACCCCAGCGTACGAGTTGTACAGAGGAGATCAATACTGTTTAGTCTTGGATTTTGAACAGCGTTTGAACTATATCTGACATTTAAATCAATTCTATGCTTCAGCATTTTCTGATCTAGAAAGCTGCAAAAACATTCTGTTCTTTGATAAATCATCATCTTAAAATTGTATGCAAAATATGCACGGCTATTTAACAGATAGTAATTTTTTTTATGCCCTATTTTTCTCTATTATCCTCTGATTTATTGTAATTAAAATATTTCATTTATTTCATTAAAATATATGCATATAAACCTATATATTTTTTTGAATAATAAATGTTTAAATATCACCAAACAATGACAGACAGAATGTCTTTTTTTTAAAGGAGCTAAAACATAAAAGGGAATATTGTGGGCGCGTTAACATCCACAACATCTTTAAAACTGTGCGTTTGCGTGTAGCACGCTGAAAATGTGTCCTCGCTCTATTTATGTCTTTGTCAATGCATGTATATTCCTGCAATGAGATCATTATTGTATATTTTTTGCATTTTATGTGTGTACGCCCCAGGCAAATCAAACAGAAATTAAGTGTATATGGAAGAGATTAGGACCAGTGTGTGTGTGTGTGTGTGTGTGTGTGTGTGTGTGTCTAGCACTAGCCTAGCCTGCATTCCTCCTAGCAATAGCGTCCTCTGAGTGCACTTTAATCTGTAATCTGACAGATTAGCAAATAGGAGCGTTTGAGCTGGATTATCGCCTCATTACAAATGACGAGCATCCTAGGACCTGCTCCTTCTGTGTGCGTGTGTGTGTGTGTGTGTCGGCATATTCAGTATTTTTTGTGTTTTGTGTCTGTGTGTAAGTGCTTTTGTGCGGTGAGAGCTGAATTTAAATACACTCCCATGATAGTGTGGGTGTCTTCATTTATTGATAATAAACGTATTTATTTATTGCATTATATTCAAATCTGAATGTTAAATGGTTAAAACAGAACATAATTTAATTGGTTTAATATTTGTTTTAATTCTGTCCTTCAAAAATGTCTAATTTTCAGCCTTCATTGAAAGAATTATTATTATTATTATTATTTTTTACTTTAATCCCAGAGTTTATATCTTGTATGTCAGCATCAGATTAAAATTTCCATCAAAAAATAAATAAACAAAAGCAAAGCAACCAGATGTTCTGTTGAAGCGGCCGGTCTTTGCGCTGCATCATTTTAAAGAGGTCACATAACAGATGGGTCGCTAAAACGTCCTCAACGATGAGCTGAAACGGGACATTTACAAGATTACAAAGACTAAAGCTAAATGAGTTTAAAACCTAAACCTGCAGTATTTAAGGGTGAAAGATCATTATTTCAAACTAATGCAAGCTACAGCATGCAAGTGGAAAAAAGGAGAGCAGTGCACGTTAAGTTGTGTGTATTGTGTTTCTTCGTTTTTGTGTGTCCCTGCTTTGAAGGTATGGTTATAATGCTGAGTTGGCCATTATATGTGTCTCAGGAGTGTGTGTGCCTATGGGCTATGCACAGATGTGTATGTGAGCGAGCACTGATGCATGTGTGTCTGTACTGAATGCTTGGTAGGACATTTGGTAAATCCGGCAGCATGTGCTATTGTGTTCGCCTCTGCACTAAAATGCATGCACACATATAAAAAGAAAGCATGAAATGCACAGATGAATGCAACAAAAAGTACAATTTGTTGTTAAATCAATAAAGGAATAGCTCACCTGAAAATGAAAATCCTGTCGCCGTTTATTCACCCTCGCGTTGTTCCCAAACTGCATGACTTTTGTTTTTTTGTTGATTACAAAAGAAGATTTTTGAACTGTCTTGCAAAAGAGATTTTTCTAAATACCTACAACAAAATGTACAATTTGTTGTTAAATCAACACCTAAACAAAATATTATAGGGATAGTTCACTTAAAAATAAAAATCCTGTTGCCATTTATTCACCCTCATGTTGTTCCAAACCTGTATGACTTTCGTTCTTCTGCGGTCCATAAAAGAGATATTTCGAAGAATGTTGCAACTGTTTTTCAAAATATCTTCTTATGTGTCCCACAGAAGAAAGAACATTTTAGAACAACATGATGGTCCCGGAATTTTCTTTTAATGGGTGAACTGTGCCTTTAGCACAATAGCTACGTATATATCAGTCAGATGATGCTCAGTTATTTCTATAAAATATTATCCCATAGATGCAAAAGGAACATGCAGTTTTAATTTGTCATATAGTACATGAATGTTGCACTCAAGGTAAACCGTTGGCATCCAGTACAGGATGTGATACTAGTTATGGCAGTGCGCAGTGCGGTCTCCAGTGTACAGCTGAAAGCGTGAGCTCTTGGTCATGAGCACTTCATTGTGGATGGATCGATGCCCTGCTCTCCCCCTGGGTCACTGGTGTCCTCCAGTGTCCTTAATATTAGTGGCAATTTCATTAGCTCTGACCATATCACTCTGATAGAGAGGGTGGCTGATTAAGTAGAAGTGCATAATTGTTTTTGTCCCATTGAAATGACATCCAATGGTGCTCCATTTTGCATTTATTCATATCTCAGATCATTATTAGTTCTCTTTGTAGTCGAAACTCTGGAATACTGCATTTGGAATGGGATCTAGCGTCTTCGGTTGCTTCTTGAAATAATGATGCTCCTAGACCCTACAACATGACTAATTCCAAAAAAAAAGAAAAGAAAAAAAGAAAGCAAGGATGGGAACTTCTCTTTCTGTCTCTCCCTCCCTCTTTTCTCAATACGCCCCAATAGTCAGCCCAGCAACAGCACACAGAAGCTCCCAAAAGCAACCCCCCTCTCACCGCCTCTGCATCCAAGTGACCCAGTTTCCACCCCCTCTCTAAAACAAATCACTCCATGACCCACTTCTTTATTTCGCACCACTTTAGCATGCGCATGTGCTTTGCAAAATTATGCATCTGTCTTCGCTCTGAGGTTCAGAGGCATTTCATCTGTGCGTTTGGTTACAGAAAAATACTGCTGGCAGTATAAAATCCCCTACATTAATAATAAACGCACTGAAGACTGGAGATTTTTCTGCCTTTTGTAGCTAGCATCAGTATGTCTGATTGTGTTAAAGACAGTCCTTCAAGGTCAGCATTGCCTCCTGTCCTGACCATCTCTAAACAGGATTTTTGCAATCACAATTATTTTAATCTGCCGCTTTTTGTGGTTCCTCGTTGGATAAGTGCGTGATTTGTAATTAAAGTACTCCATCAACAGCTGAATTCTTTTCTGATTAATGTATGTGATAATGCTCGTACTGTTGATAATAAGAACATGTCAGTGAGACTGTCAGACGCAGCAACAGGAAGGCAAATCAATTTTGCGGCCTATTTAAGCAGAGAGACGAATGGTAATTTTTAATAATCAGCTACGATAGGCCACACATACAAACAGACTCAGTTTATAAGGATTAATAGGTAAACATTTGTAATATTTAATCGTAGTGTTTTTCTGTAATGACAGCTACATGCTGTCACACTGTGGGGTAGAATTGATTCAGGGTTTTTTTTTTAATGAGCAGTGGGCCACACAGTCATCCATGCAATCTCTGACTCAAAGGTGCATCATTTAGAAAAAACATGTGGAAAATGTGCATTATTAATTAATGCATCTGCATAAGTGTGTGCGTGCCCTGCAATAAATGAAATTAATTGTATTTAGTTAACTTCCTCCACACCTCTCTCTTTCTTTTTCTTCTGATTTCTTTGGCACTTCAGATTTAGATTTACTGTACATCTGGCAACTAGTAGAGATGCATGCAGGCATGTTTACTGCCTTAAATATCAGTATTTAAACATTTTCATGTTATTAGCTAAGCTGTTATAGCTAAGTTTATTAAATAATATGTATACCCAAATTATAAATGATCAAAATAAATTATGTTTATCCTATCCCATCACAGACTTTGCATTGGAATCGGCCTTTCATGAGCTGATGGGTAAATCTCCCATGACACAATCACATTATGCACAGATGAGGCGAAAATACTGCATCTATTGTTTTGGCTTGGTTTATATCTTTCTGAGCTCAATGCATTCATTCAGGAAGTTGCAGATGGATTCTGGGATTGAAGAAGGTTTATTTTATCAATAAACTGCATTTACATTATACAGTTTGTGTTTAATATTTGTATTATATTCAAAACATTTATGAATATAAAATACTCACATTTTATAATATATTATATAATACAATGTATTATAAATGTAAAAAAAAAAAAAAAAAGAGCATCACGGTTTCCACAAAAATATTACGCAACACAACATTGTTCCACATTGATAACATTTGATTTCACCAAATCAGCATATCAGAATGATTTCTGAAGGATCATGTGACACTGAAGGCTGTTGAAAATTCAGCTTTGCCATCACAGGAATAAAATACATTTTATAATATATTACAATGGAAGACAGTTATCTTAATTTGTTATAATATTTCGCAATGTTACTGTTTTTTTTATCAAATAAATGCAGCCTTTGTGATCATAAGATTTGTTTTGTACAATACATACACATACATGTATTCAATGTGAGAGAGTAGATCATAGAAAAGGCATGCTTGTGTGAATTTGGCTATATTTTTATAAATATTATTTATGCGTTTCATAGCGTCTCCCCTTTTTTCCTTGTGAATTTTGCTTGGAGTAAAATGCCTATAAGAGACACTAAAAGCCTACAGCCACAGATTTCTGCACAAGAGCGGGGTGGAAAAGAATGACTATGAGGGGGGGGGAGGGAGGGAGGCCAGTGGCACGTGTCCAGATTAAACATAATCCCAGCACAGGATGCCAAACAAGGCTTCAGGTGAGAGAGGAGCTCCAACGGGACAAGAGAAGGGTGGGAGGAAAGACAGGTGGCCAGAAAGACAAGACGAGAGAAAGAGAGGGGGAGCTGTGTGCGTGGATTTACCCTATAATATAATAATGCCCACTAGAATTGTTGTTGCTTGGGAGTTAGAATCTGTATGTGTAATATGTATTTACCTTCTTGGTTGTGCAGAATATGGGAAAGAATGGGCATGAAAAAATCAAATGAATAAACGAGGGGAAACAGAAGCTGCGTTCCGAAGGTCCCTAAGCAGTGTTCACCATGCACACTGAGCTGCGGACATCTGTGGAACTTCACTTTATAAAGACAGACACTTGATTAGGGCTTTCGAGTGTGATTATTATATATTTGTATAATAATTATATATATATATATATATATATATATATATATATATATTTGTGTGCATATTATAATATTAGTATTAATTACAATATAGTGGTTGGGTCGGTAAGATTTTTTTATATTTTAAAAGAAGTTTCTTATGCTCACCATGGCTGCATTTATTTGTTTAAAAACACAGTAAAAACAGTAATATTGTAATTTATTAATATACAATATACATTTTTATATATTAATATAAATGCAATTTATTCTTGTGATGTCAAAGCTGAGTTTTCAGCAGCCATTACTCAAGTCTTGTTGCGTGATCCTTCAGGAATCAATCTAATAGGCTGATTTGGTGCTCAAGAAACATTTAATAATATTATAACAGTTGTATTGCTTTAATTTATTTTTTTGTGGAAACCATGATTAGGTTTTTCAGGAGTCTTTAATAAATATAAAGTTTAAAAGAACATTTCTTGTAAAAAAAAAAAAAAAGAAGTTTTTAAAGGTCTTTAATGCATTAAAAATATATTCTAAATTTAATATCATTAGTGATATTCCAGACCCCTAAATTTAATGATGACAATATTAAAATAAAAGTAAAATGATTTGGTTATTTTGTATGTCTTCTAAACTGCTCTTGATTATGGTACGGTTGCATCTCATGCACTTCATACCCACACACACCTGCATTAAAATTAACTGAATGCTGGGCCATTTTTTATAACGTCTGTTTGAACTAAACGCTGTGTAGAACTGAAGTAGTGCACAATGACTAAGGTAAGTTTCCCTGTCCACTTCCTGTGCCATGATAAATTATTCCACACTTGTTTTGTTTCCAATGCTGTTCTGAATATTCACACCATGCAAATTGAAATATCTCTTAATATGGTCGAAAAATCAAGCGTAGCGTTAGTGGCAGTCAGTCAAGCTCGCAACAGCTAACTCTCATCTGATCCACGTCTACCTATAGGAATACGACGCCAATCACAGCATTCCAGTATAAGTTCCATTCAGTATTAAAGCAGATTTATCACGTTGCTCAAGAGCTAATTACCCTCCTCCATCCCCAGCTCCTCCTCTCGTCAAGTCAGGACTTGGCCTCTGATATTCCTCTTCTAATCCAGTGTTGGGTAAATTACTCAAAAAAAGTAATCCACACCAAATGACTAATTACTACTTTAAAATTGTAATTTGATTACATTACTGATTACTGCATGTAAAAAGTAATCAGATTACTAATTACTTTACTTTCAAGTTACTTTTACCTATTCAAAACCGATTAAAACTACAAGAATACACTACAAAGTGAAACACTCAGTTCTTTCCGTAATTTAATATTGCAGACATCCCAAGTCTCCCGTAATTTCCGGGAGTCTCCCGCATATTGATAGCGGCTCACTGATGCCCGCAAATTAGTTAAAATCTCCCGGAATCTAGAGTGACCAAGCAAGATTAGCACGCAGGTTACTTTGTAACGCGTTATACCCAACTCTGTTCTAATCAGATTCATTTTTCTGATGATGATGTACATTAAATTATTAAACATTAAATATATCTGCAATTGGAGGGGGGGGGATCGCTGCTCTCCCTGCTCTTGTCCATGCTAGGCTGCATGATGGATGGGCATGGAGTTCTTGCCCAGTGCAGAACCATACCGCCAATCCAAACTGTATGCTAACTGTCAATCATCCTTGACTAGTGGTCCTGACAGAACCCTCTGTCTACTACATGAGACACTTTTGAGCGATGCAAGCGTATCCAGAGATAGAAACAGAGAGAGAAAGAGATGGAGAGATGTAGTCTGTGCATGCAGGATTATGGGGAAGCTGTAATCTGACCA
This sequence comes from Gila orcuttii, assembly GCA_026230005.1. NCBI lineage: Eukaryota > Metazoa > Chordata > Actinopteri > Cypriniformes > Leuciscidae > Gila > Gila orcuttii. The sequence goes on along the minus strand of JAPDVR010000013.1, from coordinate 35,618,263 downwards.
TCCCATGTGGGGTAAGAGTGTCTTACTCAAGGCTGCTCCGGGGTAAAAACAGCAAGGGTGGTGGGGGAGGGGAGGATGATATCTGCTAACCAGTTAACGAGTTCACCAGCTAATCCTGAAGTGGGATTGGGTGGATGCGGGCGGCCCTGGATTGGACGCAGTGGTTGCAGTGTGACCTTCACCGACACAATGACGATTCGTTTTGAGTGAGTGAGGGGGCAAAGAAAAAAAGGATTTCTTTAGTGGTGACGCAGAAGCGTGATTTATTATTTTAATTAAGCATCTCACTCGAGTGAGACCAGCAAAGCCACAATTATGCTAAAACACCCAACAGTCGACTGCCTATTTTCTTTTTCATGTTAATCAGAAATAAATGTGTTTGTATGCCGTAAGCAGTCAAAGCTTAACAACACTCAAACTGTGACGTAAATGCCTTCACAAAACAAATCAATGTTTAAAACCAACCCATCAAACCTGCTGCCAATAACACTATAGGCAAACCCCTTTAGAAATGGCCTTAATTAATCTCTGATTAACTCATCCTGTAAATCCATTTATCACTTGCGCTCACCTTTTCTCTCTTTGAATGCATACCTATTTTAAATTTTCTCTCCGTTCTCAACCTGTAATTTATCATTAACAAAATCCATATATTCAGCCCTCCTGCATCATATCAGACTCCTTGGATCTGAACCTCCAAGTGGTACAAGAAGCATCTGCAAAGAGCATAAATGTTAACGAACAGTCGTAAATGGCCCTCTAACGGTAACAAGGAGAAGGCAAATAACTGCAAATCTACCCCCTCACTCCTTTTGAGAGACCTTTTTTCTTTTTTGCTCAATCCACGAGCCATCTTCCCAAGAACAGCTCTTTTGCCATTCAGAAACACCAGTTAAGCATCCCGCCACCCACTCAGAATTTACAGACCTCAGGATAAGAATCACAAATACCAAAACCACAGAGAGAGATTTCTTAAAAAATAAAGTTGTAAAGTTTATTACAATCTATTTTGACAATATGTTGCACCAAAACTCCTCTACAGATAATGGAAACACAATTTGTTGAATATATTAATATTTGCTGAGAAAAGCCTTAACATAAAAAAAATATCTAGAAAAGAGAAGTATAAGAAATACAAGAAAAGAGAGTGATAAGACTTCACTGAATATGTATGGAAATCTGACCAGGAATCGTTTTCATTTCATGACTCTTGGTATGTAACTGTTTCACGGCTTCCATGAACCAGTGATTTCTCCCTCAGGTTTTATTTTAGCACTGCTGCTCTTGCCTGCCCGCATTTAGTAATTATATCTAATTTGCAAGGCGATTTCAAAGCCTCTCTTACTAACCTTAACACCTCTACAGGTGACACCAAACCTACTGTTTTGCTTAGATAAGAGGCTGTAAGTGAACATAATAAGCAAAAAATGCCCACCTTTGTCTTTGATTCATCCCTCCAGTTTGAGCATAGGCTAGAAGCCTAATGTTTATTTACTTTCGAAAACCTGAATAATTCCACATCTTTTACAAATGTTCTTGATGTTTACACTATGCATGTATGTAGGCTACTAAGGCTAGGCCTACCTACTGTATCTATCCATCCATAGTTAAAATATGGTTGAAACAACCCTGTCGAGGAGTATTCAAACACACAGAAAAGAAAGGCTACACTTGCCGACATTAGCTTACAGCTCAGCTACAAATCTTGAGTTTATGGGATTCTGTGGATCACTGGAGGTCTGTGTTAACCTTGTTTCATATTTTAAAGCAGGGAATATATTTGGATTGAAGGTTAAGCACAGCATACATACAGTGAATTAAAAGGTTAGACGATGACCTAAATTGACAATTTCGTGTTATACTGCTTTTTTATGGAACTGTCTTGAATTAAACGAGGAATTGAATGTTTCAGGAAGGCATGGCATCCTTTCTTTGACAGGCTAGGCAGTGCCTTTATTTTGACACTTGTACCTGAATAAAGCAGCCACTGCAATGGAAGGAATAATGCAATTATTTACATGCACAGAAATAGCAATAATCATGATGAATGGATTCCAGATGCTAATTTTATTGTATGCAGCCGCGCTCCTCTACGACAGTAAGTTAGCCTACACAGATGCTCAGTTTTGCTATGCCGGCAGTCAGACGTAGTGACGCTCATTTGCATGCCGAACTGCTATCTTAATGTGGATATTTATTTTAATTCAATTTCTTACCCGCACATACCGCACGGGAGGCTTCTGTGGCAAAGTCACATTAACCTCTGGCTAGTTAATATTCATCTAGCGAAGTCCCTCATCACTTGATGAATATTCATGAGGTAGGCGAGGCTGTCCCCTCACTCCTCCTTTCAGCTCCATGGCGCCCGCGCGGACATGTTTATTTCTGCAAGCAGGAGCACACACGGCCATCATCATCATCATCATCCTCATCGTCATCGTCCTGCAGCTCGGTCTGCGCGTGACAGTCGCTCAGCTCAATATGGCAAACAAGAGCGTTTTGACCGCCAAAGAGCGCTCACTGAAGGGCAGGGAGGAGAAAATGGTCGTGGCAGGTAAATTCTGTCTTTCGTGAAATTCAGCTGCCACGCAGCGGGTCATGTCACATGTGAAGGGACCATAGACTGGAAGGGACACTGATGTAAAAGCAGGTGGATGTGACACTCGTGCGTTTCTCATAGAATTAACTCTCCTGTGGCACATCACATCCGGGGACATACGACAACTTCCGCATTCAAACAAAAACATAACCGACATTCCGAATAATGCCACAGTTAAAGTTACGTCACAATAAATTGATATAAAATGTCCTTCATACAGTGTAGTGAAGAATTATTCCAGTGTTCTGTCATTTTGTGTAATATTTTTTCTGATGGAAGAGATTTTTTTATATACCTAATAGAATTAATAAACTAAAACATAGGCTACTTCTTTACTTCTACACTTTTTTTTAATAATCTAGAGATAATGTACCCTTCAATCTTATTTGATAGTAGGCTACTATATCTTTAAAGCTCCATACCATAAATGGGTAGACAAAACACCAAATTAACAGTAACATATGTTATTTCAAGTTATTAGTATAACATTTAAACAGATCTCACTTCATTTTACATGACTTTCATCAAATTAATGCCATTGTCCCATAAGATATTGTTGGGAAGTAAATCAAGTAAAATCTGCGTACCAGCTAAATCTATGTACCGGTATCTTTTTTTTTTTTTATAAGTATTTAGATTAACATTGAAAGATGGACAGTAACTCAAAACTACTTCACTATTAGTATTAATATTGTAAATAACTATTTTTTAAATTATTTAAATAGATTAAAAAAATTGTATTGAGGACATAAAAAGTAGTAAATTGTAGAAATGACCCAGAAACAATAGCTGAACTGTAGTAAATAAAGTCAAAACGTATGGTTACCTAGGAAAGATTAATAAGGCAAAAAAACAAAATGTTTTTCTTTTTGTCAGCAAAAGCCTAGTGACTAAAAACAGAATAATGAGAAAATGTCTCTTTTGGATATTTGATTGATTCTCAGTAACGTCAAACTCTCATTAGGCTGGGATGATTTGATGAGAAGCAGCATTAAAACAGTTCAGAACTAAACATTTAGTGTGCTAGTGAAGCCCACATTCACTTATTTTACATGTCTGACACTCTGCTATGGTTAGATGAAAGGGGTCATACAAAATTCATCAGTTCTTGGCTTACTTGGCAGGACTGAGTTCTTGTCTTTTTAGAGTAAAACTCGGCACAGTTGACTACTAGGCACTCTCTGGGCTTATTCCAAAAATGGTTGTGGAGTTCCTCACTGTAAATAATCAACGAAACTATGTAATCACCAACAAACAATAAATCGGGTGACTGTGCCTTCAGATATAACCATGACAGTTTTGCTGGCCTGGTGCATCCTGGGAGTTCTGGTGCCCTAGCAGTGTCCAGGGGCCCATCTGTGCATTATGCGCATGAAAGCTCCGCCCCCGTCACGCGTTCCCGGCCCTTCTGTCGAAGCAGCTCGCTGTCACGGCATGGCGGAAGCTTCCGGGCCTCTGCATCCATGGGGGGTGGAACAGGGTTTTGGGGAGGATGATCAAACCTTACCTGCTGTTGCCATGCTGGCACAGCCTGAGAAAATGTACTGATGTCATCGCCACAGTCACGCCTCTCTATATAAATGTCTTTATTAGCAGTGTATTTAAATGTGACGTCAAAATATGCATTTCATTTGATGTCATCAAATGAAATCTCTAAAAAAAAACATTTTTTAGTGTTGTAGTATGTAATCACTTTACTAGCATGACTTGTGATTCAAATAGGCCTTATTATTCTTTTATTGTGTATATCCTTGGAAATAATGCACATTCTACATCAGTGCCATTAAAGAGCAATTTCATGCGACCTTGGCAAAGAAACAATTTCTGTAAAGAGTGTCTGGATGACTGCTATTGGTTTTCCATCACTCCCACATACTGTACATAGAAGTATTAAGCACATGCTTTTTATCCAAAACAACATAGAATACACAAATAGAAGGCTCGGTCCGTCGTGAACAGGCAGTTGAGAGCTTTGCTCAAGGGCACAGTGGTGAAAGGAGTAAAACTGAAATCAAAGTAGCTCTCCAGATCCTCAGCTTCCCCTTCCTGAGATTGAAACCGTAACCTTTGAGTTAGTGGTCGAGATTCCAAACCCTTCGTTTACAATACACTGACCTTTCAGTATAAATCATGAGCTTTCTGTCATTTTCTTTTAAAACATCTATAATATAGACTATATTATTGGGGTCTTCAAGCTGAGTACAGCTATCAGTGCATCTGTGAACACTTTTATACTGGCATTGCAATACTTCGATTTAGCATCATCAAGTCATTCAGAAAGTTGACGTTTGTTTGCTTAGGTTCTGAAAATACTGTCTTTTCTACAACTGTATTATGTTAGCTTATGTTTTGTCTCGGGCATCAGAATGCTGGAGGTGTTCCACAGATTAAGTGCACTATCTTGCAAACTGTAGTGTTGGGGGGGGGGCATTCTTCACCATAGCAACCGGAAATGGTTGCTTGGATACAGGTTTGAATAGAAAGTATGGTATGAATGCATCAGCAGTCGCCTCCAGGGGACATACAGGCACTTGAACTTGTCGGTGACTCCAGTGTCTCAGCTGATTGAAGTTGACCCAGCATGAGGTGGTGTTGTTGCGTTCCAACAGAAATGGTCTTGAATATGCCATGTTTAACAAGAACGTGAAGACCTAAAAGTTGGTTAAGACACTTTTAGACTGATATTACTTTGATTTTTTAAGTCATAAACTCAGCAGGTATAGGCCTCCACACACAATATAGACCTTTTCTCCGCAGTATATTTGTTTATATAGTCATACTTGAAGCAGGAGACATGTTTTACCATCAAGAAAATATGCTTGGACATGGAATCAGGTGTATCAATATTTCACCTAAATAGTTGCGTTTATAATAGGATTTAAGTGGGGTTACGAATAGTGAAATCTTTTCCAATTGCTTGAAAACCTAGATTCTGCTGACTCTTTTGTGACTTTGAGTTGTCTGAATTTTGCAACCAAAATCTGATAATGTTTGCATCATGTCTTGTTTGTTAGTAACATTTGAGCGACTGCAAAGACTAAGGTGCCACAAAGTAAACATGGAGTCCTAGATCCAACACCAGTGATATGCATCCAACCAATCACAATTCATTCATATGCCAATGTTACAGAGGACAAGTATTCCTTTCTAAAGCGTCGGCGGCACCGTTGACAACAGAAACGTGCTGTAAAAGTCCAGATTAACATTAGGTCCTTGGGTCACGAGAAAGTTGTTGTGTGGAGCGATTATGAAGGGTCATTCCAATGCCACGATGATGGATGGACTTTGCAGGAAAAACATGCAATACCCTGAGAAATAGTGTTGCGATTCTGCGCGAAATCTGATATTTGACAAGGCTATTGCTATTTCTTCCTTTTTGCCGGAACACAATTTACCCCAAATTAGGTCCGTTCTAATAAAAGTTTTGGAGAAGAAAGGTCCTTTTTCCAATCTTGTCGCTCCAATAAAAAAGTCCTCCTCTGGTTCTTTTGTCAGGCTCACCCGCCTTCCTTTGCCTCACTTTCTTTTTTACTCTTTTTTTTCCCTTTTGTTTTCGCTGTCCTTTTTTCGGCAGAGCGGTTGGTAAGGTGTTGTGGTGTTGGCGAAGGCGTCTTTTGGCACAGTCACGGGGCACTGTTAAAGGAGGCAGACTGGCACCTCCTGGAGCCATGCCAGAGCTCCTCGGGAGAAATACCCACTGCTGTGGTTGGTGTGTGAGTGTGTGAGAGAGAGATAGATAGAACAGAGAGAGTGAGAGAGAAAGGTATTATGGGAAGGTGAAGGGAGGAGGTTGGAGAATGGCAGAGAGAGAAAACACTAGGCTTGCGGTGCCAGAGCTTTTGTGGATGTTGGTTATGTTGGCGCGTTCTTGGCTAGGTTCACTTCATTCCAGTTTGTTTGTTACGTTATTTTTTTTCTTCACTGGATTGAGCGGCTGTGTGTTCATCTGCTGCCAAAAGGAATGGAGGAATGAAAGACAAAAAATGTGTGGCTCCTTATTTCTGCTGCTCTAATCTGTTGCGCATCCCTCGCTTTTATTCCTCTGCCCAATCCTGTCTTCATCACTCACTCTGAAATTCATTTATCTTCCAATTCTCACCTTTTTTTATTTGGAAAATGTGTTTTTTTTTTTCTTTTCTTTTCAGATCCTCCCTCGCAGAAATTAGAAATGGGATAATTGTACGCTTGGCTGGCAGGTCAGTGCCAGGTGGTCTGTTCGAACATAGTGAGATTTGGCAAATGTGACTGTAGAGGTGTGTGATGCACTAGTCCTTACTTCGACAAGAAGAAAAGAAAGCTTTGCTTGTCAAGGTGACAAAACAAGTAGCTCTTTTTTAACTTGATTTGGTTGCATGGCTTTTGCCTGCCTGTCTTCTTTGTCTCTCAGTTGTTTGCTTGTCATCTAATTTCCTTGTATGTTAAACATCATTCTTTGTTGTTAAATATGCTCATTTTGCAAGTTTCACAAAAGAAACCAAACACACTTTGTGCTTTAATTCTGGCCTGCATGTTTTGTGGATGCAGTTCCAATGGATAATATAATTCACTGTCAACTTGCAACTGGCTAGTTTATATGGGTTTATTTTATTTGTTAATAATACAATTATTAACCCCCCCCCCCCCCCAGTTTCCCTCCCTGCAGGTTAAAAGGTTAAATTTGTTAAAAGGGATAGTTCACCCAATATCTAAATTTCTGTCATCATTTACTCACCTTCAAATTGTTCTAAACCTGTATTAGTTTATTTCTTCTGTTGAACACAAAAGAAGATATTTTGAAGAGTGCTGGTTACCAAACAGTTGACGGAAGCCATTGACTGCCATAGTATTTTTTCCCCATACTATGAAAGTCAATGGCTACCATCAACTGTGAGTAAATGATGACAGAATTTTTCATTTTTGGGTGAAATATCCATGTAAGATTAGGGTGCAGGACGGGTATGGTTAGGGGTTAGTTGTTAGCATAGTGTTGGCAATCAGCACTGTGATTGACATGGCTAATGACATATTTAGAATCAGCTGTGGAGTAGAGTTTGCGTTGAACTGGTTTGGGAAAAAGATCACACTTTTTAATCAGCATGCTGTGCTTAAGCTGTTATCTGCATGGGAAAACCCTCTAAGGGAGTGTTTTGCTACTTTAAAGCACTGGCGTAACAGACACCTATGTCTTTGGCCATTGCGTCACGTCTTACAGAATTCTTTTTTTACGTGAGCATCTTGTCAAAAGTGTTTTTAAGACACCATGGCCCTGTTTCCACCTGGTATTAAGATGTGTTTTTAGTGATCCACTGTCTTACTTGGATTACATATAGTACGAATAGTAGTCCCATGTTATTTGGATTATGTCCGATCAGGAAAGGAAGCGAATAAAACGGAAAAGGAAGCTGCGATTTTAAATGCAATCCATGTGTTTTAGCACAAAGCAGCAAAGTTTGAATTGCTTTGTGGGCTATCTTACACAACACGTCCCACGATGATTACGTACTAGTTCAGTAGGCTAAGAGTAGTCTTTTGTTCAAAAGAGAACTAGCTCAAAGCGTTTTAGACCCCGTTTACACTTGTCATCCACTTGTAATCGGATCAACGGAAATGCATAATACCAGGCATAAACAGGGCCTGTGTCAAAATTAAAAACTTTTTTTTTAAATAAAAAAGTCTGTTACATTCAATTGTACTAAATCTAGCTGTTTTTGAATGCAAAAAACTATAAATAAAGTGCCTTTACAATTAAAAAATTTTTTAATTGTTCAGGGCTTTCGATTAGTTGACTAGTCATTCAGACAACCCACCTACTAGTAGATTTTGAGAATATATAGGTTTGTACCTCTATAGATTCTCAATTTTTACATTTTCTGAACAAAATGTGAGATGTTGTTTTTCTTGCAAAATGTCATTGCTAGCTGGTTGCTTACTGCCCTAAATCAAAGGTACCCACCCCTAAGTCTCTATTATGTTCTGGTTTCTAGAAATGGCTTGGGTTCCTTCTTCAATGCACATCTATAAGGGTTTGTTTCACACATTTATGTCTGTCAGGAAAAAATCTGAAGTCTTAAAAAATTAATAGAACACCTCTCCTTACCAAGCCACAAAATTTGAGGCATCATTCATGTCCGCAGCCAAAGTTTAATACTTAGGGATTTAGAGCAATGCTACGCTAGACTAACTTTCATACTGAGCTTTTGCAATCAGTAATGGACAGATTTTCAGTATTCAGGTCATTATCATATATAGTCTAAACTTTAGGAAGATTAAAGGGGGAATGGGGTGCATGTTGCCCTAAATGCACTATTGTGTGTGTTTGTTTGTGGGGCCATGACACATCTCTTCATCCATATGCTAATATTAGTGCGCTGTGTGTAAACCACTATCCTTTGCTGCCTGGAGATTTAGGTGGTAAATCACTTCAGTCTTCTTAGCTCTAATCCTCCCCACATCTGTGCCCCTTTTCTCTTCCTCTTTACTGCTCTAATTCCAGTATGGCACAGTTGGCCTCATCCATCCAACTCAGGAAACATTTTGTTTGTCCACCCTCTTTTTTTCTCCCTGTGGCCTAATCCACTGCAGGTCGTTCGGTAGGGCTTTCAGAGAGCTGGTGTTGTCTCCTTCCGATGCGTTCACGTCACTCATGGTTTGTGACCTTCTCTGGATGGTTTAGAGGTGTGTGTGTGTGTGTGTGTGTGTGTGTGTGTGTGTGTGTGTTGGGTGGGGGACGCACAGCAGTGTAATCGGCTAAGTGTCTCCCACTGCAGAAACAGCAGCACTGATTCAGCTTAGCCTGAGCAAACCAGGCAAATCTGCAATAATCCTCACCACAGAAACCAGTCTGACAGTCCCACCATCTGGAACAGCGCCACCTTGTGCACATGTACACCCCATTGATAACAGAACATTTATATTGCTGTGTTTCTCTCGCCTATGTTTCTGCAGTAAAGCACACCGCCATTGGGAACCCCACAGTGGAACCATTTCCTGACAGTATGGAGATGATCATGTTTGGTGAGTTTGGAAAAGATCATATCACATCCTTGGGTGCAATTAATACATTGCTTCTTAAAGTACCACTTGTGTTAGAGTGGTGGCTCATGGGAAACCTGGGTTTGAGTCCAGGCTGGGTCATGTTCTATCTAATTTCTCCCCCTCTCTCCTCTTGATTTCCCGAGCCAATAAAAATGTAGCTAAGAGCCAGTTTAAATGAACAGAATCAATTGATACAGAGCAGTAGTTGTAATAAGCTGCCTACATAGACAGCATCTAAGACAGTATTCTAACTGGAATGGAACCGTAAGTTATTACAATTTAAAACAACTGTTTTCTATTTTAATATAAAATGTAAATTAAATTTAATAAAATGTAATTTATTCCAGTGATGGCTAAGCTAAGTCTTCAGTGTCATATGATCCTTTAGAAATCATTGTAATATGCTGATTTGGTGCTCAAGAAATATTTCTTATTAATACCAGTTAAAAATAGTTGCTGTTTAATATTTTTGTGGGAAAAGGTGATACATCTTTTCAGGATTATTTGATAAATGGACAATTTAAAAGAACAGCAATTATTTAAAATGGAAATCTTTGCTGTCACATCTGATCAATTTCATGCTTTCTTGCTAAATAAAAGTATTATTTAATTTTTTCAAAATCTTAGCTTTTAAGCTGTAGTGTAAGTGCTGTACATAGGCCATAACTTTCTCAATGGACACACACATGAATAATTGCTTTTCACAAAAAGCATCTAAAGCTTGCAGTTGATTCCAGTTGAGATTTATGTTACCATGGGACTATGCTAAAAGGTTATACTCTAATAAACACAAAAATAAACAAAAAAAATATGAAAAAAATGTCATTTTGAGGTTTTATATATCATTTTTTTGGAGGTATCAACAGTGTCTGAATTTGACTTTTGTTTGATGTCAAACAGCTGTGGTTAGGAAGGCTTTGTATTGGAACCAAAAATACAATTCTGTCTCTTTTTAAGTCAGTCCTATAATTATTGCCGTTTAATGTCTGTCCCGTTTCTGTTCAGGTATGGGATGTTTTTGGGGAGCAGAGAGGCGCTTCTGGAGGATTCCTGGTGTGTTTTCTACACAAGTGGGCTATGCTGGGGGCTTCACACCAAACCCCACCTACCATGAGGTGTGTTCAGGTGAGTCTAACTGTTCGTTCACCTCCCATATCAAAGTGGTTTCCCAACCGTAAGGCCAGCAGCAGCTTCACTATACCCAAATTAATGCTTTGCTGCAGCCTTCGCTAAAACATTCCCTTCATCTGCAGTGAACTACCCAGAGTGCCCTGCTCTCTCCCAGATCCGCAGCCCTTCCCCCTTCCTCTGTATGACCTACTTGTAGCCAGACAGTTCAGAAGAGATGAAATGGAGGGAGGGATGCAGCTGTGATGTTGCAGTTTCTTAACTGGTCCCAGTGAGAAGGTTCTGACTGCAGCTCTGCAGAGGGTTGGCTTCACACACACATTCTCTTTTAAGTGTGTAGTTTGGAGAAGACCTGCGGATGTCAGAACTGTGTTGGGTGTTTGGGTTAATATGTAGACAGGCTTTGTTATTTGTAAGAGTAGCAAACGCATATGCAGGTACAGTTTTGCTCAGTAAGTGCATGCTGTTTGAGTACCAGTCAAAAGTTTGGATTCATTTGACAGAATGGTTCTCATGATCTTAAAAACCTTTTAAAGGTTTATTCTTAAAAGCTTGAAATTATGGTTTTATTATTATTTATTATTTTATGAAATTATGAAATTATCATTGTGGCTTTTTTGTGTACCTAAAATTGTTCTTGAATTTGTTTACAAAACCATTTTAAAAGTTTAAGATCTCATAGAGATCTGCTTTAGTACAGTTTAACAGCATCCCAGGATTCACCTCATGAAGTTCATCGGTATCATAACCACAAGAAATACAATCAAATACACTTACTGTACCGTACCAAGTCAGTTAATTTTTAAAATGTTTTAAAGAAATCTCTTGTGTTCACCAAGACTGCATTTATTTAATCAAAAATAGTAATATTGAAATATGGAAGCCATGATAATATTTTTCAGGATTCTACTTTATTTGAAATATAAATATTTGTATACATTTCTTTACTGTCACTTATGCTCAGTTTGAAGGGATAGTTCACCCAAAAATGAAAATTATTCCATGATCTTAGGCTAAATCATTGGCTAATTTTAATTTTTGGGTGAACTATCCCTTTAATGCATCATTGCTAAAACATTTTTTTTAAATGTCTTAATGTCTTTGTGAGATGAGTGGTATTGTTTTTTTGTGTATATTTGTTCAGTGGTTGTGTAATGTAGCTAAATATAATTTTCTATATTTTTTAGCCTTTTAATGATATTCGATATGTCATTATTAATATACTTTTTTTAATCTTGTGAATTAAATGAGCACACGGAAGAATATTTAATCATTTAATTTAAAGGTGACATATTATGCCCCTTTTCACAAGATGTAATGTAAATCTATGGTGTCCCCAGAATGTGTCTGTGAAATTTCAGCTCAAAATACCCCCCCCCCTCCCAGATTATTAATTATAGCTTTTCAAATTTGCCCCTTTTTGGGTGTGAGCAAATCAAATAGTGTTCTGTTCTTGTCTGTGCAGCCAACGACAGAGCAGTTTGCATGCTTTGCTCAAACTTTTGCCATTGCAAAATGCAAACTCAAACTGGTTACACTGTTGTCGCTTGCGAATTATGCGAAAACCAAATGGCGGCGCCGTGGGTGGAAACTTATTAAGAAACAGATTAAGGGGCGGTAATATTATAATAAGATCCCCTTCCTACGTCAGAAGGAGAGCGAAATCTGATCGGCTTATTTTTTGACATACTTGGCGAGAAAGGCTTACCAAAACAAAATTACCGGGTTGTCACTTTTCACGTTTTCTGGGTTGGTAGGTACACCGGGGACTAGGGATGCTAACCGTTTGACCGATGGTTGACCGTCTCAACGTTAACCGATCAAAGTTGTCGGTAGTCGGTTAAAAAAGAAAAAAGTGATCTCTAAATTAGGCTATTATAGACAGTGGACTAAACGCTACTACAGTTAGCCATCTCATTCCAAGTTATTTTTGTGTTAAGTGAACAAATCCCTCACACTCAATTCTTCATAACTCGCCTGTTTGTACTTAATAAACCTATAAAAACATTTGGCGCGAGGTCACAGCGTTTGGGTTCGCGCGCTCACAAGGTTTGCGAAAAGTAAAGGCTACAGGCTAAAACACTCGAGGTTAGCAGGGCAGACGACAGGATGAAACGTGCAAAGAAAAGTAGTGTGTGGGACCATTTAACCAAAAAGAATGACACAGTAAGTTGCAACTTGTGTGATACAGTGCTTACAGTAGTAATACTGTAGAAATACATTACATCTACATTTCAGTGGTAACAGATAAGGTGATGATCATCATCATCTTTCTTTATTATTGTTACCACTACCTCAAACTAAAGCGGCGTCTCTTCGGAGCTGTCATTTTCTTAAATGAGCCGCGGCAATGTTTCAAATGAGCTTCTAATGCTAGACTATAGCCTTTATTTTCAACGCGATCACCTTGTACCCAAACCGTTTCAAAACTAAGGAGCCATTTGTCCTCCGATTACATACAAGCGATACAAGCTCCTCGGCGCCGCGTTTGCGGGACTCATGTTTCGCGCTGTTGGGGATTTAAAAAAGTGACGTGAGTGGAAGCGCGGCGCCGGGGCAGTGTGTGTTTGTGTGTGTGTGTGTGCGAGCGGGAGGCAGAGAGAGATGCGACAGAGTTGCGAAATTGCAGGCGCGGCTCGAAATGGCTGTTATTTCAAATAGCGTGGCATATTTTAAACTAATCGGTTAACCGGTTTCAACCGGCTAATGAGGCTCGGTGGTCGGTCAAGAAAATTTTTAGTTTTCGCCATCCCTACCGGGGACCCGATTACACCACTTAAACATGGAAAAAGTCTGATTTTCATGATATGTCCCCTTTAAAATGTTTTGTAAAAAAACTTAATAGACAATAAAAGAGTCATTAAAATTCTTAACATCCTTTTCTAGCCATAATTTAATATAGACTGCAAAATCACTCAACAATTGCGCAGTTCTATTTGTGTGTTACTTCTTTTTCCTGCCATTTCTTTAGGTCTAACGGGGCACACAGAAGTAGTGCGAGTGGTCTTCTCTCCTAAAGATGTCAGTTTAGAGAAACTTCTCAAAGTCTTCTGGGAGAGCCATGACCCCACTCAAGGTAAACAAACACACCTATTCCCTCACATCTACAAACATTCACTCACACAGATGTCCATAGAAAGACCCCTGGGTTTGAGATGCAGTGGTCCAAAAGCAAACGGCCTCATGAGGTTAAAACATGGCTGCATCTGTCTGTTCACACTGCCCTGTGCATGTGTGTGTGCTGGATGGTCAGGATGATCTTGTGGGAATTGGAACAGCCTCAGACTGGCTATGTTAATGTGTCTGAGACCAATTCAGCCATGAGAGGAAAAGAGACATCGTGCATGTGTGCATTAGTGCAAGCGTCACCTATTCCTCCAATCCACTGGAAACAGACCCAATCCTGAACACACTGCTGATATTTGCCGTCTGTGTTGTCCTTCAGGTCTTCGTTTGAGATTTAATCAGCCTTGCTGTCTACTTGAAATCCAGCGCTAAAGATGAGACCCCAAAACCCCAAAATATAAATACACAAAAATGAATTCATTCCATTCATTTAATTGGTTGAGCAGAGAGACTTGGTGTGTATCTGATCCCAAACAGACACACAAATAGATTTAAAGTTCATCTGTCTATCTATCTATCTGTCTATCTGTCTGTCTGTCTATCTGTCTGTCTAACTGTCTGATGTAACAGTGTGGCTGCAGCATGAAGCTGTTGTTTTGCTCTATGTGTTCAGTCACCCTGAAACAGAGAGAAAAGAGAGGAAGAGACACTCCTCTGAAACATTCATAAAGCCTGACCCCGAGGACCTGAAGCACACACACACACAACTCTTCGGCTCTCCTTCATCGCTGGACTGTGGGACTACAGTCTCTGCTTGAATAGTTTATATGACGTCTGTGGTTCGTTCAGTCAGACCCTGTAATAACTTTTCTTGTTTGTATTTTTTTCTTAATGGAAGGTACACAAATTCCATTTGGAGATCAGTAATGCATGCCTATATAACTGCCAGTTGAAGACACGCCCCTAAAAGTCAGAGTGTGGTTTTAAGGACCATGGAGTTGTTTTCTACTCTGAATCTTTCATGTGTCAAATCATCAGTTTGAGCCGACATGATTACCCGGTGTGTTCGGTTCTGTGCCAGCTCTCTAATTCACATCATGTTCTGAAGGTGTTTGAACTTTAAAAAGTCACTTGGAACACCGTCACCCTGTCAGCCAGAACGCCCCAGAAAGTAGACCGCAGAAAATTACTCATAGATCCAGGGTTAGTTGTCAGAAATGGCCTTCAAATGTGATTAAACATCTACCTTGCTCTGTTTTCCTTTACCTATGAGAATACAAGGGATGTGCAGATACATATTTTCAAAATCGATTAGTCTGTGGGTTGTCCGAACAATTAAATGACTAGCTGGTCTTAAAGGGATAGTCCACCAAAAATTTAAATCTTTCATCATTTACTCACCCTCATATTGTTTCAAACCTGTATAACTTTCTTGTGCAGAACACAAAATAATATATTTATAAGAATATTGAATAAGAATATTTATAATATCCAAACAACATTGGATCCTATTGACTGTCCACACTTTCATTGTGTGGAAGAAAAAATAAATCATACAGATATGGATCAGATTTGGATGGCAGACTTTTCATTTTTGGATGAACTATCCCTTTATGGATGTCTTGTATAATTAGACTGGCTTAGGAAGATGTCTATCCAACCCGATCTGATGTGTTTCTTAGGGGGTGTTTGCATAAGATCCATTCTTGCTTTAGAAAACAGGTAGACAGAGTGCAACAGAATAAAACGCTGAGAAGAGGTCTCAAGGTGCATTTTTTTTTTTTTTAAAGCTGAACTGTTTTTAACTTGACACTTCAAAATGTGTTGTATACATAGAGATACATAGCATTTTAGAAAATAGTGTAGACCGAAAAAGAGAACTTGCAGCCTTTTATTCCAATTCCAAATAACAATTAAAATAATTAAATTCTATCATTCAAAAAGGGTTTATACTTCTACACCAAGGAATTTACATGAATATACATAGTCATTTGTGATTACAGGTTTTATAAAATATTTTTTTTACTCATGAATAGCAATTTCTATCCAATAAAAACTTTACAGCTTGACATAACTACAAAATGTATATTCATTATAAAAATTAACCATTACTTTTTAGGATTTTATAAATTTTCATGATTTTTTTTAATGTCCAGAAATAACACTTATGAAATTCCCTCATATAGCCCAAGTGATCCCTGGCCCCTTGGTTGAGAGGCTAGATAGACTAGTCAACCATCGTGACCCATCGGTAATGAACACACATATTCACAGTCATGTGAGAACATGTCTTCTGCTTGTATGAAACATACTCACCTGGGTTGACATTTAAATGTGCACTTTGTAAATTTGAGCACCTTCTAAAGCAGAATTTGTCGTTTGTCCCATTTGGCATTTTTAGGCCATGTTTCATGACCCTGCAGGAGTTTGGGTAGGGAACCAGGATGAAGAGCATGGCCCATGTGCGTGACAGAAGCGTCAGATTGTGTTTTTTGGCGCAGGCCGCTGCACTGCAATTGGCTGTCGAGAATCGGGAACGTCTCTGTAGGCTGTTCATCCATGCATGCTTAACGCACACTACATTTGTCCGTACCCGAACGCTCACATCATATCAACTATGAATCTGTGCACGTGTGTGTGTGTGTGTTCGTCATTACTCTGAATCACGGGTAGACATATATGTATAGTGTGAAACTGCAAATGTGTGAGGTTTCATAGGATACATACATGCACGATTGTTCCCGTTGTGCACGGAGACCTGTGTATTCAGCTGCTGTCTCACAGTTCAAAGGGTTCTGCTTTCAGCAGCATGATTTAGAATCGTCCAATCACGGCTGGGATAGCAACATCTACAGCCAATCAAACACTCCCAGCACGCTCCTCTTCGTACCCCTGTCTTATACCCAGCAACACTTGCTCTGGCTGAGTCTTTAGGTCATGGTATTGAAAACGTGTGGTGGCTTCCTTAAACCCTATGCTCATTTTCTAAAAATATAGGCTGTATTTCATGCCGCCATGCTACATCTCTGCATGTGCTGACAAAGATAGTGCAGGAAGCCGAGGGTGGGGAGAGGCGAGTTGGGAAAATTGGGTTCCTGGATGGATTTGACGAACAGGAAATGACTGAAGCCAGTGTAACAATTCTATCGCCTGTGGCAAACCATAGAACGGAGAAGTGTAGTGCGAACACACACATGAGAGAAACGCGCACATGCACGCTTGATCGCCTCAGCAGTTTGTTACTTCCTTGTTTAAGAAAGACCCGCCCTCCCTCCCTCCCCATTCCCAGCGGACCCCAGAGCTCTCAGTCTGTCTACAGGATAACAGCATCTTATCTCCTCTCCTCTCCTCCCCCATCCCCAGCTCCTTTTCTCCTCCATCTTTCGCTCCCCCTCACCATCATCCCATCAGCATTTCCGCAGTGACTCCTCATTCTTACCCTCCGCTTTTATCTCTTAGTCACTTTCTTCATTCCTCCATCCCTCGTTCCGGTAACAGTGAAAGGCAAGAGGGCGGGTTTCTCTCCTTCTTTGTCCTCGTTTTTCTGTCTTACCACTTTCATCTTTTATCGTGTCATGTTTTTTGTTCTTGATTTGCAGTATTTATGTAGCTGCTGCGTCAGAGAGATGCGTTAATGCATGCTTCAAGGGGTAGAGACAAGATGGCTGACGCAGGCGCTCAAATGTAAAGGCTGAGCTAAAATCTTCCAGGCCTGTAAACGTTAAATCTTGTTTTCTACCTGCCTTTAGTGTGTAACCTGTGACTGACACGTTTGCTATGATTGAACCTTGAAGAGCAAAACATCAATACACAAGCTAATTATGTGGCGAAACTGTTTGGATCTCCATAATCCCTCAGCAACACTCTTGATTTGTGGTTGAAAACAAAGGTTATTGGGTTCATGAACACCATTTTGTGCACAAGCCACCAAATGGGACAAATAGAAAAGACACCCCCCCCCCCCTTCTTTTTGGGGTTCAGTCTGCAGCGGGCACGTGCCTCTCGGGGGGTGACCTCAACCCCTGCCGCTCCCCGTCGAGGGGGGCTCATTACAGTTTGTCAATCAGCTATAGCGGGAGGGGCTGACAGAGGTCATTTATGGAGAGTAGACGAGAAACGGTTGAAGAGATGCTTCTTCTGTTGGATGGAAAAAAAAAGGCTAGAATTTGCTATAAGAAAACATTGTTTTCTTTAAATAAAGAAACTGAGCTTATTTTTCAGGCATATTGGACCGATTTGGATGTTTTGTTGTTGCTTTTTTGACGATGCTTGCAGTAAAAATCTATTCGTTACAAATAAATGTTACAAATAAATGCCTTTTACAAATAAAATCTTTCTATTCATCAAAAAGCACCAAATCAGCATATTGTGATATTTGAAGGATCATGTGACTGAAGACTGGAGTATTTACTGCTGAACATTCAGCTTTGTCATTACAGGAATTAATTAAAATGTAAACAAATTAATTGAAAACAGTTATTTAAAATTATTTTGCTGGAGGTTTTTTTTTTTTTTTATCAAATAAAGGCAGCCTTAGTGAACATAAGAGACATTTTTCAAATACATTAAATACATTTTTCTGAAAGCGGGTCACCTCGTAGGGGCTGACATATTAAGACTACTCACTTTATATCTGTAACCCACCTGCTTTTGGCCACTTCTACTCATGAAATTATGAATTTCTATTACATTATCACTGCAAGTATTTAATAGTTCCCCATAGCTAGTCTAAAGGCGATGGCCAGCACAACATAACATAAACAAAAATTATTAAATGCACCTTTAAAACCGTAGCATTGCTATTTTATTTAATTTTATTTAATTTTACAGGCTATTTGCCTTTAAAATTATGGCGAAAGGAAAGTGTGAGAATATGACCGCCTGGATTCATACCTGCATCTCTGTGAGGACAATGGCTCTCAGTGTCATGAGCATGTGCACTACCCACTGTGCCATGGCCTCCACACTTCGTTTTTTTTTTTAATTTTTCACTGTTATGCCTTGAATACCAACAGCAACAATGTATGTTTGCCACAGAGTATTTTACAGTTATGGAGCTAGTGTTTAATTTATAGATTATTCTTTTCTGGAAGAAAAATGAGAGTGAGAGAGCATTATTTGTGGTGTATAATTAATATATATATTTTTTTTTTGTTCATCAGTCAAATAATAGCGGCTACATGTTAAAAATAACAAACACACATGTATTAAACCATATTACATTTAGTACACATTTTAAACACGTATTTTTATTCGCAAAGAGAATTTGTGTGTGTGTGTGTGTGTGTGTGTGTATGTGTGTGTGAGAACAAGGTTGTGTGTGTATGTGTGTTACATAAGAGGTGTAAAAATAGACCCGGCTCTGCACCATTCCTCTTAGTTGGCTGCTCTCGCACGCACACTGCTTCACCGTACCCACAGGGCACACACAACAGTGCTCTGAACAACCCCTCACACACATACACACTCACATATAAGCCTGCATCATACACACTCAAATGCACAAACACACACTCGCCAAAACCCTGCTAAAGCGTCACACGTGCACCTTCACAAACACATGGACATTCTCCATCAGCTTAGTAAACAAACACACAATAGCCAAACTGTTTGTGTGTCTTCTTGTTGGCTTACATTTGAGCCTCCTCAGTGGTTAGAATAAGTTGTTTTATCCGCAGACATTGAGAGGCACTTCGGTCGTTGTAAAGCAACAAACCCATCCGACTGAGATTTGGAGCCATCAGTATGACACATGATTGACATTTTGTATGACAGTGAAAATGTAGCTTTTGAATGACGTGGAGAGATCTCTGGAGTAAGTCCACGGGGTTCATAATCCTGTCACACTGCTGATGTTCACCATTTTAATTTAAAGAGATAGTTCACCTCAAAATAAAAAATCTGTGATTACTTACTCACCTTCTTGTTGTTTCAAACCACCATGTTCTTTTTTTCACGCAACAAGATTCACCATAAAAGTGATCCATGTAATTTGTGTTCTTCTGATTACGGATAAATGGCCAATTACAAAAATTTTGTACTGCTTTGAAAAGTTAAAACAGTCATTTTAAATGCTATTAGTGAATTTAGACATCACAGCAATATAATGCACAGTATGAAAAGTTTTTTTGTCTTGAGATTTGCTGAAGAATATATTTAACTGCATTATTAAATTATACTCTTTTATAAAGTAATATAATTAATTATCATCAACCTGTACTGAAATAAAAAAATCTTGAAAAAATAAAATCATAAAAAAAATAGAGGCTGATAATTGATTTGGTATTTAAGGATTATATTTTGAATACCTAAATAAAGCTCTTGGCTGTGAACTAAAATTAACAGTCATTTTATGGAAAAGGTCTATGTGAAGATTCTTTCTTAAAATTATAGTTTATGATAAGAGTTGATGGGAATGATAGAATTTTAGGGGTGAACAATCCCTTTAAAATTCTGTCATCATTTTCTTACCCTCATGTTGTTCCAAACCTGTATGACTTTTTTCTTTGGAACACAAAATAATATATTTTTAAGATACAAATACAGTTGTAATTGAAATTATTCCACCCCCATTGCAAATTAGGTTTATTGGCAAAATATACAGACTTTCAGCTATTTGCAATGAACTAATCAAACAAAAGCAATTGAAATAGCTCAACACAACAAATGTGTAAAGGGGTTTCCCTAAATTCAACTTAAAATGCAACTTTTAATGACTTCTGCAGTCTCAAAATTATTCAACCCCCTCAATAGAATCCCTCACAACAGCACAAATCAGCAAAACAGGTGTTGTCTCAAGCACACCTGATGCAACTAATCAAGGGCTTCATTAGTTGCACCAGGTGTTCTTGAGCTAGAACACATTAAATATCTGAACTGGCCAGTTTTGTTGAGTGTCACAATTGACTGCATGTTAGAAATATGGCTAAGTCAAAAGAATGGTTCAAAAAGTTAAGAGAAGATGATATCGCCCTTCACAAACAAGGAACAGAATACAAAAAGATAGCGAATGCACAAATTGTTCCTAGAGACACCTTTTGAAGCATAGTTTGCAAGTTCAAAAGTGAAGGAATAGTGCTTACACTACCTGGACGGGGTAGAAAAAGGAAGCTATCAATGGCCACGGCCAGATTTCTGAGAAGGCAGGTTCAGAAAAACCCTTGGGTGACTGCAAAAAACCTGCAGCAAGACTTGGTGGCAACAGACACTGAGGTTTCAGCTACACAGTAAGACGCTTACTAAATGCATGCCAGAACTCCAAGACGTACACCACTACTGACCCAAAAGCACAAGAAAAGTTGGCTCCAATTTGCTAAAAATCATATAAATACGCCACAGACGTTTTGGGATTCTGTTCTGTGGTGCGATGAAGCAAAACTGGAACTTTTCGGCCCTATGGATCAGCGTTATGTCTGGAGAAAGAAGAATGAAGCATATGCTAAAATAAACACTCTGTCTACAGTTAAGCATGGTTGTGCTCGTGATGCTCTGGGGCTGCTTTGCATCCTCTGTCACTGGAAACCTGCAGCGTGTGGAAGGCAAGATGGATTAATTTAAGGATCAGGAAATCCTAGAAGAAAAACGTCATGCAGTCAGTGAGGAAGCTGAAGCTTGGGCATCATTTGGACCTTCCAACTGGACAATGATCCCAAGCATACCTCAAATTCCACCAAAGCTTGGTTGCAGAATAAGTCCTGGAAGATTCTACAGTGGCCATCAAAGTCACCTGACTTGAACCCCATAGAAAATCTCTGGTGGGATTTGAAGGCGGTTGCAACACGCAAAACCAAGAATTTTATTGAACTAGAGGCCATTGCTCATGAGGAATGGGCTAAGACTCCTCAGAAATGCTACCAAAAGCTGGTGTCTGGTTATACTTCTCGTTTACATCAGGTCATAACTGCAAAATGGTGTTCTATTAAGTTCTAAAGATGCTTGCCATGAAGGGGTTGAATAGTTTTGAGACTGCAGAAGTCATGTTGCTTTTTCAGTTGAATTTGGGGAAAACTTGAAACATTTGTTGTGTTGAGCTATTTCAAAAACTTTTGTTTAATTTGTTCATTGCAAACAGCTGAAAGTCTGTAAATTTTGCCAATAAACCTGATTTGCAATGGGGGTTGAATAATTTTATATAGTTAACCAAAAAGCTTTGGTAACCATTGACATCAATTGTATGGAACAACATGAAGGTGAATAAACAATGACACATCTGTGTTTCTTACTTGTAACTTGCAAAATAATGTCCTTTTAGCCCTTTTTGAAAATAGCCCTTTTCATCCACCCTTTCAAATCCAAGTGTGTGTGTGTGTGTGTGTGTGTGTGTGTGTGTGTGTGTGAGAGAGAGAGAGCGCTTTCACATGCATGTACAGCTTATTCACTCACAAGTACACATAGTAAATCTTTCCTTTCTTCCATCCTTCTAAAGAAAAGGGTGAATCTTCTTGACCTCTGCATTAACAGAAATAGTTTTCCTGCGGGAGAGCCATGTTATGGGGAGAGAGAGACTGCGTGTGACATTTATGGAGTCAGTTTCTGCCCAGCTCTCCGCTCTCACCCTGTTTGTGCGCTGACAACACATTTGCAGCGTTCTCCACTCACGGTTCATGTGTGTGTGTGTGTGTGTTGAGAGGAGAGATTCTGTATATTATTCAGCTTGAACAGGGAGGATCATCAATAATAACTAAGCGCTGTGATGGAGGCTGTAAAAAGAAGTGCTCCACTGTCTCGGGTGGAGTACATTGAGTGCTCTCTGTTTCCTTTTTGTTTTCAACTCTTTTTTTACTCATGAGAGAAAAGAGAGATTTCTAAATATGGTTTTGATATACAGTGGCCCTAAAAAGTATGTGGGCACTTAAACGTCACTTAAAAATGTCTGAATGCCATTTCATTAAATAACAACATTTCTGGTTTCCACTCAAATAATAAGCAACAGACCTGTTTTCAACATTGATAATAATAATGTTTCTTGAGCACCAAATCAGCTTATTAGAATAATTTCTGAGGGATCATGTGACACTGAAGACAGTAGTAATGATACTGATGTTTCAGTTTTGATCACAGGAATAAATTACATTTTAAAATATATCATCATAGAACACAGCTATTGTAAATTGTAATAATATTTCACAAAATTATTACTTGTATTTTTGAAAAAGTTAAATGCAGCCGTTGTGAGGATAAGAGAC
Source organism: Gila orcuttii (assembly GCA_026230005.1). NCBI lineage: Eukaryota > Metazoa > Chordata > Actinopteri > Cypriniformes > Leuciscidae > Gila > Gila orcuttii. The sequence continues at coordinate 35,595,271 of JAPDVR010000013.1, read as the reverse complement.
TTCTTTCAAAAAACATTAAATCTTACCAACCCCAGACTTTTGAACGGTATGGAATACTATTCAAAATGCAGACTAAAGGTATGTGGTCTCTGGTTGTCAAACGTTAGTGGATTATTTCCATAGTTAATTCTGTGTACACCAATGTTAACTTGTGGGGAACTGACTTTGTAGATCTACTAGATGTTTAAAAGACATTGCAAAAATGTCTCAGAAAAATCAGATTGTAAATGTTTGATTTGATATTGTGGTCTTTGCAGTGGCATTCAGACGGTAAGTGTTAATTAAGTGTGCAAATACTTCTTTCTAGAAACATTTTCTATAATTTGGCTGTGTGATGTGTTTGGCGGCTGTGATGACACACAGGCCTCAGGGTCACAAGGAAGGTCAGTGACTGTCGCTTTGGCTTTGTAGGATCAGCCAATCAGAACGCAGTGTTTTGGCCTTTGAAGAGAGAGAGAGCTACAGAAGGCACCACATGGTAGAGAGTGCACAGCAAGATGGCCGACATCCAGTTCTACGGAAAGATGGATGAGAGACAGTAAATTCACTGTGGAGGTTAAATGACAGGAATGTACTGAAACACAAATAGCTTTCCATATATTACCAAGGGGCAAATGATTTCAAGACTGCTATATTTTTACATTTTATTACTTTTCTCTTTCTTTCAGTAACATCACAGTAGAATCGAATGTTGCTTGCTAATGTTTGAAACATCATTAAAAATATTGACATGTCCAGTGTGTCTGACATGACTGCAAATTCTTGAGGTGTGAGATTTTAAATGGGTCTAAAGCATGTATATGTGTGTGTATTTTTTAGGAATGGCACAGGGGAATGACCATGGCACACAGTACCGTTCTGCCATCTACACCTACAGCCCAGAACAGCAAGAGCTGGCCATGATGAGCAAGCATGTGTACCAGGAGGTACAGTATCTCAAAACACACACAAACTTTACATTGAATTCACTAGCCCGTTCAAACCCTTCATTAAGATTCTGTTATTTATTACTATTTACTATGATTATTAAGATATTACTTAGCTAAAATAAGGATATGTCATAGACTTTTATTGTGTTTATATAAAGTTAAATTAAATTAAATGTAATTGCTGTACAAAAAGCCCTACAAGATAACTTTTTGCATTTTTATATATTTTTTATTTAACAATTATTTTTACATTTGAGAATGTCCCCAAAGGGAGATTTTTTTTTAATCAGATTTTGCTAACTTTAGGGGACAGTTTTTTACTTACAGTGCTCATTTGTGTAATTTTTCTAAATGATGTATTAGACGGGACATTCATGAGCAATTAAGTACATTATCGTTCAAAACATTGGTGGCCAGTAAGATTTGTTTTTCTATTTTTGAATGTACTTAATTTTTGTAACAAGCAAGGATGGATTAAATTGTTCAGAAGTGACAGTAAAGACATTTGTATTGTTACAAATTAGCTATATTTCAAATAAATGCAATGCAGTTCATTTGAACTTTGTATTCATCAAAGAATCCTGAAAAAAATGTGTCATGATTTCTACAAAAATATTAAGCAGCACACCTTGAGCAGCAAATCAGCATATTTAAAGTATTTCTGAAGGATCATGTGACACTGAAGACTGGAGTAATGATGCTGAAATTCAGCTTTGCCATCACAGGAATTAATTACATTTTAAAATATATTAAAATAGAAAAGTTATTTTAAATATAATAATATTTTTAGTAGTTTTACTGTATTTTTGATCAAATAAATGGTGAGAAACCAAAACTCAGCCTTGGTGAGAAATGTAAAAATAAATAAATAAATAAAAATACCAAACCCAAACAGTAATTTACATGAATGCATTATTAAATTAAGTGTAGAAAATATATCCACAGATTTAGCCAATGATTTGCTTTTTCTTCCCCATCACATCTCCAAAAGCGCTTCTGTCCAACTGTACACTGTCAAACACTGACCGCCCACAGTTGTCAGAAAGATGCGTTTGTGGATGCTCATGAACGCTGCTCATCTGATTGTCTGGACAGTTAGCCCTGTCGAACTAGCGTGATGAGGCTTTGTTTTGTGAGGTGCAGGTGCTTGGGTAAACATCACCGTCATCTGTCTTGCTTCTAGGGCTCAGATGTGATTTGGGTGAGAGGGGAATGAGGCGGTGGCAGGGAGGTTGGGTGACCCCTCTTGACCTTGGCCTTGTGCGCATCAGGGGTGAAAGGTCAGGCTTGCGGGAGGCAGCTGTGGTTAAAGGGATGCAATCAGATCAGGGGACCGAAACGGACATGCTGTTGATGGCCCTAGTGACCCCACAAGCTTAAATGAACACACACACAGATGTAGTGAGGACGAGGGGGTGCACCCCACAAACTGCATGTCAGCAGGGGTTAAAATTGACCAACTAAATTTTATGTGTATCAAAGTGTTTGTATTTATAATGTTTTTAAGTGTTCTTGCTAAATAAAGAAAGGAGAATACATTGATGAATTGGACAGACATGCAGTTATTATATATATATATATATATATATATATATATATATATATACACACACATATTTTTTTTAATGTTTTTAAAGAAGTCTCATGCTCACCAAGGCTGCATTTATTTGATCAAAAATAGTAAAATTTTAATAATAGTTTATTCCTGTGATGGCAAAGCTGAATTTTCAGCAGTCATTACTCCAAATCAGTGTTACATAATGTGCTAAAGATGCTGATTAGGTGCTCAAGAAACATTTCTTATTATTAGTAATGGAGAAAACAGTTGTGCTGTGTATTTTTTGTTGAAACGGTGATACTTTTTTCAGGATTCTTTGATTAGAACGTTCAAAAGAACAGCATTTATTTGAAACAGAAATATTTTTTATTTCCCTTTTGATAAATTTAATGCGTCCTTGATGAATGAAACAAACAAAAAAAAATGTTGCCTAAATAATGATCGATATATGATTATATACGAGAACTGGTGTTGATAGTATAGAACTATTGTGTAAATAGAATTACAAATAAATGATTCTAGAAATTCTATATGGCATGATGTGAAGTTGTACAGTGGGTGATATGACCTGAAACCTGATGGCCTTTTGTATGGAATGAATGGCTCCGGATTGCATGAAATCTATTTTAAATATGTTTATTAAAAGTGCGACACATCTCCTAGACTTTACAGCTTTTCCGTGCTGTCGATGCTCGTGCTTCTCTCCTGATCCTTTTCTCTCTGAGGGCAGAGCAAATCTGAAGTGGTTTCGAAGAGCAGCTTGCTTACATAAGCAGCAGTGATGAGATTAGACATGTTAGCCCAGAGTCTTGTAAAAATGTTGAGGAATGTGCGTGTGTGTTTGCGTTCATCTTACTACGGAAAAGCACAACTGATTGTGGAGAGTCCGAATTTTGAAGAGGGACAGTAAAATGAAAGACAGACGTGATGAGTGTGAAGAGATTGATGAGGCCTTTTTGAGGACTCTTCCATCAGGTCAAACTCAGGTGATGAATCAGACACCGACATCACATGCAGACAGGAAATGAATTATTAGCACCCGCTGAGAGTTGCACTCCATCAGAGTCTCTCAAAACTCTGCCATCAGTGAGGGCAGTCAGGGAGAAGGAAAAGCAGGAGTGGGAGAGGAAGAAGCACTCTTTTAAATGCTGTGGATGAGGACGGGAGGGGTGCTGTAATAAAATGTAGGAATTTGCAGAACATCAAAGAGTTTTTATTCAGTGGTGAAAGAGAGCGAGACGCTGGAAGAGAGAGTGGAGGTACAATTCTGCTGCAGTGAAGCACTTTCTCAGAGGAGTTATTTTGGGGATTTGAATGGAAGTTTATGAATTTTCTTTGTTTATCTGCTCGCGTTATGCTGCAGACATCAACATTCTATTCATTTATTTATTTATTATGGATATGTTATGTTCTTTTCATGGCCCATATCAAATAATGTGGATAGATGAGTTTTTAAGAAAAGGGCAATGCACAAATGGGATAAAAAAATCATTTTAAAGTCAAAATTTACATTAGAATAATTATATTTTTCCTCTTTTGTGCAATCTAATGCTGTTGTTATTCCCACTTCAAAATTTTATCATAATGTTAATTATCAAAAATAAAATTTTGTAAAATGTAAGATTTTTATGTAAATGCATTTTTTTATGAAATGAATAGACCGTATTGATGTAGCACCCATATGCGTCTTTTTTTACTTCATTATTATTTTCTTTAGTCATGTTTTCTTTTGTTTGTTCCCTTTATAACCCATGTAAAAACAAAATAAAAAGTTTTATCTGACATTAACCGATTAAATTCACAATCTAATCAATTTCCTTTTTTGGGGGGGTGGGGGGGTGGAATATCCTGTTTTATTGTGAAATATGTCAGTTTATGGAGTCAGTTTTGTTTGGTTATGACTTTAAGAAAAAAGGAAAACGATTTAATTATCATTTCGACCGTGTTAGCAGACTGTAATAATGAAAAGTATAATCATAAATGTAGTAGTAATTGGCCTAAATAGACAAGTTTTTCTTCCGAAATGCTAATCGCTAGTGTTGCCTAGCTCAGGTTCCCAAAAGCTCTCTATCTAAAAACAAAATCTCTCTCTCTCTCTCTCTCTCTCTCTCTCTCTCTCTCTCTCTCTCTCTCTCTCTCTCTCTCTCTCTCTCTCTCTCTCTCTCTCTCTCTCTCTCTCTCTGTTCCTTGTCATGTAATCTTAAACGCATAGATGCTCATGCTCTCACACTTTGATCTGTCTCCTCTCACAGGTCACATGACCCTCCGCTGTCTTATTCCCTCTCACAAAATGCAGGAACAGCCAAGTATGACAAAATGGATTCCTGACTATATCTCATGCACACACACACACACACACACACACACACTCATGCTTACATGCAAACTACAGAACATGCAAAGAACAGGCTTGGCCTTTACACTGTTATTTATGATGCTGTTGTCCTCTTGAATGTTTAGCCTAAAGTGAATCACACATGTATATACAGATGTGTATATATACACCTACACATGCTTTTCTATTTGTGCATCAGAACTACTACTTCTGATATATATCTCAGCTTTCAGTAGAGACTCCAGTTTAAACCAGAAACGATAAGCAAGATAGCTAAGCTAAAACACTGTCATGGTTTCCATATTCAGATATTTTGCAGCATAGCTTTTTAGTTCATAGAAAGAGCTGCATTAATATTCATTATTTATGTTGTAATGTTAAAAGTAGGACAAGATGTTGCAGTTAAACGTACACAGGGACTGTGTGTGTTAGTGTGGACATGTGCAGATTTGTTAGCGTGTGTGTAAATAGTCTTATAAGGTGAGTTTGTGCCAGAGACCCACAGAGAAATTCTGCTTGTGAAACAGCTGTTATGAAGACAGTATATACACCAGAAAATAGTTGGACTAATAGTAACATGAGTGTGTTTAAGGATGCAGAAACCCTTTTGTGTTAGTGGCATTAGTTGAGTCATCAGAGTCACATGAAGCATATTCAGATATGCAAATTCTTATGTAATCTCTCTCTCTCTCTCTCTCTCTCTCTCTCTCTCTCTCTCTCTCTCTCTCTCTCTATCACTCTTTGCTTGAATGTCCAGGGAAGTGTTCTCCTCCACCGGGGAGACACAGACCACCGAGCTTTGACAGCGCAAAGTTTCTGACACCTTTTCCACACACACACACACACATACAATTTCCCCAAATTTACATTTCCTCTGCTTTTAATGTACACTATTTGAAATAAAGGGTCATAAACAGGGCTCAACAATAAAGATTTTTTTTCTTTTGGCCCATTCAGGCCAGGTACATTAGATTTGTACTTGACCTGCCAATGTAGGCCTAGTCTCAAAAAATAAGAATTTAAAAAAAAATTATATATATATATAATATTTTTTTTTTTTTGAAAAATATTTTTACATGTGCCAGAGGTATTAATTAATAATTTAAGAAAAGGGGAAACCGATGTGCTCTTTAGAACCACAGAAAAATGTCTAAATTTACTGAATTAATTCATTTATTTTATTTTATTTATTTTTTTTACGGAACATTTTCTTACTAAAAATAACAGCATTTTATTTATGAGTAATTGTAATGATAATAATAATTATTATTATTATTATTATAAATAACATTATAAATAAATAATGATGAAATCATAATTTTTTCACACACTCTTATTAATTTTTCTCATCAAGTGTTTGGTCCTCTCTTTATGCACACCTGGCTAAAGGTTTTCTTCATCATCTTCCTGTTCAATGTAGCAAGTGTAACCATGTAATAATCCAGTAAAATCATTCTCACCTTTTTGCCTTTTAAATATTTTTAAATACAAAGCATATGGGGAATGTTGACTTTATGTTGTTGTACAGGTATCTTTGTTTTGTTTATGTCCCGGCTGTTGTTAGGATGTCAGGATGTTATGGTGCACATACAGCCTCTTTTGTTAGACATTAAATCAGAAGCGGAGTAAATGCAGCAGACTTCTGTCACCACCTAGTGACTGAGATCGAAAACTACATACAATTCAAAAAGGACAGTTGCGATGGCTCAAAAACCAGCACAATAATTATTTTCTCTTTTTCTTTCTGTTCTAGAGACATGTGAGCTTTAGAAATACTGTGATTGATGTTCAAAGGTGTTTTGTTTTCTATGTTACTACCTAAAGCTGTTGGAGTTTACAGAAGTGACCCCTAGAGGGAGACAGAACTTCAACCATGTCCCTTTTAAAGAGTTTTGGACACTATGCCTGGCTTTAACATCTCACACACACGTGTTGTTTCAGTTCATATCGAGTTACTTCTCCCTAGACAGCAATCACATTTACCCTCTTGATATCAAGAATGTGTCATCATTTACCGTCTCTTTCTCTGCCCTTCTGCTAGGCGCTGGCGAGGAAAGGCCTGGGTGAGATCACCACAGAGATCCGAGAGCACACCGATTTTTACTATGCTGAAGACTATCACCAGCAATATCTGCACAAGGTGCCTAAAGGATACTGTGGGTTAAAGGGCACAGGTGTCACCTGTTCTTTTGGAGGAGAAAAAGATGAACTCTGACTCAGGGCACACAGACATAATTGTCTGCTGTTTTAAAGGGATAGTTTACCCAAAAATGTAAATTTTTTCATAATTTATTCACCCTCATGTAGTTCCTTTTTTCCTGGAGGAAAGTCGTATTTAATATTCTTCTGAAAATATTCGTTATCTAAAACCATAACAAAACATTTTCATCACTTGAAATAAAAAAAACTTTAACTGAATTTTAATGAAATACTTTTTTCTTTTTTTTTTTTTTCTTTTTTTTTTTTATTTCAACTACTTGCCAAGCAACATTTTTCATTTTTTCTAATCTTCTTTTAGTTAACTTTGGGTTTAGATTAAGCCAGGATTAGGCCTTAGTTCAATTAGGACATTTAAGTAGCTTTTATAAACGTGCGTTAGAAAAAAACATTACTGATGTGCATCTTGAGAAAAATGTTGCATTTGGTTAAAACAGCTCAAACATGCATTTAAGTCTGGGACTAACTTAAGCCTTGTCTGTGAAACTGGGGGTTGAAGAACTAAAATAAAAAAGCTTACATCGGCTTGTATACGAGCCTGTATATATCGCTCCATTTTCTGCTGAATCAGTTTCTGGTTCAAACATACTGTATATGGCTGAATTAAACCAATATTTCCACTTGCCGTTGTGAAGCTTTTATTACAGTTGACTGAGTGGATCAGGTAGTCCGAGCTGGTGTGAGTGAGTGGAGGCGGGGACTAATTTGCAAAATCATGGGTCCAGGTAAAATGAAGCAACTGTGTAGTTACATTTAAGCTATATATTTTAAGGCATGAAATGAAGAAAGTGTTTTCACAGGGAAAAAGCATTTAAATATGCCATTTTGATTATCAAAGATGAGTTTTAAGGGATACAATTATTGACTGCAGGGGGACTTGAATTATATAATAAGAACAAAAACCAATCAAAAATAGCAAAACTACTAAATTAACATGACAACAAAAAATATGATAATATTAACAAAAACTATGATAGCATATCAATGAAACTGAAATAACACTGCTGTAAAGCACAGAAAATGATGGCGCACTTTTTTTCATGCAGTTAAAACAGGCTATAGCTTTTAAGCTTTAAAAGGGAGGACACCATTTCTCACCCAAAACTATTGTATGGGATGACTTAAGAAGAATATTATGCACTAATCGTATGAGCTATTTCACTGTGCTTTTGTGTTCTTTTTGTAAAGCTTGAAAGCCTCCCAAAAAGAAATTCAAACCTTTTTCATTATGGAGTGAATTACTCTTTTAACATATGGGAGTGCTGTTTTGCAAGTATATGCGTGATCCATGAATAAAATGGCACATACATGTGTAGTATGCATGTAAAAATGGATTTGTTCCTGTCAAAATGTCGATAGTCTACTTTGGAGCTTCAAAGCTAGCAACAACCTTCTGCCAGTGATATTTCCTGAAGCTAAATCTGTCATACTGTCTGCTCTAGAGGATCTGCTCTGTGGATGCCTTGTGCTCTGGCCAATTGCTGATCTCTATGGACATTATAGTTCTGCAGCATTCTAATACATCATCCCCTGATTTCAAATACAAATGACAAATTCTGCCTCATGGTAACATGCATTACAACGCTTGCTTTGTGAAATTCAGAGTTTTTATGACTACTCGGAAAGGTGTAAATAGGACTGTTTACTTTAATCTGCTTTAGAACAATTGTAAAAAATAGAATTTAGCTTGTAGCTTATCCCAGTGACCCAAACCATAGACAGAGAGACAACCTGGATCAATCATCGTCATCATCATCATTATTATTATTATTATTCAGGGAAAATTCAACAATTTTTCTTTTTCTTTATTGAGCCGTCAAGTTGCACATGTAATGTCTTTTTACCACTAGGAGGCAGCACATGTAAATTTAAAAGCTTATCTCTGAATAGGTTAAGGCAAATTGTAAAATGTGTAATTTCTGTGCCATTGGCATCACCAAACAAAAGCAGAAATTACTAGAAAAGAAATATTTGTCATTGCTTTACAAAAGCTTGTGAAGGTCATTTAGGCCTTAGTTTAAATATGTGGGTCATTTGAAGAGAGACTTGAAAGCTGGAAAGAAATGTGGTTGGTTGGTTTCTAGATGGTTTGTACGTGTTGGGTTGTGGGGCATTTAGGTGTTGTATCCTTAAAGCTTTAGGGGAGCCAGAAGACATTTTTCCAAATGTACTTTTCCGTGTTCCACAGCAGAAATAATGCCATACAGGTTTGGTGTGAGATGAGGTTGGGAAAATGATGACAGAATTTTCATCCTGGTGTGAACTCAACCCTGCTTTAAGTGTGTAATTGTAAATATGCTGGTTTCACACCTCAGCTGTGTAAAGTGCTACACATGAGTCAGCTGCTCATTTTTAGAAAATGAAAAAGATCTTGACAATAAGCTGAATCTGCTGACTTGGCTGACCAGAGCCGCATAATTATAATGCTTATACGTTGATCTGTCAGACTTGAGCAGCGGTAACTGCCCTTGTTTACCTCTTCATAAAGTTGAATATGAAGTACTGATGGACTGGGCCTGACTTTGAGTGAAGTTTAAGTGATATGGACTCTAAAACAAAGGCTGTGTGCTTTAAAACTGTGTCAAGGGGTTGTAGAATCGTCAGAATGGAGGATTCTGGGAGCCTCATGTGGTGTGTTGCCGTCTGCTCCTTAGCTGATGATGTCACTGTTATCTATCATCTCTGGCTGTGTCTCTGGGATGAGACACACATGATTCACACAGCACCTGTATGAGCAGACAGATTTCTGGGAAATGATACATTCATCTTTACACTCCCACGTGTGTGCTATATGCACCTACCTGTTTTCACCGCCAGACATGCATAGGGGTTAAATACACACATTTCTGCCATGTATGGTTCAACGCAAACATTGGCGAAGGTCAGATTACCAAGATTTGTTAAACGTCTGCTTTTTTTTCTGTGTAAATTGATCTTCATACAGTGGTTAAGAAAAGTAATTTGTACACTTAAGTCACAATTAATGTCTGAATTAAAATAGACATTTTCTTAGAAGAAACTTGTATATATTGCTTTATTATTTTAATATTTCATTTTTATTCTCTACATATCATACATATATGTATTTTAACTTGTCCCTCTTTTTTTATTATTGAAGTTATGGTGAGGTACTTCCAATGGAAGTGAATGTGGCCAACCATTTAAAATATGCACGGTTTCAAAATTATATCCACGAGAAGTAATTAGTGCTATAACATGATTTTAGTGTGAAAAAAACCCCGCTTACTAAGCATTTCTGTAAAGTTGTGTCCAATTTTACAACACCGTTGGCGTGATAACGTTATGCCTAAAACCCTATATTGACCATAAAAGATAATGTGAAAAACTTTACAGCTCAAATCATTTATTTGACACAGGTTTAACAGAAGTATTAATGTGAATGTGTTTATAAATTCTAAACTCCAAAAATTCTCTGTTCAAAACTTCAAACTCAAAAAGGATTGTGTGTGCGTGCGTGTCTGTGTGTATACCAGTTTTTTACCAATACCAAGTTTTGTATTGAAGTTGGAATATTACTTTAAGTGTCCAACCTTTTTTTGGAACTGCTCTCTATTGTCTTTAGTTGAATTACTATGTCCAGTACAGCCACACATCTACCAACATACACACACAGGTGTGGTGGCATGTTCACTGAACCAGACACACACACGCATGCACACACACACCCTGACACACTGACAAATCTAGAAAAAGCTTTTTTGTTGACCGCAGTCTGATTTCCTCTGCTCTATTTTCTCTTTTCTTTTCTTTTTTCTCTTTGTGTCTATCTCTTCCTGACACCTGTGTGTAGGTGTGGACCGTGCTGCAGGTGCTCTCTCTCTCTCTCTTTTGCTTTCTCTGTCTGTCTCTATCACTCTCTCTCTTTCTCTTCCTCCCCTTTTCCCCCTTCATGAGGTTATTTTGGTATGATGGTGATATTTTTTGCATTTATGCACACGTTTCTCTCTGGCTTGTATGTGCCACATCTCTATAAAAATCAGCTTGACTCTGGGTATGTCCCCTTGTGGTTACTGCTGCCTGCCTATCTGATTAATCAGCGGGTGAAAAAGTGTTGCGGGAAAAACGCAGTGAAATGAACTATGGGACAACAGTTTAGCTCTTTATGTGGCTGTTAGTGTACAGACATGCTCCACAATTACGAAAATGAACAAAAAAATTGTCGTTACATTATCTGTTTGTCTGTTATATGCGTGTTGTGATATTATGTGATAATATGTGTTAGGTTATTTTGTGATGTGTAATTATTTGTGTAATGTGTTAGTGTTCTGTTTGGCTATATGTTCTATATTTTTCTGTTATTATTTTATGTTGTGTGGTGTTGTGTTATTCCAATGTGTTGTGTTAGGTTATATGTTTTGATGTGTTATGTTGTGTGTTTTTGTGTTCTGTTATGCTGTTATTCTGTTGTGTTATTGTGATGTGTTATGTTATTTTATCCTTTTGTGATGTTATGTTATGTATCACATGGATGTGCTTTTTTATGTTATGTTTGGATATATGTTGTGATGTGTTAAGTTATACAGTATATGTTCTATGTTTTGTTATGTTAAATGGTGTGTTGTATTATTTTGTTTTATGTTTATGTTTTGCTATTTGTTGTGTTCTGTTTTATGTTATGTTGTATGCTGCGTTGTGTTATTGTGTTATATGTGATATGTTATGTAATATGTTATTTTATATGTTATGTTATACGTTATGTTATACGTTATATATTTTATACGTTATATGTTATGTTAAATGTTGTTATATGTTATGTGTGATGGTAAACTAGGCCATTTTGTGAGGCATATCCATGTCATAAAGTGGCCAAATTAATCAGAATTCACCCTAGATATATATTTATAACATAATTTATTATTATTATATTTATATCATAACATATTTTATTTATAACAGCATTATATATATATATATATATATATATATATATATATATATATATATATATATATATATATATATATATAATTATTTTTTTATTTTATTTTTTAAGTCATTGGCAGGTGAGGCCAAAAGTTAATTTTGGACCTTGCTTACAAAAGATCAGCTACTCTTTCTCATCTCTGTGTCTGTATTATTCCTCCCTCTGTCTCTAATCATATTGGTGACTTTGTGCAACAGTATGAAGGCAGTGAGTGTGACAGAGCCAAACTGTCCAGGTGCAAGTGTCTGACTCCTCCCTCTCACTTACACACACACTTCAGCACAGGATGAAGACACTCGGCAGTTATTTCTGTGTTTCCTGTCTTGAGTCTCTCTCACACACACACAGGTGCAGTGGAGAGTCACTCAGTGATGAGGCCACCAGTCAGTCACATGCACGTGTGTTTTGCGACCGGACACGATGACACACTTTGATATTCCCCTCCCAACCCCAGAGAGAGAGAGAGAGAGTGTGTGTGTGTGTGTGTGAGAGAGAGAGAGAGAGAGAGAGAGAGAGAGAGAGAGAGAGGGTGGGTGGTGCTGTTACTACAGGGGCAGAGGTCAGAAATCCCTATAAGGAAAGATGTGTAGAACAGAAGAAAAAAAAAAAGGCAGAGAGAATGTGAGCGAGGGAGAGACACCGGTGCTCCACACCGCCCACATCTCGCAGATGTGCTGTGCAGCGAACAGTGAAGCTTACTGGGCAGCACAGAGACAGCAGTGTGCCCTCAACACACACACATACGCGCTCTCGCGACCAGGCGTGATTGCTCCATTAGAAGGTTTCTCAGCTGTGGCCGTTTCTCACACACTCACATACAGCTGCGAACACACAATTATAGCCTACTTTGACCCTCACGCACAGACCCTCGCTCGCTTACGCACAGACGCACCTTTGAGTCTATAGTTCACATCCCCATCAGACCCCTAGGTATTTTGAGAAAGGCCACAGGGACATATAAAGCTTTTTGTAGCTCATTTGGGTCAATGAAACGCTTCGTCCACTGCTATCAACCCATCAACTGATGAGTAAACAGGAAGACGAAATAAGAGAGTGATGGATGTCAGTGTTTTCTGGTTCACGTCGACAAACTTAATCTCATTAGAACATCAGCAAACTCTTCAGATCTTTGATAAAAACTCAGTTCTGGACTTTTCAGCTGACTTTAACTTTATCTTCTTTCTTGAGTTGCAATAACGCTCTTTTTGCACAAAATAAAATTTTAACTGGTTAAACCCATGATTCTCAAACAGAAGGCCTCAAGATGACTTTAAAATCAGAGCCGGACAGTAACGGAGTACATTTACTTGAGTACAGTACTTGAGTACAATTTTGAGGGATCTGTACTTTACTCGAGTATCATTTTTGGGGATTACTCATGACTTTACTCAAGTACATTTGAGAGGCAAATATTGTACTCTTTACTCCACTACATTTCTATCCATAACCGTGAGTACCCGTTACTTCTAAAAAAAAAAAAAAAAAGGAAAAAAAAAAATCTCGGAAACCCTCAATTTGTTGTTTCCCTCTCAAACGTGATTGGATTGTGCAGGCGCCACTGATTGGGACAGGCTATCAGCAAATCACCTTCACCTTCAGCTCTGAACTGACGCCAAAGTAAACTCCATGGTCAGATTTATGTGGGTTCAAATGTGGGTGCAAAAAATCCATTTAAACTCTAGCAGAGGTTTGTCAGAGCGTTGCCATTGTGCATTGCCTTGTGGGCAAGTGAGAAATGTTAAATAAAGCAACATGGTAAAAAGATGAAAATGACTTGAATTAACTTTCAATTCCTTTTAGATTATCAAAGGTATTAACATGAACATTTTTCATAACTCCATGTAGGACGTTTCTGTACATAAATGTAAGCACGGTTCGCGTACCTACCCCGAAGTGATAAAATAAAATTCTGTATCAAATTTATAGGCAAAGACAATTAATTTGTTTAGGCATGGTTTGTAGGGAATTACAAACCTGCACACATATATTCGAACACACATAACTATAGAATCAATTCTTAATACGCATGTGAACGCCATCAGCGTTTATCACAGGTTCAGTTTAAAGTCTGTTTAGAGAGAACGGTGTCATCTTAGTGGCCCCTAATTTAATAACAAATGATCATTTCGACGGAAGTGAATCAATCAAAACTAACTTTAGCTGGAAAATAACATTATTCAAGAACTGCTATAAAACCAAACCAATCTCTGTTACCTTAAATTATATGTTTATCTCTGAAAAGCCGCTTTGAGACAATCTACATTGTTAAAAGCGCTATATAAATGAAGATGACTTGACTTGACACTGTGGCAGTAGTAATGCAATATTTAGAAAATTTACTCTTGTACTCTTGATACTCAAGTACTTTTAAAAACAAGTACTTCAGTACTTTTACTGAAGTAGACATCTGACTGTAGTACTTTTACTTGTACTTGAGTAAAATTTAGCAAGGGGTATCTGTACTTTTACTCAAGTAACGAAGCTGTGTACTCTGTCCGCCTCTGTTTAAAATAAGAAAAACAAGAATTAAATGAGCTAAAATAACTAAAAATCAAGATTTTTATGTCACCTTTTCATCATGTTTTTTTTTCTATTCTTTAAAGAATTATATAACTGAGTTCTAAACTAGGAAAAGTCATGTAAACTAATAAAATCTTAATAATGTATCTTGTCATGTAAATAAATAAACTCTGTGAATATGCATTTTTTCTAGTTCTGGCGAGTTTTAAAATATTCAGGTATAAATTGTGAGTACATTTCTTTTTTAAAATACTTGAAAATCATGAACCACTGGAAAAGTATCGGGGCCTTTGAATATTTTTGTGGACAATGGGGGGCCTTGGAGTCAAAAGGGTTGAGAATCACTGAAAGTTTTATTGCTCAAAACTGAAAACAAAAATGAATTCAACATGTTTATTCAGTGATAGTGTAATATCCTCCGGCATCCACTGTTCTGGTGACTGATTCATGCATAGCCTACATGTTTAAACTGTCAGATCCTTCCAGAGAAAAATGTTCAATCAGAAGTTAAAACGCTCATTCACTTTTACTTGAGTATGAACTTTGTCTTAGATGTTTCTTCTAAAATGAAACTGAAAATGTCCCTTTAATAGGCCTATTGTATATTTCTTTCATGAGTGGCTCCTTTTCAATTTATGAGTGTGACTAGGTGTTAAGCTGAACTTCAAATGAACAAACAGGAAAACAGATCTCATTGCATCCGCTTGTCAGAGAAAGTGTTAACGTTAACGGCAGTACAAACTGATGGCAATATGTACTTTTAAGGAAATGTTTTTAGGAATCAATCTGCATATGCGATGGACATTGTTTATGCTCATCTGTGCTCGCTCCTTTGAAGGTATCTTGAGTAAAATGGCTCAATATTTAACAAAGCACATTTAATAGACCTTTATCAAAAGTGAAGTGACCTTTTTTTTGTTCTTCTTCTTTTTTTTTTTTACAATATACAGAAGTGTGTTGGCATAACCCCATTTGAATTCAGTTGGCCACACCTGACAGGAAGTTGAACTGGACAGGAAGAGGAAGTTAATTTATCAATATGGTGAAAGCCCTATAGGCCTAAACCTTCAAACTTCAAGGCTTTTGTCAAGGTGTGTCTTGTCAGACTTTTCTTAGTTAGAAATTACAGTTATATTAATTTCAATTCATTGTAATTCTACTTTCTTACATTAAAATAAAAGCCATTCTTGTTCTGAATATCACCAAGTCACAGCTGTTGTTCAATACATCTGTATTGTACCTTTTAATGATCCTAATTTGAATTGAGTTTTTTTATCTCTTCTAATTTCCAGAAGAGACAAATGTGAGATTGATGTCTTCTTCTCAGGAAAAAAAAAACAGGAAATGTAAGTAATTTGCTCAGCCTTATCTCATTGTTACTGGAAAAACACTTGTGATATAAAATAGATCTCATTTGTGATTTGTCTTTCCTGTGGGTGGGGCTTATATGAGACCCCGTGAATGTTCAGGTGTGTGCTGATCTATAGGCATCGTTTTGTGTTGTGTTCGAGCTGAAAAGCAGATTGTTTTTCAGCAGATCTCAAACCTGAGCATCCTGTTGTTGTGCTATCCGCTCTAGCCCTGTAAAAGGTATCAAGATGTTAATATCAGCAAAAAGAATTGATGTTGTTTTTACTGCGGTTAAACAGGGCTCTTTCACTGCACACACACTCACTGCAGCAGGCCGCAGAGCGCAGTATGCAATACTGCGTGGGCGAACATCACTGTAGCTTTCAACTGCGTGGGACAGACAAATGTGTTTGTATCTGTACGTGTACATGTGTGTGTGTGTGTGTGTGTGTGTGTGTGTGTGTGTGTGTGTGTGTGTGTGTGTGTGTGTGTGTGTGTGTGTGTGTGTGTGTGTGTGTGTGTGTGTGTGTGTGTGTGTGTGGGTTTCTGTGCGAAGGACAGGTTGAGGACGGGTGCAGAAAGTGTATTTCTCCAAAACAGCATCGCAGTGAAAACTTTGCCCCGCAGTGACTCATTTCCATTTGCTTTTTCTCTGCACCTTGCCACCTCAGACACACACACACACACAGTTAATGAGCATGTATATTTTTTTACGTAAACCTAACTATAATTACTTTAGATTAACCCATCCCCTAAATGCTAATCTTTATTCATGAATTATTGTTTTTCCAAATATTAGTCCCCAAATGATTATTTTCATTACACCCACAATCATGCAACAGTGTCACATACTGACATTTAATCTCTATATCTAGTTCTCACACACTCCACAATAATAGCAATTTCATTTCTGACACAGACAATCAGTCATTGCAAACACTTTACCATAAGGTTCCGTTTATTAACATTATGCCTTTATCATAAACTAACAACAAACATAGTTTAGTTACAAATAGACTTGTTAGTTTACAAATAGACTTTAGTTTGTTGTTAATTCATGTTCATTCATAGTACATGAATAATGTTCATTTATACAACTTAAAATGTTAAAACTATAAAAATTAAGATTAAACATTAGAGGCTTATTGTAAAGGCACGCTGAAAGCATTATCAGATTAGCTCAAATATTTCAAAACGAACATTTGCTGAGGATGCGTAAAAATTTGTGAATGATGAGTATTTGGAAATGAATGAGCCTGCTGATGAGGGACCTTCCTTACTGTGTCATCTGATGCTTGCAGGAAAAACCCAGCCATGACCTTTACCCTTACACAACCGTTACAATTTCTATTACAACATGGGTCATATATGGTTTGAATGAAGGATATATGTACATCTCTGAACTGAAAATTATAATGCTAACTATATATCACGTAAAATTATGTCATCGTGTCATCATCTAGCTCAGTTCAGTTCTCATCCAATAGTGTCAGTGCAGTAAAATCAATAATATTGCTGAATTTTAAGTGTCCCCGACTAAACAAGCCAGAGGCGAAAGTGGCAAGGAGCCCAAACTCAATCAGTTGAAAGAAATGGAGACAAAAAAAATATTTGGGAGGAATCAGATGAACGAACATGGTGTTTATTTACATGGTTTAATTCCAGACTGCATCTCAAGTCAGATTGTGGATTTATCTTTCAGAACATTTAATCCAGTTCTTCCTGCTTGTAGAGGACTTGTCTGGTTCTCGTGTTTTTGCTGATATATAATATATAGGCCCGGTTTCACACATAGGGCTTAGATTAGGCCTTAGTTCAATTAGGACATTTAAGTAGCTTTTAAAAACATGCCTTAGGAAAAAGAAAATACTGGTGTGCACCTTGAGACAAAACAATGGCACTTACATATTTTAAGATATGTCAGTGCAAGTTGCTTTATTACATGCATTATTGTCTGGGACTAGCTTAAACCTTGTCTGTGAAACGGGAGGATAATGTGATATATAATGATAAATAATCATTCTTCTAAAATCTTTCTCTGTCTTGTGTCTGTCTCTATCTCTCTCTCTCTCTCTCTCTCTGTTTCTTTAGGAGCTCTCCTATGGAAGCTCAGCTGTATTTATTTATCAGGCAGAGATCTCACTGATGAATGTTACTAACCTGGTTATTTTTACAGAATGATCACCTCTCTGTTTGACTGATGAGAGGCAGGGAGGATCGGTTCTTTGGGAGGAAACCACATTCGACATCTCTCCCATGCAGCTGCTCCCAGACACCCACTCTTCCTGCAGGAGAGTGTGTGTGTGTGTGTGTGTGTGTGTGTGTGTGTGTGTGTGTGTGTGTGTGTGTGTGTGTGTGTGTGTGTGTGTGTGTGTGTGTGTGTGTGTGTGTGTGTGTGTGTGTGTGTGTGTGTGTGTGTGTGTGTGTGTGTGTGTGTGTGTGTGTGTGTGTGTTTAACAAAGAGCTAGTAAGTCTACATTTTTAAATTTAGTTTTTAAAAAAAGTCTAAGGCGTGGTTTCACAGACAGGCCTTAGTCTAAGCCAGGATTAGGCCTTAGTTCAATTAGGGCATCTAAGTAGCTTTTATAAACATGCCTTGAAAGAAAACATTACTGAATTGCCTCTTGAGACAAAACAATGGCTCTGACATTTTAAGATATTTCAGTCCAAGTTGCTTTAAGTTAAAACAGCTCAAACATGCATTTTAGTCTGGGTCTTAAGCCTTGTCTCTGAAATCGGAGTAAGTGTTTGTCCCTTAAAGCCCTTTTTACTAAAAAAAAAAACTGTTCATGTCATCAGAACAATTTTCTTACAGTATAGAAATTTAAAGGTGCACTCAGCAATTATTTACCTATTAAAAATTTACAAAGAATAATAATATTATTGAGAAATTTCTTTCTAAAATATGTTGTACATAATGTACATTTATATGACATTAAGACATTTAGTAGCTTAATAAAAGCTGTTTTAAATAGCGTATGGCACTGTGTAAGGACTTACATATACATCCACACCACTAGGTGTCACTATATATGTATAAAGATGTGGCAGAACAGTAAGAGTGGAATGCTAGTATGCTACTTCAAATTCAGGCTGGTGCACCGGTTGAGATGGCAGTCATAAAACCCTAATTCTGGGTTCACCTTTAAACATTATCTCATCATACATTTGTGATAAATGTGATCAATAAACCATTTTTTTTAAAGTAGAAACTACATCAATCACAATAGCAGATCATTATGAATGAAGCCTCTTAATACATTCAGCAAACCCTAAAGTTGACTAAAATCGAAAAAGGGCAACATTAAAACCACAGTCGCAAATAGCAGTACCCAGAAGGCCACACGACTCTGCTGGACAGCCTCCAGATCTGCAGGTGCACAGCGAGATGAAAAGACAGACAGATCAGAGGCAGGGAATCTATTTTTTTTTTAAGCCCTGACCTTGAAAAACATCCGGTGACAAAATACTGGTCTGCCATCTTGTGGATGGAAAACTTAGAGGTGAGTGTGTGACCGCACTCAATGTGAGGTTTTGAGAAGGCATCATTCTGTTTACACACATACTCACAGGTTGTCTCTGTTGTGGTGGGCCGCACTAAAGTTTCCATTCCGACGAAGCATCATTTCCTGGACAACGACTCTTCCGACCTCGTGATCCATCACGTCCGATTGATTTGTGTTGTACACCTGTAACCTTAGCTTGAAAAGTCTTGAGCAGATATGATACCAGCACACATCAGCAAAGTTTTTTGCTTGCGGTTCAGTTATAAACACCGAACCTTTCCTATATGCGTATGTGTTTCTGGTGTGTGTTTGTGCATGCTTATGTATGCTTTCTTAACTCCTACGTGATGAGTGAGTAAGTATGAGCGGTACAGCGTCAATAGTGTGGTAAGCCACAGACAGAAATAGCTGATGTACTTTTTTGGTGTACTCTGGCCTGGGTCTCACCTGTGGGAGAGAGAACAGGAGGTAGAGGAGCTATTAAAGATGAAAGATGGTGATACTTTACATAGAAAATACCTATTTCACATCAGAGTTATTATAATTAACTAAAACTAAAAGCATAAAACTAGTTTCATTACTTGAAATAGAAATACAAATATTTTAAAAATATTTTATCTAGTTGCCAAGGCAAAAATTTCTCATTTTCATTTTGTTTAACTTGACGCAGGCACTAAAAATGAAATTTTTTTTTTTAACACTATATAACACTATAGACATTTAAAAACTAATAAAAATGATTAAAAAACACAAAATTAGTAAAACTTTGACTAGAAATATTAAAATATTAAAAACTAATTTTAAATAATAATTAAATGAATAGTATCTCAATTATATTAAATTAACACAGTAGCACAAACCCCATCACATTTAGAGTTTAGTTTAAAAATCAAAAGTCCTTTTGTGGAGAAAGTTTAAGCCATTAAACTTAAGCCATATGATACTAACATGTAATCATAGGTACAGGCCTTTTTTTGGGACAACACTAAAAGATATAGACCCTGACATGTAACCAAATGTGATATCTGTGGGTAAAGTGAAAGATTTGATATTTATTTGTTATTTAGATATTATATGTTAAAATCTGGCATGTACAAATGACAAAGGGCATTACAGATGGGAAAGTTCACCGGTTAAACTGCTACAGTATTTTCACATAATATCCTCTCTTATATAACTGATCTAAATGTGCACATCACCATATATGTCTATAGTGTGTCAGGTAAAAGATGAGGTCATTGATCTAATCCAAATGGTCAGCTGCAATAGTATGAGATTTAACACCCCAGATAAATTAAAAGTAAAAAAAAAAAAAAGAGAGAGAGAGAGAGAGAGATGAAATATAAAGTTCATTGAACATTAGGGCCACAACCAGCATCGACGATCAGTGGTTGATCAATATGGGTCACCCCCACTTTTGAATATTTATTGCATCTTTGTTGCAAATTACATCAACATTTCTGTGTTCAAGATGTTCATATCAGACTTTCCACTGAAGGTCTCCAGGCGCTGGTACCCACAAGGGAACGTGAGTGAGTGCAGCACCCTCTCCTGCTGGCATATAGTGGCATCATTCTAAAACTGGTATTAGGCATTTCCTGCTGGGTTCGTTGGCGGGTGGAAGTGTGTGTGTGTGAGTGTGTTAAAGTAGATAGCACCTGGCTTGCGCAGCTGTGGGTCTCCTACTAGCGGGGAGCAGGAGGAGGGGAATGAGGTCCTGCACTGTCACAAACTGTGTGTGTGTGTTTCATATGTGCATCTGCTCAATTCGATATCAGTTGCCAAGAGCTGAGTTAATCGTAAAATAAACCTGAAGAATCTATTCCAACATCTTGAAATTGAAAAAAAAAAAAATGTTTTTTTTTACATCCAGCAAACTTGCTTTGTTGCTCTTGACCCTGGTTAACACAATAAAACAGAAAACTTGTTTTTTAGTTAGTAGTTTCTTTCAAAGGGATCAAAGTTTACCTGGTGAGCATGATCCAGTTTGCCCCTGCTGGTAGATGCAGTAACTACATGCTCTACAAGCAAAAAGCATCTTTCTCCATTGACTGCCTTTCAAGTACTGCCATGTATTTTGACCAATATTATTTTCCATAATTAATTTTTGAATGTCTATTAAAATCGTGGTCTCGTGTTTTCCCCTGTTTGCTGCATTTTATGCCACAGCTTAGGATAGTTGCTATTGAAGGCTGTGTATCTATTTTAGATAAATGGGAATGCTAACTGATAGCTTTCTCCAGGTGTAATAGAGATCCTTGGTTTCAAAGACAGACAAAACCAGATTATGATGCTATTATGTAGTGTTCCCTTAAGGCTACATCCCCCATTTGGTTCCTCTTTAGGACAGAAAAGACGTTATTTCATCACCAGAGAAGCTGTGCACATCTCCACAGGCATTTCCCAAGTGTGCTAGGTGGGTATTTAAACGGTTTCTTGTTTTAAGATCCATGTTAGAAGCTATAGGCAGCACAGACAGGGAAAGTGATTTGTTGTTGGCATGAAGAGAAACTGTATTTCTTTCCCCCTCTCTGTATTAGTCTGTCTGTAGGAGTGCAACAACCTTGACTGAGACGCTCAGCATCTGTTCAGTGTCCTTGACTCAGAATATCTCCCAATAAGTGCCTTGAGCTTTTAAGGATAGTCGAATTCTCTTTCACAATTTTTTATTTTTGCTTTTCATACATAATTATTATTTATGAACTGCCTTTAATCATATATCTTCAAACGCAATGTGTATGACATGTATTTGTTTCACTTGAATTCTGAATAAAGCATATGTACCTGAAAGAATATTCAAACAATGTTCTGAAATGTTTGTTTATTAATCTGTTTAATGTGCAATCTGTGTATGTTTGACAGCTTCTGCATGTGTTGGACTGCAAATAGAAATCCACTAGTAACCTGTAGGGGGCACTTTGGATCTTGGAAAAGTTATTTGGAATGCTGCGGAGAGCAGAGAACATGATTTCTTGTGTGGTATGTATGTGTAAACCAATCAGTATTAAGATATTCTGAGGGATTTCTTGGTTGGTTGCTTCAAAAAACAAAGGCTGAGTTTATTTAAATGGTTTGCAGAAAATGAGAACCCCATTTTACTAATATATCTTTCAAATGGACAATCAGTTGAATAAGAAAGACAAAGTGATGAATCATTTGTCGAAAATTGCAAACACACCAATCTCCAAGTCTCAAAGTGGAAGTGACTTTTAGAGTTATAGCATATCAAATAGCTCTCACAGACTGCAGTGTCAGGATGGTGTTGTCCTGTCGCCTCTCTTCTGTTTAGTTTATATTTCACAGTTCAGAGGAGCAGCTACAAAAGTCCATCAGGAGTAGGTCACATGGTAGGTTAAAGGTGAGAGGTTGGGTTTGACCAGTAGGGTAAAGAGGTCACACATACAACACGACTGTGGCCTCAGGATATTCTGAAACCTGTGACGGACCTAGCATGTAAAATGAGCTAACACAAAAACAGAACCACCAGTTAAAGATTAAGACCACTGTGTAAACTATGGGGAAATAGCTATGCTTCCAGTCAAGACACATTTGTGTTAACAGTGATTTAGCTATACTTTTGTATCACTTTATCACTCTCTGCAACTGTTTTCATCAAATATTTATTGGAAAGATAATTTATGAATGCATTTTAGAATTTTGCAAATGTCGAAATATATGGGAGAAGCTGCTAAGTTTTTTTGGTTTTTTTTTACATTGTATTTATCTTGTCTACAACAACAAAAAGTTACCCAGAAAAAAGATTCAGTTCATTAAACATTTTTTCAGGATCGAGCGTGTTGTCATAATGGGAAGCTGCCATTATTATAGGCTTACTTAGCTTTTCAACTAAATTTAAACAGTAAACGAATTGTATAACAGCAAAATGATGTAAAATGGCATGGAAATATATCATTATATAATTGTCTCTTGCCTGAATTTAGTTGATCGACAATGACCCAGCTAACAAAAATGTGTTCTAAGGACATGTTGCTATAACGTTCCCATTAAGATATGAAAATGTTGTTTCTCAATGTTTTCTGAATGTTCAAAGGTACATTTTTTAAAAAACGTTTTGTCTTGGTTAGACAACGTCCAACTATATGTTTCAGAAAAAAAAACATTCCATGCATCAGGGGCGTCACTAGGATTTTCATTTCAGCCCCCAATGAGTTTTTTTTTTTTTTTTTTTTTTTTTTTTTATAATAAAAAAAGTTAACACTTTAGTTTAGGATCTAATGCTCACTATCAATTTCATTACCATGCAAAGGCATGGTTTTATAATCACTGTGGTCCCAAATGTGAGGTAGGGCAGATAGGGGGGTTCGGTGTTTCCCCGAGAAAATTTTTATTTCTCTGATCTACATATGTGCATTTTAAGATGTTTTGAAGGCCAAAAAAATTGGATAACAGCTTTAAAACCATGTCAGTGGGCAGCTGATTATTTTTCTCTCCTCATCAGCATCACACTCTTTTTCTCTTTGTTTTTATCTTGCCCTGTCTCTTCCCCTCCTAAAGCTGAGCTTTGACTGATATAGGCTTTTCATTTTTGTCTGTCAGTGAAGAAAGTAAACATAGGGTCAACTGATAGGTTGCACTCACAATATGTAGGCTACACATTCATTATTGATCTTATGCCTAATACAGGGCCGTAGACAGGGCTTTATAATCAAAGAGGTCCTAAGTTTGAGGTTGGTAGGGGGTTCAAATTTTTTATTTCTCTGATATGTGCATTTCAAGACATTTTTAAGACCAAAAAAAAGGATAAGAAATAGCTTTAAAACCATGTCAGTGGGCCGTAGATTATTTGTCAATACCTGCTCTCTCCTCATCTCCATCACTCTTTCTTTTTTTCTCAGTATCTTCATCCCTTTCTCTTCCCCTCCTAAAGCTGAGCTTTTTTAATTTACAAAAGGCTACAATTTGTATTATATTCTCAATATGTACACATTCATTATTAATCTTGTGCCTAACATGATGAAAACTGCTTTGTTAATGTTTCTTGTCCCCTCACAATGACAATAAACTAATTATTACATTAGGCCTACACAGGGCCTGTTCTAGACATTTGGAGGCCCTAGGCAATATTCATGTTGGAGGCCCCCCACCCCCAATAAAAAACTCTTGAAACAAATATGATTCCTAACCTTTTAATTTATACAACATTTAATTTTAAATGTTTGTACTTACACAGTACATAAGTTTGGACACATTACTATTTTTAATGTTTTTGAAAGAAGTCTCTTATGCTTATTCATTGTATGCTCAAATTCAAAGCGTCGCGTCTGGGCACGTTAATGACGCTCGCGCTCTTTTAAACTCGTAATAAAGCGGTGAATGATTCTTCCGGAAATGACGCTGATCTACAGTACAAGTTTATATTTAGAATACATTGCAATCACTCCAAAATAGATGACGACAACGCACACACCTGTATTACGAGCTGTGCTTCTTTGCGTGCCTATATAGGCTTTTGCTATACGCAGCACCTGATGGGCTGGCGTTAATGTGACGTAATGTAACAGTCTATGGTTAAGATAAACATCGTCACTATTTTTAGTTAATTAATACATATTGAAATAAATTGTAGGACATTTGTACATTTTTTTATTTATTTTTATTTTTGTCCCTCTGTCTGGGCCCCATCCCGCCAATTGGGCCCTAGGCACGTGCCTAGTTTGCCTTTCCGTTAATCCGGCTCTGGGCCTACGTTACATAGGCCTATTTTCAGTTCAAAATGGCGAAAATAGACAAAACTATATTAGTTTGCCTGATTATTTTTTGTCATTCGTTTAACATTTATGCCCTAAAAAAATGTAACATATAAAATGTTAAGTTTAGCTACTTACATCTTATCTCGCAAGCACTTGACCGTACGCGTCGAGTCGCACTGTTAAAATTCGCGCTCAGCAGCGTCAGTGAACATAAAGCCCGCCTACTTTGATTTGATTGGCCATCTCAAATATTCTGACATTGACGAGCAGTGACAGACCAATGAGGCTCAGATGAACACACACACACACACACATACACACACACACACACACACCCTGTCCTCTGTTTCTGACTTGCCCTCTGCTCGGCGCCGCTGCGGATAGAAGATGAAGAACGCGCTGAAACTGATTATAACAAGACTGAAGCGAACACGAATTTCTGTAGCCTGCATTAATCACAAATTTTTAGGGGGGCTAGGCAGAAGTTTAGGGGGGCAAAAGTCCTAGACAAAACTAGTATTTGTGTAATTGGACTTTGGTCTATTAGCCTGAGTCTGCCCATGTGTAAAATAATCTTTCATGTATGTACAATATCATGTCCGTGGAGAGAGTCAGTTGAGTGTTTTTATTGCTAGGCAGTGACTTTCGTAAGTTACTGACAACCAGATTTGCAAGCTTTACCTGCTGTTTGCTTTCAGATTTACCAATTTTTAACAGAAACACTAATTCATTTGTCGTCCAAAAAAGCAGTGTAGCATGTCAGACAAACAAGATAAGGTCTCATCTTGACCTAATGAACGACCTGACGGGAGGAGAGAGGGAGGGAGAGTTCCCGGACACAAGGACTGTTTAAGATATTGACATTTCAGGAGAACATTAGTTCAAATTTGAGCTTAGTTCAGTGAAGGACAACTTTAACTCAGTTTAGGTTTTTTTCCCAAAAGCTATATCCACCACCGTCGGCACAGTCCTGAAGCCTATTATTTATTTCATTGTTTGTTTTAAAAATGTATTGATGCGATTTTTATAGACTATCTAGGTATCTATATATTTATCTATCTGTCTGTCTGTCTGTCCGTCCGTCCATCCGATATAACTTTTAAACTTAAAGGCATTCTGCTTATTTCTGCTGCAACATCCTTTTGTTAAATGAATATATATATATATATATATATATATATATATATATATATATATATATTCATATTTACCTTCTCAGCTTGTGGAAAAGCTGCTTGTGATGATCTTTGATTCTATGATATTAGGTTGGTTTATTACCATTAAATCAGATAGTGAAATATGTTTTGTACTGTAAATGTAAGTTAAATCTGTAAAACCTAAAATGTTGCTACCATAATCTACTGTAAATTTCTGGCAGCCACAGCTTTTTACTGTAATTTTCTTTTGCGACAGACACTTTTTGAGTTCTCATGGCTGGGTCCGGTTTCCCACTCCTCCCCACTCCTCCCACTCCTTCGTTATCAGTAAGAAACGTGGAAATCCAACACCTCACAGCTTTGCGACTTCCGATCATCCATGCCCAAGGGCCAATTTCACGCCAGGCGATCACAACGACCAAATGTCTCCAATTCATCATCTGATCTCCTCAGTGGGAGCAGATGAAGTGAGACATGGAGGAAGGAAGGTCTGCAGGATTACGATGATGTTTGTGGTATTTAGAAGTTACTGTTTGCCTGACACACAAATTTTGACCTTTCTTTGAGTCATTGCCAAAGGAACAAACTATACAGGTCTATAACTTATAGTATGTACACTTAGCATCTCATTTTGACCTCATTTCTAGTCTCACTTCTACTTTCTAGTTTAGACCTCAAGTCTAAACATTGTCTTATATAAAAAGCACACACATGTGCCCGCACATGTTTTGAAAAACAGATAGATAGCGGGAAAAGGAGACTACGATAAAGACAACAAGGGGCATAAGACACCCCTACGGCCACAGTCGTAGTTCACAGTTCAGTCAAACAAACACTATAAGTCTCATTTTTCTCTCTCACTCACACATCTTGTGAAGTACTACTACAACAAATGCTGTTCATTCATATTACCAAGAACAAGCACAATGTGGCAGCAGTGGTAATTCAGGGCCTCACTTGGTGCATGTCCTAAAAATGTAAAAAAAAAAATATATATATATATATATATATATATATATATATATATATATATATATATATATATATATATATTAATAAACCAAGCAAAAATTAAATTAAACTTGGAAGCAAGTGATCACTATGCATTTTCTTTGTATGAGAAGGACATCCTTGACTATTTGATATTGATTTTCTTTTGTACGTGTGCCGTGTTCCATTCATTTTCTGTTTATTTAAATTAATTGATTTTTTTAAATGCATTTTATATATCTTATTGTGAATAATTCCTCTATGTATGTTTCATTTATTAAAAATGTTTTGACCATATAATGTTTAATCAAAATGTCAAAACTGGATCTTCAAGTAAAAAAAACAACAGACACCTCTCTGGTGATGTATGCCTCCCTTTTTGAGTGCAACACCCAAATCTCAAAATTTAGGCTAATCAACAACTAATGCGTAGAAACAAGTCCTCACCCTGCATTTTTTTTTCTTTTTTGTTAATCCGTTACACTCAAATGTCTAAAATCTAAGATTTTATATATTTCCTTTAGTTTAATTTGTATTTTACATAGATAAAAAGTGAAGTGAAAAACAATGTTGACAAAAAGGAGGCAAAGGAGGTAAATTAATTTAGTTTGAATGAGCATCATGCTTTTGTCTCAACTTTACATTGATGTGCATAATTACACTTTATGAGTTGTTTCTGCTCATTTTCTTCAGCTTGAAAAAAACTCAAAGAACTTTATACTAAGCCTGTATAGGAACATATATGTCTGCATGCGTGCCAAGTGTGTGTGTGTGTGGTGTGACTTTTGGGTAATGCAGTCGTCTGTAAAGCAAAGATGGAAAATCTTAGAGAGACAGAACTTGCAGCTGAGGTTAAAAGAAGTGAGTGTGAGTGCGGATGAGTGTGTTATTAATGCCCTGGGTGCTGCAGTGAGAGCAGATACTGGTTAGCTGCTGTGGTTGCGCTCTTGCAGTGGCAGGAAACAACCCAACCTGTGATCTTTGCAGACTCTAATGGAAAATTCACTCAAACAGAAAAAAAGTGTGTACGTTTGCCTATGTGTGTGACGAAGAGTGAGAACATGCTGCTGTCACCTAAAAATAAAGGTGTTATTTATTTGTTTGATTGTAAAATATGCTAGAGTGCTATTTAAAAGCCATTCAAGCTTGCATTCATTAACGCTTCTTGCAGTTTAGCTTTTTTCTGGGGTCTTGTGATGTCTATATCTGATTTTACAGTTCCTAGAATTATGTATTTTGTAATCAGACATTAACAGGCTGATAGACATTAACAGGCTGTTGATTCACACATTAATGATAATGCATCTCTACTTCATCTTGAATTATGCAAAATTATATGTTCACACCTGACCTGTGTTTGTCTTTCGCACTTATATTGTCTGATTTAAGTGATAATGTTTGACTGTTTTTGGGTGTTGTCTTGCCGAGGAAGGGCAGAAAAATACGCATGTGTGTGTGTGTGTGTGAAGTGTGTCTTTAATATGACATCTCCAACAGCTGTGTATAATCTCCCAACACACTCACTCGCACTCTTCCCATTCCATCTCCTGTACAATGGAACAAAAGAGCAGGAACTGCCACTCTCTCCCCACCGTCCAATCAAAGCCGTTATTATTTCTCGGCGGAACACTCCCTCAGGAAGTGCCATCTCCAAAACACGCCAGCTGTGCTTCTGTGCTTATTATGGGCCATTATAAGAGACAGAGACACAATAACACCACAACATACAAAATACCATATCTGGGCCATTGTGCGTACATGCCGCATTAAGGTCCCCGTTGCGCGAGAGCGCTTCTCTATGGTTCCATCGAGAGCAATGCTCCCAACTCTGAGAAAACATCTTGCACCGCTCATGACTTCAGCTCAAATTGCTGCACAAAAGCCTGGGCCAGGTGACGGATAACCTCTTCCAGATGTTTTTTAGATGTCATTTAGAGGTTACGGTAATACAGAAGCTGCAGCGAGGCATAAGAATCACAAATCATATGGTGGCGTTTTATGGGGTGAAAGTGGGTGTCTTATTTCTCTGTCTTTAACCTTAAACAATCTTTCGTCTACCACCCACCTTCCGAAAGACCACAGATGAGATTACGGCAACCCTCACATCTATAACCAACAACTCCTGAGGCTGGACAGGCACTGCTGAAGTATGGAATATGCAGCCAATGGCCATTCTCACACACTCATTGCTTCATATGCAGGTGCAAAACTCCATAAATGTCTGAAATAATTGACTGTTCTTATATGATGTATTTTGAAGAGCCCTTTAGCGGTTAGCTGTATTCAACTTTTCAATCACGTCTCTACAACAGCCACCATTTTGGGGGGTGGGGGTGTGTGCCTGTGGCGACATTTCTGCAAAAATACATTGCTTTTAGAATGTTTCAGGTAAGTGAAATGTTCCGTGAGTGCCACTAAAAGTAGGTTCAGTTTTATCCAAAAGAGATTAATGTGAATCTGGCCATGTTTTTTTACATTGGGTGTTGTATGTATATATTGTGGCAGTTTAGAAATGTAATCTCTGATGAGTAGCGATAAGCTCTATTGTGTTTGTAAAGAACGTACTAGTGTTACACTAACCGATAGTGTTATAAAGTCTGAGAAAATGCATTTGCTGAAGCAATTTTACCTTGCTTCTACAAGTTGATGAACTCTTTTAAAAGTGTTTCACGGGACTAGTATCCAAGCATTCCAGAAAGGCTTTTCATATGGAGCTGGTTATGTGATGTAAAGGTCAAAATATATTAGTTTACAAATCATGCACTATGGTAAAGGTGTTTTTCAAGAATCATGCAAAAATAAGTCTTTATTAATCCATAATCTGAACCTATAATCACAATTTGTTTAGAGAAGTTTTACTGCCACTTTAGTGGTCATTTCAGCTGTATGCACAGGTACATTTTTGGACTTTTGCAAAGATGAGGAGGCACATTTCCAATGAGCCTAGGATGTCATTTACACATATTTCATTTATCTATCCTGTCTTTTTTTAGTTTATTTTGGGTCTGGTCACCTTTAAGACTTCAGAATGTTTACAGGCCCCTGAATTCAATTAAACATTTATTCTGTTCCAAAATGTATTGTGCCTCAGAGGCAACATTTTAAGGCATCACATTTAAAGTCTCATGGCACAAAGGCTGTTCAAAAGTTCTTAATTATGCTGCATAAAATACCTTGTTATAACTAAAATGCATGGGGAGATACCAATCACATGATATCCTTGACATCATTGCTGTCAGAGTTGTGAGACTGTCAATCATTTTTGCAAATACCATAGAAATTATGAGAAGTGCCATAAACTGGATTTTTATTTGTTGGTATACACAGCATTACAAATTAGTTTTTGCACTAAAATTGAATGCTCGCCTTAAAGAAAACAAATAGGAATTATAATCTTACACATAAACTTTAAGTAAGGAATCTATCATTTTTAAGATTCAGTGTAATTAAAATGAATAATTTTGACCAATATCTGTGTGTACTATATATTTTTATGCTTATAAAATTATCTGTTAGCTTAGCAACAGTAACTGAAATCAACTGAGCTAATTGAGTTGAGTTGCTAGAGCCTTCTAAATTGGTCACATATATGACAGATGACAGATTCCCCCACAACACAGTAGAAAGCAACATAACTAATTTCACACATTTTTCTAAACTAATAAACAGATATTTTAATGTTCACATGTAAATTCCGCATGATTACAGCGTTTGCCTGTCTGTCTCTCTCCATCGTTGCTGATGGTCAGACCTAGGTAGACGTATGAAAGCTGATAATTAACTCAATCCGTTGACACAGGTGAGCATCTCTGTGGTTATTTAACACCCATTACAGAACAAACAACACACACACAATCCTGCAATTAAACATGCCTCTTTATCACACAAACTAAATCCACACACCCAAACACATGATCACATTTACACATTATCACATCCCAAAACACCCATAATCGGCCGATCTAAAACTCATAATGCAAATGATTGTTTGTTTATTTGAAGTGTTTCACGCTGAGACATTGCGGGAGAGTTTGTTTACTGGAGTCGTTTCTCACTGTGAATCTTATCTTAATTACTCTGTGCTTCTCTCTATATGGCCTCTTCGCGAGTCAAAGGTCATCAGCTCTCTATCTTAAGCACCCCCCACTCCCCACCACCACCACTTCAGACAGGGAATACTGAATCGACGTAAGCTTAGCTTTACTACAACCCCCATAATCTCGTTCGGTCACCCTGACATTAACACAGCCACATCAAGTGCTGATGACCTCTTGAGCTTTACTGTTGTTTCTGTGTTAGCTGCTCTATTGTCTCACAATTATTAACTAATTAATGCAGTGACCTTCAATAATTATATCATTTATCTAACTGTTCTTTTATCTAAATAGTTTAATCAGTGGTTTGAAAATGAGCAAATTTGCATTGTTGTAAAATAATTTGAAAGAAAGAATCTAAAAGCATATGTATATATATATATATATATATATATATATATATATATATATATATATATATATATATATTTTAAGGTCAGTGTTCTTGAGGGGTTGTTCCAATGAACTATTGAAGGAAAAAAACAACAAAAAAAAAAACATTAAAGCAATAATTTACCCAAAAATTTAAATTCTGTTGAACACAAAAGTAGATATTTTGAAGAACGTTGATGGCAGACCGCTGATGGTAGCCATTGACTTCCATAGTATTTTTTTAGTTAAACAGAAGAAAGAAACTTGCAGGTTTGGAACAATTGGGCGTGAGTAAATTATGACAAAATTTTCCTTTTTGGGTGAACTATCCCTTTACATAATTAATTAATGTATAAACTGGGGTTGATAATAAGAAAAAAGTGCGTATGAGCACCAAATCAGCATATTAGAATGATTTCTGAAGGATCATGTGACGACTAAGTAATGATGCTTAAAATTCAGCTTAACATCACAGGAAGAAATTACATTTTAAAATATATTAAAATAGAAAACAGTTATTTTAAATTGTAATAATATTTCACAATATTACATACAAATAAATACAAATTAAAATAAATGCAGCCTTGGTGAGCATAAAACTTCTTTCAAAACATTAAAAAAATTCCCTCTTCTGCTATTGCTATTAAAGCCAATCGAATTTATGCATATTCAGATAATAGGTTTGACATTCTGAAAAATAAACAGAGGTGGACAGTAACAAAGTACATTTACTTGAGTACTTTTTGAGTATCTGTACTTATACTTGAGTATTATTTTTTCTGGACACTTTTTACTTTAACTTCACTACATTTAAAAGACAAATATCATACTTTTTACTCCACTACATTTCTGTCAAGGTCCTTGAGTAGAAAGTAGTAACGTCAGCCAGGGGATGATTTTGGTTGCAGGGGTTGCATTTTGGTTGGAAATGAAAGTCGGGTTGATGTCAGAACCCGACATCGGCTTGACATCATCATCCTACTTCGGACAAATGTTGGATCTTGGTTGGAAGTGAAAGATCCTGACTGACGTTGGATTCTGACATCAACCTGATTTTCATTTTCAATGTTGGGTTTGGTCTTCTAAATGCAAATTTTGTCATTGTTTTAGACCACACTAGCTTATAAGGCTAGCAGTAAGGCTAACCGTAAGGCTAACATATTCATATTAAAAGCCAAAAAACTTTAAATAGGGCACTATTTGAGGGACCAGCCATTTGGGTGTCCGAAACCATTGTGGACGTTATTGAGAGCACTTATTCAATCTCACATTCAATCCCACTACTGGAACTGTGTTCTAGAAATACATTTGATATTGATATGAGGGTAGATAGGCAGGCATAGACTCAGAGGCATAAGGTACTGTAAGTATTACATACAACAATGCAACAATAATAAAACAATGCATTGACATTTACTTTTTACTTTTGATACTTTCAAAAACGAGTACTTCTGTACTTTTACTTAAGTAAAAATCAGTCTTTAACCTTTACTTGTAACGGAGTAATATTTGACCAGTATCTGTACTTTAACTCAAGTAATGAAGTTGTGTAGGCCTACTTTGTCCACCTCTGAAATTAAGTTAATTTGCATTCCAATGAAAAAAATAAAAGCATGAGGTGGAATGACATGACGGTGGGTCAGTTTTTTTTGTGATAAACTCCTTTAAACATGTTTTAAATATATTACTGTATATGCAACCTCATCACTGATCTTTTTCACAAATCAAAGCCCTCTAGCAACAATCTCCGCTTTCTTGACATCTCAGAGGATGAGAGGTTAGTTATGACTGATTAGTTGACTGTCTATCCACAATGGGTCTTAAAATCAGGTCAGTTATTGTGTGTGTGTGTGTGTGTGTGTGTGTGTGTGTGTGTGTGTGTGTGTGTGTAGCATCTTGAGGAAGAAGAGGCAGTGACCTGGATTGGAACAGCAAAAGGAGGGAGACCATGTGTCAAGAAATCAGCTGTTTGTTTCTCAATGACTCTTTCACATCATCTGTTCATGGATCTCAAATGAATGTGTAAATGTACATATATGTGTGCGTACACATACTTTGAGGTTCAGACCCAAAAAACTCTCTGTGATGTCAAAGCATCATTGACCCAGAAAGAAATGTGTGCACATTGGATCTAATTTACATGCAGATACTCACGGTAAAACTGTCTGCAAAGGACAAGAGGGCTTTTGGCCTCGGTTTATCTCCCAGAGTTCTGTCTCGCTGTCTTGTCCTCTTTTATCCTTCTTTCATCCCTTCTCTTTTTCCCTTGTTCCTGTCATCTACATCCAACTCCTGCTCAATCTGTTTTTGTAGTCGGTGCATATGCTGTGTGATACTCATGAATTTAACCCCAGGATAAGTGCCTACTGTGTAACCCTACTTAACCTTGGAGTTACAGACATAACTAATAGATAGATGGATAATAAAAATGTAATAATTTAGCCTATATTTTAAAAAAAAAAAGTATTAATTAATCAGAGAAAGTCATAAAGAAATTGCTCAAATAAAAACTCTTAAAAAATGTAACCAGGTTAACTTTTCCGTTTTTGACAATGTCATTCAAAATCTGTTCTTTAATTTATTTTTATTTCACAACTATGACGGAGTTCTGTTTATAGGCTATGTCATTCATTCTGCAGTTTTAAACATTCGATATCATAGAGCCTTCTAAATAGAAGTCGCCACTCTTTTTCTCTGTGGAGAAAAGTCTTCCCTCTGTGATCCCTTATTGCCATTGGACAAATAGAGAGGCTTTGTCGACGAAGAGGGAAAAAACGCCTTGAAAGATTTTCTTTGGGAGTGATGAGGGTGGAGGGGGTAGAGGGTCGCGCTAATTATGCACGGCGATTGTTGATGGCTTGATTGTGTGCGTCCAGCTGCACGAGGCGCGGGGGCGAGCAGAGGGCGGGGACGCGGAGCAGGGCAGACTCACTGACGCCAGTCGCCGCATTCTCCCATGCGCTGAAAAACAGACCCGATTGTACCGGACCTGATCCACAGACACCGCAGTCACGCATAACTAAACAGAATGAGAATGAAATACGTCCTAATGAGTCCTGTTGAATCATTCAGTACAAGTGCTTAATGTAGGTTTCATTTTGGTCAAAATGTTGCTGTGATGATAAGTGATCAAACGGCACGTCAAGTCAGTGCACGAGGTATGTGGTGCATCACGTGATTACTAGGGCATAATAGGGGCATATTCACTCCAGTTTAATGTGCTTTATTGGTATGACATAACTGCATATTTGTATTGCCAAAGCAGTGCAAAATAAGTCAAATGAAACTAATAAAAAATTGCAAATGGAGTAATAAATTAGGCCTGTTATCAAATAAGATACAATAAAATAATGGTGTGAATTGAAATAAAATGTATATTTAAATTGTATACATTATTTATTTTATACAAAAAAATGGCCAGTTAAGTTCATGTTAAAAGCCAATGAAAATGGTTACAAAAGAAGCCAAAGTATCAGGGTTAGCGGAACATGTGAGTGAAGCAGATAAATACTTATAGCCTACATTATAAGTAACCTAACCGTATTTTATTGTAATATTAGTTGTAGCCTAATATTACTTAGGCTATGATAAGTACAAGGAGGACGGTAAAATGTTAAACCCAAGGCAGTTCACTCACTGTCCTTGTCCTTCATATTGTGATACAGAGACTGTAGGCTATATTATCGCACTACGTAATGCTCAGGACAAAACAGTGGCTTCTCCCAATCAAAATTTTAGGGATTTGCTCAGTATCAGCTGAGATTATGATTGTCTGTTTTCAAACTTGTTTAAAAAAAAAAAAAAAGTTTGGGAGGCAGGGTTCATACTTCAACTTCTTGCTCTCACACCCACGTTTTTTTTTTTTTTTTTCATTCTTTATTGCTATTTGTTGAACCCAACTGGGTACCTGCAGAGGCCTTCTTACCATGCTGTTAGGCTGCAAGAAAAGAAAAGGCTGAATCTGTTGCATTCTGTGCACCATAGCACAACCTGCAAAGAAGCGCATCCATCCGGTTGCATGCATATAAAATAAAAGGTGTGAATAGGTCAGTTACCACTAATAGACCGGCGTTTTAATGCCATATTAAATTTTTCACTATCATGTTGTCATGTTGTAATGTTGTTATCTTTGCTGTCAATCATTTAAGTAGTGCAACCTTAGACCTGATATTGGATCTTACTTACATTACAACATAACCGACTGAAGCTCACTCAGGCTGTTCCTCAAAGCCTTGTTTTCATTTATAAAAAATGAAATATGGTGTCTCACTTTTAAAACTGGTTTGAACATGACAAAATATGTAGCTAGGCCTACCATTCAAGCAAAACAATGTTTTGTTTAAAAACTATTATACCATTTCAGTCAGAGAAAACAGAGCTGCTTTTTGTATTAGCTTAACTAATCTAGCCAGACTGAAGAGCTTTACACACGGAAAAACTCTTCGCTGAATGTAAGTCCAGGTGTGCGCAAATAAATTGTGCGGGCAAGTCTTGTGCGAGTGTTTGGGGCGGGTTTTTATAGCTTGATTGACAGCTGGACTGACCAATGAGAGCGGCTCGTCGGCCGGAGACTAGTTTTTGCAGATGGGGTGCGCGCTAGTGCGCGTGAATGGATGACGTAGGGAGCCCGGCGCCAGGCTGTCTGGGACTCGCGCGTTAGATCAACACAGCTGGAGCGGCACAGGACACACAGCTGGCCCGCCAGCGCATTCCTTCACAAAAACAGCACTGTGAGAAAAGAGGGGACACATCTTGATGTAAACTAAAAAATGCGCTGGGTTAAAACTGGAACGAGAGTCAGGCTATAGTTTGATTGTAGCTTGCGAAGCTTCCTTTTCATATAAACAAGAGTAATGGGAGACAGTTATAGTTATGATCTATTTATAGATAACGAGTAACACTTTTAGAATGCACGAAAACCGCGCGCACATTGGTTTGTTTCAGAGTTTCCTGAGTTGGTTATTAATATTCTGTGATCGTGAGAATATTAGGAGATGTTTTATTGAGCAAGTTCTAGGCTATATTTACCACTCTTGGCATGATAATCGAGAGCGATATCAACTTTTAAAACTCGATTACTTAGGGGGGAAAGTGTAATGAACTCGTTTCTGCATGTTTTGACTTTGGTAGGACCCCTTTGATTTTACTTAACCTACATTTAAAGTTTTTATTTTAAGATTAACATGCAATTA